>JAWHQI010000179.1:0-1432751 GCA_033032865.1 Dactylorhiza incarnata | reverse complement strand
AGTACAGAAATCTGTTCTTTTTTTTTCTGTAAGAACCAGAGAGCTACTGGAAGAACAAACGGGCTTATTGTGTGTTGATTCTGCATGTTGTCTATCTTTTTTTGCATCATTATTCTTCTGTCAAATAATGATGAACAACTTTCCTCTTCTGTTATATCCCTAATAGGAATATCCAAGAGGTAGAATTGCTCCCTTTCCATTTCTGTTGACAGCCCATCCAAATCTTTTTCGAATAACTTCCAATTATATCTTTGTTGTATCTACAAAATTCTTTTTTCCTCTCTTGATTATGGATGACCCGTTAGAATTCAAATAACTTCCATGTATAACCTTTGAATAAGCCATTGAATAGAATACAGGAAGTATTCTAATTTTGTGTCTGTGTTCAATGTTTTGTCGAATACATTTGCCTTTTTATCGACGCGCCTTTAAGTTCTAATAAAAGTTGCTTCGACATCTTCCTCAACTTCAAAATGAACTTTGATATCGACTTTGCATCGAGTCCTTATCGACGTATAAGTCGAGAGGAAGACCTAAACTTTGAGCTCTTCCTTCTGCATCGAATGTAATTCGAAGTTGCATTGACTTCAAATGTTGCTTTGACTAACTCTGCCTTCTACGTCGAACACATTTCGATGTTGCGTTGACCTCAACTGATACATTGACTACCAGTCTGAGTTATCCTTACTTCTATTTGAAGTTACTATGACTTGAATTCAAAGTTGCGTCGACTACTAGTCGACGTAGAATTATCTGAACTGAATTTCTGCACTCTTTTAGACTGGTCTTTGACACCATAATATGAGTGCGACATCCTAGCACATCTAATGACCATATTACCCTCACTATACAACATGGGTAATGAATCTTAGATGATGAAATCACATTTAAATAATTTGTAAGATAAATCTAGAGGATGTTTTTGAAAGATTATGGGTTGTCTATAAACTACACCTAGAGGGGTGGGGGGGGTTGATTAGGTGTTTTCAAATTTCTTTGCTATTTAAGAATTTATCTATCACAACACACAAGCATCACAAAAAAACACAATGATTTATGGTGGTTCCCAACTAGACAATGTGTCTAGAGGTACTCCACTGTTCCTCCCACTTATCTAGCAGTGTGCTAGACTAGGCAACTTCTCCAACTTAGATCTTTTCACTATAATCAGATCTTACAACTCAGGTTCACACAGAACCCTACAAATCTCAGACTTTACAAGTCCTACAAACTCAGATCTTCAACAAGATCCTACCAAAACTCAGGTTCACCAAGAACCCTACCAACTCAGATCTATTGCTAGATCCTACCAGCTCAGACTCATAAAGGGCCATACAGAGTAATACAGAGATGTTGTTGTAGAAGAGAAGACTTCAGAAATGAAAACTTAAATAACAGATCTTCTTCTTCTTCTTGTAACAATAAGCTTAAAGATCTTGTGGATCAATGAACCTTTCTTTAGAATCTTCTGTAGATCTTCACAGCACAGTATCAATGAAGACCTCTTCTTTTTAATGATTCTTTTCTTTCTCTCTTCAGGAAATATGTGTGAGAATAAAGCTTGAGAGAATACTGAGCGAGAAACTTTCTGTAGACAAAATTATCTTCTTTTATATGCTCTGCGATTTTGCGTAAAACACCTTATTGATTATTCCATAATCGATTTTCCTTTTGAAAACGTATTGCAGAATTGGCAATTCTTTATCTTAATTACTAGCCATTCTTGGAACTTGTAGAATATAGAAATAATAAATTTCTTCCTTAATTATTGTGTAATGACCATACTCTGCAGAGAATATAACATTTATTGCTCCTAGGTTTGTGTGCAAGATAGGCAGGGTGCACATTCCCTGATTATTCTTTTCCAAGAATGTCTGCGCATTAAATGATGCTCTGCAATCTGTCAAGACGATGTCTCTCCTTTAAGATGATATCGTCTTGATTAATGTACATGATAGATATTCTTTACGACAACATCGTCGACATTCTTCCTTCTTCACGATTCTACTTGATATCTCAACGGTCTTACTTCTTCTAGACGACATCGTCGAGATGTTGCTTTGAATAAGACTTAGACTTGTTCTTCAAGCTGACTGTCTTTGTTCAAGACGACATCGTCTTGATCTTCTAGATGACATCGTCGAGATGTTGCTTTGAATAAGACTTAGACTTGTTCTTCAAGCTGACTGTTTTTGTTCAAGATAATATCGTCTTGATCTTCTAGACGACATGAGGTTAACAAACTGATGTTTATTCTTCATGACTTCTCCTTCATGACTTAATGAGTTAAGTTACTTAGCCTTCAAGGTTGAACTTCTTCTTCAAGATGATATCGTAGAGACATCTTAATTTTATCTGCGATAAGCTTTCTTCAAGACAATGTCGTCGATATCTGAACTTAGCTTTATCCACGACAAGCTTTCTTCAAGACGATGTTGTCGACATCTGAACATAGCTTTATCCACAACAAGCTTTCTACAACCTTCAAAACGATGTGTCTTCATCAAGACGATATCACGGAAACTGTTTCGACGATATGGTATTCGTTTCACAATTCTTCTGCTGAGTCTTGAGATGATATTTTACTTGGTTAATTTACATTCCCTTTATCGACTATATACTGATGATATAGCTTTAATGCATCTGTCATGACATTAATTTAAACTGATGATATACTTGTGTTCCTTCTTCAAATCTAGAGAAATTGAAGGCACAATACCCAACAATCACCCCCTATTTGAATATGTTAGAACTTATAAGTATAGATAGGCCTTACTAACAAATATAATGATTGACAATAGGTTATGCATTTGATCACTGCATATATTAATTAATGAAAGTCCAATACTTTAACAATATATATCCGATACAAAAATGCAAAGCATAGAAGTGTGCAGGTGATTTCTAGAATACTTCTTCTTTTCAATCCTTTTGAACATCTTTGCCTTTTCCAGAAGGTCCAGCGTTCTTTGACAGCTCAGCTTCAGCCTATTTTTGCTATTTTCATTCAAAGTAGTTATAGGGCTTGGGGTGATATCTGAGAAGTGCATGTGCAAGCACTGAGGTTTCTCCCATTTTGATCTTGTTCTAATAGTCCCTTCTTTCAGCTTTACATTTCTCATATTTTTACCATTCCTCTGAGCTGTAGAAGGGTTCCACTATCATGCTTTCCACGCGGGTATAGATTCGAGGTGTTCAGGATGATATTCCTTGAGCAAGGGCTCCACTCTTCAAAGTTAGGATTTTTCATAACTTCTTCCATTCTCCTCCTCTTAGCTTCTTGCTCTTCAAGGTCAACAAAGTGTCTTTTACTTTTCCTGATTTGCCTACTTCCACTTCCAGGAACATCAACAAAATACTCTTGATAGCTCTCAGGCTCTTGATACTGTTCTGCAGGGGCTTCATGTATTACAGTTTGAGATGGTTTTTTAGGGAGATAACCTTCAGGAATTGGATGTTGGTAGGCTGTTCCATAGTCAATTGGAGCAAGATCCAAAGAGAATCTTACTTCATTTTCCAGCCACATGGCATGGTGGCTTGACATTATCTCCCCATTTCTGGCTTCTGAAATTATCTCTTTAGAGAGGGATGCTTGACAAGCCTGAAGTTTTCTTGCCAGAAGGTTATTCAGATTACCTATGGCATCAATAAGAGTGCCCTGAGATGTCCTGACAACTTGACGGAAAGAATTTGAATGATGATCTCGTGTTACTTGAAACTGGTGCAGTAATGTTTCACATATATTGTTCATAAGCTCCCGAGTACTTGAGTAGAGGAGGATATTCTTTAAAGGATAGTATTGATGGAATCTTCAAAATAAGTAAAGGACACATGTTGATTTTGGATGATGGACTGCTAATTATCTCCGAGAGTAGTCAATCTATCAAGCACAATGTTGAGTTGTTGTCTAATTAGAAAGGTAGCTTGATTTATATTGGTTGTTTCAGTCCCAGTATTTGTCATAGCATTTGCAGCAGTCTGATATACATTTGGGTTCTGATGGTTTAAATGCTTGACATCTTCTTGGAGGACATCTATCATGGCAAAGAGATCATTTTTGCAGCCTGTAATAACCTAATTTACATAGGATTCAAATCTTTCTCTTTCTCTATCCAATAGAGTTTCCATATATGACATAAAGTTAGGTGATGGAACTGTGGGAGCTGTGTTGGGTAGAGGATGTGGTTCAACTTCTATTCTTGGAGGTGAAGGCAGCTTTGTTGATTGGCCTGTATGCTCCCCCTCCATTGCTCCAGGGGTTTCGGAGTGGTACTCATGATCTTATCCTTCTGAGAATGTATGCAGTTCCTCATTGAAGAAGTCATGTAAAGACATGTCAGAATGATCATGATCTTCATCAGCTGCATGAGCACTTGGTTCTCTTGCAGGTAGCTGTTCATTAGTTGGATCCAACTCCTCTTGAGTGGATTCTTCCCTCATAGTCTCCCCCTTAAAAGGAGTCAGGGGTTCTTGAGGAACTTGAGGTGCTGTGACAGGGGTCTTTGAGCCTTGAACATAAGGCTCACCTACAGCTTTCTTTGTGAACCTCTTCTCCCACCTGCTCGCTGTTCTGACATCTATGTTCTTGAGATAGGGGAGAGGAACTGATTCTAAAGCTTTGAGGAGATGATGGATATTATTTTTGAGATACATGGATATGATTCATCCAAATTTTGGAGAATGTATGTGATCTGTGATCATGTCAAACATTAACATTCCCCAATCAGTCCTTTTGTGTAAGATTACCGTTACCATTATTTCGAACATCCCTTTAGAGACTCGATCATGCGAGCCAGTTGTACATAACAGCACCTTTCCAATGATATCTATCAGTAGTTTGCCTTGCCAATTCATGTTCATTCTCTGCAAGCTTCCATAGGGTCTGGTTTCAAAACTGCACCATGTCAATCCTTCATAGACATCTGCATCCTTGATTTCCTCTTCTATCTCATCCTTGTCAAAAGCATTAAGTTTGAGGATTTGGGATAGACTTTCAGCAGTCACTTGAATTTGTTGCCCATCCACAACTGTGCGAAGTTCCTTTTCAGACTTGTGAAATTCTGCGTTTTCATAGAAGGCCGAGACGGCTGAATGGTATAGACGAGTTGGCTCAGTCATGATGTATTCCAACTCTGATGCATACAACAGGGTTATGACCATGTTCAGATCCTCCTCAGACTTCTTAAAGCCCCCTTTTCAAAATTTCTCCTCCAGAAGGGATTTTCTCATCATTCTTCTTCGGTGCCATTTTATTTGCAGAGAGTTATCGGAAGGAAGAAGACGAAGGAGGGATTCTAGGGTTTCATGTGTGCATGATTTCTATGCTTACACAATGTCTAATATATAGGGTAATGCATTGGGAAGGCAAATAGGAGCGTACCTATTCAAATTCTCCTGTATCATTTTGAGAATCCCGTAATTGCAGCGCAATCATGACGGTGTTGAGTTCTATGACATCATTTTGTCAGTCTGGAGTGTCGTCGAGATTATCGTCGAGATTATCGTCGAGATTATTGTCGAGATTATCGTCGAGATTATCGTCGAGATGTCTTTATTCTTTTCATCGAGACTTGGATGTTGTCATCGAGACCTTATCAATGTCGTCGTTACCAATTAAGATGATATTCTTTATGAAGCTGATTTCCTAGAATACTTGAAGTTTAAGCATTATGGTGTTCCTATCTTCAAAAACTAAGATTGTCAGATCACTTTAGGGTGGACCTTGTTTGACATCCAACCCATTATCAAGATAATGTGCACCAAAAAAATATAATAGATTCAATATACCCAAATCAAGAACTCAACATGCCCAATTCAATTTTGAATTGATTGAACTTAGACTCATCAAGAGGTTTAGTGAAAATGTTAGTTATCTGCCTCTCTGTATTAACATACTCAGGGCAGATGTCCTCCTTTTCAACATGTTCCCTAATAAAATGATATCTAATTTGCTTTGTTCTACTGTGTGCCACAGGATTTTTGGCAATAGAAATGACACTTGAGGAATCACAAAAGAGAGATGTTCTCTTGATTTGCAAATTGTAATCATCTAATTGGTGTTGAATCCACAGGAGTTGTGCACAACAACTTCCAGGTGAAATGTATTCTGATTTAGTTGTGGAGATAGCAATGTTGTTTTGCTTTTTACTACTCCAGGACACAAGCCTTCTCCATAGGAACTGACAAGTTCCTGAATTTCTCTTTCGATCCTCTTTGCACCAAGCAAAGTCAGCATCAAAATATCCACACAGCTCAAAATCATCAGACTTAGAATACCAGAGCCCCAGATTTGGAGTTCCCTTCAGATATCTCAGAATTCTTTTCACAACTGAGTAATGAGATTCTTTGGGGTTCACTTGATATCTTGCACAGGCACATGTAGCAAATATGATGTCTGGCCTACTACCAGTGAGGTAGAGTAATGAGCCAATTATGCTTCTATACATGGACTCATATAGGGTTTTCACTTTTCATCCTTGTCTAGAGACACAGTTGAACCCATTGGAGTTCTCATAGGGGTAGAGCTCTCCATCCTAAATTTCTTTATGATGTCCATGGTAAATTTGGTCTGAGAAATAAAAATTCCTTCCTCAAATTTCTTTACTTGGAGACCTAAGAAATACTTTAGCTATCCCATACTGGTCATTTCAAATTTACTTTGCATAAGTTTTGCAGACGTTTTGCAAAGGCTCCCATCTGTTGATACAAATATAATGTCATCAACATATATCTGGACCAAAGGAATGCTAATTTGACTTCCTCTTTTAGATTTCCATTTAGGAATGCTAATTTGACATCCATTTGATAGACTTTGAACCCCTTGTATGCAGCATAGGCTAGAAATAGTCTGATGGCCTCTAATCTAGCAACATGTGCAAATATCTGATCAAAGTCTATGCCTTCCTCCTGCTTGTATCCTTGAGCTAACAGCCTTGCCTTGTTCTTTACAATCAGTCCAGCTTCATCCATCTTATTTCTGTAGAACCACTTTGTCCCAATGATATTATGCCCTTGTGGCCTTGGGACAAGCTTCCATACCTAGCACCTTTTGAATTTATTTAGCTCTTATTGCATAGCCATAACCCAGAATTGGTCTCTGTTGGCCTCCTCAAATATATTGGGCTAAAGTTGGGATAGAAAACTAAGATGCATGTTTTCATTTAGTGCATTTCTTCTGGTTCTCACTCCATCAGTGAGCTCACCAATTTCCTGATTTGTTGGATGATTTCTATGATGTCTCATAGCAGTAGGCATTACTATTGCTGGTTGTGTGGTTTCAGCAACTTCTTCAGCTCCTACTTCATGGTTCTCATTTAGGGGATTTGGCTCTTCAGTAGACTCTTCTATTGATTCTGGAATAGATTCGATTGTGGAAAACTCCTTCTTCTCATCTGTTTCCTTTTCTCTGATTTTGAGGTTCTCTAATGTTTCTTCAATTCCTGCATTGGATGAACTAGAGGAAGGATTATACAACATGTTGCTCTCATAAAAAATAATGTGAACAGATTCCTCAATTATAAGAGCATTCTTATTGAAGACTCTGTAGGCTTTGTTGTGCTTGCTATATCCAACAAAGACGCCTTCATAGCTCTTTTTAGAGAGTTTGGTAATGTAGTGCTTATTGTTTTTCAACAAATAGCATTTACTTCCAAAGATTTTGAACTAAGCTTGTGTTGGCTTCTTACCCTTAATTAGCTCAAAAGGAGTCTTATTGTGGTTCTTATTTATGAGTGCTCAATTTTGCACATGACATGCAGTGTTAACTGCCTCAGCCCAAAGGTATTCTACGAGTGAGGAGTCACTTAGCATGGTCCTACCAGCTTCAATAAGTCTTCTATTTTTCCTCTCAGCCACCCCATTCTGTTGGGGAGTTCTGGGAGAAGAAAACTCTTGTAGGATACCTTCTTCTTCACAGAATTTGGTCATTGACCCAGACTGAAATTCAGTTCCATGATCACTTCTGATTTTTACCACAGAGTTGTTTACTTCATTCTGAATTTGTTTGACAAAATTCTTGAATGTACTTAGAGTATCAGACTTGTGCTTCAAAAAGAAAACCCAGGCAAATCTAGAATGATCATCAACAATAACCAATGTATACGCCATTCCTCCTAGGCTGTGCACTGCCATAGGACCAAATAAGTCCATGTGCAGTAGGTATAAGAACTTAGTGGATTCTTTGTCCTGTATGGTTCTAAATGTAGTTTTGTTTGCTTGCCCATTTGACATGCATTACAAGGACTCATCTCTAAGCAATCCAACTTAGGAGCATCTCTTACCGATTCCTCTATCATTAATTTCTTGGGAGAATTGTAGTTAATATGGGCTAATCTCTGATGCCACTTTACACAAGCAGACATTCCATCATTTGCTACAATACATACATGCTCATTTTTCCTAATGCAAATGAAATTTAGACAATAAATATTTCCACTCCTAGTGCCCGTTAGAATGGATTCATTCTCACAATCCTTAATCAGACACTTATCCTTGTGGAAAGAAACAGCAAGTCCCAAGTCACAAAGCTGACTTATGCTTATAAGGTTATGTTGTAGCCCTTCCACATAAGCTACTCTTGTGATAGTGATACTGCCATTTGTGATCTAACCATAGACCTTGACTACACCTCCGTCAGATCATCCAAATTTAACTTTGGGTCCATCTTCTACAGGTGAAAAATCCATCAATAGGCTTCTTGTTCCAGTCATATGTCTGGAACATCCACTGTCTATGTACCACACATGAGTCTTGGTGGTTTTTGGAAATACCGGTAAAATAACTATACTTCATTAGGAACCCAGTCTCTCTTAGGTCCTAGGTGCTTGTTAGATGATGAATTTGCAGCTTGCCTTTTTGTTGTCATGTGAGAATGATTCTTGACAGTTGGGTTGAACCAGCAGCCTAAGGCAAAATGCCCTACTTTTCCACAACACAAGCATTCAAATCTATTGTATCTAGATTTTCTTGTGGTGTTTGGTCTGACTAGGTTATGCTGTTGTTTAACATCTAACCTTCCCTTCTTGGAGGCAGAAGGACTTTTTCCAACATGGCAACTTCTGTAGGCTTTTACTGGAGGATTCTTTTGGGGTGCAGATAGTGCACTCTTCCCAAGGAGAGTTTGTCTCTTTCTTAGCCAGGTAGAAGGCAGCTTACAATTGCTGTCTAACTTCTGGCTTTCTTTGCATCCATAGATGCTACTCTGATCATATGAATTTGTGGGTATGATCACTTTTCTAAAGACAGTCTTTCCTTGGGTAGATTTCCCATGGTTTTCTCCTGGAGTGTAGCCCAAACATTGCATATTTGTTTGTGAAAAGCTATCAATCAAGGGAAGAACAGTTTGTGGATTGGAATAACTAGCCATAATTTTCTTTTCTTTTAAAACCATATCCTCCAGCTCTTTAATTCTAAAATTCTTGCGCTTGATGACTTCAGTCAAAGTGCTGGTGCTCAGTGGAGGGATAGATAATTTGGCTCTCTTGAGTTAGCTCAGCTACTTTCTCAAGTAGTTCATCTCTTTTCCCACTCAAGGAGATGATCTCTGAAGCTTGTGCCTTATAGAGAGCTTTTGCTTTCTTAAGGGCATCAAGCAATGCACCAAATTTCTCTATGTAGTCAGTGTCAACTTCTTCTTCTATTGAAGAGGAGCTGACATTTGAATCTGTGTCAGAGAGGGTAGGAGATGCTTTAGGAATTACCTGTTTGTGATGAGTTTCATCACAACATTCTTTATCTGTGAGAGTCATGGCTGCTATGTGGCTATCTGATTCTAATGAGGAGCAATCAGTGTCACTATCATTGAGTGTCTTCACTTTCTTTGCCACAAAGCTCTTCTCTGACTTCCTTTTCATTGAGTGCTTTCTTTCTTCACTCTTCTCTTGTCTTTTGGATGGACATTCAACAATGACTTGTCCAGGCTTGTTTCAGCTGTAACAAATAATGTTAGAAGAATTGTGTTTACTACTTTTGGAATCATACCTGTCTGATCTGTGTTTTATTCTGGGCTTGTCTTCTCTCCTGGAGCTAGAGGGTGAAGCTTCATATCTTCTGTTCCCACTTTTTCTGTTTCTCAGTTTTTTCTTAAACTGCCTGGTGAATAGTGAGAGATCTTCATCAAAGAGTTCTGAGGTGGAGTTGCTTAAGGTTTCTTCCTTTAAAGCATAGACAAGCTCCACTTTCTTGTGTTTTCTGGAAGCTTCGGCTTTAAAGGCCACGACCTTTTCTTTGGTGTAAGCTTTAGAATTTTCTTCCTCGACCTTTCTGGTATTTAGCTGCAGCTCATATGATAAGAGCTTGCCATACAACTGTCTAGGCTCCATTGCTCCCAGATTGCCAACTTCTCTTATTGCACATAGCTTTATGTACCATTCTTTGTTCAGGGATCTTAGGAACTTATCATTTAGTTCATAGTTGGTGAACTCTCTTCCATAAGTTCCGAGTCCATTGACAATCCTGAAGAACTTCTTATAGCAGGTAGCTATGTGATCCTTCTTATCTTGCCTGAAGGATTCATACTCCTGATTCAGGAGGGATTTCCTATCATCACTGACTTCCTCAATTCCTTCCATGTAGACAAGTAAGGAGTCCCACATCTCCTTAGTTGTTTTGCAATGAGTTAGATTTTGAAATGCTAAATCATCAATTGCATTCACAATGATTTTCTTATCCCTTTTGTCCATAGTGACCAATGCAACTTCATCCTTGGTGAAATCAGATAATTTCTTAGGTGTGGGAACAACTGTTGGATCCACAGGAATGTTCATGGGAATATAGGGTACTTCCTTACTGCCAGAAAGACTCTAGGGTCTGAGGCTTCCATGTACAACCTAATTCTTTGCTTCCAGATGGGGAAGTTCTCCTCGGTGTAGATAGGCAGCTTCATTGAGCTCATCTCCTTATAATACTCAATAGCCATTTGTTTATCACAACCCACTAGATTTGTAGATCTTGTTCTAAGTTGTTAGACCTTTGAACTTAACCTCGCTCTGATACAAATTGAAAGATTATGGGTTGTCTAAGAACTACACTTAAGGGGGGGGGGGTGATTAGGTGTTTTCGGATTTCTTTGATATTTAAGAATTTATCTAAAACATCACACAAGCATCACAGAAAAAACACAATGATTTATAATGGTTCCCAACTAGACAATATGTCTAGTGTTAGTCCACTATCTCTCCCACTTATCTAGCAGTGTGCTAGACTAGGAAACTTCTCCAACTTAGATCTTTTCACTATAATCAGATCTTACAACTCAGGTTCACACAAAATCCTACAAAGCTCAGACTTTACAAGTCCTACTAACTCAAATCTTCAACAAGATCCTACCAAAACTCAGGTTCACCAAGAACCCTACCAACTCGGATCTATCACTAGATTCAACCAATTCGGACTCACAAAGAGCCCTACAAAGTAATACAGAGATGTTGTTGTATAAGAGAAGTCTTCAGAAATGAAAACTTGAATCACAGATCTTCTTCATCTTCTTGAAACAATAAGCTAAAATATCTTGTGGATCAATGAACCTTTCTTTAGAATCTTCTGCATATCCTCACAGCGAGTAATAATGAAGACTTCTTCTTTTTGTTGATTCTTTTCTTTCTCTCTTCAGAAAATATGTGTGAGAATAAAGCTTGAGAGAATACTGAGCGAGAGACTTTCTGTAGACAAAATTATCTTCTTTTATATGCTCTGCAATTTTGCATAAAACCCCTTATTGATTATTCCATAATCAATTTCCCTTTTGAAAACATATTGTAGAATTGGCAATTCTTTATCATAATTATTAGCCACCCTTGGAACTTGCAGAATATAGAAATAATAAATTTCTTTCTTAAGTATTGTGTAACGGCAATATTTTGTAGAGAATATATCATTTATTGCTCCTTGGTTTGTGCGCAAGATAGGCGGCGTGCACATTCCCTAATTATTCATTTCCAAGAATGGCTGCGCATTAAATGCTGCTCTGCAACCTATCAAGACGATGTTTCTCCTTCAAGACGATATCGTCTTGATCATTGTACACCACATATATTCTTTACGTCGACATCGTCAGCATTCTTCCTTCTTCACGATTCTACTTGATATCTCAACGGTCTTACTTCTTCTAGACGACATCGTCGATATGTTGCTTTGAATAAGACTTAGACTTGTTCTTCAAGCTGACTGTCTTTGTTCAAAACGACATCATCTTGATCTTCTAGATGACATCGTCGAGATGTTGTTTTGAATAAGACTTAGACTTGTTCTTCAAGCTGTTTGTCTTTGTTCAAGATGACATCATCTTGATCTTCTAAATGACATGAGGTCATCAAACTGATGTTTGTTCTTCATGACTCTTCCTTCATGACTTAATGAGTTAAGTCACTTAGCCTTCAAGGTTGAACTTCTTCTTCAAGATGATATCGTAGATACATCTTAGCTTTATCTGCGATATGCTTTCTTCAAGATGATGTCTTTGATATCTGAACTTAGCTTTATCCACGACAAGCTTTCTTCAAGACGATGTTATCGACATCTAAACTTAGCTTTATCCGCGACAAGCTTTCTAGAACCTTCAAGACGATGTGTCTTTAGGAAGACGATATCGTCGAAACTATTTTGACGATATGGTATTTTTTTCACAATTCTTCTGCTGTGTCTTGAGACGATATTTTACTTGGTTAATTTACAATCCTTTATCGATTATGTACTGATGATATAGCTCTAATGCATTTGTCATGACATGAACTTAAACACATCATCAAAAACAACCTAGCTTATCTATACTTGTGTTCCTTCTTCAAACCTAGAGACATTGAAGGCACAATACCCAACAGTTTTTTCCTAACAAATAGCCTTTCCCTTCTCTTTGAGTGTTGGTCCTGTAGAGTCAAACACAAATGTTCCATGTTTTTTCATTTGGATTTCCTCATGAGATGCCTTGAGAGCACTCAGTCTAATGTCTGCTCTATTCTTTAAGTTTTGTGGCTTTGTTCCACTTGTAGAGCACTCATTGGACAGAACTCCTTAGGAGAGATCATGATCATAGATATTGGTAGACTATGTGACCTTCTGAAAAATAATCTAATCTTTTATAGCCTTGTCATTGCTTGCCTCTTCAGTATATCCTACACCATATTTATATGGTGCAGAAAAACTGTCAATGATTGGCAACACTGTTTGTGGTTTGGAAAACCTAGCCACAAGCTTCCTCTCAATGAGGAGCTTCTCCTCATGATCTTCAATGATCTTGTTCTTCTGATTTAGTGTATCAACTTGGATCTTAGAAATCTCTCTTAGCTTGCTAAGTTCATCACTCACATGAGCTAGCTTCCCATTTTCCTCAAGGAGTTCAGACTTAGCAATCCTAAGGGATTTAATCTCCTCAGCTTGTGCCTTGACAAGCTTTTTGCTTAGTTTTAGAGCATCCATCAAGACACCAAACTGATCCACTAGATCAGCTTCATCCTCATAATTGGACTCAGGTGAGGATGATCTTTTAGAATCTGTTTCATAATAGATTTCTGCTTCTGAATCAGAATCAGTGCACGATAATGGAATTCTGATTTGTACCTTAGCAGATGAGTTTGACTCATCTTGATCTTCTTTTGTCATAGACAAAGTCCCATATTAGTTCTCTTTTTCAGACTCACTGTCTCAAATGGACAAGGGTGCCCTTACGCACACCTTTGTAGGAGAATGAGTAGTCTGCCCCTCATCTTCAGAAAGTGCAGTAAGCCCAATGCGGACTTCTTCTTCAGAAGAAGAGCTGATGATACTGTCATTTAGAGTCTTGGTTTTTTTTGGAAATGAAGCAATTCTCATGCTTCTTGCCCTTATGAGATTTTTCTCATCATACTTGGCATTCTTCTTGTATTTTTATCCTTACTGCAGTCAGTAATTATGTTTCCTACTTTTTGACAGCCATAACAAACAACATTAGTAGAATCATATTTGTTATGTTTAGAGTCATACCTGTTCTCTTTGGACTTATGCTTTGGTTTGTAATAACAGTGATCAAACTCCCTAGAACTTGAAGGTGATGCCCTATGCTTGTCATGTTTCATCTTTGACATCAGTATTTTTACTTGTTTGCTGAGAAGATGTAACTCTTCATCAGAAAGTTCAGATCCTGAAGTGTTAGCTTCAGATTCATCATTATCAGAAATTCTCTCGTAATGACTTGGATAAGACTCCCTGTATCTTCTCGTGCTATCAGCTCTGAAAGCTACTGACTTGTCCTTACTGCATTCTTCTTTAGCCTTCCTTATATTTAGCTGCAGCTCTTGGGACACCAGTCCTCCAAATAGATTTTGGGGCTTAATTCTTGCAAGGTTCCACATCTCCCTTATGGCACATATCTTAATATCCCACTCTTTATTTAGTAATCCGAGAAACTTTTCATTCAAATCATAGTTTGAGAACTCTCTCCCATATGTTCTCAAGCCATTAACTAACTTGGAGAACTTCTCACAACATTATGAGATGGAGTCCTTCTTATCCTGCCTGAAGGCCCCATACTCTTATTTCAAAAGTGATTTTCTATCATCTCTCACTTCTTTTGTGCCTTCCATGTAGACTATCAGAGAGTCCCACATTTCTTTAGATGTCTTGCAGTGAACCAAGTTCTGGAAAGCAAAGTCATCAATACAGCTGACCAGAATGTTCTCATGATGACTAAGATGATTTCATCATTAGTCATTTCATTATATTTCTTTAGAACTTGTCCTGCTGGATCTATTGTTGAAGCTTTCATAGGGATGAAAGGACCTTCTTCAACTGATATGAATATCCTTGGGTCAGAGGATTCCATAAAGAGCTTGACCCTCTCCTTCCATATGGGGAAGTTTTCTTTCGAATAGATGGGTAACTTCATAGATCTTAATCATTTTTGAAACTTCCTCTTGAGTCATTGTGGATAGAAAGTATTTCCCTGATGATGGTCTTATTAAAGTTGTTAAGCTTTCTTTGAGAAACTCCCTCTGATACCAATTGTAAGTTATGGGATTGATCTATTCTTCACTTAGAGAGGGGGGGGGGGGGGTGAATAGGTGTTGTACCCATTTTATAAACTTAATGCAGAATAGTGAAAGTATCTGCAGTAGTTACACAATCATAGAAGATCCACTACACGAATAAAGAAAACTATAGCGGTTCCCTGAGTTGGGTACGTCCACTTTCCCCCTTTGCATATCTAGCAATGAGCTAACCTCGGCAAACTCCAATCAAAACATAGGTCCTCAGATCCTACAACTCAGAGAGTTAGTCTCCTACCTCAGAGATATTAACTGACCTGCTACCTCAGGTCACAAGGACCCTACCTCAGAAGCTTTAGCTGGCCTCCTGATGCGCAAATCTCGCACAACACTATAGGCGGTAGCTAGACTGCGGCACGAAACGACAGTGTACCGATCGTTCAAGTAATATAAAACGAGGAGTAATCCCCGAGTTTCGAATCTCTCAAGGAACACAGTAAGGTGGAGTTAACGTTCGAGGAAGGACTTGAGATAGAAGTCCTTTACGTCGGATGGATGCGGAAACGGGGGAATTGGATTGTGAAAAATAAAGAAAAACAACTACAACTACTCCTATGCAATGCCGCTATGCAATGCTTCGCTTGGCGGGATGGAGACTAGGCAGGCCTTGAGCGCACTGCGTCGCAAGGGCGGATGGATGAGTAGGCAAGCGGAATCGAACTGTGCAGGCCTGGAGCGCGCTGCTTCGGAAGGCGAATGGAATACACGGGCCGCTAGCACCGCTTAGCTTGGCGGATGGACTAGTAGTCTTACGGAATGAGGGTCGCAAGCACCTCTTCGACAAGCACGCCACTAGCAATTGCTAGTGCGGCACACAAACGTGACGGCGGGATGGAGGATGGAATGGGGCGCACCTCAAGCAACTCAAACAACAAAGTATTTCACATAGACATGAAATGTATAGAAATGCAAATAAAGTTAAGTGCTACTTCATCATAATGTTAGATCTAACTACATATACACCAATAAGAGAAGAACAAGGCAAGAAATCGACCGAATCTGAAGGCTTGTTGGAGATTCACGGTCGGAATTGCTGGGTTGTCAATCCTCGTCCAAGCTCGGTCAGCAACTGCGTCCGGGGTAGAGAGAGCTGTCACGACTCTCCAATGGACCCGTCTTCTTCGTCTCATGATCCGGCGGAGGTTGCAAACTTCCTCTTACTTGAAGGAAATGGTGGCTAGATCTCCCTTGAAGCTCTCGGATGAAGGAGGAGGCCAAAGGGACGAAACCCTGGTGGAGATGGCGAAATCAGCGCTGCTGTACGGCGCGTACGGAACTCTACCGTTTTAGGTTGAAGCTGCAGCTTTATAGGAAAACGTCAGAAAAATGGTCACGCACGGTCGAACGCACGACCGTGCGTGGACCCTGCGATACTTAAGCGCAGCAGGCGTGCAGGAGAAGAAGGAATGCGCTTGTGCGTTTTACTCACGCACGGGCGAACTCGCCCGTGCGTCAAAACGCATGAGTAAATTCCGAGGCTCCATTTTGCTGGGCATCCAGAACGCACGACCGCAACTGACCGTGCGCCAAGGAAAACACACGATCGTGCGATTCATACAGAAATGAATTCTAGCACTATGGGGATCAGCCCTCATATACGGCTCAAGCACACACTGGGGAAATACTTCCAACAGCACAGAAATACAGAAAATACAATGGGGAGCACGAAGTGCTTACCCCCAACAACAAAGTGCGCAATTGCACACAAAAACAGGCATAACTATGTACTTCAAATAAAAGCATGAATAAATGAAACATGGACAAAACTGAAGTACAAACATAGGAAAACTAGCCTAAATGAGTCCGAAAATATGCATATAATAGGGACTCATCACACCCCCAGACTTACCTGTTTGCGCGTCCCGAGCAAACAATTCCTACGCAAGCGGGAATATGAAATAGCTAACTAAAAATTACAAAATGGAATACCATGCGAAGTCGCATGCTCATGTTCGTATAAGAAAACTAGAGAAGATTTCTAATTATACACAGAGTTTATGAATTTAAAAAAAAAACATAAATAATTGTTACTTCTACTCAAAATGAGAATTACAGGGAATCATCTGGTCATGCATACGGAGAAAGTAAACTGAACGCTGAGGCGAGCATTGCCAAAGATCGGGGTGCCGTAAAAACTGCACCGAAATCCATCGGTGTCGGTGACCATAGGCTTGCCCGGTCACATTCTCTCCACGACACTAGATTGGTTCATTGCGTGAGTCGGTAGGACTTTAGGTTAGAGATGGGGCTTGGGTTACGGTGAGGTAAACAAAGATAAACCTGGAGGCTAAGCACACCTAACCCAACATGAGCATAAGATAGAGCTACCCGCATGACTATAATAAACAAGTGCACCACACCCCCAGGCTTGGACTTTTGCAACATAGGTGTGTGCACCGCCCAATCCCAATACCAAACCTTTCAAAATTTTCAATTTAACTTTTTCATAACAATCCTTTTTTTTTCTTTTTCTTCTTCATTCTTCTTTTTCTTTCTTTTCTTTTTCAGCAAAATTTTCAATGAATACACCCACAATTTCCACTATAAAAATTACCACATCAACACCCCCCAAAATGTAAATATAACTATAACTAAAGCTCAGATTTGGGTGTGCGACTAGGTTAGGCTTTTAAGCTTTTGGTGAGATAAAAGTGGAGCTGAATCAAGAGGAAGGGGTAGGCACAAAGGGGCTAGCAAGGGTAGATGATAGGCATGAAATAAAAAGCTCAACCGGGCCAAAATAATGGCCTACGTCATTCTCACGCACTAGAACTATCCTATGTCAATGCTTCAAGAATCGCTTGGGGCAAGTTCTAGCCACCGAGAAAGATTCTCCTTTCTCCCGACTCAAGCAATACGAGTCTAGCGATCGTTTACACACATCCCTATGCTACTGTTTGATTCACAACGGGTTCATCATTTGAGTATAGTAAACAATATTTATATTAATAAAAATGCATAAAACTAATAGTATAAACAGAAATCTAATCTACATGAATTACTATACTTGCATCAGTACTTGACTAGAAACACCGGAGCCGATATTTTATTCCACTACATAATTTAAAAGCTAGCATAAACATTTTCTCATATGCAAAAAGGAATGAGTTATACTCGTGACGCGCTAAAGGTAAAGTACACGCTCAAGTGGGTGCTAAGTGTGCAGACAAAATGAACAAAAATGATTCTTAGATAAAGAAGCTTCTAGCATGCTAAATAACTATGCACGTGAGTGGGTACACAAACAGGTCTCCCCCAAACTTAAACTATGTATTAAGATATTCCAAAACAAAGTTTTAGGGGACGAGGATACCCAATGCTCAACAAGTAAGCATTCCGGAAGCCTGTAGTGAAGCTCTACGAAGAATCACGACCACCACCTTCACAAATAGAAAATACCTGCAAATGGTGGTCTCCACACACGAAAACTAAAATAGCACAAAATAAGCTAGTTTTTGCAGGGGATAAATAAAAAGACAAGAAAAATTAAGATAACTACTGGGTTATTGTCCTCCCAGTACGACTTATTTGGCTTTTGTACAGTTCTAGCTAATGGGCATATGAAAAGAAAAGTGAACAGGCAGCTGTTCTAATATGCGTGTCGGTGGCGGGTACCAATACAACGATAAAACAGTTATTCCCCTACCTAAATGACGATACCTACTGAACACAGGTAGCGAGAATAGGAAGTAAGAAGTGGAGGAGGCCTGGTTCTTACTCATCTCACCACAAAATAAATCCTTGCCTAGCAAGGTGTCATCTCCAGGGAGGTAGCAGGAGAAAGAGATCAATGGTGGAGCTTCCTCATTGGAGGAGGGATCAACCTCCTCGCACATGAGGATGCTATCATCATTGACCTGAGCTGGAAGCTCCAAGTCCTCCTGATGTACCTGTGGAGACTCAACCTGTACAGGCTTAGATATAGCAGAAGGGGGGTCAAGAAATAAAGGAGAAGAAGAACATAAATAAAAATCAGGCGAAGGAGTGGTCCCGGACTCACTCCCATCAGGTTGGGAAAGTAAAAGAATGTTGGCATTGTCATCAATGCCACAAGATTCGGCGGGATCGACAGTGGCCAAGCTAAGGGTTTGGACTTCCTCCACCGGTGCTGAGGAAAGCTCCTCTTCACCTAGAAGGTTGTCCTCCTCCATAGGAGCAGGCATACTTAAATCGCCAGCCTCATCCTGCGACACATCCTCAATAATGTCGTCAGAAACGAATGTAGTAGAATGCACAAAAGGGGGAGGAATAGTGCTTGGATAAAAGTCAAGCACTGGTTCCTCACAAAGAATCAAATCTACGCTAGGAGATGGATGTACAAGGGAGATGGGCTCTGCAATGTCAGTGCCCAGATCAGCCACACATCTGGTGACTGTGTCAACGCCATACCCTTCAAAATGTGAACGTGACACAGACACATAACCGGATGTTGAAGGTGTGCCGCTAGAGTTAGGAGTCGGGATGATCCGGATATCCGGCTCGTCATCCTCGTCCAATTGGCGAAGATACTCGGCACAATCCTTCAGGGCATGATCCATGCTCTGACAAAACAAGCACTGCCTAACGGGCCTCTTTGGCACATCAGGCGCTGATGCCAAAAAGAGGTATGAAGGTAAAGGCTCGGACATAAGACTTCCGCGCAGCATATGGAGTTCCAGACGAAGTCGGTGCTCTATATGCTGGGTTGGGAGTGCTAGGGCTACTATCTCCCTTAGGACATCTATCACTAGCGTGAGAGATATCTCCACAAAAATGGCAACGAATATTAAACGAAGACCACATAGTGCGAAGATAAAATGATTCAAAAAGAAAACACTATTGTGCACAACACTACACCTAACAATAAATTACTAAACAACCTAATATAAACAGTAAAACAGATTAGGAAGAAATAATGCAAAAATGCGATAGACAAAATGAAAAGGGCTTAAATCTCAAATTATCCCTCTCCAGAAAACTCACACGTCTGTGCTCCCCGGCAACGGCGCCAAAAACTTGATGCGCAAATCTCGCACACCGCTATAGGCGGTAGCTAGACTGCGGCACGAAACGACAGTGTATCGATCGTTCAAGTAATATAAAACGAGGAGTAATTCCCGAGTATCGAATCTCTCAAGGAACACAGTAAGGTGGATTAACGTTTGAGGAAGGACTTGAGATTGAAGTCCTTTACGTCGGATGGATGCGGATACGGGGGATTTGGATTGTGAAAAATAAATAAAAACAACTACAACTACTCCTATGCAATGCCTCTATACAATGCTTCACTTGGCGGGATGGAGACTAGGCAGGCCTTGAGCGCACTGCGTCGCAAGGGCTAATGGATGAGTAGGCAAGAGGAATCGAACTGTGCAGGCCTTGAGCGCACTGCTTTGGAAGGCGAATGGAATACACGGGCCGCTAGCACCGCTTAGCTTGGCGGATGGATGAGTAGTCTTACGGAATGTGGATCGCAAGCACCTCTTCGACAAGCACGCCACTAGCAATTGCTAGTACGACACACGAACGTGACGGCGGGATGGAGGATGGAATGGGGCGCACCTCAAGCAACTCAAACAACAAAGTATTTCACATAGACATGAAATGTATAGAAATGCAAATAAAGTTAAGTGCTACTTCATCATAATGTTAGATCTAACTACATATACATCAATAAGAGAAGAACAACGCAAGAAATCAACCGAATCTGAAGGCTTATTGGAGATTCACGGTCGGAATTGTTGGGTTGTCAATCCGCGTCCAAGCTCGGTCAGCAACTTCGTCCGGGGTAGAGAGAGCTGTCATGACTCTCCAATGGACCCGTCTTCTTCATCTCACGATCCGGCGGAGGTTGCAAACTTCCTCTTGCTTGAAGGAAATGGTGGCTAGATCTCCCTTGAAGCTCTCAGATGAAGGAGGAGGCCAAAGGGACGAAACCCTGGTGGAGATGGCGAAATCGGCGCTGCTGTACGGCGCGTATGGAACTCTCCCATTTTAGGTCAAAGCTGCAGCTTTTATAGGAAAACGTCAGAAAAATGGTCACGCACGGTCGAACGCACGACCGTGCGTGGACCGTGCGATACTTAAGCGCAGTAGGCGTGCAGGAGAAGAAGGAATGCGCTCATGCGTTTTACTCACGCATGGGCGAACTCGCCCGTGCGTCAAAACGCACGAGTAAATTCTGAGGCTCCATTTTGCTGGGCATCCAGAATGCACGACCGCAACTGACCGTGCGCCAAGGAAAACACACGATCGTGCGATTCATACAGAATTGAATTCTAGCACTATGGGGATCAGCCCTCATATACGGCTCAAGCACACACTGGGGAAATACTTCCAGCAGCACAGAAATACAGAAAATACAATGGGGAGCACGAAGTGCTTACCCCCAACAACAAAGTGCGCAATTGCACACAAAAATAGGCATAACTATGTACTTCAAATAAAAGCATGAATAAAGTAAACATGGACAAAACTGAAGTACAAACACAGGAAAACTAGCCTAAATGAGTCCGAAAATATGTATATAATAGGGACTCATCACCTCCTACCTCAGGTCACAAGGACCATACCTCAAGTTACAAAGAACCATATAGCTCAGGCCATACATGAACCTACAAATCAGGCCACAGATGACCCTACAACTCAGATTCAACAAATGAATCATACAACTCAAATCTCAATGAGATCCTAGAGTTATACAAGTTTTAATTCAAAACCTTTCTATTGACTCAGAATAATATATCTTGATAAATATGGAGTCTTCTTGAATCCTGATATGGATTGGCTTCCACATTGATCTTCTTGTAGAGGACATTAAACGAATATGCTTTCATGATGATTGTCTCCTCTGCCCTTTTGAAGATCCTTCCTCTCCTTGCCGAAAGATGATTTGGCTTTTATTAGGTCAACATGATGAGTCAAACTCTTACTTCTCGAGAATAAAAGATTGGCTTCAAAAAATATCTTCTCCTTTTTTGAGCTTCCTGATAAATATCCCTTTTTGAGAAGATGACCGCAATGAGCACTTTATTTTTGAATATTAAGATTAGGGTTAGTTGTGTCCCTGTAGGATCTGGTGGACAACCTTAGAGGTGGAGGGGTGTGAATAATGCATTAAAACACATGCTTGATTTTTAGAGATTTTTGCACCGAAATACGCTTTCTGGAAGCTAGCGCGGGGAGGTACATATACCGCTGGCGGTATCAGCAGAAACCACACTCTAATGATACAAAAGGTTGTTTCAGTATACACACGAATAACACTTCAGAGATGGATGTAGTTATGAATCATAAGCACAGAACATGATTTCATTGAATATTAAAATAATGTTTAAAATTAAAAAACTAGATCTCCATGACGCCGGATATCGTATGCGAAGATTAGAAAACTCTTTTGGTTTCATTATCGACCATCCCCCTGAGGACCGGTTGGATCTCTTCCTTCTCCTCAAAGGTCTTTGAGTTGGCTCTCTCCCTTCCCACTCAAAAGGTCTTCGAGCCCATTAGATCTCCCCAATCTAGACATCCTCCCCGGATGATTTCTCACGGAATACTCAACGGATTCCGATGACCTCCCCGATCAATTTTAAAGTCACCCAAAAATAAAGAATAAAAGAGAGAATACAAGTAGAGATGTCGAAAGTGAAAACTTATGCTCCCTCAAAGATGGTTCTCTGTAGAACGGTGAGAGATCAGTGCGTGAGATTCTCGTTAATCAAGCACACGAACTTCTTTTGAATATCATTCTTGAATATGTTCTTCAGAGATCTTCATTCACGAACGGGAGGATGAATGTTCTCTTTTCTCTTCCTCAAGTAGGGAGGTCCTTGCTACAGAGGTGGCTCGTAAACCCTTAGTCATTCTTTTTTGTCTGTCTCTATGGTTTTTCATATCTCAAGAGGAAGAGAGGCGCTTTAATAAGGACTATCATTAAGCTATTGCCAATTATAAGTTACTGCACGGAAGTAGGCTTCGTATATGCGCCTTATTCTACATATCTTTCTATGTGATAGGAAGGAGGAAGAGCTTTCCTTTTGTTCATTAGTTAACACAAAGCGTTTGTGCTAGCGCGAGTGGTAGGCTCACTTATTTTAGAATCTTGAGTAGCTGGTCGTCTGCCGATGAGGAAGGTGACAGATCATTTGTTATACACCAGGGTTACCGTGGGGTGGTAATAGATACCATGAAGCGGTAGTAACATTTAGTAAAATTTCCTCAATTGTTTTGGGGCTATTATCTCTCGTTGATCACTTGGATTGCTGACATGGACTTCAAGATAGTGCGACGGGTTAGTGTTAGCGCGTGGTGGTAGTCGTCTAGATGATATACTTCTCTTCTATTCATCGCTCCAGTCATCCAAATGATAAAAACTATCTAGATGATATTGCTATCACCAACGGTAACTCTTTAGCACCAACGGTAGGACGTCTGGACGTTATCTCCTCTTCTGGCCAAATATCCAGTTGTTTAGATGACACAAACTGTGTAGACAATATTGCTAGCATACCACGTTAAAGCTAGCTCTAGCGGTAGGCTATCTCGATGATATGATCTTTCCAGCTGATACTCCAGTCATCCAGTCGATGTGCGCCTTCAAGTTGATATTGTTAGCATGTCACGTTAGAACTAGGGACAGCGGCAGGTTGTCTCGATGATATGAGGTCTATCCGGTTTTTGCCTTAGACTTGAGCAAGTCCAGTCATCTTGTGTAATCCATGCTACTGCGCGATGTTATTTCTAGTTGTTATATATGGAACTATCACCTAGAGGGGGGGGGGGGAATAAGTGATTTGACAGTTTTAAAATTTATGCAGAAAAGCAAATAGAACAAATCACAGCATAGTAGACAATCACAAAAGCATAGCACACAAGGACACCAGATTTATAGTGGTTCCTCAAGACAATGTGTCTTGAGTAGTCCACTATCCCTTTGTTCCTATCTAGTAGTGTGCTAGAGTCAGTAAAGTCCACCAAATCTAAGAACTACTCCACATATCTTATAGCTCAGGCACTATAGGTCTTACAAATCAGATCCTTCTAGGATCCTACCTCAATTTCCAGGAACCCTATAACTCAGGCACACGAGGCCTTACAACTCAGATCTATCTCTGATCCTACCTTAGGTTCTCACAAAACCCTACAACTCAGACTTATACAAATCCTATAGAGAATTTATAAAATATAGGAATGAAGAACACTTTACACAGTAAAGAAAATACTGGAGATTTCTTCTGAAGCCATATGTTGACGACCTATGAATCTTGAAGAAAAAGCTATAAAGATCTTTTCTTGATGAACGCAAGCTTCTCTTATATCTTTTCTTCAATCTAGAGCACAACTTGACAGTCGATGTTGCTTGACTGAGACTTGGAGACAGAGAGCAAGATCATATTGTTCTTAAGAGATTGTTCCTTCTTCACACAATCGTCTTTTCAATTCAATTGATTTGATTATTCTCTGTGTAATTTTTAGGGCAGACACTATTCCTATTTATATAATGGGGGGGGGGGAGTGGGACCTTCTAACATTCTACTCATAAGTATTTTAAGTATTAGAAGCCCATTCCTTGAAGGCATGCGCTGATTGGACCATCAGACGCGACATTAAATACAGACACCGCAATTCAAAAAAATCTCAGTTTGTCTCAATGATATGAGCAACATCTCGACGACAGAGCTTGCCATCTCAGCGATTCATCTTGGACTTAGACAATTCTTTAAGTCTTCTTAAATCTTCTCCTGACAAGGATATCTCAACGATATGAGATATCTCAGCTACACTTGCAATAACGGCGACATGATGATATCTCAAAGATGTCATCGTGAACATCTTCCCGACATAAGGTCTTCTCGTCGATATCGTCGAGATATTCTTGACTATAAGGAACACTTCAGCTGCAAACTATCTCCACAAATTCTGACTTAGTATTCTCGATGATAAAGCTCCCTTACGACGATGTCGTCGACTTAGCCAGACATTTTACTTTAAGATTCCTGAAGAACTTCTACAAGGTAGTCTTTCCAATGACAACCTTTCCTTCTCGATGATAAGCATTATAAGCCAGATTCTTGATGCGCTATTTCGGCACTGCTAATTAGCAGGCACGAAATGCGATACGACGATAGTGCACCGGTCGCTCAAGTAATAAAAATGGGAAGTTATCCCCAAGTATCGATCTCTCAAGGAATGCAGGATATGGTGATAAGAAAATAGAGTGAGGCGATTGTTATGATGAGTAAAAGAAAGTAAAAAAAACAAGGGCTTTGTGATGGGTAATCTAGATTATTGCAGAATTAAGAGATGCGGGTCAAAACTCCGCTTCGTAAGGCGGGATGGATGCAACGGCCGTGATGCCGTGCTTCGGAAGGCGCGTGGACAGAAAGTAACTGTGACGATTGAGGGTCGTACACACCTCTTCGCAAAGTGGGGGTGAGTGCAGCGGCCGCGATGCCGTGCTTCGGTATGTGGGTAAAATGGCTACAGTGCGGGATTTTGATGAGGGTCGAGAGCACCTCTTCACTCTCACCTCTATCTTTTGCTAGAGTGAGCTAGCTAGAATGTGTGTGTGGAAGTGGAGTGGAGTGGAGGCGGAGCGCATCACAACAAAGAATCAAATAAATAATGAAACAAGAAAAAGCTTCTATTCATAGACAAATAGAGATTAGTCAAGTTTCATTACAACAATTAAAAGTACATTTCCAAAGAGAGAAAGAGGGTAGAGGAAACCACGAGATGAGAAGTCTCGCCGTAGATCTTTGTCGGAATGGGGGGTCGTCACGCCTCCTCCGAGCTCAGTCCTTGGTTGCTTCCGGAGTTCAGAGGTTGTCACTACCTCTAAACATCATCCGTCTTCTTCTCAGAGTTGGGTCTCTTCCACCTAGCTCAATGGAGATGCCACACCTTGAAATGCTTGTTGTAGATGACGGGGAATGCTTGCCGGACCCATGATGGAGCTTAGGATCGATGGATGAAGCTTTCCCAAGGAAGGGGATGGATGGATGGAGCTTGGAGGAGGAAAACGGCGGAGGCTTGCGGAAGAATTCGCGCCGAAACTGTCCGAATGACCTAAAAATTGCGGGACAGGTCTTTAAATAAGCGCTGGAATAAACAATGCGCACAACCAGTGGCGCACGACCAGGGGTCGTGCGCACTGGGCCGCTAGTGGTCGTGCGCGCTGTAGCCGGAAACCTGCAAGGCAAAACTACAGAAAATAATAAATCGCATGACCGTGCGCACGATCGTGCGTAGTAAATGCACAACCAAACTTCGAAGCAGTTTTTGGGCAGCAGATGAACACGCACGACCAGAGGCGCACGATCAACTGATCGTGCGTGAAGGAAACTTACGATCAGTGGCATTTCAGGCATAAACTGCTCCTAAACAAACTCCGAACATCGCACGACCCATGAACCTGCATGAAAACTCAAACATACCCGCTGGGGCATAGAAACAAAGCTCCCCAGCGACATAAAATATGCACCAAAAAGAATAAAAGGGGAGCATCCAAGATAACACACAGAATAAGGCTTTGGAAGGTACTATCTACGCAAATGAACTACTAATCTAATATGAGCGATAATCCACCTAATATGCAGTACCTATGCATGATAATAAGCCTAAATGAGTCCTAAAACATGTATATAATGGAGACTCATCACACCCCCAGACTTACTTGTTTGCATGTCTCGGGAAAACACTCGATCCTATGGTAGAAAAATGAACGTTAAGGAAGCAACTGTGCAGTCGAAACACGATGAGAAGTAAAGAACTAACGAGCATAAAAATAAAGTAGAAAATATTTTAAAACAAAGACTATATTTTAAGAACTTCTACAAGTGTAAAATACAAAATACCACTACTCTAAGGTGAATTATTGGTGAATCGTATAGTCACGCCCTAGGGAAAATAGCGTGAGCTGCTGAGGTGAGCGTTGTTCAAATTGGATCTCAAGAAAGAGCTCTCCAAGAAATCCATCAAGGTCGATGGTCATATGCTTGCCCTTTCACACCTTCTCCACTGCATGAGACGATCTCATAGAGAATCAGTAGGACTTTTAGGTTAGACTTGGGCTTGGGTTAAGGTACGGTAATGAAGTAGAGGAACGTAGGCTAAACGCACTCAACCTCCGGAAGATAAACAAAACTCAACCTTAACATTCTTCACCTTGAAGCACACTCCCCCAGACTTCATTTAAGCACTATGGTGTGCGCGAGACTACCACACTTGTGGTTCGATTCTTTTTAGAGATCTTTTACTCTTTTTTTAGATCCATAGAGACATAATTTAGGATCAATCAAATTTTTTTTCAATCTCATCATCTTTTTTCTGCGCGCACACACCACATCACACAACCACATATCTGTTCTCCGCTTCGCACAATCATCATCAATATGTAAAAGTTTCAAAGCTTGACTCTAGTGCGTTTTAGGTTAGGATATGGGGCCTTGGTGAACGATTAGTGGAGTTTAACAAATAGGAAAGGTAAGGCTCAACGGGGTTAGCAAAGGATGATGTTAGGTTGGGAAATCAAAGCTCAACCGGACCAAATGATGGCCTACGTCATGCTCCCAACAAGATCATTCAACGCACTCGTTTTGAAAATAGCTTGGGGCAAGTTCTTAACCACCGAGCGAGGTCTCCTCTCCTTCCAACTCAAATAACACGAGGCTAACAACTCTTCTACACTCGACCAAGGGCTACTGCTAGATTCACCAAATTCACCGTTTGAGTAGAGTATTAAGTAATTACACAAATGAAGTAAATAAAACTATAACTTTGTAATTAAATCTATTCTATGTGAATTTTTAAGCTGCGTGAGCGCTCTACTAGAAGCACCGCACAGGTCACATCCTGTTCAGCCACACAATCCTACACTAACAATCAAACTTCTAAACATATACATCAAGCACTTACACGATAATTGCGCACGAGTAAAAATAAAACGCATGTGGTGTGTGTTATGCAATGAGACAATAAATATAAATTTCCTAACACAACATTCTAGCATGCATGTGCGTGTGGCGTAAGCAAAGGCTCGCTCCCCCAGACTTGAATTGAATTACAAGCAATTATAATCTTTCAAAGCATATTAAGAGCTGGGCTAAGAGTACCTATGCTCCTAAGAGCATGCCAGAAGAGCGGTATAATCCTTCTTTAATGATCTCCTCCTCTTCATCCAAACGAGTTCATACCTGCATAGTTAAAAACAGAAGCAAAAGCAAACAAAACATAATAGAAATTAAATCAAGCATACGGAACCGGGTGGTTCCCATGGGTTGTCTCCCAAGAAGCCCTTTTGTTTAACGTCCTTAAAGGTGGACCAAATACCTGTATTAAAGCAGTTTATAGAATTGTTCACCCAAAATTAAAGAGAGGAGATCATCCAAGTCTACGCAGTATTATTACACAACCAAATGGAGAAATCAACTATACGTTGATTTAAAATAGTAACTGCAGATAGAAGAAAAAGGTCCGAAGACTCTATAGTAGGGGTGGAAAATAAGTAAGATGCTCAGCCTCCAACCCCAAATCTCCTCCTTTTTCGCTCTCTTCTTCTCCTCCAGTATTATATCTTCAAAGAAAAAACGCTTGCCCCCTTGTAACCAATCCTCAAGGGGAAGCACCAAAGATGATGAGGAAACACGATGTTCCTTCACTGTACCTTCCTCATCCCGCCAGGCTTTCAGATCCTTCATGCATAAGGTCTGATTAACTGGAGGAGGGGCATCCTGCATCTTGTACATAAAGAAAGGGGATCAAGAAATAAATTGGAAGAAAAACTAAAAGAAATCTCATCTGAGGGAATAATCCCGGCTTCATCCCCCATGGGGTGCGGCAATGACAAACTGATGATATCATCGAAGATTTCGCTAGACTCCACAGCGCACGCAATGACCTCCTCTCTAACTTGGACTTCCTCGCACTGGACCGAAGCGGTTGCTTCAGCACAGTCAAGGCTGTCCTCCTCCATGAGAGTGGGCACCACATTGCTCAGGTCCGCAACATCCTGCAAAGTGACCTCAATAAAAACATCAGCAACAGATATAATTTTGTGCGTGGCGGGAGAGGACGTGCTTCTTAAGAGTTCGGGCTCACTCTCCACGCAAGGGCACAAATCCACACAAAGTGGTACATGAACCGAAGAAGTATGGGGTGTCGCATCAGAAACGGACTCATGAGGGACACTGATGTATGTGTTTATTCCAAAGCCTTCAAAAAGTGAAGGTGGAAGAGACACGTAATCAGAGGAAGAAGCTGTGCTCGCAGAATTTGAAGATGGGACGATCCGGATATCCGGCTTATCGTCATCCGCCAATTCGCGAAGATAAGCTGCACAGTCCTTCAAGGCGTGCTCTCTACTTTTGCAAAATAGGCACTGCTTTGCCGGCACAAAAGGTGCGGCAGCCATGTAAAGGTGTGATAACGAAGGTGCAGTAGAGTAGACAAAAGACTTATGGGCTCCGTACGGTTTCTGAACAACACCATACTCCTTGGGACACCTATCACTAGCGTGGGATGTGTCTCCACACCAACGACATCGGATATTCAAATGCGCCCACATGATATAGAAGAAGAAAATAGCATGAAAAAGAGTAAATTAAAAAGGAACAAAAGACTCAATCGCAAACAATCGATTCACAGCCAAAATCTCATCACGCCTGCATTCCCCGACAACGGCGCCAAAAACTTGATGCGCTATTTCGGCACTGCTAATTAGCAGGCACAAAATGCGATACGACAGCAGTGCATCGGTCGCTCAAGTAATAAAAATGGGAAGTTATCCCCAAGTATCGATCTCTCAAGGAATGCAGGATGTGGTGATAAGAAAATAGAGTGAGGCGATTGTTATGACGAGTGAAAGAAAGTAAAAAAAATAAGGGCTTTGTGATGGGTGATCTAGACTATTGCAGAAATAAGAGATGCGAGTCAAAACTCCGCTTCGCAAGGCGGGATGGATGCAACGGCCGCGATGCCGTGCTTCGGAAGGCGCGTGGACGGAAAGTAACTGTGACGATTGAGGGTCGCACACACCTCTTCGCAAAGTGGGGATGAGTGCAGCAACCGCGATGTCATGCTTCGGTATGTGTGTGAAATGGCTACAGTGTGGGGTTTTGATGAGGGTCGAGAGCACCTCTTCACTCTCACCTCTAGCTTTTGCTAGAGTGAGCTAGCTAGAACGTGTGTGTGGAAGTGGAGTGGAGTGGAGGCGGAGCGCATCACAACAAAGCATCAAATAAATAATGAAACAAGAAAAAGCTTCTATTCATAGACAAATAGAGATTAGTCAAGTTCATTACAACAATTAAAAGTACATTTCCAAAGAGAGAAAGAGGGTAGAGGAAACCACGAGATGAGAAGTCTCGCCGTAGATCTTGGTCGGAATGGGGGGTCGTCACGCCTCCTCCGAGCTCAGTCCTTGGTTGCTTCCGGAGTTCAAAGGTTGTCACTACCTCTAAACATCATTCGTCTTCTTCTCAGAGCTGGGTCTCTTCCACCTAGCTCAATGGAGATGCCACACCTTGAAATGCTTGCTGTATATGGCGGGGAATGCTTGCCGGACCCTTGATGGAGCTTAGGATCGATGGATGAAGCTTTCCCAAGGAAGGGGATGGATGGATGGATCTTGGAGGAGGAAAACGGTGGAGGCTTGCGGAAGAATTCGCGCCGAAATTGTCCGAATGACCTAAAAATCGCGGGACAGGTCTTTAAATAAGCACTGGAATAAACAGTGCGCATGACCAGTGGCGCACGACCAGGGGTCGTGCGCACTGGGTCGCTAGTGGTCGTGCGCGCTGTAGCCGGAAACCTGCAAGGCAAAACTACAGAAAATAATAAATCGCACGACCGTGCGCACGATCATGCGTAGCAAACGCACGACCAAACTCCGAAGCTGTTTTTGGGCAGCAGATGAACGTGCACGACCAGAGGAGCACGATCAACTGATCGTGCGTGAAGGAAACGCACGATCAGTGGCATTTCAGGCATAAACTGCTCCTAAACAAACTCCGAACGTCGCACGACCCATGAACCTGCATGAAAACTCAAACATACCCGTTGGGGCATAGAAACAAAGCTCCCCAGCGACATAAAATATGCACCAAAAAGAATAAAAGGGGAGCATCCAAGATAACACACAGAATAAGGCTTTGGAAGGTACTATCTACACAAATGAACTACTAATCTAATATGAGCGATAATCCACCTAATATGCTGTACCTATGCATAATAATAAGCCTAAATTAGTCCTAAAACATGTATATAATGGAGACTCATCAATACTTTACTCCAGTTTTCTGAAGAGTTTCATCATGCCAGACTTCTCAACGATGTTGTCATATGATACTTATTGACACGACGATACTTGATTGATTCATCTTGTTCTCACAACGATATCGCCGTGTGTACTTTGTTGACACAATGATATTGTCGTGTTATCCTTACTGTCATGACGATTAATGACTTATTATTTCAACGATAAAACTAAACTTTCTTCATAAAGAATTTTATACTGATTCAACGATACGAGTAACATTTCAACGATATGTCAAGTCCTTCTCAACGATTTTGTACTTAGAGGTATTAGAGAGGTACTGGACATACATTTTATTCTCTATAGTCATAGATAATACATACCCTCAAATACATGGTGCTTTTAAAATTGACCTGAGCACTTCTTCAAATCAAGAACATTGTTGGGCACTGTTCCCAACACTAGCGTTGGCGGTAACTCATAGCATTGAGTTCAATCCCAACTTCACACCTATAAACATGCACACTATACCCGAAAGCATGTATGATTAAATACAACTTGGGATTTATATTATCAAAACTGAGAGATTCAGAACGCATGCTCCAACAAACTCCCCCTTTTGATAATTGCAAATCACATTCATGAGATATAAATCACACCAAACAGGATAGATATTTGTATTGTAAATATGAGAAATAATGTAATGTGAATAAGTTTATATATCAAGTTACGACTTAGAGTTAGCACAGATAAACGTTTAGTGTGAGCTTTGCTCTAGTGGAATGACTCCCCCTACATGTGTGCTCGCCCTTTCTATGTGCATGTGTGCTCCTCCTACATGTGATCTTCCCTAGATAACTAGCACACGAGTAGATTATGAAATATCCATTCATTTCTATCTCTCCCATTGATATTATCAAAAGGGATGGGTATGACTGAAGCATGAAAGGCATAGAGAGATGCAGCGGAATAAAGCATGTAAAACAAAACATACACATATAAAGATAAGCATGATAACTATTTGAGTGACCAAAAATAAATCAGAGAAATATTGAAATATGGGTCAAAAGTACGGTGGAATCAAACTACCACTTAAACTTGACAACATAGTTTACCAGTTGTTACAACAAAATCATAAGGAATTTGGACAAGGCACATGAAACTGAATACATTAGATTTTCATACGCTATTAAGAGATTTATAAATCTAATATACAGTAACATCATATGTGTCATGAATAGCAATTGTGTACTAGTACATTCGTGCGTAAAAATAATGTAATGCAGTTTTAGTCCAATTCTTATGCATGAAAGTGTTAGACAAAAAAATGACATGTGGACGTGTAGCATCAAAAGAAAATAGCATCAAGTCAAACTAATCATTAGTACATGTTAAAACTCAAGTAATCTATATGATAACACAAGAGAAAGGAACTGATAAATCATGTCACGTTTGCAATCAACAATATACCAAGATTAAAGCTAAGGGCTCTAACTATGTCAAATTATCCGGTGTTTGCATAAGATCAATGAGATTCGTTTCGCCAAGGTGCTCAAACTCACAATGCTCATGAAGAATTATTAGGAGAGTGAGTAGTGCTGGGGGAGGGGCGGGGGGAGTATCCTGCTAACCTTTATTGATAGCATATAACATTTTTATGATTGTGTGTACTAACAATTATATATATATTTTTTATGCAAGGTCCCGGATCTATCAAAATATACCCACATAGATAGATACACTTTAACTCAAATACAATAAAACCATCGCAATTTTGTTTCGGGCCAAAGTTCTAAGCTCTATACATAGAAAAATGAACTACGTGATATTGATTTAACAAGTCATTCCTAGCATGTTTACACAATATCACGAGTCATAATAAGTACGCCCTAAAATTTCTACTTAAGTGACTCTCTAAGGATGTGTGTAATGTGTATAGTCATTGTTTTACCTAAATCCTCACACATACCTAGAGGCATATCAAACATATATTACATATATTGTGACACTCATCAGCAAATACCTATATATTGAGACATTTTATGGAAAAGAATACAATATAAATAATGATTAACATCCCAAAATCAAACATTGTATGTAATCTTGATGTTCTAGGTTCAAGTCATGCATGCCCCAACTAACGATTTTAATTTTTTTGTAAAGTTTTCAAACTTTTATTTGATTTTCATTTATTGAAAATAAACATGATAGAAAATAAGCAGAACATGAAAGTAATGCAGTAAAACAAATTAAAATAATCAACTGACACTTAAAGTGCAAAGGAATTAAAAAAATATGTTATTGTTATTTTGAAGTTTGAAGTTTTTATTTGATTTTTCAAAGTTAGAAGCAAAAGCGAAATGAAATAGACCAATAGTGAAAGGAAAACAGTAAAAACAAAATAAGCAAAAAAATGAAATGAATCGTTGAAGGTTGTCATGAAAAATACCTACCGCCGACGGTACGGTGACGTCTGGCGGTATCTCACAGAGTTTTGATTTTTTTAGTAAACAACCAAGATTTTGTGATATTTCGATTTCAATTTTTCTTGATTAGGTGATCTTGTTGTAAGACCTATCTAATGTAGCGAAAAAATCAGAGAAGAGCATAAAAAATTGCAGATATTACAAATTATCTCAAGAAATCCAAAACCCCCAATTCTAATCGAAGTAAGGAAAAACATGCGTTAGGAAGGGGTTTTGTGAAGATGTCCGGAAGCTAATCGTCTGTGATAATAAAACTTACTCTCATGTTCTCCTTTTGATGTGGTCTCTTATGAAGTAATGACGGACATCAATGTGTTTCGACCGAGAATGATGTACTTGATTTTTTATTAAGTCTATGACACTTTTGTTGTCACACCAAAGTTAAACATTTTTAAGTGACAGTCCAAAGTCTTCAAACGTTTTTGACATCCAAAGTGCTTGTGTGCAATAACTTTCTAGAGTTATATACTCGGCCTCGATAGTGGAGAAGGTAACATAATTCTGTTTCCTACTTGACCATGAAACTAGTGTTGGTCCTAGGAAGTGACAAGTCCCATTAGTGCTTTTACGATCAAGTGAACATCCAACATAGTCTGAGTCAGACTATCCATGTAGCATGAGTGTATTGGTGTGTGGATACCATATACCAAGAATGGGTGTGCCTATAAGATACCTAAAGATATGTTTAACATCATTAAAGTGAGATTCCTTTGGATTAGCTTGATATCTAGTGCATAGACATACCGCAAACATAATGTCGGGTCTAGACGCACTAAGGTACAAAGGTGATCTAATCATTCCTCGATATACCATTTGGTCCACTAAGATGTCACTTTCATCTTTTCCCAATTTGAGTGATGCGCTCATTGGAGTCTTAGTGTGTTTTGAATTCTCAAAGAAAAATCGTTTAAGCATATCTTTCACATATCTAGATTGGCAAATAAAAATCCCATCTAGTCTTTGAGAAATCTGAAATCCTAGAAAATATGTCAATTCACCCAGTAAGCTCATTTCAAATTCACTTTTCATCACTTCGATAATTTTGTAACACAGTTTCATTAGTGGCACCAAAGAATATATCGTCAACATGTATTTGTAAGATTACTAAACTATGATCACTATGCTTTACAAATAACGTGGTATCTACACTACCCATCGCAAATCCATGTTTTAAAAGGAAAGTTGTTAGCTGATCATACCATGCACGAGGTGCTTGTTTTAATCCAAATAAGGATTTCACTAGTTTGTACACATATTTTGGATGAATGTTATTCTTGAAATTGGGTGGTTGCTCAACGCACACATCTTCTTTAATGTATCCATTTAGAAACACACTTTTGACGTCCATTTGATATAAATTAATTCGTTTAAAGATAGCAAATGCCAAAAACATCTTAATGGACTCAATAAGTGCAACCGGTGTGAAAAACTCCTCGAAATCAACTCCCTCTATTTGTGAGTATCCTTGAGCAACCGAGCTAGCCTTGTTCCTAGTTATTCTAGAATCACCATCAAGCTTGTTTTTATAAATCCATTTTAATCCTGTTACATGATGGTTACTAGGACGCTCAACTAAAGTCAACAATTTATTTTGCTCAAATTGATTAAGTTCCTCGTTCATTGTAATAAACCAAGATTCATCATTTAATGCTTCAGAAATATTCTTGGATTCAATTTCAGATAAGAAACATAAGTTTGAGAATGATTCATGTAAAGATGAACGAGTTCTTATCACATGTGAAGGTTCTCCAATTACTAACTGTCGTGGATTGCTTCATAAAATTTAATGTACTTGGAGGATTATACCCTTCATCATTTTATATTCTATCTTCTTCCTCTTCCTCTTTTTCAGTGTTTTTCTTGTAAGACCCAATTTTTTTCTTTTGAAAACCTGGGTCTTATTCCCAGAACCGCCGCTTTGCGGTGGCACCATCACTCAGGAAGGTCGCCACTACAAAACGCCGACTCTGCCGGCCATAACAATCACAACAGAAGAAAAGTATATATTTGATTAACTAGAAATCAAGTCTACATCACATGAATATAGTATCTCAGAATAAAATGTCCACATGAAATAACTGAATAAAAGATAGTAATAGAAGGGCTCCTGCCCGATACATCAATTCCTCACTACAAATTCACTCGCGGAAGCATAATCTACTAAAACTAATAAGACACTCACGGATCCAGTCATCGGTGCTCCCGTGCTAGATTGCCCCTCCTCCATCTGCACCGGCCTCTGGTGCTGCAACATCTCTTCGGTCCCCTAAAATGATAAGGTCCACCGACCGTTAGTCAAAAGACTAAGCCAATCCTCCACCACTCCCCCGATGACTCCTAGGCACCGAGCGGGAAGGATGAAGCGGATGACATCAAGGGGTATAATCAAAAGCAGGTGACAATGAGTCTAACTACGGAAGGGTCTGTCGCTAAGCAATATATAGTACAATGAGTAAAGTAGTAGGAGGTAAAACAGTAACAAGTAAGCAGTAGTAATAAGTAAAGCAATAGTAAAGAAAGGCAATAAGGAAAACAGTAATAAGAATAAGTAACTTTAATTTATATGAATGCCCACACAAACCTATAGACCAAGGGGTCGTTTAGAAGGGCCTATCATTTAAAAAGTCCCATAACCAATTTATACGATAGGGGTAGAGGTTGAAATGCAATGTTTATGCCATGTCATGCAAGGTTATGCAGTTTAATGTTATGTTCATACAAGTGCAACTCAAACACTTCGACTCTATGCGCACAGACCTTTAGTTCCCCCTTTTTGGAGCTAGGAAAATTCCCAGGATACTCCCGTAGTGGCAAACGGAAGCGGTGGGTTGGGCCTCACCCACCTCTAAGTTGGTATCTGCACTACCTAACCTAGACCTATCGTATGCCTCAACGCTAAGAACACAACAACGGAGCTCCTGCGTACTCTTACTGGCTAGTCCACCAGACTTTTCTTGGGTAAAGTGTTAACCACACTTACCCAGCCAAAGTATCGACGTCGGTGTGACGGCCGTCAATACTAATGGCCCACCACCTTTATGCACATACAATATGTTACCATCTATCTCCGAGCCCTAAGTTCCCCGGGCTAACCTGCCCATCACCATAACTTTCCGAGCCACCGGCTCGCCGAACCAACCTGTCCGCACCCACAAGCATTACTGAGTCACAAGCTCACCGGACTAACTTGTTTGCTGCTTCAGCCATGAGCCTACCACTCGTAAAACCAAACCAACTAACCTCCCGGAACCACGGGGTGTGGTTGTGTGTATTATTAAGTTAATATTGCACCGCCATTTATTCCTGCACGTTAGGGTTAACCACGGACTTCCCGATGACTACCCTGTGTGGGGCTCATAGTGGTACTAGAAACTATAATGGGATGACACCCCAAGGCTCCCTTTCCAAGGCATTTAATGTTATTAGCAATCTACCCATAAGAATACCCTTCTTGTCATTACACTTGGATTACCCTAAGTATTTTATGACCCTCTAAGGGGAAAGACGATCTTTCGTCGATCCCGAGCACGACCTTACCCCTTCGCTTGTCAGGTACACTCAACATATAGACCCCTAATGGTGACCTCACATCTTCTCTACCAGACTAGGTACACCATCTACCTTCCATTCTCACCTAATGATCCATAAATTACTCAAGTTTTACAGTTTTACTATACGCAGACCAAATGAGTTATATGTGTTGCATAAGAGGAGGTACCCCAATTATTCATCCAATTGACTCAAGATTATTACTGGGAGTCTATCTTGATATTTTAAGACTAAATCCAGAGGATCATATTTTTCCTTAATTATTTGACATTTATTATAATTTCTCCAACATTGGCCAAGTATGAAATTGAACATGAAGTGTAAGGTCTTATTATGATATGGCCCCCATAAAAGTATGGAAAATCTATGAAGTCAAAATAACACTAAATACAGAATTTCACAATCTTGCAGTAAAAGGTCGACCTCTAATTATAATATTGAATAATTACCCTGATGCACAAATATTAGCACACCGCTATAGGCGGTAGTAAGACTGCGGCACGAAACGGCAGTGTACCGATCGTTCAAGTAATATAAAATGGGAATGAATCCCCAAGTATCGATCTCAAAGGAACACAGTAAGGTGGAGTTTACTATTGAGACAGGACTTGAGATTGAAGTCCTTTAGTCGGATGAGAGTGAATGTGGGTGATTTGGTTTGTGGAAAATAAAGAAAAACAACTATAACTACTCCTATGCAATGCCGCTATGCAATGCTTCGCTTGGCGGGATGGAGACTAGGCAGGCCTTGAGCGCACTGCGTCGCAAGGGCGGATGGACGAGTAGGCAAGCGGAATCAAACTGTGCAGGCCTTGAGCGCGCTGCTTCGTTAGGCGAATGGATTACACGGGCCGCTATGCCACGCTTTGCTAGGCGGATGGAAGAGTAGGCATACGGATGAGGGTCGCAAGCACCTCATCGACAAGCATGCCACTAGCAATTGCTAGTGCGGCACACGAACGTGGCGGCGAGATGGAGGATGGAATGGGGCGCACCTCAAGCAGCTCAAATAATAAAGCATTTTCACATAGACATGAAATATATTGAAATACAAACTAGTTTAAGTGCCACTTCATCATAATAATAAAGATCTACAACATATACACATCAATAAGAGAAGAACAAGGCAAGACCAAATCCGAAGGCTCGTTGTAGATTCACTGTTGGAATCGATGGGTTGTCAATCCGCGTCCAAGTTCGGTCTTCAACTACGTCCGGGGTAGAGAGAGCGGTCACGACTCTCCAATGAACCCATCTTCTTCGTCTCATGACCCGGTAGAGGTTGCAAACTTCCCCTTGCTTGAAGGTAATGTCGGCTAGATCTCCCTTGAAGCTCTAGGATGAAGGAGGAGGCCAAGAGGATACTCCGGCTCAAGATTGGCGTGAAGAACAAGCCCGGAGCACCTCCTGAAGGTGGGCGGCGATGGATGGCGAAAAGGGCGCAGAACTGGAGCTCGGGGAGCGGGAAAAACGATCTATCTAGAATAGGGCAAGACCTGCGGCTTAAATAGAAATTCTGTCAGAAAATGGTCACGCACGGTCGAACGCACGACCGTGCGCAGACCGTGCGTTATTAAATGATAAAACTTGACTTGGAGAAGACGCTGCGCCGCCCGTGCGAATTGCTCACGCACGACCAATACCGCCCGTGCGTTCAAATGCACGGGCAAACTTCGACGCTCTGAAATCAAGAATACACAGGTCGACCGTGCGTTTTACTCACGCACGGGCGAATCCGCCCGTGCGTCAAAACGCACGAGTAAACTCCGGCGCTCCATTTTCTGCCCAGACACAAATGCACGTCCGCAACCGACCGTGCGTCAAGGAAACGCACGACCGTGCGATATGCACAGACATTACTTCTGGGGAAACAGGATGAACCAGCCACCTACAAGATACAATGGCTGGGAATACACGTCCAGCATCAGAAAAACATAGAAGAAGAGAAGTGGAGCACCAAGTGCTTGCCCCCAACAGCAAAGCGTGCAATTGCACACCAAAACGGCCTAAGAATGCACCTAACAGGGAATAACAAACATGAATGTAAATATGTACGAAAACATGCCTAAAGTGTGGTGCAAAGACTATAAAATCAGCCCAGATGAGTCCATAAAAGTGTATATAATTGGGACTCATCATACCCAAAAATAGAAATTAAAGAAGGAACCACCAAAAATACTTGTCCAAAAATTATGGGAAAATTACCAGACCTTTATATTAATCAGACAAGTCTACTGACTAAATTTCAGAATTTATCAGAACTAATTTGTCACAAAAATAAATATTCCAAGTAAACCCATACTTGGGAAAATTGTGAAGTAACCTACTGATAAAAATTTCAAAAATTATACAAAAATTCACAGAGCTCTCTAATGGCCTAAATGTCCTACCACCAAGTTTAATAATTTTCAGAGGGTATTTGGCCCACATTTATTTAACATATTCCTAAGACAAAATAGATGACTTGTGAATGAAGTGCTAATTAAATCAATTCAATAATTACACAAAAATTACGAGAGATCTATATCATGATTATGAGGGTACTAACAAACTTTCACCAACATCCAAGATAATTTGAGCATGTAAATTTCTCTTATAAGAAGGTGCCCTAAAAAGGTTATAACCTAAATCAGAGGGGATAAGGGTTCCTAAAATTATCATAGTATTTTCTAGGGCATATTTACACCCTATGAACTTATCTACCAAGTTTCATGACCATTCAAGGACATGTGACCCTATGTCCTTCACAAGGCTCAAAGTTTAACCCTAGGGTTAGAATTAGGGTCCTAGGGCATATCCTCCACACATCACTCCAAATCACTCATGAGGGTGTTTTATGTGATCCTAAACCAGTGGCCAAAGTTTCACATTATCTTGATGAGATTTGACCACCTAATTACATCATGTGCACTTTTGACCTAGTTTGACCAAACTTTAGTTAAATTATTACCCAACCAAATCAATCCCAATTGGGCTTAAGACTTTACCAGGGTTATATAATAACCCTAAAGAGCACCTACCAAAATTTGGAGGGGATTAGAGGTTAGTGGACCCTATAATTAAATAATATATGAATTATTAAATTTTTACAAAAACTTTAGAAAAAGGTTCTCCAAAAATTCCCATCTTTGGATATGTTAAGGGTGTAGGTACAAATAGCCTATGTTTCAATTTTCAAGTCAATATCATTTTCTATCAAAAGTTATTCAAGAAACAGTGGTTGTCCTACCCTAAGGACCAGCCCCACCAAAATGGCCATATAGGGAGCTACAGTGCTCCTTTTGGGCTCAAACAAATTTTAAATTAAAGTACACACCAAGGGATACAACTTTGATGTTGGCCACTTTTCATCAGAGGAGCCTAAGTATTTTCTATAATTAATATAAGGTACAACATAATATGTGACATAAATACAATTATAAATATAATATGAATATTGATCCTTGCACAGATCTTGAAGCATGATGAGTGTCCATGACTCATCTTATTCCTCCAGCCGAAAGCTGAGGATGGCCCGACCTAGAAGGTTTTGGAGGTTGATTTCCAGGCCACCTATGCCTATTCCCGGCCGACCAATGCCACCGCCACCTCCGTTGAGGTTGGGGCCGGCGATAGACGACGGTTGGCCAGCCATAGGTGGTCTGAATTGGGATTTAGAGGAGGGCCAAAAGCACGAAAATGAGCCTATTTTGGTGGCTTGATCCTTGCCCGATTTGGCTCGAATCAAGCCCCAAATCGACAGAGATCTAGCAATAGAGGAGGAGGGGAGGATCGGACCTGAGTGGTGGCCTGAGGTCGCGAGTTCCGGCGGGTTGCCATGGCCGGAATTTGAGATTTTGGTGCCATGCCTCTTTTGCACTTGGAGATCCCGATTTCTTCTGGTGATTGGGGGGTTTTACTCCTTTCCGACCTCTGAAGATGTTAAAGAGGCCAATTGGAGGCAAGAGAGGGGTTTCACATGGTGGCCATTAATGGACCTTGATGAAAAATTTAAGTTTCATGTGGGGGAGGTGAATTGGGCATCAATATGTCCGGAGAAGGCTGGAAACTCCTCCTCTCCCAAAGAGGAGATGAAGGGTGCCATTAATGGGGGAGATTGGAGGTTTCTTCTTCCTCCTCATTAACTCCCTCCTCTCTCCCTCTCTTTCAAATTGGGCTTTCTCTCTCCTGGCCGATTTTCATGAAATTGAATGGCCAATTCAGTAGCACCCAACCCCAATTAGGTGGTGGACCACCTCAATTGGGTCTAGCCCAAGTGGATTGGGCTTGATTAGGTCAAAATAGGTCATTTTGACTTAAATTTGAGGTAGAGTTGACTTGGGTCAATTTGACCATTTGGGTTAACCCTAATGGGTGGTTGGTCACCCATTGGCCTCCCTTAAGGGTTAGGAAGGTCTAGGGAGGGCAATTTGGCAAGGTGAGGGACAATTGACCTTTAATTGGCTACTTTGAGCATAATAGAGCTAGGGTTGACTTTGGTAAAATTGGCCAAATTGGAGGTCCCATGATGGGGGATTGTTGGTCCATTGGGTCCCGATTATGCTTATATGGGTAGGGGAAATGTCAATTTGGCATGGTGGAAGACAATTGACCCTAATTAAGCAACTTTGACCAATTTAGGGTTAGGGTTGACTTTGGTCAATTTGGCCTCTTTGGTTGACCCCAATGGGTCCTTGGTGCTCTAAGGGGACCCCTAATGGGTTAGGGATGTTATGGTGGAGTCAAGGGAATCAAGGTGAGGCCCTAAAGTCCAACCCTAGACTTGGTATCTGAAAATTGCTATTTGCAGACCACTTGGGTTTTCTTCTTCTTACCTAAGTTCACATGATCATAAGTGCTTCCTATGGTTTTGTCATGACCTAGTTATGACAAAACCAACTTGGGGGTCTAGTTGTTTGGGGGATGTTACAAATCCCAATACATTAAAATAAAAATTTTGTCCCTGAAATTCAGGTTAGGCCTGTGGGGTTCCTACATCAAGTGGTTAAATGTATCATCCCAAAAAAATTAAGTTATACCTGTCGTAAAGAGCTCCGAATACTTTTGATGCATCAAGTCCAATGGCTCCCAGGTGTGATCCTCCTCTCCATGATTCCTCCACATGACTTTGACCAACGGAACCTTCTTGCGCCGCAGGACTCGCATCTCCGTGTCGTCTATCTGGACTGGCTCTAGGTTAACTAACAAATCATTAGCTACCAGCCCCTCTATAGTAGATATCTGCTGCACTAGCCATAGTAGAGCCCTTCTGAGTGAGGAGACATGGAAGACATCGTGCAATCTCGCTAACTCCGGCGGTAGCTCTAATCTGTAAGCCAAGGGGCCGATCCACTCCAGGATCCTATAGGGCCCCACATATCTCGCACTGAGCTTCTTCCGCCCGCGTACCCACATGACTCCATGCATTAGATGTATCTTTAAGAATACCCGATCTCCCACCTGGAACTCTATAATACGATGTCGCGCTTCGTAATACTTGGCCTGCCTGCTCTAGGCCTCCAGCATCCTGTCTCGAATCAGCCGTACATGAGCCTCTGTGTCCTCCACAAACTCTGAGTCGAGTGTCTTGGGATCCTTATCCTGGATCCAAGACAACGGGGTCCTGCATCTCCTTCCGTATAATGCCTCGTAGGGTGACATGCCTATGCTAGCATAGTGACTGTTGTTGTACGAGAACTCGACCAACGACAACAGTCTCTCCCATGGATCCCCGCTGTTGAAACCGATTTCTAAGTCTCTGTGGAGTTCAGGGCCCCCAACAAGTTAAGGGGTGGCCAACTCTTACTTCCCCCAAGGGACAGCTCTAGGTTGAAGGTGTTGGAACTATGAATTGGACCAAGGGCTCGGCGAGGAGGTCCCACCACATACCCAGAAGATCCTTAGAGCGCTTCCCCTCCCAAGCCAATGCCGGTCTTGGGCACCACTGGAGGCTCTACTCACCCCACTAGAGAGAGATTTGGGGAGGGAGAGGGAGAGAGAGAGATAGCCTAGGACAATCTTGCCTCCAAATGGTGCCCCTTGGTCCTATTTATAGGATTCCTGAACTTGGGCTGCGAATAACCAAAAACTGCCTGCGATGTTACCATAATGCCCCCAGATTTGGCCTGCGAATAGCCAAATCCCGCTGTTCCGCAGCGCTAAACGCAGACCATCCCGCTAAACGCACACCAAACCATCCCCCCGGAACTGGGCGAGAGGGTGTCCCACGCGGGGCTCGGCGAACCCACTAACTAGGGTGGGGCGAAACCCGGGGGTTGGCCCCCCCTGCTAGTCTCGCCCCCCCTGCTGGGGCCGGGGCGAGGGGGGGCCGGAGGCCTCATCCCCTTGCCCCCCTGCTGGGGCTGGGCGAGACCAAGCCAGGGTCGACCCCCTGCTGGTCTCGCCCCTCTGCCGGGGCGGGGGCGAGGGGTGCCGGAGTCCTCCTCCCCTCGCCCCTACTGGGGTTGGGCGAGACCCAGCCAGGGTTGACCCCCTGCCGGTTTTGCCCCTCTGCCGGGGCTGGGGCGAGGGAGGGGGGGGAGGCCTCCTCCCCTCCCCCCTAGCTGGGGCTAGGCGAGACCCAGCCAGGATCGGCCCCCTGCTGGTCTCGCCCCTCTGCTGGGGAGGGGGCGAGAGGGGGCCGGAGGCCTCCTCCCCTCGCCCCCTACTGGGGCTGGGCGAAACCCTGCCAGGGTCGACCCCCTGCTGGCCGCGCCCCTCTACTGGGGTGGGGGAGAGAGGGGGTCGGAGGCCTCCTCCCCTCGCCCACCTACCTTGGGGCAGGGTGAGTGGAGCTCGCCCCCCTACCTTGGGGCAGGGCGAGTGGAGCTCGCCCCCCTAACTTGGGGCGGGGTGAGTGGAGCTCGCCCCCTACCTACGGGGTCTTGCCCCCTCCTGCTAGGGGCGGGGAGAGAGGGAGGGCTGGCCCCTCCTCCTCTCGCCCTTCTACAAGGGCTGGGCGAGCGGGATGCCTCCGCCTCCATCGCTCGCCTCCTCGCTTCTACTACTCTCCCTGTTTGGGACCACGCTACCAGATAAGACTCTAAGGGGCCCTTAGGAGTACACTCGGCGAATATGGGGTTGTACACAATCCCCGCTCTTCCGAGCGAGGTACAAGCTTAGAAAGAAATGTCCAACCCCACATTCGGCGAGTGGTGCTGAAAATCGTGCCATAGGCGAAACCCCCCTGGGAAAAAACATTTAGCCTCCTCGAGAGGTCCTCCAACCCTGCCGGCTAGCGAGAGCCCAGGTAGCGATACCATCTTGGGAAAAACATACAGCCACCCCGAGTGGTCTTCTCACCTCGCCGGCTAGCGAGAGCACGGCTAACGGAGTACCCTCGGGAGAAAAAACACAGCCTCCCCGAGATGTCTTCCCACCTCGCCAGCTAGCGAGAGCCCGGCTAGCGGTGTAACCTCGGGGGAAAAATATTTAGAGAACTTCCTGCCCCCGAGCGGTTCCCAGCCCTGCCAGCTAGGCAGGAGCCTGGTCAGCGGGCCAGCATCGGGGCTAAGGTCGACACAATCTAGGAGCCGAGCTCAACTAGAGGTGGAGAAGAGTCGACACCCTCCAGGCCATTTGCTAGATGAGCGAGCTCAACTGTAGGTAGAGAAGAGACGACACCATCCAGGCCATTCGCTAAATGATTGAGCTCAATTGGAGGTGGAGAAGAGTAGACACCCTCCAGGCCATTCGCTAAATGTGCGAGCTCAAATGGAGGTGGATAAGAATCGACACCCTCTAGGCCATTCGCTTAATGAGCGAGCTCAACTGGAGGTGGAGAAGAGTCGACACCCTCCAAGCCATTCGCTAGATGAGCGAGCTCAACTGGAGGTGGAGAAGAGTCGACACCCTCCAGGCCATTCGCTAGATGAGCGAGCTCAACCGGAGGTGGAAAAGAGTCGACACCCTCCAGGCCATTCGCTAAATGAGCGAGCTCAACTGGAGGTGGAGAAGAGTCGACACCCTCCAGGCCATTCGCTAGATGAGCGAGTTCAACTGGAGGTGGAGTATTTTCCTTCCTTCCCCCGAGCGGTTCCCGGACCTGCCAGCTAGGTGAGAGCCTGGTCAGCGGGCCAGCATCGGGGCGAAGGTCGACACAATCTAGGAGCCGAGCTCAACTAGAGATGGAGAAGAGTCGACACTCTCCAGGCCATTCGCTAGATGAGCGAGCTCAACTGGAGGTGGAGAAGAGTCGACACCCTCCAGGCCATTCGCTAAATGAGCGAGCTCAACTGGAGGTGGAGTATTTTCCTTCCTGCCCCCGAGCGGTTCCCGGCCCTGCCAGCTAGGTGAGAGCCTGGTCAGCGGGCCAGCACCGGGGCTAAGGTCAACACAATCTAAGAGTCGAGCTCAACTTTAGGTGGAGAAGAGTCGACACCCTCCAGGCCATTCGCTAAATGAGCGAGATCAACTGGAGGTGGAGTATTTTCTTCCTGCCCCCGAGCGGTTCCCGGCCCTGCCAGCTAGGTGAGAGCCTGGTCAACGGGCCAGCATCGGGGCTAAGGTCGACACAATCTAGGAGCTGAGCTCAACTAGAGATGGAGAAGAGTCGACACCCTCCAGGCCATTCGCTAGATGAGCGAGCTCAACTGGAGGTGGAGAAGAGTCGACACCCTCCAGGCCATTCGCTAGATGAGCGAGCTCAACTGGAGGTGGAGAAGAGTCGACACCCTCCAGGCCATTCGCTAGATGAGCGAGCTCAACTGGAGGTGGAGAAAAGTTGACACCCTCTAGGCCATTCGCTAAATGAGTGAGCTCAACTGGAGGTGGAGTATTTTCCTTCCTGCCCCCGAGCGGTTCCCGGCCCAGCCAGCTAGGTGAGAACCTGGTCAGCGGGCCAGCATCGGGGCTAAGGTCGACACAATCTAGGAGCCGAGCTCAACTAGAGGTGGAGAAGAGTCGACACCCTCCAGGCCATTCGCTAGACAAGCGAGCTCCACTGGAGGTTGAGAAGAGTCGACACCCTCCAGGCCATTCGCTAGATGAGCGAGCTCAACTATAGGTGGAGAAGAGTCGACACCCTCCACGCCATTCGCTAAATGAGCAAGCTCAACTGGAGGTGGAGAAGAGTCGACACCCTCCAGGCCATTCGCTAAATGAGCGAGCTTAACTGGAGGTGGAGTATTTTCTTTCCTGCCCTCGAGCAGTTCCCGGCCCTGCCAACTAGGTGAGAGCCTGGTCAGCGGGCCAGCATCGGGGCTAGGTTGACACAATCTAGGAGTCGAGCTCAACTAGAGGTGGAGATGAGTCGACACCCTCCAGGCCATTCGCTAAATGAGCGAGCTCAATTGGAGGTGGAGTATTTTCCTTCCTGTCCCCGAGCGGTTCCCGATCCTGCCAGCTTGGTGAGAGCCTTGTCAGCGGGCTAGCATCGGGGCTAAGGTCGACACAATCTAGGAGCCGAGCTCAACTAGAGGTGGAGAAGAGTCGACACCCTCCAGGCCATTTGCTAGATGAGCGAGCTCAACTGGAGGTGGAGAAGAGACGACACCCTCCAGGCCATTCGCTAAATGAGTGAGCTCAAGTGGAGGTGGAGTATTTTCCTTCCTGCCCCCGAGCGGTTCCCGGCCCTGCCAGCTAGGTGAGAGCCTAGTCAGCGGGCCAGCATCGGGGCTAAGGTCGACACAATCTAGGAGCCGAGCTCAACTAGAGGTGGAGAAGAGTCGACACCCTCCACGCCATTCGCTAGATGAGCGAGCTCAACTGGAGGTGGAGAAGAGTCGACACCCTCCAGGCCATTAGCTAAATGACCGAGCTCAACTGTAGGTGGAGTATTTTCCTTCCTGCCCCCGAGCGGTTCCCGGCCCTGCCAGCTAGGTGAGAGCCTGGTCAGCGGGCCAGCATCGGGGCTAAGGTCGACACAATCTAGGAGTCGAGCTCAACTAGAGGTGGAGAAGAGTCGACACCCTCCAGGCCATTCGCTAGACGAGCGAGCTCAACTGGAGGTGGAGAAGAGTCGACACCCTCCAGGCCATTCGCTAAATGAGTTAGCTCAATTGGAGGTAGTATTTTCCTTCCTGCCCCCGAGCGGTTCCCGGCCCTGCCATCTAGGTGAGAGCCTGGTCAGCGGGCCAGCATCGGGGGGAAAAACTTACCCTCCCTGGTAGATTAACCTGCCCTGCCGTCTAGAGAGAGCCCGGTCAGCGGAACCATCCGAGGGAAAAAATACTTTGAAAAACTTTCATTATATTAATCATTCTAGTACATGTGAGAAAACTAGGCATGGAAACAAAACATCGCATTACATGAACTCAGGGAATGAAAAGAAAACTATGCGTGGAAACCGAATTGAGTCTCCCACTCCCAGGCCTGGTTTTCCTTGACTTCTCCTGGTAACTGATGTTGCTGCCTTGGACCCCTCTTATCCTTCATTTCAAGAACTCAGGGCAGACAGAGGTCGCGTGCCCCTCCTCATCGTGGAGGTCACGTTTAGGTAACTCAAACATATCCTTTTTTCTTCCTCTTCTTTCTGCTTTTCTGGCTCCTCTCCTTCTACCTCCGCCCATCGCCATGGTTTGCTGAGGTGGTGGAGAGGGTGTGTTCGATCCCTGCCTCCACCTCGATCGGTTGACTCTTTTCCTTTGAAAACCCTTTCTTCCTTGCTCTCGCGGAGTCGAATTGCTGACCTCTGCGCTCGCCGAGCTATTGGGTAGCCGCCACCCGGGGTGGCTGTGCCCACCAACACTCACTCGACTCCTTTTGGAGCGGGGCGAGTGGGGGCCGGATGCTTCCCCGTTCGCCCGCCTTTGGGGATGGGATAGAAGGGGCGGGGCGAGCTGGAAGGGAGCTTCCCTCCTAAGCTCGCCCACTTGAATGGGCGGGGCGAGCCGGGAGGGCGCCTCCCTCCTGAGCTCGACCCCTTGAAGGGGCGGGGCGAGCTGGGAGGGCGCCTGCCTCCTGATCTCGCCCCCTTGAAGGGGCGGGGCGAGCTAGGAGGGCGCCTCCCTCCTGAGCTCGCCCCCTTGAAGGGGCGGGGCGAGCTGGGAGGGCGCCTCCCTCCTGAGCTCGCCCCCTTGAAGGGGCGAGGCGAGCTGGGAGGGGGCCTCCCTCCTGAGCTCGCCCCCTTGAAGGGGCGGGGCGAGCTGGGAGGGCGCCTCCCTCCTGACCTCGCCCCCTTGGGGATGGACCTCTTAATTGGATTGTTGGCCGAGAGCTCCCTTGTCCACCTGTCGGGGCGGGACCTCCGGACCATCCCCTCTTCTGCCTCCGACTATCATGGCGAAAGCAACCTGGAAGGTCTGTGAGACCTCTTGCTTGAAATTCTCGAACATCTCCAACGTCACCCCAGCCACCTGGGGCTGCGAGTGACCTGGGTCGGATCTTCCTCCCCCTCCGTCCATGGAGCTCATCTTGAGAGTTTCTTGAGTTAGTCACACTCCACGCTCACCGCACCATAATGTTGAAACCGATTTCTCAGTCTCTGTGGAGTTTGGGGCCCCCAACAAGTTGAGGGGTGGCCAACTCTTACTTCCCCCAAGGGAGAGCTCTAGGTTGAAGGTGTTAGAACTATGAACTGGACCAAGGGCTCGGTGAGGAGGTCCCACCACATACCCGGAAGATCCTTAGAGCACTTCCCCTCTCAAGCCAATGTCGGGCTTGGGCACCACTGAAGGCTCTCCTCACCCCACTAGAGAGATATTTGTGGAGGGTGAGGGAGAGAGAGAGCTAGCCTAGGACAAGCTTGCCTCCAAATGGTGCCCCCTTGGTCCTATTTATAGGATTCCTGAACTTGGGCTGCGAATAACCAAAAACTGCTTGCGAAGTTACCAAAATGCCCCTGGATTTGGCCTGCGAATAGCCAAATCCCACTGTTCTGCAGCGCTAAATGCAGACCATCCCGCTAAACACGTACCAAACCCTCCCCCCGGAACTGGGCGAGAGGGGTACCACGCGGGGCTCGGTGAACCCACTAACTGGGGTGGGGCGAGACCCGGGGGTCGTCCATCTGCTGGTCTTGCCCCCCCTGCTGGGGCGGGGGCGAGGGGGGGCAGAGGCCTCCTCCCCTCGCCCCCCTGCTGGGCTGGGCGATACCCAACCAGGGTCGACCCCCTGCTGGTCTCGCCCCTCTGCCGGGGCAGGGGCGAGGGGGGGCCGGAAGCCTCCTCCCCTCGCCCCCCCTGCTGGGACTGGGCGAGACCCAGCCAGTGTCGACTCCCTGCTGGTCTTGCCCCTCTGTCGGGGTGGTGGTGAGGGGGGGGGGGGGGGGGGTGGCGGAGGCCTCCTCCCCTCGGCCCCTGCTGGGGCTGGGTGAAACCCAGCTAGGGTCGGCCCTCTGCTGGTCTCGCTCCTCTGCTGGGGCGGGGGGCGAGAGGGGGTCGGAGGCCTCCTCCCCTCGCCCCCCTGCTGGGGATGGGCGAGACCCAGCCAGGGTCGACCCCCTGTTTGTCTCGCCCCTCTGCTGGGGCCGGGGCGAGAGGGGGCCGAAGGCCTCCTCCCCTCGCCCCCTACCTTGGGGCGGGGCGAGTGGAGCTCGCCCCCCTACCTTGGGGCGGGGCGAGTGGAGCTCGCCCCCCCTACCTTGGGGCAGGGCGAGTGGAGCTCGCCCCCTACCTACGGGGTCTCGTCCACTCCTGCTGGTGGCGGGGCGGGAGGGAGGGCTGGCCCCTCCTCCTCTCACCCCTCTACAAGGGCTAGGCGAGCGGAAGGCCTCCGCCTCCACCGCTCGCCTCCTCGCCTCTACTACTCTCCATGTATGGGACCACGCTACCAGATAAGACTCTAAGGGGCCCTTAGGAGTACACTCGGCGAATATGGGTTTGCACACCCGCGGTCTAGAATACATAGACGTAGAAGGTCTTCCAAGGTCCGGTTGGTACGCTCCGTTTGCCTGTCTATTTGGGGATGGTATACAGTGTTGAATGTCAATCGTGTGTCCAGGTAAGCCTGCACCTCTCTCCACTCCCTTGATGTAAATCATCCATCCCAATCCGACACAATCATCGTAGGCACGCCATAGTACCGAACAAACAGCTCCACGAACCTTCATACCAAATCATCGTCCGATGTGTCCTTTCCGACTGGAATGAATCAGGCCACCTTCGTCAATCTGTCGACGATCACCCATATTGAGTCATTCCCCGCATGTGATCGGGGAAGGCCATGTATAAAGTCCGTCGCGATGTCATCAAACTTCCACTCCGGGACCAGGAGTGGCTGCAATAATCCGTCTGGTTTCTTGCATTCCGCCTTCACGAGCTGGTAGTACTCGCAGTGGGTCACAAAATAGGTGATATCCCTCTTCATGCCCGGCCAATACATGGTCCTCTTCAAGTCCGTCGTCATCTTGGTGATATCCGAGTGCACCGAGTACCTACTACAGTAAGCCTCTATCATGATGTCCTCCCGAATCCGGCCTCCTGCCGGTATATACACCCGGCTTCTAAAAATCAACAGTCCGTCCATCAATGAATAGTCTCCGGTTGAACCTGCCTCCAAGGCTCTGAATATTGGCTATAACTTGGCATCCTGCCTCTGTCCATCCATGATGCGGTCTCGGATGTCATATGTGGTACTCATCGCCGCCAGGTATTCCTCATAAAGCTCTGGATCATCCTCGGATACTAAGGAGATCTGCATGTCCTCGAACCTCCGTAATAGCTACATGGCCATCAACTGGGCTTTGCTCCCGACGTGGTAGCTCTCCTGCTCAGTGCGTTGGCCGCCACATTCGCCTTCCCTGGGTGATAATGCATCGTGTACTGGTAGTCGGATAAGAACTCCACCCATCGTCTCTGTTGAATGTTCTGCTCCTTATTCGTGTATACGTACTTTAGATTTTTGTTATCTGAAAATATTTCGCAGTGGATGCCATTGAGGTAGTGCCGCCAGATCTTCAGAGCGAATACAACCGCTCCCATCTCCAAGTCGTGCACCAGGTAATTCCCCTCATGGTTCTTCAACTGGCGGGAAGCGTATGCTATCACGTGCCTGTTCTGCATCAGAACGGCACCCATCCCCTGGTATGATGCATTCGTGTACACCTGGAATCCTTCTTTTCCCGATGGGAGGGCAAGGATGGGGGCCGCCATAAGCTAACACATTAGCTCCTGGAAGGCCGCCTCACACTGCGGTGTCCAAACGAATGCAGTATCCTTCTTCATCAGGGATGTGAGCGGGAGGTCTATCTGGGAAAACCCCTGTACGAACTTCTGATAATAACCGGCAAGCCCCAAGAAGCTCCGCACGTCGGTGGCCATCTTCAGCGGTGGCCATTCCTGTTGCCTAGATCTTCGCTGGATCCACTGCTAGACCAGCTCCACTGATAATATAACCTAGGAAGGCCTCCTCCTTCTGCAAAAACTAACACTTGTTGAACTTTGCATATAGGGGGTGCTCCCGTAGCTTCTCCAATGTTAGTGCCAAATGACATGCATGTTTCTTCTCTGTCCTCGAATAGATGAGGATGTTGCCGATGAACACGATGACAAAGATGTCGAGATATGGCTCCAACTCCCGGTTCATCAGACTCATAATTGCTGATGGTGCATTCGTTAGCCCGAACGACATCACAATGAACTCATATAGTCCGTATCGGCTGCTGAAAGCCGTCTTCGGGATGTCCTCCTCCTGAACCCGCAAATGATAATACCCTGATCTCAAATCTAGCTTTGAGAAGCAGTGGGCTCCCGCTAGTAGGTTAAATAGCTCGTCGATCCTTGGTAGCGGATACGTATTCCAAACCGTCAGTCGGTTCAGTGCTTTGTAATCGATGCACAATCAGAGCGTCCCATCCTTGTTCTTCACAAATAGCACTGGATCTCCCCAAGGTGAGGAACTCGGTTTAACGAAACCTGCTTCCACCAGCTCCGGCAGCTGGCTCTGAAACTCCACTAGCTTCTTTGGGGCCATCCGATAAGGAGCTCTGGATACCGTCTTAGCCCCCGGCACCAATTAGATCTAAAAATCCTTCTCATGGTGCGGTGGCAGCCCCGACAACTACTCCGGGAATACGTTGGCAAAATCCCGTACTACCGGGATGCTGGCCACAGAATCCTTCACCTCAATCGCCTCGAATAGCACCTGGTATACTTCATCTCCCTGTAGATGGGCCTTGTCGGCCTGAATAGATGATAATAAGAGACGGGAGGGGGGTCTGACACCTTTGACTACTATTTTCGTGTCCTTATACTTTAGGACAATCCTTCTCGCTAGGCAGTCAAACCTTGCCTAGTTCCCGTGCAGCCAGTTCATGCTGAGGATTAGGTCGAAGTCTTTAATCTTCAGGAGCGTCGTCGGTGCTTCGAACAACTTCCCTCCCATCTCTACGTTCATATTACACTTGTCGTTTGTTACTATCTCTGATCCATCTGGGAACTGCACCCTCCTGCGGATGCCCTCTAAGTGCTGGACTTGGTCCAGATCGTCCACGAATTCTTCCGAGACGAACGAGTGTGAGGCACCCGTATCAAATAAAGTGTATGCGGGCTTGCCGCATACGAGTACTACACCTGGGTGATTTTTGTTTGTTTGGTTCAATGCTAAGGTAAAGTTAAGGTTTGCTAAGTACTAATGAACATAAAAAGACATTAAAAAGTACCTGGAATGACCCTTGCGGGGTCCTAGGGATGAGATTGGTCCAGAGCATACATCTGGTCCCTGTTCTGTCTCCGGTCTCCGCCCTAAAATCCACGGCGTCGACCACGTCCTCGGCTCCCAAAATGCTGAGCCAGTGGGGCAGCCTGTAGTGTTGGTGGTGCATTCCTTTGAGGGCAGTTCCTCCGGATGTGGCCAGTCTGGTGTCAGTGTTAGCACTCAGGTGGGGGAGGTGGACCACCTCGTCCTATCCTCGGCATCTCCCGCATCTGTAGAGGTTGTGGAGCCAACACTACCTGCTCCTGCTTCTCCTCCTCGCGGGGTCAGTCCTCCGTTCTTCTCTCCCCAATGTAACGACCCTTATGCTGGTCTCTCCTGCCACTCCTTCCCTAGTACTCTGTCAGCCTCTTCCTACCTTGAACAAGGTGCTGGTCGGCTTCCAGCTTCATGGCCATCTTCAAGATCTTGGCCATACTGTAACATCCCCCAGACAGCTAGACCCCTAAGATGGTTTTGCCATGACAAAACCATAGGAAGAGCCCAAGACTTTGAGAGCTTAGGGAAGAAGGAGAAAACCACCTTGGTCTGCAATTAGCAATTTCCATTTACCAAGCTTAGGGTTGGACTTTAGGGCTTCATCTTCACCATTTGACCCCACCTTAGTATCCCTAACCCTTTAGGGGTCCCCTTAGGGCACCAAGGACCCATTGGGGTCAACCAAAGAGGCCAAATTGACCAAAGTCAACCCTAACCCTAAATTGGTCAAAGTAGCCTAATTAGTGTCAATTAATCTTCACCATGACAAATTGATCACTCATCTAGGTCTAGAATATCATAAGGGACCTAGTAGACCTAAAAGCCCCATCATGGGACCCCCAATGGTGCAAATTGACCAAAATGCCCCTATAGGTCAAAAATGGCAATTCTTCACAAAGTACCCAAATTGACCATCACCATAGTAAATTGACCCTATCCTTAGGGTTATCATATCATAGGGGACCCAGTGGACCAAAAAGCCCCATGACTGGGTCAACCCTAGGGCACAATTTGACCAAAGTCAACTTAGCCTGTTTTGGTCAAATCAGCTTAAATTGGGTCAACCAAGACTCATGTGACCAAATTGACCCCACCAGTAGTTTCTAAATCTAATTTGGAATCCAAGGGACCCAAAAGCCCCATCCTAGGGTCACCCAATTGGCCAATTTGACCAAAAGTCAAAATTGCCCAATTTAGGTCAAATCTCTTAAACCTAGCCCAATCCCTTTGGGTTAAGCCCAAATTGACCATTTGACCAGCTTAGTAGACTGTTATTAAGCATGAGAGAGAGGTAAATTTCGGCCATGGTGTTTAGGAGAGAGAAATGGGAGTTTTGGAGGAAAGAGGAAGAGAGAGAAAGGTGGTCATTAATGGCCAAAGGAGACCAAGGGCCACCCTTTCTTCTCCCAATGGGTTGGTGCATCCCCCCTCTTCAATTTGGAGAAGTCTAACAGCCATGGCCGGCCACAAGGGGGCTGGATTGGGAGGATTTTCATGGTGGCCGAAATTCCCTCTTCATGGCCATTAATGGCAATACATGCCATGGCTCTTCCCCTCCCTCAATTGAAGCCTTTAAAAGCTTCCCTAGGTTTAGAGCATCAGTTTCCCCTGTTTAGTCGAAGGAGTCGGGCACCTCTATGTGGTGGTTGCAGAACTCGGAAGGCTTGGAGGTCGGCCATGGTAATTCCCCTATCGGCAAGGTTTCAAGCTCCAATCAAGGTCCACTTCTTCATCTCTTCCCCTCTGGATAGATCTCATCTATTCCTGTTTCAAAATCAATTAAGATTGGAGGCCCCTCCATTCGGATTTTCTAATGTTCTTGGCCGAAAAAACGAGAGATCCGGGGGGCCAACTCCGGCCACCCCCAGCCACACCGACACCGGCAATCGGAAGCTGGGTGTCGGGTGGTACCTTCTGCGGCGGCGATACGCCGGAGGTGGCGCGGTCTCGCCGGAATCGGGCCCGCAAAACCGCCCAGGCGTGATGATCCCAGCTGTTAGGCTATCGGGGACGAAGGCCAGCAGCCGTTGGATCCAGCGTGTTTTTGTTTTATTAATGTATTATTTAATATTAATACTCCTATTAATGAGTTTTAAAGGCTGAATCTAATTTTAAATATAGAAAATACTAGATGCCCTCTACAGAAAAAGTGCCCAACATGAAAGTTGTAGGCCTTGACCCCTAGAGTCATACAAAATTGACTTCACTCAATTTGGAGCCCTGGCTTGACCTCAGCACTCATTCTAGTGCAAAGTTTGACTAAACTTTGAATGGGTGCCCACACCAAACCACTTGTCCAAATGACTTGAGATTTGGACCAGTGGTGAGTCATACCTAGGGCTATGTCATATCCAAAAATGAGAATTTTTGGAGAACTTTTTCCTAAAGTTTTTGTAGAAATTTAATAATCCTTGCACAATTTAATTGGAGGGTCAAATGACCTCAAATCTCCACCAAAATTTGGTGGGATGTTATTAGGGTCACGTAAAGCCCCTGGTTAAAGTATCAACTCATTTGGAGTTCTTTTGGTTAGGTAACCATTAGGCCAAAGTTTTGTCCTTTAAGGGGAATTTTGTGAATGAGGGCTAATTGGAATGTTTCATGGTCAAATTACCTCCTAATGGAGTGGGACTTTAGCCACTGCCCTTTTGGCACCCAAATCAGCTCTGAGAAAGTTATGAGGTCATGAGGAGTTGGTTTGCCCTAGGACATGGAGTAGGAGCAATTTGGGGTGCATTTAGCCAAGTTATGGTCCATTGGCCAATTAGGTCCTTTGAGTCTTGAGACTTCTTAGGAAGGTCAGTGGGATGAAGTTGAGACCCCATGAGGAGTTTGGTGAGCATTGGAGTTGTTTTGCTCAAGGTCATAGGGTTGATCCCTATGGAGTGGAATTTGGGGTTGTGAAGGACATAGGGGAGTTTGTCCTTGGAGAGGGGTGTATTGGACTCCTCTGACTTTTATAAGTGATATGATACCCTCACAAGAGGTTTGGGAGGATTTGGATAGGTTTAGACCCTAACCCTAGGCTAAACCCTAATGGGGTGCAATTAGAGGCTAATGAAGGAAGTAGGGTCAAACCTTAATGGTTTGACCTAAAATTTTGGAGGGAAGGTCATAGTGACCAGAGGAGCCTCCCTTGTGAATTTGAAGAGGTTTGGAGTTGGCAAGCCTAGGAAATAAACCCTTGGGTAGATTTGTAAATAATTAGGGTTTGGGGTTTTAGGAAGAAATAATACTTATTGGTTTACCATCTTCTGTCATAAACTTGGTTTTTAATGCTATTGACCTCTAGAAGAATCTGTTAGACCATGGGAAGACTTTTTGGGGTTCAAAGTGTAATATTTCATATAGTAGACAATTTTTGGGATGATCTATTTTAGGCTCATAAATTGCTGTAATTGCAGGAAACGTTGCTGGTTATCTTTTCATATCAATATGTAACCACTGTAATTTTCTCATAATTTATGGATCAATATTTTTGGTATCTCTAGTTCATTTTGGAATTATTTACAAATATATCCATTGAGGAAATTACAAATGTAACCTTTGTGTTATTTGGTCAAACTTGGCCGACCTGAATATTTTAGTAAGAGACACCTCTGTATAAATTTGCATAAGGTTTAGAGATCATATGAGGGTACCTCCTTTGGAATATGTTGGTAATAAATGAGTTTTGGAATTTTTAAAAATAGTAAATCTTGCTGGATTTCCCTAAGATTTCATGACTACTGATTAATAGGTATTTTTGATTTATGTAAAAATTGGTAGGGGCATTGGAAGTCAGAAAAGTGCACTTGTAGTTCAAACCCTAGGAAGTTGTCCTTGGGAAAAATGGTTTTAAATATTAATAATATGGGGGAAATTATGGAACTCTGGAATGGATCTTAAATCAGTGGCATGGACCCCCAGTGAGAATATTGGGTCATAGAGTTGATTTATTAATGTACTCCCCTTCATGAGGATCAAACTTTAAGGGTGGTCTGCGTTTAGCAAATTGGTTGTTTTGGAGTTGTAGGCCATATTGGACTATATTGATTGGAGATGTGAGGGTCTGATGTTAATCATATGGATATGAGAGGACCCTTGGAAAGAATTAAGGTTTGATGAGTCCTAGGGTGGTGGGGTGCCATCCTTGGGGTAGGTCATCCTGTGGATGACGAAAGATCATCTTTTGTCTTTAGGACCTAAAAGCTCTTAGGTTTAGACCAGGTGAAATGTTAAGGGGTTTCCTTTGGGTAGTCACCAATAATAATAATTTCTTAGGAATGGGAACGTTGGGGTGTCATCCCATAGTGGTTCCTAGTACCGTAGCGAGCCCCTCACAGGGTAACCCTCGGGAAGTCCAAGACTAACCCTAACTCATAGGGGTAAGACATTGTACAAGATTAACTAATAACACACTCAGCCACACCCTGTGGTTTCGGATGTTTAGTTGGATTGGTTGTCCGAGCGGTGGGCTCGGTGGCTGTTGCAGCAGACTAGTTAGTCTGGGGAGCATATGGCTCGGAAGGTTATTGATGACGGGCAGGTTAGCCCGGGGAGCTTTTGGCTCGGAAGGTTATTGATGGCGGGCAGGTTAGCCCGGGGAACTCATGGCTCAGAGATAGGAAGTAGAACATGTTGCATGTGCACTGAAGGTGGTGGGTCTTCGGTATTGGACGGTCGTTCACACCGACGTCAATACGTTGACTCGGCGAGTGTGGTTTTACACTTAGCCTTGATAGTCTGGCGGTCCAGTCAGCAAGAGTACGCAAACGCTCCGCGGGTATAGTGGAGGCGTACAATAGGTCTAGGTTGGGTAGTGTGAATACCAACCTAGAGGTGGGCGAGGCCCAACCCACCGCTTCCGTTTGCCACTACGGGAGTATCCTGGGAGTCTAGCTCGCTCCAAAAAGGGGGAACTAAAGGTCTATGCGCATAGAGTAGTGGTGGGTGAGTTGCACTTGTATGAACATAGCATAACAACATACTTTGCATGTCATAGCATAAACATTGCATTCAACCTACCCCTAACGTATAAGTCGGTTATGGGACTTCTTATACGGTAGGCCCTGCTAAATGACCCCTTGGTCTATAGGTTTGTATGGGCATTCCTATAAATCAATGGTTACTTTTGTATTATTTTACCTGTCATTATATATACTGCTCACTATTCTTTACATGTTCTTTACTATGCCTACTTACTGCTTCATATATATAATCACCTGTTTAGTTGTAGATCCGTCGTCATCTGCTCTTGTATTTACCCCTTGAATGTCCTCCGCTTCCTCCTCCCATACGGTGCCTAGGAGCCATTGGGGGAGGGGTGGGGAATTGGCTGAGTCATTTTGACTGACGGTCGGTGGACCTTATCATTTTAGGAGTTCGAGGAGACGCAGTAACCTCCGAGAAACAGGTACAGCAGGATCCGACATGGTGGACCCCACGACCATGCTAACATTGTCACCAGCCGGGACATACTCGGGTCAGATGTCCCATGATGAGTGGAACCCCTCCAGCACAGCGACCAGAAGGCCGAAGGCGAAGACATAGATGTGGATTGCGAGGCAGCAACCGCAGGCCAAAAGAGAAGAAGCGTCCAGTGTTGCAGCACCAGTGGAGCCCGGAGTCTGCAGGGATGGGTCAGTCAGGTCAGGGTGCTCCGGTTTCAGTGTCGGTGACGATTAGCTTTAGTTTTACTTAGTAGTTAGCTTCCGCGAGTGATCTTGTAGTGAGGAAATGTTGTACTGGGCATGAGCCCTCTTTTATTATTGCTACCTTTTATTCAGTTAATATATGTGGACATTTACCTTTAAGGTTTATAATTCATGTGATTCTGTGGACTTGTCTCTCTTTTATGAACTTTTCTTGTGATCGATTTGGCCGGCAGAATCGGCGTTTTGTGGTGGCGACCTTCCCGAGTGAGGGTGTCACCGCAAAGCGGCGGTTCTGGGCCTAAGACCCGGTGGTTTTTGCAAAAAAAAAAAAGAGAGGGTCTTACACATACTGCCATCGGAAATAAAGAGGAGTGCCTGCCTCAGCTCGTCCCAGAGGTCCTTATAGAATCTCTTTGCGTAGCCTGCATCATCCAAGTGATAGGAGCCACAAACCGGGCTAGTGTGTGAACTACTGATGATACTCTACCACTGTCCTGCTACCCTACCTCAACTGCAGGAACCTATCTTCTAGCTCATCCCTTGCTGATTGCGGTACGTAGTGCTCCAGTAGTGCCGTCTTGAACTCATCCCATGAGATGTCAGCCGCCTCCAGTCCAGCATAGGCGGTGTCTAGTAGTGACTTCCACCACCACTTCGCATGAGATTATAGGCACGAAACCATTAGGGGTACTGCCATGTCCGTCGGGCACTATATCCATGCCATCATCTTGTACATGATGTTTACCCCTCCTCAGTCTGAACCACTGTCTCTATCCCAAGGTATGATGGAGGGGAAAGTCCTCGAAAGGCACTCATCCAGTTGGCACCGGGTTTGGCTGAGGAGCCGGTGCCTGCTGTGCCGTGAATGCCTCCAGTATGGCAGTCAATGTCTGCCCCATCTCCGTTTGCTGAAACAGAGTAGGATCCGGTGGTGGCAGGACGACGTTTGGATTTGGAGGCACTCCATGCTGTAGGATTGGGTTCGTCGCGGTTTACAAAAGAAAATTGACACTCGTAAGAGGGTTTGCCTAAAAATTCAGTTAAAAGTGGACTTTTCATGTGATTCCCTACATGGGCACACCATTGCTTCCATTGCTTAGTTCGTCCTCAAACTAAACTCATGCGGGGTGGCCCAGGGTTTGTGTACTTCTTTCTTCGGATCAAGGTTTGCTCTGATACTAGTTTGTAAGACCCCATTTTTTTCTTTTGAAAACCCGGGTCTTATGCCCAGAACCGCCGCTTTGCGGTGACACCATCACTCGGGAAGGTTGCCACTACAAAACGTCGATTCTGTCGGCCATAACGATCACAACGGAAGAAAAGTATACATTTGATTAACTAGACATCAAGTCCACATCACGTGAATATAGTATCTCAGAATAAAAGATGTCCAGATGAAATAACTGAATAAAAGATAGTAATAAAAGGGCTCCTGCCCGATACATCAATTCCTCACTAAAAATTCACTCGTGGAAGCATAACCTACTAAAACTAATAAGACACTCACGGATCATGTCATCGGTGCTCCCGTGCTAGATGCCCCGCCTCCATCTATGCAAGCCTCTAGTGCTGCAGCATCTCCTCAGTCCCCTAAAATGATAAGGTCCACCGACCGTTAGTCAAAAGACTAAGCTAATCCGCCACCCCTCCCGCGGTGACTCCTAGGCACCGAGCAGGAAGGATGAAGCGGAGGACATCAAGGGGTATAATCAAAAGCAAGTGACAATGAGTCTAACTACGGAAGGGTCTATCGCTAAGCAATATATAATACAATGAGTAATGCAGTAGGAGGTAAAACAGTAACAAGTAATCAATAGTAATAAGTAAAGAAATAGTAAAGAAAAGAAATAAAGAAAACAGTAATAAGAATAAGTAACCTTAATTTATAGGAATTCCCACACAAACCTATTGATCAAGAGGTCGTTTAGCATGGCCTATTGTATAAAAAGTCCCATAACCAATTTATACGATAGGGGTAGAGGTTGAAATGCAATGTTTATGCCATGTCATGCAAGGTTATGCAGTTTAATATTATGTTCATACAAGTGCAAATCACACATTTTGACTATATGTGCACAGACCTTTAGTTCCCCCCTTTTGGAGCTAGCAAAACTCCCAGGATACTCCCGTAGTGGCAAACGGAACCAGTGGGTTGGGCCTCGCCCACCTCTAAGTTGGTATCTGCACTACCTAACCTAGACCTATCGTACACCTCAAAGCTAAGAACACAACAAATGATCTCCTGCGTACTCTTACTGGCTAGTCCACCAGACTTTTCTTTGGTAAAGTGTTAACCACACTTACCGAGCCAAAGTATCGACGTCGGTGCGACGGCCGTCAATATTAATGACCCACCACCTTTATGCACATACAATATGCTACCATTTATCTCCGAGCCCTAAGATCCCCGGGCTAACCTGCCCGTCACCATAACCTTCTGAGCCACCGGCTCGCCGGACCAACTCGTCCGTACCCACAAGCATTATTGAGTAACAAGCTCACCGGACTAACTAGTCCGTTGCTTCAACCACGAGCCTACCGCTCGTAAAACCAAACCAACTAACCTCCCGGAACCACGGGGTATGGGTGTGTGTATTATTAAGTTAATCTTGTTCCGCAATTTATGTTGGGTTTTCTATACCCCTAACGGGATGACATATCGAATAGTCGCAGCGGAAATAAAGTCAAGAACAACCCAAAAGAGACTAACGGATCTTGCGGTTTTCATGATTCAAGAGAATAGGAAAGCAAATGCAATGTACCTTCGCGGGATTGAGTCAATACTCAATCAAGGTGCTCCAAGATGAAATCGGGTAGACAAAATCTGAGTTCCAAGAACCGAAATGTGTCGGCTCCTCTACAGCGATCCACACGAACGATGGAGAACCCTAACTTCTTGTCGTACAAGAACTAGGTCGGAGAAGGAAGCTCTCAACGTCCCCACGGACTGCTAGGTCTGATCCAGGGGAGGCGTCGACCACGACGGCGACTAGCGGCGGCGGAAGATGATCGGCGGACGGGAAGAACGAGATGCCCTTTCGCGGAACAGTTCCGGTCGGCCGTGCTCATCTAAATCTCAAATAAGATTAAGTCCTTGTAAACCTAGAACCGCTTGCCCTTTTATACTAAAACGCATAAATCAGGCTATCCGCAGACCAGAACATTTCCGTCCAGATTTACATTCGCCGAATTCGACTAATCAGTATAACCGAATTGGACTCAAGTTCGGCGAAACCATTTCGACGAATTCGTCTATATATAAATTCGGCTATACCAATTCGTCGAAACCCTTTCGTCGAACTGACATGATTCGGCTAAACACTTTAGTCGAATCTGTTATAATTTCGGTTAATCATATTAGCCGAATTTCATTAGGCGAATCAAGCTAATTCGGTTAAACCCTTTAACCGAATTTGACACAGTTCGGTTAAACCCTTTAGCTGAATTTGTCAGGTAAATACTCATTCGTTTAAACCCTTTAAACGATTTCCCGTTGAGACATTCTCAACTTAATTCCAAGCAGTCACAGGATTGGTCCTCCACTCATATCCAATATGAGTAAGGCCAATGCAATCCTTTCTCCAATTTCTCCAAACGCTTTTATGTGCGACCCTATAGGCTCATATTGCGTTGGCAGTAAGACTAACGGTTGATTGCTTTGAGATCACCTCAGAAACTCCAACAATTTATTTCTGCACTTTAGGGTTAACCATGGACTTCCCGAGGACTACCCTATGAGGGGCTCGCAGCGGTACTAGGAACTATAATAGGATGACACCCCAAGGCTCCCTTTCCAAGGCATTTAATGTCATTGGCAATCTACCCATAAGAATACCCTTCTTGTCATTACACTTGGATTACCCTAAGTATTTTATTACCCTCTAAGGGGAAAGACGATCTTTCGTCGGTCCCGAACACGACCTTACCCCTTAGCTTGTTGGGTACACTCTGTAACATCCCCAATCCTTCTAGACCCCTAAATGTTGTTAGGGCATGGGTGGTGTGCAGAGTGGCCACTAGGGCCCTTGGGCCAAGTGGAGTGTGCTAAATGCACCCCAATGGCACAAAATCAACATAGCCCAATACCACTCCCTTAGGCCAATTGACCCTCAATTCACCAAATTGACCTCCCCCATACCACCCTAACCACTAAGGAAGACCGTTACCATGGAGATTGCACTTGGGTGGGACCCAATTCTATGAAATTGACCAAAGTCAACATTAGGTCAACTTTAACCAAACCAAGTCAATTAGGGTTCAATTGACCCTCAAATGTTCAAATTGACCTTACCACTACACCCTAAACACCGTAGGGAACCCAATGGATCAAAAAGCCCCATCATGGCGGGACCAATTGACCCCAATTGACGAAAGTCAAACTTGACCCAATTGAAGCCCCAATTGGAGCCCCACCATGGACCAACCAACATTGGGTAGTGACAAGGGACCCAAGACCATCAAGTGGGCCGATCTCACTCATCATATTGACCAAGTCAAAGTCAAAGTCAACTCTAGCTCAATCATGGTCAACATAGCCCAATTTAAGTGACTTAGCCCTCATACACTTGAACCAAATCAAGCCTTGGGAGCCCCACATCAATTGATGACCAGGATGACCATGGCAGCTGGCTACACCTAGGTGAGTCCATGTCACCACATTTGATTTAAGAGAAAAGGAGGAGAGAGAAGAAGGGAACCAAAAGAGAAAAGCAAAAGCACCCTCCCCTCCTTCCACACTCAACCCCAATCAGCCTGGGGGGCATCCCTGATTGCTGTTGTGCTGGGCTGGACCCAGAGGGATGCAGGAGACAGCAGGGAGAAGGACAAGGAGCCGACCAAGCCTTCCTCTTGAGCTTGAAATTCAAAACTGTCTATACAAGCCTCCTCCCTCCCAACAGACCACTCCATCAGCTTCAGAAGGGAGAAAGCAGTCGGGAGCGACACCTGGAGCTAAGGAAAAGGTGGAGAATGGAGGATTTGGGCATGGCCGCCGGAGATAACAACTTCCATGGTGAACCGCTGCCGGAGCCGCCTCCACGCACCAATCTCGGTTCGTTTCTCCTCCCCTCCCCTCATGCTAGCTTCCCATCACGAGAGATTGAAGGATCGGGCTCAATTGAGCACGAATCCATCCGTCGATTTCATAGAAATCGGCTCGATTTGAGCCACCCAGGCTCGCCGGAATACCCCCCCTCCGGTCGCCATGTCGCCGGGAGTTGCGGCCCCGGCCACCACGAAGGTGGTGGCGGTGGTGGTCGGCCATGATGGCCACCAGGTGGCCGGGAAAGGAGGAGGAAAATCAGCCCAGCGCAGATCAATCTTGACCGTCAGCTCGAGGAGGAACACGACGCGCCTGCCCTTGATCTGCGCCAAGATTCGTGCGCCGTATGATAGGGTAATATATATCTCATGGGGATTTAAATAAATGAATAGTGTTGTTTATGTCACACTTATTTAGTCAACTTCAATCTAGATTTTCAAGGCCTTAGAAGCCATAAATCAAAAAGTTGCCTGAGACAACTCTTGTAGGGCTTGATGTCCCCTTTAATTTGACACCTTAATCATCTCATTTGGTTAAGTGGCCTGACTACAGCACTCCATTTAGTGAGGCTGGTCCTTGTAATATCCAGAAATTAAAATGGTTGCCCACTCAAATTTAACCATCCAAATGGCTTGATAATTGAAACATAGATGTATCTGACCTAGAGCTAGGTTATGCCAAAATCTCAGAATTTTTGGAGTTAATTTTTCTATAGTTTTTATCTTAAATTAGAAAATGAAATTAAAGGTTTATGGTTGGCTATATGCACCCAACTACCCCCCAAAATTTGGTGGCATGATGGTTAGGCCTTGTGTAGACTCAGGTAGAAAATTGAGACCCATAGGAGCCCTGGTCATGGGTGGCCTCACCATTGAAGGACCTAGGGTTATTGTTCTTGGTGTGCCAATAGCAAGAATGGGCATTATATTGATTTGACCCTTCTTGGCTTACTATGTGCCACTGAAGTTGTGCATGGTGGGTCACCATGGGGTTTTCTTTACCATCCTTGGGATGAGAGAGATCTTTGGGAGCAAAAATCCCTAGGGTTTTCATTTAATTCTTGTGTTTAATTAATTCAAAAGCTATGATATTCTGCCTATTTCATTCAGTCCACTTAAACAATTATTTAATACCTCTTAATGGCTGATTTAGAAAAAGTGCCCAACATGAAAGTTGTAGGCCTTTGTCTTAAATTTCATTTGGCCTTAAGTTTAGGTCATTTGGTGACCTACAGCTCCCTAGGGAGCTATTTTTCTAGGACTGGTCCTACACTAGGGCAGTCCATTAGAAAAATTACCTAGGTCAAACCCTTTATCATTAGGAGCTGTGCTTTTAACCATGGCTAGGTATACCATAGGGGCACCCCCTACCAAAAGGGCAGCCCTTGGTGGACACGTTTACCTAGGGTTTTTATGGTAACTATATTATTTAAATTAAGTTGATTTTTGGAGCATATGAGGTCCAAATGATACCATACTTTGGTGGATGGCTCTTTGGTATATGTGTAGTGCCTACCTAAAATTTCACTCCATTTGGAGTTGATTTGCTATGTTAAATTTGAAACCCTAATGAGGATCTTTAAGGGTCAAAGTAGGGTTTGCATCAATTTGAGGAGTTGAGTGTGTTAGCCTCCTCCCATATGTTGGATATATTGGTATGGACATTAAAATGCTTGAGGCTCACCCTAATGGTCCATTTGGAGCCATTATGGTGGTGTGACCTATAACCCTAAGGGTGAACCCTTAAGGGTGCAAGGTGGGGTTTTGAGAGGAACCTAGGATCAAATTTTCTTGCCATGGCTTAAGACTTTGTGGATATGTTTGTGGGGGCATTAAATGTCTTAGGAAATTTAAATGGGAATTTTAGAGGCATTTAAGTAATTTCTACCTAATAAATGAAATAACCACCCCTTTTCTTAATAAATTGAAATGCATGGTCATAGGACCTTGTATGGTGTTGAAACTCCATCAGTGGCTGATTAGGGATGAAATTATACTATGGTAATTTTGTTATAATTTGTTGAGGTGTTATTCCTTGTGTAGGAATTTTTAAGTACTTGCTTTCTTAGGAGAATTTAATTTTGAAAAATACCAAATCATGGGGCAAGAATGTGATATTTGGTTAACTGTCATTCAATGATGTTATATACCCATGATAATTGTTTGGAAGCTATTGGAATTGTATTTCACATACTTCATGTAGGAATTGAGATTTACATCCCTTGAGTATTTAATCTTTTTAAAATATCAAATCACTTGATAATGACACATTATTTTGGCATAGGACTCTAGGTCCCTATATGAACATTGGGTAATTTCTGTAGAATTTTCAGAAGTGAAATTTCTATTTTTCCTAATTATAGTGGAGTTTTGGTAATTATACAATTATGATGTTATGGTAAGCCAAATGACATCCTAGGGTCATGATACTCAGTGAACCACCTTTATTTGGGATATTACCTTAGTGATAATTTTCATGTAACATGACGAATCATTTTGAGGGTTGTTCATGTGTAATTTGGCTTAAGTCCTTAACTATTTTGAATTAAAATAAATACCAAATTAATATGGAAAATTATGGAAATTGGACAATACCTTATTAAGGTCAGTAGTAGCCTAGGATAATTATACCACACCCTGGATATGAGTTTTTAGAGGAATTCCCTTATGGGGTTGAGGGATAGTTCAAATTGGTGGACTGCGTTTAGTAAAAACTGAATTTGGTGGACTGCGTTTAGTAAAAACAGAATTTGGAGTTTTTGACAATTTATATCCCTAAGTAGTGGGTAGGAGTTATACCCAATCAGTAAATGAGATATAGCCCACCAGGATTCAAGGAGGGTCAATTCTAGGGATAGTTGTGAGGTTGTGCTGAGGTCATTGTAGAAGGAAAGGAGGTACGTCCAACCCAATTGAGTGGGACGGGGGATGAGCTAAATCACTTTACTATATGAAATGATTAAGGGTGAACCAAGTGTTATCCACCAACTAAAATAATTATCTTGAAGAGGATTGTGGGGTTGAGCCCATTGATATGTAGTACCGTTAGGGGCCCCTTACGGAGTACACCGCGGGAAGTCCAAGATTCACTCTAAATCTAACACGAACTAAATTATAGGCAAGAGTAGCCTAAGTGGATATGCAGACTAGTATGGATCTCCTCTGTGAAGGAGGTGGGTTGGATCAGCTGGTGTGTTAGTCCCTGAGCTGGAAACTCGGGTGTACAGGTTAATACCTTTTACTTATTCAAATAGTGGTGAGTCTTCGGTACTAGGCTAGTCGTGTCTCCGACGGTAGTACGTTGACTCAGGTGAGGGTGAGGTTTAGAGGGCCGGTAAGTTTGAGTACCGCGGTCTGGAGGACAATCCCTAATAACCCACCCCGACCTTAAAGTCTGGTGGATTCCAGCAAGAGTACGCAGGAGCTCCGCTGTTGTGTTATTAGCGTTGAGGCGTACATGAGGTCTAGGCTTGGTAGTGACCATACCCGCCTAGGATGTGGAGTGCCCGATCCACTGCCACCGTGATCCACGACGGTCGGTACCCGAAAGGTTGGCTTCCTTTCAAACAAATTGGGAACTATAAAGGTCTGTGCGCATAGAGTCGTGTGGGTGAGTCACATTGCATAATTTCATTAAAACATCATAACCATAGCATAACATAACATACACATAGCATACCCCCATCATATAAATTAGTATGGGCTCTTTTATATGATGGGTTTCCTGGACATCTTAACTTATATGTCGTATGGGCGTTCATATAAGTTAAGGTACGAATCTGTGATGGTAGTTTAGATTTACTTACTGCACTGCTTTTCTTTCCATCTACTGCTTACTTCATTGCTCTACATTACTGCCTTATACCTGCACTATACTGCTAGCTAGATTTTACTACTTTACTTATACCTGCTAGAGTAATGCCATGTCACCACCTTCTTGTTTACCCCTTGTTTGTCCTCCGCTTCTTCCTCCCGCTCGGTGCGTAGGAGTCGTGGGGGAGGCGAGGACAAAACGGCTTAGTCTTTATGACTAACGGTCGGTGTGACCGCAGGAGTCCGAGGAGACGGAATTGTTCCACGCGCAGCAGGACGAGATGGCAGGACCTGAGCAGCAGATGCAACGCACTACCACGACACCACAGGTTGATGATTAGATAGCTAGTCTTCCGCACTTTTGAGAGTTTGATGTAGTCTTCCGCATGTTGTAGTGAGAGAGAGATAGTACATTATTTTGGTTATGTATCGGGCATAAGCCCCTTTTTGCTTGTACTTCTCTTTTGGACTGCTGTTTTCATTATATATATATATATATGATGTGACACTGTGGACATGCCTCTTCTTCTGTTCTCACTTCTTTGGCATATTTTACTTATGATCGTATAGCCGGTAGGGTTGGTGCTAAGCGGTGTTGGTCAACTCGAGTGTTGGCAACACCGCGAGGCAGCAATTCTGGGCGAAGATCCACCTCAACCGTGCGATGCGGGAGAGGTTCGAGTTTTCAAGTACCCGAACGGGTTTTGGAAAAAGAGATCTTACAAATGGTATCAAAGCACGAACGATCATAAGAGAACAGTCCACAACATACTGGGTCACCCCGCTCGAGTGTAGTTTGAGGACAAACTATGCAGCGGAAGCTGTGGTGTGCCCATGTATGAAATCACGTAAAACAGTCCATTAAGCAGCAATTTAGGTCAAATTTTGACTTACATAGACAATTTAGTGACGCACCCTAGTCTAAAGAGCGACCTCGGGCCTAGATTTGGTTGAAGGTTAAGGATACCCAGCGTAGCTAAGGGAGGAAGTTAGTATAAGTCTTGACATGGAGACTTTCACGCTGAGGGTTACGCTTTACTATCAAGTGGTAGGATCATCTCGAGGAGATCGGGTGTCTGTAGTCTTCGTTAGAGTAATAGAAGACCCATAAGCAATACCCCCTTTCCATAACTTGATACTTCCTATTATAGTACGTTGAGACAACCACCATAAATTACCAGAAGTCGAATTGGATTTTAATTATTTTGTTTTGAGAAGGCCCCTTTCCTAGTTAATCACATAGGGAACTCGGATAAGTTAGCATAATTTATAGCATTGGGAGCCTAAGTTTTGTCATAACATTATGTCTCAGGGTGGAACACCAAGTCAGAGATTATATGCCCTAGTTATTGCTCGTATGTAAGATGAATATACCGTAGAAGTATTGAAGAGACTTAGCCCAAATCGGTAGGGGCTTATCCTTTTGTTTATTGGGCCAATAAAATACCGACTTGGATCACCCCCTAGACTTTGTTTAGAAAAGGATATGACATTTTCGTAATAATCTCGAGTTTTGGAGTATTCAATGATACTCAGGTGATGACAAGATCTTATTCATACACTTTTGAGTCATGGACCAACCCTCCTTAGAGGTTTGAGACCCTTGGAGAATTGCTTCACCTTAAATCGCAGGGAGTGTTTATACCAAGTTGTGATCGCTTTAGTTACGCGAGCAAGTCAGGTGAATGATACACTTCAAGAGTGAGCGTGCACTCATCTTATTGCTCCAATGATGATTCTAAGGCGACAAAGTGATCAACTCGTTAATCATTTGGTTATACGTAAAGGGCTGTCATGTGTATAAGCATAAGACTCTCGGAATCAAGAAAGTCAGGTTAAGAATTTAGGGAATCTCACTAATTTCCGGATCCAAGCAATGTGATCTTGTCTTTTATAAGAACTTTTGGTCATCAAGCTCTTACCGGTCACAAGGGAAGAACGTCGTAAATGACAAGTTGAGTGCAAGACCAAGTAAAATGTAGAGTGGATAGAAGTAAGACTGGGCTCTAAATCCACATGACCATAAGAAATAATGAGTTTATCGTAACAAACTTGCAAGTGTATTATTTTGAATACACCTTCTTAACCTCGAGACATCGATTTGTAGAGTTATCCAAACAATTAATAACCTTTGGCGTCCGAACAAATGTCTCGTTTTAGTCAAGTATTGAAAACAAGAAAGAATGCCAGGTTTAGTAGCTTGGGATAAAAGTGTCACATCATGGAATTTTGAAATTTGGAGTCAAGTCTTCGCAAGTAAGGATTACAACTAGAGTTTCTTGCACTCCAGGGCTTTCAAGGGTAATTTTCGTATAGTTTTTTTTAAATTAAAATTCGAGCCCTCTCCTTGGTGAAAATTTAGTTAAGATCATTTTACTCTTAGAGTTGGTTTTTGCACCACCAGAGAGCTTGGGTAGGTGACTCTTTGGATCTTGTGATACGATGGTTTAATCTATTTAGGGCTAAGATGGAGAATCTTACTGCGTTTGGATCTTGGGAAAAATGACAACGACCTTCATGTGCTAAAATATTGAGGAATGGGGAGTTAAAACGATTGATTAGTGGTCGTTGCTATCAACTCCCGCTTAAGACTGTTAACTTTACTTGATGATACGTAGCGACGTAATTTTTTGGATGACATAACTATGAGAAGGGTCATTATGATGAAACCTTTAATTCACAATTTATAGCTTAAGTGAGAGGAGACCTCATGTCTTTGAATTTTTAACCCACTCTTTAGTGGGAATCTAAGGTGAAATTTGATGAATGATACATTGAAGATATATAATCTACATGAATCCTCCAATCTTAAGAACCAGAGCTTGCAATTTCTCCAAGAATTATAATCCCAGTTATGGAGATTCGGTAATAAGGGAGACATGTGTGTTTTCCAGATATAATTGATGAAACTTCTTGAGGATTAATGGATTTTAATGAGACACCATTCATATTGAAATCAATTTGTGTCAAATCACGTCATGATAAAAAGGGTTTTACCCTCGTAAGTTACATGGATATGGAAAGTAGATGAGTGTCATATCACGAACATCTTTTTAAACTGCAGACGTCATGTTCCTCAAGGAAAGCATGGGGTTATTTGCATTTATTTAACGTGACGAAGCGTTAACCCCATGTAACGTTCGTAGGACATAAGAGACTCTGACCAAGTGTAGTCAAAGTTTATGTTATTGTTTTGTAGCTGATAAACCTGACCTTGTATCCGCGGAGTCAGAAACGGTTTATCAGCCGAGACCTCATATGTTAAGGGATAAGATCTCTTGGTGTAGTTGGTGTTGAACACCTGCGTGTGAGAGAATCGTATAGTGCGGAATCAGAATAGACAATGACGGTTGGCTAAATGATCACGTCCTGGCTAATCGATTTATGAGCAGCGTGTTAAGTAAGCATGGTTCGTGAATATAACCTTTTGAAGTTAAGTTGAACTCAAAGGTTTTGATGCCATCTAGCGCGGCATGTTATTATGAATTAACTCGGTAAGTTCTTTTGTATTTCAGGAAGATCCTCCTTCGGGAGTGTAATGATTTGGTAACGCCCGCTCCTGGTTAGCTTGTGTTGATTTCTCTGAAGTGTCTATTTCCTATTTATTACCGGGATAGAGCAAGTAATAGTAGAAGTGCAACGAAAAATTTTTGGTAAAGAATTTTGCTCCGGTTTGAGTTCTCATATAGCAGAGGTCCGAGTTCTTCCGTGGAAGGAGATTCTGATGCCCGGTTATTATAGTTCAATCATGGGCAAGAGGAGCACAGTTGGGTGCCCTTGGACTCCATGAAACAATGTTTCCCGGAACTCCTCACCTCAGGTGTAAAGTAATCATCTTTGAAATCCTTTACTCTTATAAGTACTTGCAACCTGTAGACCCAAACCTAAATTTCGAGGACGAAATAATTCTTTTGTTTATTGGGATTTGTAACATCCCCAATCCTTCTAAACCCCTAAATGTTGTTAGGGCATGGGTGGTGTGCAGAGTGGCCACTAGGGCCCTTGTGCCAAGTGGAGTGTGCTAAATGCACCCCAAGGGCACAAAATCAACATAGCCCAATACCACTCCCTTAGGCCAATTGACCCTCAATTCAGCAAATTGACCTCCCCCATACCACCCTAACCACTAAGTAAGACCGTTACCATGGAAATTGCACTTGGGTGGGACCCAATTGTATGAAATTGACCAAAGTCAACATTAGGTCAACTTTAACCAAACCAAGTCAATTATGGTTCAATTGACCCTCAAATGTTCAAATTGACCTTACCACTACACCCTAAACACCTTAGGGAACCCAATGGACCAAAAAGCCCCATCATGGTGGGACCAATTGACCCCAATTGACCAAAGTCAAACTTGACCCAATTTTGGTCAAATCTACACCCTTTGATTAAATTGAACCAATTGGAGCCCCACCATGGACCAACCAACATTGGGTAGTGACAAGGGACCCAAGACCATCAAGTGGGCCCATCTCACTCATCATGTTGACCAAGTCAAAGTCAAAGTCGACTCTAGCTCAATCATGGTCAACATAGCCCAATTTAAGTGACTTAGCCCTCATACACTTGAACCAAATCAAGCCTTGGGACCCCCACATCAATTGATGACCAGGATGACCATGGTAGCTGGCTAAACCTAGGTGAGTCCATGTCACCACATTTGATTTAAGAGAAAAGGAGGAGAGAGAAGAAGGGAACCAAAAGAGAAAAGCAAAAGCACCCTCCTCTCCTTCCACACTCAACCCCAATCAGCCTAGGGGGCATCCCTGATTGCTGTTGTGCTGGGCTGGACCCAGAGGGATGCAGGAGACAGCAGGGAGAAGGACAAGGAGCCGGCCAAGCCCTCCCCTTGAGCTTGAAATTCAAAACTGTCTATACAAGCCTCCTCCCTCCCAACAGACCACTCCATCAGCTTCAGAAGGGAGAAAGCAGTCGGGAGCGACACCTGGAGCTAAGGAAAAGGTGGAGAATGGAGGATTTGGGCATGGCCTCCGGAGACAACAACTTCCATGGTGAACCGCCACCGGAGCCGCCTCCACGCCCCAATCTCGGTTCATTTCTCCTCCCCTCCCCTCATGCTAGCTTCCCATCACGAGAGATTGAAGGATCGGGCTCAATTGAGCCCGAATCCATCCATCGATTTCATAGAAATCGGCTCGATTTGAGCCACCCAGGCTCGCCGGAATACCCCCCCTCTGGCCGCCATGTCGCCGGGAGTTGCGGCCCCGACCACCACGAAGGTGGTGGCGGTGGTGGCCGGCCGTGATGGCCACCAGGTGGCCGGGAAAGGAGGAGGAAAATCAGCCCAGCGCAGATCAATCTTGACCGTCGGCTCGAGGAGGAAGACGACGCGCCTGCCCTTGATCTGCGCCAAGATTCGTGCGCCGTATGATAGGGTAATATATATCTCATGGGGATTTAAATAAATGAATAGTGCTGTTTATGTCACACTTATTTAGTCAACTTCAATCTAGATTTTCAAGGCCTTAGAAGCCATAAATCAAAACGTTGCCTGAGACAACTCTTGTAGGGCTTGATGTCCCCTTTAATTTGACACCTTAATCATCTCATTTGGTTAAGTGGCCTGACTACAGCACTCCATTTAGTGAGGCTGGTCCTTGTAATATCCAGAAATTAAAATGGTTGCCCACTCAAATTTAACCATCCAAATGGCTTGATATTTGAAACATAGATGTATCTGACCTAGATCTAGGTTATGCCAAAATCTCAGAATTTTTGGAGTTACTTTTTCTATAGTTTTATCTTAAATTAGAAAATGAAATTAATGGTTTATGGTTGGCTATATGCACCCAACTACCCCCCAAAATTTGGTGGCATGATGGTTAGGCCTTGTGTAGACTCAGGTAGAAAATTGAGACCCATAGGAGCCCTGGTCATGGGTGGCCTCACCATTGAAGGACCTAGGGTTATTGTTCTTGGTGTGCCAATAGCAAGAATGGGCATTATATTGATTTGACCCTTCTTGGCTTACTATGTGCCACTGAAGTTGTGCATGGTGGGTCATCATGGGGTTTTCTTTATCATCCTTGGGATTAGAGAGATCTTTGGGAGCAAAAATCCCTGGGGTTTTCATTTAATTCTTGTGTTTAATTAATTCAAAAGCTATGATATTCTGCCTATTTCATTTAGTCCACTTAAACAATTATTTAATACCTCTTAATGGCTGATTTAGAAAAAGTGCCCAACATGAAAGTTGTAGGCCTTTGTCTTAACTTTCATTTGGCCTTGAGTTTAGGACATTTGGTGACGTACAGCTCCCAAGGGAGCTATTTTTCTAGGACTGGTCCTACACTAGGGCAGTCCATTAGAAAAATTACCTAGGTCAAAACCTTCATCATTAGGAGCTGTGCTTTTAACCATGGCTAGGTATACCATAGGGGCACGCGCTGCCAAAAGGGCAGCCCTTGGTGGAAAATTTTACCTAGGGTTTTTATGGTAACTAGATTATTTAAATTAAGTTGATTTATGGAGCATATGATGTCCAAATGACACCAAACTTTGGTGGATGGCGCTTTGGTATATGTGTAGTGCCTACCTAAAATTTCACTCCATTTGGAGTTGATTTGCTATGGTAAATTTGAAACCCTAATGAGGATCTTTAAGGGTCAAAGTAGGGTTTGCATCAATTTGAGGAGTTGAGTGTGTTAGCCTCCTCCCATCTGTTGGATATGTTGGTATGGACATGAAAATGCTTGAGGCTCGCCTTAATGGTCCATTTGGAGCCATTATGGTGGTGTGACCTATAACCCTAAGGGTGAACCCTTAAGGGTGCAAGGTGGGGTTTTGAGAGGAACCTAGGATCAAATGTTCTTGCCATGGCTTAAGACTTTGTGGATATGTTTGTGGGGGCATTAAATGTCTTAGGAAATTTAAATGGGAATTTTAGAGGCATTTAGTAATTTCTACCTAATAAATGAAATAACCACCCCTTTTCTTAATTAATTGAAATGCATGGTCATAGGACCTTGTATGGTGTTGAAACTCCATCAGTGGCTGATTAGGGATGAAATTGTACTATGGTAATTTTGTTATAACTTGTTGAGGTGTTATTCCTTGTGTAGGAATTTTTAAGTACTTGCTATCTTAGGAGAATTTAATTTTGAAAAATACCAAATCATGGGGCAAGAATGTGATATTTGGTTAACTTTCATTCAATGATGTTATATTGATAATTGTTTGGAAGCTATTGGAATTGTATTTCACATACTTCATGTAGGAATTGAGATTTACATCCCTTGAGTATTTAATCTTCTTAAAATGTCAAATCACTTGATAATGACACATTATTTTGGCATAGGACTCTAGGTCCCCATATGAACATTGGGTAATTTCTGTAGAATTTTCAGAAGTGAAATTACTATTTTTCCTAATTATAGTGGCATTTTGGTAATTATTCAATTATGATGTTATGGTAAGCCAAATGACCTCCTAGGGTCATGATACTCAGTGAACCACCTTTATTTGGGATATTACCTTACTGATAATTTTCATGTAACATGAGGAATCATTTTGAGGGTTGTTCATGTGTAATTTGGCTTAAGTCCTTAACTATTTTGAATTAAAATAAATACCAAATTAATATGGAAAATTATAGAAATTGGAAAATACCTTATTAAGGTCAGTAGTAGCCTAGGATAATTATACCAGACCCTGGAGATGAGTTTTTAGAGGAATTCCCTTATGGGGTTGATGGATAGTTCAAATTGGTGGACTGCGTTTAGTAAAAACTGAATTTGGTGGACTGCGTTTAGTAAAAATAGAATTTGGGGTTTTTGACAATTTAGATCCCTAAGTAGTGGGTAGGAGTTATACCCAATCAGTAAATGAGATATAGCCCACCAGGATTCAAGGAGGGTCAATTCTAGGGATATTTGTGAGGTTGTGCTGAGGTCAGAAGGAAAGGAGGTACGTCCAACCCAATTGAGTGGGACGGGGGATGAGCTAAATCACTTTACTATATGAAATGATTAAGGGTGAACCAAGTGTTATCCACCAACTAAAATAATTGTCTTGAAGAGGATTGTGGGGTTGAGCCCATTGATCTGTAGTACCGTTAGGGGCCCCTTACGGAGTACACCGCGGGAAGTCCAAGATTCACTCTAAATCTAACACGAACTAAATTATAGGCAAGAGTAGCCTAAGTGGATATGCAGACTGGTATGGATCTCCTCAGTGAAGGAGGTGGGTTGGATCAGCTGGTGTGTTAGTCCCTGAGCTGGAAGCTCGGGTGGACAGGTTAACACCTTTTACTTATTCAAATTATGGTGAGTCTTCGGTACTAGGCTAGTCGTGTCACCGACGGTAGTACGTTGACTCAGGTGAGGGTGAGGTTTAGAGGGCCGGTAAGTTTTAGTACTACGGTCTGGAGGACAATCCCTAATAACCCACCCCGACCTTAAAGTCTGGTGGATTCCAGCAAGAGTACGCAGAAGCTCCGCTGTTGTGTTATTAGCGTTGAGGCGTACATGAGGTCTAGGCTTGGTAGTGACCATACCCGCCTAGGATGTGGAGTGCCCGATCCACTGCCACCGTGAGCCACGACGGTCGGTACCCGAAAGGTTGGCTTCCTTTCAAACAAATTGGGAACTATAAAGGTCTGTGCGCATAGAGTCGTGTGGGTGAGTCACATTGCATAATTTCATTAAAACATCATAACCATAGCATAACATAACATACACATAGCATACCCCCATCATATAAATTAGTATGGGCTCTTTTATATGATGGGTTTCCTGGACATCTTAACTTATATGTCGTATGGGCGTTCATATAAGTTAAGGTACGAATCTGTGATGGTAGTTTAGATTTACTTACTGCACTGCTTTTCTTTCCATCTACTGCTTACTTCATTGCTCTACATTACTGCCTTATACCTGCACTATACTGCTAGCTAGATTTTACTGCTTTACTTATACCTGCTAGAGTAATGCCATGTCACCACCTTCTTGTTTACCCCTTGTTTGTCCTCCGCTTCTTCCTCCCGCTCGGTGCCTAGGAGTCGTGGGGGCAGGCGAGGACAAAACGGCTTAGTCTTTATGACTAACGGTCGGTGTGACCGCAGGAGTCCGAGGAGACGGAATTGTTCCGCGCGCAGCAGGACGAGATGGCAGGACCTGAGCAGCAGATGCAACGCACTACCACGACACAACAGGTTGATGATTAGATAGCTAGTCTTCCGCACTTTTGAGAGTTTGATGTATTCTTCCGCATGTTGTAGTGAGAGAGAGATAGTACATTATTTTGGTTATGTATCGGGCATAAGCCCCTTTTTGCTTGTACTTCTCTTTTGGACTGCTGTTTTCATTATATATATATATATATGATGTTGTGACACTGTGGACATGCCTCTTCTTCTGTTCTCACTTCTTTGGCATATTTTACTTATGATCGTATAGCCAGCAGGTTTGGTGCTAAGCGGTGTTGGTCAACCCGAGTGTTGGCGACACCGCGAGGCAGTGATTCTGGGCGAAGATCCACCTCAACCGTGCGATGCGGGAGAGGTTCGAGTTTTCAAGTACCCGAACGGGTTTTGGAAAAAGAGATCTTACACACTCAACATATAGACTCATAATGGTGACCTCACATCTTCTCTATCAGACTAGATACACCATCTACCTTCCATTCCCACCTAATGATCCATAAATTACTCAAGTTTTACAGTTTTACTATACGCAGACCAAATGAGTTATATGAGTTGCATAAGAGGAGGTACCCCAATTATTCATCCAACTGACTCAAGATTATTACTGGGAGTCTATCATGATATTTTAAGACTAAATCTAGAGGATCATATTTTTCCTTAATTATTTGGCATTTATTATAATTTCTCAAACATTGGTCAAGTATGAAATTGAACATAAAGTGTAAGGTCTTCTTATGATATAGCCCCCATAAAATTATGGAAAATCTATGAAATCAAAATAACAGTAAATACAGAATTTCAAAATTTTGTAGTAAGGGGCCGGCCTCTAATTATAATATTGAATAATTACCTCAAATTAGAAATTAAAGAAGGAACCACCAAAAATACTTGTCCAAACATTATGGGAAAATTTCCAGACTTTGATATTAATCGTACAAGTCTACTAATTAAATTTCAGAATTTATCAGAACTAATTAGTCACATAAATAAATATTCCAAGTAAACCCATACTAGGGAAAATTTTGAAGTAACCTACTGATAAATAATTCCAAAAATTATAAAAAAATTCACAGAGTTCTCTAATGCCCTAAAATGTCCTACCACCAAGGTTCATAATTTTCCAGAGGGTATTTGGCCCTCATTTATTTAACATATTCCTAAGACAAAATAGATGACTTGTGAATGAAGTGCTAATTAAATCAATTCAATAATTACACAAAAATTACTAGAGGTCTATATCATGATTATGACGGTAATACCAAACTTTCACCAACATCCAAGATAATTTGAGCATGTAAATTTCTCTTATAAGAAGGTTCCCTAAAAAGGTTATAACCTAAATCAGAGGGGATAAGGGTTCCTAAGATTCTCATAAAATTTCCAAAGGCATATCTACACCCTTTAAACTTATCTACCAAGTTTCATGACCATTCAAGGACATATGACCATATGTCCTTCACAAGGCTCAAAGTTCAACCCTAGGGTTAGAACTAGGGTCCTAGGGCATATCCACCCCACATAACCCCAAATCACTCATGGGGGTGTTTTATGTGATCCTAAACCAGTGGCCAAAGTTTCACATTATCTTGATGAGATCTGACCACCTAATTCCATCATGTGCACTTTTGACCTAGTTTGACCTAGTTTGACCAAACTTACGTTAAATTATTACCCAACCAAATCGGTCCCAATTGGGCTAAAATTTTTACCAGGGTCATATAATAACCCTAAAGAGCACCCACTAAATTTTGGAGGGGATTGGCGGTTAATAGACCCTATAATTAAATTTTTTACAAAATCTTTAGAAAATGATTCTCCAAAAATTCCAATCTTTGGATATGTTATGGGTGTAGGTACAAATATCCTATGTTTCAATTTTCAAGTTAATATCATTTCCATATCAAAAGTTATTCAAGAAATAGTGGATGTCCTACCCTAGGGACCAGTCCTATCAGAATGGCCCAATAGTGAGCTACAGTGCTCCTTTTGGGCTGAAACAAATTTTAAATTAAAGTACACACCAAGGGCAACAACTTTGATGTTGGCCACTGTTTCATCAGAGGAGCCTAGTATTTTCTACAATTAATAAAAGGTACTGCATAATATGTGACATAAATACAATTATAAATATAACATGAATATTGATCCTTGCACCGATCTTGAAGCATGATGAGTGGCCACGACTCATCTTCTTCCTCCAGTCGATGGTTGAGGATGGCCCGTCCTGGAAGGTTTTGAAGGTTGATTTCCTGGCCACCTATGCCTGTTCCCGGCCGGCCAATGCCACCACCACCTCCGTTGAGGTGGGGGTCGGCGATAAGCGGTGGTTGGCCGGCCAGAGGTGGTCGGAATTAGGATTTAGAGGAAGGACAAAAGCTCAAAAAACGAGCCTCTTTCGGTGGCTTGATCCGAGCCTGATTTGGCTTGAATCAAGCCCCAAATCGACATAGATCTAGCACTAGAGGAGGAGGGGAGGATCAGACCTGAGTGGTGGCCTGAGGTCGCGAGTTCCGACGGGTTGCCATGGCCGGAATTTGGGCTATTGGTGACATGCCTCTTTTGCACTTGGAGAGCCCGATTTCTACTGATGATTGGGGGTTTTACTCCTCTCCTACCTCTGAATATGTTAAAGAGGCCAATTGGAGGCAAGATGGTGGTTTCACATGGTGGCCATTAATGGCCCTTGATGAAGAATTTCGATTTCAAGTGGGGGAGGTGAATTAGGCATCAATGTGGCCCGGAGAAGGCTGAAAACTCCTCCTCTCCCCAAGAGGAGATGAACGGTGCCATTAATGGGGGAGAATGGAGGTTTCTTCTTCTGCCCCATTAACTCCCCCCTCTCTCCCTCTCTTTCAAATTGGGCTTTCTCTCTCCTGGATGATTTTCTTGAAATTGAATGGCCAATTCAGTAGAACCCAATCCCATTAGGTGGTGGACCACCTCAATTGGGTCTAGCCAAAGTGGATTGGGCTTGATCAAGTCAAAATAGGTCATTTTGACCTAAATTTGAGGTAGAGTTGACTTTGGTCAATTTGACCATTTGGGTTAACCCCAATGGGTGGCTGGCCACCCATTGGCCTCCCTTAAGGGTTAGGAATGTCTAGGTAGGGTAAATTTGGCAAGGTGAGGGTCAAGTGACCTTTAATTGGCCAGTTTGACAAAAATAGAGCTAGGGTTGACTTTAGCCAAATTGGCCAAATTAGAGGTCACATGATGGGGCTTTTTGTTCCATTGGGTCCCTAGTATCCTTATAAGGGTAGGGGCAAGGTCAATTTGGCATCGTGGAAGCCAATTGACCCTAATTAAGCTATTTTGACCAATTTAGGGTTAGGGTTGACTTTGGTCAATTTGGACTCTTTGGTTGACCCCAATGTGTCCTTGGTGATCTAAGGGGACCCCTAATGGGTTAGGCATGTTATGGTGGTGTCAAGGGAATCAAGTTGAGGCCCTAAAGTCCAACCCTAGGCTTGGTATCTAAAAAATGCTATTTGTAGACCACTTGGGTTTTCTTCTTCTTACCTAAGTTCACATGATCTTAAGTGCTTCCAATGGTTTTGTCATGACCTAGTCATGACAAAACCAACTTGGGGGTCTAGTTGTTTGGGGGATGTTACATTTCTCCCCTACCAGGTTCTCATCATCACCATCAACTTTATTTGATTTAGAGTTTTCATTTAGATTGTTTTCATCAAAGTGCGCATGTACCAATTCTTCAACAACCGAAGTTCGTTTATTATATAGCCTATATGCATGAATAGTGATAGAGTATACTAAAAATATACCTATATCAGATTTCTCATCAAATTTTGCTAATTGATTTTTGGTGTTTAGAATGAAATATGGACAACCAAATACTATAAAATATGACACATTAGGTTTCTTGCCAAAGTATAACTCATATGGAGTACACTTTAAGATTGGGCAAAGCATGGTCAATTCATTATATAGCATGCAATTATTACCGCTTCCGCCCAAAGATACCTAGGTTAGCTGTACTCGGTTAGCATGGTGCGCGCAAGTTCTTGTAGAGTCCATTTTTTCCTTTCCACTACATTTTGCTGTGGAGTGCGTGGAGAAGAAAACTCATGCCAAATTCCTAGATTGTTATAAAAAAATTGTGAAGTTATCATTTTCAAGTTCTCACTCGTGTGATATGACCTTATGCATTTTATTTTTAATTCCATTTTGGATTCGAGTGCACTGGGTAGAGAATTCATAGAAACGTCATATTTAGAATCCAGAAAGATTGTCCAACACAAACAAGAATAATCATCTATTAGAACAAAAGTATACAGTTTACCCCTAAACTATACGTACTAATTGGACTGAAGAGATCCATATGAATCAACTGAAGTGGTCTAGAAGTGGTAACATCGTGTTTTCTTTTAAATGATGATTTAGTGAACTTGCCCTTTTTGCATGTGGCACGTATTGAAGTCAAACTACCATTTAGTTGTGGAAGACCACAAATTATCTTTCGATAGCTTAACAATGAGTTTGCTTCCAGAATGACCACGTCTCTTATGCCAAAGTTCTGGCTCCTCATTTTTCACAACTAAACATTTTAAATTAGAGGAAGATAGGTCATCAAATATGGTCATATATATGTTATTTTTTCTAGGTGCGTCCAACAATACAATATTCCTTATAACATTTATAATTTTGCATTTGTTTGCCGAGGTTTCAAATAAAATGTTTACGCCCTTATCACTCAATTGAATAAAGGAAATTAAAGTATCTTTTAAACCATCTACAAACAACAAATTTGAGATAGAAAAGCGTATATTACCTATAATATCGACTCCTAGAATTCTTCCCTTGCAGTTGTCTCCAAAGGTCACCATGCCTCCTTTCTTCTTCTCTAGGATAAGGAAATTTTCTTCATCTCCTGTCATGTGTTTGGAACACCCAGAATCCAAGTTCCACACATTCTCCTTGTCATTAGCCTGCCAACACACCTAAAAAGAAGATGAGGGTAAAGATCTGGTTACCCAAGTTGTTCTACCCATAGGGTAGGTAGAAGACTTTGTTACCCAGATTTGCATTTATTTATTTAGACCTTTCTTCATGCAAGAGCCGGAAGTGGTGGAAGCCGACCTTTGCATTCTGGCTGGGTTCTTGCTGGAAGAAGGGGACGAGCTTTCAAAGCTAGCAGATTTATTTTTCTTTTTCTTATTTTGAATTTTCTAGTTTGCTGGAGAGCGGTTACCTGGCGGTAGTAATAGCACTTGGCGGTAACTGTCTGTTATTGTATCCCAGCCCAAACTTTTCAGATCCCTGACAATGAGCTCCCAACAACATATTAAGTGATTTCTGGCCAATCCCAAATTTTTGGATGGCAAAGCTTGCAAAGCAGTGTTTTCCGTGAGAATCATCACACATCGATTTGCAAACTATTTCTTACTATCTTTAATGCAACCAAAAGAAATCTCAAGCCTTTTATCCAAATCCTTCCTCTCTTTTTTATGAGTTTCAAGAGAGTAGGAAATCTTGGAGTGGCTTTCTTTTAGCCCATTAATCGTAGCCAACGAGTGAGGGCACTCTTGGCATTCAATTTTCTCTTTTCCACATTTTTTCAGATCATTAGATAATCCTTCTAAATCTTTTTTTTCATTTACTTGTTCTCAGACTTCAAAAGGCTATTTTCATCTAATAAATCATCTACCTTATTACACATACTTTCATAAACATCATATAGTTCGTCATAAGAAGTAGAAGTTACCTCAGTGTAGCTATAGACACTGGATTCACTGTCGAACATGCTTTGGTGCGTTCCCATGAGGCACAGATTTGCCTCCTCCTCACTGCTCGAGCTATATGTGCTTGACTCTTTAGATGATTTATGGTCCCATGTTGACGCCTTCAACAGCTTCTTCTTGTCCTTTCCCGAGCTCTTTTTTTCCTTTTCATCATTCAGAAACTTTGGGCACTCTCTCTTGATGTGTCTTGATATGTAACAGTGGAAGCACTCCAAGATGGACTTTTCTTTTTCAATCTCTGTCACCATAGATAGCTTATTCCAGCTCCTCTTTCCCTCAACACCCTTCTTTAAGAATCTTCTGAATTTGTCTTGCCTCTTCGGATTTCTCATGAATTTCTTAAAATCTCTTACATAGAGAATTTCCTCATCATCAGTCTCTTCCGCTGTCTCCTTTTCTTTGCCCGCATTTAAAGTAAGAGCCTTCTTCTATGGCTCCCTTGGATATTCCTCAGCTTATATCTTCAATTCTAGCACATGGGTCTTCAAATTTCTAATGAGGCTTTCTATTTCCAGTTCACTGATATTATGTGATTCAGCAATGGCGGTCACCTTCGGACTGAATCGCAGAGGAAGGGATGGTAGGATCTTACTCACTAGGTCTCCATTTGAGAAAGTCTTTCTGAGAGATATTGAGGCAATGACAATTTTTGTGAATGAGTGTACATACTGTCCACCTCCATGTAGAACTATTCAAATTCAGATTCTAGTCAGAACAACTTCGACTCCTTTCCCCGTGAAGTACTTTCATGCGTTAGATCTAGTAATATCCAAATATCATATGCAGTTTCACACTTGCAGATTCTATTAAACTCAGTTTTATCTAGCGCACAGAATAGAGAATTTATGGCTTTAGCATTATTGGTACATCTCAGCTTATCTGCATTATCCCACCTATCTTGTGGCTTACACAACATTTGCTCTTCTATAGAAGTAGTGGGTGCAATGTATTTCGTTTCAACCATACACTGCACGTCCATGTTTTGCATCATCAAAAATATTTTCATGCGAGTTCACCAGTGACCATAGTCATTCCCCATAAATAGTGGGGGTCTAGTCACTCCTTCTCCCTTAAGGAAAACATGATTAAAGTTGGCAGTCTTACTTCAGGATTTTAAGTCTTTTTGCAATATCCTTGCTTTGATACCACTTGTTGGATCTGAAGGACAACCTTATAGGGAGGTGAATAAGGTTTTAAAACACGTGCTTGAGTTTTAGAGATTTCTACACTGAAATATGCTTTATGGAAGCTAGTGCAGAGAGATAGATCTACCACCGGGGTATCAACAAAAACCGTTCTCTTTTGCTACAGAAGATCATTTCAGTATACGCAAAAATAACACTTCAGAGACGGATGCAATTATGAATCATAAGCACAGAACATGATTTCATTGAATATTAAAATAATATTTAAAATTACAAACTAGATCTCCATGACGCCGGAGATCGTAGTCAAAGATTAGAAAACTCTTTTGGTTTCTATACCAACCCTCCCCCTGAGTATCAGTTGGCTCTCTCCATTCTCCCAAAAGGTCATCGAGCCAGAGCTCTCCCTTCCCACCCAGAAGGACTTCGAGCCCATTAGATCTCTTCGATCTAGACGTCCTCCCCAGATGATTTCTCATGGAATCCTCCTCATATTAAGACGACCTCCCTAGTCAATTTTACCGTCACCCAAAAATAATGAATAAAAGAGAGAATACAGGTAGAGATGTAGAAAGTGAAAACATATGCTGCCTCATAGATGGTTCTCCATTGAACGGTAAGAGATCGGTGCATGAAATTCTCGTTCATCAAGCACGTGATCTTATTTTGACTATTGTTCTTGAATATGTTCTTCGGAGATCTTTGTTCATGAATGGGAGGTTACAAGTTCTATTTTCTCTTCCTCAAGAAGGTAGGTCCTTGTTGCAGAGGCGGCTCAAAAACCCTTAGTCATTCTTTTTCTTATGTCTCTTTGGTTATTCATTTATCAAGAGGAATAGAGGCGCTTTAATAAGGACTATTGTTAAGCTAACTCATCGGTAAGTTACAGCGCGACCGTAGGCTTCGTATATGCACCTTCGTCCAACTGTCTTGCTCTGTGATAGGAAGGCAACAAAGCATTTGTGTTAGCATGAGCGGTAGACTTGCTTGTTTTTTAATCTTGAGTAGCTGGCTGTCTGCAGATGAGGAAGGTGGCAGATCATTCCTTGTACACTAGGTTTACCACAGGACGGTAATAGCTACCGCGGTGCGGTCGTAACTTTTAGTAACATTTCCTCTTTTGTTTTGTTTCCACTATATCTTGTTGATCACTTGGATTGCAGACATGGACATTAGTACATCATGACGCGTTAGTGGTAGCGCATAGCATTAGTCGTCTAGACGATATGCTTCTCTTGCATTCGTCACTCCAGTCATCCAGATGACAAAAACTATCAAGACGATATTGCTATCACCAACGATAATTCTTTAGCATCATCTGTAAAGGGTGTCTGGACGATATGCTCCTCTTCTAGTTGAATCTCCAGTTGTCTAGATGACACAAACTATATGAAGGATATTGTTGCGCACCACATTAGAGCTAGTTCTAGAGGTAGACTAACTCGATGATATGATCTTTCCAGCCGATACTTCAGTCATCCAGTCGATGTGTGCCTTCAAGTCGATATTGCTAACACGCCGCGTTAGAACTAGCACCAACAATAGGCTATCTCAATGATATGAGGTCTAACCGATATTTGCCTTAAACATAAGAAAGTCCAATCGTCTTGTATAATCCTAGTTAGCGCGCGGCGTTATCTCCAGCGCTGGCGGTAACTCACAATGTTGAGTTCCAGCACGACTTCACACTTGTAAACCTGCACACTATACCTAAAGCATGTATGATTAAATACAACTTGGGACTTCTATTATATAACCTGAGAGATGCATAACGTATGTTCCAATAGTCCCGTCGCATCCTTTTTATAGGGTCATTTGATAAATATAGAATCTTTGGACTATCTTTATGTCAGAGAACTTTTGTCTTTAAAGGACAAATATGATTGGCCCAAACTGTGGTGACATTAAATGAGATAACTCCACAATTATGCTTTAATTTGAATTGTGTCCTTTCCCGCAATTCGACTAGAAGTCTGGTCGAATCTTTTTGAAGTCTAGTCAAATGTATACTTGATATCTTCACAATGATATTAGTATTGTCTCGAGGATGTTTTGATTCATCCAAACAATACTTGTAGTCTACAAGATGATATTTGACTACCACTATCTTCTAGTCAAATGATCAAGCTTATCAAGTCGAATTCTGAGTTCAGCATGATCACTATCTTCTAGTTAAATGATTAAGCTTATCAAGTCGAATTCTGTGTTCAACATGATCATTGTCTTCTGTATTCCTGAAATGTCATGTAGGCACCTTGATGACAATTGAAATAACCTCGACGATAAAGTACTTAGCCACGAGGATAATGGACTTAGATTATTCTCTACTCAATTTATTTCTGAAATATTGTGTAGGCTCCTCAAAAACATTTCACTTGTCCTCGATGACAAATGACATAACCTCGACGATAAAGGACTTAGCCAAATTCTTCCTTCAATACAGAGCTTCCAAACATCTTGTTGATTATCATCAAGATGATATATGTATAGTTGATTCTTGTTAAGACGATATCATCTTGGTAATGTATTTCCAAGATGATATTTGGAGCTTGGGCTGCTTCTTCTAATCAAGATGATATTAGACTTCTGTTGAGAGTCTACAAGATGATATTTTCTTGAAGCTTAAGGTCTTTAAGCTGATATTACTTCCTCTACAAGACGATATTTGGACTCTCATAGACGATATTACATAGTCAATCTTTGATCATCCTGAATTCAGTTGCTTTTCTCTTTGCAACTTGCTAGACCTTTCTTTTTGATGTTTATAACTTAGTGACAAGTCTAATATAGTCTAGATTTTAGGTCGACATGGTGTTTTGCACAATGAGATATTACATTTACAAAACAATGTCTGACGACACTAAGTCTAGCCCTATGTTAGGTCTGCACTATATAATACCTGAAAACATCATTCTAAACATATTCATCAAATACAAAGTGAGTTTATCCTTGACTTGAGGACTTCTTCAAATCAGGAACATTAAGGGCAAAGTTCCCAACACTATTCCTGTAACACTAGAAGAACTAGATAAGCTTTTATATATCATGGTGGTCTCATTAAATACAACATTAATTGACTCCACCACCACCTGAGTTTTCTTATTGTAAACTCTATAAGCCTTACTATGGATGCTATAACCTACAAAGATTCCTTCAAAGCACTTTTCAAAAAACTTAGTTAGGTAAGACTTCCCATTGTTTAATACATATCATTTGCTTCTAAAGATTATAAATCAGGACAATGTTGGTTTTCTACCTTTTATTAGCTCATAGGCAGTCTTTTTGTGATCTTTATTGATTGAGGTTCTATTTTGCACATGGCAGGCTGTTTTAACAGCTTCAGCCCTGAAATATTCTGGAAGTGAAGAGTCACTCATCATAGTTCTACTAGCCTCTATGAGTGTTCTATTTTTCCTCCCAGCCACATCATTTTGCTGTGGAGTTCAATGAGATGATAATTCTTGAAAGAAACATTGTCCTTTATAGAAATCTGCCATGGCTCCAGACTGAAATTATGTGCCATGATCACTTCTAATTTTGACCACAGAACAATTCATTTCATTCTTGATTTGCTTGACAAAAGACACAAAGGTGTCTAGAGTACCTGACATTCATTTTTAGAAAGCACCCATGCAAACTTATAATAATCATCAACTATCACAAAGTATAAAATTTCCCTCATAAACAATGAATTGACATAGGACCAAATAAATCCATATACAATAAATATAGTCATCTTGTAGAATCATTAATAGTAATACTCTTAAAGGAAGCCCTTGTCTGCTTGCCCATTTGGCATGCCTGATATGAGTTATCTTCAATGCATTTCAATTTCATTTCATCCCTTACTAGATTTTTTGAAAGTAACTTATTTATAGTCATAAACTTCATGTGGGCTAGTCTCTTGTGCCATTGTACACAAAGAGAATCTCTGTCATTTGCATCAAGACAAATTTGTGATGAAGAATATAAACATATGAATTTTACCAAAATATATTTTCACTCCCGGTGCCTATCAATACAGTTTCCAAATCAATAGATTTCTTGATTAGGCACTTATCCTTGTGAAACTCAATGACAAAGGCTAAGTCACAGAATTGGCTTATGCATATAAGGTTGTGTTCTAACTCTTCCACATAAGCTACTTTTTTCAATGAGATAATGCCATTTGTAATCATATCATAACCTTTAGTGAGGCCTCTGTTAGATTCACCAAAGATCACTTTGGATCCATCTTCCACAAAGGTAAAGTTTTTGAGTTGGCTTCTTGTTCCAGTCGTGTGCTTGGAACAACCACTGTCCAAATACCAAATAGGATTTTTGGTGACCTTTGGACATACCTGCAAAAATGCACTACTTCACCTTAGGAACCCAAATAGACTTGGGTCCATAGTTCTTATTAGCTTAAATAACAGACTGTATCTTAATAAAATTATTTGCTAGCTTGATATTATTAACTCATGGTACTGTTGGATTGAACCAAAAGTCCTTAGCAAAATGACCTATCTTGCAATAATACCATCAATCAAATTTATTGTATCTCCTCTTCTGGTTCACCTTATAAATGGAGTGAGGATACGGGTGACCAGAAGGGTAGACTTTAGAAATCCTATCATTTCTGCTATAATCCTCATGCATGTGTGCATGGTTGAAGTGGGGGAGCATAGTTACATGACTTTTCTTGGCCTTAAGCTTTTGAGTTATAACCTTTTCTTTGCCTTTTCTTGATGGTGCAGTTGAACCAATCATAAATGGTCCATGACTTTTCATGTGGATTTCTTCATGGGGTGCTTTAAGTACACTTAATCCAATGCCTGCTCTATTTATAGAATTGTGTGGTTGTTTGGTTCCACTTGTTGAGCATCCATTGGATAAATATCAATATGAAAGATCTATATCATAAGTATTGCTTGGCAATATGAACTTCTTAAATATAGTTTGATCTTGGGGAGTTTTGCCAATGTTATTTTCTCTAAAATATCCAACAGTTACGCTATAAGGTGCAGAAAATCTGTGTATTCTTGGCAAGACAGTTTGTGCCTTAGAGAACTTAGCCACCAACTTTCTTTCAATAATAAGCTTCTCCTCAAGATCTTTAATGATTATCTCTTTCTGATTTAGTGCCTTAGTTTGAGCTTCATTCTTCTTTTTTGGCACCATAAGATCATAGTTCATTTGAGTTACCTCTTTGGTTTTCTCAGAGAGCTGTGATTCAAAGGGCTTAAGAATTTCAATTTCTTGAGCCTGAGCCTTAACCCATTTCTTGCTTTTCTTTAAGGCCTCTAGAAGAGCTCCAAACAGATCCACTAAATTAGGTTCATCTTCACTTTCAGAGGATGAACTTGCTTTAGATTTAGATCCTGAAATAGACAAAGTTGCTCTAATGCATACCTAAGTAGGATCCGATTCATCCTGACTTTCATCTTCTAACCTTGCCATAAGCCTAAGGTAGGCTTCTTCTTCTGACTCAGATGAGCTGGAGTCACTATCACTAAGGGTCTTAGTATTCATAGATAATAAGCTCCTTTCCATCTTCTAACCCTTATGTGACATTTTCTCTTTAGATCTTTTATTTTCTTTTCTTTTATTAGGGCATTTAGTTATAACATGACCTGCCTTTTTGCAGCAATAGCAAATGATGCCAGTGGAAAAGGATTTGTTTTGATTAGAACCATACATGTCATCTTTTTACTTAAATCTTGGCTTATCATTGTTATAGCCATGGAATTGGAGGAGGAAGACCTATTCTTCCATTGTCTACTTTTTGACAGTAGTTGCCTTAAATGCTTGAAGAATAAAGATAATTTTCCATCAGTCAGCTCAAAGACTTAGGTACTGGCATCAGATTCATCATGTTCAACACATCTATCTTGAGGAATTTGAGAGTCCTCCCAACTTCTTCATGAGCATTCAGCCTTGAAATTCACAGATTTATCCTCGGAATAAGATATGTTATTTTCTTCTTCAGCCTTCCAGTATTCAGTTGCAACTCATGGCACAATAACTTCCTAAACAGATTCTAGGGCTACATGTTGGTCAAGTTCCCCATTTATCTTATGACATGGCTTTTTAGGTCTCATTCCTTGATGAGGGATCACAAAAATTTATCATTGAGATCATGGTTAGTGAACTCTCTTCCATAGGTTTTAAGTCCATTCACTATTTTGAGAACTTCTCATAACATTTAGATATTGGGTTCTTGTTCTCTTGGCTGAAGGCCTCATATTCTTGATTCAGATGAGATTTTCTATCATCTCTAACTTCCTCGGCACATTCCATGTATACTATAAGAGAATCCCATATTTCTTTAACTGTTTTGCAATGAATCAGGTTTTAGAAAGTAGAATCATATATGGAACTGACTAAGATGTTCTTGGCCATTTTATCCATGGTGACCAGGATTATTTCATCCTTGGTCAGATCTGCATACTTCTTTGGAACTTGAAGATTTGGATCAATGGCACAAGTTTTTATAGGTACAAAATGACCTTCTTCAATAGTTATGAAAATCCTTGGATCAGAAGCTTCCATGAAAATTATGACCCTTTCCTTCCATATAACAAAGTTCTCTTTTCTGTAGATTGGTAACTTCATGGAAAATAGATCCTTTTAATTTTCTCCCGAAGACATGGTGGACAGACTAAATTTCCATTAGGTGGATCTTATTCAAGTTGTTAAACTCTTTAAAGAACAACCTAGCTCTGATACCAATTGAAAGTTTAGGGATAGTCTAAATACAGCTAGGGGGTGGAAAAGTGTTTTCACCTTTTGTTTTTAGCAGCAGATATAAAAATAATGCAAAAGTGTTGGTTATGGAATGTTCACCTATAAGGGGGGCGAGGGGGGGGGGGGGTTAGGTGATCTTGATGCATTTTGAATTACGAGCGCGAGTCATCAGAAACTAAGTAATGCGCAGAAGAAAACACGCAAACAAATTTCACCAGACGACACTAGATCTATAGAGGTTCCTCAAGACCGGGTGTCTTGAGTAGTCCTCTGTCCCTCTGCGCCTACCTAGTGATCCGCTAGGCTCGGCAAACTCCGCTAAAAGGTTCAGGCCCTCAAGCCTTACAACATGGACCCGAAGTCCCAACAGCCTAGGCCCTCAAGCCCCTACTGCCCCCGAGCCCGCAAGCTCGACACTCAGGCCCTCAAGCCCTACCTTTCAGACCCGCAAGTCCCAACAGCCTAGACCCGCAAGTCCCAACAGCCTAGACCCGCAAGTCCCTACTGCCCCCGAGCCCTCAAGATCGATAAGTCGCACCCGCAAGTGCACTGCCCTGGCTCTCAAGCCTCACAGCTCTCCAACCCTCAAGCAAGACAATATGGCCCGTAAGCCTTACAAGAGATTACAGATATAAACTGTTTCTTCTGCCTGACGTTGATCGACAACTTTAGCCTGATGATGATCAGCTTCTTGAGAATGAAGAGAATGCTTCTGAATCAGATCTTGAATACACGGTTCTTCTTCAATTCTTTCTTAGCCGGATGTGGATTGGCTTCTTAGCAGTCGGTGAGGATGACTACTTCTTGAGAACTTCTTCTTCTTCTCCGCAAGAATGTACTGTTCTATTGAACGGCGAGATACTTTTTGCTAGTTCTTTCTTGCACGCGAAGTTGTCTTTTCTAGGGCAACCCTGTTGTATTTTATAGAGAGGACAAGCCATATAACGGTCACATTAGCTTTCCTTTCCTGTCAGACGCCCAGCCATCATAGCAGGCCCCTGATTGGACAATCAGGCGGCGACATTAATTTCTGACAGCGCATCCGTGAGATTTGAATTTATCTCGACGATATATTCCATCGTTACGACGACATGGAATGTATCTCGACGACATCCCTTTGTCGGCTCCTTGTGCTTTGGAACTTCTTCTCAGGTCTCCTTGCTTCTGCTTCTGAATCTTGTATTTCAACGATACGGGACATGCTGGCGTTCCTGCATATACGACGATAGGCTTCCTTTGTCTGTGTCGTTAGAATCTTCTTTGTTCATTCTGTCATTGTAATTGCAGTATTGTCTTGTCGACATGGCCGCTATTTTGATGTCGACGATACTCCATTCTTCTCGACGACATGTATGTCTTTGACAGTTTCTCTGCGTCTACTTTGCTTGTCATTACAGCGACAAGCATACTTTGTCGGCCATCCCTTCAGTCCTTCTCGACGATATATACTTGTATACTTGTATTCTCCTGAGATTATGAACTAGATGGAATGTCAAATACAAAGTGAAGTATTCTTGACATGCTGACTTCTTCAAATCAGGAATCATGTGGGTACGATTCCCAACAATCTCCCCCTATTTAAAGAAGTCAGAATCTCATTTCAAGACTGCTTCACATGACAATAAATAGCACAATCTTAATAGAAGGTGTGTCAAGATATAACTTATCTTTGAGCTAGCTCCCCCTTGATTTGCTCCCCCTGTCTTTAGGGATACTTTGAGTACATCAATTTTGTAGCTCCCCCTTGATTTGGTGTCTCTTCTTTGAGCACTCTTTCTCCCCCTTTCTGACTTCTTGCCTTCTGCTTCTCTAAGTAGGGAATGGCTCCCCCTTGCTTAGTCGTGATTCATTGAAGTCCTGTGAGAATTTCTAACAACTTATCTAGAAAGGCATTAGTAAATAATAGAGTTGAGTTTCCTTCTAAGTTTAACATCCCCAATTGGAATTTGAAGAAGTTAAACTTAGCTTCATCTAGGGGCTTGGTAAATATATCAGCCACTTGTTTATCTGTTGGGACAAATTCAAGTGTGATATCTTCATTCTCCACATGCTCCCTGATGAAGTGATACCGGATCTCAATATGCTTAGTCCTGCTGTGAGATACAGGGTTCTTAGAAATTGAGATAGCACTTGAAGAGTCACAAAACAGGGGTGTTTTGGTCATCTTTAGGTTGTAGTCTTCAAGTTGATGTTGAATCCATAACAGTTGGGCACAGCAGCTGCTAGCATAGATGTACTCTGATTCTGTGGTTGAGATTGCCACACTCGTCTGCTTCTTACTGCTCCAGGAAATCAGTCTTCCTCCAAGGAATTGACATATTCCGGAGGTGCTCTTTCTATCTTCCTTGCATCCTTCATAATCTGCATTTGAATAACCCGTCAGTTCACATTCATTGTTCCTAGGGTACCATAGGCCAAGATTAGATGTTCCCTTTAGGTATCTTAGAATTCTCTTCACAGAGACATAGTGAGATGCCTTAGGATTCACCTGATATCGAGCACAGACACACGTTGCAAACATTATGTCAGGCCTACTGGTAGTGAGATAAAGCAAGGATCCAATCATGCATCTGTACTTGGTTTCATCAAAGGGTATGCCCTTTTCATCCTTGTCCAGAGACATATTGGTTCCCATTGGAGTTTTCATGGATGAAGCACTCTCCAAACCAAATTTCTTGACTAGCTCCCTAGTGAATTTGGTCTGAGAGATGAAAATGCCATCTTCAGATTGTTTCACTTGGAGTCCTAGGAAGTATTTGAGCTCACCCATACTGCTCATTTCAAACTTTCCCTGCATCAAGTTGGCAAACTCTTTGTAGAGATTGTTGTCTGTAGAGCTAAAGATAATGTCGTCAACATAGATCTGCACTAGCAAGATCTTGCCCTTTACTTCCCTTAGGAACAATGTCTTATCAATCTTTACCCTTGAGAACTTGTTCTCAATTAGAAAGCTTGACAGAGTCTTATACCAGGCCCTAGGTGCCTGCTTTAAGCCATAAAGGGCTTTTCTAAGAAAATAAACATAGTCAGGATGAGTAGTGTCGACAAAACCTGAAGGCTGCTCTACATATACTTCCTCTTTAAGGTCACCATTTAGGAAGGCTGACTTCACATCCATTTGGTAGACCTTGAAGCCTTTGAATGCTGCATAGGCTAGGAACAATCTGATTGCTTTCAGTCTGGCTACTGGAGCAAATGTCTGATCAAAATCGATTCCCTCCTCTTGTCTGTAGCCTTTGCTACTAATCTTGCTTTATTCTTGGTGATTACTCCATTTTCATCCATTTTGTTCCTGTAGATCCATTTGGTTCCTATGATGTTATGTCCTCGGGGTCTTGGAACCAATTTCCACACCTTACATCTTTTAAATTAATTCAGTTCCTCCTGCATTGCAGTAATCCAGAATGGATCCTGATTTGCTTCCTCAAATTTCTTGGGTTCAATTTGAGAAAGAAAACTCAGGTATAATGCTTGATTTGCAGCTCTACTTCTTGTCAGCACACATTGGTTGACATTTCCTATTATCTGCTCTTGAGGATGATCTCTTACTTGTCTCAGTGCAGTTGGTAATATTCTGGGTATATCAGTGTGAGCTACTTCTTCATTCTGCAATTCTTCAGCTATTTCTTTATCTTCTGCAGGTTCCACTTCTATTTCCACCATTACTGACTGATTCTTATAGTTGAGTGGGGTGTCAGCATTGTCTGCAATGGAAAGCTTCTCCAATCTTTCCCTTGTACCTGCATTCACTAATGAACTAGACCAGCCCTTATGTATAAGACTGGTCTCATCAAATACAATATGAACAGATTCTTCCACTGTCTGGGTATTGAGGTTGTATACTCTGTATGCCCTACTGTAGGAGCTGTATCCAACGAAAATACCCTCACTACTTTTCTCAGCAAACTTAGTAAGTTTGGATTTCCCATTATTAAGGATATAACATTTGCTACCAAAGATCCTAAAGTAGGATAGAGTTGGTTTTCTGCCCTTCATTAGCTCATAGGGAGTTTTCTTATGATTTTTGATGAATGAGGCCTGTTTATCACATGACAAGCAGTGTTGACAGCCTCAGCCTAGAAGTACTCTGGTAATGAGGAGTCACTCAGCATTGTCCTGCTGGCCTCTATCAAGGTTCTGTTCTTCCTTTCAGCAACTCCATTCTGTTGAGGAGTTCTGGGGGAGGAGAATTCTTGGGAGATGCCTAGGTCTTGGCAGAATTCTGTCATGGCCCCTGACTGAAATTCTGTCCCATGGTCACTTCTGAATTTGACCACCGAGCAGTTCATCTCATTCTGGATTTGCCTGACAAAATTCTTCAAGATGTCTAGTGTATCTGATTTCTTTTTGAGGAAGAAGACCCAAGTGAACCTTGAGTAGTCATCAACAACTACAAGGGTTTATGCCTTCCCTCCTAAGCTAAGAACTGACATGGGACCAAATAGATCCATGTGCAATAAAAATAAGCACCTTGACGACTCTTTGTTAGAAATGCTTTTGAAGCTAGTCCTAGTCTGCTTTCCAAGTTGGCAGGCTTGACAAGGACCATCTCTGATGCACTTAATATCAGGTGCATCTCTGACTAAGTTTAGCGAGAAAAGCTTGCCTATTGTCTTGTAGTTGATGTGTGCAAGTCTCTTGTGCCATTGTACACATAGAGCCTCTTTACCATCGGCTACTAGGCATATGGGCATGGAAGAATTTACATTCAGGAAATTTAAGCAATAAATATTCCCACTCCGAGTGCCAGTTAAGACAGTCTCAGAATCTAAGGACTTCTTAATCAGACACTTATCCTTGTGGAAGGTAATGACAAAACCTAGATCACAAAGCTGACTTATGCTTATGAGGTTGTGTCTCAACCCCTCCACATAGGCTACCTTTGTGATGGTGACTAACCCATTAGAGATATTTCCGTAGCCCCTGGTAACTCCCTTTTCTGAACCTCCAAAGATGACGGTCGGTCCATTCTCCACAGGGATGAATTCTTTCAAATACTTTCTGACTCCAGTCATGTGCCTGGAGCAGCCACTGTCCAAATACCAAATTGGAGATTGGTTGGTATTTGGACTTACCTGCAAAATAAATTACTTCCCCTTAGGTACGAAATAAGGATTGGGTCCTTGGTTCCTGTTAGGATGATAGAACGGAATCGCAAACTCATGAGGACTCTGCACTTTCCTTGCATTGAGCCCTGTTGGGTAGAACCAACAGTCCAGTGCAAAGTGGCCTACTTTCCCACAGCACCAGCACTCATATCTGTTGTATCTTCTCTTCTGCCTCATCATCTGTGTAGTGTGGCAGTGCTGATGAGCAGAAGAGAATGTTTCTTGCCTTACAGATCTAGGGTGAACCTCATGTGTGTGAGCCGGGGGAGGAATTGCCTTCACAACCCTTTGGTTCACCTTCTTAGGAGCAGGCTTTGTGATAACAACCTCTCCCATACTTTTAGCTGCTGTTGCTGAAGGTCCATGGGCTGAGGAATTTACTCTCAGCACCTTCTTGTTAGAAGGTCTGGCTTCAGGATCTTTGCCCATGACTGGCTCCTGATGAGAACCGATACCAGCTCTGAACTGTCCAGAGAAGGTGTCAATAATCGGCAGGATAGCTTGGGCATTGAGAATCTGGAAGCAAGTTTCTTCTCATCCAGCAACAACTCTTCAAGGTCCCTAATGACCTTGTTCTTCTGCCCTAATTCAGCATTCTTAAGCCGTATGGTTTCCTTAAGTTTGTCCACTTCTTTGCTCATGGAAGTTAGCCTCTCGGCTGTCTCCTGGAGCATGGATTGGACAGGTTTTAAGGAATCTAACTCCTTGGTTTGCACCTTGAGGAGTTTCTTACTACCTTTGAAGGCTTTCCATAAGGCTTTATATTGCCTTATCAGTTCAGATTCAACTTCATATTGGGATCTTGGGGCAGTGTTGTTGGCAGCAGACACCTCCTCATCATCATGCAAGGAATCTGCTACTGATTCAGAATCAGACGCAGATAGAGAAGTTCTGTGTTTTACCTTTCCAGGAGAGTTGTCATCCTAGTTACCTTCATTAATATCCATCAGTCCAATGAGTGCCTCATCCTCAGTCCCGGAGGAACTTGAGTCAGAATCACTCAATGTTTTGATCTTCTTTGCCACAAATCCCTTTTCAGAGGTTCTCTTCCTCCTGGAGCTTCTTCTCTCTTCATGATTCCTTGATTCCTTTTTCTTCGAGGGGCAGTCAGCAGCCATGTGTCCTGTTTTGCTGCAAGAATAGCAAACATTATTATGTAAATCATGTCTACTGGAGTTAGACCTATACATGTCCTCCCTGGGAGCCCTCGATCTGTCCCGATGGTCAGATCTTCTGGAGCTTGAGGAGGAGTTTCTGCTGTTATCCCTCCTTCTTCTATGTATCAGCTTTCTGAATTGCTTTGAGAGGGGGGCCACCTCTTTATCAGTGTCATCAGATTTAGAGGAGCTGGCTCCTGATTCCTCACTGCTCTCAGATCTATTTTGAGAAGCAGCGATCTTCCCCTTGGATCTTCTGGAGCTCTCAGCCTTTAGAGCCACTGATCTTTCTCTTGAGCTTGCCTTTGAGCTTTCTTCTTATTCAGCCTTCCTTGTGTTGAGTTGAAGTTCATGGGACAGCAGTTTCCCATACAGATTCTTGGGCTCAATGATGCCCAGTTGACCCATCTCTCGGATGGCGCATATCTTGATATCCTATTCCTTTGTGAGGGATCTGAGAAACTTGTCATTCAAGTCAGAGTTCGTGAACTCCCTATCATAGTTTCTCAGGCCATTCACTATCTTGAAAAATCTCTCATAGCAGCTGGAGATTGTTTCACGTTTGCCCTGTTTGAAGGCTTCATACTCCTTGTTGAGGAGGGATTTTCTGTCATCCCTTACCTCATCGGTACCCTCCATATATATGATCAAGGAGTCCCACATCTCCTTGGCCGTTCTGCAGTGGATTAAATTTTGGAGGGTGGAGTCATCTATGGCACTGACAATAACGTTTTGTGCCCTTTGGTCCAAAACTGCCAAGATCAGCTCATCCTTGTTCATGTCTTCATACTTCATTATTACCTGCCTGGTTGGGTCAATAGTGGAGGTACAAGTAGTGACGAAGGGGCCCTGCTTGATCGTCAGGTAGATTCTTGGGTCAGCAGCTTCCATAAAGAGCTTGACCCTTTCCTTCCAGATGAGAAAGTTCTCCTTCGTGCAAATAGGAAGCTTCATAGCTCTCATTTCACGATTCTGATCTCCACCGGCCATGGTGAGACGTTCCGGATCTAGATCGGACTGTTAAGTTTCCTTTTGATCAACCTCGCTTTGATACCACTTGTTGGTTATGGAACGTTCACCTATAAGGGGGGGGGGGGGGGGGGGTTTAGGTGATCTTGATGCCTTTTGAATTACGAGCGTGATTTATCAGAAACTAAGTAATGCGCAGAAGAAAACACGCAAACAAATTTCACCACACGACACTAGATCTATAGAGGTTCGTCAAGACCAGGTGTCTTGAGTAGTCCTCTGTCCCTCTGCGCCTACCCAGCGATCCGCTAGGCTCGGCAAACTCCGCCAAAAGGTTCAGGCCCTCAAGCCTTACAACACGGATCCGCAAGTCCCAACAGCCTAGGCCCTCAAGCCCCTACTGCCCCCGAGCCCGCAAGCTCGACACTCAGGCCCTCAAGCCCTATCTTTCAGACCCGCAAGTCCCTACTGCCCCCGAGCCCTCAAGCTCGACAAGTCGCACCCGCAAGTGCACTGCCCTGGCTCTCAAGCCTCACAGCTCTCCAGCCCTCAAGCTAGACAATATGGCCCGCAAGCCTTACAAGAGATTACAGATATAAATTATTTCTTCTGCCTGATGTTGATCGGCAACTTTAGCCAGATGATGATCAGCTTCTTGAGAATGAAGAGAATGAAGAGAATGCTTCTGAATCAGATCTTCTGCCTGATGTTGATCGGCACGGTTCTTCTTCAATTCTTTCTTAGCCGGATGTGGATTGGATTCTTAGCAGTCGGTGAGGATGACTGCTTCTTGAGAACTTCTTCTTCTTCTCCGCAAGAATGTATTGTTCTATTGAACGGCGGGATACTTTTTGCTAGTTCTTTCTTGCACGCGAAGTTGTCTTTTCTAGGGCAACCCTGTTGTCTTTTATAGAGAGGACAAGCCGTATAACGGTCACATTAGCTTTCCTTTCCTGTCAGACGCCCAGCCATCATATTAGGCCCCTGATTGGACAATCAGGCGGCGGCATTAATTTCTGACAGCGCATCTGTGAGATTTGAATTTGTCTCGACGATATATTCCATCGTTACGACGAAATGGAATGTATTTCGACGACATCCCTTTGTCGGCTCCTTGTGCTTTGGAACTTCTTCTCAGGTCTCCTTGCTTCTGCTTCTGAAGCTTGTATTTCAACGATACGGGATATGCTGGCGTTCCTGCATATACGACGATATGCTTCCTTTGTCTGTGTCGTTGGAATCTTCTTTGTTCATTCTGTCGTTGTAATTGCAGTATTGTCTTGTCGACATGGCCGCTATTTTGATGTCGACGATACTCCATTCTTCTCGATGACATGTCTTTCTTTGACAGTTTCTCTGCGTCTGCTTTGCTTGTCATTACAGCGACAAGCATACTTTGTCGGCCATCCCTTCAGTCCTTCTCGATGATATATACTTGTATACTTGTATTCTCCTGAGATTATGAACTAGATGGAATGTCAAATACAAAGTGAAGTATTCTTGACATGATGACTTCTACAAATCAGGAATCATGTGGGCACGATTCCCAACAAAAAGCACAACCAATCACACAACATAAGGACACAGAGATATATAGTGGTTCCCTAGTATGGGTACTCCAATTTCTCCCTCCACCTATCTAGTAGTGTGTTAGCCTAGGCAAATTCCACCAAAACTCAGATCAACAGATTCCACAACTCAGAGATAAGGCTCCTATCTCAGGAACACAATCTTGTTCCCTACCTTAGATCTCATATCTCAATATCCTACATCAGATTCTACACAAGAGTCCTAACTCAGATATCATACAAGAATCCTTCCTTAGGTTCACCACAGAAGCCTACCTCAGATTCTATACAAGAATCCTACCTCTGGTTCACCATAGAACCCTACCTCAGGATCACAAAAAACCCTACAACAGTAGTTTTACACAACTTGTTTACAAGTGTTTATATACTCAAGAAGATTTCTGAATGAAGAATATGATTATGGTTTGTTGAATAAGTCTCATCAATATATATGATTGAGAGTCATAATTGTCTAATTCAAAATTTTTAATGTCAGAAATTTGATTCCTTAAACGTCTCTTCTGTTTGTTGCAATCAACGGCGGCGGAGAGTTGAATTTATGAACTTTTGAAATATCTCGATGACATAGAACTCGTCTCAACGACATGAGACTCATCTCAACGATCTTTTAAACCTTCTAGATGATATGGACTCCTTCAAGTCGATAATGGAACTTCTACACGATAATTCTTATCAAGTCAATATAAGACCGATCAAATTGACACATCCATCAAGTCGATATGACTTAGAATAAAAAAACTGAGCTTGGTCTAATAGATTAGGGTCATATCTAGCCGATATGAACTTAAGCTACTTCAAGTTGATATGCTTCTTGAAATGTTGATTAGTCTTCTCGATGACATTTCTACTTTATATGTGAAATGTCTCGACGACATTTGACTTAACCTTATCTATTCCATATGTTGACTTTTCCATATAGTATTGTAGCCCGTTCCTTTAAAACTTTATGATAATCAAGCCGATTTTTAGAGAATTAACAATATGCTAAGTATCATCTGGACGACATGCTCATTAAATAAGCTAGACTTCTAGTCGATATGAAGTACATCGACAGATAGTCAAGCCGATATTTGGAATTTGTCTAAATTAAACCTTGTCTAGCCGATATTTTCTTAGAATATTCCTGAGATTTGTTCATAAATACTCTAAGTTTTCTAGCAAATCCAAGTGTTATTATAGATGAATTATATATGTATGTGGCATGAAACACCCCAGTTTTGCTGATCTGAGAGTTATCGCCGCGAATTAGGTCTTCTTCGCTGGGAACCGCCGTAATGTCAGATTTTTCTTGACGCACGATCGTGCGTTTTTCTTGACACATGATCGATCCGACCGTGCGTGCTCTTCGGCTGGCAAAATGGTTTTCTGACTTTGATTGTGCATTTTTACACACGGTCGTGCGTTCGACCGTGTGTTCGCTAACTGATGGAACCAGATCTGTAAATAGCGAAATCTGGGCGTCAGTTTGGTTTAGATCTTGGTTGAATGGCTGTAAGGGGTTCGTGGGAGAACCCTAAGTAGGGCTGAGAGGGTTTTCCCTATTCATGTCATTCCATCGTGGGTTTTGAGGGTTTGAGAGAGAGAAGGGTTTTGGAGGAGGAAGAGAGCCAAATCCTGCCATTGTTAGAGCTTCAGAGCTCCGTTCGCCGATCCGAGTCCGGCAACGTGTAGGGGACGTCGAGGCGCTTCTTCTCCTCCATTCTTTTTTCAAGTTTCCCATGGCTAGGAGGAAATCTCAAAAGGTAACGACATTTCCCCTCCCGTTCTTTAGGATGCGTGCATGGCATCCCTTTTCCTCATTATTTTCTGCATTTTTGCACCGGATCCGTCGAGTGAGAGGGATTCGGGTCGCCTTGGTTCAAGAGGAACCATTGGGTCGATTGAGTCCTTCCCTGACATGATTTTGCATTAGAGATCCGCTCCGTTAGCAGATTAGGCATTGTGGTTGAAGCCGGAATCGCGACCGTTGGTCCGATTCAGTGATGTTGTTTGACACGCATTTTAGGGATTTTACTAGAAATCTGATTACAGCGAAAACGCCGGGTTGTATTTTTGCATGAGAACGAATGTTGGTTTGTGGGCGGGGAAATATTGTGCTTGATTTATGGCTTGTGATGCCTGTTTGTATTGTGAAGGCGCGGAATTGCCTTGTGGTCGGTTGGCTCGCCCGTGATATTGCAAGTCATGTGTGGAGGGTGTCTCGGCAAGACAAGCCCCCCCTCCTGTGTTTATTGTAGTGAAATTGATGAGATTGTATGAGATTGAGAACGCCTTGGAATGAGGACAAGCCCGATGGTGCCGTGAGCCATCTTCGGGTGGGGTCCAGGCACGAGTGCCTAGCATCATCGATGCTTGATGCGATGATGGAGGCAAGAACAGGTGAGCTGATGGATGAGCCCGATGGCATGGTGGGCCAGGCGAGGTGGGATCACTGCATGAGTTCTTGGCCTTGGGCTACGATGCCCTTTGGGGGAAATGATGAGTACCCTATGGTTGTGATGTGATGGATGATGTATGATGATGTGTTAGATTCATACGCATTAGGGTGCCTTCGGTGAAACCCAGGTTGCATTCATATTTGCATTTGTAGGCCCCATTTTATTACTTGCTCAACATAGAAACGTGGATGATGGTTGTGACACTCATGCCTGTTGTTAATGTTGCTTTTCTTTATATACATGTTCATACGAAGTGCTGACTTGCAGGGTGATGTATTTCCCCAGGGTCCGCTAGGACGGCCGGGAGGAGGGGTGTTGTTACACCTTTGTGGTTAGCCATAGCTGACCCTCGTTTACCGCTCTTTGTTATTTGGATGCAGGCCAAGGATCGCAGGCTGGACCTAGCTCGCCAGCCAAAAAGGCCTAAAGCCTCATGAAGTGTTAACTTTGCTTTCCTGCATTTCTGTACTTGTCTTTTCTTGTTTCCGGCTTGCATGCTGAGGTAGCTTAGGGAAGCTAGTTTTTTCCTTTTGGGGATTTCTTTTTGTGTTGAATGTTTGATGACTTGGACACTAGTTTTGTAAGGCCTTAAGGCCAGTTTTACACCTATGTAGTTGTGGACAATCTCTGTGTTTATTAGTTTTGTTTCCGCTGTGTAATCTGAGTTTTGAGTTGGGTAGTTATATCATCTTTTAATACTGAAACTATGGCAGTTATATGCTGTGGGGTCCCGGCCGGACCTTGTTGAAACCGATTTCTCGGCCTTTTGTGGAGTTCAGGGCCCTCACCGAAATGAGGGGAAGCTAGCCCTTACTGATCCCTCGGAGAAGGTAGACTGAAGACTAGAAAAATGACTAAGACCTTAGTCACAGCGAGGAGGTCCCTCCACTAACCCGGAAGATCGTTGAGCGCTTCCCTTCCCAAGCCAAAGCTGAGACTCGGGCACCTTGGAGAGCTCTGGAAATGCTAACCAAAGAAAGCGTGAGGAGAGAGAAGCTGAAGTGAAGTCCTCTCCAAAGGTGCCCTTGAGGTCCTATTTATAGGTTTTCTGGTCTGGCCTGCAAATAGTAGGATCCCGCCTTTTGATTGTACTATCCGCACCCCAAACGGGTCTGCTAATAGCCAAACTCCGCTGTTTGGAGAGGCTAAAGGCTGACCACCGAGGGTAAGGGGGTAATTTGGCCCTATAAACCTATGGGCATGGAACTGCGAGAACCTTACTGGCTCATCCTGGCGGTATCTGCCGAGCTCCGGTCACGCGAGTTATTTTGCGAGACCGCCTCCTGACTTCGTCGAGCTCAACACAACTTTCGTCGAACGTAGGGCACTTCACCGATCATGGACGAGCTCGAAGAATGCGGAACGTCGACCGCTGCTTCCCTGTTGTGATGTGTCAAGCGCTGCCAATAGAATTAATTTGGTTCGTCGGGCGCCGTCCGACGAATGCTGAGCTCTGTTCGACATTCGTCGAATGCGAACTTGAGCTCGCTGGACGCCGAGGCTCTAAACTCGCGAGCCTTCCTGCAAGCACTGAACGCATTTCGCTGAACACCTAAACATAGGTCTCTTCTGCCAACGGCCTGCGAGGTATTGGTTGGTCAGTCCTCGCTTGGGCCAGTCTTTTTGAGGATATCTGCCGAGGGCTGGATCTCGCGGCTCCTCTGGCGAGACCGTCCCTCTGGCTTTAATGAGCGTAGAATGCTTCGTCGACTTCTGAGGATTTTGCCGAATGGGGGTGAGCTCGACGATGCCAAGTGAGCTCGACCAACACGGGAGAGTTCGTCGAACGCAGTACTTATTTCGTCGAACTCAGGAGACTTCCTCAAACTGCCTGCTAGCGTTTATTTCACCGACCATTCACGCTCGCCTCTCAGCGAGCCCTCTGAGAGTGACTCCTCCAAGCCTCTCTCGTGAGGTCTTTGGCCCTAAGGCCTCCATCTCTTACTACTTCATCTTGTTGCTTTCTTAAACCGTGCCTCTTCGCCTGGCGAATATCGGTGTTGTACACAATCCAGCTCTTCGCAAGGAAATTTATGCTCGTGAAGAAACATCCAACCCCTGGTATTCACCAGCCCCTTGATGATCTATCGGGAATCTTTGGTAGGGTCCACCCATGAGCGCTATAAATATCGTCCCGAGTCCTTAGTGGCGTGTACCACCACTTCCTTTTCTTTCTTTTTGCCCTATACTGTAGTTGCCAGGAGATGCCGCTTTCCGAAGAAGCTGAGGCTCGCCTGAGGGCTGTGAGAGCCGGCGGGCTACATTCTACGACCAAGATCCCCGCCTGGATGAATCGGCCGACTCCCGCTCAGTCGCCGAAGACCAAGAAGGCTAAGGCGACTTGCCGAACCGGGGACGGCTCCGTACTGCTGGACTCCTCCCCGGATAGCCGTCCCCACGAGAAGGTAAGAGCTATCCCTTAAACTCGCAGGATACCTTGCCGAACGAGGACACTGGCGAACCTTCTGGTAGGTCTCGCCAAAGTCCGCCGGCGGGTACAAATCTCGTTGGGAAAAATGTAGTGGGTACGCCCTTAATCTCGCATGCCAGCCCTCCTTTTGTCAACTGACCTTCATTCCCTGCTTCTTGCAGTCTCGCACCGGAAGTCCCCGGCGCGCTAGGCATTGCGGCCTCCATCTCCGCCTCCTCCCGACAAAACTATAGACAAGCCAGGTTTCCGACTCCTGACGAGCGAGGAGACCGGCGACTCTGTGCCGCCAAAAATCCCTCCGACCAACAGCGCAGCCTACCCTCCTAGCCTGGGTAAATCTCTCTACCCCCACTATGGTAACGTCTTCCAGGGCCTCCCTGTGACTTCTCGCCCCCTCTGGGTAAGCATTCCGACGAACCCCCTGCCCTGCGCGAACTCAATCGCGCTATCTAACGTTTTTGTAATATTTCGCAGAGAATTCTGAAAATTCGCCTGCCGATTCCGAGTTGGGCGACGACGAGATGTCCCCCCTTCTTGACCAGGTGGAAGACTTCTTAGGGGATCCTCGAGATCCTGAGATGATGAAACAATGAGCCGCAGAGTTGCTGAGAAAACATGGTCGGATGCTAATTTACCTCAACATGCAGGCGAGGCGGGACAGAGAATCCGCCGAGGATAGGCATGCTGTCTTGATGGAAGAGTGTGCGAGGCTCCAGGCCGCGAGACAACGCGATCACGATGAGAACGTCACAACGCTGGAGGCGCATATAGCGAGGATGAGGGATTACGCCTTCCTCATTGACCCGGAGGGCCGCGCGACCGAGGATTACTATAATTCTAGGGTACCGCCGCGTTTCGGGTCACGAGGTGGGGGTAGGTGGAAATGGTTGCCCCATGATTCTGGCTAACTTTTCATTGTCGCAAACTTTTATTACTTGTTAATGAGTGCTGTTATTCTAGACAATCTCGTAGTGGCTTGCAACTCGTATATTTGTCAATCATATATTGGTTTTATATCGTTTATAATAATTATTACCAGCTTTTCATTAGTTCTCGCTCGCTGCTAATTAGTCCGCTTCATTCTCATGTTATGTTGTGCTCGCGAGGACCCTCTGTTCTCGCTAAATGTATCTCGCGAAAATGTTGCTTGTACTAACCCCGCGGGCCTTTCTCGCCTGCGGCCATGATGTGACGTTTTGGCTAACCGCGCCCACCGGCGCTTGGGCTTCTTCCCGCCCTTTCACTTTTGCTATAAATAGGCGGTCATAACTGAGTTAACCACCGCATTTACTGTCAACCTACCTCCTCCTCCGCTTCAGAGCTCTCGCTCCTTCCCGTTCTCATTCTACTTCCTTTCTCGCAGGTTATTGAAATGGGTGGCGATGCTAACGAGTCGGAGGGTCGGCGAAAGATCGCTAAGGCTTTCGCCGAGCACAGCTTCTTCCACTGCAACCTGACAGACGAAGATTATTTCAGTGCGTTCGCCGACTACGTCACCCCTCCATTCGAGGCACGCCGTCCTAGCGAGAACGACGTGATCAACGCGCCACCTGTCGACGATCTGGCCATCCCCACCGCTCATTTCGCGGTCGTCTTGCGTCTCCCCTTGTGGACGAAAGTTAGCCAGGTAATAATCGCTCTCGCTAGCTTCTTATTTTCTGCAGGTCAAGTCTCGCTCATTATATGAACTAATCTTGGTCTTCTTGCTGCTCGCCAGGTGCTCAAGCATTATGGCGTTGTTCCGGGTCAGCTTACCCCTAACCGCATAGCGGTGATCACAGCCTTCGCCTGCTACCTACGCGAGGAGCGCATCGAGTTCAGTCTTTCGGTCTTTCCGAAGCTGTTCTCCTTCCGTGCCTATAAGGACGGGACCGCCTACTTCGTGGGCTCGGGTCCTAAGGTCGACGAGACCGTCAACAAGGCCCACTTCTGGGCCCAGAAGTTCCTCTTCGTCAAGGGGAACTTCGGCAATATCCCGATCTCGCCAGTCCAGCACAGCGAGACCACCTATCGGCCCACTGCTCTCGGAGGACATGATGCCCTCCTTTATCAGTTCTTCTGTAAGAAGAACTTTGAGGTTGTTCATCTCCGCCGCAACCTCGACTCGCTGCCTCAGTGCTCGCTGGGGAAGGTAAAGATCTCGCTTAATAACTACAACTTTATTCCCAGTAACTCCGTATTTATTAAAATTTCAACGCTTTTTTAGGCGAGCGGGATCTTCCCGTCTATCCCCCCTTCGCAAGAAATCGGAAGACCGATGCTACCCTTGCTCTCGCGACCATGGGGGAGGAGGCTTGCCGAGGCGCCGTCACACCAGGTGTGCCCTCCTCTTGCAAGAGACCGGGGGATTCTAGCAGCCATGCCCTTCCCCCAAAATCCCCGCCGAAGAAAAAGAGTAAGAAGAGCAAGGTCTCGCTCGCCTCCTCGAAGGGGAGGGAGCCTGGCGAGGCCACTTTCGATGAGTTCGACCTCACCGGCCTCTCCGCGGGAGGCGAGGATGACGAGCCCAGCCAGGAGGCTCCCAGAACCTCCGCTCCGCCCATCCCCGTCAACCACTACAACTTCGGCCTCGGCCAGAGGCGCCGGGATGAGACCGGCGAGCTCTTGGTGAACTGGAAGCCGGAGACCAATCGGGCGGACATTTCCACCATCCTCCCTACCTGGGTGGAGAAGGAGACCGTCAGCGGTCACGCCTTTGATTTCTCGTTTGTCCTCTATGGACACGAGGACGCGGGGGCTTATAAAGACGAGACGTCGAGGACTCTCGCTTTTGAGAGCGCGAGGTCCCAGCACCGCTCTGCCGAGCTCGCCCACATGACAGGGAGGCGCTGCTTGCAACTGGAGCTTCAGAACGTGGAGCTCGCGAGGGCCTATCAGGGGCTTCTTGCCGAGAATGCGCAACTGAAGGAAAAGCTGCTCGCCGTGGAGGGCAGTGTGGTGAGTTACCTAGACCTCGTCACCCTCCTCTCCTTCGGCCATTTCGTTCCTTAAATTTATCTTTCTTGCAGGATGTCGAGGCCGCCAGAAGAGTCGACGCCCGCATCCAGGAATTGGAGGCGAGGTGTCCGGGGTAAAAGCTCAAAATCGGTAGCTCTCCCGTGCCGTCGTTCCCCCTTCTCCTCGCCGTCTGAAGGAAGAGCGGCGATCGCGAGACGAGGAAATTCGCTTGGAGTCCACCGAGTCCGCTCGCTACATATTCCAGACGATGAAGGCGGTCGGCCTCCTAGCCGACGATGCGGCCGACATGACTCTGGAAGACATCATCCCGGAGCTCTTTATCCCGTATCCGCCAGTGAAGAGCAGTGATGACGAGGAAGGGTTCACGAGCGATTCCTGATGCTTGTAATTTTTGGTTTTATTTCCTATTTCATTTTGGGCTAGCGAGATCGCCGCCTCTTGTAAATCAAACCGTGAAATGCATAGATGCATGTTTTTGGCCTTGTGATATGCTCGCCCTTTCTGCTATATTGTTTTTCGTGCTGATATCTCGTTCTTGCTTACCTTGATATTCGTCTTCGCGAATGTTATTCTCGCGATGTTCGTTCTCGTATATTATGTTATCGAATAGATAGGCATAGGACGTTTTCGGCTGCTCCGGCCTTTCACCGTTTTCCTTAGAATCATTACCCTTTAGGTATGCATCTTCCTTTAGGTTTCGCTAGATACTTCCCTTTTTGGCGAGAGCTCGCCTCCCACCCTGTGCCGGCGACCTCTCCGCCGAGCACCGGATACCCCGGAGTGCTTAGGGTTGATTCTCTTCACTCGCATACTATCATGCGAAATCTTTCTTCTCGCCGAGCGAGAAGGCTCGGGTCAGCGCCGAAGGCTCGCCAACCTGAGGCACACCATCTTGACCTTATGAAGAACTCATCTCCTTGCCAACTTTCCCAGTGACCAACTTGCATCTCCCGTCTAATGAGACCCCGGGAGCGGGATGGACCTGATGCATTCCAGCATCGATATTTGTTACCTTGCCAGCCTCTCTAGAGATCAACCTGAAACCCCCCATCTAATGAGAGCCCGGGAGCGGAATTGATCTCGGGCATTCCAGCACCACTACTTGTCACCTTGCCAGCCTCTCCAGAGATTAACCTGAAACCCCCCGTCTAATGGGAGCCCGGGAGAGGAATCGATCTGGGGCATTCCAGCACCACTACTTGTCACCTTGCCAGCCTCTCCAGAGATCAACCTGAAACCCCCCGTCTAGTGAGAGCCCGGGAGCGGAATCTATCTGGGGCATTCCAGCACCAATACTTGTCACCTTGCCAGCCTCTCCAGAGATCAACCTGAAACCCCCCCCCATCTAGTGAGAGCCCGGGAGCAGAATCGATCTGGGGCATTCCAGCACCAATACTTGTCACCTTGCCAGCCTCTCCAGAGATCAACCTGAAACCCCCCGTCTAGTGAGAGCCCGGGAGCGGAATCATTCTGGGGCATTCCAGCACCAATACTTGTCACCTTGCCAGCCTCTCCAGAGATCAACATGAAACCCCCCGTCTAGTGAGATCCCGGGAGCGGAATCGAGCTAGGGCATTCCAGCACCAATAATTGTCACCTTGCCAGCCTCTCCAGAGATCAACCTGAAACCCCCCGTCTAGTGAGAGCCCGGGAGCGGAATCGATCTGGGGTATTCCAGCACCAATACTTGTCACCTTGCCAGCCTCTCCAGAGATCAACCTGAAACCCCCCGTCTAGTGAGAGCCCGGGAGCGGAATCATTCTGGGGCATTCCAGTACCCATACTTGTCACCTTGCCAGCCTCTCCAGAGATCAACCTGAAACCCCCCGTCAGTGAGAGCCCGGGAGCGGAATCGATCTGGGGCATTCCAGCACCAATACTTGTCACCTTTCCAGCCTTCGCATAACAATATCTATCAAGTGAAGAAGTAAAGTATTCAATTAATATTATAATAAAACTTTCAAGGGTAGAATCGCTTCAAATTGTCTCCACTTCTGGCTCGACCGAGAGGAACCCCTTCCACATCTCTGAGGTGATACCCCCCTGACTTGAGGACTTCGCTTACAATGTATGGACCCTCCTAATTGGGGTTGAGCTTACCTACCGCGGCCCCTCTTCCGGCCGCGTCGACCTTTTTCAAGACCAGATCTCCTTTCTAGAAGTGCTTTACTCGGATGTGCTTGTCAAAATATCGGGCCATTCGTCGCTTGATTTCCTCCTACCTGATGGTGGCCTGGTCCCGGAGTTCCTCCACCAGGTCCAAGGATAGCCTTTGTTCCTCATCATTGGCCACTAGCCACTCTTCATTCCCTTCTCGTACGGTGATCACCCTGGGGGTCTTCACTTCAAACTCTATGGGAAGGACTGCTTCAGACCCATGAGAAAGTTTGAATGGGGTCTCTCCGGTGGCGGTGTTAGGGGTAGTCCTCAGGGCCCAGAGAACGGATGGTAACTGCTCTACCCAGTTCCCCCGGAGGTTCTCCACCTTCTTCTTTAGTAGGTTGACGATTACTTTGTTTGCTGCCTCCACCTGGCCGTTGCTTCTCGGGTGGTGAACCGATGCGAACCTGAGGTCGATGCCAAGCTGGGTGCAGAAGCCAACAAATTCTTCGCTAGCAAATTGTGGCCCATTGTCCGTCACTATGGCCAGGGGGAGGCCGTGCCTGCAAATTATTTCTCCCCACACAAAATTCCTCACAACTTGAGATGTTACCTTGGCGAGCGCCTTTACTTCTACCCATTTGGAGAAGTAATCGATCATGACCAGTAAGAACCTTCTTTGGCCACTAGCTTGAGGAAAAGGGCCAACTAGGTCCAGCCCCCATATGGAAAAGGGCCAGGGAGCTGTGATTGTCCGAAGCCTCTGGGCTGGGAGGAGTTTGAGTGGAGCATAGAGTTGGCACTTTGAACACCTCCTTGTTAACTCCGCCGCGTCTTTGCTGAGGGTGGGCCAGAAATAGCCTTGCCTCAACACCCTCCCCTCCAGGGTTTGGCTCCCGGAATGACTGCCACACTCCCCGGAGTGAATTTCTTCCAGGACTTTCGGGACCTCCTCCTCGGAAACATAACGGGCCAAGAGTCCCGAGAGAGTCTTCCTATATATCCCTCCTACATGCAAGGAATAATAAGCTGACTTATACCTGAAGTGTCGCATGTCTATGTCTCCTTCAGGGAACTTCCCTGATGAGAGGAAAGTGACGAAGGGATCCATCCACGAGGCCCGCTGATCCACCTCCGTCAATTCTCCTTCCTCGATGGTGGGTCGAAAAAGTTCTGAAACCGTTCCTCCTGCTCGGGGACCGAACTTGGCTAAGAGATCTGCGGGGGTGCTCTCCTCCCTTGGCACGTGTTTGATGAGAAAGTGCGGAAATTCCAAATGACCCCCTTGACCTTTTCCAAGTACCATAGGAGGGTAGCGTCCTTTGCCTCAAACTCTCCCCTGACTTGACATGCTACCACCATGGAGTCTGTCTAGACCTCCACATCTTGCACCCCCAATTCCTGAGCTAACCGCAGGCCCGCTATTACCGCCTCGTACTCTGCTTGGTTGTTAGTAATCAGGAAGTGCATGTTTAAAGGTTGCTCGATCTTGGTTCCTTGGGGGCTCACCAAGATGATTTTCCCCCCATAGGAGTGCTTTCCTGACGCTCCATCCACCAACAGCTTCCATGCCACTGAGGGGGGAGATTTATGCTCCCCTACTTCAGTTGTGTAGTCAGCCATGAAGTCTGCCACCGCTTGGGCCTTGATCGACGCCCTTGGCACGAACGTAACATTGAACTCACTCAGCTCCACGGACCATTTTGCCAATCTTCCCGAGTGCTCCACCCCTTCCATGACTTTACGAAGTGGGTGATCAGTCACTACCTTGATAGAATATGCTTGAAAGTAAGGCCGGAGCCTCCGGGCCGCCACCACCAATGCAAAGGCCAACTTTTCCAGAATCGGGCACCGGAGCTCTGCCTTCATCAGCACTCGGCTGACGTAGTAGATGGGGAACTGTTTTCTCCCTTCTTCCCGGATCAGTACTGAGCTTACTGCCTCGGACCCTACCCCCAGGTATAGGGATAGGTCCTCTCCCGGCCTTGGCCCTTGGAGAAGAGGTGTTTGAGTGAGTTGTTCTTTCAAGGCTTGGAAAGCCACCCCACACTCCGAGGTCCATTCGAATTTTTTGTTTCCTCTCAACACTTTAAAAAAGGGGGCACACTTGTCTCCCGCCTTGGGGAGGAACCTACTGAGCCCGACCAGCTTTCCAGTCAGGCTCTGAAACTCCTTCGAGTTTCTGGGCGATCCCAACTCCATTATTGCTTTGACTTTGTCCGGGTTTGGCTCCACTCCCGTCGGGGTGAGCAGGTGGCCTAGGAATTTTCCTCGGCTAGCCCCAAAGACACACTTCAAGGGGTTGAGTTTCATCTTATACTTCCACAAAGTCTTAAAGGTCTCTTCAAGGTCTCGGAGGTGGGATCCAAGGTCCCGACTCTTTACCACGAGGTCATCGACGTAGACCTCCAAGTTTCTCCCCTTTTGCTCTCGGAAGACCCTGTCCATCATTCTCTGGTATGTGACACCTGCATTCTTAAGCCCGAAGGGCATCATCTTATAACAATAACACCCATCCCCCGTGATGAAGGAGACATCCTTGATGTCCGGGGGATGCATGCGAATCTGATGATAACCTGAAAAAGCATTTAGAAAAGACATTATTGGGAAACCGACGGCTGAGTCAACCTGCGCGTCGATTCTAGGCAGAGGGTAGCAATCCTTGGGGCATGATTTATTAAGCAAAGAAAATTCGATAGACATCATCCAATTACCTCCCCCCTTCTTCACCATGACTATGTTAGAGACCCAGCCTGGATACTGGATCTCTGATACAAACCCTGCCTGAATGAGCTTACCAACCTCTTCCCGGATGGGTCCTTCCAACTTGTCTACTATTGCCCTCCTCTTTTGACGGATGGGACGGGTGCCGGGGTCGAGATTGAGGCGGTGGCAAGCCACATCCGCATCGATCCCGGGCATCTCCGCGGCTCTCCAAGCAAAGACGTTTAGATTCTCCTGAACGCAGGCTAGAATCTGCTTTCGCTCCTCCAGGCCGAGCTCCCCGCTGATCCTGACTTTCTCCACCACCCCGGCTCGGGTGGTGAATTCGAGCTCCATGACCTCCTCTACGGCCTCCAACCGAGACTGCTCTCCCCAATCTCCTTCCTTCTCTTCGCCACTAGCGAGTGCTTCGACCTCCCCCTCCTTTCCTTTTTTTTCGACCACAATCAAATCTTCTTCCGCCCTTCCCGGGGCCTGACCCTCTACCTCTTCTTCCTCCATCAGCTCTCCTGACCTCTGCTCCATCTCCTCCTTCCGACCCTCTCCTTCAAGCCCTATTGGCTCACCCACCTCCTGGTCCCATTTTTCTGCCTTTCCCATCCAAGAGATGGTGTTGAACACCATCACGTATCATTGCCTCGCTATCTTCGGATCTCCTCTGATTCGGACTTGGACTCCTCCGTCATTGAACTTTAGGTACTGGTGGAAAGTGGAGGGGACACAGCAGAACGCGCTGATGAGCGACCGTCCAAAGATGGCGCTATAGCTGCTGGGAGCATCCACTATTACAAAGCGGCAGTTCATGGACTGCCCCCCAAGACCACGTGGAGTCCTACTCCCCCTTCTACTTCTTTTCTCTCCCCGGAGAATCCGAACAACGGACCATCCAAGGCCAGCACTCTCCGCAGCTCCACCTCCATCCCATCAAATGCCTTTTTGAAAATGACATTGACCGAACTCCCGTTATCCACCAGGATTCTGGAAACGATGAAGTTCTCGATCGCCGTCTGAATGACCAACGCATCGCAGAATGGGTCCTCATAACCTGGCATGTCCTTCTGGGTGATGGAAATCTTCTCTATCGGGGGCGGGGCCAGGGATGTCGAAGCCACGCTACGACGGTAGATAGTATGGAGGCTCGCCTTCCGGGTTGCCTCAATCCCTACCCCCCCCCCCCCCCCCCCCATGAATCACTCTGATCCCCCCTCGAAACCCTAGATCGGCTCGGTCCTCACACCTTTCCTCCTCCTCCTGAGGCCCAACCTCCTCAATCCTCACTGGTTGCTGTTGCCGCGGCACGGGCACTCGGGCCCTTTTTGTCTCTAGGAACTCTGGGCAGGTGGCCGTCGCGTGACCTTCCTCATCGTGGAAGTCACAATACGACAGCGTCACCTCTCCCGCTTCGCCCTCCGCCATCCTAATCCTTCTTCTTCTTCCTGCTCCCGCTTCTTCTCTCGCCTATTCTCTCCTTCCTCTTCAGCCTCTTCCCCGCCTAATTACCATGGCTTGATGTGGTGGAGGAGGCATCGGCCTCAGACCCTGCCTCCATCCCAACTGATGGGGTCTTCCTTGACCCCCATTGAAGTTACCCCTCCCCGGGGCGTAACCCCTTACCTGGCCTTGCATTCCTCCGACATGATGACTCCACTCCCCCTCCGGGACCCTGGGCTCTTCCCTTCTCCTCACCTCTTGCTGCCTGACCTCTGACTCACTGAGTTTTGCGAGCCTCTTGGTGAGTTCCGGGTTGGCCTCTTCACTCTCGATTTCCTCCGCCGCCCTCTCCATTAACTCCTCGTAGGTGACGGGGGCCTTTCTCTTCTGAGCCATTTTGAAGAAACTTTCCCTCATCCCGACCGTGAAGGCGAGCTGGAGTGCAAACCCTGGCATCTCCTGAGGGAGCAGCACTTTTTCTTAGAACCGATCCGCGTAGCAGGCCAACGACTCCTTCAGCTCTTGCTTCATTTTGAAGAGGGACTCGGCGTCCTTCTTCCTTTTATTCGAAGTCGAGAACCGCAATAGAAAACTTCGACGCAAATCTTCAAAGGCATGGATCGATCCTGTAGGGAGCTGATGGAACCAGTCCCTGGCCTTTTCTTTAAGGGTGACAACGAAGAGCCGACACTTGAAAGCGTCTGACATCGGCCTGATAGAGACCGAGTCCTCAAAAGACTGGAGATGTTGGACAGGGTCATCCATGCCGTTGTAGTATACCCTATCCCGCTCCCTGAACCCTGCCGGGACAAGCGCTGAAAGTACTAACTCGCAGAAGGGACTTCCACCTTCTGCTGCCCTTTCTCGCTCCACACGCCCCCCGAGCTCTCTCGCCAGACTCAGGCTCGCGGTGACTGCACTCGCGAGAACGGTGTTCGCCTGGGCCACTCCCAAAGTCACTACATCCTCCGGGCGCACGCTCCCCTGTGCTGCGCTCGCCGGCACAGAGCTCGCCGGCATAGAGCTCGCCGGCACGAAGCTCGCTGGGCTGGCGAACAACACTCGCCCCTCCAAGTCTTGGACTCAACCTCCTGCGATTTGCTTTCCGACCCTCCCCCCAGGGCATTCTCCCCAACCGCTACTGGGGGAAGGGTCGCCTGAGGTGCTGGGGTCACAAACTCACTCCGCAGCGCCGCGACCGTGAGCCTGAAGGTGTCAAGCACCTCCCTCCTGAAATCCGCGAACATCCTCGACGTCACCACCTGCGGTGACTCGCTGAACTCCTCGCCTTGATCCTCGCCTCCTGTCATACCTTCTCCTTGGAACTTTCTTGGACCAGCCACGATCCACTCTCACCGCACTAAAATGTTGAAACCGATTTCTCGGCCTCTTGTGGAGCTCGGGCCCTCATCGAAATGAGGGGCAGCTAGCCCTTACTGATCCCTCGGAGAAGGTAGACTGAAGACTAGAAAAATTACTAAGACCTTAGTCACAGCGAGGAGGTCCCTCCACTAACCCGGAAGATCGTTGAGCGCTTCCCCTCCCAAGCCAAAGCTGAGACTCGGGCACCTTGGAGAGCTCTGGAAATGCTAACCAAAGAAAGCCTGAGGAGAGAGAAGCTGAAGTGAAGTCCTCTCCAAAGGTTCCCTTGAGGTCCTATTTATAGGTTTTCTGGTCTGGCCTGCAAATAGCAGGATCCCGCCTTTTGATTGTACTATCCGCACCCCAAACGGGTCTGCTAACAGCCAAACTCTGTTGTTTGGAGAAGCTAAAGGCAGACCACCAAGCGTAAAGGGGTAATTTGGTCCTATCAACCTATGGGCATGGAACTGCGAGAACCTTACTGGCTCATCCTGGCGGTATCTGCCGAGGTCCGGTCTCGCGAGTTATTTTGCGAGACCGCCTCCTGACTTCGTCGATCTCAACACACCTTTCGTCGAACGCAGGGCACTTCGCCGATCATGGATGAGCTCGACGAACGCGGAACGTCGACCGCTGCTTCCCTGCTGTGATGTGTTGAGCGCTGCCAATAGAATAAATTTGGTTCGTCAGGCACCGTTCGACAAATGCTGAGCTCCGTTCGACATTCGTCGAATGCGAACTTGAGCTCGCTGGACGCTGAGGCTCTAAGCTCGCGAGTCTTCCTGCAAGCACTGAACACATTTCGCTAAACACCTGAACATAGGTCTCTTCTACCAACGGCCTGCGAGGTATTGGTTGGTCAGTACTCGCTTGGGCCAGTCTTTTTGAGGATATCTGCCGAGGGCTGGATCTCGCGTCTCCTCTAGAGAGACTGTCCCTCTGGCTTTAATGAGCCTAGAACGCTTCGTCGACTCATGATGATTTTGCCGAACGGGGGTGAGCTCGACGATGCCAGGTGAGCTCGACGAACACGGGAGAGTTCGTCGAACGAGTACTTCTTTCGTCGAACTCAGGAGATCTGCTAGCGTTTATTTTACCGACCATTCTCTCTCGCCTCTCAGCGAGCCCTCCGAGAGTGACTCCTCCAAGGCCTCTCTCACGAGGTCTTTGGCCCTAAGTACTCCATCTCTTACTACTTCATCTTATTGCTTTCTTAAATCGTGCCTCTTTGCCTGGCGAATATCGAGGTTGTACAGACCTATATTATATAATCATTACAGGGGAGTTGTTACAATTTGGTATCAGAGCTAGGTTGAGTGTTCTTGCGAGGTCTAGTGTTTTCAGATCGCGTAAAAGATTGTCCACATAGGAGTATTGTGCGGGATCATGAGTATCCCTGTGTTCGAGTCTCGCGAGTAGAGCTTGATTAGATTGTTTCCTTGCTTGTTCTAGGATGTTGGCGATAATGAGAGGACGTCGAGGAGGCAGGAGGAGCCTCCGGGGAGCAGTGCTACTGCTCCGGGCCTCATGATTGTGGGCATGTCCCCGGCTGATTTCTATCGTATGCTAGCAGAAGCTTTGGTGTCAGCTCTAGCGGTGAGAGTGTCGTCGGTTGCGACGCCTGTCACACCAGATGGAGCTCGAGAGTTGAGAGTTCCTAGAGCGTTGGAGAGATATTCTGACCAAGCCCATAGTCGAAAGGACTTTGGAGCAGAGCAATGTGAAGGGGAACCTTTCAAATCATAGTGGAAATCGGAGGGAAGCCGAGGAAGGAAAAGATTTTGTTCCTTTAAGCATAGTGAGAGGAGCAGTGCAGCTTCTGGGGAGATCCGCTCCAAAGGAACCATGTCATGCTTTACGTATGGCAAGGTGGGCCACATCGCTCAGTTCTGTTCCGAGGGTGGAGCTGAGTCAGAGCAGGGGCTGGAACAGTCGGTGCGTTCCGGTCTTAGTTATGCGGAAAAGGGAAAATCAGCGGAGTCGAGCACTTCACGCTTTCCTCCGGTGCAGCCTAGTGATTCTGCCCTTGAGCAGCAAAAGACATTTCGTCATCCCGATATTATGGCAAGTACAAAAATTTTAGATTTTCGTTTGATTATCTTAAAGCTGTTTACGATCTTTCGTATTTGTTGTGCGCGTATCTAGGTTTCGTGCTAGTCTTTGGTTACCCCTCTCCAGTGTTGTTCGACACGGGAGCGTCACACTCTTTTCTTGCGGGAATCTTTACCCGGGGGATCAGTGTTGAGTCTGTCAAGGTAGAGGTGGTACTGAGCATGCGCATACCGAATGGGTCTTTCATCACCACCGTGAGGAAAGGACGCATTGTGTTACAAATTTGTGATTGTGATTTCGAGTTGGTAGCAGCGATTCTGCCACTAGCCGAATTTGATGCTATCTTAGGGATGGACTGGCTTGCAGAGCAGCGAGCTAGAATCGATTGCCAGTTGAAGGCAATAACCCTGAGAGGCAAGGGTAAAGAGGAGGTCAAGTTTGAAGGCCTAAGCGGAGTGGCTTGCTCCCTGATTTCTGCCATGTAAGTGAGGCGTGCGGTAAACCAAGGAGGCGAGGCGTTCATAGCTTTGTTGGAGACTCACTCCATAAGGTTGGCTATTGGAGATGTTCCAGTGGTGGAAGAGATTGAGGATGTATTCCCCGAGGAGCTTCCGGGAGCACCTCCTCAGCGTGAAATCGATTTTTTTCTTATAGAATTGGTACCGGGTGCGAGACCGGTGTCGCGTGCTCCATTTAGGATGGCACCGAAGGAACTGGGCGAGCTTAAGGTTCAGTTGCAAGAATTGTTAGAGCAAGGGTACAGTAGGCCCAACTCTTCACCGTGGAGCGCGCCGGTATTATTCGTAAAGAAAAAGGACGGAAGTTTGTGGTTGTGCATTGATTACCGTGAACTGAATTATTTGACCGTCAAGAATAAATACCCGATTCCCTGAATCGATGATCTGTTCGACCAGTTAGTGGGGTCGGTGGTGTACTCTAAGTTGGACTTAAAGTCGGGGTACTACCAGTTGAAGATTCGAGAAGAGAACATTGCCAAGACAGCATTTGGGACTCGGTATGGCCACTATGAGTTTTCGGTGATGCCGTTCGGACTGACGAACGCGCCATCTGTGCTCATGGATTTGATGAACAAGGTTTTTCGACCATTTTTGGATTCGTTTGTAGTAGTGTTCATAGATGATATCTTGGTATATTCGAAATCGGAAGCGGAGCATGAGTCTCACTTGAGGCTAGTATTGCAGGCTCTAAGGGAGAACCAGCTTTATGCCAAGTTCTCGAAGTGCGAGTTTTGGATAGAGAAGGTGGCATTTTTGGGTCACGTGATCAGTGGATATGGGGTGGCGATAGATCCGGCGAAGATTGAAGCCATTAGAGATTGACCTGTTTTGAGAACCGTGGCGGAAGTCCGGAGTTTCCTTGGACTAGCAGGTTATTACAGAAGGTTCGTGGAGAACTTCTCGCGGGTGGCATTGCCCCTCACCACTCTTACTCGCAAGGACCAAAAGTTCGTATGGACATCGGAGTGTGCCCGTGCGTTTGAGAATTTGAAGGAAAGGTCGATGTCTGCTCCAATCCTTAATCTTCCTAGTGGGACGGAAGGACTTCAGAATTTCAGTGGCGCTTCAGGTTGCGGTTTGGGTTGCATGCTGGTGCAGTACGGCAATGTGATAGCTTATGGGTCAAGTCAATTAAAGACTCATGAGAGGAATTACCCCGTTTATGATCTGGAGTTGGCGGCGGTAATCTTTGCTTTAAAATTGTGGCAGCACAACATATATGGTGCAAAGGTGGAGATCTTCATGAATCACAAAAGCCTGAGGTATCTCCTAGACCAAAAGGATCTGAATATGCGGCAGCGTAGGTGGGTCGAGTTCCTTGGGGACTATGACGTGGAGATTCAGTATACGCCAGGCAAAGCCAATGTGGTGGCGGATGCCTTGAGTAGGAAGTACTCCGGGCAAGGTAATTGGATTGAGGCGCATGACGAGCGTTTGGTGCGAGACTTGGAGTCTCTTAACATTGCTTGTGTGGCTAGAGGTGAGTCTAGCGTGGCTCGGTTGAACTGGATTGAAATGCAGTGTGATATAACAGATCGAATCCGAGAGGCGACTAGTGCAGACGAAGAGTGCCAACAGTTGGTGTTGAAAGCTCAGCAAAGCGAAGACAGTGCTTTGGAGATGGTCGGTGGGATTTTGAAAAGAGACGGAACGGTTTGTGTTCCGCGCTTTGGCAAGCTCCGCGAGGAGTTGATGATTGAGGCTCACTTTACGAAGTACTCCATTCATCCGGGTAGTACAAAGATGTACTCGGATATGAAGAAATCTTTTTGGTGGCCTGGGATGAATTGGGATGTAGCTGAGTATGTAAGCCAGTGTCAGACTTGTGCTTTAGTGAAGGCTGAGTGCCAAAGGCCCGGCGGGTTCTTGAAGCCTCTTCCTATCCCTGAATGGAAATTCGACGATATCTCCATGGATTTTGTGCATGGTTTGCCTCGATCGCAGCAGGGTTACGATGCGATTTGGGTGATAGTGGATCGCCTGACCAAGGTGGCTCACTTCATTCCAAATCAGAAGGACGATGGCATGGAGAAGCTCGTGGAGCTTTATGTTCGAAATATTGTGCGGTTGCACGGGATTCCTAAGAGCATTATTAGTGATCGCGATGGGCGGTTCACTTCGAAGGACTGGAGGATATATTGAGAATGTGTGCTCTTGACTTTGGTAGGAGTTGGGAAGACCACCTTTTTATGGTGGAGTTCGCATATATTAATAGCTTCCAGGCGAGTATCAAGATGGCGCCATACGAAGCATGGTATGGAAGGAGGTGTCGAACGCCGATGTCTTGGGCAGAGGCGGGAGACACTATGCTTTTGGGAAAGCAAGTGGTGGCAAATGCTTGCGAGATCGTGCGGATGATTCAGGAGCGCATGAAGGTTGTTCAGGATCGACAAGCGAAGTATTTTATCGCGCGCCATAGAAATGTTGAATTTGCAGTGGGCGACATGGTCTACTTGAAGATCAAGCCGTTCAAGGGCATTTCGCGTGTGCGGTGACTCAAGAAGTTGAGTCTGAGATTTTTGGGTCCGTTCGAGGTTACGGTGCGTATAGGCGAAGAAGCGTATCGTTTGGCATTGTCCGCCGAGCTGAGTGGATTGCAAGATGTTTTCCATGTCTCTGTGCTGATGAAAGCTTTGGTAGAGCCAAGTGTCGTGGTAGAAGCGGCGGCGGTGCCGGTGATGGAGGATCTGAGGATGAGGGTTCATCCGATCTGCGTGGAGGACTCGGAAGTCCGACAGTTGCGTAATAAGGAAGTCAGGCTTGTAAAGGTGCGATGGGACAATTGCGGGTGAGACAAATTCTCTTGGGAGCGTGAACAAGAGATGCGGAAGGACTTCCCGGAACTTTTTGCATCAGGTATGCATCGCAGTTTTCTGTTTCAGTTTTGAAATTTTGAGGACAAAATTCTTTTAAGGGGGGTGGAGTTGTAACACCCCAGTTTTGCTGATTTGAGAGTTAACGCCGCGCGTTAGGTCTTCTTCGCTAGAAACCGCCGTAATGTCAGATTTATCTTGACGCACGATCGTGCATTTTTCTTGACGCACGATCGATCTGACCGTCCGTGCTCTTCAGCTGGCAAAATGGTGTTTTGACTTTGATCGTGCGTTTTTACGCACGGTCGTGCGTTCGACCGTGCGTTCGCTAACTAATGGAACCAGATCCATAAACATCAAAATCTGGGCATCCATTTGGTTTAGATCTTGATCGGACGGCTGTGAGGGGTTCGTGGGAGAACCCTAAGTAGGGATGAGAGGGTTTTCCCTCTTTATTTCTTTCCATCGTGGGTTTTGAGGGTTTGAGAGAGAGAAGGGGTTTGGAGGAGGAAGAGAGCTAAATCCCACCATTATTGGAGCTTCGGAGCTCCGTTTGCCGATCCGAGTCCGGCAGCGCGTAGGGGACGTCGAGTCGCCTCTTCTCCTCCATTCTTTTTTCAAGTTTCCCATGGCTAGGAGGAAATCTAAAAAGGTAACGACATTTCTCCTCCCGGTCTTTAGGATGCGTGCATGACATTCCTTTTCCTCTTTATTTTCTGCATTTTGGCACCGGATCCGTCGAGTGAGAGGGATCCGGGTTGCATTGGTTCAAGAGGAACCATCGGGTCGATTGAGTTTGTCCCCGACATGATTTTGCATTAGAGATCCGCTCCATTAGCGGATTAGGCATTGTGGTTGAAGCCGGAATCGCGACCGTTGGTCCGATTCGGTGATGTTGTTTGACGCGCATTTTAGGAATTTTACTAGAAATCCGATTATGGCGAAAACGTCGTTGTAATGCCCTTGTATTTTCGTATGAGAACGAATGTTGGTTTGTGGGCGGGGAAATATTGTGCGTGAGTTATGGCTTGTGATGCCTGTTTATATCGTGAAGGCGCGGAATTGCCTTGTGGTCGGCTGGCCCGCCTGTGATATTGCAAGTCATGTGTGGAGGGTGTCCCGGCAAGACAAGTCCCCCTTCTGTGTTGATTGTAGTGAAATTGATGAGATTGTATGAGATTGAGAACGCCTTGGAATGAGGACAAGCCCGATGGCGCCGTGAGCCATGTGCAGGTGGGGTCCAGGCACGAGTGCCTAGCATCGTTGATGCTTGATGCGATGATGGAGGCAAGAACAGGTGAGCTGATGGATGAGCCCTATGGCATGGTGGGCCAGGCGAGGTGGGATCACGGCATGAGTTCTTGGCCTTAGGCTACGATGCCCTTTGGGGGAAATGATGAGTACCATATGGTTGTGATGTGATGGATGATGTATGATGATGTGTTAGATTCATACGCATTAGGGTGCCTTGGGTGAAACCCGGATTGCATTCATATTTTCATTTGTAGGCCCCTTTTTATTGCTTGCTCAACATAGAAATGTTGATGATGGTTGTGAAACTCATGCCTGTTGTTTATGTTGCTTTTCTTTATATACATGTGCATACGAAGTGCTGACTTGCACGATGATGTAGTTCCCCGGGGTCCGCTAGGACGGCCGGGAAGAGGGGTGTTGTTACACCGTTTGTGGTCAGCCATAGCTGACCCTCGTTTACCGCTCATTGTGATTTGGATGCAGGCCAAGGATCGCAGGCTAGACCTAGATCGCCGGGCAAAAAGGCCTAAAGCCTCATGAAGTGTTTACTTTGCTTTCCTTCATTTCTGTACTTGTCTTTTATTTTTTCTGGCTTGCATGCCGAGGTAGCTTAGGGAAGCTAGTTTTTCCCTTTTTGGGATTTCTTTTTGTGTTGAATGTTTGATGACTTGGACACTGGTTTTGTATGGCCTTAATGCCGGTTTTACTCCTATGTAGTTGTGGACAATCTCTATGTTTCATAGTTTTGTTTCCGCTGTGTCATCTGAGTTTTGAGTTGGGTAGTTATATCATCTTTTAATACTGAAACTGTGGCGGTTATATGTTGTGGGGTCCCGACCGGACCTATATTATATAGTCATTACAGGGGAGGTGTTACATGGCAGACCTAAAAAGACATCAACACAAATAATCATCAAATACAATGCATGTTTATCTTTGAATTGAGAACGTCTTCAAATCAAGAACATTGTGTGCAATGCTCCCAACACTCTCCAAGGGTGAGAAAGAGGAGAGAAATGGGGAGAAAGAAGAGCAATGTAGATCCCACCATTGGAAGAGCTCCAGAGCTCCAAATTGCGCACCGTGTCTAGATCCATAGAGAGGAATCCATTGCGGTCGATTCCATCTTAATATTTGTTCCATGGCGCCAAAGTGAGCTCCAAGGATAACGATTCTTCTCCCCATTAATAAAATGTTTTGTCCATTCTCATTTTGATTTTCATGTATAAGAAGAGTCTCCTCCACTAATTAGTGGAGGGAATAACCTTCATTAGTTCGTTCAAACTCCGAGTCAATGTGTCCATCCTCGATATGAAATGCATGTAGAAATCTAGTTGTCATTTTGTATTTAGGCATTGTGGGTGAAGCCTACCCATTACAGTAGGCCCAGATCGATGATGTTTGATTTGACATTGCATTTAGGTTAAGCCTATTTTGCATGCTGGAGAATGACTCAAAGAATTGGGTCATTGTGTTACATGGATTGGGATTGAGGTAGCTCTTGGATTACCTAGTGTAAGCCTTAAGGTGGTCATGTGGTAAAATGCAAATGTTATCCATAAATCGTACCGTAGTTTTCATTGACCACCTATGTTAGTATCACATGTGAAGCTTATGACCTCATGAGTGGATTAGGTGTGTAGCTTGATACTAATTTAGCGTTAGTTTTATTAAACTCTGACAGGCTGAGGTAAAGACGCACCCTTATCGTGCCTTCGATCATAGTGACTTAAGCAATATGCATTAGATAAACAAAACACACACCATGCAGTTCAACACAAGGTTGACCCTCATAAATGCTGATGAGAAGATGGGATAGACTGAGTCGACCGCGAATGATTAGACTAGTAAATGCCCAAATAGTAACTAAGTTTATATAGCTTAGATTGGAGGTAGTATTCAAGTTAGAGTACTCTTAGTGTGTGCCTTGAATGCATGAATTCATGTGGTCGTGAGTACCCATGAATATGGTGTTGTGAAGTGATGTTATGTTAGTCTCATGCATGGTTGCTTAGGCGGTTGTGGGAACCTACGGGTGAACCCAACCAACATTATTTTCCTTCCTAGGTTACCCTTACTTTTATGCTCAACCTAGAAGATTGATTGTGCTTGAAACTTCAACTTGTGTAGAGTAGTTGCACTTTCTTTGTTTTACTACATGTTGCATATTGCGGCTTGCTTGCAGGTGAGCGGTACCCCGCCCCGAAGTTGGATATGATGTCCAGGGGGTGGGATCGTTATGCAGTTTGTGGTTAGCTTATATCTGACCCTCATTTACCACTTATTTATGTTTGGTGCAGGTGCCGAAGAATATTGTGGGAAGTGGTAGGCAAAAGCCCAAAGATGAGCTAGCCCTTGAAGGACGATCTCTTTTACCGCTTTCCTCATTTGCTAGACTGTGCGCTGATGTATGTTTAGCATGTTAGAGTTTTGATAGACTTGATGTGATATAAGGCCATTATGCTGAAACTCTATTTTTGTGAATCATTTCTTAGTTAGTAACTGTGGACATTCATGTTTGGTTTTTATAATCAAACCTTCAACTACAATTATTTAACTTGCTCTGTGTAGTTATACTTTTCTGTTTATCATTTTTTAATACCTAGCTTATATGTTCAATATATTGTGGTGTCCCGACCGGACCTATGTTATATTGTTTGTACAGGCATGGTGTTACAAGTTTTTCCTTTCCGGGTTTTTCCATGTAAAATGCCTCGCTATCATTTCTGTTGGTTCTCTTTTGACAGCATGCGCACTTAGCTCACTCTCAAGCTAAGGAGGTTCGATTGTCTAGACTGGGAGAGCACTAGGTGACCCACAATAGTTGGGTGCCATCTATTGGAAAGGTGTTTCCCAAAGCTCTTAAGAATTTTGAATACAATGCTTGTCCTGCTCAAGCACTCTTGACTAACAGTGATGGCAAGGTGTACTCATACTACGAACGAAGGGGCTCCAAAGGATCCCATAGACCTGTCCCCGCCCAACTCACCTGTAAGCAATGCTCTACATCATGAGGGAGCCGCCGTCGCACCAACAACCTATGTGGAGGAACATGTGTGCCTGCTGGAGGAATGCCAAGTTGATGTACTCACCCTCCTATGAGAGTTGGGAGTTGTTAATCCTCCTACCCCCATCCCCGCCTAAGGCCGCCGCTTCTCCAGGGGCGCATCCTACCAGGAGATGCTACCCACCTTGACAATCCCTCTGAATATGAACTATATGATGTCACCATCTCTTTACATGCCGCATATCCAACAAAGCTTTTGAAGCGCATGCAACTCAACCCTCGCCTATTGGAAGCGGCCTAGACGATCAAAGACTCACCCACGAGGATGTGAGAAATATGACCGAGGAAGAGTATGGGCATGGCGGGCACCGTGTCGCAAACCTACATCGCCTCATTCATCATGGTTCCCCACTAGCTCCTCTAGTTCTGGAACACTCGATTCCAAATGGGTTCAAGCTGCCTTATATTGAGGCTTTCCACGGGATGGATGATCCTTTGGAGCATGTCAACCACTTTGCACCCATCATGCGCATCTACAACACATTCCCGATCAAATCTTGTGTCAGGTGTTCCTGACAAATTTAAAGGGACAGACATTCACCTGACACCAATCCCTAAGGAAAGGGGAGATCGACAACTTCGCGGAGCTTACACAGCTCTTTACTGACCAGTTCATAGCAAATTGCAGAATCATTAGGGACCCTTCTCATCTCTTAGGGATTATCCAAATCAAGTGGGAGACACTCAAAGACTTCTTTCACCGCTTTACCACTGAAGCATGACAAATTCTGGGAGTTGACCCCGAGCTTCTGCGTGGAGTCTTTATCAGAGGGCTCCACCCCTGTGCATTCTACTCCGCGTTGATGCGGGAAACAACTCCAAGCTATGTTGACCTTGTACACTGGGTCGAGGCATAGATTGCGGCAGGCGAGGCAATCAAACCACACCGCCATCTGTTCGAAGGGAGCTCGAAGAGAAAGAGCGGGCAGGAATCATAGTCGTTGCCTCCCCAGAGGAACGATGACCATCGCAATAGCCCCCACAGAGACCAGAGACCTTCCCAGCACCCGAAATACACTCAACTGAACACTACCCATGCGAACTTGATCATGGACATCTCTGCCTTTGACATGCTCTGCAGGCCCAAGTCGTTCATCCCAAACATGGGGGGCTAGGCATTGTATTATGACTACCATCGCGGGCACGGGCACAACACTGAGGAGTGTACCCAGCTAAAAGAAGAGAGCGAGCAACTTATCAGGCAAGGGAACCTAGGGAGGTTCCAGCAAAACCAATTGCTGAACTGGCTCGCGCTACCACAACCCAGAATGGATCAGCCTCCCTCACATCAAGGGGTGTAATGCCAGGCAGATGGACAGGGAAGCGGAAACTATTGGGCAAAACATCCTCTTTATTTACCTTACAAATTCTGTAAAAATGATTTCATTTTCTAAGATTTATTACCCATGTTGTATAGTGAGGGTAATATGGTCTTTATACATACTAGGATGACATTTAACCTTAAAGTGTCAAAACTAGTCAAAAGGAGATAAAAAACCAGTTGAGTTAAATCTGCGTCAAAAAGAAGTCGACACATCTTCTATTGAAAGTGGAAGTAGCTTCAAATAGAAGTAAAGATAACTTAGACTGTTTGTCGACGCTTCATTGGAAGTCGAAGCAACATCGAATGGTATTTGACATAGAAGTCAAAACATGAAGTCTACATTCTTTATCTCAATGGATACGTCGATAATAAATCGATGCAATGTCGACATCAAAGCTCAATTCAAACTTGAGGAAGATTTCGAAGCTTCTGTTGGAACAACCCTATTTCTGATTTGGGCTAGGATCACTATCTGCTGATTAGGACTAAAGTTGACCCCAATATATAGTCAATGGGTCAAGGTTTTAGGCTGTTAGAACTCAAGAAAATATTCAGTTTCTGCGTTCGACGAACTCCACACTGCCTTCGACGAACGGTTTTCTCTCTGCGTTCGACGAATGGCTTACACTCTGCGTTCGACGAATGGCTTGCTCTCAGCGGTCGATGATCTTCAATCTCAGCGGCTCAGCAGCTCAGCGGTCGACGATTTTATCCAGTCTCAGCGGTCGACAAAATTATTCAGTCTCAGCGGTCGACGATTTTTCTCAGTTCAGCGGTCGACGAATTCCTCAGTTCGACAAACTCAGCTCTGCGTTCGAAGAATAAGTATCAGATGTTCAGATCGACGAAATATCTTCTCAGCTCAACTAATTTAATTCTTCTAGACAGATTCAGTTGAGGTCGACGAACTCAACTTTGTGTTCAACGAATTTGTTGAGATCGACGAAAATTTCTCTACAACAGATTTATTTCAGACAGATTATATTATTCTATTCTCTGAACTCAGATCTATTCTGCAACGGCTCTATTCTTCCAGATAAGTAAGGATAATATATTTCCTTTTATTACTTTGAGATTATAGCCGTTGACATTTAGCGGAAAAGGACATGTTCATGGAAAAGGAAAAAGATAAACGACGTATCAGATTCGCAGTACAGGATATATTTCTTCAAAATATTTTATTCCTTTATTTAAGGGATTTGAATATCAAATCTGTCAGAGATTTCAAAAGGGAATAAGAAAAGAAGATATACAGTATTATTATTACACAGTTTTCATGACAGGATCAATACAAAGCATATTGCAGATTTTCTGTACAGGAAAAAGAAAGAAAGAAAGTTACAGGAAGAAAGAAAGAAAGAACAAAAGTTTATATAGATCATCTTCATCTTCTTCCTCAAGCAGCACTCACTCACTGAGAACATCATCAACACCTTCTCTCAGTTTCTGCTGCAAGATCAGATCTTCAAAGAGCAACAATAATCTGAAGAACTTATTCTTCCAGATTCATCAGCTACAGGACTATCAATTTATTCAAGAGAAAGCTCCAGCCATCTACTGTCAAACATTTTCAATCAGACAGAGGAGCTTTACACCATCAATCCACTAGAGTCTTCTCTTAGAATATTGACAGAGAAGAACTTCATAACCATTCTTATCCCCTCTCGTACAGGGTTATAACTCCCTTCAAAAGTTAACCCATTGGTGGCAGGGCACCAGATAAAAAACCTGTAGTTTGGTTAGAGCACCTGATCAAAAGCTCCTTGGTGTGTGGACACCTGATCAAAAACCCCTTGGTGATAGGGCACCTGATCAATAGCCTAGTGAATCCTACCAAGTGTGGTAGAAGAGTAGACGTACCCAAGTTTATTGGGGAACTACTATAAAAATCCTTGTGTCCTCTGTGTGTGATTTTCTGTGTGCTGTGCTGTGTGCTTTGTTTTCTTTATTTCGTTTTTATAAATCACTCTTCTATACATATAAATATAACACTATTTTAATTCCGCTATAAAATTAAGTGAAAAAGTTTTTAATACTCTAATCACCCCCCTCTAGAGTAAATCTAAGATCTAACCTCACTTTCAATTGGTATCAAAGCGTGGTTGATTATATCAATCACTTTCAACTGATATTCAATTGACTTTCAGCTTCTTCTAATAGAATTCAAAGGTCATTGATATGAAGGCAGAAGTTATTCGATGCAATGTCGAGTACATTCAAAGAATTGGAAACTTCCTGGAATAGATCCTGATGATTAATCAGAAGGTATATACGGAAAATATTTGAAATATAATGGGTCGCACATATACAATAAGAGAAAGAATCATTTCGGAGATTCAAGGAGATGAAATTGGAAGTAATATAAAAGCTTATTGACGGGTTGTCAACATAAATAGAAAGAGAGCAATCATTCTCTTTGGACATTCCAACGGGGGAAGGATCAGAAAGGGAAAGTCATTAAATCCTAATTCAATTGAATCAACAGAAGAATATATTCGTGCAAAATTCAAAAAGGAGCAAGTTAATTCTTCTTCTTCTTCTTCTTCATCTGCTTGGCTGATATCTCTCTCCCAGCCTACCCGCCAGATCTCTGTACAACAGCTCATCTTCTACAAGATGCAGAAAGCTTCTTCTTCCTCCATCTCTGAAAGAAGCTAACAAAGGATATAGAGATCAAGACTGGATTAGTGCTTATAATCATTGCATCTTCTTCTAAGAATGGATTCATCCTATGATAAAGGATCCAGAATAATTAGTGCCTATAATCCTTAGTGACTGCTGAAAGAGGATTCAAATCAGAAGATCACACTTCATCTTCTTCTTTTGCTTACTATATTTCTCTTTTATGTAAATTGAGTAAAGAATTTTAAGAATCCTTCTTTAAAGGATTCAGTTTGGTTTAAGATCTCCTTATCAAAAGATCTGGTTTGGTTCCAAGAGTCTCCATATCAAAAGACCCCGTCTCTAGTTCTAAGAGTCTCCTTATCGAAAACTCAAGCACTATGATAGTGTGTTCTAACCAAGGTGGTAGAAGAGTGGAGTACTCAACTTTTAGTAAACCACTATAGCTTCTGTGTCTTCTGTGTTTTGAATTTTTTGTGCTTGTCTCTTGATTATTTCTATCATTCTGTGATTGCATTAATTCTGGTTGGAATCCTGGATGACTATTAATTAAGATTGATTTTCTGTGCATTTATTCGTAAAAAGTTTTTAAATCTCTACTCACCCTCCCCCCCTCTAGAGAATACTCAGGGGAGTTATTGTGTACTTTCAATTGGTATCAGAGCGAGGTTGATCAGAAAAAGGTTAACACCTTGATTAAAAGATTTTCTCACTCATATTTTTATATTTCAAAAGAATTTTTATGAGAATGAATTCTAAGGACTATGCATCCATTAAACCACCAATGTATATTCTGAACAAGTTTACACTCTGGAAAGCCAGAATAAAATTATACATGAATTCTATTGATGAGGACATTTTTTAAAGTTGTGTTAATTAGTCCTCCAATGCATTACAGAAAGGATGCTAGTGGGACTTCAACACAAAAACTAGTTCCCATATCTGAGTGGACTGATGTTGAGAAGAAAGTAAAAGCATGTGATGTTAAGGCTATGAATATATTAGTATCAACTATGTCAGATGACATATTTCAAAAAGTATCTGAATGCCAATATGCAAAAGAAATCTGGGATTCAATATCCAGATTAGTTGAAGGAAGTTCTGATGAAAGGAAGGATAGGACGTCCCTTCTCATATCCCAATATGAGAACTTTAAAGAAGTCTGAAGAAAATGTGGCTAAATTTTATGAAAGGTACATTGTAACAACCCAGACCAACCACCACACTGAAGGGCTGGCAACCCGACTCACAGGCCGGTCCATCTCCACCCCAGTGGGCTGGCTGCCGCGGTTGACGGGCCGGCTGGCAACCCGGCTCACGGGCTAGTCCATCTCTGCCCGCTTTTTTACAAGGGCTGCAGCCCATACACCCCAACGCATCCCTGGCCTGTTTCTCAGCACAGTGCGTTGTTGATGGCGGGTCTCGATCCCCCGCCACCCTTGATGAGAAACCTTCAACAGTTCTCATCACCAACTGAGCTGCAGCTCAGTTGGTCAGCTCAGTTGGTGATGAGAATTGTTGAAGGTTTCTCATCAAGGGTGGCGGGGGATCGAGACCCGCCATCAACAACACACTGTGCTGAAAAACATGCCAGGGATGCATTGGGGTGTATGGGTTGCAGCCCTTGTAAAAAAGCGGGCAGAGATGGACCGGCCTGTGAGCCGGGTTGCCAGCCGGCCTGTCAACCGCGGCAGCCAGCCCACTGGGGTGGAGATGGACCGGCCTGTGAGCCGAGTTGCCAGCCCTTCAGTGTGGTGGTTGGGCCGGGTTGTTACAAAAAAGTGCACTTGATAAGGACTCCTGACCTCAACAATGCGCTACGCCTGAGAAACAGGGCCAGACGGATGCGTTGGGGTGTATGGGATGCAACCCTTATAAAAAAGCGGGCGGAGATGGACCGGCCTGTGAGCCGGGTTGCCAGCCGGCCCGTCAACCGCGGAAGCCAGCCCACTGGGGTGGAGATGGACCGGCCTGTGAGCCGGGTTGCCAGCCCTTCAGTGTGGTGGTTGGGCCGGGTTGTTACATACATCATCATAATTAATGAGCTCAAAGTGCTGGACAAGGAGATCTCAGTGAATGAGATAAATGACAACTTGGGATTCAAGGATCTGGTCCATAAGAGAGTCCAGATGCCATATGGAGATCTCCACAGGTGCCCTACTAGGCAAGCTTATGTCCTATGAGCTGCTACTAAAAAGTGAAGATGAGATAGCAACAAAGGAGAACGTCTCAACTCCTAAAGAAAGGATCATTACATTAAAGGAAGCTGAAGGAAAGCCTTCTACTTTTAAAGAAGATATGTTTAATCTCTTGTCAAGAAGGTTCAGAAGGTGGGTAAAAACTGAAGACTCCAGAATAAAGGACATGAGCTCAAGTAAGCCCAAGTTTGATAAGACTCCCAAACAAGAGGTCATCTGTTTTGCCTGCAGAAAGACAGGGCACATTGCTCCTGAATGTATAAAAGTGCAGAAGTACAAAAGCAGTAAGAAGGAGCACAAGAAACAGTCCTTCTGAAAGAAGGATAAGAATAAAGGAAGAGGTTTGATAGCTGAAACCTTGAGTGACTCAGAATCTTAGTCAAGCTTTTCATCTGAAAGTGATGAAGAAGCTGCTGTTGAAGAAGCATTCATGATGGCTTTGGAATTTTCCTCTGAGGAAGATCAGATATCTCTCTTTGATGATGTTTATTTCTCTTCAGATTAATTCAAAAATTGTTTTGAAGAATTTTGCAATGATCATCTAAAAGCTCTAAACGAAATTAAAGCACTTAGAAAATAAATAAAATATCTTAAGTAAGATGATGTATATTATGATAATTCTGAATTAAGGGGTAAGGTATATGAGAAAGAAAAGAAATAGATAGATTAACTGCTGAAAATTTAATATTTAAGGAAGAGCATACATAGGCAAAAGCCTTTGAAGACTTACTAAACTGGAAGAGTCAAAAGCTACAAGATAAATTAGAGAATCTCTCTATGAGATTTAAATTACTTGGATTTGGGGCAGATCCTTTAGTTAGTAATATAGCTTTCAACAAACCTTCTTGGGAGAGTCCTATAGTATTTATTAGATCCAGTGAGAATTAATTAAATGACAATATAGAATCTTGTGAAGAACTGCATAATCATCCTGATAAAATCACTGTATTTAATAGGGTGAACATTAATGTTCAAAAAGGAATTCTAGGCAAACATCCTCTAGAAAATTCAATCAATAACAATCAGATTTTTAATAAAAGGAATTATGCATCGAATTGAACTCGACGCAACTTTAAAGATGTGTCAAATGCAACTCAATGGAGTTCTGTAAGTGCTTCGACAACAACTCGAAGCAGGTATGAAGGTGCATCGAATCATACTCAACATAACCAGCATTCTGCATCGACTTGTTATCAACGTAACTATGCAAACATGTCGAAGTACTTCCGATGCAACACTAGAGATGCGCCGACTTCTTCTCGACGTATGTTTCCAGAAAATGTTTTAAATAAATCTAGATTTCCTCCTCTCACTTCTAACTTTAATTCTAAATGTAATTATTGTTCTAAAATTGGACAAATGGCAAAACATTGCTGGTTTAATAAACCAACACTTCTTCAGCTTAAGGGGTATCCTGAAAGATAAACCTATTCTTTCATAACTCCTTATGATGGTAGAAGAAAAGGACCCAAGCAAGTGAGAGTCCATGCTAAAGTTTAAATTTATGTGCACAAAAAAGTAGTCCTTCTACAAACCAGCAGTGGTACTTGGACAGCGGATGCTCCATGCATATGACTGGAGCAAAAGATGTGTTGGAGAACTACAAGGCTAAGGAAGACCCTAAGGTAATTTTTGGTAATTCTCACTCTAGTCATACTAGAGGATATGGTGTGCTCAGAGTTGAAGAAATCTCCTTCTCTAAGGTAGCTTATGTTGAAGGTCTTCAACATAACCTAATTAGCTTTAGTCAATTATGTGGTGAATAAAAAGATATATTCACTAATCATTATGCCATATTGTTAGTCCATTAACTAATTAAATAGTATTAACTGGCCTTAGAGAAGGTAAAATGTCTGTAGTAGATTTTAATTACTCTAATTCTGAAATTTGCGTGTTTAATTATAACTTAGAAAGTAATGAATTATGGCACATGAGACTTAGTCATTTGAATCTTAAACAATAGCTAATCTATCAAAGCATAATCTAGTAAGAGGCTTACCAAATGCTAAGTTCAAAAAGGATCATCCTTTTAGAGCCTGCTAATTAGGAAAACAGACAAAATCTTCATTCAAACCAATTGGTAAGAATGATTCCACTAGAATACTTTGCCTGTTGTACATGGATATCTTTGGCATATCTCCACTTAAAGCTTAGCAGGAAAGTCTTATACCTTAGTTATTGTAGATGACTTTTCTAGATTCAGCTGGGTGTTCTCTCTAAAAGCTAAGTCAGAAACATTCAAGATCCTCTCAAGGTTCATTAGACAGATTCAATCTGAATTCAATACTCAGGTTGCCATGATCAGGAGTAATCTTGGAACAAATTTTGAGAATCAGTTAATTTGTAAATTCTGTAAGGACGAAGGGATAAGGCAAAGGTTTTCAGCTCCTAGAATCCCCCCCCCCCCCAACAAAATGGGGTGACTGAAAGGAAAAATAGAACCATAATTGAATCAAGAAGGTCATTATTGCCTTAATCCAATTTGCCAAAGTCCTTCTGGGTCGAGGCAGTGATTACTACTAACTTTCTTCTGAATTGAAGTCTCATCCACAAGACTAAGTTAAGAACTCCATGTGAGATATTGAAAGGAAAGCCACATATTGTCACATACTTAAGGATATTTTGGTGTACTTGCTTCATTCTAAATAATGGAAAGAGCCAACCTGCAAAATTTAACAAGAAGTCTAGTGATGGAATATTCTTGGGATATTCTTCATCAAGCAAGGCCCATAGGCGTTATAATAAGAGTATTCTAAAAATTAAGGAGGCAATGCATGTAGTGTTTGATGAAACTAACATGTTCCCCAAGGGGAAGGAAACTTCCACCGATGTTGCATTCTAGGAAGAAGATCAACTTGCAGATCAAGTTGAAAGGAGGAGTATTATGAATCACTCATTAGGTTGTCAGGAAAAAGAAAAATAACAAACTGATAATGAATTAGATGAAGACTCTATTGAAAATGATGATGTCATCAAGAAGCCTAGTCTACCAGAACAAGGAACTATTTAACAGGAAGAAAATGGTGCTACTACAACCAATGAAGAAGAAGAAATCAATGAGGATTTGAATCCACTCAACAGTTCAACAAGAAGTATGATAACTCTAAAGGATCACCCTCCATCTCAAGTTATATGAGAAATTATTGGAACAACCCTATTACTAATTTGGGCTAGGATTACTATATGTGGTTAGGACGCAAGTTGACCCCAATGTATAGTCTTAGGGTCAAGGTTTAAGCTTATCTAAGTTAGCTGTGACTTTGGAAAATTCCAAGTTTTCTGTGTTCGACGAACGCCTTCCTGAGTTCGATGAACGTCGTGTATCAGTTCGATGAACTTGATCACCAACTCGACGAACTTAGTCTTCCAAGCCAGTTCAACAGATTCTATATTTCAGTTCGACGAACTCCTGATTGAGATTGACGAACTCAGTGTTCAGTTCGATGAACTCCTGATTGAGTTCGACGAACTCAAGTTTCTGTTCTACGAATTTCCTCTTGAATACCAGTTATTTCTTTCTCTGAACTCAGATCGACTATTCAGCAACGGATCTATTCAAATATTTGGACTTATTCATATTCAGATAAGTCAAGATTTCATCCTTCCTTTTTATGTATCCATCCTATTCTCTTCGTTCGAGAATCTAGCCGTTGACATATATTGGAAGAAACTATCACAGAAAAGGAATTAAAGTATTTTACAGAATCAGAAAGTTGCTATTGCAGTTCCAAGAATGATTTAGTTCAGTTTATTTAATTCGTTATCAGAAGATTTGAATTTTAAAATCAGATTATATATCTAAGGAAAAAGGATGAATTAGTTGTTGGAGCTTGTGTTCCACTTCTCTTAGTTTGAGAAATAACTAATCACACTATGTATTTGATCTTGCTTGTGTTTATAGTGTGCATGTACTATAGTTATATAACCCTATGAATAAGATGCTGATTGATACCGATTCTCTGAAAAGAGAGCTAACGCCCAGCGTTAGTATTTAACGCCCCCATTAACTTTCGTCAAGAAGGATCCATCGATATGAAATGACGTCGAGAAGGAATTCGTCAAGAAGCCAGAGACAACGCCAGCGTTGACTCTTAACGCCCACGTTGAGTCACGATCTGCCACAATCTCGACGGTTTGCATGATCTCAACAACTGACGTACATGATGCTTAACGCTGGCGTTAACTCTTAACGGCGGCCGTTAGTTCCCGTGTCTATTTAAAGACATGATTTCTTTTGCTCAAGTTAGATTCATTGAAGCCTTCATTCTAGAGATCTGTGAGAGCATTTAATTCCGAATTCCGAGAGAACTCCCAACACCAACATTGAGGAACAAGTGTGAGAAGGAGATTTCCAATGGCAAATTTGAAGAAGGACGCTCGCTTCAACTCCGACGTGTTCATGGCGTATCTTCAACATCTCCTTCAGCGCTCTTCATTCTAGGGAGTCTTATGTTCTGATTTAATCTTTATTTTTTTTATATTTTCTTGTAACGGTAGTGAATTCGTCGTCTTGCGTGTGGCGGCTTGGTCCTTATGCGGCTTAAGGGGTAATTCGCCGCCTTGCGTGTGGCGACTAGGTCAAGGGTAGATCTAGGGGTGGCTAGACGCCTTATTTGGGGAAAGATAGGCTTTAGCTAACCGGTTCTTGGGAGAAGGACCGGTGAAGGAACAAAACAGTGTTTTTATCTTGTCGCCTTTATTTCAAGCGTTATTGAAATTAAATGTTTTGTAATCTTCTTCTTGAAATAAATAATACTCATTTTATTATCTCTGATTGTCTGAAAGTTTATTTCACTTAAGATTATGCAAGTAAAATCATTTTGAATATTTCTGCAAAAATAGTTTTGAGGAGATAACGCTCTGCGTTAACTATATAATGCCAGGCGTTAGCTACAGAGCCGAAAAGTTTTTCTGTTCTTATAAAATCTATCAATTTACCTTAAAAATTGTAAACCCTTTATTCAACCCCCCCCCCCCCCCCCCCCTCTAAGGGCGCCATCAGATCCAACACTTGGTATCAGAGGGAGGTTATTCCAAAATGGTTTCACAACCGGGAATAATGGCGCATAATGGTCATGCTTTCGCTGAGGTTCAAGGGATTAGTAGACCTCCACTATTTACCGGAACTGATTATAATTATTGGAAAACTAGAATGCATTGTTTTTTAACTGCTTTAGATAATAACGTTTGGAGTATGGTAGAACAGTGTTACTATCCACCAACATTTGTTGTTGGAGAAGTCACTATGGAAAAACCTAGAGATAGATGGGATGATAATGATAAGTTGAGATGTAAGAATAACGCTAAAGCAATGAATGCGTTATTTTTTGATTTGGATAGAACATAATTTAATAGAACTTGTGCTTGCAAAACAGCTTATGATATATGGAATTTATTAGAAATTACTCATGAAGGTACTTTGCAGGTTAAGGATTCAAAGCTCTTCCAACTTGAATCCGAGTATGAGAAATTCCGGATGGAGGCGGATGAAGACGTAGATTCAATGTACACAAGGTTCACCAAGATCGTCAATGACTCAAAAGTACTTGGAAAGGAACTTGGTGAGAAAAATTTTAAGGCCTCTCCCTCCAAAGTTCAATCCAAATGTGACGGTTATCTCGGAGTCGCACGATTTGAAGAAGCTCCAAATTGAGAGCCACATTGGGAACCTAAAGACCCATGAGGCTGAACTCAAAATTCAACAACAAGAGTACAACTTGGAGCCAAAGAAGAAGGGTTTGGCCTTAAAGTCAAAAAAGGAGGCAAATGGAGATGATGATGAAGAGGACTAGGAGAGCCTTTTTGTGAAGAGGTTCAAAAGGTACATGAAGAATCCGGAAAGGAGAAACACCTTCCAAAAATATTTCATCAAAAAGGGATCTTCATCGAAGAAAGAGAGAGGTAGCGACGAGGACGATGATGAACGACCACCACCGGAGTGCTGCCATTGTAGAAAGACTGGACATATTCAGAGCCAGTGCCCAAAATATTTGAAAGAGCGTAAAGAAAAAGGGCACAAGGGAAAAGAGAAGAAGAAGGTCCTAAAAGCGGCTACATGGGATGACTCCTCCTCCGAGGATTCAAGCGGCTCATCCACTAGTGATGAAGAAGAGGCAAATATGTGCCTTATGAGAAAAAGTGACAAGACATCCAAGGATGAAAGCAGTGTCCAAAGAGACACTGAGGTAACTCTCCCTACTTCTTATGATGATTTATATATTGAGTATTTACAAACTTGCAAATTCTTTGATAAAACTTTAAAAGATATTGATCTTCTAAATTCTGAAAATAAACTTTTGTTAAAAGAAAACAAAAATTATCTAAATAAAAGGTATCTTGCCAAGAGCGGAATCACTCCTTGGCAAGAGTGATAGAACTTGAAGAAGATCTTTCTAAATCCCACTCCACTATTGAACTTCTTATTAAGGAGAAGGGGGATTTAGAAAGAACTTTAAATACCTCTCTTTCTCAAATAGAGGATGGGAAGAAGAGTTTTGCGAATCGGTGTGTTATGTTGGTAACGGAAAACACCACTCTCAAAGCTCGTATTCATGATTTAAATTTGGCTATTAAGAAGTTTAGAGTTGGGCAAAGATCTCTAGACATGATCTTGGCCAACCAATGCCATGGAAGTGCCAAATATGGCCTTGGATATGGTTCTGGAAGCTATCGCCAGGTGTTAACTCCTAACGCCAGTGTTAGCTATAATTCCAGAAACATTAATTCTGTTAATAATAAATCCAAAGATTCAAATGTTACCTCATTTTCCAGCAAGAGTTTATCCAAAATTCCAAAAAGGGTCTCATCCCCTTTTATATCGTGTGCTAAATGTTATTTATTTGGACACACCTCAAACTCTTGCAGGAAAAAGGGTCATAGTGGTATAAAGCAAAGTTGGGTGCCTAAGGTTTCCACCTACTCTATGGGAGGAACCTCTTGGGTATCCGGATCTTTACTCTCAACTCTTTTTTAGGTATGTTGTCAGGCTAAGGAAAAAAAGATGTGTGGTATTTGGACTCGGGATGCTCCAAACATATAACGGGAAACAAAGCAAAGTTCCTTAGCCTTGAGATGAAGAAAGGAGGGATGGTGACATTTGGTGACAATGGAAAAGCAAGGATCATGGGCATCAACACAGTGGGTAACGATTCTTTTTCAATCTCAAACGTTTTATTTGTAGATGGCTTAAAACATAATTTAATTTCTATTAGTCAATTATGTGATATAGGATTAAATGTAATATTTGAATCATCTACAAATCTTTGCAAAATTATAAATTCTAAAACAAATAATGTCGTACTCACCACACCTAGGATGCATAATGTTTATATGATTGCCTTTAATGATCTTTCAAATTCTTCTTTAAAATGTTTTATTTCAAAAAATGAAGAATTAGAACTTTGGCATAGACGTCTTGGTCACTCTAACACCAAGCTTATTTTGAAATTATCAAAAGATAAATTAATTAAGGGATTATCTATGCTTAATGTAAATTTATCTTCTCTTTGTACGCCTTGCCAAAAAGGAAAATTTTCAAAAAAATTCTTTTAAAAGCATAAATGTAATTTCTACCACTAGACCTCTTCAATTAATTCATATGAATTTATTTGGACCGATTAGTACTTCTAGTCTAGGAGGTAGAAAATATACTTTTGTAATAATTGATGATTATTCTAGATTTTGTTGGACGTTATTTCTATCTTCAAAATCCGATGCATTCCTTGAATTTACTAAACTATGCATTCGTAATCAAAATGAACATGATTTAAATATTAAATGCATACATTCGGATCATGGAGGAGAATTTGAAAATGATAAATTTTCTTCCTTTTGTGATGATTTAAGAATTAAACATGAATTTTCCGCTCCTCGTACCCCACAACAAAATGGTGTAGTGGAGAGGAAAAATAGAACCCTTCAAGAGCTAGCACGCACTATGCTTTGTGAATATGGGTTGCGAAAAAGGTTAATACTTCATGTTATATCATTAATCATTCATGCTTCGACCTTTTTTAAAATTGACGCCTTATGAGCTTTACTTTAAAAGAAAACCTAATATATCTTATTTGCATGAGTTCGGTTGTAAATGTTTCATTTTAAAAACTAGAGATGCACTAGGAAAATTTGATGAAAAATGTGATGAGGGAATTTTCATTGGGTACTCTTCAACTAGCAAAGCTTATAAAATATAAAATAAAAGAACTAAAGTAGTTGAAGAGTCTATACATGTAAGATTTGATGAGTTTGTTCCGTGTGTAGATTCTAATCATACAGGAAACGATGACGAACCCATTTCCCCTTTGGAGCATGAGGATGATGAATCAATTGGAGAAAAAGGAGAAGAAAAAGAAGAGAAGGAGGATGAGATAGTAGAATATGTACCTCCAAGTGTGCTACAATTTTCAAAGAATCATCCAAGGGAGCTTGTGATAGGAGAACCATCAAAAGGGGTAAGTACTCGTTCTTCTTTACACGAGTCTTTTTCAAACCTTTGTTTTGTATCCGAAATAGAACCAAAAATGTTTCAACCGTTTTAAATGATGAATTTTGGTTTTTAGCTATGAATGATGAATTAAACCAATTTGAATGTAATAAGGTTTAGAATTTAGTTGAGAGTCCATCTAATCATCCGGTTATATGAGTCAAATGGATTTTCAAAACAAACTAGATGGTGACTCTAAGATAACAAGAAATAAAGCTAGACTAGTTGCACAAGGATATTCACAAATCGAAGGGGTAGATTTTGATGAAACTTTTGCACCCGTTGCACGCCTTGAGTCTATTAGAATATTTCTTGCATTTGCGAGTTTTAAAAGATTTAAATATATTTCAAATGGATGCTAAAAGTGCTTTTTTGAATCGGATTATAAAAGAAGAAGTTTATGTAGAACAACCCCCCCCCCCTGTCTTGTGAGTGAAAAATTTCCCAATCATGTGTATAAGTTAGAAAAAGTGCTTTATGGATTAAAGCAAGCGCCACGTGCTTGGTATGATAGATTGACATTATTTTTGATAAAGCACGGTTATAAAATGGGAAGTGTGGATAATACACTCTTCATTAAGCATGTAGATAATGATTTGATTATATTGCAAATTTATGTTGATGATATCATTTTTGGAGCCACTAATGAAGAGTTATGTAATGAAGTAATTTTAGTGATGAAAAATGAATTTGAAATGAGCTTGGTAGGAGAACTCACTTATTTTCTAGGATTTCAAATCTCACAAAAACAAGATGGTATATTTATTTGTCAAACTAAATATGTTCACGATATTCTTAAAAGATTTGGATTTGAAAACCTAAAACAAGCTAATACACCAATGAGTGCATCACTAAAATTAGGAAAAGATGAAGCCGGTATTTCTATTGATCAAACATTATATAGAGGGATGATAGGCTCATTGCTATATTTAAGCACATCTAGACCCGATATTATGTTTTCTGTTTTGCTTATGTGCTAGATTTCAAGCTAACCCAAAAGAATCACATTTAAAAGCGGTGAAACATATTTTTAGATACCTAATCGGTACGTCTAGATTATGCTTATGGTATCCTCATAATGATTGTTTTATTCTACACATTTTTTCTGATTCGGACGATGCGGGATGTTTATTAGATCGTAAGAGCACTAGTGGCACGTGTCATTTTATAGGCCGTTCACTCGTATCATGGTCGAGTAGGAAACAGAACTCTATTGCCCTCTCCACCACCGAGGCCGAATATATCGCACTAGGTAGTTGTTGTACACAAGCCTTGTGGATGACCCAAACGCTAGAATACTTTGGTGTTCATCTAAATAACATAGAATTAAAGTGTGACAACAAGAGCGCTATAGATCTCACAAACAATCCCGTACATCACTCTAGATCAAAACATATAGATGTCCGACATCATTTCATTAGAGATCATATAAGAAGGAACATGTTAAAATTATCTTTATAGGGACTGAATCACAACTTGCTGACATTTTTACCAAACCTCTGCCCGATGCACGTTTTCACATGCTTTGGTTAGAATTAGGTATCTTAGAAATGTCACTATAACCCTTATAAAAAGCTATCTAAATTATTTTATGTACTTTGTTATATTTGTTTGTAATTTTTTATAAAAAAAATCAAATCAAAAATCAATAAAAATGTAAAAACTATAGATACACCGCCAAAAAGATGCTAAAAGAGCCTTCATATCAACTTCATAATGTCTGAAATTTCAATTGTATGAAGACCTATTTATATTACAAATGTATAATGAAAAAGATTTTTCAAAAAGTCAAAAATTGGTGTTCTGTCTCGGCGTTAAGAAGGTAACGCCTGGCATTAGCCTCTATGCTAAAATTTTTTTTTTTGTTGTTTGTTGTTATTTACTTCAAAATTTTAAAAACAAATGTGCTTACATGTTTATTTCAAGGATGATTATATATATTGCTTAAAGATTCTTTACAATGTTTGATTTAAACCTTCATGTTTCTTAAAAACATTGTTTTGATTTTATAATGCCTTGAATATCATCTAAAAATATGCAAAAACAAAATTGGTTATAGATTACATGTGTAGAAATGTTTTTACATGCCTCTAAGTATGAGTAAAGTTTTTTATCTTTGATAATGATTTTCTCACTTACACCTTTTTGTTAATATACATGTGTTTTAAATCTTATTGCATAATTGTGTAGTATAAAACTTATTTTTAATCTTATAAATAGTTTACCTACACAACATTGAATTCTTTCTTGAATTCTTTGTTCTTCATGCAGTTGTGATTAGAGAAATGTGGTATATAAAATAAAATTTCTATGTTTGCAAAAACAAGTGAATTCGGAGTCCTTAGTCACTAATCTAAAAAGCAAATAATGAATGACAAGGTTAACTCCACCAAGCACTACTCACCCTTCGGATAAGTCTTCATGAGCATTGTGAGGTTGAGCACCTTGGAAAGAATTGTAAAGTGTCTTGTGCAGACAAAATTTTCACCACTTCTGTTTAAAAATAAAAATGAAAATCTTTATGTGCATTGAAATTTGTGGAAGTAAAGTTGTTTATGTTCAATTCAAGTTATGTTCTTACCTTACATAGTTTCACGTGGTTTGATTTATACTCTTGTATACTTTATCAAAATACACTCATCTAACACATCATTATCATTTATAATACTTCCACTCATGAGAATTGGACTAAAAATTTCTCTATACAATTTTCTACAATCATGAGTAAATGCACTAGATAGCAACGCATGATCTTTACAATGTTTTTGTATACTTGAAATGCAAATTTATTTACATTGTAAACATATCTTTACTTGATATTTTTATAATCTTGCTTGCTACTTTTTGCTACAAATTACAAATGAACTTGCAACTTTTTTTCTAACATTCAAAACATCTAATTATTTGATTTAAACGCTTATTATATTTTGTACTTATAATTTCTAAATGATGTTACAAATTGCTTTCGCTGTGTTCACTATTTATATTCAAGTTGCTCTTATCTCTACTAAATGCATATTGTTTTATATTGCTATGACTCAATCCCACCTTCTTTTGATTATATCAAAAGGGGGAGAATAATTGAAGAAATAAAGAAATCTTTTATTTAGGGGGAGTACATTAGGAAATGCATTCATGTAGGTGGAGTATCCACATAGGGGGAGTATGCTTGATTATCCACGCTTAGCATATACTATAAAACACTACATTAATTATATTTTATTTCTTATTAGTGGATTTGTTATTATCAAAAGGGGGAGATTGTTGGAGCTTGTGTTCCACTTCTCTTAGTTTGAGAAATAACAAATCACACTATGTATTTGATCTTGCTTGTGTTTATAGTGTACAGGTACTATAGTTATATAACCAGATGAATAGGATGCTGATTGATGATGATTCTCTGAAAGAGAGCTAACGCCCCATGTTAGTAGTTAACGCCCGCGTTAACTTTCGTCAAGAAGGATCCGTCGAGATGAAATGTCGTCGAGACGGAATCCATCGAGAAGCCAGAGACAACGCCAATGTTGACTCTTAACGTCCACGTTGAGTCACGATCTGCCATGATCCCGATGGTTTGCATGATCTCAGCAACTGCCGTACACGATGCTTAACGTTGGCGTTAACTCTTAACACCGGGCGTTAGCTCCTGTGTCTATTTAAAGATATGATTTCGTTTGCTCAAGTTAGATGCATTGAAGCCTTCATTCCAGAGATCTGTGAGAGCATTTCATTCCAAATTCAGAGAGAACTCCCAACACCAACATTGAGGAATAAGAGTGAGAAGGAGATTTCCAACGGCAAATTTGAAGAAGGACGCTCGCTTCAACTCTGACGTGGTCATGACGTATCTTCAACATCTCCTTCGGCGCTCTTCATTCTAGGGAGTCTTTTGTTCTGATTTTATCTTTATCTTTTTATATTTTCTTGTAACGGTAGTGAATTCGACGCCTTGCGTGTGGCGACTAGGTCCTTGTGCGGCTTAGTGGGTAATTCGCCGCCTTGCGCGTGGTGACTAGGTCAAGGGTATATCTAGGGGATGTCTAGATGAATTATCTGGGGATAGATAGGCTATAGCCAACCGGTCCTTGGGAGAAGGACCGGTGAAGGAACAAAAAAGTGATTTTTATCTTGTCGCCTTTATTTCAAGCGTTATTGAAATTAAATGTTTTGTAATCTTCTTCTTGAAATAAATAATACTCATTTTATTATCTCTGATTGTCTGAAAGTTTATTTCACTTAAGATTGTGCAAGTAAAATTATTTTGAATATTTCTGCAAGAATATTTTTGAGGAGATAATGCTCGGCGTTAACTATATAACGCCACGTGTTAGCTATAGAGCCGAAACTTTTTTCTGTTCTTATAAAATCTTCCAGTTTACCTTAAAAACAGTAAACCCCTTATTCACCCCCCCCCCCCTCTAAGGGCGCCATCAGATCCAACATTAGTATTTAAGAGATATACAAGAGGATACAAGTGACAACATAATATACTAGTGAAATACTCAGACAGAAAAGAGATATACAGAAATCTTCATCTATAGTAGCATCTTCATTCTCTGAGAATAACTGAAATCTTCTCTCAGAAGCATCTGCTGATTCTTAGTCTTTTACATCCAAGAGAAAGCTTCACCAACTTTCAACAAACTCTATCAGACAGGGAGAGCTTTACAACAACAGCAATCCACTAGTCTTCTCTCAGATCTTATTGAGAGAGAAGAACTTCATAACCCTTATTGTTTTAGTTCATTCTTTTTACCCCACCTTGTACAGGATTTTAACTCCCTTCAAAAGTTAACCTTTGGTGGCAGGGCACCTAATAAAAAACCTGTGGTTTGGTTTGAGCACCTGATCAAAAGCTCAGTGGTGTTTGGGCACTGATAAAAAATCCCATTGGTGAAGGGCACCTGATCAAAAACCTTAGTGGATTCCTACCAAGGTTGGTAGAAGAGTAAATGTACCCAGGTTGATTGGGGAACTACTATAGATCCTTGTGTCTTTGCTGTGTTTATGTTATTTTCTGTACTTTGCTGTGTTTATTATTTTGTTTTTCTACTCACACAACTACACATATATATCACTATTTTAATTCCTCTATAAAACAAGTTAAAACTTTTAATACTCTATTCATCGCCGCCCCCCCCCCCCCCTCTATAGTAAATCTAAGATCTAATGCCTCACTTTCAATTGGTATCAGAGGTTGGTTGATTGGTTATACAGGCTGACACCTGAATCCAAAGATCAATTAGATCTTAACTTCTTCTAGAGTTTTCTTTTTTCTAAAAATAACGAAAAACTCATCGCACAGAACAAAGATTACTGAAGCACAAGACCTCCTATGTGCAATCTTAATAAGTTTGCATTATGGAAAGCAAGGATCAAACTATATATGAACTCTATTGATGAAGATATTTTTAACTCTATTTTGACAGGACCTTCTACTCCATCAGCAGCAACAAGCAATGAAACAGCAACCAATACTAATGTTGTTCCACCTCCTTAGTGGACAGATGCTCAGAAGAAACAGAGGAATGTTGATGCCAAAGCTATGAACATCTTGGCATGGACCATGTCTGATGACATATTCCAGAAGGTTGTCGATTGCACCTCAGCCAGAGACATCTGGAACTCTCTCAACAACATGGTTGATGGATCTGCAGATGAGAGAAAGGATAGGAAATCCCACCTCATCTCCCAATATGAGAACTTCAAGAAGGAAGATATTGAAATGGTTGCAGATATGTATAACAGACTCAGTCTCATAATCAATGAGTTGAAGTCTTTGGAAAAGGTGATCACAATCACTGAAATAAATGATAAGATCCTAATGTGCTTCCCCATTACATGGGACTCAAGGATCTGGCCAATCAAGGAAGCCAGAAGCCTAAATGAGATTTCCACTGAGAACTTATTAGGCAAACTGAAATCCTATGAGTAGCTTATCAAATCAAGAGAAGCTGAATGGTCTACCTCCTCACCAGCCTCCAAAAAGGAAAGAGGCATTGCTTTTCAGGCAATAGAAGAGGAAGACAAAGCTCTAGGAGAAATGGAGTTCATGAGCCTCCTAGCCAAAAGATTCTACAAAATGGCTAGAAAGGACCTCAGAAAGGACTTCAGATCCAAGGAGAAACCAAGGTATGACAAAACACATTCTAAAGAAATTATTTGTTATGGTTGCAGGAAGCCTGGACACATCCTACCTGAGTGTCCAGAAAATCAAAAGAAGGACAAAAGAAAAGAAAAGGAAGAAAAGAAACACTCCAGCAAGCCATCCTCCCACAAACATAAACACAAGGCAAAGGGCTTTGTGGCTGAGACATGGAGTGAGACTGAATCAGAGTCATCATCCAACTCCTCTAAAGATGAAGATGATTCAAATGAAAAGGATCTATGCATGATGGCTATCCATGACTCAAGCAGTTATTCAAAACATGCATCATCATCCAGCTCAAGTGATGATGAAGATGATGCAGATGAAAGAAGTTTTTGCATAATGGCTATCAATTCCTCAGCAAATAATTCTGATGAATCAGAATCAGACACTGATGGTGATCAGGTAATTTCTACTTTTGATTTTACCTCAGATGATTTTAAAAATGAATTTAAAACTCTTTGTTTAGATTTGATTAAATATGAGAAGGAGATAATATTCCTCAGAAGTAAGTTGGTTGAAATGAACCAACTGACTGTAGATAATGCCAATCTTAAGGAAGAACTGGTTGCCTCCAAAGAACATATTGTTCTCATTGAGAACAAATTATTTGAGGCCAAAAAGTTTGAAGAATCCCTCAATGGGAGAAGCATCATACTGATGGACATCACAAGCACTGTAATACCAGACTCAATGGCAAACTTGGCTTGGGTGCATCATCAAGTCTGCCATACCTTCTTAAGAAAGACACTCTATCTACTCCAGTGAAATTCATTTTTGCCAAAGGCAAAGAGGCAGTAGAAGTAGGTAAGAACATCTCAAGCAAGGTTGTTAAGAACAAAGGTATTCAAAGGCATTCGTCGAATGGCGTTCGACGAAATTTCATGAATTCGTCGAACGGTGGTCGACGAACGCTGAATACAGATTTTCAATATAGCTATCCTTCGAGTGGTGCTCGACGAAATAGCTTCAATTCGTCGAACGACGATCGACGAACTCAGCCAAGTTCGTCGAACAAAAAATGTACTGCATTTCTAAAGAATTCTCATTCTCAACATACTAAGAATCCCTTTACTGAGTGGACTATTCCTCCTAGGAGATATCATCCACAAGGCTATAAGGATCAACCTGAGATCTCTTACATTTAAAAGTTTTGTGGTAAGTCAAAAGGACCCAAGATAATCTGGGTCAAGAACAACTAGTTTATTTTCTGTTTTGCAGGTACAAAGCTATCCAAACTTGTTTTGCAGGAACAAGTCTGACACCTTCAGTGTTCTGACAGACTTTCTCAGGCCCATCAAGATTGAGTACTCTACTCTAGTTGTATTGATCAGAAGTGATCATGGAACTGCATTTGAATCTCTTATGATGAGAGAATTCTGTGGAAAAGAAGGGAACAGGTAATGATTCTCTGCTCCTAGAACTCCTCAACAAAATGGGGTAGCTAAAAGGAAAAATAGAACATTATTTGAATCAGCAACTACATTGCTTACTGATGCTCACTTGCCAGTCTCTTTTTGGGCAGAGGCAGTGAACACAACAAATTATGTGTTAAACAGGAGTCTGATACACAAACTTAAGGGTAAAACACCCTATGAATTGCTTAAGAATAAAAAGCCTAATGTTAACTATTTTAAGATTTTTGGTTGTAAATGCTATGTGCATAACAATGATAAGAAATATCTAAGGAAATTTGAAGCAAAGGCTGCTGAAGGTATATTCCTTGGATACTCTCTTTCTAGTAAAGCATATAGAATTTATAACAAATCAACTCTTAAGATAGAAGAGTCCATGCATGTTTCTTTTGATGAAACTAACATGTTGAATGAGGAGAGGAATACCACCTCTACCAAAGATATTTTGCAGGCACCAGCTCTATGTGAAGAGCTTAATGGATTAGATCTACAGATTAAAGACTCTCTACTCCCATCAACTCAAATTGTTGAAGACAGTGAAGAAGAAGAAAATCCAAAAGTTCTTGCTGATAATGTTAATCAAATGACAGCTAGTCAAATCCCTCAAGAGGATACTCTTGCTGAACTCATTCCAACTGTTGATCACATCATAGTTAGAGATCATTCAATATCCCAAGTTATTGGAGACATCTCAGCAGGTGTTCAAACAAGGCATCAACTCAACCAAAATCAGATGGATACTTGTTTCCTATCACAAATTGAACCTCAATCCATAAAAGATGCAGAACAAGATCCAAACTGGATTCTTGCAATGCAAGAGGAACTCAATCAATTTGAATGAAAAAAAGTCTGGGATTTGGTTCCAAGACCAAAGGGCCATCCAGTTATTGGCACCAAACGGGTCTTTAGGAACAAGCTAGATGATCAAGGCTTGATAATCAGAAATAAAGCCAGATTGGTAGCTCAAGGATACTCTCAGGAAGAAGGAATTGATTATGATCAAACCTTTGCTCTGTTGCAAGACTTGAAGCTATCAGGATATTTCTTACATTTGTTGCTTTCAAGAAGTTTAAAGTCTATCAGATGGATGTGAAGAGTTCATTTCTATATGGAGATATCAAAGAAGAAGTATATGTGGAACAACCACCAGGTTTTATCTCTCCAACTCATTCTTCCTATGTTTTTAAGCTTAATAAAGATCTCTATGGTCTCAAGCAAGCTCCGAGAGCATGGTATGAGACCCTAGCTAATTTTCTTATAGAGAACAAATTATGTAGAGGCAATGCATATAAATCCTTATTTTTTAGAATAAATAAAAATCAAACTTTACTAGTTCAAATTTATGTAGATGATATTATATTTGGCTCTACTGATTCAAATTTATGCAAAAGGTTTTCTCTCCTAATGCAATCCAAATTTGAAATGAGTAGTATGGGTGAGTTATCTTACTTCCTTGGCCTTCAAGTGAAGCAAACTCCTAATGGCATATTCATATCACAATCCAAGTATGCTAAAGAATTAGTGAAAAGATTTGGTATGTCTGATGCCTCTTCCATGAAAATACCCATGCCCTCCAACGCTGTTGTAGACAATGATGAATTAGGGAAACCTGCTGATCAAAAAGTGTATAGAGCAATTGTTGTCGCTTTACTTTACTTAACAGCTAGTTGACTAGACATAATGTTTGCTACATGCATTTGTGCTAGGTTCCAAGTTAACCCCAAAGAATCTCACCCTATTTTATTAAAAATAATTTTGAGATATATAAAGGGTTGTCCAAATCTAGGACTTTGGTATCCAACTGCATCAGAATTTGAATTAACTGGATTCTCAGATTCTGATTATTGTGGATGTAGAGTAGACAGGAAAAGCACATCAGGAACTTGCCAGTTCCTTGTTGATAAGCTTGTGTCTTGGTTTTGTAAGAAACAGACATCTGTGCCTACATCAACAGCTGAAGCAGAATATATTGCTGCTGGCAGTTGCTGTTCACAGATTTTGTGGATACAAAATCAACTCTTAGATTATGGTATCAACTTAATTAAATTAATTATATTTTGTGACAATACTAGTGCAATATCTATAGCACAAAATCCAGTACTCCATAGTAGGACTAAACATATTGAAATTATGCACCACTTTATCAGAGAAAATGTGGATAAAAACAAAATTTGCCTACAATTTATTTCTACTGACTAACAAAGGTCTGATATTTTCACCAAACCTTTGGATGAAAAGAAGCACATCTTCTTTATAAATCAGCTAGGAATGATAGATGGAGATTAAATAAATTAAAAAAAATTACTTATCCCCTCTTTTCGTCGAACGAAGATCGACGAAAATTAGTCGTTCGTCGAATGGTGATCGACGAAACCTATTAGATCCAGAGATCGACGAAGCCAGCTCGTTAGTCCAACAGAGAACGACGAAAATTTATCTTTTGTCGAACGCAGTTTGACGAAGCCCAAGACTCTTCGACTTCTGTTTTTATTAGGTTTAGCCGAACCCCGTTCAACGAGAACATGCGTCTTCTCCGAACCCATTCTTTATAATCAAATTTTGATTCCATTTCATTTTTGCGCCTACAGAAGTTGTTATTGCCTCCCTCCAGTTCCATTGCACTTGATCATATTCCTCTTGCAGGTTCTCATGGCAATCTCTCAATCAGTGCTTTCTTCAATGAAGTTTGTTGCTGGATTCGATTTAGACATGGAATCATTTGCTCATTCAGATCAAATTTTCAAGGATATTTTTCAACTCTTCGAAGAACAATAGCAGAAAAAGTTTATGACAACATGGATTAAGCTTCCAGTCACAGAGATTAAAGAATGGATACACACTCTTTAGACACTGAATGCAACATCTGTCTCAGGAACTATTTCAGGAAATCATGTTCCTTTTTCCCCTGAAATTTTAACAGAAATTTTTGGCTTGATAAATGGTGAAGATGATCTGGACATCACTTCTGATGAATTTAATATTCAATTTGGTAAGAGGGGTCACTCCAGTTGAAACCCTAACTATCTTCTGAAGAAGAATTTGTCTGTTGAATACAAATTCTTAGCTAATGTTGTTGGCAAGGTTTTGTTGGGAAAAACCTCTACACATGATTACCTTACAAGGCACCAATTTCTGTTTATGGTGGCCTTAGTGGAAAAGAAATAGGTTAACTGGGGAATGATTCTTTTTGAATCTATCAAGAAAAAGCAAAACAAGATGAGTGTTTGCTATGGCAGGGTTTTAGGAATTGTTCTTCAAAAATTCCCAGAGTGTTGGTGTCACCAACAATTTTCATCAATGCAAGCAATAGGCTAACTTCAGCACTCTTTGGCAAATAGGACAGAGTAATACCCAAAAGGATTCCAATGGCAGAAACATCCAAGAAGGTTTCTGAGAGCACAAGGACTGACTCAGTCACTCCCTCAACCCCACAGGAAGTTCCTCCCACTGAATCTTCATCTCCTCCTATCCCTTCTCAACCTCTTCAAACCACTACTACTGAAGAAGTTCTTCCATGCATCACTCCCATAGACACATATTCCTCAATACCTTCTTCTCCTCCTCTACAGGCTAATCAGTCTACAGAATTTCAATCCTCATCTATTCCAGATGATGATTCTCTTCCCCCATTTGATTCTCTTCCCCCATTCATCCCACCTCCTTCATTTGAACTTTTGTCTGCTCAACAACATACTCCACCTCAATCACCCATCCATGAAGATAATCCTCAAACCGTTCTCTCAAACACTTCCCTTCCACCCATCTCAAATGCTACAAACATCTTCCTACCCTCATCTGGTTGTAACAACCAGGCTCTCACCACTACTCCCTCCTCTTCCATTCCAGCATCCACATCCTCTCAGCATACATCTGAATATGTGTATATTGATTTCTCCTCCATTGCTGAGTAAATATTCAATCATATCTCTCCAAGACTGACAGCTCTTCTGGATGAGAAGCTAGCTCCAATTCTTAAAGCCATCTCAGAACTCTCTTCCAAACTTTCTTCCATTCCTATCTCCTCATCACTTGTCCCTTCTTCTAGGGGCCTAGATTCAGGTCTCCCTGAACCTAGGCAGGAGGAGATGATCAATGAGGAAGCTCCAGTTGATACAGCTTCAGTATGGTTATCAGATATGGTTATTGATATAGTTAATATAGATTCAGTTGCAGTTTCAGAAATAACTATTCCAGTTATAGATTCAGTAAATAATATCTCTATTAATCCTTCAATAGATATTCTCTCTTTATTATCAAAATTCTGTTTGGTTTTCAGTTGTCTGCCTAAGCCTCAAGATATTTCAAAGGCTATAATTCCTTATTCAGCTCCTATAGATTCAGTGTTGCTAAAACAAATCATCAAAAGCATTTCAGTTCCAGTTGCAGTTGCAGAGAAAGTTGGCTTGGTGAATTCACCTCCAACATTCATTTATGATGATTCCCCTCTATCACCTCCAACTTTTGTTTATGATGATTCCCCTCTATTAGAGCATGATGAGCAAGATGTTGATATTGCTCTTAAAGATCTTGATGAATTGTATAATAACCCTGCACAACCTTCGGATGATGATGATGATTCTAATGATTCAGATACAAATCTTCAAAGAAAAGGAAATCAAGAAGCAAAGCTAAGGCTGCTCCCAAACCTCCTTCGTCTACCAATGAAATTCCCTACTACATATTGAATAACATTACTCTCACCAAAGACTCTCCAGCCTGGATGAGATTCTCAAGGAATGAGAACAATAGGAGAAAGAAAATGAAGAAAAAAGGATTCTATTCTGACAAGCCAATCAAATTTAATCCTCCTCCAGCAGCTGGATCTGCAGGCATGTCCTCCTCATCTCAGAAACCTTCCTCTCAGCACCCAAGAAGATCAGGGGAGAGACATGGAAGCTCAAGTGGCTCTTACAGTTCAGGATCATCCAGAGCTCCACCCTCAGGATCAGCTAGAGCTCCATCTTCAGTATACAAATATCACATCTCTGATGGATCTATACACAGGAAAAGAAATTCTCAAGATCAACAATCTTCCTATCAGTCCAGTGAACATTATGAAAGACCTTCATCTCCCATTAATCCAGACTTAGAAAAGAATGCTCACATGGCCAGATATAGAGAAACAATTGCTACTGCTCAAATAAGCAAAGCCAAAGTTGAAAGAAAGGATTATTCACAGTTTACAACTATGTCAGAATTCAGAAGACAAGAGTTTGAAAGATACAGTTCAAGGCATCTCATCAATGCTGAAGACTATCTGAAGTTGTACCCAGCTGCAGTTGTTCCTCATGCTTCATCTTAAACCCTGCTGGGAGCAAATGACCTATATATGAGCAAGAGAGAATCTAAAAATCCCAATAGAGAAATCATTTTCAAACCTTCTTCAAAGAAAGAGAAATACTTCTGATTTTTTGGTTTTTACTAATTTCTGCTTACAGTGTAAAACATTCTAAACTCAGAGTATTATATTTTTATCTACTGAAATGAATTTTAAATTCTGTCAGATATATATGCTCTATGTTTATTGTTGTTTGTTTTTATTATTCTTGTCAAATTGTATCCTAACCCAAATAGGGGGAGATTGTTGGAACACCCCTATTACTAATTTGGGCTAGGATCACTATCTGTGGTTAGGACTCAAGTTGACCCCAATGTATAGTCTTAGGGTCAATGTCTAAGCTTGTCTAAGTTAGTTGTGACTTAGGAAAATTCCAAGTTTTCTGTGTTCGACGAATGCCTTCCTGTGTTCGACGAACATCGTGTATCAGTTCGACGAACTTGATCTCCAGCTCGACGAACTTAGTCTTCCAAGCCAGTTAACCAGATTCTATATTTCAGTTCGATGAACTTCAGATTGAGATCGATGAACTTAGTGTTCAGTTCGACAAACTCCTGATTGAGTTCGACGAACTCAACTTTCTGTTCGACGAATTTCCTCTTGAAGACCAGTTATTTCTTTCTCTGAACTCAGATCGACTATTCAGCAACACATCTATTCAAATATTTGGACTTATTCATATTCAGATAAGTCAAGATTTCATCCTTCCTTTGTATATATCCATCTTATTCTCTTCTTTCGACAATCTAGTCGTTGACATATATTGGAAAAGGAAACTTTCACAGAAAATGAATTAAAGTATTTTACAGAATCAAAAAGTTGCTATTGCAGTTCCAAGAATGATTTAGTTTAGTTTACTTTATTCCTTATCAGAAGATTTGAATTTTAAAATCAGATTATATATCTAAGGAAAAGGATGAATCAGTATATAAGAGATATACAAGAGGATACAAGTGACAACAGAATATACTAGTGAAATAGTCAGACAAAAAAGAGATAAAAAAATCTTCATCTACAGCAGCATCTTCATTCTCTAAGAATAACTGAAATCTTCTCTTAGAAGCATCTGCTGATTCTTAGTCTTTTACAACTAAGAGAAAGCTTCACCAACTGTCAACAAACTCTATTAGACATGGGGAACTTTACAACAACATCAATCCACTAGTCTTCTCTCAGATCTTATTGAGAGAGAACTTCATAACCCATTTTGTTTTAGTTCATTCTTTTTACCCCACATTGTACAGAGTTTAACTCCCTTCAAAAGTTAATCTTTGGTGGCAGGGCACCTGATCAAAAACCTGTGGTTTGGTTTGAGCACCTGATCAAAAGCTCAGTAGTGTTTGGGCACCTGATCAAAAATCCCATTGGTGAAGAGCACCTGATCAAAAACCATAGTGGATTCCTACCAAGGGTGGTAGAAGAGTAGATGAACCCAGGTTGATTGGGGAACTACTATAGATCCTTGTGTCTTTGCTGTGTTTGTGTTATTTTCTGTACTGTGCTGTGTTTATTGTTTTGTTTTTCTACTCACACAACTACACACACACACATATATCTTTACTATATATAAAGAAGTATCAAACCCATGAATTTTAAAGCCGTTGAAATGATTACGGACGTCAAATTTGGCATGATATTTCATCAGCCGTCGGATCAAATCACTCCCTCTCTCTCCACTTTTTCATAGGTCTCCTAAACCTACAAAGGGGTGACCTAAAACTATGAAGGTGTAGAGTACCCTACAACATGAAATTACGATTTTACCCCTAAATTTATTGAAAAATGAGTGTCATATGACCCGTTTTTTAATTTCACAAAATTTGTCAATGGTGAGAATTGAACCCAGGTCTCCACTATGTCAACCAAAGATAACAACCATCATGCCATATGATTTTTGTTGAACAAAATTATATTAAGTTTTATATATACTGATATAAATATAGATCGCCCCCGCAGAAAGTCACCACCCCTGCCGAATGTCGCCGCCCCTGCCGAATGTCGCCCCCGCCGAATGTCGCCGCCCATGCTGAATGTCGCTTATACCGAATGTCGCCGCCCGCACGGGGGGCCCCCGTGCCCTGTCACTCGTATATATATATCACTATTTTAATTTCGCTATAAAACAAGTTAAAATTTTTAATACTTTATTCACCCCCCCCCCCCCCCCCCCCTCTAGAGTAAATCTAAGACCTAATACCTCACTTTCAGACATGACTTTGGGAGTGAAGACCAGACATCAGATCACAAATGAGTCCATGTTGGAGTGATTTCTCTCCCAATATGAACCAAAGAAGTTTGAAGAAGCAGACAATGATCCTTACTAGATAGCTGTCATATAAGAGGAGCTTGCACAATTTGAAAAAAATAAAGTCTGGACTTTTGTGGAAAGACCAAGGAACTACCCAACTATTAGAAAAAATGGGTATATAAAAACAAGATGGATTCAAATGGAGTTATAGTTAGAAATAAATCCAGACTGGTTGCTCAAGGATACATGCAAGAAGAAGGAATTAACTATAACCAGACTATTGCTCCAGTTGCTAGACTAGAAGCAATTAGGATGTTTCTTGATTATGTTGCTCATATGAAAATAAAGGTATTTTAGATGGATATGAAGAGTGCATTTTTGAATGGAACTCTACAAGAAGAAGTATATGTGGAGCATCCCCCAAGGATTTGTTAATCCATCCCATCCCTCTTTTGTTTATAGGTTAGATAAAGCATTATATGGTCTCAAGCATCCTCCAAGAGTATGGTATGAGACCTTGTCCACCTTTCTCCTAGAACACTCCTTTTTAAGAGGCAAGGTGGATAAAACACTTTTTACTAGAGCACATAAGAATTATCTACTTCTAGTACAAATATATGTAGATGACATAACATTTAGCTCTACAGACCAAAAACTTTATGAAATGATTGCTGACCTAATGCAATCTAAGTTTGAGATCAGTAGCCCCCAGGTTTTGCAAAAGGTTTATTATTATTCGAAGTCACGTCAATTTTCACTCGACGCAATGTCGATATGTCTAGCATGCGCATAATTTTCTTCTAGAAGCAACTTTGACCTATTTTGGAAAGCTACTTCTACTCCTTTTTTGATGATGCTTTGAGTAAATCACTTAAGTATGAGGAATTGTCTTGCAAAAGCAACAAAATCGTTACACTTAATTGTGCTTTTGAATTCTCTCCCTCTTGCTCTCCTACTTTCTTGTTGTTCTACTCTTGTCTTCTCTCTTCTTTGCAGGTACATATAGACAATCAATGGTCTCTCATAGAGATTCTTGACACAATCAACTTGGCTTTGGAGACATTGTTGTCCATGATCTCCTCTTTATATATGGATTTTTCAAAAAATTGCTATCAGAAATTATCTGAACAACATCACAGGTTGAGGAATATCTCCGCTCAAACGACAGCAATCGAGAAGGAACTGCGATCGTCGGCATTGCCCGCTGAGGTCTTTATATCCTTCTCAATGATATAAAGCAGGGGGAGAAGGGTGACACCATGCCCCAACCGGATTCAGTTTATATTGTTATTGAGCATCAATATCAATACTCCTCATATGTCTCTGAAGAAGAACTGACAATCATTTCTCAACTCATCCTTGCGCCCGCACCATCTTCTCTAAATAGATTCCTGCCTGCAATCCGTGGGGAGTCTTTAGTTCAGGGGGAGTCTAATCTTTTCTCACATGATGATGATTATTGGACAAGTTTGAAAGAATTTTCAGTATGGACTAAGTCACCCATTACTAAGAACACAGAAATAAAACCTGTCTTGGAAGAATCAATGACCCTTTCTCCTGTTCTACTTCCTCCTGCTCCTGCTCTTGTTCCACCTCCTCCTACTCCTGCTTTGTTTCCTCCTAACTCTGTTCTACCAGTTCTAGCAACAGTTCCTAGGCAAGTTCAAATGGAAAGGAATACATTTAGAAGAAGGCAATATGGAAGACAAATACCTATCTGGGAGAAGTATTCTAAAGATCAAAGAAAGCGGAATAAAAAGGACAGGTCATATTATAAAACCTATGAGAAAGTTCAAGTGCCTAAAAATCAGATGAAGGTATATACTGATCCAAATCTTGACAAAGATTTAGAACAATTAGAGAAGTGGATCAGTATGAATATGTTGTCTCTCAAAGAAAAGTTGATGAGAATAGAAGGAAGTTTATTGAAAGGCTCAAGAAAGGGAAAGATATAGTCGAAGAAAAGTAGATAAAAGAATCCATCAAAATTCCTAGCACATTATTTGAATCCTCAAAATATACTACCAAGATTCCTCAAGCAAAAGTTCTGAAAGATAAAGGACAACTTCACAAAAGGGGTCTTAGATTTGATCAAAATGTAGTAGATCAGCCATTTCAAAAGAAAAGAAAGATTGTTTTAAAAATAGCTCAAATTTCTGGCATCACACAATCAACCTTCATAGTGCTAGATAAAGAATCAAATGAGCTAGACTTGGATGAAATAAATAAACTGGCTGCTAAAATCATAAGCCTTGGATCAAGGTAAATGATGTATATTCTGATGCAAAAACTGATATAGAAAAACTATTCAAAATGCATGATAGAATCCAGAAGAATCCAGAGAAGGCAAAACCAACTAATTTCAATTATGTGAAAACAAAGTTCAGGAAAAACTTTGAGGCCTTATCTTCATCCTTACAAGGAAAAAGAAAAATGCTTCTTTGGGTAACTCAATTCTAATGAACATAATATTAATTATTCAAAAGTTCTACATACCATCTCAGTTTATGTTACTGTCTTTTAACATATGATTTGATGTATATTCTTTTATCTGACAATATGTTGAAATCATTTAAGAGTCTGTAAAATTTGTTAAGATAAATAGGAGGAGATTGTTGGGAAAAACATCCTCTTGACTTACCTTACAAATTCTGTAAAAGTGATTTCATTGTCTAGGATTTATTACCCATGTTGTATAGTGAGGCTAATATGGTCTTTTGATATACTAGGATGACATATTCACCTTAGAAAGACAAATCCTAACCAAAGGAGATCAAAAATCAATTGAGTTAAATCTGCATCGAAAAGAAATCGAAGCAGCTTCAATTGAAAGTTTAAGTAACTTCAAATAGAAGTAAAGATAACTCAGGCTATTTATCGACGCTTCATTGGAAGTCGACGAAACATTGAATGGTATTCGATATAGAAGTCAGAACTTGAATTCTATGTTCTTTATCTCGATGGATACGTCGATAATGAATCGATGCAATGTTGATATAAAAGCTCAATTCAAAGCAGAGGAAGACTTAGAAGCTTCTTCTAATAGAATTGAAAGCCGCGTCGATATGAAGACAGAAGTTATTCGACGCAATGCCAAATACAGTCAAAGAGTTGGAAACTTTCTGGAATAGATCATGATGATTATTCAGAAGGTATGTATGAAAGATATATGAAATATAATGGGTCGCACATGTACAAGAGGAGAAAGAATCATTCCAGAGATTCAATGGTGATGAAATTGGAAGTTATATAAAAGTTTATTGATGGGCTGTCAACATAAATTAAAAGAAAGCAATCATTATCTTTGGACATTCCAACTGGAGAAGGATCAGAAAGGGAAAGTCATTTAATCCCAATTCAATTGAATCGACAAAAGAATATATACATACAGAATTCAAAAAGGAGCAAGTTAATCTTCTTCTTCTTTTTCTTCTTCTTTTTCTTCTTCTTTTTCTTCTTTTTCTTCTTCTTCTTGGCTGATCTCTCTCTCTCTCTCTCAGCCTACCCGACATATCTCTATACAACATCTCATCTTCTACAAGCTGCAGAAAGATTCTTATTCCTCCATCTCTGAAAGAATCTAACAAAGGATATAAAGATCAAGACTGGATCAGTGCTTATAATCCTTGAATCTTCTTCTAAGTAACATCCTTTGATAAAGGATCCAGAACACTTAGTGCCTAGAATCCTCAGTGTCTGCTTAAGGAGGATTAAAATCAGTTACACTTCATTGTCTTTTTCTTTTGCTTACTCTATTTCTCATTTTGAAAATTGAGTATAGAGTTTTAAGAATCCCTCTTCAAAAGATTCAGTTTGGCTCAAGATCTCCGTATCATAAGATCTGGTTTGGTTCTAAGTGTCTAGACTCAGTCCCTAATTCTAAGTAGACCCTTATCAAAAGACCCAAGCACTATGATAGTGTATTCCTACCAAGGTGATAGAAGAGTGGAGTACCAAGATTTTGGGAACCACTATAACTTCTTTATCTTTTATGTTTGTGAATTTTTTGTGCTTGTCTCTTGATTATTTTTATCATTTGTGATTATATTAATTTTGGTCGAAATCCTGGATGCCTAAGTAATTATGATTGACTTTCTGTGCACTTATTAGTAAAAAGTTTTTAAATCTTTATTCACCCCCTCTAGAGAATTCTCAGGGGAATTACTCTGCACTTTCAGAAACTACTATTGGATCACCCTTCTTCACCACCTAAGTCCTTTCCATCACCAAGCAAGAGAAAGATTCTGACAGCCAGAAGGAGCAGTGGAGCACCACAATTAGCTTTGGGGATGAAGATTTAGAAGGGTTACACCTACCATACAAGGACCCCCTCATCATTAGCATATGGATCAACAATCCATACTTCAGTGTAAGAAGGATACTGATCAACAGTGGGAGCTCTGTAGATGTCATGTTCACATGTACACTTTGTAACATGAAGATCATCAGGGAGCGCCTCCAGTCGGCAATAGGGTCGTTGTACGAGTTCAATAACAACCTCGTTCCAGTACTATGGACTATCACACTTCCAGTCACACTGGGGAGTCCCCGAAGCAAGTAATGCGCTACATCCAATTCATGTTAGTTGAATCTACCTCAACATACACTGCCATCTTCGGCCACTCACTTCTGACCCTTTTTGAGGAAATTCCCTCTATCTTGCACCTGGCAATTAAGTTCATCACTTTTGGAGGGGTAGGTGTTGTTCGAGGAGATCAAGGAGGCAGTTGTACTCTGCAACCAGCTAGTCATATGTGGACAAAGCTCTTAAGGAAGTTAGAGATGACATATCTGCTCGCTGAGGAAAGAAAACAATATCAGTCATTTGTGGACAAAGCTCTTAAGGAAGTTAGAGATAACATGATTGCACAGATGAATGAGTTAAAGACAGACATTGATCACATTAATGATTAGATAACCAACAAGTTCACCAGAGCAGGAACAACTATAGACAGTAGAATGAATGCTCTCCAGTCTCTAGGTGAAAGAGTGGACTCCTCTCTTCAACAGAATCAACAAGCAGAAGAGGATTTGGAAAGTGTAGTCAGATGGCTCACTGTAAAAATAGTTGAAAGTCTGAAAATGGTCATAACTAGATGTATCAACTCCAAATAATTTACAAAGCAAACCCTCAATACCATGTTGGAGCAAAGTACATAAGACATTCTGCAAAGTATTATTAAGGAAGTCAGAAAGACAGAGCAGACTGGACATAATCAAGCCGCCTGGATTGTCAATCAACTTCATCACTCCCTGGTACTCCCTCCCATAGTTTATGACCCTATACAACCAAGTCATCATGTTGAATCAAGTCAAAAAAAGAAGCTCAAATTATCATATGAAGAAATGTCTGTCAAAAGGAAAAGAGATGAAGAGTGGGACAATGATCCAAATTTTAAAACCTTGAGCCCAAAGTCAAGAGACATTGTATTGAATACATGGAGAGACTTTGGAGACATTGGGAAATACGTATCGAAGAATTACCATTCAAATGATTGGGACAAGCATAAGAAAACAGATGCCAGGAGAAGGCTCTACAGAAGGCATCAACAGGAAGGAACACTACCAAAGAATGCACCTCATATTCTTGATAAATACGGTCCAAATCCCTTCTCATACTTTGAAAGACAAGAGCAGAAGCAACATAGCAAAGAGAAAGAGACAGGAAAGAAAAAGGCCTACTAAAATTGTACCTAAAATTATGATAGCTGAAAACAAATGTTGTTGATAATCTATTTAAAACATTTGGTCAATTTATAATATTGTACAACCTTGTGTTCGCCCGAGAGGGTAAGGCTCGAAAATGTGTGATCTAGGCTGGAAGTGGCCATCTCGCCACTAACACTACAACAAACTGCATCTGTTGTAAGGACTGAAATATAACTAAAACACAGTTTGTTACTAATAGTTATATTTAGTAACAATATTTTTTGTTACAAAAAAGTACTTTTTTGTAACGAATATTTTAAACTTTGTTACAATAATAATTAATTCGTTACTATAACTATATGTATTTGTAACAACACTAATGTTACGTTACAAATAGAAAACTTTTCTCACAATAAGTATCAATTGAAACCACATCATGAAAGTTTTTTGTGACAAAGACATTGTACTTACTAATAGTAATATTTTATTATTAAAGTTTTGTTACAAAAAATATATCATATTTTATTTTCAATTTTTGTACTATTTTATTATCAAAGTTTTGAATTATTTTATTTTTTGAAAAAAAAAATTTGTATGCGCGGGACAGTACCCCGCCTCGATAGTGCTCTAACACGACGACATTACTCCTACAGCTCGCAAACATCCGTGCGCGGCTGTCGCAGATATGTGGTACTATTGCGACATGTATATTTGCGCGTACGGGTTTTTTTTATAAATCTTTAACTTTTTATAAAAGTTTTTCTGCCTCTCTCCCATGCAACTCTCTCTCTCTAGCTCACATGAATTAATGAAAAATACGGATGAAAATTTCACTCTGTTGCGGGTCGCTCGGATGCTTTGGTAGACCGGTCGAATTGAACCACCTTAGCTCGGAAGCGAACCGAGCGCACAAACAGTCAATTAGAGATTCCTTGAGTACACTGAGATTTTTTAACGTGGAAAACCCGGAAAAGGTAAAAAACCACACGGCCAGAGCTGTGCCGACCAAACTTCCACTATCTCCTGGGGGGTTACAATTAGAGACTTAGAACTCGAGCGTGACAGGCCGCTGCTCGTTACAATAATGGAGAGAGAGAGGGAGAGTGAGAGAGAGAGGGAGAGTTCCGAAGGTGACAGGCCACCTCCTGAAAAACTAGGTCTTTTTCCTTCTGAGAATGTTGGAGAACAAAAGTGAGATGCTCTGGAGAACAAAAGTGAGAATGCAGAGTCGCCTTTCGGGAAGCAGGAAATCTTCAAGTCCACGAAAGAGATCTTCAAGCGCCGAAGGAGAATTCCGTGAAAATAATCAAGGAGCTCTCCCAGGTGCAGAAGGTAAGGTCCCCTCAAATGAATGTTTTGGGCTCCTTTTATAGCTTTGGCCGGGGGTAGCCCGGTAATTTCGCCATTGTAACCACCATAACCACCTGGAGGACGAATCATGTTTTCCAGATCGGAGCACACGGATCGCCATTTTTCGTAAATGACCGCCTTACCCTCGGGCAGTTCGGGCAGTTTGGGCAGTTCGGGCAGTTTGGGCAGTTCGGGCAGCTTTATTGAAGACAAAAAAGGCGACAAGCCGTTCCTGCAATCTGAGAAACTAGGAAGACAAAATGTGAGCGTATCAGAAAGACAAAATGTGATCATGTCAGAAAGACAAAATGTGAGAGTGCCCGAAATGTGAAAGTGCTCTGAGCGCGCTCAGAAGAGTTCTGAGCGCGTAACGAATGGAGAAGCAATCTGAGCGAACAGAGAGGTGTTCTGAGCGCGCAACGAACACGAGAGCGTTCTGAGCGAACGGAGAGGCCTTCTGAGCGTGCAACGAGCGCGGGAGCACTCTGAGCGCGCAACGAAAACGAGAGAGTTCTTAGCAAACGGAGAGGCATTCTGAGCGCGCAACGAGCGCGGGAGTGCTCTGAGCGTGCAACGAACACGAGAGCGTTCTGAGCGAGCGGAGAGGCATTCTGAGCGCACAACGAGCACGGGAGCGCTCTGAACGCGCAATGAACACGAGAGCGTTCTTAGCGAACGGAGAGGCGTTCAGAGCGCAGGAGCGCTCTAAGCGCGTAACGAACACGAGAGCGTTCTGAGCGAACAGAGAGGCGTTCTAAGCGCGCAATGAGCGCGGGAGCGCTCTGAGCGCGCAACAAACACGAGAGTGTTCTGAGCGAGCGGAGAAGCATTCTAGGCGGAATCCAGAACTCGAAGAGCGGGTGGCGAGGCAGAAGAGGAGGGATTTGCCCTAACCCCATTACGGGGTGAGTGGCTTGGCCACACCCTAAGGGGGGCGCGGTGCGGCCGCACCCGAGGGGGGGTGTGGCTTGGCTTGGACGCACCCAAGGGTTTGCGGCTTAGCTTGGCCGCACCCAAGGTGGTGTGGCTTGGCTTGGCCGCACCCAAGGGGGTGCGGCTTGGCCGCACCCCACAAGGGGTGCGGTTTGGCCTCACCCTTCATGAGGTGCGACTTGGCAGCACCCCACAAGGGGCGCGGTTTAGCCGTTCCCCCCACTATGGGGGGTGCGGCTATTCACACCCCACTAGTGGGGTGCCGGCTAATCGAACCCCAATAGTGGGGTTCGGCTATGGCGGCGCGCTTCGTGCATTTCGTGTGTGTTCTCGCACTGGAGGTTGGGGCGGAAATGGCGGGTTCGGTTTCTTCAACTCGGGCGATCATGCATTGACCGTTGACCCCACCTCCCTTTTGTGGAGTTTTCTCTAGACGCACTCCAAGGCTTTTATGGATGTATAACATAAGCCCCCCAAACCTTCGGAGTCCGAATTTCTGCGCGGAGGAGTTCGGAGGTTTCAATTTTTTTTGTGGCTGCTTTGATCATTGCTCTCTTCGTGGTGCCTTGGGTAGGAATTACTGTCGGAGGAAGAGTGTGTGGTTGCTTTTGCTTTCTTGTTCTGTTTAGGCGTTACTTGCTCTGCGTTGCGATAGCACTCTCATGGCCCCGTTTCCCTGGTTGTTGTCGAAGTGTCGATTGAGGATAGGTGCTTCAAGATGGCCGACGGAGGATGTTCGTACTTTGGAATTGTTGCTGGCTTGATATTTAGCGTTGATACCTGAACAGCTTGATGGCCTTTTACAAAATACCAGATGAGCATGCGTGAGTCTTAGTAGAATATTAGTTCCCGCGAGTCTGAGCTCGCGACTTTTTACATAATAGAAAAATAGTTTGCGCGAGTCTGAGCTCGCAGCTTTTACATAATAAATAATTAGTTTGCGCGAGTCTGAGCTCGCGGCTTTTACATAATTAAAAATTAGTTTGCGCGAGTCTGAGCTCGCGGCTTTTACATTATAGAAAATTAGTTTGCGCGAGTCTGAGCTCGCGACTTTTAGATAAAATAGGCTTGGCCGGTGAATAGCAGGTGTATTCAAACCGGGGGCGAACGTAGGGCGGGCAGGCCCCTACGACGCTGGGACTCGACGGCGGAGGAGAAGGGCGAACCTTCAATCGACGACGGTGCAAAATCCCCGGGGTAGGGCCCCAATGTGGCCGGTGAATAGCGGGTATATTCAAACCGGTGGCGAACGTAAGGGGGGCAGGCCCCTACGACGTCAGGACTTGACGGCGGAGGAGAAGGGCGAATATTCAATCGACGGCGGTACAAAATCCCTGGGGCAGGGCGTAAATAAATTAAAATTAATTCCCGTACTTAAATAATTTGTTTCACATATAATTAAATTACATCACGTGTGATGATCATCGCGTTGAGTTTTTTCATAAAAATAAACTTTGATAAAAATAAACTTTTTTGTATATTAATTTTGCATTTCAAAATAAATTCTTATGATTTTAATGACTAAACTAAGAACATCAATTTATGGAGGGAAAAATAAAAAATTCCCACCAAATTTTCTTTATTCCCACGCTTTCTCAAGTACACTGTTCCTCCTCGGCTGCGCTATTCCTCCATCCATCGTTCCTGCTGCTAATCGAGGACTCGCCTATGGTAAGACCTACAGTCTTCTTCCTACATCCTGCCTTAAATCTTGAATGTTTTCTGGTTAAGGGTTCGGCATAGGGGAAATTCCAGCTTCCTCAACCCTAGGCACAGAAAAGGCCTCTACTCCTCTTCCTAAACTCAATTTGACGGAGGAGAAAAATCTACCAGATATACGTCTCCGCCTGTTCTTCAGGTACCCAGATCCAGAGCCATTTTCTTTTCTTCCTCCCAAAGTTGTAATGGCTTATTCTCAACATGTAGTTGTAATGGATCTTCTTCCCATCATTCAGGTCTTCTTCAGAGCTGATCCAGTTTTTCAGGTCTTCTTCTTCCCAGCATTCAGGTCTTCTTACCAGCTTGCAGTCCTTTTCAGAGCCGATCCATAGTGTTTCTTCCCAGCTGTTAGGCCATCCTCCCAATGTTTTTTTTTCATTTTCTTCCCAGAATTTAGGACGTATTCTCATCTAGATTTGGTGATTATTTTTCAGGTTAATTTAGGGCATTTTCTTCCCAGCATTTAGCACTATCTTTTTAGGTTGATTTAGGATTTACGTTTAATAATTGGTGACTTACCATTACTTTTACTCTCATGCTCAAGTTAACGTGGCTGTCTAATTTGGTGTTAGTATAACATATTATTTCCACCAAATGTTGATAGCCACAACTATTGTGTGGTTTGGTGCTTTTCTTAGATGAGAACAAAAGTATATTCATTACAAAGCATATTCTAGGCCACGTTAACAAAAAAATGTCATCTAAGAAGATTTGTTAGACAACATCTTTTCTATAGATTTGTTCACCCATCACAAAATTGAATAAAGCTATATCGACAAATCTAATTAGACAACAAAGCTTTGTGATTTAATATGTTATGTGAACAAATCTAATTAACAACAAAGCTATGTGATTTGGTGCTAATTTGTGAACAAATCTAATTAGACACCAAATTAGGTTAGAGCATCCCAGTAAAAAATGCTGTCTAATTGGATTTGTTCACATAGCTTTCCTTAGTATAACATATTATTTCCACCTCTTTCTCCAACCAAACAATGCATATAATTTGATGTTAATATAACATATTATTTTCTCCGTAGACATTTTTTTCTCCTTCATCGCGAGACCGAAGCTTCCTCCTCCTCTGCCATTGCTGCGAGCTTCCTTCAGGTGCATTTGTTTGGGTGCTTCTTCCTTCTTAAGTCGGCAAAAAACATAGCTTTCCTTAGCACAATTTTCTTCCTGAATCTTCTTATTAAATCTTGCACAAATTATTTAATAGAAAAGAGCTATCCAGGCTATTGAGCAGTTTGGAGTTCAACTTTGTTCTTATTTCATTCAGGAAATAATTTATTTCCTATGTCATTGTTATTATGTTTCAACTCTAGATCATTTGATAATTGCTTTTGGATATTTTAGTAGATTTGTTCACATTTTATTTGAATATATAATGAATATACTTTTGTTAACGTGGCTGTCTAATTTGGTGTTAGTATAACATATTATTTCCATCAAATTAGACAGCCACAAGTATTGTGTGGTTTGGTGCTTTTCTTTGATGAGAACAAAAGTATATTCACAAAAGTATTGTGTGGTAAGCAATTAGACAATCGATCGCTTTCGATGCACAGAAATCTACATGATGCACTATCCATGGCTTCTGTTTACCGGAAACCAAACTTACTATTGTAGTTCACCATCTTTCTTCGAATACCATCATTCTATTAAAAAAGTAATAGATTTTTGCCTTCCTAATTATCAAATCATGATGTTCGTGGTGCATTGAGATTTTTTTTTGAGAGCATGCCAAACAAGTATTGTGTTTGATTTATCATATCTGGTAGATTTTTTTAGTGCATTCAGATAATGGAATTTACATCAATCATCAGGTTTATCTTATTAAGTTTATTTTTGGGCATGCTCTTCATAATCGAGGCTCACTTGAGTAGAGAGCCAAAACTCTGGTTTCCTCCTCTTTTTCTCTTTTAAAAATATGCTAATTATAATATTAAAATTTGTTTCTCTTATTTTATCAAACTGTGATTCATATTCCATTTCTCACAGGATTCACTTATTGCGTAGAGCTCCTCCTTCGGCGCCAGTGCAAGGGCTCGAGATTCCTTATGCAGGTACATCAATTATATCAATGCTCTTCCTTTCTCTCCTATATTTGATCTCTAGCTCACAATTTATTTCTTTTCTGAAGGTTCAAATGTGTATGTACATCTCTCTCCTTATCTATCTACTTACTATTGCACATCATGTGTTAGATGAATTGCCTGGTATAAATATGATATTCATATTGTATGTAGAATAGTTATTTAAAGATATCATGAAATATACTGAAAGGTGAAGACAAAGCTGGAGCCCGCCTAAGGCTGCTTCAACTTCAACCACTCTCAACGCTTACCTCCTGGCAACATCACCCTAAAACTCTAGGTAATTCTCTAAACTATACTGTTCAGTATACATTTGATTTCCTTTTCATGTCATTAGAAATAAATATCATATTATTTAGTGCTTTTCTTTAAAAGTAGAATGTTAGATTTTAGAATCAATGAAAATTATGATCTCAATTATTTATTTTTGTGTTTTTCGGAATGCATTTTCGTGTTGTTCTCTTATTTGAATGCGCATTGGTAGTGCATAGATGTTGTTCGATATAATGCTTAAGACAAACATGTTATTAAAAAATTTGGTTAGCCATTATTAATCTCTTTTAGATTGTTGTTATTGCTAGTTACCAAAATAGCAATATTACTCATTAGACAATTAGGTAAATACATTAACCTAGATTTCCTAAATCTTAGATAAGCATTAGAAATTATTTATCAGCAAGAAGAATTAATTCTGGAGAAGCTAGACATCAAATTTAGAGAGAGTAAGCCGCAATTCGGAGAGAGTATTGATGGATAGTTTCTTTATATTGTTTTGTTGAAGTGCAATTCCAACAATAAATTGATAAGGCATGTATACATATCATTTTAAAGTATAGGATCAAGTGTCGTATGAGACTCGGGGCTGTCGAGTACTTGTACTCACAAAGTAGAGCTATTATTTAATCTAACGGAAATTTTTGGTTTGAAAAGTGAAGTAAAAAGAAGACTTGGACTAAAGAGAAAATTGATGATTAGAAAGCTAGCACTTGATCTAGAATCCCTTTGGACTAAAATAAACTTCTTAAATGGATAAATTGCAAACTTCTAAATTATAAACTTCGATCGTGGAGGTTCCCAAAGTATGATAAAACCTCTCTCGAGAGAACTATCAACTAACCTTAGGTTGATCGATTAAGACCTCTCGGCCAGTCGAAACCCAAGGCTTCAACGGCTATATCGATCCTCCTGACACGGTATGGGGCTGATTGGACTTGCTTTTCCCTCTCAAATGTCATTTGCGCCAAAAGCAGATCCCGTCAAAACATTTGGATATGTCTCAGCGGTTGGGCTGAGACAGCATCCAGTCTCAGCGGTTGGGCTGAGACAGCATCCAGTCTCAGCGGTTGGGCTGAGACAGCTTCCAGTCTCAGCGGCAGCTCCAGTTCCCTTCTCAGCGGTTGCTCCAGTCTCCTTCTCAGTGGATCCACTGAGACGGCTCCTCGTCTCAGCGGTTCTGACCTATCGTCTCAGCGGTTATGCTGAGACAGATCTTCATCTCCTTGTAGATGATGTCTTCTTATCTAAGGCCATGTTTGGCCCTTCCTTTTGAGTCACCTGTGTCTGTATATCCTACACAAGTATAGCTTTGTTAAATACAATATATCATTAGCATTGAGAGTAATGCCTCTTCAAATCAAGGTAATATTGAGGGCAATATTCCCAACATGTCCTCCGAATCAAAGAGATGTTATCGAAGCAATTGATCTTTCCCTCGAGACATTACTCTTTCAGTTCGGTGCTCTTTACCTAGACTTCTCGAGGGAATGCTATAGCAAGATGTGCGCCCAACACAGAAGGTTGCAAGAACTCACGACTGAAATCAAGGCCCTTGATGCAGAGATGAGATTGTCAATATTGTCTGCCGATGTCTTTATATCTTTGATCAACGATATAAAGCAGGTGGAGAAGTGTATCAGCAGGCAGCCACCTCAAGACTCAGTATACACTACAGTTCTCCCTCTATCCTTTGTGTCTGAAGGAGAGCCTGCCATCACCTCCAAGATTCTTTTGCTCCCAGTATCTTCCTCTCCTCCAAGAACCCTGCCCTTAATACAGGGGGAGTCATCAAAATAGGAGGAGAGTGATCTCTTTTCAGATGACATTGGTTACTTGAAAAGTGTGCAACAGCAACATGAGTCAACTGATCTGTCCATCCCTGAGACACAGGAATTCTGGACCTGCTCTGAAGAATCTACAACAACTCCGTCCCCAGTCAAGCCTATGGACCGGGTCTTTGCATCTATTCCAATATCTGAGTTTGTTGTCCAGGTACCAAAATCTGTACCATCATCTACACCACCAGCGCAGCTCCTTCTAGCACCCACTCCAACTGCCCATGCACCTGCCTTTAGAGGAAGACCCCCATACAAAGGAAGAGGGCAAGGAAGAAATTTCAGAGGAAGAGAAGAAAGAGGAAGAGGATATGGAAGAAATATATCAATCTGGGAGAGATATACAAAAGTACAAAGAAAAATGTATAAAAAGGACAAATCTTATTACAAGACTTATGAAAAAGTTGATATTCCTGAAAATACAATGAAGGAATATGTTGATCCAGAACTTGACAATGCTCTAAACAAAGTCAGAGAAAAAGAGAAACATGAATTTGAAGCCTCTCAAAGAGAGCTAGAGGATAAGAGAAGATTGTTCATTGAAAGGCTGAAAAAAAGGCAAAGAGGTTGTGGAAAAAGAACAATTAGAAGAGGCATTCAAGATTCCCAGCACTTTGTTTGATCTTTCTAAATATACTGCCAAGAACCCTCAGGCCAAACTCAGGGAAGAGAAAGGGCAAAACGGTATAAAGGGTCTTGGAATCAATCAAAACTTAGAAGACCTACCATATCAAAAGAAAAGAAAGATCACCTTCAAAATAGCCCCAGTTTCAGGTCTTCCTCAGTCAACTTTTATAGTACCAGATCCTGATGCTGAGGATATAGACTTGGAAGAAATCAACTTTCTGACTGCTACAGTCATCAGCTTGGGATCAAAGCTCAGTGATGTGTATTCTGGAATAGAAGTTGATCTGGATAAACTTTTCAAAGGATATGAAAGAATTCAGAAGAACCCAGAAAAAGCCAACCCAGCAAACTACAAGTATGTGGAGAGGAAATCCAGGAAGGTATATGAGGCCTTGACAACTTTCCTCAGGGAGAAAAAGTAATTCATGACCTTTGTAATTTTATCTGATAAACATTCAATTATATCAAATCAGATATTCAGTTATATCAGATATATTTCACTCTACCATATCATATTGTCTATGTATGTCTTGTTTGTATTTGTGTTTATGTCAAAGTATGTGTAAAATCACTTTAAACAATCTGTAAAATTTGTTAAAATAAATAGGAGGAAATTGTTGGTAAAAACTCCTTTTTGATTTAACTTAACAAATTAACTATAAGTGATTTTACTTCTTAGGTTATATTACCCACATTGTATAGTAAGGGTAAATTGGTCATTAGATGTCTTAAAATGTCACACTCACCATAGAGTGTCAAGGCCAAGTCAAGACAATCATAGAATAAGTTAAAGTTAAGACTTACGTCGAATGAAAGTCGACACAACTTCGACTTGATATCGACGTAACTCTGACCAGCAGTCGAAGCAAATAATTCAGTCTGTCAAAGTATAAGACAAGTCGACGCAATGTCGAAAGGATCTCGACGCATAAGGATGAGCTTGTTAAAGCCATCTAAGAAGTCGATGCAACTTCGACTACAATTCGACGTAGAAGATAAAAGCTTGAGTCCAAGGCTTCAACTCGACGGCCACGTCAATAAGGAATCGATGTAACGTCGACATCTGAGTTCAACCAAAGCTAAGAAGAAATTCGAAGCTACGTCAATAAGAACTCAGAGGTACGTCGACATGAAGAACGATGAAGTCGACGCAGCGTCAAATACAGTCATAAAAAAGAAGCTTTTTTGCTGTCCTTTTGAGACCTTTTCAGAAGGACCATCAGGCTAGAGACAGATCTCCAACGGCTTATTTATTGCCAAGAATGGTATGGAGCTTTCCAGGACACAGCAAATCATTTTTGGAAGGTATTCAAAATGGATTGATGGGTCGAGAAGAAAAGAAGAAAGGAAATTAGGTGAATTCCATTCCAGGACAACCCAAAAGAAGAAAGGTTTTTGAAATCCTAATCATACAGAATAAGTGGGCAAAAAGGGAAGAAGAAAAAAGAAATAGAATTATTACATTATTCTGTCTGTCAAATAGGGTCTTCATCTTCTTCCTTCTTAAACCCTAAAAGATAAAAATACAGTAGTGATCTCTCTGCACAGGAACACATACAACTGTTTTCTTCTTCTTCATCATACAGGAGCTGAATTTCAAGAAGTGCTAAGAGAAAAGGATCAAGCAAAACAACCCTTGCAAATCATCACTATCATAAGCAAGGGTTCATCATTTCAGATCCTGTGAAAGACAGAAGCAGCATCAAAGCTTCTAAAAAATTCTGAGAACATAATTATTTTCCTCTCCCTCTTTCTTTCTTCTTACTTTCTTCTTCAACTATAAAGAGTTTTATTAATCCCTCTTCTAAAGGATTCAGTGGTTCTAAGAGTCTCCTTATCAAAAGACTCAGTGGTTCTAAGAGTCTCCTTATCAAAAGACTCAGTGGTTCTAAGAGTCTCCTTATCAAAAAACTCAGACACAGGTTGTGCAATCCTACTAGGGAGGTAGAAGAAAGGAGTACCCATATTTTGGGGAACCTCTATAAAAAGATGTGTCTTCGAGTGTTGATTTTCTGTGTTGTCCCTATTTATTTGTTCTGTGTTTATTTTCAGCAAACTGTATTTATCTTATTCTATCTTTGGCTTGGTTGATTGCATAATCACTTAGTGTTTTTATTGTGTGTGCACAAATATGATAGAAAATATTTAAAACTCTATTCACCCCCCCCCCCTAGAGAATACTTAGAGGCACACTGTGCAATTTCAAAGGATCGTCAAGATAAGAGATCAACTATGAGTCCACTCCTCTTGAAGAAGTTGAGCCCACGGGAAGGAAGGAGAGATTGATTCGGTCACTTACTGTCTCAGGAGCGGCACCAGAAGGATGATCGAGACCGCTACTTTCAGGGAGTGTGATCGCTGTCTTGGCGGTCACATATTTATCTTCATATTTCTTCTTTCTCTTGGCAGGAAAAACATAAGAGCTTGAACCTTTCCTCTTTTTCTCTTTTGCAGCATCGTGCTTGTCCACGATCTACTGTCTGATCTTCTCTTGAAACTGAGCCTTGATAGCCTCAGTAGAAGTGATCCCACCAGTCTGCGCAGCGACCTGGATGAGGGCTTCCTCTGACTTATGGTAGTCAAAGCTGATAGAGACGTCCAGAAGATTCAGCACAGGAGGTCCCGAATAATTGGCCGACAGATCAACAACGTCAGAGGCCGGCAAGACCGCTTTGCCTTCCACCAAGTCAGGCTTTTTCACCTCCGGGAGAGTGCCGACGGTCTTCTTCTCCGCGTTAGTTACAGCCAAATATTTGGAAGCCTTGACCTCCAGCACCATCTTGGAGCTAGCTGTCTCTTTATTCTTCCCTTTCGGAGAAGCAGCCTTGGGTGATCGCTTAGATATTCGATCCAGAATGCTCACCCTCTCAGATTTCATCCCGAACTCAGAAGTGGTGACTGCTTGAAGAGCAAGCTCGCAGTTCTTTCCAGAAGTTTGTGGACTCTGGAGCTCCTAAGCTGTATTTATAGTTTGCCTCGCATTTATGGCGGTCGCGGTCTCAACGGTCAAAGCAAATATTTCTGAAGTTCCATCGAAACTTGAAAATGTGCGGGGATCATGTTTGCCCGGAAATCTGCGACCTCTCCTCTCTAGTCAGAATGGTCCTTTCCAGTGCTCTCAGATTTTGGAGACCGCCCAGATCGTCAGCCTCCCCTCTAGTTTTTTCGCCTAAGGCATGTGCGGTCAGGCTCAGTTGAGATCGCCAGACCGGGCGGTCTGGTCCTGTATATCGCTGTTGATATTCTTGTTGATTCTATGACTGAGGCCTGATTATATCGTTGCTGAGAATGCGGCGAAGGAGGCTGTGTGGATTAGGAAATTCATCAGCGAGCTTGGTGTAGTTCCTAGCATTGTTGGTCCCGTAGTTCTCTACTGTGACAACAATGGTGCAATAGCCCAACCTAAGGAACCTAGATCTCATCAGCGCTCCAAGACCATACTTCGGCGGTTCCATCTTATTCGAGAGATTGTCGATCGAGGAGATGTGAACATTTGTAGAGTACCGACTGAAGAAAACATAGTGGATCCACTGACAAAGCCTCTTGCGCAAAAGAAGCATGATGGTCATGTTAGATCAATGGGTATTATATACATGAATGATCGTCTTTAGTGGGAGCCTTGTGGATTGTATGTTTGTTGGTTGTTTATTCATTTGATGAATTGTGATATGTACTATGTTTTTCATTTTACATTTATGGCAAGTTCTTATTGTTATGTCAATAGTTTCTATTTGATAGATTAATTAGCATAATAGATGCCCTTAGAATGTCTGCTTCCATATGAATTCAAGTGTGTGGCTTGAATATGATGGCCTATGTATAACAAGAAGCTTCATTCTTAAATGGTCCCTAGGCAGAGTATCATCTTAGAAGTTAAAAGGCAATGATGGTACGTTAAGACTAGCATGTGTGTTAATTGATGATCGGTTCTCACAGGTCATGATATTGTGATATCAAATCATCATATGGGTACTTGTTAGTGAACAAGTTGTACTGGACAGACCCACTTTGAGACTACTTTGTGGATTGTTATATGAACGTGTCACAAGTAGGTCTCAACTGACAATGGTGTTTGTAGTTCTTTGACCTGAAGTCACAACATTCATCAAGTGAGGAAGAGCGTACTTTGATGCCATCTAAAGTCTTCCTTGCGAAAGGTTGATGATAAGGGTTGTTATTGGGTACATTACGATTCATTTGGATGTTTGTGTGTGGACAAATATGGGATTTGTCCTCCTTTATGACAGGAATTACATCCATGGGCCCCTTGATGGAATGAGACCGAGAAATGCATGGTCATGCTGGGTTGAGCCAATATGTGATATTGAGCTTACCACTCTCTTAAAGTCTATTCTAGATCAGGAAACTAGGATTGAACAATTATGAGAGTGACACGGTCCATGCCTCTATTTCTATCCAGATGTAAGGGACAAAGGGACCGGACAGCACTGGTACATTGGTCAAGACAGGCTTGTTGAGTTATGAACTCTTATCGCTTGGGTAGCAATGATGTATTGCTAGATGCCGCTTATTATTTGTGAGACTTTTGTTTGATACTTTCAAGATCAAGTGGGAGACTGTTGGTGTTTCTAAGGTGATCTGGAAGTGATCAAACATCCAGTCTCACTGTCAACGCGATATGAGCCTATGAGGTCACACACTAGAGCATTTGGAGAAGTTGGAGGAAGAATTGTGTTGGCCTTACTCATATTGGATATGAGTGAAGGACCAATCCTACGACTTATTGGAGTTGGGTCGAGTCAGCTGAATGCTCCACAGGTATTGTGAATATTGTATGGAGCGTGTTGGCAAGTCTTCGAGATGAGTCCTCGAGAATGTCTCGACGACTCTTACCTCAATTCATTGAATGTATGAATCCATGTTTTACTCGACGAATCCATGTTGACTCGACGAATTAAAAGTTGATTCGACGAATCCATGATTGACTCAACGAATCCGACAAACTCATTCACTCGACGAATTGAGTTGTACTCGACAAGAAGTGAAAGGTTCACTCGACGAATTGAGTTGTACTCGACAAGAAGTGAAAGGTTCACTCGACGAATTGAGTTGTACTCGACGAATTTCTTCAGTGAAAGGTTCACTCGACGAATTTTATTTTACTCGACAAATTCAGTTTGTTACTCGAAGAATTTCTTCAGTGAAAGGTTCACTCGACGAATTCTGTGTTTACTCCAATATAAGTTGTGGGTGTGCAGATAGCCTCTCTTTCGCCTGGTTATAAATAGTTGTTGGGTTTTCTATATACCATTCAGAATGATAAGGGCACATCAAATGTGCGCAACGAAAGAAATAACTAGAACAACCCAAAAAGTAAGGATCTTGCGTATTTCATAAATCAAGAGATTAGGAAAGCAAAATGCAATGTACCTTTCCGGGATTAAGTCAATACTCGACCAAGATGCTCCAAGAGGAAATCTGGTAGACGAACTTCGAGTTCCAAGCGCCGAAATGTATCAGCCCCTCTATACAGATCCACACAAGGAAGGAGAACCTCAATGCCTTGTCGCACAAGGTATGGCTCGGAGAAAAAATGTCCTTTGCGTCCCCACGAACTGCTAAATCAGTTGAAGGAGAGGCGGCGACTGTCGGCGGCGAACAAGGTCGACGTACGGGGCGAGGTCTGTGGACGGGGACAACGTCTATCGGAACGCTTCCGAGTCGCGAAAGGGATCAAATCTCACTTTGACCTAATCTCATCCCCTTTTATATGCAAGGCATAAAAATAGGCTATCCGCAGACCAGAGGAAAAACAAAACAATTCTGCAAGATTTAAATTCGTCGAATGCATAATAATTCAACTAAACGCTTTGGACAAATTATCATATTCGACTAAACACTTTTGGCGAATTGTCTTAAATTCGACTAAACGATTTAGACGAATTCGAACAGATAATTTCGATTAAACACTTTAGATGAATTATCATATTCGACTAAACACTTTCGACGAATTGTCTTAAATTCGACTAAACGCTTTAGACGAATTTGAACAGATAATTTCGACTAAATACTTTAGACGAATTATCATATTCGACTAAAGACTTTCGATGAATTTAGCCCAAGTCCTAAAGAATCCGTCTAAACCATTTAGATTATTCATCATTAGTACTTGTTTCCCATTTGAGACATTCTCAATTCAATTCTGAACAGTCATAGGATTGGTCCTCCACTCATATCCAATATGAGTAAGGCCAACAAAATCCTTTCTCCAAATTCTCCAAACACTTTTATGTGCGACCCTATAGGCTCATATTGTGTTGGCAGTAAGACTAACTGTTGATTGCTTTGAGATCACCTCAGAAACTCCAACAGTCTCCCACTTGATCACAAAGTATCAACAAAAGTCTCACAAACAATGAGCGACATCTAACAATACATCTTCGCTACCCAAGCAATAAGAGTTCATAACTCAATAAGCCTGTCTTGACCAATGTATCAGTGTTGTCTTATTTCTTTGTCCCTTGCATCCGGATAGAACTAGAGGCATGGACCGTGTCACCCTCATCATTGTTCTATCCTAGTTTCCTAATCTAGAATAGAACTTAAGAGAGTGGTAAGCTCAATATCACATATTGGCTCAACCCAGCATGTCCATGCATTTCTCGGTCTCATTCCATCAAGGGGCCCATGGATAACTCCTGTCATAAAGGAGGACAAATCTCATATATGTCCACACACAAACACCTAAATGAATCGTAACATACCCAATAACCACCTTTATCATCAACCTTTCTCAAGGAAGACTTTAGATGACATCAAAGTACGCTCTTCCTCACTTGATGAATGTTGTGACTTCAGGTCAAAGAACTACAAACACCATTGTTAGTTGAGACCTACTTGTGACACATTCATATAACAATCCACAAAGTAGTCTCAAGGTGGGTCTGTCCAGTACAACTTGTTCACTAATAAGTACCCATGTGATGACTTGATATCACAATATCATGACATGTGAGAACCGGTTATCAGTCAACGCACATGCTAGTCTTAACATATCATCATTGCCCTTCAACTTCTAAGATGATACTCCGACTAGGGACCATTTAAGAATGAAGCTTCTTGTTATACATAGGCCCTCACATTCAAGTCACGTACTTGAATCTCTATGGAAGCCAATATTCTAAGGGCGTTTATTATGCTAATTAATCTATCAAATAGAAATTATTGACATAACAATAAGAACTTGCCATAAATGTAAAATGGAAAAACACAGTATATATTACAATTCATCAAATGAATAAACAACCAACAAACATACAATCCACAAAGCTCTCACTAAAGATGATCATTCAGGTATCTAATACTCATTGATCTAACATGACCATCATGCTTCTTTTGCGCAAGAGGCTTTGTCGGTGGATCCGCTATGTTTTCTTCAGTCGGTACTCTGCAAATGTTCACATCTCCTCGATCGACAATCTCTTGAATAAGATGGAACCGCCGAAGTATGTGCTTGGAGCGCTGATGAGATCCAGGTTCCTTAGCTTGGGATATTGCACCATTGTTGTCACAGTAGAGAACTACGGGACAAACAATGCTAGGAACTACACCAAGCTCACTGATAAATTTCTTAATCCACACAGCCTCCTTCGCCACATTGGCAACAACGATATACTCATCCTCAGTCGTAGAATAGGCAACTGTCTCTTGCTTGGAACTCTTCCAGCTTACAGCTCCTCCATTAAGGCAAAATACAAAACCTGATTGGGACTTTGAATCATCCCTATCAATCTGGAAGTTTGCATCCGTGTAACCATTTACAACGAGCTCTTCCTCTCCACCATACACCAAGAATAGATCCTTCATCCTTCTCAAGTACTTTAGGATATTCTTGACAGCAATCCAGTGACCATCACCGGGATCAGACTAATATCCGCTCGTCATGCTTAAAGCATAAGAGACATCGGGTCGAGTACACAACATTGCATACATGATTGATCCAATTGCCGAAACATATGGAATCAACTTCATGCGGTCCTTATCTTCCAAAGATTTAGGACACTGGTCCTTAAAGAGACTCACACCATGAGACATGGGTAAGAATCTCTTATTGGACTCAAGCATGTTGAACCGCTTCAACACCTTCTCAATGTATGTACTCTGGGTCAAACCCAGCAACTTCTTCGATCTATCACTACATATTTTAATACCAAGTATATAAGTTGCTTCACCCAAGTCTTTCATAGAAAAGCAGCTCCCTAGGTTGTTCTTAACAACTTGTAGGGTCGGAATGTCATTCCCGATCAGCAGTATGTCATCCACATACAATATCAGGAAGACAACAATGCTCCCACTAATCCTCTTGTAAACACAAGGCTCATCCTCGTTCTTAATGAAACCAAACTCTTTGATTTTCTCATCAAAACAAAGATTCCAACTTCGAGAAGCTTGTTTCAATCCATAAATGGATCGATTCAACTTGCAAATTTTAGTGGCTTCACTTGGAGATACAAAACCCTCGGGTTGTGTCATATGCACTTCCTCAAGGAGGTTTCCATTAAGGAAAGCTGTTTTGATATCCATTTGCAAGATCTCGTAGTCATAATACGCAGCAATAGCAAGTATAATCCTGATGGACTTGACCATGGCCACAGGGGAAAAGGTCTCATCGTAGTCAACACCATGAATTTGCCTGAAACCTTTAGCCACCAGCCGGCCTTTGAATGTTTGTACATTCTCATCCATGTCGGTCTTCTTCTTGAATACCCACTTGCACCCTATGGGTCATACCCCTTCAGGTGGTTCCACCAAGGTCTAAACTTGGTTTGCATACATGGAGTCCATTTCATATTTCATGGCCTCAAGCCATGTAACGCCCCAGATTTTCTTTAATTATTTATGTGGCCGCTGTGACGTAGTTTTGGCGTAAGGGCGTTACGTCAGCTCGTCAGGTTTAGTTTTGAGCCTTAGCTTAGTTAAATCTTGTAATTTAGATCGAGCGCGCGAGTTTTCGCGTCATTTTGATTTGTAGAGGAGATTTTGTGTAGATATTGAGAATTTAGCTTCGGGAAGCTTTTGCCCGAGTTTGGCTCGTCGGAACTGAATTCTGACTTCGTCGTTGGATTCGTAGCACCGTGTCTCAGTTAAGGTGCGAATTTCCGAGAAATCCGAGGTGATCTAGTTTCCCTCGCGGTTTCAAGTAAATTGGGGAATATTTAATTATTTAAATATTAAATTAGGTTTTAGTATAAAACCTAATGATCCTTTCCCTATTCACCTTCTTCTCCATTGACCCCAAATCAGCCGCCGAGCGAAAGAGCGAGAGCGGAGCTTCGAGGAGCGTTCGGTCAGCGATTCCTAAGGCTGTGGTGGTCGAAATCGCGTTCGGAGGGTAGATTACGAAAGCTCTCGGCGAGATCTTCGTCTTCGAGGTAAGCTTTTCCCGTTTGAGGAGTTTTTTTGGAGTTAGGGTAGTGACCTAACCCCTTCTTTCGAACCGAAAAGTTTCAGGAATCTGTGCTCGTGTGATTTCGTGGCCGATCCATAGCTTCCGGAGCGAAGATCTTCGAGTTTGCAAGGTTAAGGCAAGTGGCAATTTCTTTCTCCTTCTCTTTGATGTTGGAGTGTTGTTTCCTACTTGAGTTTGTATTGCATTATCTCAACTCTTGATCTTGGAGTGTTGCTTGACTGAATTAACTCTTAGACTCCCTTTGGAGATCTCCCTAAATGTCTATTTTTTCCCTCATACAATTCTTTGCAGCTTCTCAAGAAGGCCTCCTCAGGTTTCTCGAAAAATGCCCAGCTGCCCCCCTTCTTACTCTCGAAAAAGACCAGTTTCCTCGAAAAGAGTCAAGTCTAGTTCTCGTGAAGGACCAGCCTTCTCGAGAGGTTTTCAGCCTTGTTCTCGAGAAATGCCTTGATTTCTCGAGAGATCCTCTGTCCTGATCCCTATTTATTTCTCGAGAAGTATTATTGCTCTCGAGAAGTCCAGTGTTCCAATCCTAACCTCTCGAGAAGTCCCCTCCCGAGAAGTCCTCTCTCTCGATAAATCCCTGCACCTCTCGAGAAGTTCCCTCTCGAGAAGTGTCCCTCCCTCTCGAGAAGTCCCATCCCTCTCGAGAAGTCCCTGTCCTGCTCTTGAGAGATCCGTGCTGATGTTTTTTTTTTTGAGAAGTCCTTTTACCTTCCCTCGAGAAGTGTCTTCTCCTTCTCGAGGAATGCCTGCTTTGTGCCCATGGTCATGATTACTTCTCCCCTTTTGAAACCTCGTAATTGTTGTGGTTAAACCAATTGATGAGTTCTCTTATGTTTAGTATTGGAAGAATGTTTACCTTGTTGTGACCCTACTTCTTAGGGCATCCTAGTGGTTATCCTTTCGGGCAGCATCCCGTGTTTATTTGAAAGTTAATTAATAAGAACCATTGTCTTTAGCCTTACACAGTAGTTGTGTTTGGGGGACAGTGGGGGAAATGTTATAGCCTTGCACGGTAGTCGTGTTTGGGTGGTTGGGTCTAGAGTACCCCCACCCGGTTTTTGGGCTTTGGGTGGCGGAGGTAGATAACCGCTCCCGTTTAATTGAGTTGATCAGTCTCTTTAAATGAAATCAACAAAATAAATGAACTTGTTTGTTCCTCTTTTGGTATATAGCGCACTCGATGCTTGCTAGTTCTTTGTTTGGAGCTTCTTTTCGGTAAATCTGGCTTGGGTTGGTACCCCTTGTGCCTTATTTACTTTGCTTCTTGTTTTATTTCTGCCACTTGAAATTCCTTGCTGAGGCGTTCTTTGCTTTATTGAATGCCTCAGGTTCAGGGCCGTAGCGGTTAGTGGTGTAGCCCGAAGTCTTCGGGAGTTCTTAGCTGCTGTTTACCCCGCTGCTGCGAGGTAGTTGTCTTAGTTTCTTCTTGTGCCCAGACATACTAGTTGGTGCCAATGGGTTAGTGTCATGTTGTTGACGCTCATTGTGCCCTCTTTTTACCTCATAGTTTATTGTCAGTTAGATGCCACTACTTTCAGATCTTGTGTATCTTACTCTCTGGGAATGATTTATGTTAGGTGCATTATAGTTATAAAAATGGTTTTTCTTCATCCTCACTGCATTCTTTCTAACTGAAGCCATTAACTTTAAAGTCGCTTAAAGGTATTTTCTACTCTTATAATACACCTAGTTATGTGCATATCATTTACCTTATGCTCCATCGTTTGCGTACATTTAGGACTTTGAGTAAAATAAATCAAGTACTTTCCGCTGCAATTATATATACTTTCTCGGTGGACTAGTTGATCCACGAACTGAGCGACACAGTTCTTACCTCAAACCCCTAAAAAATGATTTCAAATGTTGACTTATCATATAATCATGTTTTGTTGGTTAAGTAATAGGTTCCCGCCTGAGCGTCTACAGTTGTCTCCTGTATGACGTGGCATCATGACGTGTATTTTCTCTTACTCTGATATTCTTAAATTCGGAGAAAATGCAGGTTGTGATGGTTGGTATCAGAGGGAGGTTGTTCGACAAGTTGGTCGGGCAACAAATTCTGATATAGTAGTTGTTTTGGTTTCATTGCATACACACACCGATGTGTCATTAGTACGTCTTGGCCGAAGCATGAACACTACACTCATAGCATGATGAGAAGTATACGGGGCATATTATGTAGTATGGGATGCATAATATGTGTTTGTATATGGATCCACCAAAGGTGGCAACATGTGACGGTTATGTAGTATGGGATGCATAACCATCATCACATTGATGCCCATTAGCACGTTTTCTCTTTCGTTACATGCAATATTATGTAGTATGGGATGCATAATATTACATGTGTACGCCGCTCATAACATGCATTAAGGCATTTATTAGAATGCATAGCACAACATACCTTACATAGCATTGCATAAGCACACGTGCGAAGTTAAAGACTTATATGATGACACACGTACACACATGATTTCAAAACGAATAGCAAAATTCATACATTCATGCCCTTTGCACATGAGTCAAGGGGGACGATGTAGTATCATTCCCAAATATAGCATATCATCATGAAAAGTATCCCAGAGAAAGGTAGTGGAAATGGCAAGTAACTGTACATGTATGCTCTGAACCAAGCAGTGTAGTTCTAGTGTAAGGCTAAGTTTTAATTATAAGTTTATGTGTTAGCAGAGATGTCTCGAAGGCGTGTTGCGACGAGGTTGACCCCCCAATCGGAGGGTGAATCTTCGGGTGCGCAGAGTGAGGCCATGATCGAAAGTCTGCGACAAAGTAATGAGGCTCTGTCCAGGCAGTTAGTTGCGATGCAATCGCAGATCCAGACGTTTTTGACTGCCGCCGCTGGGCAGCAGCCTGTGGTGCAGGACCCTGTAGTTGGTCAGACTGTACCTGTTCCTCCCGCTCCTTTGGTGCCTCTAGTTTGCTGCCACTAGAGATGAACTTCATTTTGCATTTCCAGCGACTAGGACCTCCTACGTTTGACGGAAGAGCTGATTTCAGGGCATTAGATGACTGGTTTGTTGCCATTGAGGAGATGTTTTCGTACTCGGGAATCTCTGCTGACCAAAAGGTGATGGTCGCCGCTTACCAACTGACAGGACTTGCTAAAAGCTGGTGGATTAGGGAGAGGGAAAATCTCGTAGGCGGATGTTCGTGGGAGTCATTCAAGGCGAGGGTGTTAAAGAAGTTTCTGCTGTCGGTCGAGCAAGACCGTTTAATGAATAATTTTCTACACTTGAAGCAAAGACAGCTCACGGTTAGTGAGTATGAGATCGAGTTCAGTAAGTTGAGAAGATTTGCTCTAGATTTAGTGGCTTCTGAAGCAGGAAGAGTGAAGCGTTTCCTCGGAGGACTTCGTAGCAATATTCAGCAGTTGGCGAGCGCTTATAGAGCTGAAAGTTATGCTGAAGTGGTAGAAGCAGCGCTGAAGGTCGAGGCTATCGACAACGCCAAGAATAGAGGTGCATTAATGAAAAAGGACAAGAGGAAAGTCGAAGAGGGGGAGACTCCCAAGGTAGTTAGTCCGGCTCCAAAGAAAAGGAGTGGTGAAGTGTGTAGCTTCTGTGGCCGCCCTGGCCATCCAGTTGAGAAATGTTTCCAGAGGAAGGGAGCTCAGAAGCAGCAGCGGGTGCTAGCACTTCAGGGTGCTCCGAAGGGTGAGGTGCTCTGCCAGTTGTGCAAACTGAAAGGGCATGATGTGGCCCAGTGTTGGACAAAGGAAAAGTTCTGCTTCCTGTGCAAGCAGAATGGGCACATGAAGTTCCAATGCCCGCTAGTTCAACCCCCGTTGCAGCCTGTTCCACTTCGAACCTTGCCGCTGCCGCAGCATCAGGATAAAGGAAGAGGAAAGCTGAACGTGTTAACCCAGGAGCAAGCGCAGTCTTCGACCCAAGTGATCGCAGGTTAGACCTTAAGTCAACTGGTTAGTCTTGATTCCTGTTAGTTCACTAAGCTAGACTAGTTATTGTTCGCGCTTATAGGTAGATTTAAAGTAAAGAATCGTTGAGCGCGTGTTCTGTTCGATTCGGGTGCTACCCATTCGTTCGTATCAAGGGCTTTCGTCGAGTGTCACCGTTTGACCCCTGAGCTGGGCAACGATTCGTTCCTCGTTAAGTTCCCTTCTGGTGATTTGGTGTCCTCGAACCGGTGCGTACGAAGTTGCCCCGTTCTCTTAGGAGATTTCTTGGTTGTTGCTGATGTCAAAGTGTTGGACTAAGAAGACTTTGACGTGATTTTGGGTATGGACTGGCTGTCCAGTTATGATGCGGTCATCCGATGCAAGGAAAAGCGTCTGGACTTCTTGATGGACAACGGTCAACCCATGAGCGTTTTTGGTTCTCCGTACCAGAGTTCTTCGATAATTTCTGCGGTATGTGCTCGGAAACTATTAAATTCCGGTTGTTTGGCTTACCTTGTTTCTGTAGTAGAAACTGTTCCTGGACCGCCGTGTATCGAGAGCGTTCCGGTTGTGCGAGAGTTTCCTGACATCTTCCCTATCAGTCTTCCTGGACTCCCGCCTGATAGAGATGTAGAGTTCGTCATTGATCTTGAGCCTGGTACTCGTCCTATTGCTAAGGCACCATACCGTATGGCCCCGCGCGAGTTAGAAGAGTTGCGAACTCAGTTAGATGATTTGTTGCAGTGTGTTTTCATTAGGCCAAGTTCTTCGCCCTGGGGTGCTCTAGTTTTGTTTGTGAAAAAGAAGGACGATTCTATGAGGTTGTGCATAGATTATAGAGAATTAAACAAAGTGACCATCAAGAACAGGTATACGTTGCCAAGGATAGATGATCTGTTTGATCAGTTGCGTGGTAGCACGGTGTTTTCGAAGATTGACCTTCGATCAGGCTATCATCAGTTGAGGATCCGTAAGTCGGACGTACCCCGGACTGCCTTTCGTTCTCGTTATGGCCATTTTGAGTTTCTAGTCATGTCGTTTGGTTTGACAAATGCACCCTCTGCATTTATGGACATGATGAACCGCGTGTTCAAGGATTTTCTGGACCATTTTGTCGTGGTATTCATAGATGACGTGCTAGTTTATTCTAAGAGTGCTGAGGAGCATGCTACGCATTTGCGCTTAGTATTGTCTACTCTTAGAGAGCACAAGTTGTATGCGAAGCTGAGTAAGTGCGAGTTCTGGCTTCCTCAGGTGTCCTTTCTGGGTCATGTGGTGAACAAGGATGGAATTACTGTAGACCCAGCTAAGATTTCTGATGTGTTAGATTGGAAGACGCCTTCAACACCTAAGGAGATAAGGAGTTTCTTAGGGTTGGCTGGGTACTACAGGAGATTTGTTCAAGGGTTCTCGGTGCTGTCGCCACCTTTGACTAAGCTTACCCAGAAGAATACGGCTTTTATTTGGAGCGATAAATGTGAAGAAGCCTTCCAAGAATTAAAGAGGCGTTTGTGCAGTGCACCTGTGTTGGCCTTGCCGATCGAAGGATTAGAGTATGCCGTTTATGTGGACGCATCTCACATTGGTTTAGGGTGTGTTTTGATGCAAGAAGGAAAGGTGATTGCCTATGGGTCTAGACAACTGAAAGTTCGTGAAAGGAATTACCCTACGCATGACTTAGAATTTGCTGCAGTGATTTATGCTTTAAAGCTTTGGAGACATCTTCTTTATGGAGTGTCATGCATGATTTTCACGGACCACAAGAGTCTGAAGTATGTCTTTACCCAGAAGGAGCTGAATCTGCGCCAGCGGAGGTGGTTGGAGTATGTTGCGGATTATGAAGTTGATACCATATATCATCCGGGTAAGGCTAATGTAGTGGTTGATGCCCTGAGCAGAAAGACCGCGCAAATCTTCAATCTCTCTGTGCAGTCCTTGGTAGAAGAGTTTATGTTGATGGATATCTCAGTCGGTAGTAGTACCGCGTCATCGAGCTTAGGAGTTGAAGAACCTTCTTGGATTACCCTTACGAGGTTGCACCAGAAGGAAGATCCTGATTTGCAACATCTCCAGGATAGAACTGAAAAAGGTGAGCTACCTTACTTTTCAATCGATGATAAAGATACTTTGAAGTATCGAGGTAGATACTATATTCCCGCGCTTGATGACATTCGAACCAAGATCTGTAGCGAAGGGCATGATTCGAGTGTTTCATATCATCCTGGCTCCACAAAGATGTACAAAGACCTGAAGCAGATCGTTTGGTGGTCAGGTATGAAAAGTGATATAGCCAAGTATGTTTCTGAATGCTTTACTTGTCAACGTGTTAAGGCAGATCATAAGAGGCCTGGTGGTAAATTAAACCCTTTGGATATTCCAACATGGAAGTGGGAGAGTATTTCAATGGATTTCATTACCGGTTTGCCGAGATCTCCTGGAGGTCACGATTCGGTATGGGTCATAGTTGACCGTCTGACAAAGTGTGCTCACTTTGTGCCGTTTAAAATTGGATATTCAATGGAAAAGATTGCAGAACTTTATTTGAATGAAGTCATCAGATTGCATGGTGTGCCTGTAAGCATTGTGTCGGACCGAGATTCAAGGTATATGTCTCATTTCTGGAGGAGTCTGCAAGGAGCTTTGGGTACAGACCTTAGATACTCTACCGCTTACCACCCCCAGACAAATGGTCACACGGAGAGAGTAAATCAGATTTTGGAAGATATGATCAGGTGCTATATTTTGGATCATGTCGGAGCTTGGGATAAGAGCCTGGGATTGATGGAATTTGCTTACAATAACAGTTATCAGGAAAGTCTGCAGATGGCCCCCTTTGAGGCTTTGTATGGGAGGCGTTGCCGAACTCCCTTGTTTTGGGCTGAGGTTGGTGAGAGTCCGTTGTTAGGCCCAGAAGCTTTGGAAGAGATGAGCGTTGCTGTGACTCATATCCGCGAGAAACTTCGTGTTGCTCAGGAGCGGTATGAGAAGTATGCTAATCGGAGGAGAGTGGATCTAGAATTTTCCGTTGGAGACTTAGTGTTCTTGAAAGTTTCTCCGATGACGGGCATTAAGAGATTTGGAAGGAACCACAAGTTGGACCCCCGGTATGTGGGACCTTTCCAGGTTGTCGAACGCATCGGAGCGTCCGCTTATAGATTAGATTTGCCTACCTCATTTCCAGATGTTCACGATGTGTTTCATGTGAGCCAGTTGAGGAAGTGTTTGCGTAGTGATCGGCTTGTTCTTGATTCGGTGCCCGTTTTGCAGCCCAATCTTTCGTATGTTGAAGAGCCTGTCCGAATCTTGGAGACCCAAGAGCGTGTGTTGCGGAGGAAGACGATCCCGATGGTTAAGGTTCTTTGGAAGAATCAGGGTGTCGAAAGAGCAACATGGGAGCTGGAGTCTGCCATGAGACAGACTCATCCTAGCCTCTTCTCTTAGATTTCGGGTAACTCTTCTGTCTGGTAACCTTTAGATTAAATTCTTTATCTTTCTTGGTCTTTGGATTCCAAGTTTCGGGACGAAACTTCTTTCTAGGGGGAGTGACTGTAACGCCCCTGATTTTCGTTAATTATTTACGTGGCCGCTGTGACGTAGTTTTGGCATAAGGGCGGTACGTCAGCTCGTCAGGTTTAGTTTTGAGCCTTAGCTTAGTTAAAGCTTGTAATTTAGATCGAGCGCGCGAGTTTTCGCGTCGTTTTGATTTGTAGAGGAGATTCTGTGTAGATATTGAGAATTTAGCTTCGGGAAGCTTTTGCCCGAGTTTGGCTCGTCGGAACTGAATTCTGACTTCGCGGTTGGATTTGTAGCGCCATGTCTCAGTTAAGGTGCAAATTTCATAGAAATCTGAGGTGATCAGTTTCCCTCGCGGTTTCAAGTAAATTGGGGAATATTTAATTATTTAAATATTAAATTAGGTTTTAGTATAAAACCTAATGATCCTTTCCCTATCCACCTTCTTCTCCATCGACCCCAAATCAGCCGTCGAGCGAAAGAGCGAGAGCGGAGCTTCGAGGAGCGTTCGGTCGGCGATTCCTAAGGCTGTGGTGGTCGAAATTGCGTTCGGAGGGTTGATTTGGAAAGCTCTCGGCAAGATCTTCGTCTTCGAGGTAAGCTTTTCCCGTTTGAGGAGTTTTTTTGGAGTTAGGGTAGTGACCTAACCCCTTCTTTCGACCCGAAAAGTTTCAGGAATCTGTGCTCGTTTGTTTTCCTGGCCGATCCATAGCTTCCGGAGCGAAGATCTTCGAGTTTGCAAGGTTAAGGCAAGTGGCAATTTCTTTCTCCTTCTCTTTGATGTTGGAGTGTTGTTTCCTACTTGAGTTTGTATTGCATTATCTCAACTCTTGATCTTGGAGTGTTGCTTGGCTGAATTAACTCTTAGACTCCCTTTGGAGATCTCCCTAAATGTCTATTTTTTTCCCTCATACAATTGTCTGCAGCTTCTCAAGAAGGCCTCCTCAGGTTTCTCGAAAAATGCCCAGCTGCCCCCCTTCTTACTCTCGAAAAAGACCAGTTTCCTCGAAAAGAGTCAAGTCTAGTTCTCGTGAAGGACCAGCCTTCTCGAGAGGTTTTCAGCCTTGTTCTCGAGAAATGCCTTGATTTCTCGAGAGATCCTCTGTCCTGATCCCTATTTATTTCTCGAGAAGTACTATTGCTCTCGAGAAGTCCAGTGTCCCGATCCTAACCTCTCGAGAAGTCCCCTCCCGAGAAGTCATCTCTCTCGATAAATCCCTGCACCTCTCGAGAAGTTCCCTCTCGAGAAGTGTCCCTCCCTCTCGAGAAGTCCCCTCCCTCTCGAGAAGTCCCTGTCCTGCTCTTGAGAGATCCGTGCTGATAACCCCTTGGTTTTTTTTTTGAGAAGTCCTTTTACCTTCCCTCGAGAAGTGTCTTCTCCTTCTCGAGGAATGTCTGCTTTGTGCCCGTGGTCATGATTACTTCTCCCCTTTTGAAACCTAGTAATTGTTGTGGTTAAACCAATTGATGAGTTCTCTTATATTTAGTTTTGGAAGAATGTTTACCTTGTTGTGACCCTACTTCTTAAGGCATCCTAGTGGTTATCCTTTCGGGCAGCATCCCGTGTTTTATTGAAAGTTAATTAATAAGAACCGTTGTCTTTAGCCTTACATAGTAGTTGTGTTTGGGGGATAGTGGGGGAAATGTTATAGCCTTGCACGGTAGTCGTGTTTGGGTGGTTGGGTCTAGAGTACCCCCACCCGGTTTTTGGGCTTTGGGTGGCGGAGGTAGATAACCGCTCCCGTTTAATTGAGTTGATCAATCTCTTTAAATGAAATCAACAAAATAAATGAACTTGTTTGTTCCTCTTTTGGTATATAGCGCACTCGATGCTTGCTAGTTCTTTGTTTGGAGCTTCTTTTCGGTAAATCTGGCTTGGGTTGGTACCCCTTGTGCCTTATTTACTTTGCTTCTTGTTTTATTTCTGTCACTTGAAATTCCTTGCTGTGGCATTCTTTGTTTTATTGAATGCCTCAGGTTCAGGGCCGTAGCGGTTAGTGGTGTAGCCCGAAGTCTTCGGGAGTTCTTAGCTGCTGTTTACCCCGCTGCTGCGAGGTAGTTGTCTTAGTTTCTTCTTGTGCTCAGACATACTAGTTGGTGCCAATGGGTTAGTGTCATGTTGTTGACGCCCATTGTGCCCTCTTTTTACCTCATAGTTTATTGCCAGTTAGATGCCACTACTTTCAGATCTTGTGTATCCTACTCTCTGGGAATGATTTATGTTAGGTGCATTATAGTTATAAAAATGGTTTTTCTTCATCCTCACTGCATTCTTTCTAACTGAAGCCATTAACTTTAAAGTCGCTTAAAGGTATTTCTACTCTTATAATACACCTAGTTATGTGCATATCATTTACCTTATGCTCCGTCGTTTGCATACATTTAGGACTTTGAGTAAACTAAATCAAGTACTTTCCGCTGCAATTATATATACTTTCTCAGTGGACTAGTTGATCCACGAACTGAGAGACACAGTTCTTACCTCAAACCCCTAATAAATGATTTCAAATGTTGACTTATCATATAATCATGTTTTGTTGGTTAAGTAATAGGTTCCCTCCTGAGCGTCTACAGTTGTCTCATGTATGACGCGGCATCATGACGTGTATTTTCTCTTACTCTGATATTCTTAAATTCGGAGAAAATACGGGTTGTGACAAGCCACTTCTCGTAGTTTGGTCCATTCATAGCATCTTGGTAGGTTGCAGGCTCATCATCATGATCCATAAGCAACACGTTACCTATTTGAGACACGAGAAATTCATATCTCTCAGGCTCAAATCTTGGTCTACTGATGCGCAAATCTTAACACACCGCTATAGGCGGTAGTAAGACTGCGGCACGAATCGGCAGTGTACCGATCGTTCAAGTAATATAAAACGAGGAGTAATCCCCGAGTATCGAATCTCTCAAGGAACACAGTAAGGTGGAGTTAACGTTCGAGGAAGGACTTGAGATCGAAGTCCTTGAGTCGGATGGAATGCGGAAACGGGGTGATTTGGCTTTTGGAAAATAAAAGAAAACATTTACAACTACTCCTATGCAATGCCGCTATGCAGTGCTTCGCTTGGCGGGATGGAGACTAGGCAGGCCTTGAGCGCGCTGCGTCGCAAGGGCGGTTGGACGAGTAGGCAAGCGGAGTCGAACTGTGCAGGCCTTGAGCGCACTGCTTCGTTGGGCGAATGGATTACACGGGCCGCTATGCCACGCTTCGCTAGGCGGATGGAAGAGTAGGCAAGCGGATGGAATGGTTCACACCGGCGGAGTCGGAATGGATTACATGGCCGCTATGCCACGCTTCGCTAGGCGGATGGAAGAGTAGGCATACGGATGAGGGACGCAAGCACCTCGTCGACAAGCACGCCACTAGCAATTGCTAGTGCGGCACACGAACATGACGGCGGGATGGAGGATGGATGGTGGCTCACCTCGTACACATATGAACAAAATATAACTTCACATAGACATGAAATTAAGATTACAAACATGATTCATAGTGTTCATTATCAATACATGAGAGATCTAGCTACAAACGCATCAATAAGAGAAGAATAAGGCAAGAAATCGACCGAATCCGAAGTCGCGTTGTAGATTCACGGTTGGAATCGCCGGGTTGTCAATCCGCGTCCACGCTCGGTCCGCAACTACGTCCGGGGTAGAGAGAGCTGTCACTACTCTCCAATGAGCCCGTCTTCTTCGTGTCATGATCCGGTAGAGGTTGCAAACTTCCTCTTGCTTGATAGCGATGGCGGCTAGATCTTCCTTTGAAGTGCTAGGACGAAGGAGGAGGCCGAGAGGAAGCTCCGGCTCAAGATTGGCGTGAAGAACAAGCCCGGAGCACCTCCCGATGGTGGGCGGCAGTGGAGGGGCGAAATCGGGCGCTCTGGAGCAGGAAACGGCGGGCTGGCGGAAGAAAATGCGGAGCTCCCCAACCTAATTCGCGAGCAGGAATATTTATAGGCGCTGGAATAAACAGTGTGCACGATCATTGGCGCACGACCAGTGGTCGTGCGCGCTGGAATCCTGTGATCGTGCGCCTGCCTGGGTGGAGGCTGCAATGTAAGAAATTATAAAATACCATGTTCGCACGACCAGTGGCGCACGACCGGTGGTCGTGCGCACTATCGTAGGTGGTCGTGCGCACTGGTCGAAACAGAACTCATAAAATTGATGTTAAGTGTGCACGAACAGTGGCGCACGACCGATGGTCGTGTGCACTATCGTAGGTGGTCGTGCGCACTGTCCGAGACAGAACTCATAAAATGGGGGTTAAGTGCGCACGATCAGCGGCGCATGACCAGTGGTCGTGCGCAATAGAACCAGTGATCGTGCGCAGTGTTCCTGTACAGAATTGTACCGGGAACACCTGCACGACTCCTGTTCCAGCACAACCACGAATCCAGCCACTGAAAGTGGCACTTAACAATGCATGAAAACTACTAAAGAAGAAGAACATGAAATAACACCAAAAACGGGCCTAGAGGTGCACTTAGCATGGAGTATCAAATATGAGCTAAAATAAGGCTAAAATGCGGTGGAATGACTAGAAAAACGGCCCAGATGAGTCCAAATATGTGTATATATTTGGGACTCATCACACCCCCAGACTTAACTGTTTGCGCATCCCGAGCAAACAAATTCTAAGCGAACGGGGAAAGAAAAGTAGATGGCTTAAAATTACAATACAGAGTACCATGCGAAGTCGCATGCTCACGTGCATAAGAAAAATAGTAGAGAAGATTTCTGGTTATATAAACAGTTTATATATTTCTAAAAGAGTAAAAGCATATTACAACTACTCAAAATGGTGAACAACGGTGAATCATTTGGTCATGCATACGGAGAAAGTACGCTAAGCGCTGAGACGAGCATTGCTCAAGATCGGGATGCGGGACAAACTCCACTGAAGTCCATCAGTGTCGGTGACCATAAGCTTGCCCGGTCACATTCTCTCCACGACAATAGATTGGTTCAAGGCGTGAGTCAGTAGGACTTTCAGGTTTTAATTGAGGCTTGGGTTACGGTGAGGTAAACAATGATAAATAAAATGGCTTAAAACACATAACCCAATTAAGCTTTTAAAATAACTACCCGCGCACCAAAATCGAATGCAAGTGCACCACACCCCCAGACTTGGACTTTTGCAACATAGGTGTGTGCACCGCCTACTCCCAATACATAATTTTTTCTACATGATTTTTCAATAAAACTCATTTTTCTTTTTTTTTTCTCTTTTCCTTTTCATTTTTTTTTCTTTCTATCTTCTTTTTCTTGTCTTTTTTTTTCTATCAGCAAAATTTTCAAATGAGCATATCCACAGATTCACATAATAAACACCACAATCAACACCCCCCACAATGTAAATAAAACTACAACTAAAGCTCAGATTTGGGTGTGCGACTAGGTTAGGCTTTTAGGCTTTGGTGTGATATATGCGGAGCTGAATCAATGAAAGGGTAGGCACAAAGAGGCTAGCAAGGGTAGACGTTAGGCATGAAATAAAAAGTTCAACCGGGCCAAAATAATGGCCTACGTCATTCTCACGCACTAGAACTTATCCTATGCCAATGCTTCAAGAATCGCTTGGGGCAAGTTCTAGCCACCGAGAAAAATTCTCCTTTCTCCCGACTCAAGCAATACGAGTCTAGCGATCGTTTACACACATCCCAATGCTACCGTTTGATTCCACCGGATTCACCATTTGAGTAGAGTAAACAACATTTACACTAATAGAAAAAAACCATAAGTATAAAGAGAAGTCTAATCTACACAAATTTCTATGCAACCGAGCACTCGACTAGGAGCACTACTAGAGTCAACATTTTACTCTGCTGCATAGTCCTAAGCCATCACCTAGACTTTCCCAAATAGCTGAAGAATTCAATTCACAACAGAGCAAGCAAACAGATGAGTACGCGCTCAAGTGGGTGCTGTGGTGTGCAATGAAAATGGACAACAATTTCCAATAAGCTAAAATAAAAGTACTTCTAGCATGCTATGCAAGAGTGCACGTGAGTGGGCACAAAAACTGCTCTCCCCCAGACTTAAACTAAACAATCCACAAAATATATGACATGACAATCAGAAAAGGCTAGGGAAAGAGAGTACCCAGTGCTCAGAAATGAGCACACCAGAAGATTGGCGTGTAAGCTAAAATGAGCCGCAGCATCCGCCATCCAGAAAAGATACCTGCAGGGGTCAGCTCCGCAGAAACAAAAAAAAATAGAAAACTGAAAAAAGAATACTACTAACTAAACTAAACAAGATGAAATAAGAAATGCAGGAAAAGGTAAGATAACTACTGGGGTTATTGTCATCCCAGCACGACTTATTCGGATTTTATACAATTCTAGCTTATAGGCCTATGAAAAGAAAAGTGGACAGGTAACTGTTCTAATATGCGTGTAGGTAGCGGGTACCTATACGGAGAAAGAACAGTCGCGCCTCTACCCGAATATAAATACCTGCTCCTCACAGGTAGAGGGAAAAGAAAGTAAGAAGAGGAGGAGGCCTGGGCCTCACTCATCTCACCAAAACTATCCTTGCCCAGCAAGGTATCATCTCCAGGGAGGCAGTAGGAGAAGGCAATGAGTGGGGCTTCCTCTACGGAGGAGGGATCAACCTCCTCACGTGAGAGGATACACTCATCATTGACTTGAGCAGAATGCTCCAAGTCCTCCTGAAGTACCTGTGAAGACTCAACCTGCACTGGCTTAGATAGAGAAAGGGGATTAAGAGATAAAAAAGAAGAAGAACATGAATAAAAATCAATCGGGGGAGTGATCCCGGTCTCACTCCCGGCAAGATCCAAGGATAGATCGCTATCATCATCGTAAGTATCATAGCGAGGGGAACCCAAGAACTCAAGGGCCTCAGTGGTGGTTTGGACCTCCTCGTCCCATGAAGAAGTGCAAACCTCCTCATCAGAGAGAGTATCCTCCTCATCCCACCGAGGTGCACCATCGTGTTCAAAGTATTCATTCTCCCCTTCGGGGAAAACAAACTCCTCATCCCACTTTGGAGCATCCTCCGAGTCAGAAGCATCACCCCACCCCTTCACTTCGATAGGATCATAAAGAATGTGTGTAGAAAAATCATGCAAAGAAACTGGAGGAACATCAGAATCAGAAAGTAGAATATCAGGTTCCTCCGCAAAAAGATCTGCTAATGCCTCCCCGATGGAAAGAATACTTTCCAAATCCCACTCAGGAGCATCTAGGAGCTCCCATTCCTCTCCTTGTTGGCCAACAGATGAGTGATCATCATCACTAGGAGTGAAGCCATACATAGGGAGTGAGGAGTCCATGCATGAAATAAGATCGGGGGCAGATGGCACGATTGCCTCCATGGGTAAAGAATGAGTGATAGGGACAATGTTGTCATGAGTGGAGGAGCGGCGGTCAGGATTGAAAAGACTAGTGCAGTCCTTCAATTCATGACCCTCTCCTCGACACAATAAGCAAACAACGTTCCTACACTGCCTAACATTTAACTCATTCATTTGGTCTATATAATAGACCATCTTGTCATAAGTGCTATGAGAAATGTCCCATGATGACATATTTGACAAATAAAGCAGATATAACGAGACTGAAATTCTTTGCAGGAAAATTTACACAAACTAATAAAAATTCTTGGATTAGACTTGCCTAAAACTTTAAGATAAGAGGGAAAGAAATAATAACAAGCGGTAAATAAGTAAAAAGCAAACAAAAATAATAAGGCGGCTATACACACTGGAAGAAACTTCTCTCTCTCAGCTCTCCCTCTCAAGAAAACTCACACGTCTGTGTTCCCGGGCAACGGCGCCAAAAACTTGATGCACAAATCTTAACACACTGCTATAGGCGGTAGTAAGACTACGGCATGAAACGGCAGTGTACCGATCGTTCAAGTAATATAAAACGAGGAGTAATCCCCGAGTATCGAATCTCTCAAGGAACACAGTAAGGTGGAGTTAACGTTCGAGGAAGGACTTGAGATCGAAGTCCTTGAGTCGGATGGAATGCGGAAACGGGGTGATTTGGCTTTTGGAAAATAAAAGAAAACAACTACAACTACTCCTATGCAATGCCGCTATGCAGTGCTTCGCTTGGCGGGATGGAGACTAGGCAGGCCTTGAGCGCGCTGCGTCGCAAGGGCGGATGGACGAGTAGGCAAGCGGAGTCGAACTGTGCAGGCCTTGAGCGCACTGCTTCGTTGGGCGAATAGAATACACGGGCCGCTATACCACGCTTCGCTAGGCGGATGGAAGAGTAGGCAAGCGGATGGAATGGTTCACACCGGCGGAGTCGGAATGGATTACACGGGCTGCTATGCCACGCTTCGCTAGGCAGATGGAAGAGTAGGCATACGGATGAGGGTCGCAAGCACCTCGTCGACAAGCACGCCACTAGCAATTGCTAGTGCGGCACACGAACGTGACGGCGGGATGGAGGATGGATGGTGGCGCACCTCGTACACATATGAACAAAATATAAATTCACATAGACATGAAACTAAGATTACAAGCATGATTCATAGTGTTCATCATCAATACATGAGAGATATAGCTACAAACGCATCAATAAGAGAAGAATAAGGCAAGAAATCGACCGAATCCGAAGTCTCGTTGTAGATTCACGGTTGGAATCGCCGGGTTGTCAATCCGCGTCCACGCTCGGTCCGCAACTACGTCCGGGGTAGAGAGAGCTGTCACTACTCTCCAATGAGCCCGTCTTCTTCGTGTCACGATCTGGTAGAGGTTGCAAACTTCCTCTTGCTTGATGGCGATGGCGGCTAGATCTTCCTTTGAAGTGCTAGGACGAAGGAGGAGGCCGAGAGGAAGCTCCGGCTCAAGATTGGCGTGAAGAACAAGCCCGGAGCACCTCCCGATGGTGGGCGGTGGTGGAGGGGTGAAATCGGGCGCTCTGGAGCAGGAAACGGCGGGCTGGCGGAAGAAAATGCGGAGCTCCCCAACCTAATTCGCGAGCAGGAATATTTATAGGCGCTGGAATAAATAGTGCGCACGATCATTGGCGCACGACCAGTGGTCGTGCGCCCTGGAATCCTGTGATCGTGCGCCTGCTTGGGTGGAGCCTGCAATGTAAGAAATTATAAAATACCATGTTCGCACGACCAGTGGCGCACGACCGGTGGTCATGCGTACTATCGTAGGTGGTCGTGCGCACTGGTCGAAACAGAACTCATAAAATTGATGTTAAGTGCGCACGAACAGTGGCGCACGACCGGTGGTCGTGCGCACTATCGTAGGTGGTCGTGCGCACTGTCCGAGACAGAACTCATAAAATGGGGGTTAAGTGCGCACGATCAGCGGCGCACGACCAGTGGTCGTGCGCAATAGAACCAGTGATCGTGCGCAGTGTTCCTGTACAGAATTGTACCGGGAACACCTGCACGACTCCTGTTCCAGCACAACCACGAATCCACCCACTGAAAGTGGCACTTAACAATGCATGAAAACTACTAAAGAAGAAGAACATGAAATAACACCAAAAACGGGCCTAGAGGTGCACTTAGCATGGAGTATCAAATATGAGCTAAAATAAGGCTAAAATGCGGTGGAATGACTAGAAAAACGTCCCAGATGAGTCCAAATATGTGTATATATTTGGGACTCATCATCTACCAGATCTACGTAGGACTTGTGTTTCTTGAGCAGGTTCTCCAGCTACAACTTCTTGTACTCCTTGCTCATGTTCCAATTTAGGTTCGTTCATTGTTTGTGGTTCTTGAACTTCTTCAAGTTCTACCTTTGCAGTCTTTCTGGATAAGAACTCTTTCTCCAAAAAGACACCAGTCCTTACGACAAACACTTTGCCCTCAGACGACAGGTAGAAGTAGTACCCTTTGGTCTCCCTAGGATACCCCATGAGATAAAATTTATCTGATTTGGGTTCCAGCTTGTCAGGCATTTGACATTGTACGTATGCCTCACAACCCCAAATCTTAATGAACGACATACTAGGACGCTTCCCAGTCCTTATCTCATATGGTGTCTTTTGAACCGTTTTCATTGGAACTCGATTTAGTGTGAAAGCAGCAGTCTCTAGAGCAAAACCCCAAATGGAAATGGGCAGATCTGCATGACTCGTCATCGATCGCACCATGTCCAATAAAGTACGATTCCTCCTCTCAGACACACCATTATGTTGAGGTGTTCCGGGCAGAGTGAGCTGTGATACAATACCACACTCTCTCAGATGATCATGAAACTCATGACTCAGATATTCGCCACCTCGATCAGATTAGAGTTCTTTTATCCTTTTTCCCAGTTGGTTCTCTACTTCATTCTTAAACACTCTGAACCTTTCAATGGTTTTGGAGTTGTTCTTCAAAAGAAACACGTACCCATATCTATTGAAATCATCAGTAAATGTAACGAAGTAGTAGAACCCACCTCTAGCCATAGAACTCATGGGTCCGCATACATCACTATGTATTATACCCAAAAGATCATCAGCCCTCTCACTACTACTAATGAAAGGAGCTTTCGTCATCTTGCCTAATAAACATGACTCACATCTCTCAAATGATTCATAATCAAATGAGTCCAGTAGTTCATCTCTATGGAGCATGGATATGTGTTTCTCGTTTATATGGCCTAAACGACAATGTCAAAGGTACGTAGGGGTTGAGTCATTTGTTTTTAGTCATTTAGTATTTTCTAAATTATAGATCGGATGGTCTAAGTTCAAAACATATAAACCATTAAACAATTGGGCTACACCCTAACAAACATCATTCATAAAAATTGAACAACAATTGTTCTTAATTATAAATGAAAAACCTTTCATGTCCAGACATGAAATGGATAAAATGTTTCTAGTTATGGCTGGAGCAAAATAACAGTTATCTAATTCTATTACAAGCTCAGTGGGCAAAGAAAGACAATAGACACCAACGGCAACGGCAGCAAATCTTGCTCCATTTCTGACGCGGAGGTCTACCTCCCATTTACCCAGCATTCTTCTCCTTCTCAATTCCTGCACATTTGTACAAATGTGAGAACCGCATCTGGTATCCAATACCCAAGATGAAGGAGCAAAAGTTTATCTCTATAACGTAAATACCTGAGGTGGAAGACACACTTCCCTTCTTCTTTTGCAGATCCTCAATGTAGAGGGGAAAGTTCCGCCTCCAATGCCCTGCCTTACCGCAGTGGTGGCACTTTCCTTCATTCGTCAGACCTTTCTTTTTCAGTGCAGAAGATTTGGGATCAAGATGAGACTTAGATCCTATCTTTGTCTTCTTTAATCCCTTGGTCTTGCCCTTGCCTTTATGCACCATCAGTATGGGGCTAGCAAGCTTGACCATCTTCATATTATTTTTGGCAGTTCTCAACATGCCTAGGAGCTCGGGCAGTGTCTTGTATATTTCATTCATGTTATAGTTCAAGACGAACTGCTCATAACTGTCCGGCAACGATTGCAGGATCAGATCTGTGGCCAACTCTTGGCCCAAGGGAAAACCCAGTCTTTCAAGGTTCTCTATATACCCAATCATCTTGAGTACGTGAGTCCCTACTGAGTCTCGAGATCCCATTTTGCACTGAAATAATTCCTTGGATATGTCAAACCTCTCTTGTCGAGCTTGCCCCTCGAACATTTTCTTGAGGTGCTCGATTATCTCATAACCACACATGCTCTCGTGTTGCTTCTAAAGCTCAGAAGACATGGTAGCAAGCATGAGTCATTCCACATCCAAGGTATCACAATTATCCGCTTGCACCCTTACCAAGATAGATTAATGCACCTTGCTTTGGCAAACCCACACTTCATCGATCGAGGCAGGAAGAGTGTCATCCATCGGAAGGCATCTGTATACTTAATATTGGTTAAGGGATTTTATTTTTCAATTGATGAACATTTCAACGTGATTAACATTTAATCACCGTGCACTTTCACAAAATAGAAATACAATATTCGCAAACCAAATGCATCCCATATGTGCACGAAAAAAAATTATCAACACTTTGATAAGAGGGGCTAAATCTGAACATTTAGAACATTTCTAAATCTTCAGATTTACATGCATTGAACACAGGAACACCAACTCCACTTATGCAGTAGACAAGCTCGTCTCTCACTGTCAGATTCAAAATCCATGACATTTGGTTTCACAAACCATTTCGAGGGACGGTTACTGCAAAGGAGAAACAATGAAATTGCAATGCAATCACATGCGTTCCTGGCGGGGTTCCAAGGGGCAGCGCCCCTGATGGTGATCTCGCTAACCGATCAGTGAGTGGGGTCAAGGGGCAGAGCCCTTGCAGGGTGCGGGGCAGAGCCCCGACCATTTTGAAAAACACACCTGTTGGGGAAATGATTTATCTTAACCCCTAGAACTGAACATAAATTCTAAGTATGAAAAATTGGGCTAAGTAAATATGCGTCGAATAGTATTCGACGCAACGTCGAAATATAGTCGACGTTTCTCTCAGGAAGAGTCGAAGTAACTCTTAGAAGAATTCAACGTAATCCTAGTCGACGTACCTCTGACTTCCAGTTGACGCATGTGATAAAGTCGACGCACCTTCCTTATTCTCCTCTTGACGTCCAGCTAGGATGAAATCGACGTTTACGTCGAATAGTAATCGACGCACGTCGATATCTATAAGTAATTCAAAAATACGCCAGATCTCTTTCCTTCTTTCTGTAGATCTGATTTTTATGGAATAATATTATTCTTTTATAGCCGTTCTGAATCAGCCTTTCCTTCTATTTGATTCTTGGCTTATTTAATTCAGATTATTATGGATATTATTTGAAATCAGAATGAATTCTTTTCCTTCTACAGAAATATTAATTATGGAAACTCTTACCTCTTTCTAATTCTTTGTCTGCTAATTGATTATTCTCCTTTAGCATTATATTTCAAACAGAGCTATAAATAAGAAGGAGGTAAGCAAAGAATAGAGCTAGTGATCCACTTCATCCATTTTCAAATAGAGGAAGAACTCTCAAGTGAAAAGAAAGAATTGAGATATAGTGCTGCAGAAAAGATCAAGCTTCCTTCTCCTTCTCATTCTGAAGTCATACTGCTGCAAACTCAGAAAGCTCTCACAAAAGAGAGAAAAGTTCACAATCTCCTTCTCACTATAGAAGAGAGATCATATTCACTATACTTGTGCTTCTAATCTTCTTGCTAGGAAGAAGATTCCTTCTTACATATATTGTTTCTTGTTCTTTTACTTGTTCTACTTCTTCTTTTCTTTCTTACTTCATCTTCAAACTGTGTAAAAGAGTTTTTAGAATCTATCTTCAAAAAATTCAGTTGTAGTGGTTCTAAGAGTCTCCTTATCAAAAGACTCAGTCTGGTTCTAAGAGTCTCCTTATCAAAAGACTCAGTGCAAGTTAGTGAATTCCTACCAAAGGGGGTAGAAGAGTGGACTACCCAAAGTTTGGGGAACCACTATATTTTCTTGTGTTGTGCTGTGATTTTCTATTTGTTATTTGTCTTCTTTACTTGCTTAATTCTTGTTGGTGTGTGGGAAGTTTAAATCTGTGATTCTTACACATATATATATATATATATATATTTGCACAAAGTATTTTTAATCTCTATTCACCCCCCCTCTAGAGAATTCTAGTGAGGATAACTGTGCACTTTCAATTGGTATCAGAGGGAGGTTGATTTAAAAAGGTTAACTCCTTGATCAAAAAGATCCTACCTCTTATATATATATATTTCTGAAAACTTATCTTTTCACATGACACAAATCAAAGATTATGCTTCCACCAGACCACCAATTTGCAACCTTGAAAAGTTTGCACTTTGGAAAACAAGAATTAAAATTTATCTAAACTCTATTGATGGAGAATTATTTGATGTTATCATGACAGGTCCTCCCAAGCCATTCAAGAAGGACTCAAGTGGAAAGGACACACAAACACTTGCTCCAAAGGCTGAATGGACAGATGAAGAAAAGAAAGCTCAAGCATGTGATGCCAAGGCTATGAATATCTTAGTCTCAACTCTCTCAGATGAGATCTTCCAAAAGATTGCTGAATATGAGTCAGCTAAGGAAATATGGGAAGCTCTCAACAAAATGGTAGAAGGGAGTGCTGATGAGAGGAAGGATAAAAAGGCATTACTTATCTCTCAATATGAAAACTTCCAGAAGAAGGAAAATGAAAGTGTTGCTGACATGTATGCCAGATTCAGCCTTATAATAAGTGAGCTAAAAACACTTGAGAAGGACATATCTCTCACTGAGATAAATGACAAATTGCTGACTTGCTTCCCTAGCTCTTGGGATTCAAGAATCTGGCCAATTAAAGACTCCAGAAGTCAAAAAGAAATCTCAACAGATGTCCTGTTGGGTAAATTAAGATCTTATGAACAACTGCTGAAAACAAGAGCTGAGAAAGAAGAGAAAGAAAAGGCTCCTTCACTCTCAAAAGAAAAGAGCATTGCTTTGAAGGCTACTGAAGGAGAACCCTCTACAAATGATGAAGAGCTGATCAGTCTACTGGCCAGAAGATTCAAGAAGTGGATAAAAACAGAAGGATCCAAAAGGAGAGACCCAAGAACCAGGTATGACAAAACTCCTAATAAAGAGATTATTTGTTACTCTTGCAGGGAACCTGGACACATTGCACCTGAATGTCCTAAAGAGAACAGCAATAGGAAAGATCTGAAAAGAACAGATCTAAAGAAGAAGAAGAAGAAAGAGAAATGGTTCATTGCTCAATCATGGAGTGATTCAGAATCTGAAGGAAGTACCTCATCTGAAGATGATCAGAAAAAGGCTAAGCAAGAGGAAACCTGTCTGATGGCTACTGAAAAGCCTGAAGATACATCTCTGGTAAATATATTTGATGATGTAGATTTCTCTTCCATTCATTTCAAAAATAGTTTCAAAGAACTCTGCTTAGATCTAGTCAAATCTGAAAAAGAAGTAAAGGAACTAAGAAATGAACTAAACAATCTGAAACAAATAAATACACAACATAAAAACTATAAGCTTAGTCTAGGACTTTCAGAGGAGCAACTAGATAAAATCAATACTGAAAATCAAGCACTAAGAAATGAGCTAGCAAAGGCAAAAGCTTTTGAAGACTATCTAAATGGCAGAAGTCAGAAGCTCAAGAATATCTCCAACAATCTCACTGATAGATTTAGACAACTAGAATATAAGACTGCTTAGAACCTAAACCTCAATCACCCAGCAAATCTGTCTGGAAACATCCCATTCACTTCTCTAGGGAAAATCATTTGACAGGAGAAAAATCACAAGATAATCCAGAAACAACCACTGTTTTTAACAAAAATAATCTCACTATACATGAAGGAATCCTAGGTAAATATCCTCAGAAAAGAAACAAACTTGCGTCGAATCATTATCGACGTATGTCGAACACTACTCAACGCAACTCAAATAATGCATCGATTTCTAATCAACGTAGACACCAAAATACGTCGGCTCCCAATCGACGCAATCTCTCCTATGCTTCAACTAGAAGTAACCACAGAATGAAGGAAGCGTCGACTTCCACTCGACGCAACTTTAAACATACGTCGAATTCATATCGACGCAACCAATCTTCCAAAAAGTCTTCACAATCTATTTCCCTCTATTATGAACACTATTTCTGCAACATTACTAAAGAAAACTGGTATGATAAGCCAATACCCCTAAAGGAGGAAGGATACTCTGAAAAACTCACTTATTCATTTATTAAACCCTTCACTGTTGGGAGGAATGGACCCCAGCTTAGGAGGGTCCAAACTAATGTTTAAAACTTTATGTGCAGATGTATCACATCTCCGGGCTGGTGTAGTACTTGGACAGTGGATGCTCCATGCACATGACAGAATACAAGAACCTGTTAATCAACATTGAGGATAGACTTGGACCACCAGTAACTTTTGGAGATTCCAGCTGTGGCCAAACCAGGGGCTTTGGAGATTTCAAAGAAGGGAAAGTCACCTTCAAGAATGTGGCAGTAGTCAAAGGACTGAAGCACAATCTGATAAGTATAAGTCAGATATGTGACAGTGGTAAGTATGAGGTAAAATTCACCACACTATTTTGTCATATTATTGATATCAAGACTGGTGCCATAATACTTAATGGAATTAGAAAAGGAAAGGTATATATAGTAGATTTTAGCTCCTCACCCACAGAAGTGTGTTTGTTCAACAATATTATTAATAAGAGTGAATTATGGCATAGGAGACGGGGTCATCTAAACCACAAAACCATTAGTAAACTATCAAAGAATAACCTAGTCAGAGGCCTACCAAAGGGTAGATTCTCTAAAGACTCTCCATGTAGACCTTGCCAACTAGGAAAACAGACCAAGTCATCCTTTAAACCAATTGGTAAGGATGACTCCCCTAGGATCCTCTACTTACTACACATGGATCTCTTTGGTCCCATATCCACTCAGAGCTTAGGTGAAAAATCTTATACCTTAGTTATTGTAGATGATTATTCCAGGTTTAGCTGGGTATTCTTTCTAAGGGCCAAGTATGAAACTCATGAGATTCTCTCAAGATTCATAAGACAGATTCAATCTGAGTTCAATACTCATGTTTCAATTATCAGGAGTGATCATGGAACTGAATTTGAAAATCAGTCAATTGGTAGTTTCTGTGAGGATACAGGTATTAAACAAAGTTTTTCAGCCCCTAGAACTCCTCAACAGAATGGAGTTGCTGGAAGAAAGAATAGAACTTTAATTGAATCAGGAAGAACCTTACTTGCAGAATCAGGATTACCAAAAACCTTCTGGGATGAAGCAGTCAACACTGCAAACTATGTTCTAAATAGAAGTCTCATTCATAAAACTAAGGGAAAAACTCCATATGAGCTCCTGAAGGGAAAAATACCCATTGTCAAATACTTTAAAATTTTTGGATGTGCTTGCTTTATTCTAAATAATGGGAAAGATCATCTTGCCAAGTTTGACAAAAAGTCTAATGATGGAATATTTCTGGGGTACTCATCATCTAGTAAAGCATACAGATGTTATAACAGGAGAACTCTCAAAATTGAAGAATCTATGCACATAACATTTGATGAAACTAACATGCTGTTTAAGGGGGAGGAAACTTCCACCAGTTCTTTTCCACAGGAAAACAGCATGATTGAAACTCAGCTTGAGCAGCTGGTTCTAGAGAAAATAGATAATGGAAAAGAAAACCAGCTAGAGGAATCAAGTGAGGAATCTGAACAAGAACATGAAGAAGATTCAGAAAAGAGCATTCAAAACCAACTCCCACAAGAGAACATGGTTCAGGGAGAACAGGTGGAGAATGATCTCATTGCTAATGAGGAAGAAGAACATCTGACAAGTCCAAGCAGGACAAGGGTCAATTTGAAAGGTCATCCACAATCTCAAGTAATTGGAGACCCCAATATAGGAGTAAGAACAAGACACCAAGTCTCCAATGGGATGATGCTCCAATGCTTCTTATCACAAGTTGAACCAAAGAAGTTTGAGGAAGCAAATTGTGATCCTCACTGGATTATGGCCATGCAAGAAGAACTAGGCCAATTTGAGAGAAACAAAGTGTGGAATTTCGTTGAAAGACCAAGAAACTACCCAGTGATTGGTACAAAGTGGGTGTACAGAAACAAACTAGATTCCACTGGAGTAATTGTCAGGAATAAGGCAAGACTTGTAGCACAAGGATATAGACAAGAAGAAGGAATAGACTACAACCAAACCTTTGCTCCAGTAGCCAGATTGGAAGCAATCAGGCTCTTTCTTGCCTATGCAGCTTTCATGAAGATGAAAGTCTATCAGATGGATGTCAAAAGTGCCTTTTTGAATGGTGACCTTCAAGAAGAGGTATATGTGGAGCAACCACCAGGTTTTGTAAATCCCTCCTCTCTTAACTTTGTTTATAGGCTTAACAAAGCACTTTATGGTCTTAAGCAAGCACCTAGAGCCTGGTATGAAACTCTCTCCAACTTTCTTTTAGAAAATTCTTTTGAGAGGAAAAGTAGATAAAACACTTTTTACTAGAACCCATAAAAATCAACTACTTCTTGTTCAAATCTATGTAGATGACATCATCTTTAGCTCAACTCATCCCAAACTTTGTAAAAGATTTGCTAATCTTATGCAATCAAAATTTAAAATGAGTAGTATGGGAGAACTCTCTTATTTCTTAGGACTACAAGTGAAACAAAGCAGTGAGGGAATCTTTATCTCACAATCAAAATACACTAAAGAATTAATCAAAAAGTTTGGTATGGAATCAGCCTCCACTATGAAAACACATATGGCAACTAATGCCATTATAGAAAAGGATGACAAGGGAAAATCAGTAGATCAAAAGACATATATGGCCATCATAGGATCCCTTCTATATCTAACAGCTAGCAGACCTGGCATTATGTTTGCCACTTGCATATGTGCTAGATTTCAGGTTGAACCAAAATAATCCCATCTCACCTCTGTAAAAAGGATTCTTAGATACCTAAAGGGAACCCCTGAACTAGGTCTGTGGTACTCAGCTGAAACCAACTTTGAATTAATAGGTTTCTCAGATGCAGACTATGCTGGATGTAGGGTTGATAGAAAAAGTACATCTGGTACTTGCCAATTCCTAGGTGATAGGTTAATATCATGGGTTAGTAAGAAACAAACCTCAGTCTCAACCTCAACAGCTGAAGCTGAATACATAGCTGCTGGGAGCTGTTGCTCACAAATCCTGTGGATGCAAAATCAGCTTCTTGAAAGGTCAATAACTCTAAGATCTACTGTGATAGCTCTAGTGTTATATCCATAGCATCCAACCCAGTCCTTCATAGTAGAACCAAACATATAGAGATCAGACATCACTTTCTTAGAGACAATGTAGAAAAAGGTAAGATAACCTTAGAATATATTCCTACAGTTAATCAAAGAGCAGACATCTTCACAAAACCCTTGGATGAAACTAAGCATAACTACTTCATCAACACCTTAGGAATGCTTGATGGAAGCCTGTAACCACCATTGTTGGGGAAATCTAAAAGAAATCAGAAAATCTAAGAAAGTATTTGAAGATACGTCGAATACATATCGACGCACCGTCGAGAAAAACTCGACGCGGACATTGATTGCTTTCAGGCAAAGCTACATCGATCTCTTATCAACGCACCGTCGACTTTATATCGACGCAAGTCTATGAACACGTCGACAAAACGGTAGACTGACAAATCTCCACGGAGCGTCGACTCCATATCGACGCATACGTCGACATCAATGCCCATGCGTCGACAACGATTCGCCGTAACATCGACCTCTTGTCAAAATTAGAATCAAATTCTTACTTCCTCTTTTGACGATTGGATTACCTGATATACCTTGATTTCTGTTTCCTTTCTCGACGTTTCACCTTCTTTAAATAATACCTCTTATTTCATAACATATACTCTCCTCAACCGCCAAAACTTCGTCTTCTACCTCTCTCTCTCTCTCTCTCTCTGCATCAATGGCACCAACTCCTGATCAATCGGCCCTCATCAAAGCGATGAACGATGCTCTTGAACAACTAGTAAATGACTTCCAGACTCGAATGAACCACTTCGCCAACGAGTGTGCTGCCATGATCAACACCTGTGCAGTCAAACTGGCAAATCTCTCTGCTTCTCTTCCTAAGTTTAATGCTCTCATTCAAGAACAGCCTTTGTCGCCAGAAGGGTTTAAATCCTTTATGCAGGATGTAAACCAGGGGGAGAGTTGCTCCAGAAACCCCCCTTGTCAGGTTCTCTATCTCTCTTAAAAGCTCAGGGTTAATTTTCTCTCCAACTCTAAATATTATCTCTAAAGTATTACACCAACTTCCCTTCTTACAATAGGCTCCAATCTTCTCCAATCACTCTGACTACACCTTCAACAAAAATTTTGGAGAGACCTCATCCTACCATACTGAAGGAGATCATGTTGTGGATTCAGCATTCAGAATAGATGCCCCACATACCCAGGTGGAGATTGCTGTGGTAAAGAACACAAGTCCAGGGGGAGGAAGAAGCAGCCTCCTCTGATGACTGGAGAGGACAAGTGTGTATTGAAGCAACCCCATGTGAGGAAGAAATTCAGCATCACTCTCCTGGCTTCTCTGCCAGTTATATCAAACCGAAGACACCCCTACTTGAGGATATCCCTTCAGGAGAGATTGAAGGAGACAAACATCCCTCAGCAGAAATTACCCTACCAGAGGACATTCTGCCTTCCATTGCAGTTCAAACTCCTCTTCTTGAAGAAGTTCCTTCTCCACCCAAAAAGAAAACTCCACTTCAACCTTCCTCTCTACCTCCACTGCTACCTCTACCTCCACCAGTAACAAAACTTACTGAGCAGCTTAAAGCACCTACTCAAATCCTACCTAGGCAAAGTCCAGGAGGACAAATACAAAGAAAAAGAGAAGCCACCCCTACTGGCAAAAATTCTCCAAAGAAGAAAGAAAAGAATACGCAAAGGAAAAGAAATATAAAAAGGCTGTTGAGGAGATAAAGATGTTTGGAAAAATACCTAATATCACTCCCAACAGTCCTATAAAGGAATACCATGATCCTGACATGGAAAGGAGGCATGAAGAAATAAGAGAAAGAGAGCTGTATGAATATGAAGCAGCCAGGAAAGAAGTAGAAGATAGGAGGAAAGTCTGGATGGAAAAGATCAACAGGGGAATGACCAAGGAACAAATTCTTGTTGAATCTACCATCAAACTTCCAAAGAAACTGTTTAATGTTGAAGCTTATCAAAAGAAAAATCCTCAGGCAGGACTCATTCTAGAAAAGGGACAAAAACACAAGAGGGGTGTAGGGTGTGCTGAAGACACTTACATTCCCTATAAGAAGCCCAAAAGACCTGCAAAATTAGACAAATGGCTTGACTCACCCTGGAAAGGGAAAGGAAAGATGACTGAGATACCTGAGAAACAGCCATCAGAAAAGAGAAAATATAGGCCAAAGGTTGACAACAAAGGACCACCTGAGCCTAGACTTACTCAAAAGAAACCTCAAAATATTACAATTGAGATGATTGATGAAAAGGCAGCAGTCATCATCAGCAAGGGCTATTCTCTAAATGATACTCTCCCTGAGGCTGACAAAGTCCTGAAGAAATTGCACACAATCATCAGAAATGTCCAGGAGCATCCAGATAGAGTCAGGGGCTATATTTTTGATGCCATTGAAAACTTATCTAGAAAACTTTATTCTGCCTTTGTCAATTTCATGTACAACAAGAAGTTTCTAGCTTAAATTTTGTGAAAGACAATTACTTATTCTATTCTCCTCTGATTGCTTAGCATATTTCTTCTCTATATAAAATGCTTTGCTGTGATTGATCATATGCTGATATAATTTCTCTCTAAATAGGGTTAAGACAAATAGGGGGAGATTGTTGGGGAAATGATTTATCTTAACCCCTAGAACTGAACATAAATTCTAAGTATGAAAAATTGGGCTAAGTAAATATGCGTCGAATAGTATTCGACGCAACGTCGAAATATAGTCGACGTTTCTCTCAGGAAGAGTCGAAGTAACTCTTAGAAGAATTCGACGTAATCCTAGTCGACGTACCTCTGACTTCCAGTCGATGCATGTGATAAAGTCGACGCATCCTAGTCGACGCACCTTCCTTATTCTCCTCTTGACGTCCAGCCAGGATGAAATCGACGTTTACGTCGAATAGTAATTGACGCACGTCGATATCTATAAGTAATTCAAAAATACGCCAGATCTCTTTCCTTCTTTCTGTAGATCTGATTTTTATGGAATGATATTATTCTTTTATAGCCGTTCTGAATCAGCCTTTCCTTCTATTTGATTCTTGGCTTATTTGATTCAGATTATTATGGATATTATTTGAAATCAGAATGAATTCTTTTCCTTCTACAGAAATATTAATTATGGAAACTCTTACCTCTTTCTAATTCTTTGTCTGTTAATTGATTATTCTCCTTTAGCATTATATTTCAAATAGAGTTATAAATAAGAAGGAGGTCGGCAAAGAATAGAGCTAGTGATCCACTTCATCCATTTTCAAATAGAGGAAGAGCTCTCAAGTGAAAAGAGAGAATTGAGATATAGTGCTGCAGAAAAGATCAAGCTTCCTTCTCATTCTGAAGCCATACTGCTGCAAACTCAGAAAGCTCTCACAAAGGAGAGAAAAGTTCACAATCTCCTTCTCACTATAGAAGAGAGATCCTATTCACTATACTTGTGCTTCTAATCTTCTTGCTAGGAAGAAGATTCCTTCTTACATATATTGTTTCTTGTTCTTTTACTTGTTCTACTTCTTCTTTTCTTTCTTACTTCATCTTCAAACTGTGTAAAAGAGTTTTTAGAATCTCTCTTCAAAAAATTCAGTTGTAGTGGTTCTAAGAGTCTCCTTATCAAAAGACTCAGTCTGGTTCTAAGAGTCTCCTTATCAAAAGACTCAGTGCAAGTTAGTGAATTCCTACCAAAGGGGGTAGAAGAGTGGACTACCCAAAGTTTGGGGAACCACTATATTTTCTTGTGTTGTGCTGTGATTTTCTATTTGTTATTTGTCTTCTTTACTTGCTTAATTCTTGTTGGTGTGTGGGAAGTTTAAATCTGTGATTCTTACATATATATATATATATATATATATATATTTGCACAAAGTATTTTTAATCTCTATTCACCCCCCTCTAGAGAATTTTAGTGAGGATAACTGTGCACTTTCAACACCACCGAAAACCTCATAAAATACATCAAATTTGATGTTCCAGGAAGAAATCTACAGATTTAGAACGCTTCTAAATTTCTAGATTTGCACGTATGGGATCGCAACCTCGCTCCGATACCACTGTTGGGTTTTCTATATACCATTTAGAATGATAAGGGCACATCAAATGTGCGCAGCGGAAGAAATAACTAGAACAACCCAAAGAGTAAGGATCTTGCGGATTTCATAAATCAAGAGATTAGGAAAACAAAATGCAATATACCTTTCCGGGATTAAGTCAATACTCAACCAAGATGCTCCAAGAAGAAATTCGATAGACGAACTTCGAGTTCCAAGCGCCGAAATATATCGGCCCCTCTATAGAGATCCACACAAGGAAGGAGAACCCTAATGCCTTGTCGCACAAGGTATGTGTCGGAGAAAGAACGCCCTCTGCATCCCCATGAACTGCTAGATCCGTTGAAGGAGAGGCGGCGACTGTCGGCGGCGAACAAGGTCGACGTACGGGGCGAGGTTTGCGGATGGGGACGACGTCTATCGGAACGCTTCCGACTCGCGAAAGGGATCAAATCTCACTTTGACCTAATCTCGTCCCCTTATATACGCAAGGAATAAAAACAGGCTATCCGCAGACCAGAGGGAAAACAGAACAATTCTGCCAGATTTAAATTCGTCGAATGCTACTAATTCGACAAAACGCTTTGGACAAATTATCATATTCGACTAAACACTTTCGACAAATTGTCTTAAATTCGACTAAACGATTTAGACGAATTCGAACAGATAATTTCGACGAAACACTTTAGACGAATTATCATATTCGACTAAACACTTTCGACGAATTGTCTTAAATTCGACTAAACGCTTTAGACGAACTCGAACAGATAATTTCGACTAAACACTTTAGACGAATTATCATATTCGACTAAAGACTTTCGACGAATTTAGCCAAGTCCTAAAGAATTCGTCTAAACTATTTAGACGATTGATCATTAGTACTTGTTTCCCATTTGAGACATTCTCAATTCAATTCCGAACAGTCATAGGATTGGTCCTCCACTCATATCCAATATGAGTAAGACCAACACAATCCTTTCTCCAAATTCTCCAAACACTTTTATGTGCGACCATATAGGCTCATATTGCGTTGACAGTAAGACTAACTGTTGATTGCTTTGAGATCACCTCAGAAACTCCAACAATAGAACACGATTCTATACCCTAGTAAGCGATCTCCCTTTTGCGAATCAGAGAGTGCGACAGAAGAATTCCGAAGAGCAACGAAAGAGTTCCGATCGGCCGCCCCCGCACCCCGACGCCGCTGCTGCCTCTCCCTGACGTCGGACCTAGCAGTTCGTGGGAGACGTAGAGGACTCTTCTTCTCCGACCTAGTTCTTGTGCGATAAGAAGCTAGGGTTCTCCTTTCGCTCGTGTGGACTCCCGTAGAGGCGCCGATCCATTTCAGCACTTGGGACTCAACGACTGTTCTTCAGATTTTAGTTGTGGAGCACCTCAGTTGAGTATTGACTCAATCCCCTTCATGTATTGCAATGTGTTGCATTTCTTATTTCTTGATTCATAAAATCGCAAGATCCGAAACTCTTTTGGGTTGTTCTTTTTTTTGTTTCTTCTGCTGCACATATTTGATATGCTAATATCATTTTGAATGGTATATAGAAAACCCAACAGCGTCCCCCTCGATCTTTCGCCCCGCCGGCTCGATAAATTCCTCATATGACAGAGGGGGATCTCGGGCAAGTCCCATTTTGAACATCCCTTGCCGCAATCTGGGAGGAAAGGCAAGCTGCAAGGTGTGCTCTTGCACCTTATGGACCAAGAGAATCTCCTCCTGGAATCGGTCCATGTAACTCCCCAACGATTCATCGATCTTCTGCTGGACTAGGAAAACAGCCTCGGGACCCTTCTTCCCCTTCTTTGACGTGGCAAACCGCAGCAGGAAACTTCGGCGTAGATCTTTGAAGCTATAGATAGATGGTCCCTGAAGGGAGCTGATGGAACCAGTCTCTCACATTTCCCTTAAAAGAGATGGCAAACAACTTGCACTTGAAGGCGTCTGTCATCTGCCTTATGGACACGACGTCCTCAAATCACTAGGGATGCTGGAGGGGATCATCCTTTCCCGTGTAGTATGACACGTCGGGCTCTGTAAATTCCTCTGGAATGGGAGCTGAATGGACTTCCTGACCCTACCTGGCGAGCTGGGGGTATTCGCACAGTCTGCTCGCTTGGGTAGAGAGCACTCGACGGGCTGGAAATCATCACGCGTGCATGGATGGCTCGCTTGTCCTCCTCCGCCTACGCCTCCTTCCCGGTTTGCCTGCCGGATGCATCCTCGCCCAAGTCTTGCGGGGTGAGCACTGGAACCGCGGGAGTTAAGCGTGTGCTCGACGGCGAGAGAGCGATGCGCAGGGTCTCCAAAATCGACTTCTTGAACTCGTTGAAGTCACTCTTTCTAACGAACTCGCCTGAAGGGGGCGAGCTCCCAAGGTTGCATCCTTGCCCATTGCTTCCGGCCATGGGATTTTACTCAGGATTTTCTGAATAAGCTACGGTTGTCACAACCCGCATTTTCTCAGGAATTAAGAATATCAGAGGAAGAGAAAATACGCGTCATGATGCCACGTCATGCAGGAGACAACTGCAGACGCTCAGGCGGGAACCTATTACTTGATAGTTGAAAACATGATTTCACGATAATCATTATTTGAAATCATTTATTAGGGTTTAGAGTCAGAACTGTGTTTCTCAGTTCGTGGATCAACTAGTCCACAGAGAAAATTATATATGTAACTGCAGCGGAAAACACTTGATTTAGTTCATTTAAGGTCCTATATGCACGTGAAGGCAGGACATAAAGTAGATGATATGCACTTATCTAGGCGTAGTATAAGTATAGAAAATATCTTTAAGTGACTTTAAAACTAAGGGTTTTAGTTAAAAATGATGAGATGAAGATGAATGAAAAAGCCATTTTATCACTATAATGCACCTAGTCATAAATCATTCCCAGAGAGTAAGGTATCCGATCTAAAAGCAGTGGCATAAACTGGTAAGTAAACTATAAAGTATCAAAGAGGCACAATGAGCGTCAACAAGCTGACACTAACCCATTGGCCCAAACTAGCATGTCTGAACACAAGGAAAAGCAAACAACAACAACTACTACTACCTCACAGCAGCGGGGTAAACAGCAGCTAAAAACTGCCGAAGACCTCGGGCTACTCCACCAACCGCTACGGCTCTGGACCTGAGGCATTCAATAAACAAGAACGCCTCAGCAAGGGAATTGCAAGTGGCAAGAAATAAGGAAAAGACAAGCAATAAAGGCATACGGGGTACCAACCCAAGCCTGATTCACTGAAAAAAAAAGAAGCTCTGAAACAAGGAGCTAAGCAAAGCACCAAGTGCAACCAAATGTCATAAGTAGGAGCAAGTATAAATTAATTATCTTATAAATTTATCATACATGAGACTGATCAGCTCAAATAAACGGGTGCGGTTTCTTACCTCCGCAACCCAAGCCCAAATCCAGGTGGGGGTACTTCTAGACCCAACCACCCAAACACGGCCCACAGGAACACAGGCAACGCCTGCTGATCACATCCTTGAAATGGCCACCGTGCAAAGCTAAAAGCATATATTCATTTTTATTAAATCATTAAGACACGGGACGAAGCCCGAGAAACAATCAACAGGGATACCCTAAGAGATAGGGTCAAAGCAAGGCACACACCGATCAAGATGGATCACAAGCGAAACCAAAGATTTGCAAGATCACAGCAGGTTTAGAATTTTGATAGGAGGTAAACATGATCAAAGACGCAATGCAGTTATTAGCAACATCACCGCATACTGCTAACATCACAAATACTAAGAAGAAACACCCTAAGGATAGGGTCACCATGAGATAACTGCTGATCAAACGATTCATAAGGGGAAACTCAGAGTCATTGAACCAAAAAGGCAAAGGGGTTCAAGCTCGAGGGATTCACGATCAAGGACACCCAAGAGACTTAGGCAAAACTCCTTGTACCCTTGTAAGAGGCACAAGGTTTCAAGAAGGAGGAGAAGTAATCAGAGGCATAAATCATGACGAATCATAAGAGTAAACTCGAACGTTAACAGACCACAACGAGTAAAAGAATTCAAGCAAAAGGGATTCAAGATCAGGAGCACCGAAGGGATACTGGCAACATCCTTGTGCGCTTGAGAGGACACAAGATTTAAACATGAGAATCGCAACGAAATCACATGCGCTCCTGGCGGGGTTCCAAGGGGCCGCGCCCCTGGCGGGGTCTTAGGGGCAGAGACAGTCATGTCTCGAGACATCAGTCATGTCTCGAGACATCCAAAGGGCAGAGACAGGCATGTCTCGAGACATCAGTCATGTCTCGAGACATCCAAAGGGCAGAGACAGGCATGTCTCGAGACATCAGTCATGTCTCGAGACATCCAAAGGGCAGAGACAGGCGTGTCTCGAGACATCAGTCATGTCTCGAGACATCCAAAGGGCAGATACAGGCATGTCTCGAGACATCAGCCATGTCTCGAGACATCCAAAGCTGCTCTCGAGCTACAGCAAGAACAAGGGGATTGTATCGACCACGGTGTTCTCTAGGGAAAAAATTAGATACTAGGGTAAGATTGAGGAGGAGGAAATCAAGGGGAGGTTCTAGATCATAATTTACTACACCAAACACACAAAACTCTTGCTAATTAGCATGACAAGAGCTCAAAACGGGCAAACCAACCGTCAAAAGGATCAAGAGAGAAAGAGGAAGAAACCACTTGCCTTAACCTTGCAAAACTCGCCTAACTCCGCTCCGAAAGCCAAGGTAACTCCCGAGCACGAAGACCTGAAGCGCTAAGGACCGAAAGGAAGAGTTAGGTCATTTCCATAACTCCAAAACTTCCACGAAGAAGAACAAGCTTACCACTAAGACGAAGATCTCGCCGAGAGCTTTCCAAATCTTCAAACCAAACTCGATTCCGACCACTACAGCTCTAGAAATCGCCGGTTGAAGGCTCCACGAAGCTCCGCTCTCGCCCTAACCTTCGGCGGCTGATTTTGATCGAGGAAGGAGATGAATAGGGAAGGGAAGGATTTTAGGCTTATATATAAACCTAATTTATTATTTAAATAATTAATTAATCCTTCAAAATACTTAAAACTGCGAGGGCGACCAAAACACCTCGGATTTCTACGAAATTCGCACTCTAACTAAAACACGGCGCTACGAATCCAACGGCGAAGTCAGAATTCAATTCCGACAAGCCAAACTCCGGATAAAGCCTCCTGAAGCTAAAATCTTGATAATTACTCCAAACCTTCACTTTAACTCGAAACGACGCGAAATCTCGCACGCTCGATCTGAATCACGAGCTCCAACTAAGCTAAGGCTCGAAACACTATCAAAAGAGCTGACGTAACACCCTTACACCAAAATTATGTCACAACGGGTACGTAAAAAAAAAAATTGACGAAAATCAGGGGCGTTACAACGGTTCACGCTCACCACACCAAAAAAGTTGAACCTGGATACCTCGGTTCAACTTCTGAACCCAGAAACCACGGCTCGAGAGGAGTTCAAACTGGTGTAACTTGCTTTTACTTCTCCTGAGTTCAATCACTAGGCCAGACACTCAGAGCAAAGAACCTCACTCACAAAAGGTGAAAAACTAGGAATAGCGCGAGCTGCAGCGATAAGGTCCTGCCACTAACCCGAAAGATCTTAGAGAACTTCCCCTCTAAAGCCAAATGCTGAGTTGGGCACCTTGGAGAATGCTAGAGAGTTCCTGTCTACTCACCCGAAAACTACGGTAAGCAGCAAGCTAGAACTCTCTAACCGACCCAAGCTAGCCAAATGAGAGAGAAACAAGTGAGAGATGTTCTCCAAAGGTGCCCTTTAGGGTCTATTTATAGTTTTCTCAAAATGGACTGTGGATAGCTGAATCCCGCCTCTTAGTTTTACTAAAAGCAGCCCAAATTTGTTTGTCAACAACGAAATCCCACTGTTTAGAATGGCTAACTGCAGGCCAAAATGAGACTTTCTGGGATAAACAGACCACCAAACAAACAGGCGAGTCCATGCTCTAAGCTGGCTCGCTAGAGGGGCGAGTACACGGTAAGGCTGGGACTCGCCGCTCGCACCCGGATGAGGGGCAAGTGCAGGCTAGGGGCGAGTACACGCTGGGACCCGCTACTCGCCCAACTGACTCACCAAAGCCCAGCCTTGCTCCTAATCGCCTAATGGCTTGATAAATCCACTCGACAAACACGGGGTTGTACAGTCATCTCCTTCAGAGTTTCATTATTGTGAGTTTTTATTTATGAGTATAATCTTGTATTTCTCTTTTACCCTTTGATTTTTTTTTGAATCGGTAGTGGAATTTGCCCGTGGTTGGCTACTAGGTCCGTATATGGCTTGGAAGAATTCGTTGCGGGTGTTGATAACTAGATCTAGGGTTTAGATCTAGGGGCGGCTTAAGACCTTATTTGGGGAGAGATTGACTAGAGTCAACTGGTCTTTGGGAGAATGGTCGGTATCGAAAAGAAAACGAGTTTTCATTTTTCGCCTCGATTTCTAGGGCTATAGAAATCAATATTTTTGTAATCGAATTTCAAATCAAATAAAATCATGTCTTTTATTGTTTTTAATTAACTTGATTTTATTTCTTCATCACTAAAATGTTTTAAAGAAAAATATTTTTATTATAACTTTTAGCAAATATATCATAACTTTTATTAAACCATTATTCATCCCTCTCTAAGGGCGCCAGTAGATCCAACATGTAAGTACTCTTTTAAGGGGGGAATTTAAGAGGTGAAAATTAAGAGTGTGCGCGGTGCGGTGTTGGCCCAAACCGCAACCGCGTTGCAAGGGCGCGGATTTGACCCGAGCAAAATCGCACCACTCCGAAATTATGTGGCGCGGTTTCGGTTTGGACCGTTGGTACGATTTTTTGCGGTGTGATTGCGTTTTTGGTGCGATTTTTAGTTTGCATTTTAGAATAAACACTTGAAAAGGAAAACAATCCCATAATATGTGATTAGGAAAAGAAACAGTATTATTCCCATAATATGCGATTATTAAAGGCTGTTGTTCTTCGCAAACCGTGTTTGTCTATTCGTAGTTCTAATGGAAGAAAAATTTGTTAATCGCAAATATTTTTTGTTATCCACAAATTAGTAAAGAAAAAAACTTTGATTGTCCTCTTCGCCTTCCTCACCACAGGGAGAGAGTAACTCTATGTATCTAAATCTTCTGAAACAAACCCTAGATATCTAAATCTTTCAAAACAAATCGCAATTGCATGACATCAAAGAAATCAACTTTCTTCCTCAACTTAGCTCGGTCTCTATCCGCACATCCATTTTATGAATCATGATCCGTCCACACATTGAAGTGCTCAGAAGATCGTCATAGTTGTTCCTTCGTTGTTGGGCCCTGCTCAGGAGAACGAAGACATGGACTGCTCAAGTTTAAAATTGGTCTGCGGATAATAATTTGCAAACTCAAATAAAGTGTGAAAAAGTTGATCCGTGGATAGACATTTATGATATGCGAATAACAATTGCCTTATTAAATGAGTAAAAATAAAATAAAAAACACAACATTAATAACAATTGCCTTATTTAATTGACATGTACTAAGTGCTAATCAAGCCTTCATTTAACTTCTCTTTTATGGTATGTTGGTCAATTTAATGCGCTCTGTTATTTTTTGTAAATACCATGTTTGATGTTATCACTACTTATTATCATAGATGAGTTTTGTAGTTCCCACTCTTAAAATTTAGAGATTGTCTAAAATGTTTCGTAGCTATACTAGTTCATAGTTTCCATGAGTCATAAAAAAGAAAAAATAATCACGTACTGTAATATTATCATGAAATCACTAGTAGTACATATATTCGAGAATGGTCAGTCAGCTTAGGCGCTAAGAGCTGAGTTATAGTCATGAATTTGGCTATTTGCGTTGTAATTGTAGAGTGTAATTGCATAATTGGTATATTGCTTAATAATATAAAATGTGATGTCATATATTTATAAAAAGTTCAAAGTGCGCAAAATAATTGGTGCGGTTTTGCGTTTTTTAAGATTCAAAAACCTCGTATCACGTGCGGTTTATAAAATTTCAAAATTGCATCTAAACTATGTTGTGTGGTTTAAAAGTCGGTGCGATTTGTACGGTGCGAGCGATCTTTACGGTTTGCAATTTTTTATGCTCACCCTGAAAATTGTAGTTAATTGATGTGTGAATAGACATAATTAATCTGCCTTTATCAATTTCTTAAGAAAAAAAATAAAGCATAAAAACCTCAAGCTCGGGCTAACGGGCACTTGAACTTTTCCGGGTAACCATTGACCTTCCTATTAGGTCGTTTGGTTATTATCTCGACTTTTCAACGGCGCCATTGCCAGCGACTTGGTGAGTTACGCCGAAATAAGAAAATATAAAATTAAAATAAATAGTAAAATAGAACATCGAAAAGGGCGGAAAAAATCCTCCGTCATCATCTACGCCCTTTCAAGTCCAACTCTGCTCGAACCATCTCAGCCATCTTCTTCCCCCAACTCCTCTCTTCCATCCGTAACTCAAAGGCCAGCAAGCAAGACAACCATCTCTCTCTTCCTCTCTCTCTCTCTCCCCCGATTCAATTTCGGGAGCTGACTGATGAAGGGAATCAGGGTTGGGCTTTTGATCTGGTTGATTATTTCTTCGTCTTGCAATTAGGGTTCAGTGGCAAGATTGGTAGGAATTGGGATCAGATATCTCATCAGGAATTAGGGCTTCGTGGGATTTAATTAGGGAAATTGGGCGGTCAGGAAGGGATTAAAGACGAAAGATGATGGGTGATGGTGTTAAGCAGATATTGGCAAAGCCGATCCAGCTTGCTGATCATGTGACAAAGCTGTCGGACGATGTTCGTTTGTTCAGAGTCGAATGCCAGGAACTGAAGGCCAGGACAGAGCGCCTAGCGGCGCTTCTTAGGCAGGCGGCGAGGGCGGAGCTCTACGAGCGACCGGCGCGGCGGATCATGGACGACACCGAGCAAGTCCTCGAGAAGGCCCTCGCTCTGGTTACCAAGTGCCGGGCCAACGGAATCATTAAACAAATGCTCACCATCATCCCAACTGTCGCTTTCCGCAAGATGTCGACCGGCCTTGACAATTCCATCGGCGATGTGTCCTGGCTCCTCCGCGTCTCCGCCGCAGGTGATGAGGACGGTGACATGCACCTCGGCCTCCCCCCGATCGCGCAGAACGAACCCATCCTCTTCCTCATCTGGGAGCAGATCGCAACCCTCCACCACGGCTCCCTCGATTCCCGTGCCGACGCTGCCGCTAGCCTGGTCTCCCTGGCCCGCGACAACGAGCGTTACGGGAAACTCATCATCGAGGAGGACGGCGTCGGTCCCCTCCTTCGCCTTGTCAAGGAGGGAAGGATAGAGGGCCAGGAGAATGCCGCTCGCGCCATCGGCCTCCTCGGGCGGGATCCCGAGAGCGTTGAGCAGATGGTCCTCGCCGGCGTCTGCTCTGTCTTCTCCAAAGTCCTCAAGGAGGGTCCCATGAAGGTCCAAGCCATGATCGCGTGGGCCGTCTCCGAGCTCGCCGGCAACCACCCGAAATGCCAAGACGTGTTTGCCCAGAACCACGTCGTCCGCCTCCTCGTCGGTCACCTCGCCTTTGAAACCGTACAAGAGCATTCCAAGTACGTCATCCCTGCCAAAGTCACCTCCATCCATTCCGTCGTCATGGCTAACAACGCCCCCACCAATAATCCTTCCGAGCCGTCTCCCATCGACTCCCTGGAGCAAACAGTGGTTCAGCACCCCATTGGAAGCCAGGCCAGCAAGAATCAGATGCTCACCATTGTCCAATCCACCATGGCTGCCAACTCCGGCAAGGGACAGGCGCAGGGTCCATTATCTTCCATCCCAACAAATGCCAGCACTAATCACCATCCCGCACACCCTGCCAACGGCAGGCAGACACAGATCTCCCTCTCCGGCACCAGTATCAAGGGGAGGGAGTTCGAGGACCCGGCCACCAAAACCTACATGAAATCCATGGCTGCCCGTGCCCTATGGCAGCTTGCTCGCGGCAATTCAGCCATCTGCAAGAGCATCACTGAATCAAAAGCTCTCCTCTGCTTCGCAGTCCTTCTGGAGAAGGGTGAAGAGGAGGTCCAGTTCAATTCTGCCATGGCCCTCATGGAGATCACCTCGGTGGCCGAGGAAGACCCTGATCTCCGGCGTGCTGCTTTCAAGCCCACCTCTCCCACCGCCCGTGCCGTCGTGGACCAGCTCCTCCGCATCATTGACAAGGCAGAATATGACGACCTTCTCGTGCCCTGCATCTCCGCCATCGGCTGCTTGTCCCGGACTTTCCGAACCACCGAGACGGGCATCATTCAGCCATTGGTGCGACTCCTGGAGGACAGGGAAGAGCTCATCATGCAGGAGGCCATTAATGCCCTCACCAAGTTCGTCTGCCCTGACAACTATCTCCGCGTCCACCACTCCAAAGCTATCGTCGAAGCTGGTGGAGCCCGAAGCCTCGTTCAGCTCATCTACTTCGCCGGGCAGGTGCAGATCGCAGCCATTATCCTTCTCAGTTACATTGCCGTCAGCGTGCCGGAGAGCGAAGCGCTGGCGGATGCCGAGGCTCTTCCGGTGCTCGAATGGGCTTCGAAGCAGCCATCAGTGGCTCAAGCTTCTGGAGTCGACATTCTTCTACCTGAGGCAAAGGCGAGGTTGGAGCTGTACCAGTCCAGAGGTGCGAGAGCCTACCATTGATTCCGGCAGTTGTGGCGGTGGACTGTGCCGTCCCTGGAGGAAGAAGATGAAGTATGTCGAGTCTAAATTTGAGGGGATTCTGTACATACATTGGAATCAAGATCAGTTTGTTCTGGCTGGGTTTTTCGGTGGGTGGAAAATGATGGTCTGGAGAGGATGATGAAGCGTGCTCATCTCCCAGGTAGGCGAATTGGAAATTCCATTGCTTTCATTGATGAAACTATAATACTCTATCTATAGTCTAGATTGGTTTATTCTTCCGTTAGAAGTAAAATAAATTCCTTTGGTTGTTAAATTGTTTTTGCCTTGCTATATCCCGGGACTGGGCAGTAGTTCTAGAATCTGATTTAGCTAAATTCTATCATTCCTCTACAGAGTAATCTTATTAACACCAGGAAGCATCGATACGAATACGGGTTTAAGGTACAATACTTATCCGGTACAACGGTATAATTTTTTTTAAAAGGGTACGACTAGATACGTTATTATATATATCATAAGTGCAATAAGAAGTCCAAAAACAATGAAACATCAAGTATAAATTATAATTTGAAGTACGAGTCCACAAACCAATGCAACATAACATGAAGTTCTCAAATATAAAACATTCATAAGCATTTCAAATTTAACATCTTATATATTTAACTAAAAGAGAAATAAAATTTAAGCTTGTTCTGTTGTTCATCAACCATTTTCCTCCTCTTTTTCTCTATTGCTAGAGATTAGCGCATATTAAATCTCTAGTTTGTCTAGAGACAGCAATACTAAGCATGCTAACACCATCAAAAAGATTTTGCCCATGCATCTCCTACAATAGCCCACATTCTACTTTCTCCTTCATTGTAGATATCATTTTTCCTTGATAATAAACATAGATTACTAAGCGCACAAAACAAATCATCAGCTCATTGTGGTTGAATTTTGTTTTTTCTCAATGACTGAGTTAAAGAGTATGTGCTCCAATTTCTATCACAACATGAGGATGAAGAAGGTTGGCTTAGAAGCTTCAAAGCAATCTTTTGCAACCACTTGACTAAGTCCCCTTAAGCTAGAAAACTCTGTTATGGATGTTGCACCCTGTTTACCTGGAAAACCGCTTCTCGGGTTGGATCATTCTCGGACCGGGCGAACTGCTGGGTCAGGCCGCTGGGTTCCAGGATCAGTGGCTCTCAGCTCAAGGTAAACCAGGCCGGGTGGTCTGATGTCATTTTCGGACCGCCCCCAAGAGTGAAGGTCGTCAAGGGCCAAAGCAAGAAGGCTATCCGCGGTCTCAGGTAGGAGACCGCGCGGGTTGTGCCATAGAGATTCAAGGTTCAAACCCGGAGAACAAGCCGCGGTTTCAGATCAGAGACTATCCGGGTTGCCTCATGAAGATCAGCCAAGCCATGTCCAGAAGACAGACCACGGTCTCAAGCCAGAGGCCGCTCGGTCTGAATCATTGACTTGGTCCCGGTATCTTCAGCCTCAGGTCAGACAGGTCGGAAAAGCAAGCCACCAAGCCGCACGGCTTCTTTCTTTTTTCTTCTTTGTGCATCCCGTCACCGCCTGCCCGTTTCTCCTGTACCCGGGCAGGTGGTTATTCTATCCCTGCCCATTCGGGCAGACCCCCAAGCCTATAAATAGGGGGCGGCACTGTTCACAAGGCACGCACACTCGAATCCAGGAGCTCGCTTGTTTGAGCTGCGGTCTCGAGTTTCCCGTCTTGCGGACTGTCAAACCGGCCGGCTTCTCTGTTCCTACATTTATAACCGCTGTAACCGCTTCATTTTAATCAAAGGAAAGCCCGTCGCAGGAGTGGCATTTGCCGCGGCGGGCGAAGTCCGGCCTCGACCGCTGCTAGCGGTCCGAATTCTCTAACCGAATAGTAACTGATAATTCGCAACCCTCGATTTCCTTCGGAAGCGCACTTTTGAATCGAACAGAAACATGCGACCTTCAGATCGCGAACTGTCAGCGAAATCTTTGGTTCAGAATGTCAGACCGCCAGTTCCCTCCAAGAGACCGATCCGACCATAGCGATGACTCTTTGTGGGAAGCTCTGGAGCGAACAAAGAGAGAAGCCGACCAGGCCCAGAAAGCAACTGATCAGCGTCTGGACGCGATCAGTCAGGCTCTAACTCTGTTAACCGAGCGGTTAGCCCCCCAGCAGGCCGCGACTAACCAGGCAGTAACTCCTGTCCTACCTCCTCCACCTCCATACCCATTTCAGCAAGTCGCCCATTCCCGACCACCACAAGAAGGTTCTGCGGCTCGGCAGAATTTTTACCAAGAGGCCGCGCACTGTATGCCGGCTCGGGTCCTCGACTTCCAAGGGGCGGCTTCTCAGGCCGCTCACTTTTCCTATCCGCCTGAGGTCGCCGCCTACCAATCCTACCCGGCTGGAGCCCCTGCCCGCTCCTATCAGGCGGCCTGTCCGCAAATGACCGCAGCAGAGATCCCCTACCACCCTGCTTTCCCTCTATACGAGGATACCGAGGAAAGTTCTCCCTTCACGGACGAAATCCGAGGAGAGCCGGCTCCAAATAACTTTCGAGAACCACGCCTGTCAACATATAGTGGGGAGTCCGATCCGGCAATTCATCTCCAAGCATTTGAATCGGCTGTTGCTCTGAGGACCATCACCGATGCAACTAAGTGTAAGCTCCTGGTAACGTCCTTTGATGGACAGGCCAGAGAATGGTTTTATGGACTGCATCCTCGATCTATTAGATGTTTTGCGGAATTGCGTAGAGAGTTCCTGCTTCGATTCTCTACCTCTAAAAAGAGGAAGAACGGTCCGGCAGCCCTATTTGAGATACGGCAGCAAGAAAACGAAACGTGGGCCCGTTTCGTCGACCGTTTCCAAAGGGAGATAATGGAGGTGCAAAACGTCGATCCGGAATTGTACAGGGTCGCTTTGATGCATGGCCTTAGGGAGGGGCCGTTGAAATTTGAAGCCCAAATCAGGGAACCAAAGACATATCAAGAGATGATTAGTCTGGCTAATAAGTTTATCATGGGGGAAAAGACTAATCCTGGTTATGTTGCCAAGTTGCTCAGCGACAATGATCAGTTTAGTTCCGCATCAACCCATTAGCAACGCTACAATCATTCATCTCGGCCTGATTTCGAACCTCGTGCTCAGAGGGGAAGAAATCTCAAGCCTAAGCAACCATTTCTTGGTCATCAACGGTTTCAGGATCAGAAACCGCCGTTGGCCATCGCACCCACTCAACCCATGGGGGTTCCGCAAATAATGCCCGTGTATCTGCCGCAGTACATCGCACAACCATCCCCAACTATCCCGTCCATCCGATATGATGAATCACAAGAGTCATTCACCCCTCTTAACGTCACCATGAACGAGGTCGTTCAAATTCTCCAAAAGAGGCCTGACTTCAAGAGGCCCCCTCCTTTGAAATCGGAAGTTCGCAATCGGAACCCAAACCTCTATTGTGAATATCACAAAGAGGAGGGGCATCAGACTGAGGATTGCCGGGCCCTCCGGTGGTTGATAGAAAAACTCCTGAAAGAGGGGAAGCTCCGAGGGTTGATTCGGCAAGAAACCCCGGTTGAACCACGAACCGAGAAGAAGAAGGAAGCGGTCGAAGTGACCTGGGAGTGTGCTGATGTAGAAGAGGCAGGTTGTTATGGGGATATCCATCCTGCGACCGAATGTATAGAATTGAATGATGTTGGTCCCCTTGGCAACGTCTATTGCATCCATGGTGGAGCAGGGGTAGAATCCTCTCGAAAATCTAGCATCGGGAGAGTTACAAAGCAGGAAGTGGCAGTCGCCTCCACTTCTGCTCCAGAAAAGGCAGTCGTTACTTTCGGCCAAGAAGATCTTCCCCCAAATGCAAATCCTTTCGATGATGCAGTAGTGATAAAAGCGGTTATTGAGAACTATACCGTGCATAAAATTCTGGTTGATACCGGCAGCTCGGTTAATCTCATTTTCCGCCAAACATTTGAAGCCCTTAAGACTGGAAAGTCTTTGCTCTCCACGGAAGGGCCCCTCTACGGCTTCTCGGGAGAAAAGAAAGAAGTGGAAGGGTGCGTGAAGCTTTTGGTGTCGCTGGGAGGCATAACGAAGCTGATAAACTTTGTAGTAGTGGAAGCCCCGAGCAGCTACTGTGCAATCTTCGGAAGACCAATCCTGAATGCTTACAAAGCAATAGTATCCACTTTTCACTTGGCCTTAAAATTCGCTGCCGAGGGGCGTCAATATCGGGTCCGAAGTGATCCAAAGGTTGCTCGTGAATGTTATGTGAAAACAGTTAATGTGATCACCGAGGCACCACTTCACAAGGTTCAGGATGACATCCATGAGGTATCCAAGCTCCCTGAGGAGGCCGAGGAAAACGCAGAGCGGAAAGGGACTTATCTGGAACCTGCCCAGGAGACCCAAGAGATCCCTATTGCTGAAGAGGAAGGGAAGAAGCTGATCATCAACGCCGAGCTATCAGAAGAAGAGAAGGTTCAGTTGATCTCCTGCCTGTTGGAGAATCTGGACATCTTTGCCTGGTCAGCAGAAGATATGCCTGGAGTAGATCCAGATGTTGCGTACCATCACCTCAACATCTCTCCTGAATTCAAGCCAATCCAACAGAAGAAGAGGGAGGTAGCAACCAAGCTGGCGGTACCCATCAAAGAAGAAGTTGCAAAGCTTCTTAAAGCCAATTTCATTTCTGAAATCCAATACCCCACCTGGATGTCAAATGTAGTGATGGTGAAAAAATCTGGGGGAAAATGACGCATGTGTGTAGATTTCACTAAACTCAATAAAGCGTGTCCCAAAGATTGTTATCCTTTGCCTCGGATAGATGTTTTAGTAGATTCCGCGGTGGGATATAATTTCATGAGCTTCCTAGATGCATTTTCTGGTTACCATCAGATTAAGATGCATAAACCTGATATCCCGCATACGTCCTTCATTACCAACGACGGATGTTATTGTTATCTTGTCATGCCTTTCGGACTCAAAAACGCGGGTGCGACATATCAGAGAATGATGGACACGGTTTTCAAAAAACAGAAAGGAAGAAATCTTGAAGTATACGTCGATGATCTTCTTCTAAAAAGTAAAACTTTTTCAATCCACCTGAAAGACCTCGTAGAGACGTTCGCTACTCTGCGGAGGTTCAAATTAAAACTAAATCCATTGAAATGCGTGTTTGGGGCAAACAAAGGGAAATTTCTCGGACATCTTCTCACCCCTGATGGCCTCACACCAAATCCGGATAAGGTAAAAGCCATCCTAGATATGACCCCTCCTCGTAATCAGAAAGAGGTGCAACAACTTGGGGGGAGGCTGGCAGGATTGAGCCGATTCATTTCCAAGTCAGGGGATAAAAGCGCTCCATTCTTCAAGACGCTTAGGGGAGGATCTAAGTTTGAATGGAATGAAGAGTGCGATAATGCTTTCGAACAGTTGAAAAAGCAGTTAACTTCAACCCCTCTTCTTCAAAGCCCTCGCAAAGGGGAAACATTATTCTTGTACTTGGGGGTGGGCCCAGATGCAATAAGCTCTGTCCTGGTTCGGGAAGAGAAAAAGAAGCAATTTCCGATATATTATGTCAGCCACATCCTCAAAGATGCGGAGACTAGATATTCAATCCTAGAGAAATTAGCCTTGGCTTTGGTCATGTCATCACGAAGGCTCCGCCCCTATTTTCAGGCTCATCCTATTCAGGTGGTTTCGGATCATCCACTAAGAAGTATCCTGGAGAAGCCGGATCATTCAGGAAGATTAGCCAAATGGGCAATCGAGCTGAGCGAGTTCGAAATATTGTACATTCCCAGAACGGCAATAAAGGCGCAAGTATTGGCAGATTTTTTGGTAGACACGATGGAGTCTAATCCTGAACAGGTAGTACAATCTCCTTTGGCTTGGATCATTTATGTGGATGGGGCTTCTGGCAGAAACTCCGTGGGAGCCGGGGTAGTTCTGATCAGTCCAAATGGCATCAGGCTGGAGCAAGCTATCAAATTCTTCTTTTCAGTTACAAATAACCAGGCCGAATACGAAGCACTCTTGGCCGGCCTGAGACTCGCGAAGGAGCTTGGGATAGAACATGTTCATGTGAAAACTGATTCTCTTGTGATGGCTTCGCAGGTTCTAGGGAACTACGAAACAAGAGAACCGATATTAAGAAAGTATCTATTCCTAGCTAAGGAAGAAATCGGGAAATTCAAATCCTTCATCATCGAACACATTCCGAGAACACAGAATGAAGAGGCAGACGAATTGTCAAAGTTTGGTCTTCCATCAGGAGGGGTGACCTCGGAACTTTTTCATCCGGCAACGGAGGAAGAGGAACTCATGCAGATCGATCAGCATCCTTCCTGGAAGGACCCTTCTGAATTATTTCTGTCAAGAGAGGAGTTTCATCAATCAATCAAAGACAAAAGTAGATTCAGGAGAAAGGCGGCCTACTACTACTTAATAGCAGGAGTTTTGTATAGAAAAACTTTGATTTCTCCCTCAGCACGGTGTGTTTCAGAAGAAGAGATCCCGATCATACTTCAGGAAGTTCATTCTGGGAATGTGGTAGTCATTCAGGGGCAAAAACCTTAGAGAAAAGGATCCTGCGGCAAGGATATTTTTGGCCAACTATGAGAAAGGATGCTGAAGCATTTGCCAAGCGCTGTGTACAATGTCAGAAATTTGCTCCTCTTCAACATCTGCCCGCTCAATCGCTTAGGTCGATAACTGCACCCTGGCTCTTCGCAGTTTGGGGGATGGATCTAGTCGGACCCTTTCCAATGGCTAGCGGCCAGCGCCGCTTTATCATAGTAATGATCGACTACTTCAGTAAGTGGATTGAGGCAAAAGCATTGGCAAAAACTACTACTCAAATTATCAAAAATTTCATCTGGGGAGAAATAGTCTGCCGACGCGGAATCCCGCTGGCAATCGTTACTGATAATGGGCCGCAGTTCAATAATCCCGAGATGATAAAATTTTGCAATCAGGTTGGAATTGACCTTCGGTTTTCCTCAGTACATCATCCAAGGACCAACGGACAGGTAGAAGCAGCAAACAGGCGAATTCAGCAACTCCTGATGAAAAGAGTTTTGAATCAAAAAGGAAATTGGGCAGACCAACTTCCCTCCATCCTTTGGACTCTTCGCACTACCCCATCTTCAGCTACAGGGGAGACACCATTCAAATTATCTCATGGCTCGGAGGCTGTTGTTCCTGTAGAGTTTGAGGTGGTCACCCCAAGAGTTGTGTATGCCAAAGAGGGAGGAGAAGCATGGGTAGAATACAATGATGAGGCCATCAGGTATAGTCTGGATCTGATCGAAGAACTTCAGGACGAGGCGACAATCAGGCAGGAAGAAGTTAAGAGGAGGATGGCAAAATATTTTGACAAAAATATCAGGGTAAAGCAGTTTGCAGTTGGGGATTTGGTGTTGGAAAAGGTAGATGCTGCGGCCAGATCTGGTAATGTTGGAAAGCTGAATCCCAACTGGGCAGGGCCTTTTATTGTCAAAGAAGTATTAAAGAATGGGGCCTACCGCCTCCAAACCAGCGAAGGAGAAGACATCGCACGCACCTGGAGCGGTGACGATCTTAAACGATTTTATCCTTGAACTATCTCTTTCATTCTTTACGTTTCTTTTGGTATTAAATGAAAAGCCTTATACTGACACTTCTCCTTGTCTGATGGTTCTCTACATTATAAATACATATATACATATCTCACTCCCTGAACCTCTGAGATATCGCCAAATTCTGCTCGAACCCCCTCGGATTGTAGTCATAGCGTAAAACCCACCAAGACCATGTGATGCGGGGAGTTTTCGCACACATGTAGTGGTAGCTTGCCAATTCCGCTGCGGTGGTCTTCAGAACTTTGGATCCCGGCCGATATCTGGCACACCCCTGCATCAAGGGAGGTCTAGGTGATTGTCAGCTCTATCATGCCCCGAAAGGGATATAGTTACAGCTTTGATGATCTTTCTGAGGAAAGCAATGTTCGCCGCCGAGGCCCACCTGCCCAACTGATCATCATAGCCTGTGACCATCAAATACTCTTAGGTACTCTCGAAACGGTGCCTAGTTGGGCCCACAACTGAGTTGATCTCTCTGAGGAAAGCAATGTTCGCCGCCGAGGCCCACCTGCCCAATTGATCAACTCGGCTTGTAACCCTAGGCAAGAGAGCAGATGAGTCGCTTACAGCTCTTATGACCACTTGAGGAAAGCAATGTTCGCCGCCGAGGCCCACCTGCCCACTTGGTCATCTGAGTCTGTACATGTTTTTTCTTTTTCTTTTTTCTACAGCTCTTATGACCACTTGAGGAAAACAATGTTCGCCGCCGAGGCCCACCTGCCCACTTGGTCATCTGAGCCTGTAGATTATCTTTTTTCCCTACAGGAAGGTATTCACCTCTTGTGGTTTTTTGTATAAAACCATTCGGGGAAGATATTATTAAAACAGGTGCAGGTGTTCGTCTACCCTAATAAAGGGTTGTGATATTAAGATCGGGCGGTCTGAACTTTCAAACCGAACGGTCTGATTGTGTATAAGTTAGGGTATTTCTGGATAATTACATGGTTGCCCGGGTTGTATTCTAACCGGGCGGCCCTGTCAATATTTTATAGGTTGGGTATTTCTGGACAATTACATGGTTGCCCGGGTTGTATTCTAACTGGGCGGCCCTGTCAATCTTTTATAGGTTGGGTATTTTTGGACAATTACATGGTTGCCCGGGTTATATTCTAACCGGGCGGGTTTTATCCATCCATTATAAGTTGGATATTTATGGAGCTAATTATATGACTGCCCGGATTGTGTTCTGACCGGGCGGGTTTATCTATCTCTCCATTCTGTTGAATTGGATATTTCTGGATCTGAATATATTGCTCGGGTTGTATTCTAACTGGGCGGGCATTACCTATCTTTTACAATTAATTAAGTTGGATATCTCTAGATCTAAATATATGATCGCCCGGATTATGCTCTAATCGATCGAGTTGAGCTATTTCTTAGCAAAAATTATCTCTAAGATGCAGTGGATTACTCGCCAGGATAGAATTCAAACCGCGCAAAGTTATTATTCGTTATTTATATCGGCAAGGATAAAATATCTCTGAATGATAAGAAGCCACCCGGTCTGAATTACAGTCGCATGAGTCTATCTGTTATGGTTCATACTATCAGAAATCAGACATCCTGAGACCTAAATGAGTAATCGCACGGTTTGAATATAGATCGTCCAAGATCATCAAATCATCACTTATGCTCAGATCAGGATAACCGCACGGCTAGATCATAAAAAGCAAAAGGTAAAAAGAAAGAAAAGAGACAAGACATCAACCACAAGTAAGTAACACTAGAAGGTCAATCAAACAGGTAAAATTTCTATTCATTCTTCAAAATGTTTTAACAAAATATTATCCACCCGGCTAACAAAAAGAGACCGGCGGTTACACAAAAAATAAAATCAAGTCAAGGGCATTAGTCTGCCGACTTCTTCTTCTTCTTGACAGGAGAAATCGAGTCCACATCAACGCCGGGCGAATAACCTTCACTTGACGTGGAAGAAGAATCCGATGAATCGCTACCACTAGACCGCCCGGTCTTACTAGCGGAGCCAGTTGTTCCAGAGGACAAGCTGTCCTCATCATCATCATCATCATCATCGCCGGCATCATCATCCGCGTCGACCTCCTCAGCGGCTCCACCACTTCCATCACCTCCTTGATGGAGTACAATCTCCCTGCCCGCATCGGCTTCAGCCTCCTCGCCCACCTTGGCTTTTCCCTTCTGCCTTCGGCTGATCTCATCAAGTTGAACCTTCAAAGCAGGGAAGAGGTCGGAGAAGGTAGTACCCCCGAATCCTTCGCACAGACCGCCCCGGTCTTCCATAAGACCCAAAGCTTTGTTGATCCCTTGGGCCACATGAGGCAACACCTCGTCTTGGAAGGCCGGGTTGGTCATCTCATATTGTTTCTGCAAAAAAGAAAAAATAAATTAGGTCACTCGGTCTGAACAAAAGAAGCCGCGTCATCATTTGTCAAACTCACCGCCACGACTTCTTGAAGCCGCGCATTCTCTTCTTGAAGCCGCACATTCTCCGCGACCTGCTCCTCGTACTTCTTCTCCAGAAATTTCTGGACAGAAACCAGCCGCCTGAACGACAAGGCCATGAAGTGATTGGCCGCGAACCCCCATGCGCCGCTAGCCGGGGAAGCTCTTCTTCCGGAGTTTTCTTCAGCTTCTTCAAAGTCTTTCGACCATACATAGCGGCCCCGGCGGCTAGCGCATGGCGGTTAATCTTGTCACTTCCCCATGGAGGAAGTGCAGTGGATACCCAGATGCGGCTCCCATCCCTATGCCAGAGGACAGTCGGGTTGCCCTGCAGGTCGGGCGGGTTTCCGCAGGAACGAAGAAGCTCATATTCATCAGGAGACGCCGGGCCCTCTTCCTCTGATAATGGCGACCTGTTTCGCCGCTGCCTTTTCTCCCTCTGGGTCAAAACCGGGCCGGCCGGAGTGACCGACTTGTTCGCGGGGACGATGTGCGCAGCTGCAAGGTAAAATCAGAAGTTTAAACAAAGCAGTCCGCGCGGTCATATGCAAGCGGTCTAGAAGAACTTACTGTGCTCGGGGAGGACATCCTCTAGCTCCGAGAACAGCGGGATGTAATGATTGATGTCCAACCGCTCGTTCTCAAGAAACGTGAAGGTGTCCATCTCGATCTTTCCAACCTGGGGGATCTGGAAGGCCTCTTCCCCCCGAACTTGCGGGTTGGTTTGCAACAGCCCGAAGTTGCCTTCGAGCATTACGAACCGCTCCGACCAGTCCGAGACCTTGTTCGCCAGGTTAACGATTTTCAGTCTGTGGCAGCCAAAGTAGAGGTGCCCCCTGAAAGTTGAAGTCCCCACGTCGGAGACAGCCCGCACCGAGAAGAACTTCCTGAATAGGTCAAGGGAAAAACTGGTTCGCTCGAACCGAAGGTAGGAAATGAAACTATATATGGAGGCGATGGAGTTCGGTGGAAGTTGGCCGGGTACAACCCCGTAATGGTCGAAAATGGCTATGACTTCAAGTGGCAGTGGAAATTTGAAGCCATATTCAAAATGGTCGACTGGGACGGCTATTTGGTGCGGATTGGAAGAGTTAATCCGCTCGTCGCGCAAAGGAAGCCGCGCGAGCAGGTTACTCCCTGCCATGTGTTTTGCAATAAACTCATCCAGTTCGCTCTGGGTGAGTCGGCACTCTGGGTGGTCCGCCGAATGAAAGGCCAAGGTCGCATCCGCTCGGACGGCTTTAACCTTAATAGGCCGCTGCGACTTGTTCTTAGATCGCGCCATCTGGAAATCGTAAAAATGACTTCGAAAAGTTCCTACTTATAGATTTTTACGATCTGCAAATAGTAAAACTATGTCGCGGCTATACATTCTAACCGCGCGGTCAATAGCCTGCATGGTTAGATTCACCAGAAAAACAAAAGAAGCAAAGACATTCAGGAAAACAGGAGCAAGCATACATCACAGATCGTGCGACCTATAATCAGTTCGAACAAAACACAGAGGAAATAGAACACAAAATACAGCGGTTAAATAAGAACCCGCACGGGTTATTCAAATCAAAGACAAGATAGAAAGGAACATTGTCTAAACAAAGGCCAAATCAACAAGCCGCATTCATAATACAAATTGTTCTCGAAAGCCGGTCACGGCTGACGGTGTTCTGGGGAGACATCCTCTCTGTGAAGTCGCGCGACCTGGTCGCTGGTGGTATTCAAAAGAGAGTAAATCTGGCTGGAGGTGGTTGATTGTGCTATGAAGCCGCCCGGCATCCCTTTCAACCCACGTAGCGGCAATCATGCGGGGGGTTGCGGTGGCCTCATCAATCATTGGATCAGCCGCCCGAACCGGGGGAGGATTTGAGCCCGCCCCAACAGTCGGGCGGCTAACAACCTGCGTTCCATCATTCATACTTCGCCGGCCCGCAGCGACTTCCCCGGTTAACCGCAGGAATTTATCCTGGTAATATCTCGAGTCATCCTCGAACTTAGCAGATATTTTCTTCTCCTTCTCGAGCTGAGCGGTCAGAGTAGCGACTTGCGCCACCTTGGCTCTCTTCTCGGCCTCCACTGCAGCCCGCGTGGCCTCCACCGCAGCTCGCGCGGCCTCAAGCTGAGTCTCCAGGCCATTCTCCCTTTCTGTCCTGGATTTCCTGTCAATCTCCACCTGCGCCTTCAGCGCCTCTTCAGCCTTCTTCCTCGCCATTCGCTCGGCCTCCAGAGCAGTCCGAGTGCCGACCTCCCGGTCTTCCACCTCCTTCAAGCGGGCCCTCAGATTTGCCAGATCCTCCTCGAGATGCTCGAACAATTGCGGCCCTTCTTGCGAAGTCGTCGCGCAGGTTGATATCGGGGGGACTAATGGAGGCAGGCTGGCCTCAAGGTCGCCCGGCTTCACAATCTGCTCCTCGCTATCTGCAAGAGGCCGCTCGGTTATGAGAAGTAAGAGCATACAAATACAAAAATAGACATGAATATAAGATCAATGCCTGGGCGCACAGGCCGCTTAGACTGTTCCGGGTCCATCCTCCGACGTTGCTCACGCCAGAGTCTCTCCGTGCTCTGCCTAGCGGAAGAGGACCAGGCCGCTAAGGGAAAGAAGCTCGGCGGTGGGTTCAGTAATTTATTGCGACGAGGCCGCGGAATGAAGAAGCGGATAGCTTCATAATTCATGGGGCGCTTACCTGGCGCAAAAGGATCAGGCCGCAGCGGCTTGTCTAAAACCCGCTCCACCCCTTCCTTCTTCGCCATCATTATCTCCTCCCCGGTCATCACCGAGGGGACCTCCGCCTGCACTTTCAACACTTCTCCGAGTTCCCTCGCTCTTTCTTCGACCTCCAGGGCGGTCCGGGCAGCAGCTTCTCGCTCTTCGGCCTCCGTCTGAGCGGTCTCCTCAGGCTGGGCTGTGTTATCTGTAATAGGGGCAGTTCGCTTTGAAGACATCGGGCTGTCAAGAAGTTTATCTCGCCCCATCAGCTCATCCATATCCTGAAAGATCCCATTAAGTGATAAGCTACTCGCCGAGTCCGGAAGCAGGTCGCCCGGTTTCGCATCAGGGGTAGCAGGCGAGTCATTTACCTTAGTGGATGGAGGAGTCGCTAGGCCAAGCTCCTCTTTTAGTCGCGGATTGGTCTGGAGGAGGGACTCGGCTGGTTTCTTAAAAGCCGCCCTTTCCTTGGAAGCTAGTCTCTTAACCTTCTTGGTTATTCGCTCGGTCACTGACCCGGTCTTTTTCCTTTTCCTCTCTTTATTACCCGGAGCTGGGCTAACTTCTTTGGAGGGACTGGGGTAGTCGTCCACGGATAAAGGGGCACTCAGTTCGCCCGGCCTTGGAGAGTTAACCGCCTCCTCTCCCAAATCTCTGACTAACAAGTGAGGATTCCCGGATGGGGTGATTTCCATGCCAAACGAGTCGGTCTCGCCGACCTTCTTCGAAGGGCTACCGGGGTCAACTTTTCCAGAAGGGGCGGCCTCCCCTTTGTTCAGCGGGCTAGCAGCCAGTTGGCCAAGATCTCTGGGAGGAATCAGCGAGTCGCTGGGGGGAGGCCCCGAACTGTCCGCTGCGGGCTCCGCGGGAGTCTTGAGAGTTGTTGAGTCCACTACGGACTTAGAATTATCCGCCGCGGCCTTCTCAGCCCGCTTCCTTTTTTTTCGGTCCTTCCGGTCCTGCTGTTCCTTCTCCTTTTTCGACCTCTCCGTCGATTCGCGCCTTTTACCTTCCACCTTCTTTTGATCCCCGGCGGGATCCACGCGGTCTAACACGGTGTCTAGGAAGTCCATTATTGAAGAGTTACCGGTCTTAAAAATTCTAACCGCAGCTGGCGAGCAATATCCCGTGATTTCAGAAAAAACTCTGCAGAATGAATTCTCTGGCTCTCTTATAGAATTCAGGGCAAGTCGGAGCGGTCTCCCGGCTAAAGCTTATATTTTCGAAATCCTCTTGAGATTTGAAAATATGCGGGGATTATGTTTACCCGGAAAACCGCTTCTCGGGTTGGATCATTCTCGGACCGGGCGAACTGCTGGGTCAGGCCGCTGGGTTCCAGGATCAGTGGCTCTCAACTCAAGGTAAACCAGGCCGGGTGGTCTGATGTCATTTTCGGACCGCCCCCAAGAGTGAAGGTCGTCAAGGGCCAAAGCAAGAAGGCTATCCGCGGTCTCAGGTAGGAGACCGCGCGGGTTGTGCCATAGAGATTCAAGGTTCAAACCCGGAGAACAAGCCGCGGTTTCAGATCAGAGACTATCCGGGTTGCCTCATGAAGATCAGCCAAGCCATGTCCAGAAGACAGACCACGGTCTCAAGCCAGAGGCCGCTCGGTCTGAATCATTGACTTGGTCCCGGTATCTTCAGCCTCAGGTCAGACAGGTCGGAAAAGCAAGCCGCCAAGCCGCACGGCTTCTTTCTTTTTTCTTCTTTGTGCATCCCGTCACCGCCTGCCCGTTTCTCCTGTACCCGGGCAGGTGGTTATTCTATCCCTGCCCATTCGGGCAGGCCCCCAAGCCTATAAATAGGGGGCGGCACTGTTCACAAGGCACGCACACTCGAATCCAGGAGCTCGCTTGTTTGAGCTGCGGTCTCGAGTTTCCCGTCTTGCGGACTGTCAAACCGGCCGGCTTCTCTTTTCCTACATTTATAACCGCTGTAACCGCTTCATTTTAATCAAAGGAAAGCCCGTCGCAGTAGTGGCATTTGCCGCGGCGGGCGAAGTCCGGCCTCGACCGCTGCTAGCGGTCCGAATTCTCTAACCGAATAGTAACTGATAATTCGCAACCCTCGATTTCCTTCGGAGGCGCACTTTTGAATCGAACACACCCCATTATGATCGAGTCGTATTATGTATTTCTTATCTCATTTTATTATGTATTGTTAAGTGTCGGGTATTTATTTATATCTAGTCTATCATAGGATCGTTATTATATTATGTCAGATCATATCACAGTTAGTCCGAAGTGTCATAATTATATTTATGCCCTCTCGTAAGCTTATAGAAAGACATATGTATGCTTGAGAACGGTATCAATGAAAGTTAAGTCTATTTTCGCAACCCTAAAAAGAGATCTTGGAAGCTCCCTCTCTCTCTCTCTCTTGAGCACGCCCCGCTTAGGAACCACGGTTAAGGCTCCGTAGTATCTCCGCCACCGTCATTTTCACTTTCGGCCACTCCTTCGGCAACCTCCGAGTAGACCCATACCAATTGGTATTAGAGTCTGTTTTTTCCTTCCACCCAGCGTCTACCAACGGGAGGTTCCTCCGTCGCCTTCTCTCACAAGAACCCCTCGTCCACATTTCGATCCTTCCCCGTCATCACTTCTGCGTCGGCAGCAGCCCCGAAGCTTCTCTGCGTTCGACAACAATAACCGATCCCTCCTTCCACGATGACATTGCCTCTGCGGGCCGTCTGTCCTTCAGACACAATCATCCACCCGTTCCTCTTCGACGAGGCCGACATACCATTGTCGACCCTAGCCGCCGCTGTTTCTCCCACGCCGACGCATCGCAAGCATCTGGTTGCGCCTCTATTCTTCGTTGACATTGCCACTGCGGACCCAGACGCAATCGTCTTCATCTAACCGCTTTTTCCACGCCGCCTGCACGCGCCGTCTCCATCGCACGTCTTCGCTTGCAGTTATTATTTTCTCCTTCTCGAGCCCCCCGCACAGCAGCAGCCCTATCCCTCGGGCCCCAAACCGCTGCAAGTCCACCAGTTAACGCCACCACAACATCATCGACACCTATGCCGACTCCATTATTAAATCCTCATAAAGACTTCATTAATTAATCAATCCCTGGATTAATTAATTATTAATTCTTTACACTTGCAATATGGATGCCCACATTAGCTTCCAAGCTCTTGACACGCACATCATTGAGCTTCTAATGTCGTTTGAAGAACTCTATAACAAACAACTCCAGGCCGCCAAGGCGCAATCATCGCTTCCCTCGTCACCCACAAAACCTCCCCCTCTCTCCACGGTGGTTGTCATTCAACACTTCCGCCGGCCCCTGCCTTGCCAGCCCTTCCGACCACCTCACCGCCTCTTTTGGCGTCCCCTGCTCTGCCGCCCCCTCCGGCTATCTCGCCACCTCTTTTGCCGGCCCCTGCTCTGCCGGCCTCTCTGGATGCATTTATTTAGTCGTCCGTCCCCAAGTTGACACCCCCAATTCTGATCGCCGCCAGTGTTTCTCCTACCGCGCTACCGTCACCTGTGATTGTTCTCATCGGCGGGCACCCTCGTTCAACCCATTCATCGCCATCCTTTCTGCCAATGTGGACATCTTGCCGCTCGATGTAGCCTCCACTACAACAACGTGATACTGAGAGTTGTTCTGGCGGGAAATCAAAGAGCCAGGCAATCAAGAATTGCAAGCCTCGCTCGAGCTTGAGGACAAACTCGATTTAAATGACGGAGGAGATGATATGGGCGTCGCACCCTTTTATGATAAGTCGTATTATGTATTTCTTATCTCGTCTTATTATGTAATGTTAAGTGTCAGATCTTTATTTATATCGAGTCTAGCATAGAATCGTTATTATATTATGTCTTTATGTCGCATCATGTCACATTTAGTCTGAGGTGTCATAATTACATTCATGTCTTGTAAGCCTATATAAAGACATATGCATGCTTGAGAACGCGGTATAAATGAAAGTTGTCTATTTTCTCAACCCTAAAAAGAGATCTTGGGAGCTCTCTCTCTTGAACACGCCCCACTTAGGCAACAACGGTCAAGGCTCCGTAGTATCTCCTCCACTGTCATCTCCACCTCCGGCCACTCCTCCGGCAACCTCCGAGTAGGCCCATAACAAACTCATTGATGACTTAGATTCATCTCCGCCACATCAGGGACATATCTCCTTAAACATTTATTTCTCTCTAAAAAGATCTCAGGTTCTGTATTTGGAACAACTCTCTTTAGCTTTGCACCTAGCCATTCTCGTCTACATTACCGACATATGTTTATCAAACAACAAGTCATACCATGAAATAAGTATATCATTGCAAATATCAAATATGTGGAAAGATTACCTTGGATTTAGAGAATGAGCAATCAATATAATTAGTAGTGTTGTACAACTTTTGGTCCATTGATCAATGTGGGCATCATAAATTGCCTCATAAAGAGAGCAATGAAGATCTAAGTCCGCCAACTTCCCATGCTTATATGCTCAATTTAAACTCCGTTCGGGGAATCCGACCATATTAAGTAGATACATCTTCATAATTGTAAACCTCTTCAACATCATGATAATAGAAAGAAATGAGTTTCATCAACTGCAACTAACTTTAGTGAAACAAAAGAGTATACATGTTCAGTGTGTAATGTTGATTCAAAATGAAATTTATGATGGTTGCACATCGAACAATAGTATTAGTTGCACAAATATTTCTTAGTGCAATGTTTAGGGTGTGCACAACACAATGCGTTCAAAACATATGTAGAAATCTTTCATCTATTATTGATCTTGTGTAAGCTGACTTACACGTTGATGCATTATAAGTGTTTAACTTATACAAAATTTTATGCACCAACTTCATTGATGGCTTCAATCATTAAGTTAGCAATATAATGTCAATCTTTACTCTCTTGATGGAGCATCTGCCTTCAAAAAATTAGGACCATCATCGACGCATCCATAAAATTAATCAATGGTTTTATTTGAGCATTTGTTCAACCATCACTTACTAAGACGATTCCTAAGGATTCAAGCCTCTTTGATTGCTTGAAGCAGTCTTGTGATATTGACGTTTTCTTTTTGTAAAAGAGTGATTCTATGAGCATTAATCCAAGAGGAACAAATTCATCAAGGTTGTAGCAAATTTATATGCGTTCTTGTAATATGGATTCCTAGCTAAATGCAATGACAAACCACCCGAATAGAACATCCTAGCGACCTGACATAATTTGTTGTCTTTAAAAAGATACCCATTGATAATTATAAAGTTCCTGTCTTCATTTCCCTGCCAAGATCTATAAATAGCCGCAAAGTAAGGATCTTTTTCATAATGTTCGAGAAGTAGATCAAAACCAACAATATTATGTCATTGTTTTTAATAGACATTTTCCTACTTAAAGCATCTCTCAAAACACCACTACAACGAGACCCGAATCCGCATTCGCAACCCACTTGCACGCAAATCCGATAGCCTGCAATCCACAAGCGTCGGTTTCTGACATGTTGCCTAGCTCTTCGCGCTGCAAAACAAACAATGTCCTCTATAAAACCTTCTAAGGATGCCGCTGAGATGAAAAGCTGACAGAGATATGCATCTCGCTCGCTTATCCACCCATTTTATTCCCCCTCTCGCCGATGCCACGTGGCAGACTCTCCCCCCGCCCCTCACTCTTCTTTCCCCTCACGCCACACGACGCTCACGGAGAAACCCCTTACCTAACCGAGAAGCTTCTCACCTTATCGAGCGAGACGCCCTTTACCTCGCCAAGGAGCCCCCGCTTCGTCACCGAGAAGCTATTGACTCAATGAAACCTGTCTTGTTCCACTACTGCTCTTTCCACAACCTGCTCCATTCCAAGGGTAAATGTATTACCCTCATCATTTACATAGACAAACCTTACATTCTCCCAGAAATCTCTGTCCTTCTGCCCTACTAAATGGATTTCACTCAATTTTTCCTCGATCCACCCCATATATATCGTGGACAAGGTGTTAAATCTGACCTTGACATAGTACAGGTTGCCTTGGCCAACCTTAAAAGAAAGGACAGTTCCCACGAACTAGACTCCACTAGTGCGAGACTACACTATCAACAGTTGTGACCTAATTCATCCCACTATGGCTCTGTTTGGCGCGGCTACAACGACTGAAGTAGTGGTGGAGTAATCAGGTGTTTTGCAGAGTGATGGCAGAATCTGTGAATCTGTTTAGAAGAACAGTTGTTGCAGTGCTGTTTCAAACGGATAATCTGTTAAGCTGTTTGGCAAAACAGCTGCGCGTTTTGAATATCAATTTTTTTTTAAATTAGAGATAGACAACAATTAATTAAAATAAATTAGCTTAGTGTACATATTAAGCACTCTGATATTCTATTATAAAATACAATAATTAATAGGTTTTTCTCAAACAAAACTAGTAAGTGTGATCCGCCTCGAACATGCACCAACGCTTTCGATCATCTAACGTCAACTGCACAGTAAGAGTAATGTAATTAATCAATTTTATAATTTTATAGTAATATTGCTTCCAATATGAAACACCTCAAAGTATTTTACCTGTGATATTCCACTAGTTGATCTGCTATAAAGTCTCTGATGTTTGACATTTCAGCATATATCTTTCATCATTTTTTATGTGTGAAGGAATAACACGCAACTGAGGATCAGTAGGAGCTATGGTATTCATGAACAAATTAGTCAGAGCACGAAGTCCTATCATGAATAACCGACTTATAGTCTTCGTAGAATCTTGGAATCGTTCACTTGCTTTCCTGAATGTTGGATTAATAAGAAATATTTGCCAAATTTTTTTGGCAAAAAACAAGTTGAGAGGAAGAAGATCTGGAGTAGAGGGAAAGAAAAAAATCTGTAAAAATATATACGAATATGGGAAAGAAGCAGGGCAGTCGCACAAGTTGAGAGGAAGAACACACCTTGCGAAAAAGGAGGATGGTGACCGATCTGGAGCCGAACACCCACGTGCAAGCGAAAGAGGAGGCCGATCGGAGTCGGAAACCCTTCTTCCGTCGTCGAGGTTGGCGAGAGCACTGGAGATGCGAAAGAGGAGGCCGATCTGGAATAGCTCACGAATGGCGAAACATCGACAGAGAGAAAGGGAAGCAGCGCGAGATCGAGGCCGATCGGGAAGAAGAATGGGCAGAGCGCGGTATGGCAGCAGTGCGATTTCTGGAGTCGCGATAATATCGCGACTGGAGTGCGGCAGCGACTCCCACTGCTCGCCCAAATAAAACATTTGGCGGGGCTGTGCGAAAATCAGCGGCACACCACTCCCAAAACGCCCCGCCAAACAAAGCCTATATATAGCCTGACTTGAGAACAATTATGGGATCAGATTTTTCACCCTCTATCGGCTGTCTTTCTTCCAACACTGCTTGAAAACATGAGACCAGGAGCCAATTCTAGAGGGGTAGCTCATTCAGTAAGCTCTCATGTGTGAGGTGGGATCTCCGGTGATCGCCACCCGCCTTCATTGTTTTTAACTCCAAGCCAGTAAGGTCGGCCCCGACCACAGACAATTCACGGTCTAACACCCTCCAAGGTGTGGTGAGCGTGGATGCGGGTGTCTGATCCAAAAATTTTCTTTACCCAGCAATAGCTGATCCAAATGACCACCCTCCAAATCCTCCCCCGGAACTCGCCACAAAGCAGACTTGGTTATCTTGCAACAATCAGTTAAGGTTCTTTCTCAAATTGTGGGAGCCATGACTGAACTTCTTTGTTTCTTCACTCATGTGTCACAAACCAAGTGTTGGTGCATGTTCCGGTTCAGATTATGGTTTTCGGTTTGTGGCAACATGAACATTGCATCAACAATCAGTTAAGGTCCGGTTCTTTGCGGTTCCGGTTCGGATCCGGTTCGGATTACGATTTTCGATTTGTGGCAACATGAATATTGCATCAACATTAAACGATCGTGATATTTGAATTTTTAAAATCGCCACGATCTGATGCAATTTTGTGTTTTTGCGGTTTCAATTTTTAACTTTCAGCCCGACTTACTATATATTATACAAAAAGTACTCCCCCTTGGTGTAACACGAAATTTCTGCGCCCAGGCCTCAGATTTCGAAGTCCCTCTTGCAAAAAAACCAAACGGGTATACTTTTCCCCTCCGTTTTTTTTGTTCCCCCCCCATTCATTCCGCCAAGTTTGGTTTTGGTTCTAGTTGGAACCGATTAGAACCGGTCCGAACCGCATTGAACCCGACCGAACCGCGTTGAACTGGACCGAACCGTTAGTGGTCGGTTTGGTTTTGATTCTTTGTTGAACCGTAACCGGAACCGTTAACATGATGGTTCCAAAAATTATACTGGAACCGGAACTAGAACCGGAACCGGTCAAACCAAATACGGTTTTGGTTCTAATTTGAAGAACCGTTACCTTAACGGTTCGGTTTACAGTTTTAGTAGAACCGGAACTGAACCGGAACCGAACCGGAACCGTGACAGCTCTACCCACAACTTGTTGCATCCACTTCTATCATCGCAGTTTCTCATCCATCTGGTCTTCCTTCAGCCATTACTCGTGTTGCACCGGCCGGTGCGCAACCTTCACCTCTGCGTGTTGATAATAATTCTGAGGAGGAGGAAGGTCATTAGTTTTGGCACACTTTTCGGCCAAATCCAAACCGCTTTATAGGCGTTTGAGTCCACTTTGGCTGCGAGAAGCTTGTCAGGGAGTTTGAAGTGTCGAATCCTCTTTGCTACTCCAGAAGGATCGGCAATCGATTAGTTCTTTGGTCTGCCGGCCGGAAGTAGCACAAGCTTTGGAGTGTTTAAAGGCTTGTTGACGTCGAACTTTACCATTTCAAAGAGGTTGAAGTGCGGACCCGATCATCTGTTGGACTAGCGTCATGGCGAGAATGAGTCCTTGCGGGACTACGCTAATTGGTTCCAGAGGGCAAAGGCCGGAGTGCGGTCAGCGGATGATAACACCTCGCAAGTCCCTCTAATAAGGGGACTTCGTGATGACTTTTAAATATCAGTTAAATGTCCTTCCCCCAACCACTTTCTCAGGCTTTGGAGCATGCCAGACGACACATGGATGCAGAAGAAAACATGATCGACCCCTTACATCGGCATTTTCCTACCACAATTCCTCGACCCCCTCCGCAAGGCGAGAAAAAGATAGACGACGACCTGGTTGCCCTCAACAGTTCAACCATGGTGGCCAAGAAGCACCCCCGACACCACAACAAGCGGCCCCCACCAATGAATCGTCTGTCGTTCATCCATCCACCGCGTGAAGTTAACTTTCCCATGGATGGTAAGCGCAATCGAGATTGGTTATATGGTGCAAAGTAATTGGATGATTTTAAACCGCTAAGAAACCTAGCAACTAATTGATCATCAGATTCTTGCAAATGCTTAAATATTTATAAAACTCTTCGATATAATTAGTAATAGATTGATTAATATTTTGTTTGATGATGAAATTTCTTATAGTGTTTGCAAATAATCAAGTGGGAGAGATTTTTCATCTAATTTTTCTTTCTTTTGGACCCCAAAATTAATTCATCTAAGACCGCGTCTTTCACGATTTGATTGACGTTCTTGCCACCAAATAGAGCATGTCTTTCAAGTTTTGTGGCAACAAATTTTACTTTACGCCCTTTCGGATAGTTCTTTCCATTCAAAAGAACTATTTAATGGTGCAATACAATCTAAGTCCACAGTCGAGTTTATCATCATAATCAGATCATCGACTCTTATACTTTTGTTTGCATTCTCCAAAGCTCGAGCGAAACGTTCCATGGACCATGCTGATTGTGGTCTCGGTTGCGGCATCGGCCGTTGTTGAGAAGGTGTTGTTGTTGAGCTTGATGAAGAGTAACAACCATTTCTCGGAGGATCTTCCGGCATGTGAAAAATAGGATCCTATTCACCATAGCATCATTCGAGCCACCTGTGGTTGGAAGTCGTCGAAGGCCCTCTTCCATAATCTGACGGAGGTTGTTGGTCGATTGTCATAGCTCATCGACTTCTTTGCGGATGGTGACGCCGTTGAAGGATGCAGTTTGTGCACCACGAAAGTTGCGACCACGAGACATGGTTGTATCCTTACTCTAATACAAATTGATGTAGGAAGAATATTTGAATATTGAAGTGGGGACTCACTCACCCAAGATGAAAGAGGTTCCACTCACCCAAGATGAAAGGGGATTCACTCACCCAAAGGGCTCACTCAAGAAAAGCCATGTAAGAAAAACACTAAGGCTCTATTTGGGGCCGGCGGGCTTCCGGATCAATTGGAGTGAACGCCACCGCTAGCGTAGTTTCCGTTTGTTTTTCCGCCTTCCTCGCTGTTTCTAGCCGCCGCCCCCTACGAACGGAGAAATCTCCCCGTCTCTGACCCCAACTCCCTCCCACCTCTGGCGATCGCCGATGGCGTTGGCTGCTTCACCGGAATGCCACCGCCCTCCCAAATGGACCCTAATTCATTCCTTCAAAATTCTCGTTACAACTTCATTTATATAGAAGAAAACAAAGAAACGAAATACAATACTATAATGGCTTGCTGATTAAATGCATGACAAATTCAATATACTATAACAACTAGTTAATTAAGGCTCGGTTTGGCGGGGCGGATGATTTCCGCAGTTTCGCGCGGCGGGGCTCACCGCGGCCCCGCCAAACAGGCGAAACCGCGGCGGGGCGGTTTTGTCCGCGCACCGGCGCGGATCCGCCCCGCCAAATGGAGCCTAAATGCAAGATAATATCAAGACTCTAATGACTAGTTAATTAAATGCAGTTTCAAGTTTCAACATTCTAACGACTAGTTAATTAAATACTTAAATATCTAGTAATAACTTTATCAATTATTAGTTTAAACCTCATCTACATCAGTTTGACTTGCACTAGCAAATAATGTTAACTTGAGATTCTGCTTCTTTCTTTTGCTTTATAGACCACTCTTTGAAGCTACTTTAAATATTTTGCGTAATCTTTGCACATACCCTTTTATCATTCTCAGATAATTTCAGTAAGTGACTAATCACCCTAGAATACGAGTTTTTTTAATTTATCTCACAGAAATTGCATTTCCATTTTGTATTTCCATCACCAACTTCTCTACTTTAAATAAGAGACAAATAAGCTCAGAGTGGAGCATGATCATCAGAAATAAATCTATTTGTTGCTGAGGTGGAAGATAAATCAGTAATACTAATAGGAGACTGTGATTGAGACATAACAGGAACTGATAAAACCTAATCATAATAACAAAACAATTATAGAAAATTAATATAGCACGGAAAATAAAATTATCACGGGCAACTAAAAATTCAAACAATGTCAATATGCAAATCGAAGACATAATTGACTGAAATCATCAATGACACGACCGGATGAGGAGGAAGAAAAAGAAGAATAAGAAGTAGACCACAGGAAATCGAAAGATACAGAAATTCAGAAGAAGTCTTATGGGATGTGATGCGGGAAGCAGAACACAGGACTGCCAGCTAGAGCTTACGGGATTGTTGGCCGGTACTGAAATCAATCGGGCTATGAAGAGGCTTACGAGATATGGCAGGCGCGTGCCCTATATGCGTTGTATCCCAACGTCAGGTACACGCACGTGTTCCCATACTGAAAATGTACCCGGTATGTGTTGCAACCTCTTTGAGCGTATCCATGCTCTTTAGATTTAAGGGCTTGGTCCCCTCTGAGTAACCTTGATAGATAATCATTCTTATTGATCCAGAGGAGTAGCCTGAGTAACCATGGTAGATAATTATTCTGATTGACCTGGAGTAGTAGCCTGCCGACTACGACAAATATTTATCTTTATGTCATTTATATTATGTTCACGTCGTAATAATAGAATACTGAATGAGGAAGCAACTTTCAAAACTCTAATGTCTCATTTTCCTCAATCTGTTCCTGAGAGCTGCATCTCTTGCGAAAAGAAATGCCATTTCATGCATACGGGGAAATAGTTATATTTGGGTCGTTGCAAGGTGTGAGGAAGAACAAATAATTCGTTTGCTAAGAAGATTCATAGCTCTATTTTGTGCTAAATCAATTAGTGAAAATAATATATAAGCTCTGTTTTGGGGTGGCGGTGGCAGTGGAAAAGGCAGTGGTGGAAAATCAATGGTGATATTAGAGCTGTCTAGAAAATTGTTTGAAAAAGTTGTATAGACTATTAGAAAAATCTCCATTTAAGTGTTTTTCAAAAAGGTGTTTTACATTTTTCTATTTGAAAAAACAATTTTAATAATAATTGTTTAGCTTTTTAATAATAAAAATGTGTTTTATGTTAATCATTTATCGCATAGATAAACAAATATTATATAAATCATAAATAAGTAAGTTCCAAAAGGTCAGCGGTGAAAAGCAAAGATCACGAATGGGTGAAGAATTGTGAATGAGAGAAGAAAATCTTTGCATTTGCGAGAAGGAAGACATTGCGAATAGCCAAGCATGTCATTTAGTAAACCCTCAAATAAAAGTGAAACAATTTGAAAGCAGACAAATCGGTTTTTAGAAAGCCATATTAGACCGGCTCAAAAAGCCCTCAAAACATATTTCTTGAAAAAACTATTTCGAAAAAGCTCATCATTCAAACAACCTAAAAAGAATGATGGCGGTGAGAATAGAGCTTTTTCCACCGCCACCGCCGTCCCAAACAGAGCCAAAGACTAATAAATTTAAAATACACATGTCATAAAATATGTTGAAATTGTTTTATACATGGACCTACCGGTAAGTATGCTAAATTACATGTTGCACCTCTCAATCTTTTAAAATTAGAAAAATCTCCATGTATATTTACTTCTTGAAACAATGGAAGAATGTTTTAAATGTCAAGTCTTATGCTCCATTTGGCGCGGCGGTGACAGTCTTGAACACAATAGTTATGAATCGTCGTTCGTGAACGCCGACCACACCTAATGACCTTCATCCACTTTTATTCGAAACTAGTTTTTGTTCTCGGTGTCAGTCATAACCGTTGTCATGTCAAACATACAGTCTATATGACGGTGGCGTTTTTGTCCAAACTCACCGGAGCAAAAAAGCTGCGCCAAACAGAGCCCTAGTGACGGAAGAATGATTTATAAGTTAAAAGTACAGGGTTAGTAGAAACTTGGTACATGATTATGCAAACTTAACGGTTATGATATTATTAGACAATTGTTATTCGCAGACCATAAATGTCTATCCGCAGACCAACTTTTTCTCATTTTATTTAAGTTTACAAATTGTTATCCAGACCTCAGATCCCATTTCCCCATCTCATTTTTTCTCCAGATCTCATCCAGGCTCTTTTTGTGCGTAGCTTGATTCCATTTCTTATGCTTTACATTTATTGTGCTGGCCTGATGAGCTCCAACCTCCCTTTTTTTTATCCAGATCTCGTAGCTTCTTTTTGGGCCCGGCAAGTAGTGCAACGAGTGAGAGCAACGAAGCTGTTAGATATGTAAGAACGGGAGCGAGTCAAATGACTACACCACGTGATTCCATTGCTAAATAACTATATGAAGCTACCAGACATTGAATATGTTTCATTTTTATATTTATCGTTATCGCGGGTCGTTCAACGCTCTTCAAGACCGGTCGAGCTGAAACGCCTTAGCTCGAGAGTGAGCCGAACGCGCAAACAGTCAAAAGAGAGAACCAACAGTAGACAGCGAGATTTTTACGGGAAAAACCCGAAAAGAGAAAAAATCACGGGGTCTAGCCCAGTTTTGATTGATCCACTAGTGTTGTGAGTTACAGAGAGTTGTTTTTCGAGAGTGATAGACCACCGCTCGTTACAAAAATTTTTGTTAAGTTCTCAAAGTCCTCGGGAGCCGAGGGTGGTGTAGCGTGCTTGGAGACAACCTTGAGCGTGGAACTCTACAGAGCAGTCCTGAGCAAAGCGCGGCGGAGCGGCCAGGAGCGGAGCGCTGCAGAGCAGCCTGGAGCGGAGCACTGCGGAGGTGCCTGGAGCGGAGCGATGCGGAGCTGCTTGGAGCGGAGCTGCCTGGAGCGGAGCGCTGCCTAGAGCGGAGCGCTGCGAAGCTGCCTGGAGCGGAGCGCTGCGGTGCTGCCTGGGGCGGAGCGCTGCGGAGCTTCCTGGAGCGGAGCGCTGCGGAGCTGCCTGGAGCGGAGCGCTGCGGAGCTTCCTGGAGCGGAGCTGACCGGAGCGGAGCGCTGCAGAACTGACCGGAGCAAAGATGTCGAGTGGTCCGCAACGGAGAGTTTCGAGCCCAACCGAGATCCTCCCAAAGTCCTTGAAGGAGAGCTGGAACGCTTATGAAAATCTTCAAGGTGGAGTTTGAAGGTAGATGAAGATTTTCAAAGTGTCATCGCCGAAAAACTCAAGGGCTCCCTCTTGTCCCCATGCCCAAAAGTCCTTTCAAAAATGGAGGCCTGACCCCCCCCCCCCCCCCCCCCCCCACCCTATAATTTTTGAGGAGGGCGTTCTGGTAACTGCGTTATACTGATTCCTGGACGAGTGAATGATAATGCTTGATTCGGGGCACACAGATTGCCCATTTCGAGGTTACGATGAGTTTGCCCCCAGTCAACTTGGGCAACCTGGGCAGCCTTCCTGGTGGTGGTGGTGGCCGACGATGGATTATGGTGGCGCACCCAGCGGAGCAGGGATGTGCAGGAGCGCTCCCTGCGGAACAGGCGAGAGCGGGAGCGATCCTTGCAGAACAGGCGCGAGCGGGAGCGCTCCCTGGGGAACTTGCGAGAGTGACAACGATCTTTGCGGAACATGTGAGAGCGGGAGTGCTCCCTGCGGAACAAGCGAGAGCGGGAGCTCTCCCAGCGGAACTGGGGAGAGCTGGAGCGCTCCCCGTGGAACAGGCGAGAGCGGGAACGCTCCCTGCGGAAAAGGCGAGAGCGGGAGCAATCCTTGCGGAACAGGAGAGGGCGGGAGTGCTCCCCGCAGAACAGGAGAGAGCGGAAGCGATCCTTGCGGAACATGCGAGAGTGGGAGCGCTCACCGCAAAAAAGGCGAGAGCGGGAGCGCTCACCGCGGAACAGGGGAGAGCACGAGCGCTCTCTGCGGAACTGGCAAGAACGGGAGCGCTCCCCGCGGAACTGGCGAGAGCGGGAGCCCTCCCCGCGAAACTAGCGGGAGCGATATCGCTCCCTGCGTAGCAGGCGCGAGCGCTTCCTGCTGAACTGGCAGGAGCGCTTCCTGCGGAACTGGCGAGCGGGAGCGCTTCCCGCAAAGCAGGAGGGAGCGGGAGTGCTTCCAGTGGAACGGGAGGGAGTGAGAGCACTTCCCGTGGAACTTGTAGGAGTGGTAGCGTGAAGGTACTTATCAGCGGGGTTAAGACTGGCCGTAAATGTTGGTGCCGCTCTGCGGGTCCGGGCGAGGCCGCGATGAGAAACACTCGGTCCCGCTCAACTCAAACACTTTTAGGGAAACCCCATCAACTGCCCCCCAGTTTTTGGAGGCCGCGGTTTATAATCGATAGTCCAAAAATTTCTACCACTCACCATGAGTCCGCGGGGGAACGTTCTGTTACTGCTCGGACGGGGAAAAATATCATGGTTGCGAGAGAGGAGGTAAAGATTCCCTTTTGGAGCTTTACTTGTGCTAAAAATATCGCGCAGAAGCCCGTCTCGTGGCACTTTCACGGAGGCGTACATGCAAAGGCACATTCACGGAGGAGCACGCGCAAGCGTGCGAAGGAGCGCACACGAGCGCGTCATGCCTCAAAGTGGCGCAGCACTGCCGTGCTCGGAGCGCGGCGCCGCGGCGCCAGGGGAACGCAGCCTGCCATGCACGGGGTGTGGCACTACCGCGCACGTGATGCGACACTGCCACGCACGGGATGCGACCCTGCCACGCCCGTGCTGCGCGGCAACGCCCACAAGGGCAGGGCGCCACCGCCGTGCACGGGCACCGCGACACCACCGCGCACAGGGCGTGCAGCGCACGGTGCACGGCGTTGTTGCGCTCAGGGAGCGCGACATGGCCAAGCGAGTCTGCGCCCCTCGCGACCTACCTTGCCCGGGAAAGCGGGTGTTCGCGCTAGCGAGAGCGCGCGCCCGCGCTCTGAAGGGCGCGTGCTCGTGCTCCACCTTGAGCACGTGACTTGCCGCGGCCTGGAGCGCTGCTCCACCATCTTAACAGAGGATTCTGCCTTTTCGTCAGTAGATTTGCTGAGGGAACATGGTTCCTACCTGGTCATGAGGGGGGCATGCCCTCAGCGGCCGGATGGCATGGGCTCGCTCTCGATGTGGATGGTTGGCCACCATCTTATCGGAGGTTGTCGCCCTACTATTTGGAGATTCGTTGGGCGACCGCGGTATGGCGCGCGCGCGGGCATGCGGGCAGATAGGCGCGAGAGCAGAGAGGCGTCCTTCCCCGAAGAGAGAGTGACAAGCCTGGGGCCGCACTCCAATGTGGAGTGTTATGCGAAGAGATGCTTGCCCCTTTGTCCTGACAGTGTTAGTGGACTCGGAGTGCATTTTTATTAAATGATGCGGAAGAACCGATGTTCATCCTAATTGGTATCCGTAGGAGGGCTTGTGGCTTTCACTTTGGGGAAGGTATTATGCAATCCGGGAGCTTGATGTCAGGCAATGTGAGAGCGAGGTGTCCTACAATGTAGGAGCTAGATGCTCTGCAGCGTGGGAGCGAGGTGCCCTACAACGCGGGAGCCAGATGCTCTGCAACGTGGGAGCGAGGTGCCCACAACGCAGGAGCCAGATGTTCTGCAGCGTGGGAGCGAGGTGCCCTGCAATGTGAAAGACAGATGCTCTGTAGCGTGGGAGCGTGGTGCCCTGCAATGCGGGAGCCAGATGCTCTGTAGCGTGGGAGCGAGGTGCCCAACAACGCGGGAGCCAGATGCTCTGCAGTGTTGGAGTGAGGTGCCCTACAACGCGGGAGCTAGATGCTCTGCAGCATGGGAGCGAGGTGCCCTGCAACATGGGAGCCAGATGCTCTGCAGCTTGGGCGTGAGGTGTAACATCCCAACTTTTATTGGGTCACTAAACCCTAGTGGATCCAATAAAATTAACCCCAAAAGATAGACAGTGACCATACGAACTCCAAATTGACTCCAGCCAGTTCCGTTAGACACGTATAATCCATACGAGTACAACGGAACTCGTTCCGTTCCAATCCGAGGTCGTTTGAAGAAAACGACCATTTTGAGTATCGTAGTGCGTCACAACAAAGTCATTGGGGGTACAATGACCATACAAACTCCAAATTGACTCCCGTCAGTTCCATTAGACACGTATAATCCATACGAGTACACCAGAACTCGTTCCGTTCCAATCCGAGGTCGTTTGGAGAAAACGACCATTTTGAGTATCGTAGTGCGTCATAGCAAAGTCATTGGGGTACAGTGACCATACGAACTCCAAATTGAATTATGTCAGTTCCGTTAGACTCGTGTAATCCATACGAGTACAACAAAACTTGTTCCATTCCAATCCGAGGTCGTTTGGAGAAAACGACCATTTTGAGCATCGTTGTGCGTCACAACTAAGTCGTTGGGGGTACAGTGACCAAACGTACTCCAAATTGACTTCTGTCAGTTCCGTTAGACTCTTGTAATCAATACAAGTGCAATGAAACTCATTCCGTTCCAATTCGAAGTTGTTTAGAGAAAACGACCATTTTGAGTATCGTTGTGCGTCATAACTAAGTCATTGGGGTACAATGACCAAACATACTCCAAATTGACTTATGTCAGTTCTGTTGGTCTTGTACAGGCAATACGAGCGCAACAAGACTCGTTGCATTCCAATCGGAGCTCGTATAAGGAATATGTCCGTTTTAGATTTTGTAGACCGCCACGACACACCTTTCAAAATATTAAACGAACGAACCCAGAATCAGTCTTAGTCAGTCTCAGTGGACTCCTAAAGTCAAAATAAGACCAACAAATTTTGTTGTAACCAATTCCGACGTTGGAAAGTCAAACCACGGTCAAATCAAGCTTTATGTCACACTGATAAGCGTGCACACACCCATGTTGATTTGACACCCCAATGTTGACCCTCCACCCGACGAGTTGGACCCACTTGGACCTTGACCAACATGAGGGCCCCACCATAGGGTTGACTTTGATCACCCCCCCACAAAAAAAAACTCCTTATTTTTGGAATTTTCCCTAAGAGGGAGCTCACAGGCCCCTTCCACCAAGAAGGATTGCCCTGTGCCCATGGGTGGCCAACCAACCCTAGGTTAGTGGAGGGAGGGGAGGGAAGAAATATCTTCCCCCACCCCCTCCCTTAACCTTTAGTCCCACATTGGGAGAAAGGGAAGGGAGGTCCCCCTCCCTCCCTATAAATATAGCCCCCCTCCCCTCTCTGAACTCACACTCACCCGCCCAGCCAACTCCTCCCCCTGCCGGGAAGCCCCCCTCGCCAGAAAACATGACTCTGGGGGAGCAGGGACCCACCCAGGGACCCCTGCTCCGACAAAGAGAGGCAGCAGGGCCGCCGGAGAACGCATCTCCGACGGTCCCCGCAAGCCCCCCCTTTCTCTCTGCTTTTCCAATACCGCTTCGGCGACCGTCTCCGGTGGCGGCCGACGGCACCAGGCCGTCGGACCACCATCGGAGACAACATGGCCCATGCAGGCCGCGCCACCCTCCCCCTCCTCCTTGTTGAAATCCGTCGGTGGCCGGCGGCGCCAGGCCGCCGGACCATTTTTCAAAGGTTTTGGATTTACACTTCATAAGATATATATCTGTATCTACTGAAATTATTAGTAAATGCAACAAAGTAGTAGTACCCACCCCTATCCATAGAACTCATGGGTCCGCATACATCACTATGTATTACACCAAAGAGATCATCAGCCCTCTCACTACAACTAGTGAAAGGGGTTTTCGTCATCTTGCCTAATAAACATGACTCGCATCTCTCAAATGATTCATAATCAAATGAGTCCAATAGTTCATCTTTATGGAGCTTGGATATGCGTTTCTCATTTATATGGCTTAAACGACAATGCTAGAGATATGTAGGATTCGAGTCATTTGTTTTTAGTCTTTTAGTATTTTCTACATTATAGATCAGATGGTCTAAGTTCAAAACATATAAACCATTAAACAATTGGACTACACCATAACAAACATCATTCATAAAAATCGAACAACAATTGTTCTTAATTATAAACAAAAAACCTTTCATGTCAAGACATGAAATGGATATAATGTTTCTAGTTGTGGCTGGAACAAATAACAGTTATCTAATTCTATTACAAGCCCAGTGGGCAAAGAAAGATGATAGACGCCAACGGCAACGATAACAACTCTTGCTCCATTTCCTACGCGCGGGTCTACCTCCCACTTACCCAACATTCTTCTCATTTTCAGTTCCTGCACATTTGTACAAATGTGAGAACCGCATCCGGTATCCAATACCCAAGATGAAGGAGCAGAAAAGTTTATTTTTATAACATAAATACCTGAAGTGGAAGTCATACTTCCCTTCTTCTTTTGCAGATCCTCGATATAGAGGGGACAGTTTCGCCTCCAATGCCCTGTCTTACCGCAGTGGTGGCACTTTCCTTCTTTCGCTAGACCTTTCTTTTTCAGTGTAGAAGATTTGGGATCAAGATAAGGCTTAGATCCTATCTTAGTCTTCATCAATCCATTGACCTTGCCCTTGCCTTTATGCACCATCAGTATGGGGCTAGCAGACTTGACCTTCTTTATGTTATTTTCGACAGTTCTCAACATGCCTAGGAGCTCAGACAGTGTCTTGTCTATTTCATTCATGTTATAGTTCAAGACGAACTGCTCATAACTGTCCGACAACGATTGCAGGATCGGATCAGTGGCCAACTCTTGGCCTAAGGGAAAACTCAGTCTTTCAAGGTTCTCTATATACCCAATCATTTTGAGTACGTGAGTCCCAACTGAGTCTCGAGCTCCCATTTTGCACTAAAACAATGCCTTGGATATGTCAAACCTCTCTTGCCGAGCTTGCCCCTCGAACATTTTCTTGAGGTGCTCGATTATCTCATAACCACACATGCTCTCGTGTTGCTTCTGAAGCTCAGAGGACATGGTAGCAGGCATGAGGCATTCCACATCCAGGGTATCATCTTGATACTTCTTGTAAGCATCTTTATCTGTTTGAGGAGCATTTCTAGTCGGCTCTGTAGGGGCTTCCCATTCCAAGACATAGAGCTTGTGTTCTTGCCTGAGAACAATTCTCAGGTTTCTGTACCAGTCTAGGAAGTTAGTCTCATTGAGCTTATCCTTCTCAAGGATGGCTCTTAGGGACAAGGTGGAGTGAGATCCACTTGCCATGGATATTCTACAAGGAATTTTGCAAAATAGATTTTAGTACTATATTTTAAAATATATTTTATTTAATAAGGACTTTAATTAAAAGCTCTCACTATTTTATTCAAATTGATAACCCTTAATATCAATTCAGAGAGTTTATGCCAGCTACTATCTGAGTGGACAAGATCCGTATTTCACCAGCACAATGGGTCCGCGTTGGCGTTCCTCTCATAATGCGGTTATTTAGGTAGACAACACTTGCCAATTACATCATCATGCAACTCTTGTTTCGTTGGTGAATAACTTTTTATTCGCATCCATCATATGGTGCATGTCAACCCTATGCCTCTAGGCACTCAACCTTTGAGGTCACCTAGTTAAGTTGGACCCGATGTCGACAGTGGATATCACAATTATCCGCTCGCACCCTTACCAAGATAGATTAATGCACCTTGTTTTGGCAAGCCCACACTTCATCGATCGAGACAGGAATAGTGTCATCCATCGGAAGGCATCCGTTTACTTAATATTGGATAAGGGATTTTATTATTCAATCGATGAACATTTCATCGTGATTAACACTTATCCATTATGCATAAAATAAAATACAACATTCACAATCCAAATGCATCCTAGATGTGCACAAAAGAAATTATCAACACTTCGATAAAAGGGGGCTATATCTGAAAAATTAGAACACTTCTAAATTTCTAGATGTTGGAACCCGGATACCGGTCCAACTATGTTCGAGACTTGGGGAGTAGCTTAAGTTACTTCTCTCTTCGTCGGATCCCTAGGTCTAAGTATTTTCGAGCTGAGAATCGGCCCTCACTGAAGGGTGGTAGACGCTTTGAGAAAGGACCCAAGGCTGCAGCGAGGAGGTCTCGCCACTAACCCGGAAATCTAATTAGACTTCCCCTCCCAAAAACCAGAGGCTGAGCCTGTCTCAGATAGCACAAGCAAGAAAGCACAGGCTCCCTCTAGGGGGGTGGATCCGTGCCAATCTGAGACTTAATGGGTCCTATTTATAGGCAAATTCTTCAAGGGGTAAAATGGTCCAAAAGGCCTGTGAATAGCTTCCTCCGCCTTAACCAAATTACTACACGCAGGCCAAAATGGTCTGCGAACAGCTCCTCGCGCCTTTTCACATTACTAGCCGCACCCCATGCTGGTCTGCGGGTAGTGGGGGAGGACCGAGGTATCAGGCTGATACCTACTCGCCTCGCCCCTATCTTGAGACGGCGAGTAGGGCGACTAGGTCCCGTCCTACTCACCAGCAGTAAGTTTTCTTGGAGCGAACTCGCCCTGGGGTCTGGTCCACTCGCCTCTCCCCGGGAGAGAAGGAATTCTATCGTCAGGACGAGACCACGCCGATATGAGATCCTGGTTGGGTGAAGGTTACTCGCTGCGCTCTACTCTGGGCGAGTAGGGCAGTCCTTGGGTCTTCTTGCCCGAAACTGCTCGCCGACTCGCAGGGGAGTGTCTTCCTACTCGCCGAATATGGGTTGTACACAATCCCCGCTATTTGCGAGCTCGCGAGAGGTCGGAAAGAAAAGTTCAACTCCTATTCGGCGGGCCTGCGCGCTGACTGGGCCCTCTTCTATAAATAGGATGAGGGTGTACCATGATCTCCTCATTCCGAGATGCCTTTTGGAGCGGGTTCTTCTCGGGCTGACAACCGGGTTCTCGCGGACGACGAACCTGAGGCGGCCGCGGTCCTAGACATCCTGGGTGAGTTCTCGACGCCTTGCCCTCCAGGCTCTGCGAGAAAGAGGAAGCATAAGAGGAAGAGGGCGGAACCCGAGCCACGCGAGAAGTCCTCTACCGATCCTGAGTCTACGGCTCGATGCGACCTCTCTCTTAGGGGGCCCACCGCTTCGCCGATCCCTGAAGAGCCCCACGCTGACCCTTCCTCGCCGAGAGAACGAGGGCAGGGTCGAAGTTACAACTGGTGGGATTGAGGATGCAAGAGTGCCTCCGACCCATACGGGCGGCCCGCTGCTCCCTCCTGCTCCTATCGTCCTGACATTGGGTAAGGCTACTGTTCCCTTCTGATTATGTTGAACAGGCCTTGACTCCATACTATGCGCAGCGCTCTCTACTCGCCCCTCCTCGCAAGGGCAACCCGCCGCGACGCTCCCAACGGGTTTAGCGACCGCGTCGTCTTCAGTTTTGGGGCAAGTTGGTTCGACTCCGGCTCCTCCCTTGCAACACCCCCTGCCTCAGTCTGGGATAGGTTAGCCTGCCCGCCCAACCTCTGGAGGGAAATCGATGATGATGGGCCCCTTGCCAGGGGGGACTGGTTTGATCCTTCGCCTATCCGCCTCTACCAGGAGGATGCGGACAGATCCGCCTTGGCTTCAAGGGGAGGACAACGCGCCGGAGGGTACTCGCCTCGCTTACCTCATCTCTATTTCTCTTTCTGTCTTTCACCATTCTTGCCTGACTTCTTGCTTTCAGGTAGCCACGGGTCCGCCTCGTCTAGTCGTCCACCGTCTTCTAATTCGATGTCGGGGCCGCCACCGCCTGCCGCGTCCACTCCCTTGAGGGAGTTTCTCGCGGATCCCCCTGCCTTCAACGAGGAGTCGTGGGTTCGCCTGATGGCTGTCCTTCGGGCCCATGACTCCTTCTTGATGGCTATGCCGCCGGCCGAGGTGATTGCCCAATTGGTCAATCTTGGTGACCACCTCGCCGAGGTGGAGGGGCTTCATGACAACCTGCAGGGTGAAGATGGCCTATTTGGCCGGATGACTGATGCGGAGGCGAGATTATACGAGGTGGAGATTCGCCAAAAGGCTGCCGAGGATGACCTACACCGCTTTGCTCAGGTGGCGGGCACCGTGGGGGAGGCCTCCCTTTTGGAGGAGCACATTAGGCGAGGCGAGGACCGCATCCGCCAAAGCGAAGGGATCCTGGAGAGGGCTCGCGAAGACTTGCGTGCGGCCCAAGGCATCGCCTGGAGAGCTCGCCACCCTCAACGTCCTCGCCGCCGAGGCCGCGGCCCGGTGCATCGTGGTTGAGATCCTCAGGGATAGTCCCTATTTTTGATTTTTTGAGAGCCTGTTTAGCAGTCTACCTCGCGACCCATGGGTCTTCGTAATCCTCAGGCGTCATTTTATGTTTCTTTGCTTGTACTCGCGCTTGGCGCCTCGAGAATTTCTGACATATTTACATATGTTGTTTTTGTGCTCGCATTGTGCGCTTCCTTTGTTCGTTATTTCTCCTTTTTCGTGTGGACGTGCATTCTGTTTTTATCTATTCGCTGCTTAGAGCCTACTCGCCTCGCTAAGTGATCTACCCGCGCGCGGCTAGGCCAGGGGGGCAGAGACTATAAATAGAGAGTCCTATTGCGCTGGAGGATACGCTCCCCTACTCCTCCCAGGCACCCTTTCTACGAACCTTCCCCGCCGAATTCTCTTACTCCTTCTCGCAGCCCGCCATGGTGAAAGAACTATCCGAGGAGGGGCGTGCCTTCTACGTCCGCAATTTTCGGGCGCACAACTTCCCCAGCTCACAGACTCTTGGCGAGGAGTTAGTGGATGTCGAGAAGCGGTACTTTCCTCCGGGTTATACTGCGAGGCGGCCAGGGCCGGGCGAGTTTCTCAACTCGTTTTACAGTGGAGAGCTCGCCATCCCCTTGGCCCACTTCCAGGTGGGGTTGAGGCTGCCCCTGTGTCCTGAGGTTCGTCAAGTCTTCCGGTACTTCGGGATGATCCCCGCACAGGTCAACCCCAACGCAATCAGCGTTCTGGTCGCTTATGCCTGCTACCTCCGAGGGGAGAAGATAGAGTTCAACCTCCCCACCTTCCGCAAAGTGATGACCCTGAAGGCGACCAGCGACGACACCTTATTTTTCACCAGCGTGTGCGTCAAGGTCGCCGAGACCTTCAACAAGGTCCACCATTGGACTGACAAATTCGTCCTGGTGCGAGGCGACTATGGTAACATTCCCTTCGCCCCATCCAGAAGACGGAGGCAGAGCACCGACCGCCTCGCCTGAAGGGGGACGCGCTTGAACTCTACCGTTCTCTGAAGGACAAGGTCTTGGACGTCGTTTTCCTGCGGCAGGGCGTGGATCAACTCGCCTTCGTCAACCCGGGAGCGGGTAAATCTTACTCGCCTCGCGGTGTTGGTTATCTGTTCCTGGTGGGGGTGGTTATTAACTGCCTCGTGTTTAAATGCAGGAGAGCGCGTCGTCCCCCTCCTACCCCCTCATGATGCTTCTCGGCAACGGTCGAGTGAGTCTTCCAGGGAGGGGTCCCTTGCAGGGGTGGTGGTCACAGTGGACAGCGAGTCAGCCTCGCCGGTGGACAAGGGCAAGGGGCGGGCAGATCCCGATGTCGCCTCGGCAAGCGAGCCGAGGCCAAAAAGGCGGAGGACAGGGGGTTCTACCTCTCGCCTTCCGGCGAGTCCGCCTCCCGACCCTTCTACTCACCCGCATTATGGGCTGGGGATGTGGAGTAAGGACTCCCGGGGCGGCCCCCTCATGATATGGGATCACGAGGGGTTTCAGTGAGTTCGCTCCTCCCCTCCTTGGAGGATTTCGAGGAGGTCGGCGATCATGCGTTTAACCTGATCTTTAGGCTGTACGGGCGAGATGATGCCGAGGTACTCGCGGAGGTTCCTATCCGCGAGTTGGCCAACCTTAGTTGCCGCTCCGCCCTCCGGACAGCCGAGCTGATTCACCAGACAACGCGGCGGGGGATTCAGTCGAACAGGCGGCTCCGCGACCTGGGCGTCGCCCACATGGAGTTGGAGGAGAAGATGATTGAGAGAGATAGGGAGATAGCCGAGCTCCAGGCCAAGGAGGCTCCCCTCTCGAGGTATTTAGCCCGGCTCGCCTCTGTCCCTCTTGCCTAATTTGGAGTTAGCTAATGTCTCATTTCTCAGGAGGCCGCGGTGGTGCTAGTGAAGCGGATATCCGAACGGGAGGATCAACTCGTCGCCTCGCAGCGTCAAGTCGATTATCTCGTAATCGCCTCGCCGAAGCCGAGTCTGAAATAGATGCATTTCGCCACCAAAGCCGGGGGGAGTCGTCGAACGCCCCAACCCTCCTCCAATTCACCCCCGCTCAAGTCGCTGAGACGCGCCGGAAGCTGGCGACCACGACCGCGGTGTTCGTGCAAGAGCGTCTCCGGCGTCGTTTCATGCTCGCTGCCGATGGGGCTCAGGTCAATCTCGCCACCCTTCTTCCAGAGCTATACCGCGAGGTGGTGAATCCTGCTCCCACCGAGGCCCAAGATGAGGACTCCTCCAGCGGGTCAGAAGAAGAGGGTCTGGATGTTTAAAGCTTTTTGATCTGTAATAATAAACTTTTCTCTGCATGCTTATTTTGGGTGTACTAGCCCTTCTCCTTGTATTTGCATAGATATATTTCGCCTTATTTTATTCTGCAGTTATGCTGCTCATATCTTGGATTAGTTTTTATGCACACGCATTTTCTGTACTCGCCCTTAGGGTGTACTCGCCCATTACTGTGACTCGCACAGGAGGGTTCTTTTGTAGATCTGGCGCCCCGGCCTCCCTCTCTTGCCACTGACGCGAAGGGGTTGGCGGAAGACTTACTGTGCTGGGTGCTCACGTACTCGCACTGGGACTTCCTGCGAGGCGATGAGATAGCGACTGTGTCGAGCTCACTTTGGAGGGATGTTGATGGCATTCGTCTCACCCATCTTTTCATCCTCTCCTGAGGTCGTAACAAGGTTTTAGCACACTATAGGGCACATAACTCACTCGAGGGGGCGAGTAGCCAGCCTGCAGGGGAGGAGCCCAGTGCTACGGCCTGGTCTACGACAACACTCTGCTCGAGGACTTAGAACTCACTCGAGGGGGCGAGTAGCCAGCCTGCAGGGGAGGAGCCCAGTGATACGGCCTGGTCTACGACAACATTCTGCTCGAGGACTTAGAACTCACTCGAGGGGGCGAGTAGCCAGCATGCAGGGGAGGAGCCCAGTGCTACGGCCTGGTCTACGACAACATTCTGCTCAAGGACTTAGAACTCACTCGAGGGGGCGAGTAGCCAGCCTGCAGGGGAGGAGCCCAGTGCTACGGCCTGGTCTACGGCAACACTCTGCTCGAGGACTTAGTGGGGTCTCATGACTTGTTTATTGCCCGGATGGCGGAGCGCTACACATTGGCAACAAAAAGCATTATCTTTATTTCGATATACTAGTAAAGAGAAACATACAAGGTATCATATCGTTCTTATGAATAGAAACGCTTCAAGTCGTCCACGCTCCAGGTGTTTCCTAGGAGTTCCCCCCCCCCCCCCCCCCCCCTCGGCGTTTTGCAGGCGGTATCCGCCTATTTTCAACACCTCGAAAACTATGTAGAGACTTTCCCAATTGGGGTGGAGCTTGCCTACAACGGCGGACCTTCCTGCTACATCTACTTTCTTGAGGACCAGGTCGCCCTTGTTAAACTGCTTGATCCGAACATGTTTGTCAAAGTGTCTCGCCATCCTCCGCTTGATCTCCTCCTGGCGGATCGTGGCCTGGTCGCGGAGTTCCTCCACGAAATCTAGGGCGAGTAGTTGCCCTCCTCGTTCTCGAGCCTCCACTCCTCAGCTCCGTCTTCCGCTGCCACCACCTTGGGACTTTGGACCTCGAACTCCACTGGGATGAGGGCCTCCGAGCCATGAGATAGCTTGAAGGGAGTTTCGCTGGTCGCCGCGGTGGGAGTAGTCCTTAAAGCCCAGAGGACTGAGGGAAGTTGTTCTACCCAGTTCCCCTTCAGGTTTTCTACCTTCTTTTTGAGCAGGTTGACGTTGATTTTGTTAGCCGCCTCCACTTGGTCGTTGCTCCTTGGATGATGGACCGAGGCGAAGCGGAGGTCGATACCAAGCTGGCTGTAGAAGCTTGTGAGCTCGAGGCTGGCGAACTGCGGTCCGTTGTCGGTGACGATGGCGAGGGGTAGATCGTGTCTACATATGATCTCTCCCCAGATGAAGTTCTTTACTATTAGGGAGGTCGTCTTGGCCAGAGCCTTAACCTCCATCCACTTTGAGAAGTAGTCGATCATTACCAGGAGGTACATCCTTTGTCCACTTGCTGGAGGGAATGGTCCTACCAGATCCATTCCCCAAATGGCGAAGGGCCAGGGGGCAGTGATCAATCGGAGGCGCTGGGCTGGTTGCAGTTGGAGCGGAGCATAGAGTTGGCATTTCGAGCATCTCTTTGCGAACTCGTCCGCATCTTTTCTTATGGTGGGCCAAAAGTATCCCGCCCTCAGCACCCTTTTCTCCAAGGTTCGGCTCCCCGAGTTGCTTCCGCATTCTCCCGCGTGAATGTCTTCCAGGACTTGGGAGGCTTCCTCCTCGGACAGACACCTTGCGAGGGGGCCCGATAGAGTTTTCCTGTAGAGTACCCCGTTATTTAATAAATAGTAAGCTGACTTGTACCTGAACCGACGTTTGTCCTGGATCTCCGAAGGAAAGCACCCTGTAGTCAGAAGGTGACCTGGGGATCCATCCACGAAGCGGGTTGATCGATGTCCATCACCTCTCCCTCCTCGATCGAAGGCCGAAATAACTCGGTGGTTGTTCCCCCGACCAGGGGGGCGTACTTGGCCAGTCGGTCTGCTCGGGCGTTCTCCTCCCTTGGCACGTGTTGTATGGAGAAAGACTTGAAGGCGCCCACCAAGTCTTTGACTTTTACCAGGTAGCGCTGCAGTATCGGCTCTCTTGCTTCAAACTCTCCTCGGATCTGGGAGGTGACCATCAGTGAGTCGGAGTGGACTCTGATGTCATGGATTCCCAACTCCTGGGCTAGGCGTAGTCCTGCGATTACGGCCTCAGATTCTGCCCGATTGTTGGTAACGGTGAAGTGAATGATGACGGCCTGCTCAATTCTGGTGCCCCGAGGGCTGATCAGGATGATGCCTCCTCCACATGAATTCTTCCCCGACGCTCCATCCACGAACACTTCACAAGCCACCTGCTGGGGTGTCTCCTCATCGCCTACTTCCACGGTGTAGTCGGCTAGGAAGTCTGCCACCGCTTGGGCCTTCATGGCTAGTCGGGGCACGTAGGCGACGTCGAACTCGATAAGTTCTACTGACCATTTCGCCAGGACACTGTGGAGAGGGTGGTCGGTCACTACCTTGATCGGGTGGGCCTGAAAATAAGGTCGGAGTCTCCGCGCCGAGACTATCAAGGCAAACGCCAATTTTTCCAGGATGGGGTACCGCAGTTCTGCCTTCCGCAGGACCCGACTTACGTAGTAAATGGGGAGTTGGCGCTTCCCCTCCTCGCGAACCAAGACCGAGCTTACCGCTTCCGACCCCACCCCTACGTATAGGAAGAGGTCTTCCCCCTCTCTAGGCCCTTGCAATAGGGGTACCTTGGCCAACTGGAGTTTCAGGCTTTCGAAGGCTCCCTGACGCTCTACCGACCATTCGAACTTCTTATTGTCTCGGAGCGTTTTGAAGAAAGGTGAGCACTTCTCTCCTGCCCTGGAGAGAAACCTACTCAGCCCTGCTAGGCGACCTGTCTGGCGCTGAACTTCCTTGACGTTCCTGGGTGCTTCCATCTCCATGATCGCCTTCACCTTGTCCGGGTTCGGTTCTACTCCGGCCGGAGTCAAGAGGTGTCCCAAGAACTTCCCCTTTCCAGCCCCGAGCACGCACTTGGATGGATTCAGTCTCATCTTATACTTTTGCAGCGTGGCAAAGGTCTCCTCCAAGTCACGGAGGTTGTAACACCCTCCCTGTTACATAGCATATAACAGTAGGTCCGGCCGGGACCCCACGCCATATGAAAATGAACGGAAGAGCGCGTTACTAAAATTAGCATTAAACAGTTAAAGACATAACTATCTCAGCACCAGAGTCGCATAACGGAAGCATATATATTTTCATTTCAAACCAGTGTACAACATGTCCACATCTCTACTAGGAATGAAATACATAAACAGTTATTTACATTGTTTGATTACATCATAAAGGTGGCTTCTAGACATCGGCACGCAGGCCGGCCACGCATGAACAAAAAGGTAAACAAAAGCTATGGCCTTCAAGGGCCAGCACAACACAGCAGCAGGGGCTTCAGCCCGCTATCTCCCGCTAGTCTCACCGGGACCTGTATAAGCAAATCCACCAAGTGGTGGGAAAATAAGTAACCGGTCAGCTTTAGCTGACCAAGATTTATAACGACCCCACCCCAAACTCGGGGCGGCGGTGCTCCTTCCCTGCAAGTAAGAGTCAGCAACATATATATATATATATATATATATATATATATATATATCCGCAAACAACACCAACGGAGGCATACCAAGCCACCTGCTTCGTGCTCTCAAGGAACATTTTGGCATACTCCCTGAGTTACGCCCTCACGCTAAGTCCTATTTCAACTTAGACAAGCAATTTGAGCCAGTCCGTACACACGAAGTTACGACACTCTTCCATAGCCCGGTGCACCGAGGGGCGACCTCTTCACCACCACTATGGGAGGGTTTGGATCATCTAGGCCCGTGCTCAAATACCGCGATTCAACTATGCACGATACGGGTAAGCTTCACCGAATACCCATCACTTAAAGCTGGGCTTTGCAAATTCCACAGCTTCTCCTGCTACAAATCCAGTCCCCGGGACTTTTAGTAGCACGGAAACACACAATCTGTATACTGGGCGCTACCGTCGGCGATAACGCTAGCGCCCGGCGCTAGCAACAGAACCCAGTTCTGCCCGGCACTGGTAACAAAAGTCAGTTCTGCCACCTCTGGGAAAACACCTCCAGATAACAACACTATTAGCTCACCTGGAGCTACCGTCGGCGCTATCGCTAGTGCACGGCGCTAGTAACAGAACCCAGTTCTGTTACCAAACTTCGGGTATTGCCTGGGAAACACCTCCAGGATAATTTGATGTACAAAACTGAACAGAAGACCCGAACCACAGCATATACATGGAGTCTTTTCCACGCGATAAACATCACCAATCCGGCTCGAACTGTCCAGATGGGCTTCACACAGCATGCCTATGCCCGTACTTCCATTTCAAACTCTATATGCAATTTGTGGGGGGAATAACTTCATCCCACTAGAAGATCTAATCTACTAATTAGTAGAAGTCTTCCAAAACATGGGAATCAAAGGACACACATGTCCAAAGGCTAGGGAGGAGATTCGTTACCCTAGTTGGTCATTTCGGTGCCATAGAACTAAGAGGGGATTGGCTGGAATCCGCGATGGTACACGCACGCAGATGCTTCTTCACTAATCTTCCTCCTGGCACGACGAAGGTTCACCTCCAACTGATCTCCTTCCCAGCTCTCAGCCCACTGCTCTCAAATGCAGAGGTTTACAGAGAAAATGAGAAGAAGAGTCGGGATTTGGGGGTATATCTGATTTTCCCGCTACCGCCGGCGCTAGTGACTAGCGCTGGCGCTAGCAACAGAGTCGGTACCGCTTAAGGACCACTACCGCCGGCGCTAGCCCTAGCGCCTGGCGCTATCGATATCTCGCCGTCTCGACGCCTCGACGTCTCGATGGGTGCGCTACCGCCGGCGCAAGCACTAGCGCTGGCGCTAGCTCCTTAGCTTCAGCACACCTCTAAACTCTTTGCACTTAGAACTTGGGGTCTTACAATTCTTCCCCTCTTAAAAGAATTTCGTCCCGAAATTTTAACAGTGCAAATAACATAAATAATTCGGGGAACAATTCGTACCTTAACGGAACAATTCGGGGAACTCATCACGCATGGTTTGCTCACGCTCCCATGAAAGCTCCTCACGACCGCAATTGTTCCAGCGGACCTTGACCATCTTGATCAGTTTATTCCGCAACTGCTTGACATCAGTGTCTTCGATGCATATAGGCGCAACTTTCGCCTTTAGCCCCTCATCGACTGGCACTTGATTTGTCACAAGCACTTGGTTAGGCTCTGGCACCGCCTTCCTAGCACAGATATGTGAAACACATCATTAAGCCGCTCAACTCTGTCGAAAGAGCGAGCCGATAGGCAGCTTCACCAACACGCTCCAGAATTTCAAATGGCCCAAGGTACCTCAGACTCAGCTTTTTCAAGCGCCGAATCCTGGACACACCCTTGAAAGGTTTGATCTTTAGGTAAACCCAGTCGCCCACGGCGAACTCGACGTTTTTGTGCTTGGCATTGTAGTACTTTGCCTGCCTATCTTGCGCAATCAACAATCTATCCCGGATTGTTTGAATCGCCGCATTTGCCGCTTTGACTTCCTTTCGCTTAAACAGCTTCGTTTCACCTATCTTCGCCCATGATAAGGGAGTGCGGCAAGCTCTACCATAGAGGGCCTCGAAGGGTGTCATCTATACTTTCCTGATAGCTGTTATTATAAGCGAATTCGATCATGTAGAGATGATCTTCCCACTTTTTACCGAAATCCAGGACGCACATTCGGAGCATATCCTCCAGAGTTCTGTTCATACGTTCAGTCTGTCCATCCGACTGGGGGTGGAAGGCAGTGCTAAACTTCAGCTTTGTACCTAACAACTGGTGGATTAGCCTCCAATCTTTCAAAGTAAAGCGTCCATCTCGGTCACTGACGATGCTACGGGGCACACCGTGCAATCGTACAATGCTATCCACATAAAGTTTTGCTAACTTTTCTACTGAATTGTCCCGCCGGTTTTGAAGAAAGTGGGCTACCTTCGTTAATCGATCCACGATCACCCGTACGGCATCATTCCCACTCTGCGATCTCGGCAAACCATGCACGAAATCCATCGAAATGTCATCAAATTTCCATTCTGGTACAGGCAATGACTTCAGGAAACCTCCAGGTTTCTGACATTCCGCCTTGACAAGTGCGCAAGTTTTGCATTTTGCCACATATAAGGCGATGTCTTTCTTCAGTCCTGGCCACCAAAACAGCTTTTTCATGTCTTGGTACATCTTTGTGCTCCCTGGGTGAATTGAGTACTTTGTAAAGTGTGCTTCGTACATCAATTCTTCCCGTAACTTACCCACGTTTGGGACGCACAACCGACCATCTCTCCACATTAGACCGTCGTCTAAGACAAACTCTGCAGCAGTCCCAACTTCAGACTCTGCCAAATAGCGTTGCATGCTCGAATCAAGCTCCAGGGCTTGTCGTATTCAATCTGCGAGGTCATATTGCACCTCCGTCCAGTTTAAGCACGCACTTGCACTAGAACTCCTCTCCACACAGGAGATCTCTAAGGCTTCCAAGTCACTGATCAGACGTGGATCATACATCTGAATCCAGTTGGCCTGCGCAGAAGACCTCCGGCTCAAAGCATCCGCGACTACATTTCCCTTCCCGGGAGTATAGTGTATCTCGAAAGTGTTGTCCCCCAGGAACTCCATCCACCTTCGCTGTCGCATGTTGAGATCCTTCTGATTTAGCAGATACTTAAGGCTCTTATGGTCTGTAAAGATGTCAACCTTCACACCATATAAATAGTGCCGCCACAACTTTAGAGCGAAGATCACGGCCGCCAATTCCAAGTGGTGGACCGGATAATTCCGCTCATGCACTTTCAACTGACGAGAGCCATAAGCGATCACTTGACCATGCTGAAGAAGTACGCAGCCTAAGCCGCTCCCTGACGCATCGCTGTAAATTTCATAGCCTTCCGTACCAGATGGCAAACACAGAATTGGTGATGTGGTCAGACGCCTCTTCAGTTCCTCAAAAGCCTGTGCACACTCTGGTGACCAAACGAACTTCTGATCCTTCCTCGTCAAGGTGGTGAGAGGTAGAGCGATCCACGAAAAGTTCTCCACGAAGCGTCGATAGTAGCCGGCAAGTCCAAGGAAACTCCTAACTTCCGCTACTGTCGCCAAAACGGGCCACTTTTGGATTGCATCGATCTTTGCCGGATCCACCTCGATACCCTCGCCACTAACAACGTGACCAAGGAAAGCTACTGAAGCTAGCCAAAACTCGCACTTGGAGAACTTGGCATACAGCTGACTCCGTCGCAGGGTCTCCAGAACTTCGCGCAAATGAATTGCGTGTTCTTCTTCAGACTGAGAGTACACCAAGATATCGTCAATGAAGACAATGACAAACCGATCAAGGTACTCTCGAAAGGTCCTATTCATCAGATCCATAAATACTGACGGTGCATTCATCAATCCAAACAGCATTACTGTAAACTCGTAGTGTCCGTAGCGAGTACTGAATGCTGTCTTAGAGATATCACAATCCCGAATTCGTAACTAGTAATAGCCGGACTTGAGATCCAACTTTGAATACACAGTTGACCCCACTAGCTGATCAAATAAGTCATCAATTCGAGGAATCAGATACTTGTTCTTCTCGGTCAGCTTGTTCAGTTCACGGTAGTCGATGCATAGACGCAGGCTTCCGTCCTTCTTCTTCACATAAAGGACCGGAGCACCCCAAGGGGATGTACTTGGGCGTATGTAACCTTGCTCTAGCAACTCCTGTAATTGAACTTTCAACTCCGTCATCTCCTTTGGCGCAATACGGTACGGAGAGCGTGACACAGGCTTGGCACCTGGTACCAGCTCTATAGTGAAGTCAATTTCTCACTGAGGTGGTGCCCCAGGAAGATCTTTTGGAAACACATCTGGATACTCTGAAATCACAGGAACATCACTCAAACTAGGTTGAGGCTTTGCAACCCCCACTAGCACAACACATAACTCTGCGCCTTGCCGAACCTCCTTGACCACTTGGACAGCAGACATCAGTGTCTTGCTCGATCCACGCAAACCAGCAAATGTAGTCGCATGTTCGGTATTCCGCCCCAGTGTGACCTCCTTAGTCGTGCAATAATGTAGGCCTGCTGCGCTGACAGCCAGTCCATACCAAAGATTACATCGAACTCCGAAAGCGGGAGTATCAGTGCTTCCAAATCAAAGTCTTGACTCCCTATTCGTACATTTATCACACAACCTCGATCCGCACGCATCGAACACCCATTGGGTAGCATCACATCTAATCGTTCCTGTCTAAATGACGAAGGCACTCTAAGTTGCTGTATGAAGGCCTCCGATAGAAAGGAATGTGAAGCACCCGTGTCAAATAGTGCTCTCGTGGATAATTAAAGATCAGGACAAAGCCTAGTACATTAATGGTTAACAAGCAATGCATAAGGTATGAAGTATAAAAAGCAATAAAAACTATATACTATCGTATACCTGTGACCACATCGCTCTGTTTGATGGCCTCCTGTTGGCCAAGGTTGTATACTCTAGGCTGGGCTGGAGCAGCGTGGGATGCGGTTGACTCTGCCGCCTTCCCTTTCTCTGCCGCATAGGCCGCAACTATCTTCTTCCCACTATGACAGTCACGAGCAATATGTCCCGGCTTGCTGCAATTGTAACAGATGATTGGGCGATGACCAGTCACTCCCGATGCTGAAGATTGAGCTGACCCAGACGGTCGCGCTCCTTTCTTCCATTTGCCTCGTCCCGACTTTGCCGAGCTCGCTACTTTGAACTCTGGCTTGACTACTGCTAGCTCCTTCATGCTTTGGGACCGTTTCATATCTTTCTCTAAAGAACGAGCCGAGTTGACCAGGGTCATAAACCCCTGCGTCATTGGCCCCGACAGAAGGAACCGCGACTCTTCTCACCAGCCTTCATAAAACCGATTTGTCTTACGAGCTTCATCCGCAAACGTCACGCCTGCATAGCGCCCCAACCGTGTAAACTCATGTAGATAGTCGTCGATCATTCTATCACTCTGAGTCAGACGATTGAACTGATTTTCCATCTCTATCTGTTGGGCCGGTGGAAGATACCGCGCCAAGAATAGTCTGGAAAACTCATCAAAGGAGATATTTGTCAGCTGCCTTCCCACTAGCTGATGTAAGTCCAACTCATCCCACCACAGCTGCGCCTCCCCATCCAATAGGAAGGTTGCCAATGTAACTTTTTGCTCTTCCTCTGTATCTGTGGCCTTCAAGGTTTTGCGCACCCTTGACAGCCAATCCTCCGCTTGCGTTGGGGTTCCTGCCCCCGTGAACGTGGGAGGGTGGAAACTCAAAAAGTATTGTAGCTGTTGATATGGAGCTCTTCGTACCCTCAACGGCACTGGCCTTTCCACCGCAGGTTCGGCTGCTGGAGCCTGCACTGGAGCCGCTCCCGGAATAGGAGGCTGTCCAAGGACATGCCCTCCTGGTTGCGCCGTGAACATCGCAAATACTGCCTCAGCGATCATCCTTACAGTTTCAGCCGAAGGAGGAGTCGGCACCGGAGTTGGTGCACTACTTGCAGTCGAACGAGGGGGTCAAGAAGGCCCCGCTCCACTCCCAGCCGCCTAAACATGTGCACAAAACACAACTAGCGACTAGGAGAAGGCATGAATCAACAAAGGAACACATAAGTTCCATCCGAATGCTACACATATACATGTAATTCATTCCTAAAGTGGACAATTACTGTTTATTTACATGAGTTAAAGGCGACACACACACGTGCTCACCACCCCTTAAAAGAATTCGACCACGAATTCAGACGAAAAGGGAGCGAAACCAGTGGCTGATACCAATTTGTAACACCCTCCCTGTTACATAGCATATAACAGTAGGTCCGGCCGGGACCCCACGCCATATGAAATGAACGGAAGAGCGCATTACTAAAATTAGCATTAAACAGTTAAAGACATAAATATCTCAGCACCAGAGTCGCATAACGGAAGCATATATATTTTCATTTCAAACTAGTGTACAACATGTCCACATATCTACTAGGAATGAAATACATAAACAGTTATTTACATTGTTTGATTACATCATAAAGGTGGCTTCCAGACATCGGCACGCAAGTCGGCCACACATGAACAAAAAGGTAAACAAAAGCTATGGCCTTCAAGGGCCAGCACAGCACAGCAGCAGGGGCTTCAGCCCGCTATCTCCCGCTAGTCTCACCGGTACCTGTATAAGCAAATCCACCAAGTGGTGGGAAAACAAGTAACCGGTCAGCTTTAGCTGACCAAGATTTATAACGACCCCACCCCAAACTCGGGGCGGCGGTGCTCCTTCCCTGCAAGTAAGAGTCAGCAACATATATATATATATATATATATATATCCGCAAACAACACCAACGGAGGCATACCAAGCCACCCGCTTCGTGCTCTCAAGGCACACTTTGGCATACTCCCTGAGTTACGCCCTCACGCTAAGTCCTATTTCAACTTAGACAAGCAATTTGAGCTAGTCTGTACACACGAAGTTACGACACTCTTCCATAGCCTGGTGCACCGAGGGGCGACCTCTTCACCACCACTATGGGAGGGTTCGGATCAGCTAGGCCCGTTCTCAAATACCGCGATTCAACAATGCACGATACGGGTAAGCTTCACCTAATACCCATCACTTAAAGCTGGGCTTTGCAAATTCCACAGCTTCTCCTGCTACAAATCCAGTCCCCAGGACTTTTAGTAGCACGGAAACACACAATCTGTGTACTAGGCGCTACCGCCGGCACTAATGCTAGCGCCCGGCGCTAGCAACAGAACCCTGTTCTGCCTGACACTGGTAACAGAAGTCAGTTCTGCCACCTCTGGGAAAACACCTCCAGATAACAACACTATTAGCTCACCTAGAGCTACCGCCGGCGCTATCGCTAGCGCCCAACACTAGTAACAGAACCCAGTTCTGCTACCATACTTCGGGTATTGCCTGGGAAACACCTCCAGGATAATTTGCTGTACAAAACAGTACAGAAGACCCGAACCACAGCATATTCATGGAGTCTTCTCCACGCGATAAACATCACCAATCCGGCTCGAACTGTCCAGATGGGCTTCACACAGCATGCCTATGCCCGTACTTCCATTCCAGACTCTATATGCAATTTGTGGGGGGAATAACTTCATCCCACCGGAAGATCCAATCTACTAATTAGTAGAAGTCTTCCAAAACATGGAAATCAAAGGACACACATGTCCAAAGGCTAGGGAGGAGATTCGTTACCCTAGTTGGTCGTTTCGGTGCCATAGAACTAAGAGGGGATTGGCTGGAATCCGCGATGGTACACGCACGCAGATGCTTCTTCACTAATCTCCCTCCTGGCACGATGAAGGTTCACCTCCAACTGATCTCCTTCCCAGCTCTCAGCCCACTGCTCTCAAATGCAGAGGTTTACAGAGAAAAAGAGAAGAAGAGTCAGGTTTTGGGGGTATATCTGATTTTCCTGCTACCGCTGGCGCTAGTGACTAGCGCTGGCGCTAGCAACAGAGTCGGTACCGCTTAAGGACCACTACCGCCGGCGCTAGCCCTAGCGCCTGGCGCTATCGATATCTCGCCGTCTCGACGCCTCGACGTCTCGATGTCTCGACGCCTCGACGTCTCGACGGGTGCGCTACCGCCGGCGCTAGCTCCTTAGCTTCAGCACACCTCTAAACTCTTTGCACTTAGAACATGGGGTCTTACAGAGGTGCTCCTCGACGCTCTTGCTTTTCACCATAAGATCGTCGACGTAGACTTCCAAGTTTCGCCCCTTCTGCTCTTTGAACACCCTGTCCATCATGCGCTGGTAGGTCGCTCCTGCGTTTTTAAGTCTGAATGGCATCATTTTATAACAATAGCATTCGTCGTTGGTAATGAAGGATACGTGCTTCACGTCGGGTGGATGCATGCGGATTTGATGGTAACCAGAAAAAGCATCTAAAAACTCATGACAGGGAATCCGACGGCCGAATCTACTAGCTCGTCGATTCTAGGCAAAGGGTAACAATCCTTGGGGCAAGCTTTATTAAGGATAGAAAATTCGATACACATGCGTCATTTCCCCTCTCCCTTCCTCACCATTACAACATTGGAGACCCAGCCTGGGTACTGGATCTCCGACACAAACCCCGCCTCTAGCAGCTTCCTGACCTCCTCTCTGATGGGCTCGGCCAGGGTGTTGGCGGTTGCCCTCTTCTTCTGCTTGACGGGATGGACTCCTTTATCCAAGTTGAGATGATGGCAGGCGATGTCCGCGTCGACACCTGGCATCTCGGCCGCACTCCACGCAAAGATGTCTGCATTCCTCTAGATGCAGAACATGATTTTCTCCTTATCTTCTTCTTCCAGCTCCCCGCTGATCTTCACTTTTCCTGGCCTCCCGCCTTCAGATACGATCTCCTTCTCCTCCACTTCCTCGGCTGCCTCCAGCCTTGCCGTCTCCTCCGCTTCTTCGGCTGCCTCCTGCCTCGCCACTTCTTCCATCAACAGGTCTACCGCCTCTGCCTCCTCTTTCCAGTTGATCACGTTGACAGCATTAAGATAACACTGCCTCGCCACCTTGGGATCGCTCCGGATCCGGATCTGCACACCTCCCTGGTTATACTTCAGGCACTGGTGGTAGGAGGAGGGAACACACTTGTAGGCACTGATGAGTGGTCTGCCGAAGATGGCATTGTAACTGCTAGGGGCGTCCACAATGACAAACCTGCAGCACTTGGTGGTCCCTCCCAACGTCACCACCAACTCCACACCTCCCTCTAATTCCTTTCTTTCTCCCTCAAATCCAAAGAGCGGCCCTTCTGTTGAGATAACCCTCTTCTCTTCCACCTTCATGACATCAAACACTTTCTTGAACACGACATTGACGGAGCTCCCGTTATCCACCAGGATGTGAGAGACCGTATAGTTCTCTACCGCGGCTTTGATCACTACAACGTCATGGAAAGGGTTTTTGTTGCCAGCATATCTTCCTCCGAAAATGTGATCTCCCCCATCGGTGGTGAAACCTGGGTGGTTGATGCCACGCTCCTCCGGTACACGGCGTTGAGACTCCCCTTTCGGGTTGACTCCAACCCTGCTCCCCCATGGATGACGCCTATTCCTCCATGGGCTCCCAGATCTCCCCGGTCCTCGCACCTCCTTGGGGCGGGGGCTCCTCCTCCTTCGATCCTCTGCACTCCTCCTCCTTCTCTCTCTTGCCGCCCCTCCTGGGCCTCCTCCGCTCCTCTTCTTAGCTCCTGGAACTCCGGACATGTAGCCGTGGCGTGGCCCTCTACCCAATGGAAATCGCAGTAAGGCATCGCCCGACGCTCTTCCTCACCTCGAGACTGTCGGTGCCTTCCTCCCCGGCCACGTCCTCGTCCCCTCCTGATGGCATACGCCTCCCGGGGCGGTGCCTGGTTCTGTCTCCACTGTCCTTGCCTTCGGTCGGGGGAATGACAGCGATCTCGACGCTCGGGGGAGAATCTTCTTCCCTGCCTCTCCTGATATCCTCCTCCTGCAGGTCTCCAGGCCGGCCGATTTGGCGGGACCTGGAACCTCCTCTCCTGGTCTCGTTGACCCCTGTTCTCCCGGAACTCCCTTCCTTCTCGCCTCTTCGGTTCTTCTCTCCTCTTGACCTCCCTCCTCCTGCCCCCGGCTTCTTCCTCTCCTCCTCCTTCCAGTCGGGCCAGCTTGGCCACGAACTCTAGGCTAGTAGCTTCTCCTTCGATCTGCCTCGTGGCCCGATTGATAAGCTCTTCAAATGACAGTGGGGGATCGCGAGTGATCTCCATCTTGAAGAAACCTGGCTGCAACCCCAATTTGAAAGCCAAAATTAGGGTGTGCCCTGGGACTTCCTGGACTAGGAGGACCTCCTCTTGGAAGCGATCGAGGTACGAGCTCAGCAACTCCGGGGTCTCTGTTTCATGAGAAAAAGGTCCTCCGAACCCTTCTTTCTCTTCTTCGACGTAGAGAAGCGAAGCAGAAAACTTCTGCGCAAGTCCTCGAAGCAATAGATGCTTCCTGCCGGCATCTGGTGGAACCAGTCGCGAGCCTTTTCCTGGAAGGTTATGGCGAACAACCGGCACTTGAATGCATCCGTCATCTGCTTGATGGAGACCATGTCCTCGAACCACTGTAGATGCTTGATGGGGTCGTCGCTCCCGGCATAGAAACTCATGGCAGGTTAGGTGAACCCTACGGGAACGGGAGCGGTCAGCACCAACTCGCAGAAAGGGCTGGCGGGCGCGAGTAGGCGGGCTGGGCGAGTTGGGTTGTACTCGCCCTCGGGATGGGGGGTCTCGGCCGGACTCGCGAAGAGTACCCGCGCGCGGAGCGGCTGGTCCCCATCCTCAGCGAACGCTTCCTTGTCAGGGCGCTGGCTCGGTCCGGCCTCGGTGGGCGAGGCGACCACCACTAGGGGAGGAGTTCCAGCCCCGATGTGGGATGCGAACAGCCCCCTGACGGTGTCCTCCATCGACCTCCTGAACTGCTCAAGATCGTTCTTGGTGATGAACTCGCCCAAAGGCAGCGAGTTCCCCTGACCGGCCCCCGGCTCGCTATGTTCAGCCATGGGATCGTCAGATGAGATTTTCTTCTCTCGCTACAGTCCACGCTCACCGCACCAAAACTGTTGGAACCCGGATACCGGTCCAACTATGTTCGAGACTTGGGGAGTAGCTTGAGTTACTTCTCTCTTCGTCGGATCCCTAGGTCTAAGTATTTTCGAGCTGAGAATCGGCCCTCACTGAAGGGTGGTAGACGCTTTGAGAAAGGACCCAAGGCTTCAGCGAGGAGGTCCCACCACTAACCCGGAAATCTAACTAGACTTCCCCTCCCAAAAACCAGAGGCTGAGCCTGTCTCAGATAGCACAAGGAAGAAAGCACAAGCTCTCTCTATGGGGGTGGATCTGTGCCAATCTGAGACTTAATGGGTCCTATTTATAGGCAAATTCTTCAAGGGGTAAAATGGTCCAAAAGGCCTGCGAATAGCTTCCTCCACCTTAACCAAATTACTACACGCAGACCAAAATGGTATGCGAACAACTCCTCGCGCCTTTTCACATTACTAGCTGCACCCCATGCTGGTCTGCGGGTAGTGGGGGAGGACCGAGGGATCGGGCTGATACCTACTCTCCTCGCCCCTATCTTGAGACGTCGAGTAGGGCGACTAGGTCCCGTCCTACTTTCCAGCAGTAAGTTTTCTTGGAGCGAACTCGCCCCGGGGTCTGGTCCACTCGCCTCTCCTCGGGAGAGAAGGAATTCTATCGTCGGGACGAGACCACGCCGATATGAGATCCTGGTTGGGTGAAGGTTACTCGCTGCGCTCTACTCTGGGCGAGTAGGACAGTCCTTGGGTCTTCTTGCCCGAAGCCGCTCGCCGACTCGCATGGGAGCGTCTTCCTACTCGCCGAATATGGGTTGTACACCAGATTTACATGCATTGGACACGGGCAAAACCAACTCCACTTATGCAGTAGACAAACTCGTCTGTCAAGGTCAGATTCAAAATCTAAGACATTTGGTTTCACAAACCATTTTGAGGGATGGTTACTGCAAAGGAAAAACAATTTCTGAAACAATGAAATCGCAACGCAATCACGTGCGTTCCTGGCGGGGTTCCAATTTAAATTACTTCATCAGAATCCTTAAAATGCATCAAAATTGATGCCCCGGGAAGAAATCTACGCATTTAGAACACTTCTAAATTTCTATATTTGCACGCACGAGATCTGAACCTGCCTCTGATATCACTGTTGGGTTTTCTATACATCAGATAGACAGCATATCATATATGCGCAGCGGAAAAACGAACAAGAACAACCCTAAATAGTTCAAGGAACTTGCGATTTCATGAATCAAGAAATAGGAGAGGCAACACATTGCAATACCTGAAGGGGATTGAGTCAACACTCAACCAAGGTGCTCCATAATGAAATCCCGAAGAACGATCGTTGAGTCCCAAGCGTAGAAATCGATCGGCGCCTCTACGGGAGTCCGCACGAGCATTGAAGAACCCTAGCTTCTTGTCGCACAAGAACTAGGTTGGAGAAGAAGAGCCCTCTACGTCTCCCACAGACTGCTAGGTCCGACAACAGGGAGAGGCGGCGGCGACGGGATCGACCGGTCGGAACTCTTCCGTCGGAATTTCGCGGAACACTTCTGTCTCTCTTAGAATCGCAAAAGAAAAGATCGTACCCTTGGGGCATAAATAGATCATTATCTATTTATACCCCAGGGAGAGAGAAAGGTTATCCGCACACCCACGACCAGAAATGGATTAAACAGAATTCGTCGAGTGAAGCTAATTCGTCGATACCATTCAACAAATTCGTCGAGATAATTCACTGAATAGATTTCGTCGAGAAGATCTGTTTCGTCGATACCATTCGACGAATTGACTCATGAAAATATCCAATTCGTCGAGACATTTCGACGAATTGACATATTTCGTTGATTCATTTCGAGGAACTATTTCGTCAAGTAGATCTAACTCGTCGAGACCAATCGACGAACCTTTTCATCGACTTGAGATAAGTTTCGTCGAGACATTCTCGAAAACTCCCCAACATACTCCATACAGTATTCACAATACCCGTGGAGCACTCAGTCAACTCGACCCAACTCCAATAAATCGTAGAATTGGTCTTTCATTCATATCCTATATGAGCAAGGCCAACACTATTTTCCTCCAACTTCTCCAAACACTCTTGTGTGTGACCGCATAAGCTCATATAGCGTTGGCAGTGAGACTAAATGCTTGATCACTTCCAGATCACCTTGGAAACACCAACACAATCTACATGAAGGAAGAAATCAACGACAACTGCGATCTCTAGCATTCCTTCGTCATCACTATCAGAGTTTCTTCATAGGGAGTTTTTATTTAGAAATTATAATTCGTACCTTGTATTTTTTTCTTTCTTTTGGTGACTACTTTTTGTGTATCATAGTGCAATTCGTCGTGTGAGTTGGCGACTTCGTCATGCGCGACATAGGGAGGAATTTAATGCGGGTGTTGACGACTAAATCTAGGAAATATGTCTAGTGGCGGCTTGATGCCTATCTAGGGAGAGAAAGGTCAGGGCCAATCGGTCCTTAGGGAGAATAGTCGGTATAGTGAACAAATGGATTTTTATATTCACCGTATTTATTTCTAGCATCATGAAAATCACTTTTGTAATCATTTTATTAGTAAAATATTATCATGCACCTTGTTTTATTACTTTGATTTCAATTTGTATTTGCTAAAAATATTTTAGAGAAATATTTTCATCAAAGTTCTTAAAACACCCTTATCCCCCCCCCCCCCCCCCCCCCCCCCCCCCGCTAATGGCGTCTGTAGATTCAACAAATATTAGCTATGAAACCCTAAATAGCAAATTAGGTAGAGGATCCAAGCGCGTCGGCGGGTAACACCTTTGGGTAAACTATGTGTTACGTAATTAGTAATCCCCCACACAAGAGTAGGCAGCAGTAATTATTGAGCTCTTCGTAGAACTACCACCTTTAGGAGAATAGATTACTAGAGCTCCACTATATCGTCATAATGTCTGCGTGTATCTCTTTGAACCTATTGTGCAACCATCATCAATAGATGAATGATTGCGCACTAGTCTCAGAGAATTTCATGACACATTTGAAACTGTAAACACACAGGTTGACTTGAAATGGTCACTTTCGTGGCTACAGATCTTATCAACTAATGAAACTCTTTCACACTGAGATATCTAAATATTACCCAGGGTTTTAAAAACCGGACCGGACCGGCCGGTTCAACCGGTTGGACCGCCAATCGGTTCCACAATCGGTCCGGTCAAGTGATTAGCGGTTGGACCGGTTAACCGGAAATCGGACCGGTTTCCAAGCAACCAGGCGATTCACAGTTTTAAGCAATTTCACTATTGATTTTTATTTAGACTCCGTTCTATTTATAGTTGGCTGTTAGGAGAGAAAACTGTTATTAACGATGTGAGACTAACTTTAAAATTAAATATCTCTCTCTTGCTTCTCTCTTTCTCATCATGGCCCTCTCTCTCCCCTCCCCCTTCCTCTCTCTCTCTCTCTTACTCTGCCACATCCGCTCTCCCCCCCCCCCCCCCCTCTTCCTCTCTCTCTCTTTTCGGTATACATGATAATAATAGTAAATTAAAATAGTATACATTAGTAGTATACATAATAATACCATAATAATATACATAATAATACCATAATAATAATATACATAATAATACCATAATAATATCATAATAAAATGTACACCATATTATTCATATTAATACTAATTTATTAATAGTATACCATAATAAAATGTATACCATGTTAATAACATTATAAAATATGTATAAAATAATTAATATTATTCATTATATATATATATATATATATATATATATATATATATATATATGAGCGGAACTAGATAGGGACACACCCGGGCAAGTGCCCGGGTCAGAATTTTGAAAAATAATTAATGCTGCTAGGTATAGCTGTCTATGTAGCTGTCCCTGTAGATTTTCTTGAGCCCTCAAAACCGATTCTCGTGCCTGTGTAATTATGTGAAAATCCTTTCTCCAAAATACTTTTGCATGTTTCATGTCCTATAAAGCTAGCAAGCCTTCTTCTCATCCAAATGAAACGATAGAGCCTCCCGTCTCCAGTACCGATCCAGGGAACCAACCCCATGGACAACGAAGGAGATGTTGATGGATAGCTAACTTTGTCTGCTACGAGAATGAGCATCACAAGGAGGCTTGCTCATTGACAAGTTCTTTGAGTTTTCGCTGCAGGGGATTGGCGATGAGAGATATGCATGCACGAGAGTTCTTCGCACTTTTGTCAGCCAAAAGACCTCCTATTAACAGCAACTACACTATTTACTTCTGTGTGGGTTCTTTGAGTTTTAATAAATACTATTATAGTGAGATATAATCCGAATCAATATTTTTTTTTTATAAAATAGAGAAAATGTCATGTGGGTTCTTATAAATATTATGGGCTTATATATATATTGTAGAGGGAGCTCGAAACATCCGGAGGAAAGTCTAAGTGGAACTAATCTCTCCATTGCCTCCAGCTAGGTATATATAGTAGAATACCTAGGGTTTACACACGCATAGCCCCCGAGCTCGTTATTCGTCCGAATATACACTTACAATCTCCTCATATATTCGTGACAAATAACGTAACGTTTCGGGGTGCTGGAGAGTAGACAAAATAATAAACAAACTAAACAAAGCATTTAGGATAGATCATACTAATCAACATATGAAAAGGTTTTTGCCTAAACGGCAAGTCAGAAAATCACAGATTCTATCCCAAAAATATAGTCTGAATAATTATTACAAAACAAAACATGAAATTAAACGTTTGATGATTCTACTCGTCTAGTAGATCATCATCATCCATGTCCATGTCTACATCTCCTCCATAATCTCCACTGTAGCCTGCAAGGAATTTCACGAGTCAGACTCTATGAATTCATAATCGTATGCAGTAACGTTTAAAGTAAACTAGCTCTTACTAAATGAGCTTAGCACTTCTAGCAACGGTGAAGTAACTCTGTCAGCATCTCATCCAGTCTAACTAGGACTAGACCCGTTATCTTACTCATTACTGATCACTATGTGCCTCACCAACACATGTGGGCACACATCACGTGCAACATTATCAAATGTGGAATAATGTGCTGTGACCAATAATGTTTAGATTAACATTTACAACGACTTTCAATTTCCAGTTGAATAACTCTTGAATCAACTTACAATGAGAAAGTTACTTGGTTATCAAATGTGGAATAACCGACACCAGACCATCTTGGGTTTTCATCAAGAAATTATTTGGGTTGTTAGTCTGTTTTTAGATGCTTGAATGTTGCGACTATAGGTTTTCACTGTTAAAACATAAACTGCGGAGGAAAGTTTCATATTTCCTTGAACTTTAATCTCATTTCCCCCGATGTTTTGATTGTGAGAGCTCTATTCAATCCTTTGGTCAAAGGGTCTGCAACATTATCTTTCGATCTCACATCAATAAGGGACATAATCCCTTGACTTGTGAGAGAGGTCAACCAGGATTATTTCAGCCTGAGATGCCTTCTTTTGCCATTGAACAAAGTGTTCGTAACAATCGTTTTAGTAGCCTGATTGTCGCAGTAAACTGCAACAGAACTCATTTTCAGGCTCGACAAAGGAATGTCCATCACCAAATCTCTCAGCCATTCGGCTTCTTCTCCTGCTGACGCAAGAGCGTAGAGTTCGGATTCCATAGAAGAGAGAGCAATACAGGATTGCCTCTTGGACTTCCAGGCTACAGCTGCTCCTCCTAGTGTAAACACAAAACCACTAGTGGATTTGCTGTCGTTTAATTCTGAGCACCATGATGCATCAGAATAACCTTCAAGAACTGAAGGCTGACCAGTGTAAACTAAAGCATACTTTTGAGTGTGCTTTAAGTATCGCATGAGCCTACCCCAGGCGTTCCAATGGTCTTTACCCGGATTACTAGTGAATCTGCACAACATGCCGACCGTAAAGGCTATGTCAGGTCTAGTGCAGACCATGGCATACATGAGGCTACCAAGCAGTTTAGAATAATCTAACTGTCTAACCATAGCTCCTTCATTGTGCTTTAGGCGGTTAGTGTAGTCGTATGGTGTCTCAGATGCGCTACTGGCACTGTATCCCCACGTGTCCAACAAGGACTTTATGTAGTGGCTTTGACTTAGGGAAATACCATTTTTCCCAAAGCTCACTTGCATGCCTAGTATAGTGTTAGCTACACCTAGGTCTTTAATGCTAAATTCTTTTATGAGATCTGACTTAACGTTATCCACTTCGGATTGATCAGACCCCAGAATAAGCATATCATCCACGTACAAGCATATTATGGCGACTTTATCCGATCTATTACGTATGTAAAAACATTTATCTGAAAGACTCGACATGAATCCCATGTTCTTTACACTATAATCGAACTTCTCATGCCATAATTTCGGTGCTTGCTTTAGTCTGTATAAAGACTTAAGAAGTTTACAGGCTTTCGTTTCGTGACCGTCTACAATGAAACCTTCAGGTTGACTCATGTAGATCTCTTCGGTCAGATCTCCGTTCAAGAACGCAGTCTTAACATCCAACTGATGAACAACAAAGTGCTCAATAGATGTAATAGCAAGGAGAACCCGAATGGTTGTCAAGTGACACACGGGTGAGTAGACATCAAAGTAATCTACTCCGCTTACTTGTGTGAAACCTTTAGCCACCAGGCGTGCTTTATACTTAGCTACGCTACCATCAGGATTCAACTTCTTTTTCAGAACCCACTTACACCCTACGGTTTTAGCCCCTATTGGCTTATCAACCAACGTCCAGGTGTTATTCTGAAGAAGAGAACTCATCTCTTCATCTATAGCTTCTTTCCAGAGTAGTGAATCCCTGGATCTCATCGCTTCCTTATAGGTGGATGGATCGGCCTCAACGTGGTAGGTCACAAAGTCACTACCGAAGGTTCGTGGAATTCGCTCTCTCACAGAAGTTCTCCTAGACTCTAGGCCAGAGTTATCTACCGGAACGGAATAAGAGGTGCTCGGTACTGAAGTAGGATCTTCTTCAGTAATAGTTACTTACATACCTGGGATTGTTAAGTTCTTATCTTTGAGGAACTTATCCTCGAAGAACACCGCATCCCTAGATTCGATTATGATATTATTAGAAATATCAAGGAACCTATCTGCAGTACTATCCTCAGCACAACCTAAGTAGACACAAGTATTGGTCCTAGGTCCAATTTTAGGCCTTCTAGGGTCAGGAACCCTGACATAGGCTATACAACCCCAGGTCTTAAGTCGAGTAAACGACGGGGGTCTCTTAAACCAAAGCTCGTAGGGAGTAACATCTAACTTAGCATGAGGGACTTTATTCAGAATGTGATTCGCGGTCAAGACTGCTTCACCCCAATAGGCGGAAGGCATGCCTGCAGTGAGCAGCATAGAGTTCAACATCTCTGTTAACGTTCTATTCTTGCGCTCGGCTATGTCGTTAGATTGGGGGGAGTAAGGAGCAGTGATTTCTGCTATGATGCCCTGTGAAGCAAGGAAGCATCTGAACTCACTGGACATATATTCTCCTCCTCTATCACTCCTAAAACGTTTTATTTTCATGCTGAGTTGGTTTTCTACCCTGGTTTGAAAAGACAAAACTTTTCAAACGCTTCATCTTTAGTTTTAAGCAACGAGATATGACAAAATCTCGTGCAGTCATCTATGAACGTGATCATATACTTCCTCCCACCTCTGGTGACAAAACTTTTAAAGTCACAAATATCGGAATGTATAAGCTCAAGAGGTGTTGTGCTCCTAGTAACCGTCCCAAAAGGTTTCCTAGTGATCTTAGTCTGAGCGCACACTTCGCATTTTTTAAGTGGAGACTTAGTGTCTAATGTGATCTTGTGAGTTCTAGCTACTTGGAACATTTTCCTGTAGTTGACGTGTCCTAGTCTCTCGTGTAGAGTCCTAGGGCTAACTAAGTTCAATTGAACTTGTTGAACTACCTCACTTGCTAGACTCAGATGGTACATCCTATTTTAGACATAAGCACATCCAAAATAGTGCGAGTTAACTGACAAAGTCACCCTGCCGCTACAGAAGCTAAGCGACATACCCGCATCACATAACAAACTAATAGACACTAAGCTAGCAGCTAGAGAAGGAATAAATTTAACATTCTTTAAAAAATAAAGACTTACCTGAGGAGAGCAGCAGAGTTGCATTCCCCACCTTCAACACGTCAGCTGTGCCTCCATTTACCACAGTAACTGATTCCTTTGCATCCTTCAGCTCTGTCAGAAGATTAGCATTGTTGCAAACGTGTCACGTTGCCCCCGAATCCAGGTACCACTCCGTGCTGACCTGCGCGTGTCCGACCATGGCAACAAAGTCGGATGGCTCAGCTTGGCGGACCAAATGGGCTTGGTTGCCTTCTTGTGGTGCCCGGGTTCTCTCTTTCCTCGGTTGCTTGCAGTCAGATGCGCAGTGTCCCCACCTGTTGCAGTTATAACATTTACCCTTAAATTTCTTAGAGGGTTTACTCGGGCCTGCAACCTGGGGGCTACTACGAGACGTTTTGGTCTTGGGAGGGGGCGGAGGCCGCTTGGAGCTTGAAATCATGTTGGCAACAGCCTTCTGCTTGCCAACAGCTTCCAAAGCGTTCTTCGTCCTGTTCTCATCCTCAATGCGTATGAAACGCTTGAGGTCGTTCAGACCAACCTGCATCTTCTTGCGATACATTTCCGTTTTGAAATTATACCACGAGGAGGGCAATTTATACGCAATCGTGCCCGCAACAAAACATTCGGGCAGATTGATGGACTCACTATGCAAAGAATCAATTAAAATTTCAAACTCTGATACCTGAGGGAGAATGGCTTTCTCCTCATCGAAGCTGAAAGAGTGGAACTTGTCCACTAGGTGCGTCTTGGACATGTCCTCCTCCTTCCTGAAGTGCTCCTGCAGCGCATCCCAGATCTCCTTTGCAGTGCTCATCTTCATGTAGGTCTGGGCCAGGCTGAGAGACAAACAGTTGAGCAGGTAGTCCCTGCAGAAGTCTTCATCTGAAAACCACTGTGCCTCATCAGCAGTCCCAACGACCTCAGCACCATCAGACTGAACTGTGTAGAACACGTTCAGAAACTTCATCCCGAACTGAGTGTTCAACTTCCAGGCGTTGAACTCAGTCGCCGTGAACTTCTCCAGCTTTATCAACGGAACGGGTGTCGAGAAGTTGTTCCCCTTCATCATTGTGCTTGGAGACAGCGGCGGCGGGAAGAGGCGGAAGACGGCTGAGGGGGATCTGGAGGCACGGGAGAACAGTGGTGCACGGGCACTGTTACTGAAGAGCGCACGGGCAGCGGTCATGCGAGATCCTGACAGACGAGCGCACGATCAGCGGTCGTGCGCGAAGGTACTGGCTGGCTGCTGAAGAACGCACGAGCAACGGTCGTGCGTGAGGGGTCGAGCGCACGAACAGCGGTCGTGCGCGAACTGGCCGCTGAAGAGCGCACGATCAACGGTCGTGCACGAGGGGTCGAGCCCACGATCAGCGGTCGTGCGCGAACTCCTCCTTTGCAAGCAGCGGCTCGTCTTCTTCGCACGAACGACGGATCTAGGGCACGGCGACTGAGGCGTCGGCGGCAGATCTGGACGACGGGGGCAGCACACGGGAGGAAAAGTGAATCGCGACGAACGACGAACGGGAGGGCAGCAGCGAGCGGGCTTCCTCCTCCTTCGATTGCGAGCGGCAACGGCAGCAGCAGCAGCAGCGGTAGCGGCAGCAGGCCGGACCAGCGGGCGCGAGCGAGCGGCGAGAGCTTCCTCTTGCGCGAAAGCAGCGGCAACAGGAGCTTCTCCTTCACGAGCGGCGACGGCAGAGCGGACGAGCGCGATCGAGCGGGCAGCTTCCGGACGACGGGAACGAGCGCCCTAAGGCAGTTTCGAGAATGTAGAGGGAGCTCGAAACATCCGGAGGAAAGTCTAAGTGAAACTAATATCTCCGTTGCCTCCAGCTAGGTATATATAGTAGAATACCTAGGGTTTTCACACGCATAGCCCCCCGAGCTCGTTATTCGTCCGAATATACACTTACATATATAATTAGTAACAAGACGTATTAAGCATATATGATTTAAACTATATATGATTTTCTTGTAATTGAGATAAGGCTTAGCATATTATTCGAAACTCGAAAGTCGCTCGAATATTGAGCCGAATCGGAATCGGTTACAGTTGATTCGACTCAATTTGAGTCGATTCAATTTGACTCAAATCTGATTTCGAATCGATTTCGATCCAGCCCTGAATCGCTCGAAATATGATTTGAATCGACTCGAATTGATTAAAAATATTATGTATTTATTAATATGTTATTATTTTAAAATTAAAAATATTAAATTTTAAACCTAAATAAAAATATTGAAGGCTTTAAGTGTTTCATTTGTTAAATTTAGATGTTTCCCAATTTAATTTCGAGTCAATTGTGAATAAAGAGAAAAATTGCTCAATTTTAAGCCAACTTGTTTTGATTTTGAATAAACTCAATTCGATTTCGAGCCAGCTCGATTCGATTTCAAGCCAGCTCGGAATCGAGCTATTTCGAGTCGAGTCGACTCGAAATTGATTTCGATTTCGAGCTGAGTTCGACTCAAAAATTTCAATTTCGAGCCGAGCCAAAATCGCTCGAACTCGACTCGATATCAACCCTAAATTGAGAATTTATTGGATATATAATAGTGAATTTGTTCAGAACATTATTAATTTAATGACATTATATTAGCAAAGAAAAGAAGTGAACTTGATTGCAATTTTTTTATACATATATCACGGTTCGACCCCAGTTCAAGACTAGATTGTTAATACGTGTGGGCACTTAATCTTCTTAAAGAGAACAAGACTAGATTGTTTTAATTAATGCAGAAGTGTCTCTTAATTGATTTCTCTCAATTTAAAAGAATGGATTTATCAATTTGATTTTCTTATGAAATTAATTAGAAATTAATCTCACTCCAAATACTAAATGAGATTAATATGATTGAAATAAGTTACCTCTAATATCAACTGTTAGATAAAATTAAGGTGTCACTACGGAATTGTATTACTGAACCAACAAACACTGAATTTAGTGACGATGAATAATGCAGAATCATTTTACTCAAAACGAACAATCTCTAATGGAGTAATATTATGCAAGGATTATATTTCTAATTAACTAATAAAATCAAGAACACACGAGTAAATAAAACTTGAGCGAATGATAATTATATTGAAGTGCAGAAATTTATTTATACTGTTCTGTCTTAAGCTCGTGTTTCGTGGTCGCAATTCCCAATAGCCTCCTTGTATGCTATCTTATAAAATATATGTATATAAGATTATTCAAGAATAAAAAGTCATTATGCAGGAGTTAATCGATCATTGAAATTTTCCAAATTAAAAATCAAGATAAATTTCTTATTGATAAATAAGATTATTCATGAATAATTTAGTATCTTTTAATTTAAAATTTTATTTGAGTTTAAACATATTTTCTTCAAAATAAGTTTAAATCACAGTAAAACTGATAAAAATATTTGACAATTTTTCTCGGATCCGGAGAATGGGATAGCCTTAGCTCCGAGTCAAATCGGGCGCGTAAACAGTCAATTGAGAAACAAGCAACAATGACAAGATACATTTTTAATGTGGAAACCCCCAAAAGGGTGAAATGTCATGTGGTCGGATCTGTGCCGGATCAATATCCACTATTTTTCCTTTGTTTACAAGTATTTGAGTTCCTCGGAAGGTGACATGTCACCTCTCCGTTACAAGCCTTGAGTACAAAGAAAGGAGGAAAAAGCCAAGTCCACGTACGTAGCTTCCACGAAGTATCCACGAGAGTGTTCCCCTAGGCCTTCTCCCAAGCTCAGTGAAGCGTCCAAGTGAGCGTTGAGTGTTGAGCAGACTAGAGATGAAGCGGAGCGAATCCCGAGCAAAGGAACGGTCTAAGTCCCACGTTCTCGCCGGAAAACCTCAGAGCTCTCTCTAGTCTCTCGAGTTGCTTCTTCTCAAATGAAAGTCTAAGGGCCTTTTTATAGCTTTCTTGAGGGGTCATGTTGGTAATTGCGTTTAGCTGAATCTTAAGTTGACGAATGACTTTGATCCGTTCAGGTCACCTAGATCACCAATTTTTCCGAAATGATGAACGTGCCCCCTGGGTGGTCTAGGTGGTCTGGGTGGCCCGGGCAGGTTGCCCGGCGACGGTGGTGGTCGGAGGCGGCCGAAGGTGGCGGAGGCGCCCGGAGGGGGCTTGAGGAGGGGGATGGCCGCCGGCGCATGCGCACGGGGCGCGCGCCCATGCACTGCGTGGGCACGCATGAGGTGCGTACGTGTGTGTTCCTGGCACGCACACCAGGGTGCTGGTCGTTCCCGTGCACGACCCGCACGTGCATGCTACACGACCTATGTGTGCGCTTCCGCGCGCACACGGGTGCCGACAACGCGAGTGTGCAGGCTGCGTGCGTGCGCTTCCCGCGTGTGTGTGCTCAATTTGGTCCCCCTCGTTCAGGGTGACCTTGCACCCTTCGAGCGGGCACAACGCATGCGAACCGCTCGGTTGGGTCACATCGCTTAAGTGCTTTGGTCGAAGTCTCATTGGTTTGATTTAGAAATCTTTGGGGGGACCCATCAATAAACATTTCTAAGTTATACTTTGTATAAATTTGTATTTAAAATATTGATTCGACAATTATAATTGTCGCGGGTCGTTCAACGCTCTCTTAGACCGGTCAAGCTGAACCACCTTAGATCGAGAGTGAGCCGAACGTGCAAACAGTAAAAAAATGAGAACCAATAGTAGACAGTAAGATTTTTACGTGAAAAACCCAAAAGGGGAAAAAAACACGAGGTCTAGCCCAGTTCTGAACGATCCACTAGTTTTGTGACTTACAGAGAGAATTGTTTTTCGAAGGTGACAGGTCACCGTTTGTTACAATGATTTTGCTAAGTCCTTTCCGCACATAGGAGTCGTTCTCGATGAAGTGCGTTCGTAAATCCCCTTTAGCGCGGAACTTGGTGATGCTACCTCAAACAGAGCGCCGCGGAGCAACTTTGGAGAAGAACATTGGGAAGCAGCCTGGAGTTCAACGTTCTGGAGCAGTCTCGTTCAACCCCACTGATGTCCTCCCAATGTACTTGGAGTAAAGCTAGGGAGCTGAGGGAGATCTCTAAGGCTCTGTTTGGTTAGGCTGATGTTGATGGAAAACTGCTGATAGAAAATGGAGTTTGAGATAAGTGCTCTGTTTGAAAAACAGAGTTTTGTAAAAAAACTGTTTGGGTTAAATGGAGTTTGCAAAACAGAATTTTAAAAAAATTATTTGGATACAAAACGGAGTTTTGGTGAGATTTTTTTTTCATAAAATGATAACAACACACACAACACACAACAAGCACACACATACACATACACATAAACACACACACAAATACACAAACAAAAATATATAAACATACACAATAAACACACACATACACATTTGTACACACAAACAATTCATTTTTACTAAAAAAAATCACATTTGTACACTCACACACACATACAAACTATAAAAAATAATTATATACACACATCAGAGAAAGTAGACTGCAGAATGATTTGGGGGTTACTAAACCATAATTTTCAGAAAAACTATCAAATACAAAACTGATCTAGCAGATCCTTTCCCCCAAACCATACATCTTGGACTAAAAAGTTGAGGTATTGAGAGAGAAAGCCATGGATTTAGATCTCTCTGATCTCATAAGAGTGCTGAAATACCATAAAAATTGGTAGAAAAACAGGGGAATATGAATCTCAAACCTGGTAGAGGACTGCAGAAACCTGGTAGAGGACTGCAACTCCTTTATCACCATCAAATCTTGATCCTTCTTCTCCAACCATGTATGCACAGAGCCCCATGGAACTCCTCCCGAAGAGAGAGAAAGTAGAGGGAAAAAGGCAAGGACCAAGGAAGGGATAGAGGAGGATGAAGAGAGAGGGAGAGAGAGGTAGGCAGAGGTAGGTGAAGTGTATAACTATCCCCGAGCTCCCGAGAACATCCCCAATAACATAATCGTTGATCTTCATGGCTGAAATGTTGAAAATCCAGAAGGGGGTGAGGCATATAAGAAGGAATGTGATGATGTGGACATACATGTGGCTGAGACTAAGAAGAGCTTGCCAATGTCGTCGAAGGGAAGGAGGAAGACCTGCAGGTGGAGTCTCGCCATGGAAGACCTGCGAGAGGAGTCTCACCGTGGAAGACCTGTGGGAGGAATCTCCGCGGAAGACCAGCGGGAGGAATGGCGCCGTGGAAGACCAGCGAGAGGAATGGCGTCGTGGAAGACCTGCGGGAGGAATGGCATCGTGGAAGACCTGCGGGAGGAATGGCGTCGTGGAAGACCTACCGGAGAAATCGATGCGGTGCGGATGAACTGGAACTCTGGAGCGCGGATCGACTATAGGAGAAACTAGCGAATATTAACAACCGCCGTTTAAGGGAGCCGCCAAATCAAACACTACTTTTTGCGTAAAATCCAATTTTCGCCATCCGCACCGGAGCCTATCAGCCCAACCAAATGCCACCTAAGAGGAGCTTGAATGCCGATGAAGATCTTTCAAAATTCCTCACCGAAAAACTCAAGAGCTCCTTATTCTCCTAATGCCAAAAAGTGTCTTCAAATGGAGGCTTGATCATCCTTTAATATTTTTTGAGGAGAGCGTTCCGGTAACTGCGTCGTGCTGATTCCTAGACGAGCGAATAAGAATGCTTGATTTGGGGCACGCAGATTGTCAACTGTGTGATTATGACGAGTATGCCCATCGGTCACGCTGGGCAGCTCGGGCAACCTCCCTGGTGGTGGTGGTGGTCGGCGATCGCCTCCAACGATTGATGATAGCGGCGTGCTCCACGAAACAAACATAAGCGAGAGCGCTTCTTGCGGACCATAAGAGAGCGGGAGCGCTTCCCGTAGAGCAGGAGAGAGCGGGTGTGGGAGGGTGCTTTCAGTGGAGCAGGAGCGAGCGGAAGCATTCTTACGGAGAAGACTGGAGCGGAAGCGCTCTCTGCGGAGCGGGAGCGCTCTCTGCTGAGCAAGAGCGAGCGAGAGCGCGAGAGCGCCTCTCGCGGAGCAAAAGCGAGCATAAACACTTTTACGGAGCAAGCGAGAGCGGAAGCGCTCTCCGCGGAGTTGGAGCGCTTTCTGCGGAGCAGGAGCGAGCGGAAGCACTCTTGCGGAGAAGGAGAGAGCGGAAGCGCTCTCTGCGGAGCGAGAATTCTTTCGGCGGAGCAGGAGCGAGCGGAAGCATGAGAGCGCCTACTGCAGAGCAGGAGCGAGCAGACGCACTCTTGCGGAGCAGGCGAGAGCGGAAGCGATCTATACGGAGCAGGAGGGGTGCGGGAGCGCGAGAGCGCCTCCCCCGGAGCACGCAGGAGCGAGGAGAAACACTCTTACGGAGCAGGCGAGAGCGGAAGCGCTCTCTGCGGAGCGGGAGCGCTTTCCGAGGAGCAGGAGCGAGCGGGAGCGCGAGAGCGCCTCGCACGGAGCAGGAACGAGCAAAGCACTCTTACGGAGCAGGCGAGAGCGGAAGCGCTCTTCGCGGAGCAGAAGCGCTTTCTGCGGAGCAGGAGTGAGCGGGAGCACGAGAATGCCTCCTGCGGAGCAGGAGAGAGCGAAAAGCACGAGAACGCCACCTGCGGAGCAGGAGCGAGCGGAAGCACTCTTGCGGAACAGGCGAGAGCGGAAGTGCTCTCTGAGGAGTGAGAGCGCTTTCTGCGGAGCGGGAGCGAGCGGAAGCAGGCAAGAGCGGAAGCGCTCTCTGCGTAGCGGGAGCGCTTTCCGCGGAGCAGGAGTGAGTGAGAGCGCGAGAGCGCCTCCCGCGGAACAGGAGCGAGCAGAAGTAGTCTTACGGAGCATGCGAGAGCGGAAGCGCCGTTCGTGGAGCGGAAGCGGAATCGACAACTCGAGGCTACTTAGCTGCATGATTTAGACCGGGCATCAGAGATAAAGCTGGATTACGGGTCTGAGAGAGGCTACGATGAGAAACATTTGATCCGACTAAACTTGAGCCCTTTTAGAGGAACCCCATCAATAATGAATTTAATAGTGTTATCATGAAGATAAACATTTCCATTCTTTCTCTAGATATTATAAACATATCATCACAACCGTTGTCATTTGTCGATAATGTAATTTTATACACAGTTATATGGCAAAAGATTAAAATCAAGTGTGACTCATTAGAAAGAAGTTTCAGCAGATTGGGCTGCGTTATTGATGCCACTTTGCGGTAGTATGGTTCCTTGGTCTAGACGATATGGGATGTGTCGTCGAGAAGCGTCTCGTGAAGTGTCTAGATGATTGGTTCCGTCGAGCGATAGCGATAGGGGTATGCCTCTATATATCATTGACAATATTATTTTCCTTATAGCAGCATAGGGGATGCCAAATTACAGATTTTTATATGAAACAATTAAACAAACAATTATGTATGGATTCCCTACTCAATAGAAATTGAGGAGACGATGACATATTTTTAGACTTAATTAAAATATATACATAAATTAAATTCAATTATAAAAAAATAAAAAAATTATAATAAAGAATAAAATTAGAAAATGAACATTTGTACAAATAATCATGCGTAGGTTTCTCTGTGCACTGGTGTGACTTTCAACGGGAGAATTTTTTGTGCGCTCAATACATAATGAGCATCCTGCGGAATTGTATTTTCTTACAAAAATATAGTTGTAACGTCATATACAGTTGTAATAGACTGTATTTGTACACTTACTTTTGCCTCAAAAATACAGTTGTAAAATAGTTTAAGAATATACACATTTTTCTACAACTATATTTTTGCACATTTTCCCCAAAAAATATATACATATGAGTACTTAAAATAACCGTAAAAATACATGGATTAATAGTCCGTTAATTATTTCTTTAAAAAATAAAAAAAATTAACAAATAAATTCATTTTTTCAAAAAAATTTTATCCTACGCACACCATGCTCCATATACGCTCAACGCATAGAAATTTTTCCCCCGAAACACACTGTTCTATGTGCGCCAATAAGTTTTACAAAATATTAATGCTCGTATTTTTACAATTATTTTAAGTACCATTTTTACTATATTTTAAATATTTTTTGGCAAAAAATTTAATTATAAAATGCATTAAGGTCATAATGCATGCATCTTATGATCTAAGTTTTTCCATAAATATTTAAAATATAGTAAAGCGGTACTTAAAATTATTGTAAAAATACAAAAATTAATAATTTATAATTTTTTAAAAAATAATTATTTAGATATAAAAAATATGATTTAATATATTTAACCCACAGAGCGGAGCTTACTGGAGGCACCAAACAAATTCTCACACTGGTGGTCCGCTATTTCTATAAAAAAAGTCTCTTTAAATATAAAATGTAATAGAAATTGAATTAGAGATGAGCTTATTTTTAAAATATAATACAAAGTACATACTTCAAATTATATTCAATTTTTAAAAATTGTAAAAAAGGATAAAATTGTTATCCGCACTACAGTTTTGGATATCCGCACTTTTTTTGTATGAGTTATTACGTGCCTTTTGAAAATACGCCTTGTACAAGTATTTTTAGGAAAAATGTTCAACACGAAAGTTGTAGATCTCGTTGTTGAACATTTTTCCTAAAAATGCATGTACAAGGCGTATTTCCAAAAATTCGCTATAGTTATGCACATATTTCAATCAGGGCGGCAATACATCTTGTGCGTGCATTTTTAGAAAAAGTGTTCAACACGAAAGTTGTAGATCTCGATAGAATTTGTGTTGATCACTTTTCCTAAAAATGCATGTACAAGACATATTTTCAAAAGGCGCATAATAACTCATACAAAAAAGTGCGGATATCCAAAACTGTAGTGCGGATAACTATTCTTAACGTGCCCCTTATTTTTTTTAATTTAAATTAAATAATTGAAGTAAAATTTAAAATCATTTATCAATGTGTTATACGTTGCGGATATCACAATAACTCCATTAATTGTTCTTTTTTAGGGCACTTATATTTGCATGCTTCATATATTTGCAGGTCTCAAATAGCTATTTGCGACCCTTTAATATTTGCAATCACTCAATCGCTATTTGTAGCCCCATTGAATATTTGCAGCTCATTGACAAAAAATTATAATTTTTTTTCATATAGTAATACTCAAATTTAGAAGATAATAATAGTCATATTACAGCGAAATAAAATCAGATTTCAGTATTGTGATCGTAATAACATATTCCTAAAATGATCGTGACAACATATTCCCAAACAAAAATTTGTAGGTGAGTTACTCTCACCTATGAGAGGAACCCATCTGGCCGTTGATCAGAGATCATACGGTTGTATTTTCCTAAAAAATCCAGTATTTATAAATAATAAATACTGTCAGTATTTTATATACCGTCCGATTTGAGATCATACGGCTATATTTCTCTCCCACATAGTTTTAGGTGAGAGTCGCGCACCTAAGTTTCATAACCGTGATAACATATTCCCAAAATGATGAATGCACTTATCATTCAGCTTCACCCAAAATGAACAAAAACCCGCGCAAAACAAAAAATAATAAACTTTAGTACTCTAACATTGATTTTATTCAAATTTAAAGTATTGTGAAAATCTTACAAGAAAGTAACGCTGTATTTTTTGTGAAGCCCCTTCAGATTGCATGGCTAATCTACACACACACACACACACACACACACACACACACACACACACACACACACACACACACACACACACACACACACACACACACACACACACACGCGCGCGCGCGCGCGCACACACACGAGTGACAAGCACGGGCCTCCGGCTCGATCCAAGGCGACATTTGTCGTGGGGGCGATATTTGTCGTGGGGGCGACATTTGTCATTGGGGAGGGAGGGCAAATTGGTCGTGGGTGGAGACATTTGTCATGGGGGGGGGGGGGGGGATTTGTCGTGTGGGGGGGGGGGGGCATTTGTTGTGGGGGCGATATTTTTGTGGGGGCAAACTTTGTCGTAGTGGTGATCTTTGTCGTGGGGGCGACATTTGTCGTGGGGACGATATTTATCGTGAGTGACGACATTTGTCGTGGAAGGCTACATTTATCATGGGTGGCGACATTTGTCGTGGTGGGAGACATTTGTCGTGGGGGGGGGGGGGGGGGGGGCGACAATAGTCGTGGGGTGAAAGATATTGGTTGTCAATAATCTACACATAGAGGGAGGGTGATTTAGTGTTTTCAGTATTCTTTGCAACTTTAAAATTTATCTATCACAGCACAAGAGCAACACAGAAAGCACACAAGATTTATAGTGGTTCCCTACAAAATAATGTGTCTAGAGGTAGTTCACTGTCCCTCCTACCTATTTAGCAATGTGCTAGACTAGACAACTTCTCCAAAACTCAGATCTTTTCCACTATACATCAGATCTTACAACTCAGATCACAAAGGATCCTACCTCAGCCCTTCACACAGAAAAGCTTACACACAGGTTATACAAACCTTACGACAATTTTCTCAGACTTTTCAAGTCCTACCAAGCACTCAGATCTGTACCAAGATCCTACCAAAACTCAGGCTCACACAGAACCCTACCTGTACAACCCCGATGTCCGCCAGGGGGTGAGCAGAGACAAAGAAATCATCAGGCGAAAGGAGTCAGAAGGCTAGTGAGCCAGGGCGCCGGGCGATCCGGGCTCTCGCCGGTCGCTCGCGGGAGGGCGAGCGGGCCAAGAGCCTTGTTGGTTACTCGCAGGGAGGCGAGCGAGCCGAGTCTCTCGGTTCGCGATGGAGGCTCGTGTGGGCGGCTCACCCAGGAAGGATTCATGATCATTTTACCTAAAAACCCCTGGTGGTCTGCAGTTAGCCCTTCCAAACAGCGGAGTTTGGCTGTTGGCAGACCATTTGGGGCTGCGTATAGCAAAAGAGTAAGGCGGAATCCCGCTATTAGCGGACCAGACTTGAAAAACTATAAATAGACCTTGAAGGGCACCTTGGGAGAGGAGTCCAACCTCAGTTCTCTGAGCTTCTTCCTCCCTAGGTTATCTTGGTTTAGTTCTCAGGCTCTCCAAGGTGCCCAGTCTCAGCTTTGACTTGGGAGGGGAAGTGCTCAAAGATCTTCAGGGTGTGTGGTGGGACCTCCTCGCTGCGACCAAGGGTCTGTGTTTAGTTCCGAGTCTCCGGTCTGTTCCTTCTAATTAATCAGTAAGTGCTAGCTGCCCCTCATCCTTGAGGGCCCGAGCTCCACAAAGAAGCCAAGTCCTGGTTTCAACATTTTTGGTGCGGTGAGCGTGGAGTGCAGCTAGTTCAAGAAAGCTCTAAGGAAGAGATGGCAGGAGACAACGAGCGAGGGGAGGACTTCGTCGGCTCGCCGCCACCCAGCGCGCCAACAACGATGGAGGTGTTGGCCGACCTTAAGAGGGACCTGCTCGGGGCATTCTAATGCCTCCTCGCCACAGCCCTTGGGGGTCTCGCAACCCATGCGCCCCAAGTGGCCCCTCCAGCTGGAGTAGGCGAGCACGCCCCGGGGCAGAGGTCAGGGAAGGAGGCGACGTCCCAGATGCCGAAGCGCGATCTAGCGGGGCGGGAGCTCTTCCCCAGCTCGACGAGTGCGGGTGGGGATCAGGAGAGCGCCGTCCCAGGAGGAGGGATCCCGACTAGTGGGATCCCAGCGAGCGGTCCCTTGGCGAGTGCGAGACCGGAAGGAGACGGTTCGCCCGAGGAGCTCGCGGGGCGAGTGGAGCAGGTTAGGAGTGTGAAGGGGGGAAGTCCCTTCTGCGAGTTGGTGCTCTCGGCACCACTCCCTGAGGGGTTCAGCGAGCCGGCCATGACTCAGTATATCGGCAAGGATGACCCAACTCAACACCTGCAATGGTTCGAAGACATGGTCTCTATCAGACCTATGTCAGACGCTTTCAAGTGCTGACTCTTCGCCACCACCCTAAAGGAGAAAGCAAGGGACTGGTTCCAGTTTCCTTCTGGGCCGATATATGGTTTTGAGGATTTGCGTCGCTGCTTCCTGTTGCGCTTCTCAACCTCAAAGAAGAGGAAGAAGGACCCCGAGGCCCTCTTCAACATCAAGCAGAGGAAGGGGGAGTCACTAGCTCATTATGTGGATCGATTCTAGGAGGAGGTCCTCGTCATCCAGGAGGTGCCAGGGTACACTCTCCAACTCGCCTTCATAGTGGGGCTGCGAGAGGGGTTCTTCAAGATGGACCTCAAGAGGAGGGCTCCTTTGTCTTTTGAGGAGCTCATGGAGAGAGCGGCGGAGGAGATAGAGGGGGAGGCAGCAAACCCCAAGTTCACGAGAAGGCTGGCACGGCTCAGTGAGCCGGAGGTCAAGCATCCGGAACCAAGGAGAAGAGAAGAAGCAAGAGCCCCTGAAGTGGGGTGGAGGCAGCAAGAAGGGGGAGGCAAGGCCCGGGAAGGGGTTTCCACCAGGGAGGGGGCAACTTCCAAGGAGGCCAAGGAAGACCCCACCAGCTAGGGTGGAGGCAGGGCCCGAGACCACCTCATCCCCACCCGCCTCAGCAGGCAATGGCGGTCGGTCGAGGGAGACCAGGCAGGGGAAGAGGAGCCAGAGCCAGAGGAGCCATTCCTAGGAGAAGGAATAGGGCGGGAGAGGTCAAGAGGAGGGGGGCGGCGTTGCCCTATTGTGACTTCCACGGGGAGGAAGGTCACGTAACGGCCACCTGCCCGGAGTTCCTGGAGATGAAGGAAGCCAGAGCGCCGGCGCCACGAGAGCAGCGGGCGGTGAGGATTGAGGAGGTCCTGTCCCAGGATGAGGAGGATGAGAGGTGTGAAGATCGGGTCGATGTGGGGACCCGAGGAGGGATCGGGGCGATCCATGGGGGGGGGGGGGCGTAGGGACTGAGGCGGCCCGGAAGGCAAGCCTCCATACCATCTACCGTCGCAGCGTGGCATCGACATTCCTAGCCCCGCCCCCAGCATAGAAGATCTCGTTCACTCAGAAGGACATGCCGGGTCATAAAGACCCTTTATGCGATGCACTGGTCATTCAGACAGCGATCGAGAGCTTCACCGTCTCCCGGATTCTTGTGGATAACAGGAGCTCGGTCAACGTTATCTTCAAGAAGGCGTTTGACGACATGAAGGTGGAGAGCAGGAGGGTGTTGGCCTCGGATGGCCCACTGTTTTGGTTCTCCGGTGAGAGGAAGGAGGTAGAGGGGGGAGTGGGACTCCATGTAGTCTTGGGGGGGGGGGGGGGGGGGGGGGGAGGGGGGCAGTCCAGAAACTGCCGCTTTGTTATAGTGGACGCCCCTAACAGCTACAGTGCCATCTTCGGATGGCCACTTATCAGTGCGTTCCGCTGCGTCCCCTCCACTTTCCACAAATGACTCAAGTTCAGGGCGGGAGGAGTGCAAGTCCGGATAAGGGGAGATCCGAAGGTGGCCAGACAGTGCTATGTGATTGCCATGAACACCTTCTCCTGGATGGCCGAAGCAAAAGAATGGGATCAGAAGATGGAGGAGCCGGCAAGGCTCGAGGAGGCAGCAAAGGAGAAGGAGAGGAAAGAGGAGGAAGGAGAAGCCCAGGAGGAAGGGGCGGAAGAACTGATGGAGGTTCGGGAAGAGAGGAAGGAGGAGGAAGCCAAAATGCTGACTCACGGCGAGGAGAAAGAGGGTGATTGGGGGGAGCATTCCCGGCTGGAAGCCATGGATGAGGTCGTGGAGCTTAAAGTCACCACCCGAGCGAGAGTGGTGGAAAAAGTCAAGATCAGAGGGAGCTCAGCCCAGAGGAGCAGAAGCAAATCCTGGACTGTATGCAGGAGAACGTGGATGCCATCGCCTGGAACGCGGCAGAGATGCCCGGGATCGATGCGGATGTGGCTTGCCACCGCCTCAACCTCGATCTCGGCACCCGACCTATCCGACAGAAGAAGAGAGCCATATCTAACAAGCTAGAAGGGCCCATCCGAGAGGAGTTAGGCAAGATCCTCCAAGCAGGGTTTGTGTTAGTGTTTCCAAGGTGATCTGGAAGTGATCAAGCATCTAGTCTCACTGCCAACGCGATATGAGCCTATGAGGTCACACACAACAGTGTTTGGAGAAGTTGGAGGAAGAATTGTGTTGGCCTTACTCATATTGGATATGAGTGAAGGACCAATCCTAAGACTTATTGGAGTTGGGTCGAGTCAACTGAATGCTCCACAGGTATTGTGAATATTGTATGGAGCATGTTGACAAGTTTTCGAGTCGAGTCGACGAGAGAGTCTCGACGAATCTTACTTCAGTTCGTCGAATAATCGAAATCACAATGACTCGATGAAATCATATGACTCGACGAACTCGACGAACTCATATACTTGACGAATTGACTTGTCCTCGACGAGAAGTGAAAAGTTCACTCGACGAATTGAATTATACTCGACGAATTCTTCAGTGAAAGGTTCACTTGACGAACTCTGTTTTACTCGACGAATTCATTTTGTTACTCGATGAATTCATTTGTTACTCGATGAATTTCTTCAGTGAAAGGTGTTGGAGCTTGTGTTCTACTTCTCTTAGTTTGAGAAATAACAAATCACACTATGTATTTGATCTTGCTTGTGTTTATAGTGTGTAGGTACTACAGTTAAATACCCTATGAACGGGATGACGATTCTCTGAAAAGAGAGCTAACGCCCATCGTTAGTGGGTAACGCTCCTCGTTAACGTTCGTCAAGAAGAATCCGTTGAGATGAAATGTCGTTGAGAAGGAATCCGTCGAGAATCCAGAGACAACGCCAGCGTTGACTCTTAACGCCCGCGTTGAGTCACGATCTGCCATGATCTCGACGGTTTGCATGCTCTCAGCAACTGTCGTACACGATGCTTAACGCTGGCGTTAACTCTTAACGCCAAGCGTTAGCTCCCATGTCTATTTAAAGACCTAATTTCATTTGCTCAAATGATGCAATCCAAGCCTTCATTCTATACTTCAGAGAGATCATTTCATCCCGAATTCAGAGAGAACTCCCAACACCTACATTGAGGAACAAGAGTGAGAAGGAGATTTCCAATGGCAAATTTGAAGAAGGACGCTCACTTCAACTCCGACGTGGTCATGGCGTATCTTCAACATCTTCTTCAGCGCTCTTCAATCTAGGGAGTCTTTTATTCTGTTTTTTTACTTTATCTTTTCATTTTTCCTTGTAATGGTAGTGAATTCGCCGCCTTGCGTGTGGCGACTAGGCCGGGTTCGGTTTAGGGGAAAATTCTCCGCCTTGAGCGTGGCGACTAGGTCTAGGATAGATCTAGGGGGTGGCTAGAGGCCTTATCTGGGGATATATAGGTTATAGCCAACCGGTCTTTGGGAGAAGGACCGGTGAAGGAACAAAAAGTGATTTTTAAGTTGTCGCCTCTAATTTCAAGCGCTATTGAAATTTTATCCTTGTAATCATTTTTTGTGAAATATAAAATTCTTTTTCATTATATCTAATTTTTCTGGAATTGTATTTCATAAAGAAAATCATTTTAAATATTTCTGTAAAAATATTTTCTGGAAAGATAACGCCCGACGTTGAATCTTAACACCAGGAGTTGACTCTTAACGCCAAGCGTTAGCGACAGTGCCAAAAAGTTTTCTTGTTATTTAAAATCTGTAAGTTTATCTCAAAAATAGTAAACCCCTTATTCACCCCCCTCTAAGGGAGCCATTAGATCCAACACTTGTTATCAGAGCAGGTTATTCCAAAATGGTTTCACAACCGGGAATAATGGCGCATCATGATCATGCTTTCGTTGAGGGCCAAAGAATTAGTAGACCTCCACTATTTACCAGGACTGATTATAGCTATTGAAAAAAAAGAATGCGTTGTTTCTTAATTGCTTTAGATAATGATCTGTGGGGTATGATAGAACAAAGTTACTCTCCACCAACAATTGTTGTTGGAGAAATTACTATGGAAAAACCAAGAGATAGATGGGATGATAATGACAAGTTAAGATGCAAAAATAACGCTAAAGCTATGAATGCTTTATTTTGTGCTTTGGATAGAACGAAATTTAATAGAACTTGTGTTTGCGAAACTGCTTATGATATATGAAATTTATTAGAACTCACTCATGAAGGTACTTCGCTGGTCAAGGATTCAAAGCTTTTCCAACTTGAATCCGAATACGAGAAATTCCGGATGGAGGCGGATGAAGACATTGATTCAATGTACACAAGATTTACCAAGATCATCAATGACTCAAAAGTACTTGGAAAAGTGTTCTCCAACGACGACTTGGTGAGAAAAATTCTACGGTCTCTCCCTCCAAAGTTCAATCCAAAGGTGACGGCTATCTCGGAGTCGCACGATTTAAAGAAACTCCAAATTGAGAGCCTCATTGGGAACCTCAAGACCCATGAGGTTGAACTCAAGATTCAACAACAAGAGTACAACTTGGATCCAAAGAAGAAGGCCTTAGCATTGAAATCGAAGAAGGAAGTTGACGGAGATGATGATGAAGAGGACGACGAGAGCCTTTCTGTGAAGAAGTTCAAAAGGTTCATGAAGAATCCGGAGAAAAGAAACACCTTCCGGAATATTTCATCAAGAAAGGATCTTCATCGAAGAAAGGAAGAGGAAGCGACAAGGACGATGATGAGCGACCACCACCGGAGTGCTATCATTGTAGAAAGACCGGACACATCCGGATCCAGTGCCCGAAATATCTGAAAGAGACTAAAGAAAAGCGGCACATGGGAAAAGAGAAGAAGAAGGTCCTAAAACCGGCTACATGGGGACTCCTCCTCCGAGGATTCAAGCAGCTCATCCACTAGCAATGAAGAAGAGGCAAATATGTGTCTTATGGGAAAAAGTAACAAGACATCCGAGGATGAAAGCAGTGTCCAAAGCGACACTGAGGTAACTCTCCCTACTACCTATGATGATTTATACATTGAATATTTACAAACATGCAAATTTTTTGATAAAAGTTTAAAAGATATTGATCTTCTAAATTCTAAAAATAAACTTTTATTAAAAGAAAATAAAAATTTATCTAAACAATTAGGGAAAGAAAAAGTATCTTGCCAAGAGTGCAATCACTCCTTGGCAAGTGTGAAAGAACATGAAGAAGCTCTTTTTAAATCCCAATCCAATATAGAAATTCTTACTAAGGAGAAGGGGGATTTAGAAAGAACTTTAAAAACCTCTCTTTCTCAAATAGAGGAAGGAAAGAAGAGTTTTGCGAATCGGTGCATTATGTTGGTAATGAAAAACACCGCTCTCAAAGCTCGTATTCATGATTTACATATAGCTATTAAGAAGTTTGGAGTTGGGCAAAAATATCTGGACATGATCTTGGCCAACCAATGCTATGGAAGTGCCAAATATAGCCTTGGATATGGTTATGGAAGCTATCGCCAGGCATTAACTCCTAACGCCGACGTTAGCTATAATTCCAAAAACATTGATTCTGTTAATAATAAATTCAAAAATTCAAATGTTACCTCTGTAACACCTTAATTTCCAGTGCACTGAAATCAACAAGTTGTCAAGTCTTAAAGCTAACGCCAGCGATAACGCTAACACCAGCGATAGCGCTAACGCCAGCGATAGCGCTAACGCCAGACGTTAGCCAAGGACTTAGTGTCGAAAATTTCTCGAGAAATAAAAAGGGGAGGAAATGACATTTCCCGAGAAAAGAAATGCCATTTCTCGGCCGTTCGTCGAACGTTCGTTCGACGAACTCAAGGCCATTCGTACGAACGCAAGGCCGATAGATTTATGCCAGGCCGTTCATCGAACGCCGTGCGACGAATGTGTCGTCGAGCCATCGGGACGTCGAGACGTCGAGAGAAGAACGCTGATCGACGAACGCCAGGTTGTTCGTCGAACGCAGATGTCTCGCTGTTCGTCGAACGCAGCCAGCCGTTCATCGAACGCAAGCTTTAGGCAGTTCGTCGAACGCAGCCTTCGGGTTATTCGTTGAACGCAACCAGCCGTTTGTCGAACGCAAGCTTTAGGCAGTTCGTCGAACGCAGCCTTCGGGCTATTCGTTGAACGCAGCTAGCCGTTCGTCGAACGCAGGCTGTAGAGAGTTCGTCGAGCGTTTGCTGTAGAGAGTTTGTCGAACGCAGGCTGTAGAGAGTTCATCGAACACAGCTTCAAAGAGTTCGTCGTTCGTCGAACGTCGTCGGGCCTTAAGCGTCTGAGGATAAACTTGGCCACCGCTTTAAGTGCTAACGCCCGGCGTTAGGTGCTAACGCCAATGTTAGCTAAGAAATTATAAGGTAGCAAAATCTGACTTTTCTTCTCATTTTCTCTCAGACCCTCTGCGTTTATGAAAGCTGTGGGCTGAGAGTTGGGAAGGAGATCAGTTGGAAGTGAGCCTTTTGTTGAGTTAAGGGCAAATCCGTGGAGGAGTTTGCTTGTGTGTTTGTGCCATCGTCAAGTTAGTGGAGAGGAAGTTGTTTCAAAAGTATCCAACCGAGTTCCTCTCAGATCTATGGCACCGAAATGAGCGCCGAGGGTAACGATTCTCCTCCCTCATCTCTGGACACATTCGTCCTTTGATTTGCATAGTAGTAGGCAGATTTCCACTAGCGTGTGGATAGATTTCTGCCGATGGGTCGATGTTATCCCCGTAGAAATTGCATATAGAGTCCAGAATTGAAGTACGTGCATAGGCATGCTGTGTGAAGCCCATCTGGACAGGTTGGTCTGGATTGGTGATGTTGATATATTATTGCACTCCGGAGAAGACTCCGTGATCTATGCTGTGTTTTTCGGGTTCTGTGTATTGATTCGTACTGCAAAGAGTTCTGGAGGTGTTTCCTAGAAAATACTCGAAAAAGGGTAGCAGAACTGGGTTCTGTCACTAACGCCGGGCGTTAGAGCTAACGCCGGCGGTAGCTCCCAGTGAGCTGTGTGGAAGCCTGTGAAGCCTATGTCCATGAACTAGGTTGAGCAACAGAAACTGGAAGACCGCGTACCTCGCTTCATTGACCTTGCAGGTCAAGAGCGGGTTAGGGAAAGCCGTACCCATTTTAGGTTGATGTAATCCCTAATATTATGAGCGCGGGCATCTGGCGGAACCAAAACCCCACCCTTAACCATCTTGTGAAGAGGATTACAACCTCGGGTCACGATGTGCCGTTTGGGACTAAGACTCGTCAAGGTCGGCCAATCTTGACGAGAGTCAGCTCATGTAGATCCAAGTTGAAAAAGGACTTGTCGATGGCGTGCCGAGAGTGCACAAATCGTGTAAGCCTAAATCCAAGTTGAAAAAGGACTTGTCGATGGCTTGCCAAGAATGGATGTCACCTTGTGATGAATGCTTCTATGCGGTGCTTAGACGCACCTGTGATATATATATACTGTTGTTGCTTACCTGCAGGGAAGGAGCACCGCCGCCCCGAGCATGCGGTGGGGTCGTTATAAATCTGGGTCAGCTAAAGCTGACCGGTTACTTGTTTTCCCACCGCTTGGTGGATTTGTTTGTACAGGTCCCGGCGAGACTAGCAGGAAATAACGGGTTGAAGCCCCTGCTGCTGTGCTGTGCTGGCCCTCGAAGGCCAAAGCTTTTGTTTACTGTTTTCATGTGTGGCCGGCCTGCGCGCCGATGTTTGGAAGCCACCTTTATTATGTAAACAAATCTTGTAAAGAACTTGTAATGTATTTCATTTCTAGTAGCTAATGTGGACATTGTATAAACTAGTTATAAGTGAAATTAAATGCTTCCGTTGTGCGACTCATTGTGCTGAGATGGTTATGTTATTAACTGTTTAATGCTAATTAAGTAACGCGCTCTTCTGTTCGTTTCATATGGCGTGGGGTCCCGGCCGGACCTACTGCTATATGCTATGTAACAGGGAGGGTGTTACAAATTGGTATCAACTCCGGGTTTCGATCCCTTTCGGTCTGAATTCGTGGTCAAATTCTTTTATGGGGTGGTGAGCACGTGTGTGCGTCGCCGGTAACTCATGTAAATAACCAGTAATTGTCCACTGTAGGAATGAATTACATGTATGTGTGTCGCATTGCGATGGATCTTCTGTGTTCCTTCATTTATCCATGCTTTCTCTTAGTCGCTAAATGTGTTTTGTGCTCATATATAAGTGAGTGGGAGTGGAGCGGGGCCGTCTCGACCCCCGCGTTCGACTGCCAGCAGTGCACCAGCTGAAGTACCTACTCCTCCTTCTGCTGAGACAGTGAGGATGATAGCTGAAGCAGTGCTTGCTATGTTTACTGCACAACCTGGAGGGCATGTCCCTGGACAGCCTCCTACTCTTGGAGTTGCCTCAGTGCCGGTTGTGGCAGCTGAACCTACGGTTGAAAGGCCAGTGCCGTTGAGGGCACGAAGAGCTCCGGACCAACAACTGCAGTACTTTCTGAGTTTCCATCCTCCTACGTTCACGGGGGCAGGAACCCCGGTGCAAGCTGAGGATTGGCTATCAAGGGTGCGCAAGACCTTGAAAGCCACTGATACGGAGGAAGGCCAGAAGGTTACTTTGGCAACCTTCCTACTTGATGGGGAGGCACAATTGTGGTGGGATGAGATAGAGCTGCATCACTTAGTAGGAAGGCAGCTGGCAGACATCTCGTTTGACGAGTTTTCGAGATTGTTCTTGGCACGTTATCTCCCACCGGCTCAGCAAATCGAGATGGAGAACCAGTTCAACCGTCTGACTTAAGGCGATCGTATGATTGATGAGTACCTGCATGAGTTTACTTGGTTGGGGCGATACGCAGGAGCGACCTTTGTCGATGAAGCTCGGAAGACTAATTGGATTTATGAAGGTCTGCGAGAAGAGTTGCGGTTCCTTCTGTCGGGGGCAATGACACAGGGGTTTATGACCCTGGTCAATACAGCTCGTTCCTTAGAAAAGAATATGAATCGGTCCCATAGCAGGAAGGAGTTAGCAGTGGTAAAGCCATAGTTCAAAGCACCGAGCTCTGCGAAGTCAAGGCGAGGCAGTTGGAAGAACAGAGCGCGACCTTCTGGGTCAGCTCAATCTGCGGCTTCGGGTGTGACGACTGGGCGAGGCCCACTCATCTGTTTTAACTGTGGTAAGCCGGGTCATATTGCCCGATACTGTCGTGGAGGCAAGAAGGCGGCTGCAGCTTATGCGGCAGAGAAAGGGAAGGTGGCAGAGTCAACCGCATCTTATGCTGCTCCAGCCCAACCTAGAGTGTACAATCTTGGCCAGCAGGAGGCCATAAAAAAAGCGATGTGGTGACAGGTATGCGCTAGTATACAGCTTCTATTGCATTTTATACTTCATACCTTCATCATTGCTTGTAACGTTTGTGTATTAGGCTTTGTCCTAATATTTAACTCTCCGGCGAGAGTGTTGTTTGATACGGGAGCTTCACATTCTTTTCTATCCGCGGCCTTCATACAACATGTAACACCCTGCCAGTACGAATAGTATAACAGTAGGTCCGGCCGGGACCCCACGCCATACAAACCACACTAGCTAGGAGTTAAAAGGTGATAAACAGAAAGAACTACAACAGAGTATACTAAACACTAGCGGAAGCATAATGATTTAACATTTCCATTAGAATTGTCCACTATCATAGGAATGAAACCATGAAATAGAGTTATGGCCTTAAGGCCTTACATTTAACAAATGTACTAAAACTCCAAAACATACATCGGCACGCAGGCCGGCAATACATGAGAAAGAAAAAAAAGGAGGTTGACCTTCAAGGGCCAACTCAGCAAAGGGGCCACCGCCCGCTATTTCCCACTGGGCTCACCTGCACCTGCATAAGAACATTCCACCAAGTGGTGGCAAACAAAGTAACGGTCAGCACAGCTGACCAAATTATAACAACCCCACCCCTTTACCGGGGTGGCGGAGCTTCTACCCTGCAAGCAAGCCATACTAGTACAAGTACTAATATAAAGAAGGTGCAACTACACAAGGTGAGGTTTCAAGCACATTCAATCTTCTAGGTTGAGCATCAAAAAGGAGGGAACCTAGGTATGCACATGATGTTGGTTGGGTTCACCCGAAGGTTCCCCACAACCGCCTAAACAACCGCATGAGGCTAACAACATCAATTCCACAAAACACTCCACCGTAAGGGCCATCGCCTTAGGTGGGAAAAAGAGCTTTTGGTCGGTCTAGGTAAATCACCTTCCACGACCTCTCCCATGATCACACGGCTTACATGAGGTAGGGACCTCTTACCGATCTGCATGGAAACGGGTTCGGTTTAGCATTGCCCGTGCTCTAATCGTCGCGATCTATCGCACGACGCGGGTACGGCTTCACCTCGGCCCGTAAGAGTTTAGCACTTTCACGTGCTACACAAAATATAAGCTACGCACCTAACCCCTTCGCAGGGATCTAGGCTTCACAAATATTCAACAAAGGAGGTACAATACACTCCGCATAAATTTCGTGGTGAAGGTTTGCCTTCATCCAATCTCAAAGCATGGGGCTTTCGTTAGGATCTTCACAAGACGCCTACAATTTAAATCCCGCAATACTAAAGATGATTTCACGGAGTCATTCTCCGGCACGCATTCTAGGCTTAAACTAAATGCAACGTCGCAAACCAAGCATCACCGATTCGGGCTCACGACCACGAATAGGCTTCACACAAAATGCCTAAATCCGCACGACAACAGGATTTTCTACATGCAATATGCCGGGGACGGACACAATCGACCCGGAGTTCCGAAGAACTTGAGGAAAATCCTACACTTCACCCGTTTGGTGAAAGGGATTCCTCAAGCAAGCATAGAGAAATGAAGGAGAGGACAAATGACAAGTCCAAAGAATCGAGAGGAAGAATCGTTACCCTAGGAGCGTTCTTCTTCGCCATGGATCCGAGATTTTAGACGGAGGGAAACGACCGCACCGGGCTGCACTCTCCAGATCTGGAAACGGCTCGCGAAACGGAGCTCCGGAGCTCCGGAGCTCCGTCAATGGCGGGATCTCTCCTTCTTCTTCCTTACCTCCTTCTTCTTCCTCTAGCCTAGGAGAGAGAAACACTTCAAAAGAATGAGGATTAATCTCCTCTCACAAGCCCTAAGACCCTCTAGCATTTAATCCTAGCCATTGGATCGGATTCCCAAAGATTTGGACGGCCAGATCGTCTTCTCCGCTCAAAATCGCGGAGCAGAATAAATAGGGCGCACGATTACAGGCGCACGATCACTGGTCGTGCGCGAAGAGGAGAATGGTCGTGCGATAAGCCGAGACAGAACTCTGATTCCTTGCGAATGAACGCACGATCATTGGCGCACGATCACTGGTCGTGCGCGAAGAGGACAATGGTCGTGCGCAGAGAACTGTTGTGGAATTTTTAGCCTATCCCGAGCGCAACACTACCACTCCGCCTACTTCGCTGAACTAAGAATTTTGGGGTGTTACAACTCCACCTCCCTTAAAAGAATTTCGTCCCGAAATTTCGAAAACAGTAATAGCAGGAATTACAGTTATAAATTACCTGAGAGGAATAGCTCGGGGTACTCCGCAAGCATCGCTTGCTCTCTCTCCCAAGATAGCTCCTCTCGGCCGCAATTATCCCACCGGACTTTCACCATCTGAATGGACTTGTTCCGCAACTGCTTTACTTCGGTATCTTCGATGCGTAAGGGCTTGACTTTCGTCGACAACCCACTATCAACCGACACTTTGCCAACTGCAACGATGTGAGTAGGCTCTTGCACCGCCTTTCTCAAAACTGAAATGTGAAACACGTCGTGTAGACCGCTCAGCTCTGCAGATAGTGCAAGCCGATAAGCCGCATCACCAACACGCTCCACGATCTCAAACGGTCCTAAGTACCTTGGGCTGAGCTTTTTCAAGCGTCGGATCCTTGATACCTCTTTGAACGGTTTGATCTTCAAGTAAACCCGGTCACCGACGGCGAACTCTAGGTTCCTATGCTTGGCGTTGAAATATTTTGCTTGCCTATCCTGGGCAATCAATAGCCTTTCACGTATAGTTCGGATCGTCGAAGTTGCTTCCTCAACATCCTTTCGCTTTAATAGCTTAGTATCGCCCGTTTCTGCCCAAGACAACGGCGTGCGACACTTCTTACCATAGAGGGCCTCGAAAGGAGCCATCTTTATACTGGCTTGGTAGCTATTATTGTAGGCGAACTCGATTATATAGAGATGATCTTCCCACTTCTTTCCAAAATCTAGAGCGCACATTCGGAGCATATTCTCCATAGTCCTGTTGGTCCTCTCGGTCTGTCCATCCGTTTGCGGGTGGAAGGCCGTGCTGAACTTCAATTTAGTGCCCAACAGTTCATGGATAAGCCTCCAATCTTTCGATGTGAAACGCCCGTCACGATCGCTGACGATGCTACGAGGGACACCGTGCAGCCTCACAATACTATCGACATAGAGCTTCGCTAGCTTTTCTACAGAATCATCCTTCCGGTTCAGAATAAAATGCGATACCTTCGTCAATCGGTCCACGATCACCCAGATGGCGTCGTTTCCCTGTTGCGATCTCGGTAATCAGTGCACAAAATCCATCGAAATATCGTCAAACTTCCATTCCGGAATCGGCAAGGACTTCAAAAATCCACCGGGACGTTGACATTCCACCTTCACCAACGCGCAAGTGTTACACTTGGCCACGTAGAGGGCAATGCTTTTCTTCATACCCGGCCACCAGAAAAGTTTCTTCATGTCCATGTACATTTTCGTGCTCCCAGGGTGGATCGAGTACTTGGTATGATGAGCCTCGTACATCAACTCCGCACGTAGAGTACCAACGTTTGGGACGTACAATCTACCATTCTTCCACATAAGGCCATCTTCGAAAGAGAAATCAGCGTTTAACTCGTCAATGGTTTCCGCTTTATAGCGTTTCATGCTCTCGTCCTGCTCCAATGCCTGTCGAACTCGGTCGGCAAGGTGGTATTGAACCTCCGTCCAGTTCAAGCATGCTGAAGTAGACGCTCTTCGATCAACGCAAATGATCTCCATTTCTTCCATCTCGCGGATTAGACGCTCATCGTGCATCAAAATCCAATTTGCCTGAGCGGGAGCCCGACGACTCAACGCGTCCGCAACTACATTCCCCTTTCCAGGAGTATACTTGATGTCGAAGGTATAGTCCCCAAGGAACTCCATCCACCTCCTTTGACGCATATTCAACTCCCTTTGATCCAGCAGGTACTTGAGGCTCTTGTGGTCGGTAAAGATGTCGATCTTCATGCCATACAAATAATGCCTCCACAGCTTAAGAGCAAATACCACGGCCGCTAGCTCCAAATCATGGACCGGGTAATTCCTCTCATGAACCTTCAGTTGCCGGGAGCCGTAGGCAATTACCTTTCCGAACTGCACTAGGACACAACCCAAACCACTCCCCGAGGCGTCGCTATAAATTTCGTAGCCTTCCGTACCACATGGCGAGCATAGAATGGGCGCCGTGGTCAGACGGCTCTTCAGCTCTTCAAAAGCTCGTGCGCACTCGGGCGACCAAACGAACTTATGATATTTCCTAGTCAGTTTAGTGAGAGGGAGTGCAATCCTCAAGAAGTTTTCCACAAAGCGCCTATAATAGCCGGCAAGTCCTAAGAAACTTCGGACTTCCGCTACGTTTTTCAACAAAGGCCACGCTCGAACCGCTTCTATCTTCGACGGATCAACTGCAATTCCTTCTCCACTAACAACATGACCAAGGAATGCTACTGACGATAGCCAAAACTCGCACTTGGAGAACTTGGCATATAGCTGACTCCTCCTCAAGGTGCTCAGAACTGCGTGCAGATGCCCTACATGCTCCTCTTTCGACTGAGAGTATACCAAAATGTCATCGATGAAGACGATCACAAATTGATCCAAATACTCTCGAAACGTCCTGTTCATTAAGTCCATGAATACCGACGGTGCATTAGACAGACCGAACGACATCACTGTGAACTCATAGTGCCCAAAACGGGTACTGAACGCTGTTTTTGGAATGTCACATTCCCTTATTCGCAGTTGATAATAGGCAGACCTTAGGTCCAGCTTGGAGTAAACCGTCGACCCAACCAGTTGGTCGAATAAATCATCGATTCTTGGAATCGGATATCGGTTCTTCTCGGTCAACTTGTTTAGCTCTCGATAATCAATACATAGACGCAAGCTCTCGTCCTTCTTTTTCACAAAGAGGACCGGTGCACTCCAAGGCGATGAACTTGGACGTGCGTAGCCTTGCTCTAGCAGCTCTTGCAATTGGACCTTCAGCTCTGCCAGTTCCTTTGGCGCTATCCGGTACGGTGAGCGGGCCACAGGTTTGGCACCTGGCACCAACTCGATACAGAAATCAATCTCCCGATGAGGCGGAGCCCCAGGGAGTTCGTTAGGAAACACATCGGCATACTCCGCTACAACTGGGACATCACATAACCTGGGCTTTGGCTTCGAAGCCTCCAACAAAGTGAAGAACAACTCGGCGCCTTTTCTCACCGCTTTAACCACTTGGAGAGCAGACATCAGCGTCTTGCTCGCTCCTCGCATACCGGCGAATGTGGTTTCTCCTTCGGTGTTCTTTCCCAGAGTGATCTCCTTGAATTGCAATCTATGCATGCTCGCTGCTCCGAGAGCCAGTCCATGCCGAAGATCACATCGAATTCAGCTAACGGTAATAACGATGCTTCCAAATCGAAATCCTGATTTCCGATCCGCACCTTCACACGGCTCTTCCTATCCGCACTCATTCGAGATCCATTGGGTAGCACTACTTCCAATCTATCATCTACAAAGGTAGACGGCACTCCGATTCGCACCACTAAGTCCTCAGATAGAAAAGAGTGCGATGCACCCGTATCAAATAGAGCTCTCGCCGGATAGTTGAAAATTAGGACGAAACCTAATTGTACACAAATAAAGCATATAGTCGTACAATAGTATGAATTATATATATATAGCTGTAAAAGCTAACTTCTAATTCGTACCTGTGACGACATCAGTTTGTCGTATTGCTTCTTGCTGGCCAAGCGAATAGACTCTCGGCTGAGTCGGAATAATGTGCTGGGAAGCCGAAGATTCCGCATCTTTACCCTTTTCCGCAGCACGAGCATGGTCCAACGCTCGGTTCTCTGCCTTCGGGGGACCACTTCGACACACTGCGGCCTTGTGTCCTACCTTCCCGCAGGTGAAACACATGATAGGACCCCGCACAGTCGTTGCTCCCGAAACATTTGAGCGGGTTTGCTCCGCCGGTTTGAACTTCCTTTTGTTCTTTCTGAACTCTGACTTGGACTGAGAGGCCGGCGCATAAAACTCAGGTTTCTTTGCCACGGTTTTTGCCTGTACCCTCTTCATGTCCAACTCTAGGGATCTGGCAGTTTGGACCATCACCTGGAAGCCAAACGTCATGGGGCCTGCGAGGAGCAGCCTCAACTTGTCCCGAAGCCCTTCATAGAACTTATTTGTCTTTGTCTCCTCATCCTCCACCAAGGACCCCGCATAGCGACTTAGTCTAGTAAACTCATGCAAGTAATCGTCAACGGAGCGATCACCTTGTGTCAACCTCAAGAACTGGTTTTGTAACGCAAAGCGCTGGGCAGAGGGGATAAACCTCTGGAGGAACGACTTTGAAAACTCAGCCATTGTGATTTCAGTAATATCTCTACCGCAGAACTTATGCAGCTCCTGCTCTTCCCACCACAGCACATCCTCTCCATCAAGAAGGAAAGTGGCTAAGGTGACTATCATGGCTTCGTTCATCGCTGTCGCCCTCAGAGTTCTTCTAACTCTTGACAACCAGTCTTCTGCCTCCGTTGGGGACTCAGATCCCGAGAAGGTAGGAGGATTAAAGCTCAAGAAGTGCTTTAATTGCTAGTCACGTGCTCGCCCCACAGCTACTTGCGCAACTTGACGTTCCACCCTTGGCGCTACCGCAGGTTCCACTGCAGCTACTGGCACAGGGGCCTCAACCCTCGGTTCCACCGCAGGTTCGATCACCGGGGCCGCAGCTGTAGTAGGCGTAGCAAGCTGCGCAAGCCTTTGCGGTTGAGCATTGATCATCGCGAAGACCGCTTCTGTGACCATTCTGATCATCTCAGCCGAAGGAGTGGTCGCTGGCACTTCAACCGACCCACTACTTTCAGCGGTGTTACGGGGTCGAGACTGCTCCACAGCACTTCTAGTCACCTATAATCATGCAAGGCACAATTTAGTGACCCACAACATATCAAACATCAATCATGGAACGCTCAGGTTCCGCAAACAAGTATGTTTTTTTTTTCATTCCTAAGTGGACATTCTTATTAGTTTTTATCGTTTTAGGTGAATGCACAACCCGTGCGCACCACCCCTTAAAAGGAATTCGTCCCGAATTCGCTAAACTACGGATCGACGCCTTAAGTCTGATACCAAATTGTAACACCCTGCCAGTACGAATAGTATAACAGTAGGTCCGGCCGGGACCCCACGCCAAACAAACCACACTAGCTAGGAGTTAAAAGGTGATAAACAGAAAGAATTACAACAGAGTATACTAAACACTAGCGGAAGCATAATGATTTAACATTTCCATTAGAATTGTCCACTATCATAGGAATGAAACCATGAAATAGAGTTATGGCCTTAAGGCCTTAAATTTAACAAATGTACTAAAACTCCAAAACATACATCGGCACGCAGGCCGGCAATACATGAGAAAGCAAAAAAAGGAGGTTGGCCTTCAAGGGCCAACTCAGCAAAGGGGCCACCGCCCGCTATTTCCCACTGGGCTCACCTGCACCTACATAAGAACATTCCACTAAGTGGTGGCAAACAAAGTAACGGTCAGCACAGCTGACCAAATTATAATGACCCCACCCCTTTACCGGGGTGGCGGAGCTTCTACCCTTCAAGCAAGCCATACTAGCACAAGTACTAATATAAAGAAGGTGCAACTACACAAGGTGAGGTTTCAAGCACATTCAATCTTCTAGGTTGAGCATCAAAAAGGAGGGAACCTAGGTATGCACATGATGTTGGTTGGGTTCACCCGAAGGTTCCCCACAACCGCCTAAACAACCGCATGAGGCTAACAACATCAATTCCACAAAACACTCCACCGTAAGGGCCATCGCCTTAGGTGGGAAAAAGAGCTTTTGGTCGGTCTAGGTAAATCACCTTCCACGACCTCTCCCATGATCACACGACTTACATGAGGTAGGGACCTCTTACCGATCTGCATAGAAACGGGTTCAGTTTAGCTTTGCCCGTGCTCTAATCGTCGCGATCTATCGCACGACGCGGGTACGGCTTCACCTCGGCCCGTAAGAGTTTAGCACTTTCACGTGCTACACAAAATATAAGCTACGCACCTAACCCCTTCGCAGAGATCTAGGCTTCCAAATATTCAACAAAGGAGGTACAATACACTCCGCATAAATTTCGTGGTGAAGGTTTGCCTTCATCCAATCTCAAAGCATGGGGCTTTCGTTAGGATCTTCACAAGACGCCTACAATTTAAATCCCGCAATACTAAAGATGATTTCACGGAGTCATTCTCCGGCACGCATTCTAGGCTTAACCTAAATGCAACGTCGCAAACCAAGCATCACCGATTCGGGCTCACGACCACGAATAGGCTTCACACAAAATGCCTAAATCCACACGACTACAGGATTTTCTACATGCAATATGCCGGGGACGGACACAATCGACCCGGAGTTCCGAAGAACTTGAGGAAAATCCTACACTTCACCCGTTTGGTGAAAGGGATTCCTGAAGCAAGCATAGAGAAATGAAGGAGAGGACAAATGACAAGTCCAAAGAATCGAGAGGAAGAATCGTTACCCTAGGAGCGTTCTTCTTCGCCATGGATCCGAGATTTTAGACGGAGGGAAACGACCGCACCGGGCTGCACTCTACAGATCTGGAAACGGCTCGCGAAACGGAGCTCCAGAGCTCCGTCAATGGCGGGATCTCTCCTTCTTCTTCCTTACCTCCTTCTTCTTCCTCTAGCCTAGGAGAGAGAAACACCTCAAAAGAATGAGGATTAATCTCCTCTCACAAGCCCTAAGACCCTCCAGCATTTAATCCTAGCCATTGGATCGGATTCCAAAAGATTTGCACGGCCGGATCGTCTTCTCCGCTCAAAATCGCGGAGCAGAATAAACAGGGCGCACGATCACAGGCGCACGATCACTGGTCGTGCGCGAAGAGGAGAATGGTCGTGCGATAAGCCGAGACAGAACTCCGATTCCTTGCGAATGAACGCACGATCATTGGCGCACGATCACTGGTCGTGCGCGAAGAGGACAATGGTCGTGCGCAGAGAACTGTTGTGGAATTTTTAGCCTATCCCGAGCGCAACACTACCACTCCGCCTACTTCGCTGAACTAAGAATTTTGGGGTGTTACAACTCCACCTCCCTTAAAAGAATTTCGTTCCGAAATTTCAAAAACAGTAATAGCAGGAATTACAGTTATAAATTACCTGAGAGGAATAGCTCGGGGTACTCCGCAAGCATCGCTTGCTCTCTCTCCCAAGATAGCTCCTCTCGGCCGCAATTATCCCACCGGACTTTCACCATCCGAATGGACTTGTTCCGCAACTGCTTTACTTCGGTATCTTCGATGCGCAAAGGCTTGACTTTCGTCGACAACCCACTATCAACCGGCACTTTGCCAACTGCAACGATGTGAGTAGGCTCTTGCACCGCCTTTCTCAAAACTGAAATGTGAAACACGTTGTGTAGACCGCTCAGCTCTGCAGATAGTGCAAGCCGATAAGCCGCATCACCAACACGCTCCACGATCTCAAACGGTCCTAAGTACCTTGGGCTGAGCTTTTTCAAGCGTCGGATCCTTGATACCCCTTTGAACGGTTTGATCTTCAAGTAAACCCGGTCACCGACGGCGAACTCTAGGTTCCTATGCTTGGCGTTGAAATATTTTGCTTGCCTATCCTGGGCAATCAATAGCCTTTCACGTATAGTTCGGATCGTCGAAGTTGCTTCCTCAACATCCTTTCGCTTTAATAGCATAGTATCGCCCGTTTCTGCCCAAGACAACGGCGTGCGACACTTCTTACCATAGAGGGCCTCGAAAGGAGCCATCTTTATACTGGCTTGGTATCTATTATTGTAGGCGAACTCGATCATATAGAGATGATCTTCCCACTTCTTTCCAAAATCTAGAGCGCACATTCGGAGCATATTCTCCATAGTCCTGTTGGTCCTCTCGGTCTGTCCATCCGTTTGCGGGTGGAAGGCCGTGCTGAACTTCAATTTAGTGCCCAACAGTTCATGGATAAGCCTCCAATCTTTCGATGTGAAACGCCCGTCACGATCGCTGACGATGCTACGAGGGACACCGTGCAGCCTCACAATACTATCGACATAGAGCTTCGCTAGCTTTTCTACAGAATCATCCTTCCGATTCGGAATAAAATGCGATACCTTCGTCAATCGGTCCACGATCACCCAGATGGCGTCGTTTCCCTGTTGCGATCTCGGTAATCAGTGCACGAAATCCATCGAAATATCGTCAAACTTCCATTCCGGAATCGGCAAGGACTTCCAAAAATCCACCGGGACGTTAACATTCCACCTTCACCAACGCGCAAGTGTTACACTTGGCCACGTAGAGGGCAATGTCTTTCTTCATAACCGGCCACCAGAAAAGTTTCTTCATGTTCATGTACATTTTCGTGCTCCCAGGGTGGATCGAGTACTTGGTATGATGAGCCTCGTACATCAAGTCCGCCCGTAGAGTACCAACGTTTGGGATACACAATCTACCATTCTTCCACATAAGGCCATCTTCGAAAGAGAAATCAGCGTTTAACCCGTCAACGGTTTCCGCTTTATAGCGTTTCATGCTCTCGTCCAGCTACAATGCCTGTCGAACTCGGTCGGCAAGGTGGTATTGAACCTCCGTCCAGTTCAAGCATGCTGAAGTAGACGCTCTACAATCAATGCAAATGATCTCCATTTCTTCCATCTCGCGGATTAGACGCTCATCGTGCATCAAAATCCAATTTGCCTGAGCGGGAGCCCGACGACTCAACGCGTCCGCAACTACATTCCCCTTTCCAGGAGTATACTTGATGTCGAAGGTATAGTCCCCAAGGAACTCCATCCACCTCCTTTGACGCATATTCAACTCCCTTTGATCCAGCAGGTACTTGAGGCTCTTGTGGTCGGTAAAGATGTCGATCTTCACGCCATACAAATAATGCCTCCACAGCTTAAGAGCAAATACCACGGCCGCTAGCTCCAAATCATGGACCGGGTAATTCCTCTCATGAACCTTCAGTTGCCGGGATCCGTAGGCAATTACCTTTCCGAACTGCACTAGGACACAACCCAAACCACTCCCCGAGGCGTCGCTATAAATTTCGTAGCCTTCCGTACCACATGGCGAGCATAGAATGGGCGCCGTGGTCAGACGGCTCTTCAGCTCTTCAAAAGTTCGTGCGCACTCGGGCGACCAAACGAACTTATGATCTTTCCTAGTCAGTTTAGTGAGAGGGAGTGCAATCCTCGAGAAGTTTTCCACAAAGCGCCTATAATAGCCGGCAAGTCCTAAGAAACTTCGGACTTCCGCTACGTTTTTCAACAAAGGCCACGCTCGGACCGCTTCTATCTTCGACGGATCAACTGCAATTCCTTCTCCACTAACAACATGACCAAGGAATGCTACTGACGATAGCCAAAACTCGCACTTGGAGAACTTGGCATATAGCTGACTCCTCCTCAAGGTGCTCAGAACTGCGTGCAGATGCCCTACATGCTCCTCTTTCGACTGAGAGTATACCAAAATGTCGTCGATGAAGACGATCACAAATTGGTCCAAATACTCTCGAAACGTCCTGTTCATTAAGTCCATGAATACCGACGGTGCATTAGACAGACCGAACGACATCACTGTGAACTCATAGTGCCCAAAATGGGTACTGAATGCTGTTTTTGGAATGTCACATTCCCTTATTCGCAGTTGATAATAGCCAGACCTTAGGTCCAGCTTGGAGTAAACCGTCGACCCAACCAGTTGGTCGAATAAATCATCGATTCTTGGAATCGGATATCGGTTCTTTTCGGTCAACTTGTTTAGCTCTCGATAATCAATACATAGACGCAAGCTCCCGTCCTTCTTTTTCACAAAGAGGACCGGTGCACTCCAAGGCGATGAACTTGGACGTACGTAGCCTTGCTCTAGCAGCTCTTGCAATTGGACCTTCAGCTCTGCCAGTTCCTTTGGCGCTATCCGGTACGGTGAGCGGGCCACAGGTTTGGCACCTGGCACCAACTCGATACAGAAATAAATCTCCCGATGAGGCGGAGCCCCAGGGAGTTCGTTAGGAAACACGTCGGCGTACTCCGCTACAACTGGGACATCACATAACCTGGGCTTTGGCTCCGAAGCCTCCAACAAAGTGAAGAACAACTCGGCGCCTTTTCTCACCGCTTTAACCACTTGGAGAGCAGACATCAGCGTCTTGCTCGCTCCTCGCATACCGGCGAATGTGGTTTCTCCTTCGGTGTTCTTTCCCAGAGTGATCTCCTTGAATTGCAATCTATGCATGCTCGCTGCTCCGAGAGCCAGTCCATGCCGAAGATCACATCGAATTCAGCTAACGGTAATAACGATGCTTCCAAATCGAAATCCTGATTTCCGATCCGCACCTTCACACGACTCTTCCTATCCGCACTCATTCGAGATCCATTGGGTAGCACTACTTCCAATCTATCCTATACAAAGGTAGACGACACTCCGATTCACACCACTAAGTCCTCAGACAGAAAAGAGTGCGATGCACCCGTATCAAATAGAGCTCTCGCCGGATAGTTGAAAATTAGGACGAAACCTAATTGTACACAAATAAAGCATATAGTCGTACAATAGTATGAATTATATATATATAGCTGTAAAAGCTAACTTCTAATTCGTACCTTTGACGACATCAGTTTGTCGTATAGCTTCTTGCTGGCCAAGCGAATAGACTCTCGGCTGAGTCGGAATAATGTGCTGGGAAGCCGAAGATTCCGCAGCTTTACCCTTTTCCGCAGCACGAGCATGGTCCAACGCTCGGTTCTCTGCGTTCGGGGGACCACTTCGACACACTGCGGCCTTGTGTCCTACCTTCCCGCAGGTGAAACACGTGATAGGACCCCGCACAGTCGTTGCTCCCGAAACATTTGAGCGGGTTTGCTCCGCCGGTTTGAACTTCCTTTTGTTCTTTCTGAACTCTGACTTGGACTGAGAGGCCGGCGCATGAAACTCAGGTTTCTTTGCCACGGTTTTTGCCTGTACCCTCTTCATGTCCAACTCTAGGGATCTGGCAGTTTGGACCATCACCTGGAAGCCAAACGTCATGGGGCCTGCGAGGAGCAGCCTCAACTCGTCCCGAAGCCCTTCATAGAACTTATTTGTCTTTGTCTCCTCATCCTCCACCAAGGACCCCGTATAGCGACTTAGTCTAGTAAACTCATGCAAGTAATCGTCAACGGAGCGATCACCTTGTGTCAACCTCAAGAACTGGTTTTGTAACGCAAAGCGCTGGGCAGAGGGGATAAACCTCTGGAGGAACGACTTTGAAAACTCAGCCATTGTGATTTCAGTATTATCTCTACCGCAGAACTTATGCAGCTCCTGCTCTTCCCACCACAGCACAGCCTCTCCATCAAGAAGGAAAGTGGCTAAGGTGACCATCATGGCTTCGTCCGTCGCTGTCGCCCTCAGAGTTCTTCTAACTCTTGACAACCAGTCTTCTGCCTCCGTTGGGGACTCAGATCCCGAGAAGGTAGGAGGATTAAAGCTCAAGAAGTGCTTTAATTGCTAGTCACGTGCTCGCCCCACAGCTACTTGCGCAACTTGACGTTCCACCCTTGGCGCTACCACAGGTTCCACTGCAGCTACTGGCACAGGGGCCTCAACCCTCGGTTCCACCGCAGGTTCGATCACCGGGGCCGCAGCTGTAGTAGGCGTAGCAAGCTGCGCAAGCCTTTGCGGTTGAGCATTGATCATCGCGAAGACCGCTTCTGTGACCATTCTGATCATCTCAGCCGAAGGAGTGGTCGCTGGCACTTCAGCCGACCCACTACTTTCAGCGGTGTTACGGGGTCGAGACTGCTCCGCAGCACTTCTAGTCACCTATAATCATGCAAGGCACAATTTAGTGACCCACAACATATCAAACATCAATCATGGAACGCTCAGGTTCCGCAAACAAGTATGTTTTTTTTTTCATTCCTAAGTGGACATTCTTATTAGTTTTTATCATTTTAGGTGAATGCACAACCCGTGCGCACCACCCCTTAAAAGGAATTCATCCCGAATTCGCTAAACTACGGATCGACGCCTTAAGTCTGATACCAAATTGTAACACCCTGCCAGTACGAATAGTATAACAGTAGGTCCGGCCGGGACCCCACGCCATACAAACCACACTAGCTAGGAGTTAAAAGGTGATAAACAGAAAGAATTACAACAGAGTATACTAAACACTAGCGGAAGCATAATGATTTAACATTTCCATTAGAATTGTCCACTATCATAGGAATGAAACCATGAAATAGAGTTATGGCCTTAAGGCCTTACATTTAACAAATGTACTAAAACTCCAAAACATATATCGGCACGCAGGCCGGCAATACATGAGAAAGCCAAAAAAGGAGGTTGGCCTTCAAGGGCCAACTCAGCAAAGGGGCCACCGCCCGCTATTTCCCACTGGGCTCACCTGCACCTGCATAAGAACATTCCACCAAGTGGTGGCAAACAAAGTAACGGTCAGCACAGCTGACCAAATTATAACGACCCCACCCCTTTACCGGGGTGGCGGAGCTTCTACCCTGCAAGCAAGCCATACTAGCACAAGTACTAATATAAAGAAGGTGCAACTACACAAGGTGAGGTTTCAAGCACATTCAATCTTCTAGGTTGAGCATCAAAAAGGAGGGAACCTAGGTATGCACATGATGTTGGTTGGGTTCACCCGAAGGTTCCCCACAACCGCCTAAACAACCGCATGAGGCTAACAACATCAATTCCACAAAACACTCAACCGTAAGGGCCATCGCCTTAGGTGGGAAAAGAGCTTTTGGTCGGTCTAGGTAAATCACCTTCCACGACCTCTCCCATGATCACACGGCTTACATGAGGTAGGGACCTCTTACCGATCTGCATGGAAACGGGTTCGGTTTAGCTTTGCCCGTGCTCTAATCATCGCGATCTATCGCACGACGCGGGTACGGCTTCACCTCGGCCCGTAAGAGTTTAGCGCTTTCACGTGCTACACAAAATATAAGCTACGCACCTAACCCCTTCGCAGGGATCTAGGCTTCACAAATATTCAACAAAGGAGGTACAATACACTCCGCATAAATTTCGTGGTGAAGGTTTGCCTTCATCCAATCTCAAAGCATGGGGCTTTCGTTAGGATCTTCACACGACGCCTACAATTTAAATCCCGCAATACTAAAGATGATTTCACGGAGTCATTCTCCGGCACGCATTCTAGGCTTAACCTAAATGCAACGTCGCAAACCAAGCATCACCGATTCGGGCTCACGACCACGAATAGGCTTCACACAAAATGCCTAAATCCGCACGACTACCGGATTTTCTACATGCAATATGCCGGGGATGGACACAATCGACCCGGAGTTCCGAAGAACTTGAGGAAAATCCTACACTTCACCCGTTTGGTGAAAGGGATTCCTTATGCAAGCATAGAGAAATGAAGGAGAGGACAAATGACAAGTCCAAAGAATCGAGAGGAAGAATCGTTACCCTAGGAGCGTTCTTCTTCGCCATGGATCCGAGATTTTAGACGGAGGGAAACGACCGCACCGGGCTGCACTCTCCAGATCTGGAAACGGCTCGCGAAACGGAGCTCCGGAGCTCCGTCAATGGCGGGATCTCTCCTTCTTCTTCCTTACCTCCTTCTTCTTCCTCTAGCCGAGGATAGAGAAACACCTCAAAAAAATGAGGATTAATCTCCTCTCACAAGCCCTAAGACCCTCCAGCATTTAATCCTAGCCATTGGATCGGATTCCAAAAGATTTGGACGGCCGGATCGTCTTCTCCGCTCAAAATCGCGGAGCAGAATAAACAGGGCGCATGATCACAGGCGCACGATCACTGGTCGTGCGCGAAGAGGAGAATGGTCGTGCGCGAAGAGGAGAATGGTCGTGCGATAAGCCGAGACAGAACTCCGATTCCTTGCGAATGAACGCACGATCATTGGCGCACGATCACTGGTCGTGCGCGAAGAGGACAATGGTCGTGCGCAGAGAACTGTTGTGGAATTTTTAGTCTATCCCGAGCGCAACACTACCACTCCGCCTACTTCGCTGAACTAAGAATTTTGGGGTGTTACAACTCCACCTCCCTTAAAAGAATTTCGTCCCGAAATTTCGAAAACAGTAATAGCAGGAATTACAGTTATAAATTACCTGAGAGGAATAGCTGGGGGTACTCCGCAAGCATCGCTTGCTCTCTCTCCCAAGATAGCTCCTCTCGGCCACAATTATCCCACCAGACTTTCACCATCCGAATGGACTTGTTCCGCAACTGCTTTACTTCGGTATCTTCGATGCGTAAGGGCTTGACTTTCGTCGACAACCCACTATCAACCGGCACTTTGCCAACTGCAACGATGTGAGTAGGCTCTTGCACCGCCTTTCTCAAAACTGAAATGTGAAACACGTCGTGTAGACCGCTCAGCTCTGCCGCATCACCAACACGCTCCACGATCTCAAACGGTCCTAAGTACCTTGGGCTGAGCTTTTTCAAGCGTCGGATCCTTGATACCCCTTTGAACGGTTTGATCTTCAAGTAAACCCGGTCACCGATGGCAAACTCTAGGTTCCAATGCTTGGCGTTGAAATATTTTGCTTGCCTATCCTGGGCAATCAATATCCTTTCACGTATAGTTCGGATCGTCGAAGTTGCTTCCTCAATATCCTTTCGCTTTAATAGCTTAGTATCGCCCGTTTCGGCCCAAGACAACGACGTGCGACACTTCTTACCATATAGGGCCTCGAAAGGAGCCATCTTTATACTGGCTTGGTAGCTATTATTGTAGGCGAACTCGATCATATAGAGATGATCTTCCCACTTCTTTCCAAAATCTAGAGTGCACATTCGGAGCATATCCTCCATAGTCCTGTTGGTCCTCTCGGTCTGTCCATCCGTTTGCGGGTGGAAGGCCGTGCTGAACTTCAATTTAGTGCCCAACAGTTCATGGATAAGCCTCCAATCTTTCGATGTGAAACGCCCGTCACGATCGCTGACGATGCTACGAGGGACACCGTGCAGCCTCACAATACTATCGACATAGAGCTTCGCTAGCTTTTCTACAGAATCATCCTTCCGATTCGGAATAAAATGCGATACCTTCGTCAATCGGTCCACGATCACCCAGATGGCGTCGTTTCCCTGTTGCGATCTCGGTAATCCGTGCACGAAATCCATCGAAATATCATCAAACTTCCATTCCGGAATCGGCAAGGACTTCAAAAATCCATCGGGACGTTGACATTCCACCTTCACCAACGCGCAAGTGTTACACTTGGCCACGTAGAGGGCAATGTCTTTCTTCATACCCGGCCACCAGAAAAGTTTCTTCATGTCCATGTACATTTTCGTGCTCCTAGGGTGGATCGAGTACTTGGCATGATGAGCCTCGTACATCAACTCCGCCCGTAGAGTACCAACGTTTGGGATGCACAATCTACCATTCTTCTACATAAGGCCATCTTCGAAAGAGAAATCAGCGTTTAACCCGTCAACGGTTTCCGCTTTATAGCGTTTCATGCTCTCGTCCAGCTCCAATGCCTGTCGAACTCGGTCGGCAAGGTGGTATTGAACCTCTGTCCAGTTCAAGCAAGCTGAAGTAGACGCTCTTCGATCAACGCAAATGATCTCCATTTCTTCCAGCTCGCGGATTAGACACTCATCGTGCATCAAAATCCAATTTGCCTGAGCGGGAGCCCGACGACTCAACGTGTCCGCAACTACATTCCCCTTTCCAGGAGTATACTTGATGTCGAAGGTGTAGTCCCCAAGGAACTCCATCCACCTCCTTTGACGCATATTCAACTCCCTTTGATCCAGCAGGTATTTGAGGCTCTTGTGGTCGGTAAAGATGTCGATCTTCACGCCATACAAATAATGCCTCCACAGCTTAAGAGCAAATACCACGGCCGCTAGCTCCAAATCATGGACCGGGTAATTCCTCTCATGAACCTTCAGTTGCCGGGAGCCATAGGCAATTACCTTTCCGAACTGCACTAGGACACAACCCAAACCACTCCCCGAGGCGTCGCTATAAATTTCGTAGCCTTCCGTACCACATGGCGAGCATAGAATGGGCGCCGTGGTCAGACGGCTCTTCAGCTCTTCAAAAGCTCGTGCGCACTCGGGCGACCAAACGAACTTATGATCTTTCCTAGTCAGTTTAGTGAGAGGGAGTGCAATCCTCGAGAAGTTTTCCACAAAGCGCCTATAATAGCCGGCAAGTCCTAAGAAACTTCGGACTTCCGCTACATTTTTCAACAAAGGCCACGCTCGGACCGCTTCTATCTTCGACGGATCAACTGCAATTCCTTCTCCACTAACAACATGACCAAGGAATGCTACTGACGATAGCCAAAACTCGCACTTGGAGAACTTGGCATATAGCTGACTCCTCCTCAAGGTGCTCAGAACTGCGTGCAGATGCCCTACATGCTCCTCTTTCGACTGAGAGTATACCAAAATGTTGTCGATGAAGACGATCACAAATTGATCCAAATACTCTCGAAACGTCCTGTTCATTAAGTCCATGAATACCGACGGTGCATTAGACAGACCGAACGGCATCACTGTGAACTCATAGTGCCCAAAACGGGTACTGAACGCTGTTTTTGGAATGTCACATTCCCTTATTCGCAGTTGATAATAGCCAGACCTTAGGTCCAGCTTGGAGTAAACCGTCGACCCAACCAGTTGGTCGAATAAATCATCGATTCTTGGAATCGGATATCGGTTCTTCTCGGTCAACTTGTTTAGCTCTCGATAATCAATACATAGACGCAAGCTCCCGTCCTTCTTTTTCACAAAGAGGACCGGTGCACTCCAAGGCGATGAACTTGGACGTACGTAGCCTTGCTCTAGCAGCTCTTGCAATTGGACCTTCAGCTCTGCCAGTTCCTTTGGCGCTATCCGGTACGGTGAGCGGGCCACAGGTTTGGCACCTGGCACCAACTCGATACAGAAATAAATCTCCCGATGAGGCGGAGCCCCAGGGAGTTCGTTAGGAAACACGTCGGCGTACTCCGCTACAACTGGGACATCACATAACCTGGGATTTGGCTCCGAAGCCTCCAACAAAGTGAAGTACAACTCGGCGCCTTTTCTCACCGCTTTAACCACTTGGAGAGCAGACATCAGCATCTTGCTCGCTCCTCGCATACCGGCGAATGTGGTTTCTCCTTCGGTGTTCTTTCCCAGAGTGATCTCCTTGAATTGCAATCTATGCATGCTCGCTGCTCCGAGAGCCAGTCCATGCCGAAGATCACATCGAATTCAGCTAACGGTAATAACGATGCTTCCAAATCGAAATCCTGATTTCCGATCCGCACCTTCACACGACTCTTCCTATCCGCACTCATTCGAGATCCATTGGGTAGCACTACTTCCAATCTATCCTATACAAAGGTAGACGACACTCCGATTCACACCACTAAGTCCTTAGACAGAAAAGAGTGCGATGCACCCGTATCAAATAGAGCTCTCGCCGGATAGTTGAAAATTAGGACGAAACCTAATTGTACACAAATAAAGCATATAGTCGTACAATAATATGAATTATATATATATAGCTGTAAAAGCTAACTTCTAATTCGTACCTTTGACGACATCAGTTTGTCGTATAGCTTCTTGCTGGCCAAGCGAATAGACTCTCGGCTGAGTCGGAATAATGTGCTGGGAAGCCGAAGATTCCGCAGCTTTACCCTTTTCCGCAGCACGAGCATGGTCCAACGCTCGGTTCTCTGCGTTCGGGGGACCACTTCGACACACTGCGGCCTTGTGTCCTACCTTCCCGCAGGTGAAACACGTGATAGGACCCCGCACAGTCGTTGCTCCCGAAACATTTGAGCGGGTTTGCTCCGCCGGTTTGAACTTCCTTTTGTTCTTTCTAAACTCTGACTTGGACTGAGAGGCCGGCGCATGAAACTCAGGTTTCTTTGCCACGGTTTTTGCCTGTACCCTCTTCATGTCCAACTCTAGGGATCTGGCAGTTTGGACCATCACCTGGAAGCCAAACGTCATGGGGCCTGCGAGGAGCAGCCTCAACTCGTCCCGAAGCCCTTCATAGAACTTATTTGTCTTTGTCTCCTCATCCTCCACCAAGGACCCCGCATAGCGACTTAGTCTAGTAAACTCATGCAAGTAATCGTCAACGGAGCGATCACCTTGTGTCAACCTCAAGAACTGGTTTTGTAACGCAAAGCGCTGGGCAGAGGGGATAAACCTCTGGAGGAACGACTTTGAAAACTCAGCCATTGTGATTTCATTATTATCTCTACCGCAGAACTTATGCAGCTCCTGCTCTTCCCACCACAGCACAGCCTCTCCATCAAGAAGGAAAGTGGCTAAGGTGACCATCATGGCTTCGTCCGTCGCTGTCGCCCTCAGAGTTCTTCTAACTCTTGACAACCAGTCTTCTGCCTCCGTTGGGGACTCAGATCCCGAGAAGGTAGGAGGATTAAAGCTCAAGAAGTGCTTTAATTGCTAGTCACGCGCTCGCCCCACAGCTACTTGCGCAACTTGACGTTCCACCCTTGGCGCTACCACAGGTTCCACTGCAGCTACTGGCACAGGGGCCTCAACCCTCGGTTCCACCGCAGGTTCGATCACCGGGGCCGCAGCTGTAGTAGGCGTAGCAAGCTGCGCAAGCCTTTGCGGTTGAGCATTGATCATCGCGAAGACCGCTTCTGTGACCATTCTGATCATCTCAGCCGAAGGAGTGGTCGCTGGCACTTCAGCCGACCCACTACTTTCAGCGGTGTTACGGGGTCGAGACTGCTCCGCAGCACTTCTAGTCACCTATAATCATGCAAGGCACAATTTAGTGACCCACAACATATCAAACATCAATCATGGAACGCTCAGGTTCCGCAAACAAGTATGTTTTTTTTTTCATTCCTAAGTGGACATTCTTATTAGTTTTTATCATTTTAGGTGAATGCACAACCCGTGCGCACAGCCCCTTAAAAGGAATTCGTCCTGAATTCGCTAAACTACGGATCGACGCCTTAAGTCTGATACCAAATTGTAACACCCTGCCAGTACGAATAGTATAACAGTAGGTCCGGCCGGGACCCCACGCCATACAAACCACACTAGCTAGGAGTTAAAAGGTGATAAACAGAAAGAATTACAACAGAGTATACTAAACACTAGCGGAAGCATAATGATTTAACATTTCCATTAGAATTGTCCACTATCATAGGAATGAAACCATGAAATAGAGTTATGGCCTTAAGGCCTTACATTTAACAAATGTACTAAAACTCCAAAACATATATCGGCACGCAGGCCGGCAATACATGAGAAAGCCAAAAAAGGAGGTTGGCCTTCAAGGGCCAACTCAGCAAAGGGGCCACCGCCCGCTATTTCCCACTGGGCTCACCTGCACCTGCATAAGAACATTCCACCAAGTGGTGGCAAACAAAGTAACGGTCAGCACAGCTGACCAAATTATAACGACCCCACCCCTTTACCGGGGTGGCGGAGCTTCTACCCTGCAAGCAAGCCATACTAGCACAAGTACTAATATAAAGAAGGTGCAACTACACAAGGTGAGGTTTCAAGCACATTCAATCTTCTAGGTTGAGCATCAAAAAGGAGGGAACCTAGGTATGCACATGATGTTGGTTGGGTTCACCCGAAGGTTCCCCACAACCGCCTAAACAACCGCATGAGGCTAACAACATCAATTCCACAAAACACTCAACCGTAAGGGCCATCGCCTTAGGTGGGAAAAGAGCTTTTGGTCGGTCTAGGTAAATCACCTTCCACGACCTCTCCCATGATCACACGGCTTACATGAGGTAGGGACCTCTTACCGATCTGCATGGAAACGGGTTCGGTTTAGCTTTGCCCGTGCTCTAATCGTCGCGATCTATCGCACGACGCGGGTACGGCTTCACCTCGGCCCGTAAGAGTTTAGCGCTTTCACGTGCTACACAAAATATAAGCTACGCACCTAACCCCTTCGCAGGGATCTAGGCTTCACAAATATTCAACAAAGGAGGTACAATACACTCCGCATAAATTTCGTGGTGAAGGTTTGCCTTCATCCAATCTCAAAGCATGGGGCTTTCGTTAGGATCTTCACAAGACGCCTACAATTTAAATCCCGCAATACTAAAGATGATTTCACGGAGTCATTCTCCGGCACGCATTCTAGGCTTAACCTAAATGCAACGTCGCAAACCAAGCATCACCGATTCGGGCTCACGACCACGAATAGGCTTCACACAAAATGCCTAAATCCGCACGACTACCGGATTTTCTACATGCAATATGCCGGGGATGGACACAATCGACCCGGAGTTCCGAAGAACTTGAGGAAAATCCTACACTTCACCCGTTTGGTGAAAGGGATTCCTTATGCAAGCATAGAGAAATGAAGGAGAGGACAAATGACAAGTCCAAAGAATCGAGAGGAAGAATCGTTACCCTAGGAGCGTTCTTCTTCGCCATGGATCCGAGATTTTAGACGGAGGGAAACGACCGCACCGGGCTGCACTCTCCAGATCTGGAAACGGCTCGCGAAACGGAGCTCCGGAGCTCCGTCAATGGCGGGATCTCTCCTTCTTCGTCCTTACCTCCTTCTTCTTCCTCTAGCCGAGGATAGAGAAACACCTCAAAAGAATGAGGATTAATCTCCTCTCACAAGCCCTAAGACCCTCCAGCATTTAATCCTAGCCATTGGATCGGATTCCAAAAGATTTGGACGGCCGGATCGTCTTCTCCGCTCAAAATCGCGGAGCAGAATAAACAGGGCGCACGATCACAGGCGCACGATCACTGGTCGTGCGCGAAGAGGAGAATGGTCGTGCGCGAAGAGGAGAATGGTCGTGCGATAAGCCGAGACAGAACTCCGATTCCTTGCGAATGAACGCACGATCATTGGCGCACGATCACTGGTCGTGCGCGAAGAGGACAATGGTCGTGCGCAGAGAACTGTTGTGGAATTTTTAGCCTATCCCGAGCGCAACACTACCACTCCGCCTACTTCGCTGAACTAAGAATTTTGGGGTGTTACAACTCCACCTCCCTTAAAAGAATTTCGTCCCGAAATTTCGAAAACAGTAATAGCAGGAATTACAGTTATAAATTACCTGAGAGGAATAGCTGGGGGTACTCCGCAAGCATCGCTTGCTCTCTCTCCCAAGATAGCTCCTCTCGGCCACAATTATCCCACCAGACTTTCACCATCCGAATGGACTTGTTCCGCAACTGCTTTACTTCGGTATCTTCGATGCGTAAGGGCTTGACTTTCGTCGACAACCCACTATCAACCGGCACTTTGCCAACTGCAACGATGTGAGTAGGCTCTTGCACCGCCTTTCTCAAAACTGAAATGTGAAACACGTCGTGTAGACCGCTCAGCTCTGCCGCATCACCAACACGCTCCACGATCTCAAACGGTCCTAAGTACCTTGGGCTGAGCTTTTTCAAGCGTCGGATCCTTGATACCCCTTTGAACGGTTTGATCTTCAAGTAAACCCGGTCACCGACGGCAAACTCTAGGTTCCAATGCTTGGCGTTGAAATATTTTGCTTGCCTATCCTGGGCAATCAATATCCTTTCACGTATAGTTCGGATCGTCGAAGTTGCTTCCTCAACATCCTTTCGCTTTAATAGCTTAGTATCGCCCGTTTCGGCCCAAGACAACGACGTGCGACACTTCTTACCATATAGGGCCTCGAAAGGAGCCATCTTTATACTGGCTTGGTAGCTATTATTGTAGGCGAACTCGATCATATAGAGATGATCTTCCCACTTCTTTCCAAAATCTAGAGTGCACATTCGGAGCATATCCTCCATAGTCCTGTTGGTCCTCTCGGTCTGTCCATCCATTTGCGGGTGGAAGGCCGTGCTGAACTTCAATTTAGTGCCCAACAGTTCATGGATAAGCCTCCAATCTTTCGATGTGAAACGCCCGTCACGATCGCTGACGATGCTACGAGGGACACCGTGCAGCCTCACAATACTATCGACATAGAGCTTCGCTAGCTTTTCTACAGAATCATCCTTCCGATTCGGAATAAAATGCGATACCTTCGTCAATCGGTCCACGATCACCCAGATGGCGTCGTTTCCCTGTTGCGATCTCGGTAATCCGTGCACGAAATCCATCGAAATATCATCAAACTTCCATTCCGGAATCGGCAAGGACTTCAAAAATCCATCGGGACGTTGACATTCCACCTTCACCAACGCGCAAGTGTTACACTTGGCCACGTAGAGGGCAATGTCTTTCTTCATACCCGGCCACCAGAAAAGTTTCTTCATGTCCATGTACATTTTCGTGCTCCTAGGGTGGATCGAGTACTTGGCATGATGAGCCTCGTACATCAACTCCGCCCGTAGAGTACCAACGTTTGGGATGCACAATCTACCATTCTTCTACATAAGGCCATCTTCGAAAGAGAAATCAGCGTTTAACCCGTCAACGGTTTCCGCTTTATAGCGTTTCATGCTCTCGTCCAGCTCCAATGCCTGTCGAACTCGGTCGGCAAGGTGGTATTGAACCTCTGTCCAGTTCAAGCAAGCTGAAGTAGACGCTCTTCGATCAACGCAAATGATCTCCATTTCTTCCAGCTCGCGGATTAGACACTCATCGTGCATCAAAATCCAATTTGCCTGAGCGGGAGCCCGACGACTCAACGTGTCCGCAACTACATTCCCCTTTCCAGGAGTATACTTGATGTCGAAGGTGTAGTCCCCAAGGAACTCCATCCACCTCCTTTGACGCATATTCAACTCCCTTTGATCCAGCAGGTATTTGAGGCTCTTGTGGTCGGTAAAGATGTCGATCTTCACGCCATACAAATAATGCCTCCACAGCTTAAGAGCAAATACCACGGCCGCTAGCTCCAAATCATGGACCGGGTAATTCCTCTCATGAACCTTCAGTTGCCGGGAGCCGTAGGCAATTACCTTTCCGAACTGCACTAGGACACAACCCAAACCACTCCCCGAGGCGTCGCTATAAATTTCGTAGCCTTCCGTACCACATGGCGAGCATAGAATGGGCGCCGTGGTCAGACGGCTCTTCAGCTCTTCAAAAGCTCGTGCGCACTCGGGCGACCAAACGAACTTATGATCTTTCCTAGTCAGTTTAGTGAGAGGGAGTGCAATCCTCGAGAAGTTTTCCACAAAGCGCCTATAATAGCCGGCAAGTTCTAAGAAACTTCGGACTTCCGCTACATTTTTCAACAAAGGCCACGCTCGGACCGCTTCTATCTTCGACGGATCAACTGCAATTCCTTCTCCACTAACAACATGACCAAGGAATGCTACTGACGATAGCCAAAACTCGCACTTGGAGAACTTGGCATATAGCTGACTCCTCCTCAAGGTGCTCAGAACTGCGTGCAGATGCCCTACATGCTCCTCTTTCGACTGAGAGTATACCAAAATGTCGTCGATGAAGACGATCACAAATTGATCCAAATACTCTCGAAACGTCCTGTTCATTAAGTCCATGAATACCGACGGTGCATTAGACAGACCGAACGGCATCACTGTGAACTCATAGTGCCCAAAACGGGTACTGAACGCTGTTTTTGGAATGTCACATTCCCTTATTCGCAGTTGATAATAGCCAGACCTTAGGTCCAGCTTGGAGTAAACCGTCGACCCAACCAGTTGGTCGAATAAATCATCGATTCTTGGAATCGGATATCGGTTCTTCTCGGTCAACTTGTTTAGCTCTCGATAATCAATACATAGACGCAAGCTCCCGTCCTTCTTTTTCACAAAGAGGACCGGTGCACTCCAAGGCGATGAACTTGGACGTACGAAGCCTTGCTCTAGCAGCTCTTGCAATTGGACCTTCAGCTCTGCCAGTTCCTTTGGCGCTATCCGGTACGGTGAGCGGGCCACAGGTTTGGCACCTGGCACCAACTCGATACAGAAATAAATCTCCCGATGAGGCGGAGCCCCAGGGAGTTCGTTAGGAAACACTTCGGCGTACTCCGCTACAACTGGGACATCACATAACCTGGGATTTGGCTCCGAAGCCTCCAACAAAGTGAAGAACAACTCGGCGCCTTTTCTCACCGCTTTAACCACTTGGAGAGCAGACATCAGCATCTTGCTCGCTCCTCGCATACCGGCGAATGTGGTTTCTCCTTCGGTGTTCTTTCCCAGAGTGATCTCCTTTGAATTGCAATCTATGCATGCTCGCTGCTCCGAGAGCCAGTCCATGCCGAAGATCACATCGAATTCAGCTAACGGTAATAACGATGCTTCCAAATCGAAATCCTAATTTCCGATCCGCACCTTCACACGGCTCTTCCTATCCGCACTCATTCGAGATCCATTGGGTAGCACTACTTCCAATCTATCCTCTACAAAGGTAGACGCCACTCCGATTCACACCACGAAGTCCTCAGACAGAAAAGAGTGCGATGCACCCGTATCAAATAGAGCTCTCGCCGGATAGTTGAAAATTAGGACGAAACCTAATTGTACACAAATAAAGCATATAGTCGTACAATAGTATGAATTATATATATATAGCTGTAAAAGCTAACTTCTAATTCGTACCTGTGACGACATCAGTTTGTCGTATAGCTTCTTGCTGGCCAAGCGAATAGACTCTCGGCTGAGTCGGAATAATGTGTTGGGAAGCCAAAGATTCCGCAGCTTTACCCTTTTCCGCAGCACGAACATGGTCCAACGCTCGGTTCTCTGCCTTCGGGGGACCACTTCGACACACTGCGGCCTTGTGTCCTACCTTCCCGCAGGTGAAACACGTGATAGGACCCCGCACAGTCGTTGCTCCCGAAACATTTGAGCGGGTTTGCTCCGTCGGTTTGAACTTCCTTTTGTTCTTTCTGAACTCTGACTTGGACTGAGAGGCTGGCGCATGAAACTCAGGTTTCTTTGCCACGGTTTTTTCCTGTACCCTCTTCATGTCCAACTCTAGGGATCTGGCAGTTTGGACCATCACCTGGAAGCCAAACGTCATGGGGCCTGCAAGGAGCAGCCTCAACTCGTCCCGAAGCCCTTCATAGAACTTATTTGTCTTTGTCTCCTCATCCTCCACCAAGGACCCCGCATAGCGACTTAGTCTAGTAAACTCATGCAAGTAATCGTCAACGGAGCGATCACCTTGTGTCAACCTCAAGAACTGGTTTTGTAACGCAATGCGCTGGGCAGAGGGGATAAACCTCTGGAGGAACGACTTTGAAAACTCAGCCATTGTGATTTCAGTAATATCTCTACCGCAGAACTTATGCAGCTCCTGCTCTTCCCACCACAGCACAGCCTCTCCATCAAGAAGGAAAGTGGCTAAGGTGACCATCATGGCTTCGTCCGTCGCTGTCGCCCTCAGAGTTCTTCTAACTCTTGACAACCAGTCTTCTGCCTCCGTTGGGGACTCAGATCCCGAGAAGGTAGGAGGATTAAAGCTCAAGAAGTGCTTTAATTGTTGGTCACGCGCTCGCCCCACAGCTACTTGCGCAACTTGACGTTCCACCCTTGGCGCTGCCGCAGGTTCCACTGCAGCTACTGGCACAGGGGCCTCAACCCTCGGTTCCACCGCAGGTTCCACTGCAGGTTCGCTCACCCGGGCCGCAGCTGTAGTAGGCGTAGCAAGCTGCGCAAGCCTTTGCGGTTGAGCATTGATCATCGCGAAGACCGCTTCTGCGACCATTCTGATCATCTCAGCCGAAGGAGTGGTCGCTGGCACTTTAGCCAACCCACTACTTTCAGCGGTGTTACGGGGTCGAGACTGCCCCGCAGCACTTCTAGTCACCTATAATCATGCAAGGCACAATTTAGTGACCCACAACATATCAAACATCAATCATGGAACGCTCAGGTTCCGCAAACAAGTATGTTTTTTTTTCATTCCTAAGTGGACATTCTTATTAGTTTTTATCGTTTTAGGTGAATGCACAACCCGTGCGCACCACCCCTTAAAAGGAATTCGTCCCGAATTCGCTAAACTACGGATCGACGCCTTAAGTCTGATACCAAATTGTAACATCCTGCCAGTACGAATAGTATAACAGTAGGTCCGGCCGGGACCCTACGCCATACAAACCACACTAGCTAGGAGTTAAAAGGTGATAAACAGAAAGAACTACAACAGAGTATACAAAACACTAGCGGAAGCATAATGATTTAACATTTCCATTAGAATTGTCCACTATCATAGGAATGAAACCATGAAATAGAGTTATGGCCTTAAGGCCTTACATTTAACAAATGTACTAAAACTCCAAAACATACATCGGCACGCAGGCCGGCAATACATGAGAAAGCAAAAAAAGGAGGTTGGCCTTCAAGGGCCAACTTAGCAAAGGGGCCACCGCCCGCTATTTCCCACTGGGCTCACCTGCACCTGCATAAGAACATTCCACCAAGTGGTGGCAAACAAAGTAACGGTCAGCACAGCTGACCAAATTATAACGACCCCACCCCTTTACCGGGGTGGCGGAGCTTCTACCCTGCAAGCAAGCCATACTAGCACAAGTACTAATATAAAGAAGGTGCAACTACACAAGGTGAGGTTTCAAGCACATTCAATCTTCTAGGTTGAGCATCAAAAAGGAGGGAACCTAGGTATGCACATGATGTTGGTTGGGTTCACCCGAAGGTTCCCCACAACAGCCTAAACAACCGCATGAGGCTAACAACATCAATTCCACAAAACACTCCACCGTAAGGGCCATCGCCTTAGGTGGGAAAAAGAGCTTTTGGTCGGTCTAGGTAAATCACCTTCCACGACCTCTCCCATGATCACACGGCTTACATGAGGTAGGGACCTCTTACCGATCTGCATGGAAACGGGTTCGGTTTAGCTTTGCCCGTGCTCTAATCGTCGCGATCTATCGCACGACGCGGGTACGGCTTCACCTCGACCCGTAAGAGTTTAGCACTTTCACGTGCTACACAAAATATAAGCTACGCACGTAACCCCTTCGCAGGGATCTAGGCTTCACAAATATTCAACAAAGGAGGTACAATACACTCCGCATAAATTTCGTGGTGAAGGTTTGCCTTCATCCAATCTCAAAGCATGGGGCTTTCGTTAGGATCTTCACAAGACGCCTACAATTTAAATCCCGCAATACTAAAGATGATTTCACGGAGTCATTCTCCGGCACGCATTCTAGGCTTAACCTAAATGCAACGTCGCAAACCAAGCATCACCGATTTGGGCTCACGACCACGAATAGGCTTCACACAAAATGCCTAAATCCGCACGACTACCGGATTTTCTACATGCAATATGCCGGGGACGGACACAATCGACCCGGAGTTCCGAAGAACTTGAGGAAAATCCTACACTTCACCCGTTTGGTGAAAGGGATTCCTCATGCAAGCATAGAGAAATGAAGGAGAGGACAAATGACAAGTCCAAAGAATCGAGAGGAAGAATCGTTACCCTAGGAGCGTTCTTCTTCGCCATGGATCCGAGATTTTAGACGGAGGGAAACGACCACACCGGGCTGCACTCTCCAGATCTGGAAACGGCTCGCGAAATGGAGCTCCGGAGCTCCGTCAATGGCGGGATCTCTCCTTCTTCTTCCATACCTCCTTCTTCTTCCTCTAGCCTAGGAGAGAGAAACACCTCAAAAGAATGAGGATTAATCTCCTCTCACAAGCCCTAAGACCCTCCAGCATTTAATCCTAGCCATTGGATCGGATTCCAAAAGATTTGGACGACCGGATCGTCTTCTCCGCTCAAAATCGCGGAGCAGAATAAACAGGGCGCACGATCACAGGCGCACGATCACTGGTCGTGCGCGAAGAGGAGAATGGTTGTGCGATAAGCCGAGACAGAACTCCGATTCCTTGCGAATGAACGCACGATCATTGGCGCACGATCACTGGTCATGCGCGAAGAGGACAATGGTCGTGCGCAGAGAACTGTTGTGGAATTTTTAGCCTATCCCGAGCGCAACACTACCACTCCGCCTACTTCGCTGAACTAAGAATTTTGGGGTGTTACACAACAGCTTGGCGTGCCTTTGTCATTTAGAAAGGAACGATTAGATGTGTTGCTACCCAATGGCTGCTCGATGAGTGCGGATCGAGGCTGTGTTGTAAAGGTATGAATAGGAAGTCAAGATTTCGATTTGGAAGCATTGATACTGCCACTTTCGGAATTCGATGTGATCTTTGGTATGGACTGGCTATCGGCACAGCAGGTCTACATTGATTGCACTTCTAAGGAGGTCACACTGGGGTGGAATACCGAACGTGCGACTACGTTTGCCGGTTTGCATGGATCGAGCAAGACGTTGATATCTGCTATCCAAGTAGTCAAGACAGTTCGCCAAGGCGCAGAATTGTGTGTTGTGCTAGTGGGGGCTGCAAAACCTCAACCCAGTCTGAGTGACGTTCCTGTTATTTCAGAGTATCCTGATGTGTTTCCTAAAGATCTTCCTGGGGCGCCGCCTCGGCGAGAGATAGACTTCACTATAGAGCTGGTGCCAGGTGCCAAGCCTGTGCCACGCTCTCCGTACCGTATTGTGCCAAAGGAAATGGCAGAATTAAAGGTTCAATTACAGGAGTTACTAGAGCAAGGATATATACGCCCAAGTACATCACCTTGGGGTGCTTCGGTCCTTTTTGTGAAGAAGAAGGATGGAAGCCTACGTCTCTGTATCGACTACCGTGAATTGAACAAGCTAACCGAGAAGAACAAATATCCGATTCCTCGAATCGATGACTTATTTGATCAGCTAGTGGGTTCATCGCTATATTCAAAGCTGGATCTTAAGTCTGGTTACTATCAGTTGCGGATTCGGGAATGCGACATTCCTAAGACGGCATTTAGTACCCGCTACAGGCACTACGAGTTTATAGTAATGCCGTTTGGATTGATGAATGCGCCGTCAGTGTTTATGGATCTGATGAATAGGACCTTTCGAGAGTAAATGGATCGATTTGTCATCGTCTTCATCGACGATATCTTGGTGTACTCTCAGTCTGAAGAAGAACACGCGATTCATTTGCGCGTAATTTTGGAGACCCTGCGACGGAGTCAGTTGTATGCCAAGTTCTCCAAGTGCGAGTTTTGGCTAGCTTCAGTAGCATTCCTTGGTCATGTGGTTAGTGGTGAGGGTATCGCAGTGGATCCAGCAAAGATAGTTGCTATCCAGGAGTGGCCCGTTTTGACGACAGTAGCGGAAGTCAGGAGTTTCCTTGGACTTGCCGGCTATATCGGCGCTTCGTGGAAAACTTTTCGCGGATTGCTCTTCCTCTCACAACCTTGACAAGGAAGGATCAGAAGTTCGTTTGTTCACCAGCGTGTGCACGAGCTTTTGAAGAATTAAAGAGTCGTCTGACCTCGGCACCGATCTTGTGTTTGCCGTGTGGTGTAGAAGGCTATGAAATTTACAGCGATGCGTCAGGGAGCGGCTTATGCTACGTACTTCTTCAGCATGGTCAAGTGATAGCTTATGGCTCTCGCCAGTTGAAAGTGCATGAGCGGAATTACCCGGTCCACAACTTGGAGTTGGCGGCCGTGATCTTCGCTCTGAAATTGTGGCGACACTACTTGTATGGCGTGAAGGTTGATATCTTTACGGACCATAAGAGCCTAAAATATCTACTAAATCAGAAAGAGCTCAATATACGACATCGAAGATGGATGGAGTTCCTGGGGGACTACACTTTCGAAATACACTATACTCCCGGGAAGGGAAATGTCATCGCAGATGCTTTGAGCCGGAGGGCTTCTACGCAGGACAACTGGATTCAGATGTATGATCCACGTCTGATCAGTGACTTGGAAGCCTTAGAGATCTCCTGTGTGGAGAAGAGTTCTAGTGCGAGTGCGTGCTTGAACTGGATGGAGGTACAATATGACCTCGCAGACAGAATACGACAGGCCCTGGAGCTTGATTCGAGCATGCAACGCTACTTGGCAGAGTCCGAGGTTGGGTCTGCTGCAGAGTTTATGTTAGATGACGGTTTGATGTGGAAAGACGGTCGGTTGTGCGTCCCAAATGTGGGTAAGTTGCGAGAAGAATTGATGTACGAAGTGCACTTTACAAAGTATTCAATTCACCCGGGGAGCACAAAGATATACCAAGACATGAAAAAGCTATTTTGGTGGCCAGGTCTGAAGAAAGACATCGCCTTGTACGTGGCAAAATGCAAAACTTGCGCACTTGTGAAGGCGGAATGTCAGAAACCTGGTGGATTCCTGAAGTCATTGCCAGTACCGGAATGGAAATTTGACGATATTTCTATGGATTTCGTGCACGGTTTGCCGAGATCGCAGAGTGGAAATGATGCTATTTGGGTGATCGTGGATCGCTTGACAAAGGTAGCCCACTTTATTCCAAACCGGTGTGACAATTCAGTAGAAAAGTTAGCAAAGCTTTATGTTGATAGCATTGTACGACTGCACGGTGTGCCCCGTAGCATCGTCAGTGACCGAGATGGGCGCTTTACTTCGAAAGATTGGAGGCTAATCCACCAGTTGTTGGGTACAACGTTGAAGTTTAGTACTGCCTTCCACCCTCAAACGGATGGACAGACTGAACGTACAAACAGAACTCTGGAGGACATGCTCCGTATGCACGTCCTGGATTTCGGCAAGAAGTGGGAAGATCATCTTTTTATGATCGAGTTCGCTTATAATAACAGCTATCAGGCAAGTGTAAAGATGGCGCCCTTCGAGGCCCTCTATGGTAGAGCTTGCCGCACTCCCTTAGCTTGGGCGGAGACAGGTGAGACGAAGCTGTTTAAGCGGAAGGAAGTCGAAGATGCAAATTCGGCTATTCAAACAATCCGAGAGAGATTGTTGATTGCACAAGATAGGCATGCGAAATACTACAATGCCAAGCGCAGAAATGTTGAGTTCACCGTGGGCGACTGGGTTTACCTAAAGATCAAACCATCCAAGGGTGTGTCCAGGATTAGGCGCTTTAAAATGCTGAGTCCGAGGTACCTTGGACCATTTGAGATTCTGGAGCGTGTTGGTGAAGCTGCCTATCGGCTCGCTCTTTCAAAAGAGTTGAGCGGATTGCATGATGTGTTTCACATATTTGTGCTGCGAAAAGCTGTTCCAGAGCCTAGCCAGGTCCTGGTAAAGAATCAGGTGTCGGTTGATGATGAGCTGAAGGCGTTGGTCATGCCTATTTGCATCGAAGACACTGATGTCAGGCAGTTGCGGAATAAAATGATCCGAATGGTCAAGGTCCGCTGGAACAACTACGGTGGTGAGGAGCTTTCATAGGAGCATGAACAAACCATGCGAGATGAGTTCCCCGAATTGTTCCATTGAGGTACAAGTTATGTTTTGTATCTTTTTATTTCTTTGCACTGTTAAAATTTCGGGACGAAATTTCTTAAAGGAGGGGAGATTTGTAACACCTTAATTTCCAGTGCACTGAAATCAACAAGTTGTCAAGTCTTAAAGCTAACGCCAGCGATAGCGCTAACGCCAGGCGTTAGCCGAGGACTTAGTGTTGGTGATTAAAATTCCGCTTGCATGAAATAAAATCCGAACTAGCAATCCGAGAAGGCAAGTATACCTATCGAACTGTAGTATAGGAACACAAGTGTCATATTAAAATACGAGAACCGTTGATTACTTATACTCAAACGAATTACTATTATTTTATCTTAATAATTTTTTGGAAGGTTTTGTTTGCTAAGTTGAAATAAAAGCTGGATAAAAGTACGGTTAAACGATGATTAAGAAATAGCACTCGATCTTGACTTACTTTGGCTTAAGTTGATCAAAATTCAAAAGCAAACTTAAAACTTAATAAAGTAAGGGTAGCTTGACCGTGGGGGTTCCTATAGTTTGAACATGCTTCTCTCAAAGATATGCCCCACTGAGTTTAGGAAAATCCGACCGAACTCTCGTCCCGTATTCGAATACCTAAAACTCGCTTTAAGTGGTGAACCCCGCTATTGGATTTGACTCCAATCCAGGAGATTTACGTCATTCTCTCTCGAGAAATGCGTGCAACTCTCTTTACTCATAAGTGCTCATTTCAGACTATCGGCCTCTCGGCTAGCCAAGAATGAAAGCAAAGGTGGGGACTATATATCGATAATATAGCTCCACTAAATTTTAATTAGGAGTAAATCTAAGGCCCAAAACTTTAGAAAGTGAAAGAAGACTAAAGGATCATAACTTGATCAACTCATCCTCAGATCATCAAGGTCGAGTACTATGAGGATTTAGTTACTCATGGTGGAGGGGTAGGAGAGAGAAATGATGAAGATTTTAAGAGAACAAAAACATACAATTTTTATTAAACAAAAGTTCAACTGAGATTACATTTGCATGGAAAGCCTACTAAGCATTAGTAATACACTATGAAAGGAAATTACAAAGGCATTACAACATTCATATGAAAACTAGAAAAGGAAATGCATTGAAATAAGAGAGAGAGAGAGAGATAGAGAATACAAAATAACATGAAAATCACTGAAAATAGAGTAGTAGCACCAGTTCTCTCTGCCAAAACTGAATGGGGAAAGTTTGGAGGTCATTTCAATTTATAAAAATTTTTCTGCCTCGGTCACGCCCTCAGTCACGCCCGTGACTAGGGGCGTGACATTGTTTAATCAATTCTGCGGCTTGGATCAGGTTTGGCGCACGATTCTGACGCGATTTGATGGGTCACGCCCTAGGTCACGCCCGTGACTGAGGGCGTGACCATTTCAGTGGTTAGTCCGGTCATGGGCGCTGGCGGCGATCATGGGCGCTGGCGGCGATCATGGGCGCTGGCGGCTGGCTGACGTGGTAGTCACGGGCGTGACTGGAAGCACGCCCGTGTAACAGTGGCGTGACCAATTCAGTGGTCAGCTGGTCAAATCTGAGCTGTTCACGGGCTGGTCACGGGCGTGAGTTGCGTGTCACGGGCGTGACTTGTGTGTCACGGCCGTGTACTTTGGGCGTGTCTGACCAGATCTTTTGAATTATGGCGGCATCAGCTTAACTGGAAACAGCAACTTACACGCCCTAGGTCACGGGCGTGACCTAGGGCGTGACTTAGGAAATTTTGCATTTTTGACCTGAAAATTCAGAAAACTTAAGTTAGCACTAAAAATAAGAAAATAAACAAAAATTGCATTTAGGTAAACAACAATAAGCAAAAAGTAAGAGTAAATAACCTAAAAATAACCTAATTAAACTAACTAGATTTAGCATTATCAAATTCCCCCAAGCTTACACTTTGCTTGTCCCCAAGCAAAGAAATATGCTTAGCTAATAAAAAAATGACTAATCAAAAAATTTAATTATGCTAAACACGAGTACCTTGCGAAATTCCAAGTAGGGAGAATAGTGAAAAGGAAACCTAAAATAAGTACTTTATTTAAGCTTAATTTTTATACCCTTTACTAACAAAATTAGGAATGAATGTATCAGCGATAAGATAGGAGTGGCGCCAATTGTAGAGAAGATGCGAGAAGCTCGTTTAAGATGGTTTGGACATGTACATAGGAGACCATTAGAGGCACCTGTTAGGCGTTGTGAGAGTTTAGTCACTAGACATGTTAAACGGGGGAGGGGTAGACCAAAAAAGACTTGGAATGAAACTATAAAGAAAGACATGATGTACTTAGGCATTAATGAGACTATGCTTAAAGATAGGGCGCAATGGCGACATAGGATCCATATAGCCGACCCCACTATGGTGGGATAAAGGCTTGAGTGTTGTTGTTGTTGTTGTACTAACAAAAATTAATCATCCAAAATTTTAACTAAAAAGTTTTAAAATAAAATTGAGCAAAGTAACAAGTGAGATAGTGCATTGAATTGTTACTAAACCCTAAGAGACAAATTATAAGTATATCATTCTAAGAATAGGGATCTAAATTCATACCCAAGACTTAACTATTCTACTTTTCTTCTTTACTTAGCTAAAGCAAATTTAGGAGCATGAATCAAGAGGACTTTATTAGGACCGAAATGTTTGGTTTAGGCATATGATTTGGAATGGAAATCGAAGATAAAATTGGTTGCTATAATCACACTAAACCATAAACATGAGTTTTATAAAATTTTCGATATGAATGATAAGAGGCAATCCTTCATTATAAGCATATAGCAGATTTTCTTTCTTTCTCTTTCATAGCCATTATTTATTTATTTTTTTATTTTGAAATTTTGGCAAAGATAACTAATACAAATATGCTTAAAATATCTTCTTTTTGAGCAAATTCTTTTCTTTGAAGCTCTCCATGCAATAAACCAATCACACTCTTTAAAAATTTAAATAAAACTCAAAGTGTTAGTGTGATTCAAATAGGTTTGGAAATTTTGGCTTTGGTGAAAAATTTGATAAGTGGAGGTGACAATAAAACATGGGAAAAGGCTCAAAAGAGGCTAACAAAGGGTTTCTTTTTAAGGGTTGACATGAAGGATCAAACTTAAACAAAAACATGGCCTAAATCATTTTCATTGCTCCTAAATTTATTTAAAGCATGAGTTTTGAAGGATTTCAAAATGTAAGCCCTAGATATTAAATAAAGACTAATGAACTTATCTTGAAAATAAGAATAATAAGCATGTAGGATTATTCACATTTACTACACAAATCAAAAGTTAACCTTGCAAAATATATTTAAAAATGAAGAGGAAAATAGTGGATGAAGAATTTTTAAGAAAGTAAAGAAGATAAACGAGACAACGATAAGAAAAGTACAAGATTTTAGAAAAACTTTTCACATTAACATGCTACCTAGAATTAGAACACTACATGAGTCAACAATTTACTTGTGAAACATAATTACAAAGTTGGATTAGAAATTTTGAAATTAACTAAGGCTATATAAAATATTTTGGGAAAAACAAAACATAAAGCAAGGGGTACTATTGATTTTACCAAAATCTAATTTAGACTACTAAAACAAAAGAAAAGAAAAGAAGACATTCTCCCCCAAGCTTACGATAAACATTGTCCTCAATGAAAAAAGAGAGTGAAGGAAGGGGCAACTAAGAAAAGAAATTAAAACTGAAAAAACTAAAACAGGCACTTCCCTGGATTTATTGGCTTGAAAGGATGTGTGATGCCGCTCCCCCTTATTGGCACTTTGGATCTTCATGAAATATCATCTTGATTTTTTTTTGAAATTAGCAATGTCGGAGCAGGCGATCACCGAAGTTGAGAGTACGGAGCCGCCCAGGGCCAAAGAAAAATTAAAACAACAAAATTAAAAAACCTTGGGTTGCCTCCCAAGAGCGCCCTCTGTTTAATGTCGTTGGAGCTCGACTAAAAGAATATTATTACAGTCCAGACAAAAGATGTTTTTCACCGTCCATGTCAACATTATCACCAGAAAAATAAAGTTTGAGACGCTACCCATTAACCTTGAAATCACCCTTATCTGGGTGTGATATCAAAACAGTTCCATACAGATAAGCTTCCTTTACATTAAAAGGACCTGACCATATAGATTTTAACTTTCCAGGAAATAAACGTAGACGAGAATTATAAAGTAATACTTGGTCGTCTGGTTTAAATGTTTTCGGGTGCCTTAAATTTTTATCGTGAAAGCATTTCGTTCGTTCCTTATATAATTTATTATTTTCATACGCATTGGAGCGCCACTCATCGAGTTCGTTGAGTTGGAATTTTCGAAGATCGGCGGTGGAGTGGGGATCAAATTTTAAAAATTTATGGGCCCAGAAAGCACGATGTTCTAATTCAACGGGTAAATGGCACGATTTCCTATATACTAACCGATACGGTGTACAACCGATAGCGGTCTTGTACGCTGTTCGGTAAGCCCATAGAGCATCGTCTAATTTATGTGACCAGTCCTTACGTGAGGTGGAAACAGTTTTTTCTAAAATACGTTTGATTTCTCTATTCACTACCTCGATCTGGCCGTTAGTTTGGGGGTGGTATGCATTTGAAAGCTTATGTGTAACACCATATTTTAAAAGTGTTTTTGCAAATTGTGCGTTACAAAAGTACGAACCCCTATCGCCAACGATGGCCCTAGGAGTACCGAATCGAGAAAATAATTTTTTTAAGAAAATAATAACGACTCGGGAGTCATTGGTAGGAAGAGCTTGGGCCTCTGCCCATCGAGACACGTAGTCTACCGGAACTAAAATGTATTTATTACCATGGCTAGAAGGAAGAGGACCTACAAAATCAATTCCCCAAAGGTCGATAACTTCGCACTCGAGGAAATAATTTTGCAACATTTCATTTTTATTAGAGATATTTACGGCCCGTTGGCAGCTATCGCACCGTCTTACAAAAGATTGGGCATCTTTAAAAAGGCTAGGCCAATAAAAGCCTGCACTTAGCACTTTGTGAGCGGTCCGATTGGCTTGATAGTGCCCACCAGTCGGTCCTTCATGTAAGTGTTTTAAAATATTTTGTCCTTCTTCGAAAGAAACACATCTCCTTACTACTTGGTCTGCACAAACTCGAAACAGATACGGGTCCTCCCAAAAATAATTCTTCAGGTCAGAAACGAATTAATTCTTTTGCTGATAGGAGAATTCTTTTGGGAGGACTCGAGCTACTAAGTAGTTGGCGAAGTTTGCAAACCAAGGAGAAGGAGTAGTGTTGATTGATAATAACTTCTCGTCGGGAAAATAATCATTAAAAGTTTGTTCATTTAAATCTTCAATAAACGGGTTATCTAATCGTGAAAGATGGTCCACGGCCAAATTCTCAGCCCCCTTTTTATCTCGGATTTCCAAGTCGAACTCCTGGAGGAGTAAGATCCAGCGAAGTAAGCATGGTTTGGCATCCGGTTTAGAAAGTAAATATTTGAGGGCCGAGTGGTCCGTAAAAACAATAATTTTTGAAAGCGTAATATAAGGTCGAAATTTGTCGAACGCAAAAATTACTGCTAATAATTCTTTCTCCATTGTGGTATAGTTCTCTTGCGCGGATGTAAGTGTTTTACTTGCGTAGAAAATAGGGTGGAAGTTTTTAGATATACGTTGTCTTAAAACGGCTCCCACCGCAAAGCTACTTGCATCGCACATGATTTCGAATGGAAGGTCCCAGATTGGAGCTATCATAATTGGCGCATTTATTAGCTTATTTTTGATTAATTGAAAAGCAGATAAGCAGGTATCATCAAAAATAAATGGAGTGTCTTTTTCTAAAAGATGAGTGAGGGGTTTGGTAATTTTCGAAAAATCTTTTATAAATCGCCGGTTAAAACCGGCATGTCCTAGAAACCTTCTTATGGCCTTAACGTTGGTTGGCGGTGGCAGTTTTTCGATCACTTCTATTTTTGCTTCATCGACTTCAATTCCTCTTGCTGATATCTTATGACCTAAAACCAATCCCTCCCGCACGATGAAATGACATTTTTCCCAGTTCAGGGCGAGATTGGTCTCCTCACATCGTTCTAACACTTTTTCTAAATTCTGTAAACAAAAATCGAAGGAATCACCAAACACGGAAAAGTCGTCCATAAATACCTCCATAATACTTTCTACGTACTTGTCGAAAATGGCCAACATACACCGTTGAAATGTTGTCGGCGCATTACATAAGCCAAACGACATTCTTCGATAGGCGAAGGTGCCGAAAGGACAAGTAAACGTCGTTTTCTCCTAGTCCTCGGGCGAGATGGGAATTTGGAAGTAGCCCGAGAGACCATCGAGGAAACAATAAAAGCTATGGACGGATAATCGTTCTAAGATTTGATCGATGAATGAAAAGGGGAAATGGTCCTTGCGGGTGGCGTCGTTCAATTTACGATAATCAATACACATACGCCACCCAGTCACCGACCGTGTTGGGATTAAGTCATTATTGTCATTTAACACTACCGTGATCCCTCCCTTTTTAGGAACTACTTGAACGGGGCTTACCCATTTGCTATCTGAAATTGGATAGATAATTCCTGCGTCTAATAATTTCACGACCTCACCCTTTACTACTTCTTTCATGTTTGGGTTTAATCGGCGTTGAGGTTGAATAGAATTATGTGAATTATCTTCCATTAGAATTTTGTGCGTGCAGAAAGACGGACTTATGCCCTTAATATCAGAAATCTGCCAAGCAATTGCTTGGCGGTGCTTTTGTAACTTTTAGCAATTTGGCATTTTCCGATTCACTTAAATGGGCCGACACTATTACTGGTAACTTAGAGTCTTTTTCTAAAAATTCATATTTTAAATGATTGGGTAGTTCTTTAAGTTCTAATGTGGGAGGTTCCTCGTATGAAGATTTGAAAGACTTTTCTTTTTCAAAAGTAATTTCTTCAAAAATTTCTGATTTAATTTGAAAATTTGAGGGGGCGGGAGCAATGGCCATTTTTCATTTCTTGTAATATTTCAGTGGAGGTGTTTGAAGATGAACAAAAAGAAGAAGAACCATTTTCAGAAATACAAAAAGAAGGGTCTTCACTTAACACATCTAAGAAAAAACACGAATCATCATTTTCTAGGGTATTTTTCATAGAGGGTGTTATGGAGAAGGTTACTTCATCATCTCCAACTCGGAGGAATAGCTTACCATTACTCACATCAATGATAGCACGGGAGGTGGCAAGGAAGGGGCGGCCAAGGATTAGGGGAACCTCGACATCCTCTTCAATGTCCAAAATGACAAAATCCACCGGGAAGATGAATTTGTCTACCTTTACGAGCACGTCCTCCACAATTCCCAGCGGATATTTTATCGTCCTATCTGCTAGTTTTATACTCATACGTGTGGGGCTAAGGGTGCCCACTCCTAACTTCTTAAACAAGGAGAATGACATCAAGTTGATGCTCGCACCTAAGTCGGCCAACGCGTTCTTTACAAATAGATCACCAAAGAGGCACAGGATAGAAAAACTACCCGGATCGTTAGCCTTTTTCGGTAATTTATTTATTAGGACGGCGGAACACTCAGCATTTAAAGTTACGTGCGATAGATTTTCTAGCTTTTTCTTATTAGTTAGAAGATTCTTCAGGTACTTAGCGTACTTGGGCATTTGTGATATCGCTTCATGGAAGGGCAAATTGATGTGTATTTGCTTAAACATTTCCAGGAAGCGATGATATTGATCATCTAATTTTTCTTTGTTGAGTTGAGAAGGATAAGGCGGGGCGGGTTTGTTTTTGAAAATATGAGGTGGAGTGATAAAATCTGTTTGAGTGAGTGGTGTTTTTGAAATAGGGGTGGATCTTGCCTCAGGCTCTTCGCTAACCGGACCGGATATTTTCTTCCCACTCCGAAGAGTTACAGCTTTCGCTTGCTCTCTCGGGTTGGGCTCGGTGTTAGCGGGAAGAGTCCCGGGCGGTCGCTCGGATATTATTTTGGCGAGCTGCCCGATTTGGTTTTCTAGATTTTTAACGGATCCGGCTAAGTTCCGGACAGTTGCTTCGTTCGTACTTATATATTTTGAAAACATCTCCTCCAAAGATGGAGGTTTTTGAAAGTTAACAGGGGGTGGAGGTGGTGTAAATTCATTTTGTGGAGGCGGGCGAGTTGTGTTTGCAGGATTACTCCAAGAAAAGTTCGGGTGATTACGCAGCGCAGGATTATAATTATTCGGGAATTGAAAACCAGGTGCATGAAAATTAGAAGCAGCAGAATAATTATTATAAGCATTTCTATTGCCTACGTAATCAGCTTGTTCGGAGGTGGCTTTTGCGAATTCCCAAACCTGAGGTGCGGAAGGAGCATTCATTTCCAATATCTTTTTGCTAAGCATTTCCACTTGTAGTGCCAGCTGGGAGACGTTATCCACTTCGTACATACCTGCAGGTTTGTTTGGGCGGGATCTTGGCACATTCCATTGATAGGTGTTCATGGCCATATCCTCAAATAGCTCAAGAGCGGCTTCCGGGGTTTTGTTATTTAAGGTACCACCGGAGCCGCGTCTATCATTTGCTTAGTATATTGATTTAGCCCGTTATAAAACGTCTGCACTTGTAACCATACAGGCAGAGCATGATGAGGGCAACGTCTTAAGAATTCTTTATACCTTTCCCAGGTATCATATAGCATTTCAGAATCTATTTGGCAAAAAGAAGAAATATCATTTCTAAGCTTAGCAGTTTTCGCAGGTGGAAAATACTTAGTTAGAAATTTTTCAGTTAACTGGGCCCAAGTGGTGATAGAACCTCTAGGTAGAGTCGACAACCACTGCTTAGCCTTTGTTCTTAAAGAAAATGGGAAGAATCTTAGCCTAATTGCATCATCCGTAACACCATTTATTTTGTAGGTGTCACAGATTTCAAGGAAGCTAGCAATATGTGCGTTCGGATCTTCATCTTGTAATCCGTCGAACTGCACGTATTGCTGCACCATGTGAATTATGCTGGGCTTTAGTTCGAAATTATTATTAGCTACGGCAGGGCGGACTATACTAGTTTCCGTCCCTTCCAGGTTAGGCCTTGCTTAATGGGACATAGTCTATTATGGGACCGCAACCATGTTGGGGACTTCATTTTGGTTAGGTTCGCCCATATTAACAACTGACTCCGAATCCTCAGCCAGTTCTTGGAATGTAGGATCTTGAACTTGCGATTTTCTCCGAAGAGTACGCTCAAGTTTTTGGTCCAAGTCTACAAGTTATGACGGATTTGCTCGGGTCATAAACTAGAAAGAGAAGGAAAAATAAGATTGAGAAATTCGAAAATGAAAAGGTCTTTTTTTTTTGAATTAAATTTTGTTTTGAAGAAAGAGGAGAGAAAAAGAGGTGATAAAAGTAATAGATTCGTTCTTTCAAAATATCAACAAAATGCGAGTCCCCGGCAACGGCGCCAAAAACTTGGTGATTAAAATTCCGCTTGCACGAAATAAAATCCGAACTAGCAATCCGAGAAGGCAAGTATACCTATCGAACTGTAGTATAGGAACACAAGTGTCGTATTAAAATCCGAGAACCGTTGATTACTTATACTCGAACGAATTACTATTATTTTATCTTAATAATTTTTTGGAAGGTTTTGTTTGCTAAGTTGAAATAAAAGCTGGATAAAAGTACGGCTAAACGATGATTAAGAAATAGCACTCGATCTTGACTTACTTTGGCTTAAGTTGATCAAAATTCAAAAGCAAACTTAAAACTTAATAAAGTAAGGGTAGCTTGACCGTGGGGGTTCCTATAATTTGAACATGCTTCTCTCGAAGATATGCCCAACTGAGTTTAGGAAAATCCGACCGAACTCTCGTCCCGTATTCGAATACCTAAAACTCGCTTTAAGTGGTGAACCCCGCAATTGGATTTGACTCCAATCCAGGAGATTTACGTCATTCTCTCTCGAGAAATGCGTGCAAATCTTTACTCTTAAGTGCTCATTTCAGACTATCGGCCTCTCGGCTAGCCAAGAATGAAAGCAAAGGTGGGGACTATATATCGATAATATAGCTCCACTAAATTTTAATTAGGAGTAAATCTAAGGCCCAAAACTTTAGAAAGTGAAAGAAGACTAAAGGATCATAACTTGATCAACTCATCCTCAGATCATCAAGGTCGAGTACTATGAGGATTTAGTTACTCATGGTGGAGGGGTAGGAGAGAGAAATGATGAAGATTTTAAGAGAACAAAAACATACAATTTTTATTAAACAAAAGTTCAACTGAGATTACATTTGCATGGAAAGCCTACTAAGCATTAGTAATACACTATGAAAGGAAATTACAAAGGCATTACAACATTCATATGAAAACTAGAAAAGGAAATGCATTGAAATAAGAGAGAGAGAGAGAGAGAGAGAGAGAGAGAGAGAGAGAGAGAGAGAGAGAGAGAGAGAGAGAGAGAGAGAGAGAGAGAGAGAGAGAGAGAGAGAGAGAGAGAGAGAGAGAGAGAGAGAGAGAGAGAGAGAGAGAGAGAGAGAAAGAGAATACAAAATAACATGAAAATTACTGAAAATAGAGTAGTAGCACCAGTTTTCTCTGCCAAAACTGAATGGGGAAAGCTTGGAGGTCATTTCAATTTATAGGAATTTTTCTGCCTCAGTCACGCCCTCAGTCACGCCCGTGACTAGGGGCGTGACATTGTTTAATCAATTCTGCGACTTAGATCAGGTTTGGCGCATGATTCTGACGTGATTTGATGGGTCACGCCCGTGACTGAGGGCGTGACCATTTCGGTGGTTAGTCCGGTCATGGGCGCTAGCGGCGATCATGGGCGCTGGCGGCTGTCTGACGTGGCAGTCACGGGCGTGACTGGAAGCACGCCCGTGTAACAGTGGCGTGACCAATTCGGTGGTCAGCTGGTCGAATCTGAGCTGTTCACGGGCGTGACTTGCGTGTCACGGGCGTGACTTGTGTGTCACGGCCGTATACTTTGGGCGTGTCTGACCAGATCTTCTGAATTATGGTGGCAGCAGCTTAACTGGAAACAGCAACTTACACGCCCTAGGTCACTCCCGTGACCTAGGGCGTGACTTAGGAAATTTTGCATTTTTGACCTGAAAATTCAGAAAACTTAAGTTAGCACTAAAAATAGGAAAATGAACAAAAATTGCATTTAGGTAAACAACAATAAGCAAAAAGTAAGAGTAAATAAACTAAAAATAACCTAATTAAACTAACTAGATTTAACATTATCAAGTGTCAACAATTTCTCGAGAAATAAAAAGGGGAGGAAATGCCATTTCCCGAGAGAAGAAATGCCATTTCTCGGCCGTTCGTCGAACGTCCGTTCGACGAACTCAAGGCCATTCGTCGAACGCAAGGCCGATCGACGAATGCTAGGCCGTTCGTCGAACACCATGCGACGAACGTGCCGTCGAGCCGTCGAGACGTCGTGAGAAGAACGCTGATCGACGAACGCCAGGTTGTTCGTCGAACGCAGCTGTCTCGCTGTTCGTCGAACACAGCCAGCCGTTCGTCGAACGCAAGCTTTAGGCAGTTCGTCGAACGTAGCCTTCAGGTTATTTGTCGAACGCAGCTAGCCGTTCGTCGAATGCAAGCTTTAGGCAGTTCGTCAAACGTAGCCTTCGGGTTATTCGTGGAACACAGCCATCCGTTCGTCGAACTCAAGCTTTAGGCAGTTCATCGAACGCAGCCTTCGGGCTATTCGTCGAACGCAGCTAGTTGTTCATCGAACGCAGGCTGTAGAGAGTTCGTCGAGCCAAGGCTGTAGAGAGTTCATCGAACGCAGGCTGTAGAGAGTTCGTCGAACACAACTTCAAAGAGTTCGTCATTCATCGAACGCCGTCGGGCCTTAAGCGGCTGAGGATAAACTCGGCCACCTCTTTAAGTGCTAACGCCTGACGTTAGGTGTTAAGCCGGCGTTAGCTAAGAAATTATAAGGCAGCAAAATCCGACTTTTCTTCTCATTTTCTCTCAGACCCTCTGCATTTCTGAAAGCTGTGGGCTGAGAGTTGGGAAGGAGATCAGTTGGAGGTGAGCCTTTTATTGAGTTAAGGGCAAATCTGTGGAGGAGTTTGCTTGTGTCTTTGTGCCATCGTCAAGTCAGTGGAGAGGAAGCTGTTTCAAAAGTATCCAGCCGAGTTCCTCTCAGATCTATGGAACCGAAACGAGCGCTGGGGGTAATGATTCTCCTCCCTCATCTCTGGACACGTTCGTCCTTTGATTTGCATAGTAGTAGGCAGATTTCCACTAGCGTGTGGATAGATTTCTGCCGACGAGTCGATGTTATCCCCGTAGAAATTGCATATAGAGTCCGGAATTGAAATACGGGCATAGGCATGCTGTGTGAAGCCCATCTGGACAGGTTGGTCTAGATTGGTGATGTTGATATATTATTGCACTCAGGAGAAGACTCCATGATCTATGCTGTGTTTTTCGGGTTCTGTGTACTGATTCGTACTGCAAAGAGTTCTGGAGGTGTTTCCCAGAAAATACTCAGAAAAGGGTAGCAGAACTGGGTTCTGTCACTAACGCCGAGCGTTAGAGCTAACGATGGCGGTAGCTCCCAGTGAGCTGTGTGGAATCCTGTGAAGCCTATGTCCATGAACTGGGTTGAGCAGCAAAAGCTATAGGACCGCGTACCTCGCTTCGTTGACCTTGCAGGTCAAGAGCGGGTTAGGGAAAGCCGTACCCATTTTAGGTTGATGTAATCCCTAATATTATGAGCGCGGTCATCTGGCGGAACCAAAACCCCACTCTTAGCCATCTTGTGAAGAGGATTGCAACCTCGGGTCACGATGTGCTGTTTGGGACTAAGACTCGTCAAGGTCGGCCAATCTTGACGAGAGTCAGCTCATGTAGATCCAAGTTGAAAAAGGACTTGTCGATGGCGTGCCGAGAGTGCACAAACTGTGTAAGCCTAAATCCAAGTTGAAAAAGGACTTGTCGATGGCTTGCCAAGAATGGATGTCACCTTGTGATGAATGCTTCTATGCGGTGCTTAGACACACCTGTGATATATAAATACTGTTGTTGCTTACCTGTAGGGAAGGAGCACCGCCGCCCCGAGTATGTGGTGGGGTCGTTATAAATCTGGGTCAGCTAAAGCTGACCGGTTACTTGTTTTCCCACCGCTTGGTGGATTTGTTTGTACAGGTCCTGGCGAGACTAGCGGGAAATAGCGGTGTTAGAACCTAGTCTTAATTTGGATTAGGATCCCAACTCAAATAGGGGGAGATTGTTGGAATCTTAGTTTTGATTTGAGTTAGGATCCATCTTCAATGTCCTTGTTTCTATCATAACACATCTTATAACTTAGATCAAATCCCATTAAGAAAGAAGGCTGAAAATATATATAATTAATAGGTTGAGAAAATAAGAGAAAGATAAAAAATATATATGTTCTCTGCGTTCGACGAACGACTATCAGCGTTCGACGAACGGCGCTCTGCGCTTGACGAAAGATGTTCATTCTGCGCTCGACGAAATCCAACCGGCTCAGCGCTCGATGATCCCGTCTCAGCGGTTCAACGGTCGACAAACAGATTGTCTTAGCGGTTGATGAATAGACCCCGTCTCAGCAGTCGACGAAAAGTTGCGTTCGATGAACTCAAGTCTGCGTTCGATGAACAGATCAATATTTCAGCGGTCGACGAAATTATCCAGGCTCAGCAGTCGACGAATCCTTCCGTTCGACGATCTCAAGTCTACGTTCGACGAATATTCAGCAGAAGCTCAGAACGACGAATCAAATGTTCAGATCGACGAACTTGAAGCTGAGCTCGATGAATTTCTACCAGCTTTATATATTGCTGTTCTCAGTTCGACTAATATTCTTATATCTGATTAAAGCAATATTTTATTCATTTCTATTTATATATTGCTATATATTGCTGCCTTGATAACTTAACATTATAGCCGTTGTAGCATTAAATAATATAGCCGTTGCAGATAAGCTAAAGACGACAATTTGTTTGCTCGAGGAATCTAGGAAATTAAAGAGATATTATATCCTTCCTTGTCGGGCAAGAATTTAAATAAGCCCAGAAGTTTTCTCCAGAATATATACAAAGAGAAGAGCAGAGAAGAAAAAAAGACAGAACAAAAAGATAGAATAAAAAGATAGAACAAGACAAGAGAATAGGAAGAACCAGGAAGAGAAAAACAAAGGAGCAAAAAGAAGAAGCAGATCCAATATATTATTTATCTTCTTTTTGCTAACTCTTCTTTGCAGAACATATTCATCCTAAGATACCAAACTATATCATTTGCTCAGGATCAAACTGCATAAGATGAAAAGGAGTTATTACAATCAAGAGAAGAAGCCTCCACAAGCTGTCATCAATTCATATCAGACAGGGGGAGCTCTTCAACATCATCAAAGATCCAATCTCAACAACCCATCAGGATCATCAAGAGTCTTCTCAGCAAAAGAGAAGAACAATATATCTTTTCTCCTTCTTACCCCATCTTGTACAGGGTTAAAAATCCCTTCAAAAGTTTACCCATTGGTGGAAAGACACCTGATCAAAAAATCCTGTTTGGTTTTTGGGCACCTTATCAAAAGCTCATTGGTGCTAGGACACCTAATCAAAAATCCTAGTGGATTCCTACCGGTGGGTAGAAGAGTAGATGTACCCAGGTTGATTGGGGAACTACTATATTTCTTATGTCTTCTGGCTTGCTTTGAATTTTGTTCTTGTTGCTGTGCTTTGCCTTCTTTGTGTTTGTTGTTATTACACACTCAACACTAGACATATATATATCATTATTTTGAAATAACCTAAAAAGAGTTTTTAACTTAAGAAATAAACTCCCATTCAAGCGGGCTGAAGCCCCTGCTGCTGTGCTGTGCTGGCCCTCGAAGGCCAAAGCTTTTGTTTACTATTTTCATGTGTGGCCGGCCTACGCGCCGATGTTTGGAAGCCACCTTTATTATGTAAACAAATCTTGTAAAGAATTTGTAATGTATTTCATTCCTAGTAGCTAATGTGGACATTGTATAAACTGGTTTTAAGTGAAATTAAATACTTCCGTTGTGCGACTCGTTGTGCTGAGATGGTTATGTTATTAACTGTTTAATGCTAATTAAGTAACGCGCTCTTCTAATCATTTCATATGGCGTGGGGTCCCGGCCGGACCTACTACTATATGCTATGTAACAGGGAGGGTGTTACAACCTCATTTTCCAGCAAGTGTTTATCCAAAACTTCAAAAAGGGTCACATCCCCTTTTATATCGTGTGCTAAATGTCATTTATTTATACGCACCTCAAACTCTTGTAAGAAAAGGGTGGTAGTATTATAAAGCAAATCTGGGTGTCTAAGGTTTCCATCTATTCTAGGGAGGAACCTCTTGGGTATCCAGATCTTTACTCTAATCTCCTTTTTGGGTTTGTTGGCAGGCTAAGGACAAAAAGGATGTGTGGTATTTGGACTCGGGATGCTCCAAACACATGACGGGAAACAAAGCAAACTTCCTTAGCCTTGAGATGATGAAAGGAGGGATGGTGACATTTGGTGACAACGGAAAAGGAAGGATCATGGGCATCGGCAGAGTGGGTAACGATTCTTTTTCAATCTCAAATGTTTTATTTGTGGATGGCTTAAAACATAATTTGATTTCAATTAGTCAATTATGTGATATAGGCTTAAATGTATTATTTGAATCATCTACAAATCTTTGCAGAATCATAAATTCTAAAACAAATGATGTCGTACTCACCGCACTTAGGATGCATAATGTTTATATGGTTGCGTTTAAGATCTTTCAAAATCTTCTTTAAAATTCTTTATTTCTAAAAATGAAGAATTGGAACTTTGACATAGGTGCCTTGGTCACTCTAGCACCAAGCTTATTTTGAAATTATCAAAAGATAAATTAATTAAAGGTTTACCTATGCTTAATGGTAATTTATCTTCTCTTTGTACATCTTGCCAAAAAGGAAAGTTTCCAAAAAATTCTTTTAAAAGCAAAAATGTAATTTTTTCTACTAGACCACTTCAATTAATTCATATGGATTTATTTGGACCGGTTAGCAATTCAAGTCTAGGAGGTAGAAAATATCCTTTTGTAATAATTTATGATTATTCTAGATTTTGTTGGACTTTATTTCTATCTTCCAAATCCGATGCATTTCTTGAATTTACAAAACTATGCATTCGTATTCAAAACAAACTTGATTTAAAAATTAAATGCATACGCTCGGATCATGGAGGAGAATTTGAAAATGATAAATTTTCTTCTTTTTGTAATGATTTAGGAATTAAATATGAATTTTCCGCTCCTTGCTCCCCACAACAAAATGGTGTAGTGGAGAAGAAAAAATAGAACCCTTCAAGAGCTAGCACACACTATGCTTTGTGAATATGGGTTGCCTAAATCATTTTGGGCCGAAGCGGTTAATACTTCTTGTTATATCATTAATCGTGTCATGCTTCGACCTATTTTAAAATTGACACCTTATGATCTTTACTTTAAAAGAAAATCTAATGTATCTTATTTTCATGTCTTTGGTTGTAAGTGTTTTATTTTAAACGCTAGAGATGCACTAGGAAAATTTGATGAAAAATGTGATGAAGGAATTTTCATTGGATACTCTTCAAATAATAAGGCTTACAGAATTTATAATAAATGAACTAAAATAGTTGAAGAGTCTATAAATGTAAGGTTTGATGAGTTTGTTCCTTGTGTAGATAATAATCATACAAGAAAAGAAGACGAACCCCTTTCCCCTATGGAGCATGAGGATGATGAATCACTTGGAGAAAAAGAAGAAGAAAAAGAGGAAAAAGATGATAAAATAGTAGAATATGTTCCTCCAAGCATGTTGTAGTTTACTAAGGATCATCCAAAGGAGCTTGTAATAGGAGAACCATCAAAAGAGGTAAGTACTCATTCTTCTTTACATGAGTCTTTTTCCAACCTTTGTTTTGTATCCGAAATAGAACCAAAAAACGTTTCAACTGCTTTAAATGATGAATTTTGGTTTTAGCTATGAATGATGAACTAAATCAATTTGAACGGAATAAGGTTTGGAATTTAGTAGAGAGGCCATCTAATCATCCAGTTATAGGAGTCAAATGGATTTTCAAAAACAAACTAGATGGTGACTCTAAAATTACAAGGAATAAAGCTAGACTAGTTGCACAAGGGTATTCACAAATTGAAGGGGTAGATTTTGATGACAATTTTGCACATGTTGCTCGCCTAGAATCAATTTGAATATTTCTTGTATTTGCGAGTTTTAAAAGATTTAAACTATATCAAATGGATGTTAAAAGTGCATTTTTAAACGGGATTATAATAGAAGAAGTTTATGTAGAACAACCCCCCAGTTTTGTGAGTGAAAGATTTCCAAACCATGTGTATAAATTAGAAAAACTGCTTTATGGATTGAAGCAAGCACCACGTGCTTGGTATGATAGATTGACATTATTTTTGATAAAGCACAGTTATAAAATGGGAAGTGCGGATAATACACTCTTCATTAAGCATGTAGATAATGATTTGATTATATTGCAAATTTATGTTGATGACATCATTTTTGGAGCCACTAATGAAGAGTTATGTAATGAAGTAATTTTAGTGATGAAAAATGAATTTGAAATGAACTTGGTAGGAGAGCTCACTTATTTTCTAGGATTTCAATTCTCACAAAAATAAGATGGTATATTTATTTGTCAAACTAAATATGTTCACGATATTCTTAAAATATTTGGATTTGAAAACCTAAAACAAGCTAATACACCAATGAGTGCATCATTAAAATTAGGAAAAGATGAAGCCGGTATTTCTATTGATCAAACATTATATAGAGGAATGATAGGCTCATTGCTTTATTTAAGCGCATCTAGACCCGATATTATGTTTTCCGTTTGTTTATGTGCTAGATTTCTAGCTAACCCAAAAGAATCACATTTGAAAGCGGTTAAACGTATTTTTAGATATCTAATCGGAATATCTAGATTAGGCTTATGGTATCCTCATAATGATTATTTTATTTTACATGGTTTTTCTGATTCAGACTATGCGGGATGTTCATTAGATCGTAAGATCACTAGTGACACATGTCATTTTATAGGGCCTTCTCTCATATCATGGTCGAGTAGGAAATAGAATTCTATTGCCCTCTCCACCACAGAGGCCGAATATATCACACTAGGTAGTTGTTGTGCACAAGCCTTGTGGATGACCCAAACATTAGAAGACTTTGGTGTTCATCTAAATAACATAGAATTAAAGTGTGACAACAAGAGTGCTATAGATCTCACAAACAATCCCGCACATCATTTTAGATCTAAACATATAGATGTCCGACATCATTTCATTAGAGATCATATTAAGAAGGAACATGTTAAAATTAGCTTTATAGGGACTGAATCACAATTTGCCGACATTTTTACCAAACCTCTACCTGATGCACGTTTTCACATGCTTAGGTTAGAATTAGGTGTCTTAGAAATGTCACTATAATCCTTATAAAAAGCTATCAAAATTATCTTATGTACTTTGTTATATTTGTTTGCATTTTCTTTAAAAAAAAATTCAAATATCAATAAAAATGTAAGAACTATAGACAAACCACCAAAACATACTAAAAGAGCTTTCATATTAACTTCATAATGTCAGAAATTTCAACTGTAAGAAGGCCTATTTATATTACAAATGAATCATGAAAAAGATTTTTCAAAAAGTCAAAATTGGAGTTCTGTCTTGGCGTTAAGAAGCTAACGCCTGGCGTTAGCCTCTATGCTGAATTTTTTTTCTATTTATTGAAAAATTCTTGGTATTATTTTATTGTAGTATTTTTTTAAAAGGTTTTATATTTTTTTATAATTTACTTCTAAAAGTAAAAAAAAACAAAAAAATTTTATGTGCTTAAATGTTTAAATCAAGGATGATTATATATATTGCTTAAGGATTCTTTACAATGTTTAATTTAAACCTTCAAGTTTCTTAAAAATATTGTTTTGATTTTATCATGCCTTGAATATCATCTTAAAATGTGCAAAGAATTTTGATTATAGATTACATGTGTAGAAACGTTTTTACATGCCTCTAAGTATGAGTAAAGTTTTTATCTTTGATAATGATTTTCTCACTTACACCTTTTTGTTAATTTACACTTACACAACAGTGAATTCTTTATCAAATTCTTTGTTCTTCATGCACTTGTGATTAGAGAAATGTGGTATATAAAATAAAATTTCTATGTTTGCAAAAACAAGTTAATTCGGAGTCCTTAGTCACTAAACTAAAAAACAAATAATGAATGACAAGGTTAACTCTACCAAGCACTACTCACCCTCCTGATAAGTCTTAATGAGCATTGTGAGGTTGAGCACCTTGGAAAGAATAGTAAAGTGTCTTGTGTAAACAAAATTTTCACCACTTCTTTTTAAAAATAAAAAATATATGTGCATTGAAATTTGTGGACGTAAAGTTGTTTGTGTTCAATTCAAGTTATGTTCTTATATTACATAGTTTCATGTGGTTTGATTTATACACTTGTATACTTTATCAAAACATAATTATTGAACACATCATTTGTTGGATCGTGTGACGCCCTTAGAGGGGGGGGGGGGGGTGAATAAGGGTGTGTTTCAAATCTAAATTTTTTCCTTAATAATTTTTTAAACAAGTTTTACTTTTCTAAAAATTACTTCTAAACAATTTCCAAACAATGTGATTTTTAAAATAATTCAAAAACAAATTTCTAAGTTAAAGATTATGCCACCAAATATGCAATTAAAGAAAAAGACATAATTATATTAATCATGAAATTTGCATACAATAAAAATGATCTTAACAATGCTTAAGATCAAGGCACAATTATGATAATAAAAAATTCAATAATTTTGGTTTACCAATCCTTCTCCCAAGGATCGGAAGGCTATCACTTATCTCTCCCAAGACCAAGCCCAAGCCTATCCTCTAGATCTTCCCAAGATCTAGACGTAGCACACAAGGCCACGATTTCCTACCAAGCCACGCAAGGACTTGGACGCTCCGCACAAGGAAGCGATTTTCCCCTAAGCCGCACAAGGACTTAGACACCGCACGCAAGATGACGATTTCTCTACCAATACAAAGTTGAATGTAAATGAATGATAATACAAAGTTAAGAACAACTCCCTAGAAAATCAGATCTCTGAAAAGGAGGGTTGAAGCCTCGAGATGATCGTTGATGTAGATATGCGTCCGATCTCGTCTTCAATCTCAATCCTTCTATCACAAATGGGAGTTGATGGAGTTCTGGAGCTTTCTGGTTCGAATGCACTCAGGAAGAAGGTCTGGAAATCTCAAGAAGTGAATTCCACGAAGTTTTGAGCCCATTTAATAAAAGGAGCTGTCGCCGTCCGATAGCCACTGTCGCCGGAATCCGATATCTCTAGAGGCTGCCACGTGTCCCACTAAAATGAAGTTTCTGCGTGAAGTTGAGGTCGTGGTTGAGACGTGGGCTGTCGGATATCCGATAGCACTGTCGGATATCCGTTAGCTAGGTAACTGCTGCACGTCCTGGCGTTATCTGAAGATCGTGGTCTGTCGCCATCCGTTATCGATATCGGAAATCCGATAGCCAAGGTAACTGCTGCACGCCCTGCCGTTATCGGAAGATCGTGGGCCGTCGGAAATCTGATAGCGATATCGGAAATCTGATAGCGATATCGGAAATCCGTAGCTTTTAACCGTTGTGCAGAGATAAAATAAACGCGCAGTCGGAAACCGATAGGGCTGTCTGAAATCCGATAGCTCAAAATTCTGGAAAATGTCATTTTGCTCCAATTGAAATCATGTTATTCTTGCACCTGTTATCTGCACACCATTAATAAAAAATAGGATCAAATACATTCGAGATTTGTTATTCTCAAACCGGACGAGTGGGAACGCATGCTCCAACATCATTATCATTTATAATACTTCCACTCATGAGAATTGGACTAAAAACATATCTATACAATTCTCTACAATTATAAGTAATTGCACTAGATAGCAAAGCATGATCTTTACAATGTTTGTGCATACTTGAAATGCAAATTACTTTACATTGTAAACATATCTTTCCTTGATATTTTATAAATCTTGCTTGCTACTTTTATATTACAAATTTCCAACGTACTTGCAACTTGTGTATCTAAATTCAAAACATCTACTTATTTGATTTAAGCGCTTATTATATTTTGTTCTTACAAATTCTTAAAGATGTTCAATATTGCTTTCGTTGTGTTCATTATTTTTCAAAAAAGTTGCATTTATTTCTACATAGTGCATAAAGGAAAATTGATACTACTCATCCCTACCTCTTTTTGATTATAACAAAAGGGGGAGATTAAATTAAAGAAATAAATTAGAGAAATCTATGATTTAGGTGGAGTAAATTAGGAAATGCACTCATGTAGGGGGAGTATCCACATAGGGGGAGTATGTATATTTATCATACTTAACATATACTATAAACACAACTCTAATTATGTTTTATTCCTTATGTGGATTTGTTATTATCAAAAGGGGGAGATTGTTGGAGCTTGTGTTCCACTTCTCTTAGTTTGAGAAATAACAAATCACATTATGTATTTGATCTTGCTTGTGTTTATAGTGTGCAGGTACTACAGTTAAATACCCTATGAATAGGATGACGATTCTCTGAAAAGAGAGCTAACGCCCCGCATTAGTGGTTAACGCTCCGTGTTAACGTTCATTAAGAAGAAGCCGTCGAGATGAAATGTCGTCGAGAAGGAATCCGTCGAGAAGCCAGAGACAACGCCAGCGTTGACTCTTAATGCCCGCGTTGAGTCACGATCTGCCATGATCTCGACGGTTTGCACGTTCTCAGCAACTTTCACACACGATGCTTAACGCTGGCGTTAACTCTTAACGCCAAGCGTTAGCTCCCTCGTATATTTAAAGACCTGATTTTGTTTGCTTAAATGTTGCAATCCAAGCCTTTATTCTATACTTCAGAGATATCATTTCATCTCGAATTCAGAGAGAACTCTCAACATCAACATTGAGGAACAAGAGTGAGAAGGAGATTTACAACGACAAATTTGAAGAAGGATGCTCACTTCAACTCTGACGTGGTCATGGCGTATCTTCAACATCTCCTTCAGCGCTCTTCAATCTAGGGAGTCCTTTATTCTGATTTGTTACTTTATCTTTTCATTTTTCCTTGTAACGGTAGTGAATTTGCCGCCTTGCGTGTGATGACTAGGCCGGGTTTGATTTAGGGGGAAATTCGCCGCCTTGTGCATGACGAATAGGTCTTGGATAGATCTAGGGGTTGGCTAGAGGTCTTATCTGGGGATAGATAGGTTATAACCAACCGGTCCTTGGGAGAAGGACCAGTGAAGGAACACAAAGTGATTTTTAAGTTGTCGCCTCTAATTTCAAGCGTTATTGAAAATTTATCCTTGTAATCATTTTTTGTGAAATATAAAATCTTTTTCATTATATCTAATTTTTCTGGAATTGTATTTCATAAAGAAAATCATTTTAAATATTTCTGTACAAAATATTTTCTGGAAAGATAACGCCCTGCGTTGACTCTTAACGCCAGGCGTTAGCGACAATGCCAAAAAGTTTTCCTGTTATTTAAAATCTGTAAGTTTATCTCAAAAATAGTAAACCCCTTATTCACCCCCTCTCTAAGGGCGCCATCAGATCCAATAAAAGGATCACTCGGCGAATTTTGTTATACTCCAATATATGTCGTGGGTGTGCGAATATCATCTCTCTCTCGCCTTGATATAAATAAAACACGATTCTATTTCCTAATAGAGCGATCCCTTTTGCGAATTAGCGAGAGCGACGAAAGCGTTCTGAAGTTCAACCGAAGTGAGAAAGAGCTCTTTTGTGATTCCGACGGAAGTGTTCCTATCGGTCATCCCGCACCCCGACGTCGCTGCCGTCTCTCCCTGTCGTCGAACCTAGCAGTTCATGGGAGATGTAGAGGACTCTTCTACTCTGACCTAGTTCTTTTGCGATAAGGCTTAAGGTTCTCCTCTCGCTCGTGTGGACTCCCGTAAAGGTGCCGATCCATTTTGACGCTTGGGACTCAATGACTGTACTTTGTATTTCAGTTGTGGAGCACCTCAGTTGAGTATTGACTCAATCCCTTTCAGTTATTGCATTGTATTTCTTTCCTTATTTCTTGATTAATGAAATCGCAAGTTCCTTGAACTGTTTAGGGTTGTTCTTGTTTTGTTTCTTCCACTGCGCATATTTGATATGCTGTTATCATTTTGAATGGTATATAGAAACCCTACAGTGGTATCAGAGGGAGGTTTGCGATCTAATGCGTATAAATAAGAAATTTTGAAGTGTTCTAATGTCTTGATTTCTTCCTGGGTGTTCGGATTCCGATGAAGTATTCTAAATTGGAACCCCGCCAGGAATGCATGTGATTGCATTGCGACTTCATTGTTTCAAAAATTGTTTCTCCTTTGTAGTAACCGTCCCTCAAAATGGTTTATGAAACCAGATGTCTTAGATTTTGAATCTGACATTGAGAGACGAGCTTGTCTACTGCATAAGTGGAGTTATTTTGCCTGTGTTCAATGCATGTAAATCTGGATATTTGGAAATGTTCTAAGTGTTCAGATTTAGCCCCTCTTATCAAAAGTGTTGATATTTTTGTTTTTGTGCACAAAGGGGATGCATTTGGTTTGCGAATGTTGTATTTCTTACATTTGTGAATGTGCACTATGATTAAATGTTAATCATGATTAAAAGTTAATTGCTAATTATAAAACCCCTTATCTAATATTAAGTATTCGGATGCCTTCCGATGGATGACACTCTTCCTGCCTCGATCGATGAAGTGTTGGCTTGCCAAAGCAAGGTGCATTAATCTATCTTGGTAAGGGTGTGAGCAGATAATTATGATATCCCATTGTCGACATCGGGTCTAACTTAACTAGGTGACCTCAAAGGTTGAGTGCCTAGAGGAATAGGGTTGACATGCCCCATATGATGGATGCGAATAGAGAGTTATTCACCAACCATACAAGAGTTGCATAGTGATGCAATTGACAAATGTTGTCTACCTAATTAACCGCATTATGAGAGGAACTCCAAAGCGAACTCATTGTGTTGGTGAAATACAAATCTTGTCCACTAAGAGAGTAGCTCGCATAAACTCTCCGAATCGAAATTAAGTGTTGTCGATTTGATTAAAATAGTGGGAGCTTTTAATAAAAGTCCTTATTAATATAAAATGAATTTTGAAATGCAGTACTAAAAGTTTTGCAAAATTTATTGTAGAATTTCCATGGCAAGTGGATCTCACTCCACCTTGTCCCTGAGAGCCATCCTTGAGAAGGACAAGCTCAATGGGATGAACTTCCTTGACTGGTACAAAAACCTGAGAATTGTGTAAGTTTATAATATTTGTCGTCAAAATCACATAGTGTAAGACCCCCCCGGAACACAGAACACGGCTGAGGGGAGTCTTATGCCCAAGACAGCCGACTTGCGGAAGCGCCAGCACGCGAGCTAGCCTCCTCCACAAGACGGTTGTCCTGCCGGCCGAATCAACTAAACAGCGCCAACCCATGGAAAGATGAAAAGTAAGAAGCCACATAATAAATCCACATAAGTAAAAGTCCATAACTACAGAAACCAGAAACTCCGCGAGCTCCTGTACAAGTATCAGAGTACAAACTAGATGCCTCAAGGGCTACAACAAAAGAAAGCGCTCACATCGGTCACCGACGGCTGAGAGGGTATCGTAGCCTCCTGCCCTGTCGTCCTGTCCTGACTAACCTCCTCCGGCACTATGAGCTGCCGCTCCGGGATGCGCTCCTAAAAGAGGGGTGCAACAACCGTTAGTCATAAAGGCTAAGTGGCTTCCCACCCGCTCCCCCGACGACTCCAAGGCACCGGGCGGAAGGGAAGAAAGAAGAGCTGCAATATAATCAGTAATATAACAAGCAGGTGATATGATGAAGTTCTTAATCTAACAGTTAACATATCAACAGTAAATCAAGAAGGCAAGTAACGACAACAGGTATCAACATGTATGTAAAAACACATCTAATCTAGCAGTGTATCAGTACAGAAGTAAAAAGAATATATGGACAGGAGTAAGCAGCATCAAAGCGTACCTTAACTTATATGAATGCCCATACAAACTTATAAGTTAAGGTTTCCAATATGGGACCCATCATATAAAAGAGCCCATACTAATTTATATGATGGACCTGTTGGATCGTATGACGCCCTTAGAGGGGGGGGGGGGGGGGTGAATAAGGGTGTGTTTAAATTTGTAATTTTTACTTAATAATTTTAAGACAATTTCACTTTAATAAAAGTTTCTTAAAAATTAATTTTACAACAATGCAATTTTTGTATAACACCAAGCACAAATTTTTAAGATAAAAATTTAAGCAAACAAATTTGCGATTAGTGAAAAGATCATAATTTTATTTATCATGAAATTTGCATACAAATAAAAATGATCTTAACAATGCTTAAGATCAAGGCACAATGATAAAATGGAAATACAATATTTTGATTTACCAATCCTTCTCCCAAGGATCGGAAGGCTATCGCTTGTCTTTCCCAAGACCAAGCCCAAGCCTAACCTCTAGATCTTCTCAAGATCTAGACGTAGCGCACAAGGCCACGATTTCCCACCAAGCCACGCAAGGACTTGGACGCTCCACACAAGGAAGCGATTTTCCCCTAAGCCGCGCAAGGACTTAGACGCCGCACGCAAGACGACGATTTCTTCCCCAATACAAAATGAAATATGAGTAAATGAAATACAATATGAAAAAGTCAACTCCCTAGAAATTCAGATCTCTGAATGGATTGTTGAAGCCTCGAGATGATCGTTGATGGAGTAGCGCGCCCGATCTCGTCTTCAATCTTCAATCCTTCTTTGAACAATTAGGAGTTGAGGAGGTTCTGGAGCTCTCTGGTTCGTATGCACTCAGGTAGGGACTGGAAATATCCAAAACTTGGAATGCACGAACCAAAGGCACCATTTTATAGACTTTCACTGTCGCCTGGGCGACAGTCACTGTCGGAAATTTCCGACAGCGCCAAACTGCCTCGGTCGTGCCGTCGAGCCGTCGTGTGGGCAGTTGCTGGAATCGTGGAGCTGTCGCTGGGGCGACATCGATGTCGGATTTCCGACAGCGCAAAACTGCCGCTGTCGTGGGTGAAGTCGTGGGTAGTTGGTGGAATCGTGGAGCTGTCGCCTGGGCGACATCGATGTCGGAATTCCGACAGCGCAAAAACTATCTTTCGTTGATCTGCCGTGGAGGGAAGTAGTTGTAACTTCTCTGCTGTCGCCTGGGCGACAGTGGCTGTCGGAATTTTCCGACAGTGAAATTTTCCCACATGCAATTTTAGCTCCAGCAGCAATGTGAATATCACATACCTGTTATCTGCACACCATTAATGAAAATAGAATCAAATACAAAAGGGACTTTGTTATTATCAAACCGGAGGAGTGCGAAACGCATGCTCCAACAATCTCCCCCTTTTGATAATAACAAATCCGTATAAAAAGAAAACATGTCTATTTAGATTGTTGATTTTAGACATTTGGTGTGTGCACAAATATAACATGATATATTTCTCTTAAAATAAATAATCTCCCTTGATATATTTCTTTTAAAATAAATACTCTCCTTTTAGGTGAAGGCTCCCCCTAAATGAATGCTCCCCCTAAATATATGCTCCCCCTTAATATATGCTCCCCCTTAAATATATGATGTAATGTGTAGGTGGAATATTTAGGAGTGATAGATTTGTGATTTTTCTTTTTATACTTTAAATTATCCCCCTTTGGTATTAGCAAAAGTGAATATTAAATAAAAGAGTAGCTTTTAAGGGATAGGATATAGAATTGTAGAGTAAGCGGAAGCAATTTGATGTTAATAATTGAAGTCCATGAAATAATAGGAATATGCCATAGTATGAATAAGCCCATGAAGTGACGGTATAGCCATATGAAGTATTTGAAAGAAAATAACTTCAATATGAGTAAGGTCATTTGAAAGTATCAGAGAAAGACACAATAGTCTATAGATATATGGAATATTTTCGGTCCAATTCTCATGAGATGAATGTTTATATAACATAATGATGTGTAAATGTGATACTTAGATCAAACATATGAAGTTATTTACATGATCATTAAAATGTATAACATAATAAAAGCATATAAAGGCAACTTTGACGTCGAAGATATAGCACAGGATGAATAGAAAACCATGTTTCTTTTGCACAAGACACTTTACAATTCTTTCCAAGGTGCTTAACCTCACAATGCTCATTAAGACTTATCAGGAGGGTAAGTAGTGCTTGGTGGAGTATCCTTGTCGTTATTTTAATTTTTTTTGTTTTATCACAGATGTTGTGATATTGTAATTTTGATATATTGAAATTTTTGTTGTTTTTTTTTTTAAATTGACCAAGGATCTCCGAATTCACTTGAATCGCAAAAGATGGTGTATATTTTGTTGTGCTAACAAATCAATGTTGAAAGTTGTATTTAAGAAATGCTATTGTATTATGTGAAAACAAATATGATCCATGTATATTTTAAATAAAACGACATACGTATTGATCAAAAGAAGTGAACGTGATAGTTCATTATGATAGATAAACAATTTCTCATACTTAGAGGCATGCGAAAACAATTTCCAATGGTCTATACAACTAAGTAGAAGTGTCAATACGATGATAGCTTGGAAATGAAATCATATAAACATGTAAGTCATTTTTTTTTGAATAAATAACACATGGTTTGTCATCAATTCATGAGGTGAAGCATTAATAATGACATATAACTATTGTAAATCATCAAAGGGACCCAGAATTGAAGTTTTTACAAAAATTGGAGCTGTCGGAAATTTCACTGGTTCAATGAAAGGGAAGAAGCCGCTTAGAAAAGCTCAACCGGGAATTGAGATTAGAGAGCCGAGTATTTCTAGGGCAGGATCACTAAGGGAATCCATTGATGATTTGCGTGATTCGTTAGAGGATCACAAAAAGGAAGTGAAAAAGGATCGTAGTCGAATGCAGAAATTTATGAAGTTTCTTGTCAAAGGTCTGAAGTTGAAGCCAACGCCGGAGGAGGAGGCAGAATGGCAAGTTCCGGACGAGGAGCCGCCACGCCAATCGGTGAGGCAGACTCGCCGTGGCAAAGCCGTGAGACGAGGACCTCCAGAAGATTGTCCAGAGAGCAGCGGGGCTGGTTATGAAGATTCAGAGTAGGTTTGTGTTGCTGCTGCTGCTGCTGGGAGATGTCGGAAAATTCCGACATCCACTGTCGCCTGGGCGACAGTGAACTTCTTTTAAATTTCTGTTTTTGTTTAATGAACTTGATCCTTAAGTTGTTTCTACTGTTTTTATTTGAACAATATTGATGTAATATGAATGATGATGAATTTTGTTAAAGTTTTTGATGTTTTGGTTTTTATATTTTTGGCATTTTTGTATTTACATTATTTATGTTTTGTGATAATAAAAATTTTTTTTTGTTATAGGCTTTAAAAAGTGATATATTCATTGTGAAATGTCTAGAATTCCCAATTCTAGCCTAAGCATAGAAAAACGGGAATCCGGTAAAGGTTTAGTGAATATATCCGCTAGTTGATTATCCGTGCCTATAAATGAAATTTTTATGTGGTTATTTTTAATATGATCTCTAATAAAATGATGTCTCACATCAATATGCTTAGACCTTGTATGATGGACCGGGTTGTGTGTTAAATCAATTGCACTTTTATTATCACACCATAATTCAATAGTTTGTTGTTTAATATTAAAGTCTTCTAAGGTTTGTTTCATCCAAAGGGCTTGTGCACAACAACTACCCAGTGCGATGTATTCGGCTTCGGTGGTTGAGAGGGCAACAGAATTCTGTTTCCGACTCGACCATGAAATGAGTGAAGGGCCTAAAAAGTGACAAGTGCCACTAGTGCTTTTCCTATCTAGTGAACAACCGGCGTAATCAGAATCAGAATAACCAAAAAGTGTAAAATCATCGCTATGAGGATACCACAAACCAAGTTTAGATGTGCCAATTAAATATCTAAAAATTCTTTTTACCGCTTTTAAATGTGATTCTTTGGGATCGGCTTGAAATCTAGCACATAAACAAACTGAAAACATAATATCCGGTCTAGAAGCAGTTAAATATAAAAGTGAACCTATCATGCCTCTATATAAAGTTTGATCTATTGATATTCCAGTTTCATCTTTTCCTAATTTTAAAGATACACTCATAGGAGTATTTGCTTGTTTGAGATTTTCAAATCCAAATCGTTTTAAGACATCATGAATATATTTTGATTGGTTAATAAAAACTCCATCATGTTTTTGAACAATTTGAAATCCTAAGAAATATTTTAATTCCCCTACCATACTCATCTCAAATTCACTTTCCATCATTTTTACAACATAGTTACACAACTCTTCATTAGTGGCTCCAAAAATAATATCATCAACATAAATTTGTAAAACAATTAAATCATCATTTACTTGCTTAATGAAGAGTGTACAATCAACACCACCCATTTTAAAACCATTTTGTAATAAATATATAGTCAATCTATCATACCATGCTCGTGGTGCTTGTTTTAAACCATACAAAGCTTTTAGCAATCTATATACGCGATTAGGAAATTTTTCATTTATAAATCCTGGGGGTTGTTCAACATAAACTTCTTCTTTAATCAACCCGTTTAAGAATGCAGTTTTAATATCCATTTGCAATAATTTAAATCTTTTATGGCTAGCAAATGCAACAAAAATTCTAACTGCTTCCAATCGTGCTACGGGTGCAAAAGTTTCATCAAAATCTACCCCTTCAATTTGATTATATCCTTTCGCTACAAGCCTAGCTTTGTTTCTAGTGACCCTAGAGTCACTATCTAATTTGTTTTTGAAAATCCATTTGACTCCTACCACTGGATGATCACTAGGTCTATCAACAAGAATCCAAACTTTATTTCTTTCAAATTGATTAAGTTCTTCATTCATAGCTAGAAACCAAGATTCATCATTTAAAGCGGTGGCAACATCTTTTGGTTCGATATTTGAGACAAAACATAAATTTGAAAAGGTTTCATTTAAACTAGAACGCGTACGTACCCCACATAATGGTTCTCCAATAACAAGTTCTTGAGGATGATCTTTTGAGAATTGTAGCTCGGTTGGAGGTACATACCCTTCTCTTTCTTCTTCTTCTCTATCTTCTTCTCCTCTTTCTTCTTCTCTTTCTTCTCCTTTTTCTTCTTCATTTTCTCCAAGTTCTTCTTCATCATTCTCCACCGAGGGAAGGAGTTCATCTTCTTTTCCTGTAATTTTCCTTTCTACACATGAAGCAAACTCATCAAACCTAACATGAATAGATTCTTCAATTATTTTTGTTCTCTTATTATAAACTCTATAGGCCTTGCTAGTTGAAGAATAACCAATGAAAATTCCTTCATCACATTTTTCATCAAATTTTCCTAAGTTATCTTTTGTATTCAAAATAAAGCATTTACAACCAAAAACTTTAAAGTAAGATACATTTGGTTTTCTTTGAAAATAAATTTCATAAGGAGTTAATTGTAATGTGGGACGAATCATGACACGATTAATGATATAACATGCCGTACTAACTGCTTCGGCCCAAAAATATTTTGGCAATTTAAATTCACAAAGCATAGTACGTCCTAATTCTTGGAGTGTTCTATTTTTCCTCTCCACTACACCATTTTGCTGTGGTGTGCGTGGAGCGGAAAATTCATGTTTTATCCCAAAATCATTACAATATGAAATAAATTTTTCATTATCGAACTCTCCTCCATGATCTGATCTAATGCATTTTACCTTCAGATCAACTTCATTTTGAATACGTGAAATTAGTTTTACAAATTCATCAAAGGCATCAGATTTTGAATATAAAAACAAAGTCCAACAAAATCTAGAATAATCATCAATAATAACAAACGTATATTTTCTACCTCCTAGACTTTGTGTAGAAATTGGACCAAACAAGTCCATATGTAATAAATTCAAAGGTCTAGTGGTAGAAATGACATTTTTGCTTTTAAAAGATGATTTTGTAAATTTTCCCTTTTGGCATGGTGAACATAATGAGGATAGCTTTCCATTCAAATTTGGTAATCCTTTTATTATTTTATTTTTAGAAAGCTTTACTATGCGTTTAGCACTAGAATGTCCTAGTCTCCTATGCCATAATTCAAGTTCATCATTCTTTGAAATGAAACATTTAAGTGTAGAATGAGATAAATCATGAAAAGTGATTGTATAGACATTGTTTATTCTTGGTGCAGTAAGTACGATTTCGTTTGTTTTAGAATCAATAATTTTGCAAAGGTTTGAGCTAGAGTCAAATAAAACATTTAGATTTTTATCACATAGTTGACTAATAGAAATTAAATTATGTTTCAAACCTTTAACATATAAAACATTTGAAATTTTAAATTCTTCGTTACCTACTACTCCAATGCCTTTGACTTTACCCTTTCCATTATCTCCAAATGTCACTGTTCCACTTTTCTTCATCTCCAGGCTAAGGAACTTTGATTTATCGCCCGTCATGTGTTTTGAACATCCAGAGTCCAAATACCACACGTCTTTCTTGTTCCTAGCCTGCACGCATACCTAAAAAGATGATAAGAGTAAAGATCTGGTTACCCAAGTGGTCGATCCCATTGTATAGGTGGACGCCTTAGGTACCCAGATTTGTTTAACAGTAGCTTTTCCTTTCTTCCAACATGAGCCCGAGATGTGACCAAATCGATGACATTTGGCACACACAATGAATGGTGAGGAACCATTTTTCAATGGTTTCTCTGGACTCTTGCTGGTGGAAGCATCTTTATGTGTGGACTTAGAAAAATTTGTATTTTTAGAAATAAGATTTCTGAACCTGGAGCTGTCGCCGGTTCCGACAGTAGCTGTCGGAAATTTCCGACAGCCTCCAGAGCTTCCAGAAATGTATCCTAGTCCAAATTTTGCTGTACCATGGCATTGGTTGGCTAATAGCATATCCAGTGATTTTTTCCCAACACCAAATTTTCTAATTGCCATGATCAACTCATTTACTTTGGATTTTAGAATTGAATTTTCTTTTACTATCATGCCACATCTATTTGCAAAAAATTTCTTATAATTATCTAATTGAGAATGAGAAGTTTTAACAACTTTTTCTAAGTCCCTTTTCTCTTTTACAAGTAGATCAAATTTTTGATCGGACTTAGAAATAGTAGTTTCAAGTTCTTTTATCCTTGTCGAAGAATGATCACACTCTTGACAAAAAATCTTCTCTTTCCCAATAGATTCCAACTTATTTGATAGTTTTTTATTTGCTTTTGAAAGACCTTCATTTTCAGATTTTAGAAAATCAATTTTCTTTAAGCTTTTATCTAAAACTTTGCATGTTTTCATAAATTCAGAATATAACTCTTCATAAGATGGAGGCGTTACCTCAGTGTCGCTTTGGACACTGCAGTCGTCTTCAGATGTAATGCTGTCTTTTGCCATCAAGCATAGATTAGCCTCCTCTTCCTCCTGTGTTGAGGGATCACTTTCTTCACCAGACGAAGAATCATCCCAAGTCTCTGCCTTTAACACTTTCTTCTTTTTATCGTGCCTCTTTGCTTTTTGCTCTTTCAGATACTTTGGGCACTTGCTTCTGATATGACCAATCTTCTTGCAATGGTAGCACTCCGGTGGCGGACGCTCCTCTTCATTCTCCATTTTTCCTTTGCCTTTTTGGTAGGCAAAATCCTTCTTTTTGAAAAACTTTTTAAATGAGTTTCTCCTCTCCGGATTTCTCATAAACTTCTTAAAATTTCTCACAAACAATCCTTCTTCATCTTCATCACTTTCTTCAGTCTCACTCTCAAATTCCTTTTTAGATTTCAACGCCAAGCTCTTCTTTTTGGGCTCCAAATTATATTCTTGGCTTTGAATCTTCAACTCCACTTCATGGGTTTTTAGATTCCCAATGAGACTCTCCAATTGTAAGGTTTTAAGATCATGTGACTCAGAAATTGCAGTCACTTTTGGATTGAACTTCGGGGGAAGTGATCTTAAGATTTTTCTAACTAAATCTCCATTTGAAAAGACCTTACCCAACACTTTTGAATCGTTCACGATTTTAGTGAATCGAGTGTACATTGTGTCAATTTCTTCATCCACTTCCATTTTGAATCTTTCGAACTCTGACTCCAATTGAAATAGCTTTGAATCCTTTACCTGCGAAGTACCTTCATGAGTAATTTCCAAAAGATTCCAAATATCAAAAGCAGTATCGCAAGCACAGACTCTATTAAACTCGGTGCGATCTAGTGCGCAAAATAAGGCATTCATGGCCTTTGCATTGTTTTTGCATTTTAATTTATCATTTTCATCCCACTTGTCTTTGGGTTTTTCCATAGTTACATCTCCTACAACAAATGTTGGAGAAGTGTAACTAGTTTCTACCATATTCCAGACTTCTATATCTAAAGCAATTAGAAAACAACGCATACGTGTTTTCCAATAATTGTAGTCTGTGCCCGTGAAAAGTGGTGGCCTACTAATTCCTTGCCCCTCAACGAACGCGTGATCGTTGTGCGCCATTACTCCCGGTGGTAAAACCGTTTTGGAGTAACCTCCCTCTGATACCACTTGTTGGATCGTATGACGCCCTTAGAGGGGGGGGGGGGGGTGAATAAGGGTGTGTTTAAATTTGTAATTTTTACTTAATAATTTTAAGACAATTTCACTTTAATAAAAGTTTCTTAAAAATTAATTTTACAACAATGCAATTTTTGTATAACACCAAGCACAAATTTTTAAGATAAAAATTTAAGCAAACAAATTTGCGATTAGTGAAAAGATCATAATTTTATTTATCATGAAATTTGCATACAAATAAAAATGATCTTAACAATGCTTAAGATCAAGGCACAATGATAAAATGGAAATACAATATTTTGATTTACCAATCCTTCTCCCAAGGATCGGAAGGCTATCGCTTGTCTTTCCCAAGACCAAGCCCAAGCCTAACCTCTAGATCTTCTCAAGATCTAGACGTAGCGCACAAGGCCACGATTTCCCACCAAGCCACGCAAGGACTTGGACGCTCCACACAAGGAAGCGATTTTCCCCTAAGCCGCGCAAGGACTTAGACGCCGCACGCAAGACGACGATTTCTTCCCCAATACAAAATGAAATATGAGTAAATGAAATACAATATGAAAAAGTCAACTCCCTAGAAATTCAGATCTCTGAATGGATTGTTGAAGCCTCGAGATGATCGTTGATGGAGTAGCGCGCCCGATCTCGTCTTCAATCTTCAATCCTTCTTTGAACAATTAGGAGTTGAGGAGGTTCTGGAGCTCTCTGGTTCGTATGCACTCAGGTAGGGACTGGAAATCTCCAAAACTTGGAATGCACGAACCAAAGGCACCATTTTATAGACTTTCACTGTCGCCTGGGCGACAGTCACTGTCGGAAATTTCCGACAGCACCAAACTGCCTCGGTCGTGCCGTCGAGCCGTCGTGTGGGCAGTTGCTGGAATCGTGGAGCTGTCGCTGGGGCGACATCGATGTCGGATTTCCGACAGCGCAAAACTGCCGCTGTCGTGGGTGAAGTCGTGGGCAGTTGGTGGAATCGTGGAGCTGTCGCCTGGGCGACATCGATGTCGGAATTCCGACAGCGCAAAAACTATCTTTCGTTGATCTGCCGTGGAGGGAAGTAGTTGTAACTTCTCTGCTGTCGCCTGGGCGACAGTGGCTGTCGGAATTTTCCGACAGTGAAATTTTCCCACATGCAATTTTAGCTCCAGCAGCAATGTGAATATCACATACCTGTTATCTGCACACCATTAATGAAAATAGAATCAAATACAAAAGGGACTTTGTTATTATCAAACCGGAGGAGTGCGAAACGCATGCTCCAACAGGACCCGATGCGGTGCAATGCTATGATTATGAAGAATGAATGCAATGCAATGATTATGATATGATGACTCACCCATGCAAAGCTGCTATGTCGACATAGACTCGTAGTTCCCACTTTTCGAGGGTAGCTAACCACTCAGGCACCTCGCATCGTGGCCAGACGGAGACTGTGGACCGGGCTCCTCCACAACTAGGTGGGTATAAACACTACCAGACCTAGGCCTATGTACGCCTCAACGCTAAGAACACACAGCGGAGCCCCTGCGTACTGCTCGACGCTAAGAACACATAGCGGAGCCTCCAAGCATACAACCCAACCGGCCTAGAGTCTAAGCTGAGCCTTCAAGCACACAGAAAGGGGACCTTGGGTAGGTGAGCACCAAGCATCCAACCCAACCGGCCTAGAGTCTAAGCTGAGCCTTCAAGCACACAGAAGGGGACTTGGGTAGGTGAGCACCAAGCATCCAACCCAACCGGTCTAGAGTCTAAGCTGAGCCTTCAAGAACACAGAAGGGGACTTGGGTAGGTGAGCACCAAGCATCCAACCCAATCGGTCTAGAGTCTACTGCCGGCTTCTGTCGGTATCACAACCAGCAAGCCCGTAGACCCGCCACAAGTAATCCTCCCCAGCGAGGTCCATTCATATCCGTGTATCAACATACACCAGGACTTCTAATCCAAGTCCTCCTAAACAATTTGTGTATCTACGTACACCAGGACTTCTAAACCAAGTCCTTCTAAACAAACCGTGTATCTACGTACACCAGGACTTCTAAACCAAGGGCTATATTCGACGTTGTTACATAATATACAATAAAAGACAAGCCTATTTAACAGAGCATGATCCATCATCTTCCCCAAACATGAAGATCATTTCACCCTCTTTTTAAAATCCCCAAATATCATTCCCCTCACTCTCCCACAACGACCATGGGTTTACCCCAAATCAAATCCCATCTCTTCCGTTGAAGAGAAGAAATGATCCCTAGAACCTCGCGGTGAACGATGCCCTAATTTTGAGGTTCCGGCTTGGTCTTTCTAAGGAAACTCAATTACAGCTCACACGGGAAGCTCTCTTGAGTCTTCATCTCTCCTATTGTGATCTAAGAGACTAGCACCAAGGGAGAGGGGAGGAAGTCACCTGATTTTTGGCCAAAGTTCGCGGCGGTCTCCTCCGCGGCATGGCGGTAGTTGGCCAAGACTGAATAAAGGTCCTGATCCACAGAAATATCAAACATGTAATCAGTCAACATTACCCACAAAAAAAAAGAAATGAACACAGCACAGCTTCCAGTCATACAAGAGTAATAATCAAAGCTAAAAAAAACTCTAGCCGACCACATAGGACTCACTTCCCCCAAATTTATCCTTTAATTTCAGCAACTAGCTATAACCAGAATAAAATGACCAGCTAGTAAGAAAGAGAGAGAGGAGAGCTCACAATGATTTAGGAGAGAATTATCGAGAATAGGATTTGTTTTCTATGATATGGCAGCCCCCAAGTTAAGGAAATAACCAAATAGCACTATAGCAGCAGGTTTTATGATAGCAGCCCCAAACAAAACAACAAGGAAAAGAGCAGCCCAAAGTAAAGCAGAACAGCCCCCAAAGTGAATTCACAAAGCAGCAGCCCTATGAAGACAAGAGAAAATAGTCGCAGCAAAATCTATAGGAAGCAACCCCTAATTAACAAATATGAGAAGCAGCCACCAAATAAGAAGCACAAGAAGCAACCCCAATTAAACAAAGGAAACAAAAGCAGCCCCTCATAATAAAAATACAGCAGCAGGCCCCATTAGATCAAAAGGAAACAAGGAAAGGAACCCCCATATAATCAATAAGGAAATAAATAAGAAAACCCCCAAAATTTATCTAGATTCTCAAGTATAGCAGCACAAGGATGGCAGCAACTAAATTCAGCAATTTCCATGTATAACAACAAGTGTATGCAGCAGGGAGAGAACCCCCCCCCCCCCCCCCCCCCCCAAAAAAAAAAAAATTGTAAATCAAACCCAAGCACATGTAAGGCAGCATAGATAGAACAAAACCTTACGATTTGAAGAAGCTAGCCCAAGCACAAAACCCCCAAGAATTTTGTCCAGATTCACAAATATAGCAGCACACATACGACAACATTCATAATCGTGAAGAAGAAATCCCCCAAACAAAATTTATCCACCAAAGTTAATGTATAGCAGCAGGCATATGGCGGCAGGGGATTATAACATTAGTCGTAGAAATTAGCATTAAAAAAATAGCAATTAAGCCAAGATCGACATTAACCACGATATTAGCATCAGGAAATAACAACTAAGCCAAGAGAAAAAATGGATCCAGATTTTTGAACTAACACCAGAGAAGATGCTGGGCATGACACCCTAATCGGCCCAGGGTAAATAAGCGAGAAAGAGGAGATGGAGGGGGAAGAGGAGAAGAGTCTTCTTGCCTCAAACCGAACCGGAGAACCAAAAGATCGCACAACCACGACACCGACGAAACTCAGTCAACGGAGACGAAGCTCGACGGCCAAGAATCGACCTTCACTGGCAACACCGGCGCCATCAACGCCGAAACCCTAGGTCACCCCACGACGCGCTCGGCAGGTGGGGTTATCGGTGAGGGGAAGAAGAATGAAGGCATAAGCATATATATGTATATATATGTATATATATATATGTAAACCTATATTTCTTTATGAAGGTCAAAACCTCCTGTACGCACACACACACATACCCTTTACGCAACTCTTGCACGAATACAAATATATATGTATATATTTATATATTCGTCTACTTATGCCTGCATAGATGATTCAGCATATTTATATATATATATATATATTCCAACTCAAACAAACCGGTCCAGCATAACCATCCCAAATCTTTCCCAATATACATATATATTTATATATAGGTTGCCAACATATAAAATATAGGAAAAACTCACATTCTGCTAAAAATATCGAGCGCCACAAAGCATCAAAGAATTTCATACTCAACTGGCAATGATACGCCTAGTTGACACTGAGTTATATTTTCTCCTGTTTCCTTCAACTTCGTCGAACGGAAGTCAATACTTCCGTCGAACGCAGAGCACTTCGTCGAACTCAATCCTCCCTTGCCCAAAACCGACCCAAGGCGAGTCAAAACATCTCCGAGGGGCCTAGTGCGAATTGGGATGTTACACATAGAGAGGGGGGGGGGGGGGTGAATAGGTTTCTTTAAATTTTCCTCTAAGTACCCTAGTTTATTTCCGGTTTAGTTTAAGCAAATCAACAAACACAGAAAGCACACAAGTAGTTATAGTGGTTCCCCAAAGACAATGTGTCTATAGGTAGTCCACTTACCCCCTTCACCCTTCTAACAGTGTGTTTGTGTCTATGGGTAGTCCCAAAGACAGTGTGTTTGCTGTGAATTTTTGTGTTTTGTTGTTGTGCTGATTTTTATTACTTGTCTTTACTTAGTTTTTATTACACACTCTCATATACACATATATATATCACTACGCTATAAAACTAAGGGAAAAAGTTTTTTAACTCTATTCACCCCCTCTAGAGTTAATTTAAGATCTAACCTCCACTTTCAATTGGTATAAGAGGAGGTTGATTTTATTTTTTCAATTTCTTGCACCTGATACTCAATTGAACCCCTTTCAATTGGTATTAGAGGAAGTTGAGTTTTCACACAGGCTAACACCTGAAATCACAAAGATCACTTAGTTCTTATTTTGTTTTGTTGTAAAAAGGGTTTTTCAAAAATTTGATGGCACTAGCAGATTTCTCTTTTTCAGATCCACCTTTATGTAATTTGGATAGATTTGAGTTATGGCAAGTTAGAATTAAATTATTTATGAATGCAATAGATGAAAATATTTATAAATCAGTTTTGACAGGAACTTCATCTTCAACTTCTTCAACAGATGATCAAGAAAAGTTGATCAGTGCTGATGCCATAGCCATAGAGATATTGGCTAAATCAATGTCAAATGACATTCTTCTTAAAGCGGCTGATTGCACTTCAGCAAAGGACATCTGGAACTCCCTCTCAAGGATGGTAAATGAACCATCTTCTTCCTCTTCCACTAACATCATTTTTGATGCAGAACCATCAGTTACTCTAACTGAAGAAGAAGACAAGGAAGAACAAAAAGCCAGAAACTTTTGCATGATGGCAATTTATGGCTCAAACTACATATCAGATGCTGAATCTGAAGCAGAAATGGTAACAGAGGTAGAGGTATCTTCAAACTTTAATTTTACCTCTGATCCCTTTAAATCTGATGTTAAATCTGTTTTCAAATCTCATTGTACAGCTGTAATAATTGCTAAAAATAAAGTCAGAAAAGAGTTAAAAATAATTATTTTGACTTCTGATTATAACAAACCTTAAGAAAATCTAAAAATAGCAACATAACAAATTATTTGCTTAAAAAATAAGTTCATTAAGGCTGAAAACTTCAAATAGACTTTTAAAGAAAAAGAAATTATGCATGTTCAACAAAATCAGCTTAAATTTTCAAATTTATATTTTAATGAAATAAAAAGGCCAAAATATTTATCTATAAGTCAAATTTTTAAACTTTTAATATTTTTACTTAAATTAAACAGCACTTTTAATGATTCTTTGGAATTTTTCTATTTTAAAAGCAATGTCAGATAACTTCACTCACAGATTTTTCTCCAAAATCTGTTTGAGCATTCTACTCAAGTAGCATAGATCAGAAATGACCAGAGCTCTGAGTGTGAGTCTCTTCTGATTAAGGGGATTCTATAGAAAGAAGCTATCAGACTTTGTCTTTTTGATTTTTAAATTCCTAGAATGTAATAACAGCTAGTAATTCACATATTAAAAATCCTATTTAAATCAAAATCTAGGAAATCAGAGTTGCTTAAATATATTTTAAAAGAAAAGAAAACAATATAATGATCTCTGTCCCTTAAGCCTTAAGTTAATTCAAGACTTTTTATGCTTAGGTATCCTAAACCAAATAGGGGGAGATTGTTAGAACCTACTCTTTATTTGGATTAGGATCCTAACTCAAATAGGGGGAGATTGTTGGAACCTTAGTTTTGATTTGAGTTATGATCCACCTTTAATGTCTAAGTATATATCATAATATATATTATAACTTAGATTAATTATCATTATGAAAGAAGGCTGCAAATAGACATATAATAGTAGGCTAAATAATATAAGAGAAAATATTACATGAGAAATTAATATAAGATAATATAAGAGAAGAAATGTATTTCATATATTAGCTGCGTTCGACGAACGTCGAATGACGCTCAGCTTTCGTCGGACGGCGATCGACAGATTACAATATAGCATCGCTCGACAAAATATCAAGGAAGCAGCGGTCGACAAATTCCTCAAAACAGCGGTCGACAAATTGCAGCCAGCGCTCGACAAATTCCAGCCAGCGCTCGACGAAAGTTCTCTGCAGTTAATCAATGCTCAGAATATCATTTGGCGAGCTCAGCCCGACGAATGACGAGCTGAGGTCGATGAATTTCTGCAGCATTTATTTTATATCATTTAGCTCGACTAAAAATTATATATTTGCTGTCAGACTTTATTAAAGCAATATTTTATTTATCCTATTTATATATTGCTATATATATATTATTGATCCGACCTTACAGCCGTTGTAGCATTAAAGAATATAGCCGTTGCAGCAAGCTAAAGAAAGAAATTGTTCTGATCGAGGATATGCTAAATAAAAAGAAATATTATTTCTTTCCTCTTTGGTCAGCAAGGATTCAAATTAGCTAGGAAAGAGGACAACAACTTTTACACGACAGCATGAGTCATATTATTATACATCAGATAATATATATATCAGAAGATATACTGCTGTTTCTCTTGACAGATTATATAGATAGTTTATATTGCTGTACAATATAGTAGGAAGATTACAGAACAAAATATATTAACATTACTGTACAGGAAAAGAAAGAAGAAGAAATACAGAGGAGCAAAAAGAAGAAGCAGATCATATATTATTATCTTCTTTTTGCTAACATATTTCTCGCAGATCTTCTACAACCTGAGACACCAAATCAATATCATTTGCTCAGGGAGAAGATGAAGAAGAACATCACTATCTAGAGAAGGAGCTCCATCCAAAGCTGTCAACTATTCTAAATCAGACAGGGGGAGCTTTCTTCAACAACATCATCAAGATCCAAACTGAACATCTCATCAGGATCATCAAGAGTCTTCTCAGCATACGAGAAGAACACTATAAACTTTCTGTTTTCCCTTTCTCCTTCCCATCTTGTAAAGGGTTAAAACTCCCTTCAAAAGTTTAATCCCGGTGACAGGCCAACTTAGCAAAAACCTGCAGTTTGGTTTATAAGTACCTTATCAAAAGCTTATAAGTGAATTGGGCACCTGATCAAAACTCCCATTGGTGTGTGGACACCTTATCAAAATCACCTTGGTGTGAGGGCACCTTATCAACAACCTCTAGTGGATTCCTACCAGTGGGTAGAAGAGTAGATGTACCCAGTTGAGGGGAACTACTATATTTCCTTGTTTCTTTTGGATTGTGCTTGTTTGCTTGTTTTATTTTCTTATTTGCTGTGCTGTGTTATTTATGCTCACTTACTGTTTGTTTATATTACTCAGCAAACTCACATATATATATTTATATATATCATTTATTTTGAAAGTAAAACTTAATCAAGACTTCTAACATATAATAAGAACTAAACTCCACTTTCAGTGTTAGACAGGGCCAACTCCTCCAACTCAGCTCCAAGAGCTTACAACTCAGATCCCTCGGGATCTCTCAGGTTTTCCCAACCCTACCTCAGGCTAAGCATCCCTACAACTAAGATCATCTCCCGATCCTTTAGCTCAGACCTCAGCAGGTCCTACAACTCAGGCTAAACAGCCCTACCTCAGGCTAATCAGCCCTACCTCAGATCAGCACCTGATCCAACAGCTCAGACCCCTTCCAGATCCTATAACTTAGAGAATTCCGCCTCCTACAGCTTAGGCTATGAAGCCCTACAACTCAGATCAACAGATCCTAAACTCAGGCCTTCAGCCCTACAACTCAGAACCCTCAGGTTCCTACAATCTCAGGCCAAAAGGTCTTACAACTCAGGCAAAATGCCCTACAGAAAAGTGAGTATTAAACTTACTACAGATGACAGCAAGTCCCCTGTAGTTCCTAGACAACTTGTGCTTCCTGTAGTTGGTGATGTTGATGTCATCCACTAACAGATCTTCTTCTTCAAGTGAAGGTTGGAAGATCTCCCTGCTCCTTCTCGCAAAGGAGATAACTTTTTCTCTCTTCTTCTTCTTGCTTGTTCAGTGAGCAGCAGGAGAGAAGACAAGAGCTTCAGCCATCAATGAAACAGTTGATTTCTTTTTACATGCGACGGAGAGAGAGTTCAAATGTGCCCTAACTCTTCCTTTTATACATCTCTAATCTTCAATAGCTCTCAGCTATCCTTCTGAGAAGTATGGGAGAAACTGGTGGACCCCACACAGTTTTTCTGCAACTTGCGCCACGGGAAGAACATGCAATCTGCGTTCGACGAACACGCTGTACTGTGTTCGACGAACTTGCCAAACTCTACGGTCGATGATCTTGCCAAACTCTGCGTTCGACGAACTTGCCAAACTCTGCGTTTGCCGAACTACCTTGTCTCTGCGTTCGACGAACTGCCTTGTCTCTGCGTTCGACGATCTGCCTTGTCTCTGCGTTCGACAATCTGCACTCTTTGTTAGACGATCTTGCCCAAGTCTCAGCTGATTCTTCCTTTCTGTCTGCGTTCGACGAACTACCTTCTGAGTTCGACGAACAGCCAACTCTCAGTTATTTCTTCTATCTCGTCTAGCGGTCGACGAAATGTGTTCTGCGTTCGACAAACGACACTCTGCATTCGACGAACACGCCCTTTGTTCCTTCTCAGCGGCTCCTTCTCTGGTCATGTCTCAACGGTCGACGAACTGAGTCCTGCGTTCGACAAACGACACTCTACATTCGATGAACACGCCCTTTGTGCCTTCTTAGCGGCTCCTTCTCTGGTCTCGTCTCAGCGGTCGACGAACTGAGTCCTTCGTTCGATGAATGACACTCTGCGTTCGACGAACACGCCATTCTTTCCAATCTGCACGCTGCTCCTTTCCCGTCTCAGCGGATCCACTGAGACAGCAATCTCATCTCAGCAGATTCTTGACTATCTGCAGCTCAGCTTGTGTATAAGCTTTCTCAGCGGCTCCTGTTCTGGTCTCAGCGGTTCCGCTGAGACAGTGGGCTCATCTCAGCGGTTCTGCTGAGACAAAACTTCATCTCCTAGGAGATGATTTCTCCTCATCTAAGGGTATGTTTGGCCCTTCCTTTTGAGTCACTTGTGCCTGTATATTCTACACAAGTATAGCTTTATCAAATACAATATGCCCTTAGCATTGAGAGTGAAGCCTCTTCAAATCAAGGTAATATTGAGGGCAATATTCCCAACAATCTCCCCCTATTTGAAGAAGGCAGAACATTCCCAATGTTAAGGTACATTAACAGCAAAAACATATCACAAAAATGATCTATATAGCATGAGCCCTAACACCCTAAGCATTGGCCCTATCTCCCCCTTTCTGGTTTCTTCAACTATTTAACCTTCTATGGATTGGGAGGCAACATTTATAGATCCCTTTGGATCAACTTATAGGTCAACCTATATACTCTTAGCATTTGCCATCTCCCCCTCAACCTGAGCAGGGAATATGCTCCCTGATGCGATGATTCGGCAAGTGCACCGGTCACGCAAGTAATAATAATGGGGAAAATCCCCGAGTGTCGGTCTCTTGAGGAACACAGTAAGGTGGAGTTAGGTTTCGAGGAAGGACTTGAGATTGAAGTCCTTAAATCGGATGGAATGCGGGGGAGTTGGGTTGGCTTTTGGAAAATAAAATAAAAGCTATCAACTACTCCTATGCAATGCCGCTATGCAATGCTTCGCTTGGCGGGATGGAGACTAGGTAGGCCTTGAACGCGCTACTTCGTAAGGGCGGATGGACGAGTAGGCAAGCGGATCGAACTATGCAGGCCTTGAGCGCGCTGCTTCGTTAGGTGGGATGGAATACACGGGCCGCGATGCCACGCTTCGGTAGGCGGATGGACGAGTAGGCTAACAGAATGAGGGTCGCAAGCACCTCTTCGACAAGCACGCCACTAGCAATTGCTAGTGCGGCACCGGACGTGACGGCGGGATGGAGGATGGAATGGGGCGCACCTTAAGCACACAAATAAACAAAAAGGGTATTTCACATAGACATGAAATAACTTTAAATAGCAAGGTCTATAGTGTTCTTCATCAAAATACAAAAGATCTAACTATTACAACAATCAATAATAGGAGAACAAGGCAAGAAATCGACCGAATCCGAAGGCTTGTTGGAGATTCACGGTTGGAATCGTCGGGTTGTCAATCCGCGTCCAAGCTCGGTCCGCAACTACGTCCGGGGTAGAGAAGGGCTGTCACACCTCCCAATGGACCCGTCTTCTTCGTGTCACGATCCGGTAGAGGTTGCAAACTTCCTCTTGCTTGATGGAAATGGCGGCTAGGTCTTCCTTTGAAGCTCTTGGATGAAGGAGGAGGCCGAGAGGAAGCTCCGGCTCAAGATTGGCGTGAAGAACAAGCCCGGAGCATCTCCCGATGGTGGGCGGCGATGGAGGGGCGAAACTGGCGCGGAACGGCGGAAGAACGGCGGAAAAATGCGGAAGATCTGACCTAAATCGCGAGCAGGTCGATTTATAGGCGCTGGAATAAACAGTGCGCACGGTCAGTGGCGCACGACCAGTGGTCGTGCGCACTAGAATTCGGTGATCGTGCGCTCTGCCTGGACGGAACCTGCAAAGATAGAAATTATGAAATAACATGTTCGCACGACCAGTGGCGCACTGGTTGAAACAGAACTCATGAAATTGATGAAAAGCGCGCACGAACAGTGGCGCACGACTGGTGGTCGTGCGCACTAGCGTAGATGGTCGTGCGCACTGCACCAAACAGAACTCATAAAAAAGGGTTAAGTGCACACGATCAGTGGCGCACGACCAGTGGTCGTGCGCAATAGAACCGGTGATCGTGCGCAGTGTTCCTGTGCAGAATTGCACCGGAAACACCTGCACGACACCTGTTCCAGCGTATGACACCAGTCTAGCCACTGAAAGTGGGACTTAACATCGCAAGAAAACTAATAACAAAGAAAGATACGAAATAACACCAAAATGGGCCTAGAAGTGCACATAGCAAGTGATAACAAATATAAGCTAAAACAAGGCTAAAGTGCAGTGTAATGACTAGATAAACGGCCCAGATGAGTCCATATATGTGTATATAATCGGGACTCATCACACCCCCAGACTTACCTGTTTGCGCGTCCCGAGCAAACAAATTCTAAGCGAACGGGGAAAGAAAAGTAGATGGCTTAAAACTACAATACAGAGTACCATGCGAAGTCGCATGCTCACGTGCATAAGAAGAATAGTAGAGAAGATTTCTGAATATATAAACAGTCTATATATTTCTAAAAGAGTAAAAGCATATTACAACTACTCAAAATGGTGAACTACGGTGAATCATTCGGTCACGCATACGGAGAAAGTAAACTAAACGCTGAGATGAGCATTGCTCGAGATTGGGGTGCCGGATAAACTCCACCGAAATCCATCGGTGTCGGTGACCATAGGCTTGCCCGGTCACATTCTCCCCACGGCACTGGTTTGACTCAAATGAGTGAATCAATAGGACTTTAGGTTTTAAATGGGGCTTGGGTTTAGGTGAGGTATACAATGATAAAGACGATGGTTCAAATACTAAACCCAAACGAGCTAATGCAGGAACTATCCTCATTCACCACACAAACACGCGGGTACACAACACCCCCAGACTTGGACTTAACAGCATGGGTGCGTGCACCGCCTACTCCCAAACATAAATCTATACATAAAGATTTTCAATTAAACACTCCTTCTCTTTCCTTTCTTTTTAACTTCTTTTCTTTTTCTCATTTTTTTTCTTTTCTTATCATTTTCAGCAAATAAACAAAAGGACACATCCACATCTTCACAAACATATTACCACATCAACAACCCAACTCATGAAAATAATAAACAGCTAAAGCTCAGATTTGGGTGTGCGACTAGGATTGGCTTTTGGGCTTTGGTGAAATAAAAGTGGGGCTGAATCAAAGAACGGGTAGGCACAACTGGGCTAGCGAGGATATAGCGGTAGGGATAGGCACAAAGGCTCAACCGGGCCAAAATGATGGCCTATATCACATTCACACAATTGACTAATCGTATACCCATGCTTCAAGAATCGCTTGGGGCAAGTTCTAGCCACCGAGAAAGATTCTCCTTTCTCCCGACTCAAGCAATACGAATCTAGCGATCGTTTACACACATCCCTATGCTACCGTTTGATTCACACCGGATTCACCATTTGAGTAGAGTAAACAACATTTACACTAATAGAGAAAAATATAAAACCATAGTATAAAAAGAAGTCTAATCTACACAAATTTCTATGCAACCGAGCACTCGACTAGGAGCACTACGGGAGTCAACATTTTACTCTGCTACATAGTCCTAAGCCATCACCTAGATTTTCCCACATAAGCAGAAGAATTAAATTCACTACAGAGCAAGCAAACAGATGAGTACGCGCTCAAGTGGGTGATGTGGTGTGCAATGAAAATAAACAAAACATTTTAAATGAAATCTTCTAGCATGCAGTGCAATAGTGCACGTGAGCGGGTAAACAAAACTACTCTCCCCCAGACTTAAACTAAACAATCCACAAAATATATGACATGAAAATCAGAAAAGGCTAGGGAAAGAGAGTACCCAGTGCTCAGAAATGAGCACACCAGAAGATTGGCGTGTAAGCTAAGACAAAACTGCAACATCCGCCATCCAGAAAAAGATACCTGCAGGGGTCAGCTCCGCAAAAACAAAAGAAAAATGACAAACTAAAATAAACTACAGCTAACTAAACATGATTAGAAGAAATAAAAATGCAGAAAAGAAAGATAACTACTGGGGTTATTGTCATCCCAGCACGACTTATTCTAAATTAAAACGGTTCTAGCTAATGGGTCTATGAAAAAGAAAATGCACAGGTAACTGTTCTAATATGCGCATCGGTAGCGGGTACCGATACGGAGACAGAGCAGTCACCCCTCTACCTAAATATAAATACCTGCTCCTCACAGGTAGAGGGTAGAGAATGTAAGAAAAGGAGGAGGCCTGGTCCTCACTCATCTCACAAAACACATCCTTGCCTAGCAAGGTATCGTCACCAGGGAGGCAGCAGGAGGAAAAGGCAATGAGTGGAGCTTCCTCAACGGAGGGGAAATAAACCTCCTCACATATGAGGATACACTCATCATTGACTTGAGCATCATGCTCCAAGTCCTCCTGATGTACCTGTGAAGACTCAACCTGCACAGGCTCAGATGAAGAAAGGGGATCAAGAAATAAAGAAGACGAAGAACATAAATAAACATCAATCGGGGGAGTGATCCCAGTCTCACTCTCGGCAGGATCCAAGGGTAGATCACTATCATCATCGTAAATATCATAGCAAGGGGGACTTGAGAACTCAGGAGCCTCAGTGGTGATTTGGACCTCCTCGTCCCATGAAGAAGTGCAAACCTCCTCATCAGAGAGAGTATCCTCCTCATCCCACCAAGGTGCATCATCGTGTTCAAAGTATTCATTCTCCCCCTCAGGGAAAATGACATCCTCATCCCACTTTGGAGCACCCTCCGAGTCAGAAGCATCACCCAGCTCCTTTACTTCGATAGGATCATAAAGAATATGTGTAGAAAAATCTTGCAAAGAAACTGGAGGGACAAAAATATTCGGTTCCTCCGCAAAAAGATCTGCTAAAGCCTCCCCGATGGAAAGAATACTTTCCTCATCATACTCAGGTTCATCTAGGAGCTCCCATTCCTCTCCTTGTTGGCTAACAGATGAGTGATCATCATCACTGGGAGTGAAGCCATAAACAGGGAGTGAGGAGTCCGTGCACGAGACAAGCTCAGGGGTAGAGGGCACAATTGCCTCCATGGGTAAAGAATGAGCGATAGGGACAATGTTGTCCTGAGTGGAGGGGTGGCGGTCAGGCTTGAAAAGACTAGGATAGTCCTTCAATTCATGACCCTCTCCTCGACACAATAAGCAAACAATGTTCCTACACTGCCTAGCATTCAACTCATTCATTTGGTCTATATAATAAACCATCTTATCATTAAATCTAGGTGAAATATCCCATGATGACATTTTCAAAATTCAAAGCAGATAAAAAGAAACTGAAATTCTTTGCAAGGAAATCTACACAACTAGAAAAACTCCTTGAATAAAACTTGCCTAAAACTTTAAAATAGGGGAGAAAAAATAAAAACAAACAAAAGATAATTAAAAAGGCAAACAAAAATAATAAAGCGGCTATACACACTGGAAGAACTACTATCTCTCGGCTTTCCCTCTCAAGAAAACTCACACGACTGTGTTCCCCAACAACGGCGCCAAAAACTTGATGCGATGATTCGGCAAGTGCACCGGTCGCGCAAGTAATAATAATGGGGAAAATCCCCGAGTGTCGGTCTCTTGAGGAACACAGTAAGGTGGAGTTAGGTTTCGAGGAAGGACTTGAGATTGAAGTCCTTAAATCGGATGGAATGCGGCGGAGTTGGGTTGGCTTTTGGAAAATAAAATAAAAGCTATCAACTACTCCTATGCAATGCCGCTATGCAATGCTTCGCTTGGCGGGATGGAGACTAGGTAGGCCTTGAACGCGCTACTTCGTAAGGGCGGATGGACGAGTAGGCAAGCGGATCGAACAATGCAGGCCTTGAGCGCGCTGCTTCGTTAGGTGGGATGGAATACACGGGCCGCGATGCCGCACTTCGGTAGGCGGATGGACGAGTAGGCTAACGGAATGAGGGTCGCAAGCACCTCTTCGACAAGCACGCCACTAGCAATTGCTAGTGCGGCACCGGACGTGACGGCGGGATGGAGGATGGAATGGGGCGCACCTCAAGCACACAAATAAACAAAAAGGGTATTTCACATAGACATGAAATAACTTTAAATAGCAAGGTCTATAGTGTTCTTCATCAAAATACAAAAGATCTAACTATTACAACAATCAATAAGAGGAGAACAAGGCAAGAAATCGACCGAATCCGAAGGCTCGTTGGAGATTCACGGTTGGAATCGTCGGGTTGTCAATCCGCGTCCAAGCTCGGTCCGCAACTACGTCCAGGGTAGAGAAGGGCTGTCACACCTCCCAATGGACCCGTCTTCTTCATGTCACGATCCGGTAGAGGTTGCAAACTTCCTCTTGCTTGATGGCAATGGCGGCTAGGTCTTCCTTTGAAGCTCTTGGATGAAGGAGGAGGCCGAGAGGAAGCTCTGGCTCAAGATTGGCGTGAAGAACAAGCCCGGAGCATCTCCCGATGGTGGGCGGCGATGGAGGGGCGAAACTGGCGCGGAACGGCGGAAGAACGGCGGAAAAATGCGGAAGATCTGACCTAAATCGCGAGCAGGTCGATTTATAGGCGCTGGAATAAACAGTGCGCACGGTCAGTGGCGCACGACCAGTGGTCATGTGCACTAGAATTCGGTGATCGTGCGCTCTGCCTGGACGGAATCTGCAAAGACAGAAATTATGAAATAACATGTTCGCACGACCAGTGGCGCACTGGTTGAAACATAACTCATGAAATTGATGATAAGCGCGCACGAATAGTGGCGCACGACCGGTGGTCGTGCGCACTAGCGTAGATGGTCGTGCGCACTGCACCAAATAGAACTCATAAAAAAGGGTTAAGTGCACACGATTAGTGGCGCACGACCAGTGGTCGTGCGCAATAGAACCGGTGATCGTGCGCAGTGTTCCTGTGCAGAATTGCACCGGAAACACCTGCACGACACCTGTTCCAGCGTACGACACCAGTCTAGCCACTGAAAGTGGGACTTAACATCGCAAGAAAACTAATAACAAAGAAAGATACGAAATAACACCAAAATGGGCCTAGAAGTGCACATAGCAAGTGATAACAAATATAAGCTAAAACAAGGCTAAAGTGCAGTGGAATGACTAGATAAACGACCCAGATGAGTCCATATATGTGTATATAATCGGGACTCATCACTCCCCCTCAATTAGAGAGCTATTTTCTACAATAGCTGATCTTGTTCAATTTGAACAACCCATTCTAGCTCCCCCTCAATGTGAGTACTATTCTACATTTAACATTCCTAATTCTATCTTGAAAGCATTAAACTTGGCCTCATCCAATGGCTTCGTGAAGATATCAGCCACTTGACTGTTAGTGGGGACAAATTTAAGGCTGATATCTTTACAGTCAACATGTTCTCTTATAAAATAATACCTTATCTCAATATGCTTTGTCCTGTTGTGAGAGACAGGATTCTTAGCAATGGAGATAGCACTGGATGAGTCACAATAAAGAGGAGATTGGCTTACCTTGAGGTTGTAGTCCTCTAGCTGGTGTTGAATCCATAATAGTTGTGCACAACAGCTTCCTGCAGCAATGTATTCAGACTCAGCAGTGGAGATGGCCACACTTGTCTGCTTTTTGCTGCTCCATGATATCAATCTTCTTCCAAGGAACTGACAGGCGCCACTTGTGCTTTTCCTGTCTTCTTTGCAGCCTGCAAAATCTGCATCTGAGAATCCAGTTAGTTCAAAGTCATTGTTCTTAGGGTACCAAAGGCCAAGATGTAGGCTGCCTTTAAGGTATCTCAGAATCATCTTTGCAGCTGTGTAGTGAGATTCCTTAGGACATGCCTGGTACCTAGCACATACACATGTAGCATACATAATATCTGGTCTACTAGCAGTCAGATATAACAGGGATCCAATGATACACCTGTACATGGATTCATCAAAGGCCTTCCCCTTTTCATCCTTGTCTATTGATACATTAGATCCCATGGGTGTCCTCATGGTGGAAGCAGACTCCATCCCAAATTTCTTGATGAGCTCCTTGGTGTACTTAGTCTGGGAAATGAAGATTCCATCCTCATACTGTTTCACTTGGAGCCCAAGGAAATATGTAAGTTCACCCATACTGCTCATCTCAAACTCCCCCTGTATTAGATTGGCAAATCTCATGCAGAGGTTGTCATCAGTAGACCCAAATATTATGTCATCAACATATATTTGGACTAAGAGAATCTTGCCCCTTATTTCCCTAAGAAACAATGTGCTATCTATCTTTCCCCTCAAGAACTCTTTCTTGATGAGAAAGCTAGACAATGTCTCATACCAAGCCCTTGGGGCTTGCTTAAGACCATACAAAGCTTTCTTAAGAAAATAGACATGAGAAGTGAGAGTAGGATGGACAAAACCTGATGGCTGCTCTATATATACTTACTCTTTCAGATTTCCATTTAGGAATGCTGACTTGACATCCATCTGGTATACTTTGAAGCCTTTGTGGGCTGCATATGCAAGGAATAACCTTATGGCCTCCAACCTTGCAACTGGGGTAAAGGTTTGATCAAAGTCAATTCCTTCCTCTTGCCTGTATCCCTTTGTAACAAGCCTTGCCTTATTCTTGATGATAGTTCCATTCTCATCCATCTTATTTCTGAAGATCCATTTGGTGCCAATGATGTTGTGTCCCTGTGGTCTTGGCACCAACTTCCATACTTTGCATCTTTTGAATTGCAAAAGTTCTTCCTGCATTGCCTAGATCCAGAATGGATCCAAATTGGCCTCTTCAAACTTCTTCGGCTCCACCTGTGATAGAAAACTGAGGAACAAGGCCTCATTATGAGCTCTGCTTCTGGTTGTCACACCTTGCTGGACATTTCCAATAATCTGTTCCAAGGGATGATCCCTTAGATGTCTTATAGCTGCAGGTAGTCTGTGCTCTACTTACTGAACTTCTTCCACTGGTTCAGCAGCTTTTTCAGCATCTTGCACCTCTGCTTCTTCTGGAACTTCTGCATCTGGATTTGCTTTACTGCTGCTGGAAGGTTCTTATATAGATAGTTCTCCCATTGCTTCTTCACTTCCTGTCAAAACAGAAGAACTGGGCCAGCCCTTGTAGATTAGGCTGGACTCATCAAACAATACATGCATGGACTCTTCAACAACATAGGTTTTCTTGTTATATACTCTATAGGCTCTACTATGTGAGCTATATCCAATAAGAATCCCCATGTTACATTTTTCAGCAAACTTGGTTAACTGAGATTTTCCATTGTTTAGAATGTAGCAATTAGATCCAAAGATCCTAAAGTATGAAATTATTGGTTGTTTGCCTTTCAGAATCTCATAGGGGGTAATTCCATGATTTTTATTGATGGAAGCTCTATTGAGAACGTAACAGTCAGTATTGACTGCTTCAACCCAAAAATATTCTGGGAGTGAAGAGTCACTAAGCAATGTTCTCCCAGCTTCTATCAATGTTCTATTCCTCCTCTCAGCCACCCCATTTTGTTGTGGGGTCCTTGGGGAGGAAAATTCTTGAATGATACCTAGTTCTTGATAGAACCTTGTCATGGCTTCAGATTGAAACTCTGTGATAGTTCTGACCACAGAACATTGCAAATCATTCTGAATGGCCTTGACATGGCTTATGAAAACATTTAGAGTATCAGATTTCTTTCTAAGGAAAAATACCCATGTATATCTTGAGTGATCATCAACAATCACTAAGGTATACAACTTCCCTCCTAAGCTCTGAATTGGCATAGGACCAAACAAGTCCATGTGCAATAGATAAAGGCATCTCTTAGTGTCTTTGGAGCCAATACTTTTAAAAGTGGCCCTTGTTTGCTTGCCCATTTGGCAAGCATGAGATGGGCCATTTTTAACACATTTTAAATTAGGACTATTTCTAACCAAGTTCTTAGAGAATAGTCTATGCATTGTCTTGTAGTTGATGTGGGCAAGTCTCTTGTGCCATTGAACACATAGAGACTCACTCTCATCTGCTACAAGATATACATGAGAGGAAAAAAGATTTGCAGAAGAAATCTAAAGAGTAAACATTTCCCCTCCTAGTGCCTGAAAGAATGGTCTCCAAGTCATTAGACTTTTTGATGAGGCACTTATCATTGTGAAATTCAATGGCATGGCCAAGATCACACAGTTGGCTTATGCTGACAAGGTTGTGTTGCAACCCTTCAACATAATCCACTTTTGTGAAGGAGACTATGCCATTAGTGATCATACCATAACCTCTGGTGACTCACTTTTCTGATCCTCCAAAGATGACTTTGGGTCCATTCTTCAATGCTCTGTAATCTTGCAGTAAATCCTTGGTGCCAGTCATGTGTCTTGAGCACCCACTGTCCAAGTACCAAATTTGGTTGAGGCTGGTACTTGAACTACCCTGCAAGGAACAATTTAGTTATCCTTAGGAGCCCAAAAAGCTTTGGGTCCTAGGTTCCTGTTAGTTTGATGAGATAATCTCACACTTGCTTCACTCATAGAAGGAAAGCTCTTCTTTGCATTAGGTACATTGGGATTGTACCAACAATCTATGGCAAAGTGTCCCACCTTGCCACAACACCAACAATCATGAATATTGTATTTCCTTTTCTGAGCATTTTTCTGAATTGGTACAATACTGTGCACATGTTCAACAGAAGAGACTGCAACATTCTTCCTGTTTCTTTCAGCAATAATCTGACTGAAGGATAATCTGTGGACAGTCTTGCTGCTCTTTGTCCTGATGGTCTCAGCTTGCTTTGGCTTAGCAGCCATACAAGATCTGATGGAATCAGACACTGAGCAGCAGGCCTTGTCAACAGATTTGACAGCAGTCTTGCTTTTTGCTGAAGCTGATTTTAATAGTGCTTGCTTCCTTGTTCTTGACTGAAGGTGCTGAAGCACCAAACACAAATGGTCCAAATTGGGCCATTTGTATTTCCTCATGCGGAGCTTTCATTGCACTCAATCCCATGCCCTTTCTTTCACTATGGGAAGGAGCATTTCCCTTCCTATAGCAACTCCCAATCTTCCAGTGACCATGAATGCCTTCATGGTCATACCTGTTGGAAGGAAGCAACACCTTTTGAAAGGTGGTTTGAGGCTTAGACTTCCTCTTGCTCTTCTCTCCACTCCCTTCACCTACCTCCATTTTATTGAATCCTGGTCCTCTCTTATTGGTTTGAGAGGAGAAGGTGTCAATAATAGGAAGCACAAATTTGGGCTTGGAGAATTGAGCCACCAGGCTCTTTTCCTTCTCAAGTTTTTCCTCAAGGTCCTTGATGACCTTGTTCTTCAGGGAAATAGTGCTTAATTGCACAATAGTTAACCCCTGTAGATGGCTAATCTGTCTACTCATCTGAGCCACCAGGGTGGTAGGTTTAGTGTAGTCATTCTTAGTCATCTTGAGGGAAACAATTTCCTGGGCTTGCCTCTTGGCAAGCTTCTTGCTCTTCTTCAGAGCTTCCAAGAGAATACCATACTTGTCAATTAGTTGATTGAATTCTTCCTCAGCATCCTTGCCCCTTCCATCAATTGATGGAGGTGCATCAGATTCTGGACATGTCTCATAATCAGAAGAGGATATGGAATGAATTAATACCTGCTCATGTTCTGAATTATTATGGCTGTCCTCATCTTCAGTTAGAGCCATCAGCCCATGGTCATTGTGAATGACCTCATCCTCCTCTACATCACTGTCTGAATGTGATAGAGGGGCCCTGATTGCAATCCTGCCAACAACAGTTTCTTCAACAGCAACCAGCCCAATGAGGGCTTCTTCCTTTTCAGATTCTGATGAGCTAGAGTCTGATTCACTCCAGCTCTTCTTCTTCTTCTTCTTCTTCTTCTTCTTAGCTAGAAAGGATTTCTGTCCTTTCTTGCTTCTTGATTGATGAGCCTTCTTCTCATCCCTCTCTCTTCTCTTCACAGGGCAGTCAACAATGACATGCCCAGGCTTGCTGCAGCAATAACAAACAACTTTGGAAGAATTATATTTTGAGTTAGACTCATACCTGTCACTTCTGGAGTGATGCTTTGACTCCTTGCTGTCCTCCTTGTTGTGATATGAGGAGGAAGGCTTGTTCTTCCATTGCTTCCTCCTCAACAGCTTTCTGAAGTGCCTTGTAAAAACTGCAATTTCTTCATCAGAAGAAGAGCAGCTTGATGAGCTAGGCTCAGAATCTTCTGGTTCAGCAGATCTTCTGGGAGGTGAGTGAGCCCTCTCTCTCCCTCCTCTTGTGCTTTCAGCCTTGAAGGCCAGGGAATTCTCCCTGGTATCACCCTTTGCCTTCTGCTCTTCTTCCTTCCTGGCAGTCAGCTGCATTTCATAGGAGAGCAGCTTTCCATAGAGAGTTTGGGGAGGAGTTTCAGTCAACTTAGCCACCTCCCTTATGGCACAAATTTTTGTGTCCCAATCTCTTGTTAGAGATCTGAGGAACTTATCATTCAGCTCATAATTTGTGAACACTCTCTCATAGGTTCTTAGTTTATTTATTATTCTAAAGAACCTTTCATAGCACATGGAGATGCTGTCCTGGCCTTGCTGCCTGAAAGCTTCATATTCCTGATTGAGGAGTGACTTCCTGTCATTCCTCACATCTTCAGTCCCTTCCATGTACACAATCAGTGCAACCCACATCTCCTTAGCAGATCCACAATGCACTAAATTTGGAAAGGTTGAGTCATCAATAACATTGACTATGATAGTTTGAGCCCTTTTATCCATAGTAGCCAATGCTATCTCATCCTTGGTCATTTCAGTGTATGGTTTGCCTACGTGACTGGTAGGATCAATAGAGGAGGGTTTTGTGATAATGTAGGGGCCTTCCTGAACAGTAATGTAGATTCTAGGGTCTGAGGCTTCCATGTACAGCTTAACCCTCTGCTTCCATATGCCAAAGTTGGCTTTGTTGCATATGGGCAGTTTCATTGAGCTCATCTCCTTTTGCATTACACTGGAGGCCATTGGGTTTTGATTTGACTATACCTTTTTAGGATCTGGTCAGACTGTTAAGTCCTTCTTGACCAACCTCCCTCTGATACCACTTGTAAGTTTATAATATTTGTAGTCAAAATCACCTGGGGGGGGGGGGGGGTGAATTGGTTTCTTTAAATTTTCCTCTAAGTACCCTAGTTTATTTCTGGTTTAGTTTAAGCAAATCAACAAACACAGAAAGCACACAAGTATTTATAGTGGTTCCCCAAAGACAATGTGTCTATGGGTAGTCCACTTACCCCCTTCACCCTTCTAACAGTGTGTTAGACAGGGCCAACTCCTCCAACTCAGCTCCAAGAGCTTACAACTCAGATCCCTCAGGATCTCTCAGGTTTTCCCAACCCTACCTCAAGCTAAGCAGCCCTACAACTCAGATCAACTCCTGATCCTACAGCTCAGACCTCAGCAGGTCCTATAACTCAGGCTAAACAGCCCAACCTCAGTCTAAACAGCTCTACCTCAGATCAGCACCTGATCCTACAGCTCAGACCCCTTCCAGGTCCTACAACTCAGAGAATTCCTCCTCATACAACTCAGGCTATGAAGCCCTACAACTCAGATCAACAGATCTTACACTCAAGCCTTCAGCCCTACAACTCAGAACCATCAGGTTCCTACAATATCAGACCAAAAGGTCTTACAACTTAGGCAAAATGCCCTACAGAAAAGTGAGTATTAAACTTACTACTGATGACAGCAAGTCCCCTATAGTTCCTGCACAGCTTGTGCTTCCTGTAGCTGGTGATTTTGATGTCAACCACTAACAGATCTTCTTCTTCAGATGAAGGTTGGAAGATCTCCCGGCTCCTTCTCGCAAAGGAGCTAACTTTTTCTCTCTTCTTCTTCTTGCTTGGTCAGTGAGCAGCAGGAGAGAAGACAAGAGCTTCAGCCGTCAATGAAACAGTTGATTTCTTTTTGCACGCGATGGAGAGAGAGTTCAAATGTTCCCTAACTCTTCCTTTTATATATCTCTAATCTTCAACGGCTCTCAGCTGTCCTTCAGAGAAGTATGGGAGAAACTGGTGGACCCCACATAGTTTTTCTGCAACTTGCGTCACGGCAGAACACGCAATCTGCGTTCGACGGACACGCTGTACTGTGTTCGACGAACTTGATAGATTAATTAGCATCATAAATGCCCTTAGAATGTTTGCTTCCATAGGAATTCAAGTACGTGACTTGAATATGAAGGCCCATATTTTCTAGAAGCTACATTCTTAAATGGTCCCTGGTCGGAGTATCATCTTAGAAGTTGAAGGGCAATGATGATACGTTAAGACTAGCATGTGCGTTGACTGATGATCGGTTCTCACAGGTCATGATATTGTGATATCAAGTCATCACATGGGTACTTGTTAGTGAACAAGTTATACTGGACAGACCCACCTTGTGACTACTTTGTGGATTGTTATATGAATGTGTCACAAGTAGGTCTCAACTGACAATGGTGTTTGTAGTTCTTTGACCTGAAGTCACATCATTCATCAAGTGAGGAAGAACGTACTTTGATGCCATCTAAAGTCTTCCTTGAGAAAGGTTGATGATAAGGGTGGTTATTGGGTATGTTACAATTCATTTGAGTGTTTGTGTGTGGACAGATATGGGATTTGTCCTCCTTTATGATAGGTGTTACATCCATGGGCCCCTTGATGGAATGAGACCGAGAAATGCATGGCCATGCTGGGTTGAGCCAATATGCAATATTGATCTTACCACTCTCTTAAGGTCTATTCTAGATCAGGAAACTAGGATTGAACAATTATGAGGGTGACACAGTCCACGCCTATAGTTCTATCAGGATGTAAGGGACAAAGTGATCGACCTGACATCACTGGTATATTGGTCAAGATAGGCTTGTTGAGTTATGAACTCTTATTGCTTGAGTAGCAATGATGCATTTCTAGATGCCGCTCATTGTTTGTGAGACTTTTGTTTGATACGTTCAAGATCAAGTGGGAGACTGTTAGTGTTTCCAAGGTGATCTGGAAGTGATCAAGCATCTAGTCTCACAGCCAACGCAATATGAGCCTATGGGGTCACACACAACAGTGTTTGGAGAAGTTGGAGGAAGAATTGTGTTGGCCTTACTCATATTGGATATAAGTGAAGGACCAATCCTAAGACTTATTGGAGTTGGGTCGAGTCAACTGAATGCTCCACAGGTATTGTGAATATTGTATGGACCGTGTTGACAAGTTTTCGAGTCGAGCCGACGAGAGTTTCTCGACAACTCTTACTTTAGTTCGTCGAATAATTGAAATCACAATGACTCGACAAAATCATATGACTCGACGAACTCATATACTCGACGAATTGACTTGTCCTCGACAAGAAGTGAAAAGTTCACTCGACGAATTGAACTATACTCGACAAATTCTTCAGTGAAAGGTTCACTCGACGAACTCTATTTTACTTGACAAATTCATTTTGTTACTCGACAAATTCATTTGTTACTCGACGAATTTCTTCAGTGAAAGGTTCACTCGACAAATTTTGTTATACTTCAATATATATCATGGGTGTGCAGATAACATCTCTCTAGCCTTGATATAAATAAAATACGATTCTATGACCTAATAGAGCGATCCCTTTTGCGAATCAGCGAGAGTGACATAAGCATTTTGAAGTTCGACCGAAGTGCGACAGAGCTCTTTCGCGATTCCGACGGAAGTGTTCCAATCGGTCATCCCACTCCCCGACATCACTGCCGCCTCTCCCTGTCGTCGAACCTAGCAATTCGTGGGAGACGTAGAGGACTCTTCTACTCTGACCTAGTTCTTGTGCGATAAGGCCTAGGGTTCTCCTCTCGCTCGTGTGGACTGCCGTAGAGGTGCCGATCCATTTTGACGCTTGGGACTCAACGACTGTACTTTGGATTTCAGTTATGGAGCACCTCGGTTGAGTATTGACTCAATCCCTTTCAGGTATTGCATTGTATTGCTTTCCTTATTTTATGATTAATGAAATCGCAAGTTCCTTGAACTATTTAGGGCTGCTCTTATTTTGTTTCTTCCGCTGCGCATATTTGATATGCTGTTATCATTTTGAATGGTATATAGAAAACCCTACAGTTTGTTTCGGAGATCTAGTACCCAGGCTGGGTCTCCAATGTGGTTATGGTGAAGAAGGGGGGAGGTAAGTGGAGAATGTGCATTGACTTTTCTTTGCTTAATAAATCATGCCCCAAGGACTGCTACCCTTTGCCTCTAATCAATGCGCCGATATGCCGTCGGTTTTTCTGTGATGTCTTTTTAAGATGCTTTTTCATGTTATCAGCAAATCTGCATGCACCCCCCCAATGTCAAGGATGTCTCTTTCATCACGGGGGATGGGTCTATTGCTATAAAATGATGCCCTTTGGGCTTAAGAATGCCGGAGCCACTTACCAACGGATGATGAACATGGTCTTCTGAAAACAAAAGGGCAGGAACCTGGAGGTCTATGCGGATGACCTCATGGTGAAAAGTCGAGACTTTGAGTCCCACATCCGTGACCTTGAGGAAACCTTCGGGACATTGAGAAAATTCAAGATGAAGCTCAACCCCCAGAAGTGTGTCTTCGGGGCTAGCCGGGGAAAGTTTCTCGGCACTTGCTCACCCCAGCGGGGTGGAGCCTAATCCAGACAAAGTTAAGGCCATTATTGAGTTGGGATCGCCAAGGAATGCGAAGGAGGTCCAACGCCTAACGGGGAAGTTGGCCGAGCTCAGTAGGTTCCTCTCCAGGGCGGGAGAGAAGTGTGCACCATTCTTCAAGGTGCTGCGGGGGAATCAAAAGTTTGAATGGACCCCTGAGTGTGAGAAGGCCTTTCAAGTGTTGAAGGAACAATTGACCCAAGCTCCCTTGCTGCAAGGGCTGAGACAAGGAGAGGACTTGTCCCTATACTTGGGGGTAGGACCCGAGGCAGTAAGTTTAGTGCTGGTCCGGGAAGAAGGTAAAAGGAAACTCCCAATCTACTATGTTAGCCATGTTCTAAGGAATTCGGAGCTTCGGTACCCCATCCTAGAGAAGTTGGCCTTTGCCTTGGTGGTGTCGGCCCGGAGGCTTCGGCCCTATTTCCAAGCACATTTGATCAAGGTTGTGACCGACCACTCCCTTCACAACGTCATGGAAGGGGTGGAGCACTCGAGGAGGTTGGCTAAGTGGTCGGTAGAGCTAAGTGAATTTGATATTTCATATGTGCCTAGGTTGTCCACCAAGGCCCAAGCAGTGGCAGACTTTTTGGCGGACTATGTGACCGAGGTGGAAGAGTCCGAGCTACCCAGCTCGGTGGCCTGGAGAATGTTGGTGGATGGGGCCTTGGGAAAGCATTCCTTCGGGGGAAGGGTGGTTTTGGTAATCCCCCAAGGGACGAGGATCGAGCAGGCAATCAATATTCATTTTCCCCTCACCAACAGCCAGGCGGAGTACGAGGTGGTATTAGCGGGCCTGCGGCTGGCCCGGGAATTGGGAGTGCAGGATGTGGAGGTCTCGACGGACTCCATGGCGGTGGCTTGCCATGTTAGTGGGGAGTTCAAGGTAAAGGAGTCAACTCTTTAATGATACCTGGAAAAGGTCAAGGGGCTCATAGGGCAGTTCCGGATCTTCTCAATCCATCACATGCCAAAGGAGGAGAGTGCCGCGGTGGACCTCATGGCCAAGTTTGGTCCCAGGGCAGGGGGGACATTGTCGGACCTCTTTTGACCATCCATTGAGGAGGGTGAGCTGATGGAAGTGGACCAGCGGGCATCGTGGATGGATCCTTTCATAACCTTCCTGACATCGGGGAAGTTCCCTGAAGGGGATGTGGATAAGTGGCGCTTCAGGTATAAATCGGCATATTATTCCTTGCATGCAGGAGGACTGTACAAAAAAAAATACTCTTGGGACTCCTAGCCCGTTGTGTATCAGAGGAGAAGGTCCCAAGGGTCCTGGAGGAAATTCACTCGGGGGAGTATGGCAGCCACTCTGGGAGCCAAACCTTGGAGGGAAGAGTGTTGAGGTAGGGCTACTTTTGGCCTACCCTCAACAAGGATGCGACGGAGTTCACAAGGAGGTGCTCAAAGTGTCAATTGTTCGCTCCTCTCCAGCTCCTACCAGCCCAAAGGCTTCTGTCCATCACAACCCCCTGGCCCTTTGTTATATGGGGATTGAACCTAGTAGGTCCTTTCCCGCAAGCGAGTGGCCAAAGAAGGTTCTTGTTGGTGATGATAGATTATTTCTCCAAGTGGCTGGAGGTGAAGGCACCGGCCAAGGTAACGTCTCAAGCAGTTAGAAATTTCATATGGGGTGAGATAATATGCAGGCATGGGCACCCGCTGGCCATAGTTACATACAATAGGACGTTGTTTGCCAGCAACTAGTTCGTCAGCTTCTGCACCCAGCTCGGTATAGACCTTCGGTTTGCACCAGTCCACCACCCGAGGAGCAATGAACAGGTGGAGGCAGCAAACAAAATTATCATAAACTTGCTGAAGAAGAAGGTTGAGAACCTCAGTGGGAACTGGGTAGAGCAGTTACCCTCGGTCCTCTGGGCCCTGAGGACCACTCTGAATACGGCCACGCAGGAGACTCCATTCAAGCTCTCCCATGGGTTCGATGCTGTTCTCCCAGTGGAATTCGAAGTAAAGTCCCCCAGAGTTGTCGCCGCGGGCGAGGGGGATGATGACTGGCTAGTGGAGAATGGGGAGGAGCAAAGGCTATCTCTGGACCTGGTGGAAGAGCTCCGGGACTTATCCATCGTCTGACAAGAAGAGGTCAAGCGGCGGATGGCTCGATACTTCGACAACCATATCCGAGTGAAACAGTTCAAGAAAGGAGACCTGGTGCTGAAGAAGGTTGACGCGGCCGGGAGAGGAGCCGCCGTGGGAAAGCTCAATCCCAACTGGGAGGGGCCGTATATAATAGATGAGGCGCTCAAGTAGGAGGGTACCACCTCCGAGATATGGATGGGGTACTCCGCGGCCTGGCCAGGAGCGGGGATTACCTAAAACGATTTTATTCTTGAAGCTTTCTGTAATTGACTTGTTATATGTTCTAATTTCAATATTTTGGTTGGGAAGTTTTTTCTAAGCAGGAGTCCCCAAGTTTTGGTGCTGGAGCACCCCAGATCGATTCCGCTACCGGGATCTCATAGACGGTTGGTCAGGTTGATCTCTGGAGAGGCTGGCAAGGTGAATAGTTTTGGTGATGGAGTGCCCAAGATTGATTCCGCTGCTGGGCTCTCATAGACGGTGGGTCAGGTTGATCTCTGGAGAGGATGGCAAGGTGGAAAGTTTTGGTGCTAGAGTGCCCCAGATCGATTCCGCTGCCTGGCTCTCATAGACGGCGGGTCAGGTTGATCTCTGGAGAGGATGGCAAGGTGGAAAGTTTTGGTGCTGGAGTGCCCCAGATCGATTCTGCTGTCAGGCTCTCATAGACAGTGGGTCAGGTTGATCTCTGGAGAGGTTGGCAAGGTGGAAAGTTTTGGTGCTAGAGTGCCCCAGATCGATTCCGCTGCCGGGCTCTCATAGACGGTGGGTCAGGTTGATCTCTGGAGAGGCTGGCAAGGTGGAATGTTTTGCTATTAGAGTGCCCCAGATTGATTCCGCTGCCGGGCTCGCATAGACGGTGGGTCAGGTTGATCTCTGGAGAGGCTGGCAAGGTGAAAAGTTTTGGTACTGGAGTGCCCCAGATCGATTCCGCTGCCGGTTTCTCATAGACGGTGGGTCAGGTTGATCTCTGGAGAGGCTGGCTAGTAAGCTATTCATGTTAAGGGGCTCGGTTCGTTAAATCTCTCGAGGTCTGGATAGGGCGAGCCCTAGGTCTCGCTCACGAGAAATACAAAACAAAAATTGATGAAAAACGCCAAGTCCACGGGTCACTACGAGACGGCTGGATACGGTGGTCGCACGGCTCATCAGGCTGGGTCCTAGCTCGCAAAAAAAAATATACATAGAGAATCCACAAGCAATGCCTGAAACTAGCGAGTTGGGGAGGTCCACCGGCGCGGCGGTTAACAGGCAATCCTGCTCACATGCAGGGGGAGGGCGAGCGAGGCAGTGTAATGTTGATACCTTTCGCAGGGACCCCGCTGGGCGAGCCAGAGGATTGAATCGGACTATACTTTACGCGAGAGCAAACAGACGGTCCGTCTAACGAAACTCCTAGGCGGGAGAAACTATGCGAACGCCTTATTGGATATGCACGAGGTAAGTGATGAGTCCCAATTATATACACATTTTTGGACTCATCTGGGCCGATTTTCTAGTCTTTGCACTTCACTTTAGACATGTTTTCATTCCTATTTATTACTCCATGCTAAGTGCACTTCTAGGCCCGTTTTGTTGTTATTCCTTGTTCATCTTCGTTACTAGTTTTCATGCAGTGTTAAGTGCCACCTTCAGTGGCTAGACTGGTGTTGTATGCTGGAACAGGAGTCGTGCAGGTGTTCCCGGTACAAGTCTGTACAGGAACACTACGCACGATCACTGGCTCTATCGCGCACGACCACTGGTCGTGCGCCATTAATCGTGTGCACTTAACGCCAATTTTATGAGTTCTGTTTGGCTTATCGCACGACCATTGACGATAGTGCGCACGACCACTGGTCGTGCGCCAGTGATCGTGCGAATATGTATTTTATAAATTTCTTGCATTTTAGGCTCCGCCCAGGAAGTGCGCACGATCGCAGAACTCCAGTGCGCACGACCACTGGTCGTGCGCCAATGACCGTGCGCAATATTCGTTGCAGTGCCTATATATACCCTGTTCGCGAATTAGGGCAGGATTGGGCTTCCGAGAGAGGGTTTTTCAGTCCGTACGCCGCCGATTTCCATTCCGAGATGCCTCCACTTCATCTCCTACGCAAGGGGAAGTCCTCTCCAACCATTCCGAGCATTTCTCCATTGTCCGGGAGCATTCTCCACCATCCGCAAGCCCTCAAGCAGCTGTTCTCCACTCCAGTCCGGTGAGAAGAAGAGGAGTCCTGAGGTAGAAGACGACGGAACCACGTAGAGAGATCGTGACAGTTTCTCTACACCGGAAGCACAGTCCGCCCGAGTCCGGAGGTAGCTTGACAAACTACCATTCCGGCCGTGAACGGCCGCTAGTCTTCATCCATTGGTTATCTCTTTCCTCTCTCCTTCGTTGTAATCTTTGAATCTTTTAAGCTTGAATCTCATGATATTTGGTTTAAATGAAATGAATGTTTCTCCTTTTTTCATCATTACTTGTTTGTGAATCGCTTCGCCTCCACTCATCCACTCACTCACTCACGCACTCAAGGTGCTCGATCCGCGTTAGCAAGAGCTGACAGCGTTTGTGAAGAGGTGTTTGCGACCCTCACCTTCCCGCACTAGAGCACGCTCCATCCGCCTCACGAAGCACGACATCGCGGCCGTTGCATCCATCTCGCCTTGCGATGCGGTGCTTCCAACCCGCATTTCCTTCATTGTTGTTAAGAGTAGGAAAAACCCAACCAAAACCCACCTCTTTTTGTGTGTTTGTTCATGCTTGTGTAACAATAGTCACACAACGCGATTCGTTCACCCAACCTGCATTCCTCAAGAGACCGACACTCGGGGATCATATTCCCAAACTTTATTACTTGCGCGACCGGTGCACTTGCCGAAATTATCGCATCAAGTTTTTGGCGCCGTTGTCGGGGAATGCAGACGTGATGAATTCGTCTGCGTGAAAAATCGTTGCACGAGGAACTTTTCTCCTTTATTAATTCTCTTTGTTTACCTCTGTTGTCTTTGCTTATTTTTGATACGCACATTTCTTTACCTTCGTTCTTTCCATCGTGCGCTGATCTCTTGGATTTCAAGTATTCCTAGCATGACCTCCATTCAGGAATACATCTATCAAGGAACTTTAAATGATCTAAAGGTTCAAGCACAAAGGAATGATCATGACTTCGGGATCTCCTCCGACATCATTGAGTATATGACTGGGAACTGCAAGTTCAGTGGGGATAAACATGAAGATGCGGTACAACACGTGCATAACTTCTTAGAAATTTACTACACATGTATATTCAGTGGAGTTGAAAACGACCCGCAAAAGATCCTAGCATTTTCATTTTCCCTACATAATAAAGCCAAAAGCTGGTACTGGGATTTCCGGAAAAGAGAGGCGACCTCATGGAAGCAGCTCGAGGGGAGATTTTTGCATGAGTTTCAACACCGTACCCGAGTGTTGGACAAGTACAGGGAACTCATAACCTTCGGTCAGGGAAAGGAGGAGACGCTAGTTGATTCTTGGGAGCATTTTCAATCCCTGCATCGGGGATGCTACCGTGAAGATCTATCAGAAGTCTTTCTAATTCAGATTTTCTATTTCGGCGTGTTGGACAAATTCTGTCTGTTATTCGATGTGGCAGCTGGAGGGGCCCAGTTTAATAAATCGGGGAAGGACGCGTGGGAAGTGGTCGTGAATATTGTTCACACCAGCCAGCACTGGAGTCATGTCATTCTTTCCCCCAGAACTGCTGAAGTGAACGCAGTAACATTCCTCGGAGCAGCGGGTCACGTGCCGTCGGGGCAAACGGAGCCGTTAACAGCTTTGGTGGTCGGGATGCTGGATAAAATGAATGACCAATCTTCCGTAATTCAACAGCTTCACTCCACTCTAGGGATTCTTACCAATGTTGTTTCTGGGCTTGCAAGTCAGCATCCGGAGTCTGTGAATACCATGCGATTGAGAAGCGGTAGAGGTGTTGACAATCCTCCTCGACAGGAACCACTTATGAGGCCCACTGACAAGTGTAATTCAGACACGGCTGAGAAGCAGACTCAGATTCATGTTGAGCCAGACCTTGTGAGCGAGGCACAACCCTCGGGAAGTGTTGTTCACCCCCCATTCCCCCACAGGTTGCGAAACGAGAAATCCGAGAAGCAGTTCCGCAAATTCCTGGAAATAATGAAAGGAGTGCAAGTGAGCATCCCTCTGATTGAAGCCATCTCTTAAATGCCGGGCTACTCCAAGTTCTTGAAAGACTTGATTTCGAAGCGGAGACTGTTGGAGGATCTCAAGACTATCGACCTCACTGAGGAGTGCTCCGTCATCATCTCCAATATGCCCACAAAGTGCAAAGATCCGGGTAGCTTCACTATTCCGTGCAGGATCGGTCATCACCATTTCAGCCAGGCGCTCTGTGATTTGGAAGCATCAATCAACTTGATGCCGCTCTCTATCTTTCGTGAACTAGGTGCAGGGACCTTGAAGCCGACACGGGTAATGCTACAGCTAGCTGATCGGTCGATCAAAAAACCGTCTGGAATTGTCGAGGACCTCACAATAGTAGTAAACGACCTCGCATTTCCAGCCGATTTTGTCATCCTCGACATGAAGGTTGATACTTTGGTGCCCATTATCTTGGGGCGGCCCTTTCTCGCTACAGCTCGTGCTATCATTAATGTGGAGCAGGGGGAGCTCACGCTCAGATTGGGGGAGGATGCTATATCCTTTAACGTCCACAACCCGTCGCAACTCTTCCAAATCACGGAATGCGAACCGACTGAGCTGCTTGAAGAATTCGATGACCAGATCGATGTGGATTTGGATGACTGCGAGATGTGTTGGCGGCGCGAGGACTTGGGCAACGACGGTGCTCATTCGAACCAGCCCAATGGTCCACATTCAATCGGAGGGCCATCCAGTGATTCTGATGATCCAAACATTTTTCCGGCTCTCAAACAACTACCGGATTCTCTAAAGTATGTTTTTCTTGGAGAAAACGCCACGCATCCAGTGATTATCTCCGCAGCTCTTTCCGCCGCCAACGAAACCACATTAGTGGGTGTGCTGAGAAAGTACCATAAAGTCTTCGGACGCTCTCTTGCAGACATTAAGGGAATCAGCCCCACGGTCTGCATGCATAAGATCCTTCTTGAAGATCAGCACAAACCCTCAGCACAGCCCCAAAGGCGTTTGAACCCAAAAATGTAAGAGGCAGTGAAGGCAGAAGTGATAAAACTCTTAGACGCTGGCATCATTTACCCAATCAGCGACAGCAAATGGGTCAGCCCAGTTCAGGTGGTACCGAAAAAGGGAGGGATCACCGTTGTTGCCAATGAAAAGAATGAGTTGCTATCTACCCGAATGATCACCGGGTGGAGAGTCTGCATCGATTACCGCAAGCTAAATGATGCTACACGAAAGGATCATTTCCCACTCCCCTTCATTGATCAGATGTTAGAAAAGTTAGCGGGGCAGGACTACTACTATTTCTTGGATGGGTACTCAGGTTACAATCAAATCTTAATAGACCCGTCTGATCAAGACAAAACAACATTTACATGTCCCTCAGGTACCTTTGCATTTAAAAGAATGCCATTCGGACTGTGTAATGCCCCCGCAACCTTCCAACGCTGCATGCTCGCTATTTTCGCTGACATGGTGGGAGACTTCCTCGAAGTTTTCATGGATGACTTTACTCTCTTTGGCAGCAGCTTCGATTCTTGCCTCGCGAATTTGGCCAAGACTTTGAAGCGGTGTGAGGACACCAATCTTGTCTTGAACTGGGAGAAATGCCATTTTTTGGTGCGCGAAGGAATTGTGTTGGGGCATAAGGTTTCCTGCCAAGGGCTCGAGGTGGATCAAGCGAAGGTAAGTGTCATTAGAAACCTCCCTCCGCCTACGTCAGTGAAAGGTATCCGAAGTTTTCTTGGTCATGTGGGATTTTATCGAAGGTTCATTAAGGACTTTTCATCCATTTCGAAACCCTTATCTCGCTTACTCGTTAAGGATGTCCCCTTCCACTTCGACGATGCATGCATGCAGGCCTTTGAAACTTTACGGGGACAACTCATCTCGGCTCCAATTTTGGTGGCACCCGACTGGAATTTACCCTTTATCATCATGTGTGACGCAAGTGATGTGGCCGTAGGTGCTGTACTCGGTCAAAAGAAAGATAAGACTTTTCACACCATTGCGTACGCCAGTCGAACTCTCAACAGCGCGCAAGCAAACTATACCACCACAGAGAAAGAAATGCTAGCCGTGGTCTTCGCCTTTGAAAAATTTCACTCATACTTGGTACTTTTCGAAGTAATCGTGTACACGGACCACGCTGCACTCAGGTATCTTTTCATCAAAAAAGAATCCAAATCGCGTCTGATTCGTTGGATTTTACTGTTGCAGGAATACAATTTTGAAATCATAGACAAGAAAGGGGTGGAGAATGTGATAGCTGATCATCTTTCGCGGTTGGAGTACGACATGACGGCCGACATCCCTAACAGCTTTATGGAGGAAATGAACGAATATTTCCCGGAAGAAAAGTTATTCGCAATCACTACGCCTCATCCAACAGCCCCATGGTACGCTGATATTGCTAACTACTTGGCCTGTAAAACTCTTTCTCCGAATCTGTCCCCTCAGCAAAGACGGAAGCTTGTCTCTGATTCAAAATACTATTTTTGGGAAGACCCGCTCTTATTCCATACGTGCAGTGATGGAATTATCAGACGCTGCGTTCCTGAAGCCGAGTTTCAGTCTATACTGCAACACTGCCATGACAGAGAAGCTGGCTGGCACTTCGGGGCCGTTCGAACAACGCGAAAAATCTTGCAATGCGGATTATTTTGGCCAACCCTCTTCAGGGACGCCCATGCTTATGTCACCAAGTGTCATGAATGCCAAAGGACCGGAAATATCTCCAGGCGTAACGAGATGCCCCTCAATAACATGCTGGTCGGCGAACCATTTGATGTCTGGGGGATAGACTTTATGGGTCCTTTCCCAATGTCTCATGGTAAGCATTATATCATTGTGGCAGTTGATTGTCTCAAAATGGGTGGAGGCTGAGGCGGTTGCCACGAATGATGCCAGCACGGTGCTACATTTTATCCACAAGAATATCTTCTCCAGGTTTGGGACGCCGAGAACTATTATCAGCGACGGCGGTAGTCATTTTTGTAATAAGCAGTTTGTGCAGCTCATGAAAAAGTTTGGGGTCCATCATAAAATTTCCTTAGCGTACCACCCCCAAACATGTGGACAAGTAGAAGTATCTAACCGCGAGCTCAAGCGAATAATCGAGAAATCAATACATTCAAATAGGAAGGAGTGGTCTAAACAGGTCGACGACGTATTATGGGCTTACCGAACCGCTTTCAAAACACCTATCGGCATGACTCCATTTCAATTAGTCTATGGCAAGGCATGCCACCTTCCTGTGGAGCTGGAGCATAAAGCATTATGGGAAACCAAACTGTTGAACATGGACATTGGAGCTGCGGCCAAGGCGCATTCACAACTCAACGAATTGGAAGAGCTCCGACATTTCGCTTATGAAAACGCTCGCATCTACAAAGAGAAAACAAAAAAATGGCATGACCGACACATCATCCCTAAGGAGTTCAAAATTGGGGACCAAGTGCTGCTTTACAACTCCCGTCTCTGCCTCTTTCCAGGAAAGTTAAAATCGAGGTGGAGCGGCCCTTTCTCAGTGACCGACGTCACTCCCTTTGGTGCCATCGAAATATCAGGGGACAAGGGAGACAAATTTAAGGTCAATGGGCATCGACTGAAGTTATACGATGGCACACTTATAAACAAGGAGTGTCAGTTGGTGACATTGGGAGACGAGCACCATAAAAGTGCTTACAGCTGATGTTCTGTATTTCTCTTATTTTGTGAAACTTGCTCTTTTGCACTCTTATTTAATTTCTGCACTCTATAAACATTTATAATACAGGTATTTGGTCCAGCTTAAGGACATAAAACAAAAGCGCTGCTGGGAGGCAACCCAGATTTGCTGTTTTTGTTTTTCTAACCTGTTTCAATTCAGTTTTTATCTATTTTTGCTGCTTTTAGTTGTACCGTTTGCAGGTGTGCTTTGTACTTCGTGTTGGCGGATGCTGCGGATCGTGCATGAAATTAACGCCTATCTTCCGGTAATGTGTAGATTAAGTCTGGGGGAGATTATGTTGTCATCCGCTATGCACGAGTTGCACTGCATACTAGAAGTTTGTTTATTATTTATCTTTATCATCATCATTGTTTTCATGCTTCCTACACCACTTCACCCACATGAGTGTGCGCTTACCTATTTGTTTTGTTTCCGAATGAACTATTTTGGTTGGAATGTGAAACAGGATGTTAGCTTAGGAATTACTATTTGGAGTGCGATGTTGACTCGAGCAGTGTTCTAGTCGCATCCGCATGCTGCAATAGAATTCGAGTAAAACTAGATTATCTTTATGCATTTAATTTATGATTAGCATTTTTGCGTAGTTTTAGATTTATTATACTCTAATGGTGAATGTGAACGAAATCGACGATAACCTGGTGTTGTGTGTGTACGAGCACTAGTCGTGTGTTGCTCGAGTCGGGAGGAAGGTTTACCTCTCTCGTGGGCTAAGAACTTGCCCCAAGAGACTCTCGAAGCATGGGCGAGAGCGACTCGTCGAGTTAAATGTGATGTAGGCCACCTTTTGGCTAGTTTGTGCCTTGTCGTTCCATGTCCTTTTCGCTCACCCTTGCAAGCCAAAATTGTGCCTACCACTCTTTTGTTCAGCTCCTCTTCATCCGCCAAAGCCCGAAGCTTATCCTCGCACGCAACCAAATTGCTGTTTATCTGCACTCATGTTCTTGATTTGGTGTGATTTTTGGAATCTTTGTGATGTGATGAAAAAATAAATTTTATTTCCTGATTAGGAACCAACCGGAGGATAAGAAAAAGAAAGAGAAAAAAATATATATATGTTGTTGAAATGAAAATCTGGAAAAAAATTTGTATTGAAAAAAAATCCTTCCGAGCTAAATAGAAAATCTGTTGGTAATTGTGAAGTAGGCCGTGTGCACATCTAGTTTTCATGATAAGTCTGGGGGTGTGTCACACGAGCATTGTTTTTGGTTTTGTGCGGTGCAGCGTTCTGTTAGCTCACTTGGGTTGCGTAGCCATCGTGTTTAAATTTGAATATCATACCGCAACCTAAGCCCCAATATAATCCTAAAAGTCCTATTGATTTGACTTGTGAGTTTGCTAACGCCGTGGAGATAGTGTGACCGGGCGAGCGTATGGTTCACGACGTTGATGGATTTCAGCGGAGATATTCCTAAACCCCGACCTTGTGCAACACCCGCCTTAGTGTCTTGTTACTTTCACACCGAGCATGATCGTTCGAATTCTTCATAATTCACCAACTGAGTATTGACAAATCTTTATTTACGCTCTAATACTTTCGTAAACTAGTTAGCATAGTTAGAACCTCTTTTTACTAAATTTCTATTTGCATGCTTTTGTTACTTCGCATTGTACTCCTTTGCGTAATTGTCTTTGTTAACTACCATTTTCACACTCCGCCGAATTCGTTTGCTCGGGACGCGCAAACAGGTTAGTCTGGGGGTGTGACGAGTCCCAATTATATACACATTTTTGGACTCATCTGGGCCGATTTTCTAGTCTTTGCACTTCACTTTAGACATGTTTTCATTCCTATTTATTACTCCATGCTAAGTGCACTTCTAGGCCCTTTTTGTTGTTATTCCTTGTTCATCTTCGTTACTAGTTTTCATGCAGTGTTAAGTGCCACCTTTAGTGGCTAGACTGGTGTTGTATGCTGGAACAGGAGTCGTGCAGGTGTTCCCGGTACAAGTCTGTACAGGAACACTGCGCACGATCACTGGCTCTATCGCGCATGACCACTGGTTGTGCGCCATTAATCGTGCGCACTTAACGCCCATTTTATGAGTTCTGTTTGGCTTATCGCATGACCATTGACGATAGTGCGCACGACCACTGGTCGTGCGCCAGTGATCGTGCGAATATGTATTTTATAAATTTCTTGCATTTCAGGCTCCGCCCAGGCAGCGCGCACGATCGCAGAACTCCAGTGCGCACGACCACTGGTCGTGCGCCAATGACATTGCACAGTATTCGTTGCAGCGCCTATATATACCCTGTTCGCGAATTAGGGCGGGATCGGGCTTCCGAGAGCGGGTTTTTCAGTCTGTACGCCGCCGATTTCCATCCCGGGACACCTCCACTTCATCTCCTACGCAAGGGGAAGTCCACTCCAACCATTCCGAGCATTTCTCCATTGTCCGGGAGCATTCTCCACCATCCGCAAGCCCTCAAGCAGCTATTCTCCACTCCAGTCCGGTGAGAAGAAGAGGAGTCCTGAGGTAGAAGACGACGGAACCACGTAGAGAGATCGTGACAGTTTCTGTACACCGGAAGCACAGTCCGCCCGAGTTCGGAGGTAGCTTGACAAACTACCATTCCGGCTGTGAACGGCCGCTAGTCTTCATCCATTGGTTATCTCTTTCCTCTCTCCTTCGTTGTAATCTTTGAATCTTTTAAGCTTGAATCTCATGATATTTGGTTTAAATGAAATGAATGTTTCTCCTTTTTTCATCATTACTTGTTTGTGAATCGCTTCGCCTCCACTCATCCACTCACTCACTCACGCACTCAAGTTGCTCGATCCGCGTTAGCAAGAGCTGAGGCGTTTGTGAAGAGGTGTTTGCGACCCTCACCTTCCCGCACTAGAGCACGCTCCATCCGCCTCACGAAGCACGGCATCGCGGCCGTTGCATTCATCTCGCCTTGCGAAGCGGTGCTTCCAACCCGCATTTCCTTCATTGTTGTTAAGAGTAGGAAAAATCCAACCAAAACCCACCTCTTTTTGTGTGTTTGTTCACGCTTGTGTAACAATAGTCACACAACGCGATTCGTTCACCCAACCTGCATTCCTCAAGAGACCGACACTCGGGGATCATATTCCCAAACTTTATTACTTGCGCGACCGGTGCACTTGCCGAAATTATCGCATCAGTAAGATAGTGAGATAAAATGAAAATACGATGAAAGGGTGAACCTTATAACCAACACATACAAGAAAGGTGCGAGTGCGAGCATGGATAAACGCAAAGATGTGAGCGCAGATAAGAGTAAGAGCATAAGCATGACAAAATATATTCACACGAGCATAGAAAAGCGCAATGGTGCGAGCAAGATAGGAAAACAACTCAAAGATAGAAAAAATACTCTTTGTTTCTTTTCTCAAAAGTTCATTACAAAAGACGGCGAACTCGCCGATCGAAAGCAGAAGATTTATAGTGAAAAGTAAAAGGTTAAGGCTGGTCGCTGGACGGCTCTTCCTCGCTTCCGTGATCGTTTGGCTCCGGGATCGGCGCGAACAGGTCCGGAATGACGTCCTTGATGCTGAGCTCCAAGGCATCCGGAGAAAGTAGGCCCGCCCCTTTGAGGGTCTCGAAGACAAGGTTGGCGAAGCCCATTGAATAATTGCAGGTCGCCTCCTGCTTGTCTCGAGATTTATTGTGAGCCCCAGCTCACAGAGGGGGCGGGGGGAGCACAGCTATGGTCAACTCGCAGACGTGCGTATTGAGGAATGCGACCTCGGATTCCAGGTCGGCATTCTGCGATAGCAGCTGGCTCGCGGTCTCGGCATCCTGAAAAAAGGAAAGAAAAATGTAAGTAAAGCGAAACATACAGCGAGCGAGATGGAAGTTGTGTGGAAGACTTACCATTCCACCTTGAAGGATGGCGAGGAGACCTTCCGATATTGCCTTTTTCCCCTTGAGGCTTACAACCTCATCGGTGGCCGCCTTGAGCTACTGCTGGAGCTCTTTAGAATCCCTCTCTGCGGTGAGGTACCTCCGAGCCACCATGTGGGAGAGCTCAAAGGAACGGAAGTGGGATCTCATGGACTTGTTGACGAGCGGCCGGGATCACAGGGCGCCAAAATGGGCGGCGTCCTCAAAGCCATAAAGCCCGAAGGCGAGGGAGAACGCCTCACCCCCAACTTTATTGCTCTCAACCCAGGAGGGGAGGAACGAAGAGCAAGAGATCCTGTTGAGGTCAGGATCCCCTGCGAGCACTGGCTCGCCGAGGGCATCAGGAAGTTTAGCGCCCAGGCCGAAGTTTGAAAGTGCACAGTTAACCTCACTAGAATTCTCTAGAGGGGGGGGGGGGGGGGGGGTTGAATAGAGATTTAAAATATTTTGTGCAATTATATATATATTTATATGTGGTGATCACAGATTAAGGCTTCCCACACACCAACAAGAATTAAGTAAGTAAAGAAAGTAAATGCAAGAAAAGAAATCACAGCACAACACAAGGAAATATAGTGGTTCCCCAAACTTTGGGTAGTCCACTCTTCTACCCCCTTGGTAGGAAATTCACTATCTTGGACTGAGTCTTTTGATAAGGAGACTCTTAGAACCACCCTGAGTCTTTTGATAAGGAGACTCTTAGAACCAACTGAGTCTTTTGAAAAGGAGACTCTTAGAACCAGTACAACTGAATTTTTTGAAGAGAGATTCTAAAAACTCTTTTACAATATTTGAAAGTGAAATAAAGGTAAAGAAGAAAGAGAGATAATATAAAGACAAAAAGGAATCTTCTTCCTAACAAGAAGATTGGAAGCACAAGAAGTAGTGAATGAAATCTCTCTTCTATAGTGAGAAGGAGATTGTAGGCCTTTTTTCTCTTTTGTGAGAGCTATCAGAGTATGCAGCAGAGTGGCTTCAGAAGCAGGAGAAGATGGAAGCTTGATCTTTGCTGCAACACTATTTCTCAATTCTCTCTCTTTTTCTCTTGGGAGCTTTTCCTCTTTTTCAAATGTAAAATGGTGGAGCACTACTCTATATTCTCTGCCGACCTCCTTGTTATTTTATAGCTCTGTCCATTCAAATAATACTATTGGAGGATAATTGATTAGTAGACAGAGAAATAGAAAGATAGAAATATTTCCATAATAATTATATCAATAGAAGGAAAGAATTCATTCTGATTTCAAATAATGTCCATAATGGTTTTAATCAAATTAGCCAAAAAGAATGATTCAGAACGGCTACAAAGAATAAATTGATTCCATATAAATCAGATCTATAAAAGAAGGAAAGAGATCTGGCGATTTTTGAATTAGACATAGAAATCGACGTGCGTCGATTACTATTCGACGTAAGCGTCGAATTCGTCCTGGCTGGATGTCGAGAGAAGAATAAGGAAGGTGCGTCGACTTCTCAAGATGCGTCGACTGGAAGTCAGAGCTACGTCGACATAGGATACGTCGAATTCTTCTTAAAGTTACTTCGACTCATTCTGAAAGGAACGTCGATACCACTTCGACGTTGCGTCGAATACTATTCGACGCATATTTACTTAACCTTGATTTTTCTTTCTTAGAATTCAAATTCAACTTATTTTCATGGGTTAAGAGAAATCATTTTCCCAACAATCTCCCCCTATTTGTCTTAACCCTATTTAGAGAGAAATTGTATCAGCATATAATTAGCACAGCACATCATTTGTATAGATAAGAAATATATTAAACAATTTTATGTTCAGACCAATCAGTATTTAAGCATATAGTATATCATCATTGTTTCAACATATCACTCAGGAGGGGTAGGAGGAGTTTTCCTTTTTCTAGTAAATACTTTTGTGGGTTGCTCCTTCTCAGTAGCAGTTGATTCCCTTAGCTCCCCCTGAGTCTCAACAATTTGCTCCCCCTGAGTCAAAGAGGTTTGCTCCCCCTGGGATGGAACTTCCTTGGTTGCTTCTACTTCTGCCTCTTCAGTTTCTTTTTCAGTTCCAGCTTCAGTCATAGCAGTACCTGTCCCCTGAGCTCCTATTTCACCTATCACAGTACCTAGCTCCCCCTGAGTTTCAGCTTCTTTATCTTTATCTTTCTCACCATCTGCCACATCTTCCTTTTCAGCTTCATTTTCTGTCCTGCTTGCCTCCCCTTGTAATAGTACCACTTGACTTGCAGCCTCTCTTGCTATATTGAGTACCTTTATTGTTTGTTCTTCAATATGTAGCTCAGGTACTATCTCATTTCCAATTGTCTTGAGCAGTGCAGGATTATTAGTTTTTGAGGTAGGAGGTGACTTGTGGGAGAGAGATTTAGAAGTGGAGGGCTGCTCTTCATCTAGCTTCTCCCCCTTCTTGACCTTCTTGGCCAAGGAGGTTAAGAAAGACCTGGTTACTCTAGAGGAAGAGAGAGAGGTCTTTAGACTTTGCACAGAGGCACTGACCCCATCTATTTGAGTGTGCATGTGAAGGATGGAGGAATGAATCTGGGAGCAGTGCTCATCCAGCATTACTTGGAATGTTTGAGCTACTGATGCAATGCACTGAGTGAGGAGAGCTTCAGTGGATGCAGATGGTTCATGTTGTGGTTGGTGATGAGGAGAGAGTAGTGGAGGTGGTGATGAAGCTGGAGAGAAGTTAATTGATACATGAGGTATGGGTGATAAAGGAGGTGGAGGGGATGAGGAAGTATGAGGAGGAAGAGATGGAGAAGCTGCTGTTTGAGCAGGTGTTTGAGAAGAGGTAGGTAGAGTAGGAGTTGTGAGAGTGGTAGAGACTAGTGGAGTAGATGATGGTGGTAGAGAGGGATTTTCTCTTTGAGGAGAGGGAGGAGGAGATGGATGAATAGCAGAGTTAGGAGGAGATGGAGTCTTTTCAGGAATGGAACCAGGCTTAGGGATTTGCCTGGTCCATTTGGAGAATAGAGCTATTGACATCCTTTTCCCTGGAGGAATAGGGAGTCCTTTTGACCTACATAGGTCAGGGAAGGAGTGGAAGAGTACTTGACTCATAATCCTCATATATGCATTTTCTTTGTGTGAGTATTTAGAGCCTATCATTTTGAGCAAGCATGTGGCCCAATCCACCTTCTTCTTCAGCACCAGGGCCCCCATGATATTCAGTTGCTGCTTGGGCACTGCATCATGGGCTGAGGTCTTGCATAGCAGGATTTTTCCTACTATATCTGCTAGCAGTCTTTACTCCTCAGAAAAGTCTATTTTCTTTAGATGGATTGGTTTATCCTTTGAAAACTTCATGGTGGTTAGCAGATGCTTGATTTCATCAGGTGTGAGGTCTATAGATTCATCACCTAATAAGGGAGTGATGAAGACTTATTTAGTTATTCTTTAAAAGCTGATTTTCTTTCCCTATTTGCTTTGAACAAAGATAATATTAGGGTGTACCTGATGGAAGATCAAAGGTTGTCCTAATGTGTTCTGCAGATATTGAGACAGGTGTCTCATGAATTGTTCCTTGGATTTCTCCTTGTTCAGATATCTGAACATGAGTCATCAGCTCTGTGAGCTCTGTTTCCAGGATCTTGCATCTTGTCGAGATGAGCTTATCTAGTCCAGCTTCAGCGAACAGAGCAATGATGCTCTTGTAGTTTACTGCGGCAGCTTGGAAAGATGCAAGGTCAATGTCGAAACCAGAATTGGTCTTGGGAGCCATTTTAGGTCAGTGAGAGAGAGGAAGAATTCGGCAGGACTGAGGAGCAAGAAGGATGAAGGATGCAGAATAGTGAAGTTTTCTAACTGAAGAGTCTTTGTAAGTCAGGTGAAACGTCAAAATGCGACACTATTCGAGGCTTATTCGGTACTTCCGTGGATGTGACCAAAAATATTTTAGTATTGCCGCTCGTCTTCATGAAATCGACGTTACGTCGAGTGGAATTCGACGTAAGCGTCGATATAGCCCGCGTTAAGATGCTAGGGTTTCATATCGACGTATGCGTCGATTGTAATCGACGCATGTGTCGATTTCACTTATTGAGTTGAGTCGTCGACGGTGCGTCGATTAGAAGTCGACGTGACTTTTAATTTTCCGGAAAAATTCTAGGTGTTTATTTCTTTTTATTCCTTCCTAATCCTAAAGGTTTCTAAGTTAGTCTTGGACTAATTTTCACAGATAGTTTGATTGATTGTGCCAACATTGTTTGGCAAGGTGGCCAGTTTTGTTACATATGTAGCACTTGATTATTTTAGTATTGTGAGAATTTGAATTTAGAGAGGGATAGAAGTGTTGATTAGGATAGAAAGTTTGATTTAGATGGGAATTTTGGTTAGGATAGAAAGTTTTGTTAGGATAGAGGTGTTGGTTAGGATAGAAATCATGATTAGGATGAATGGGTCCTGAATAGGGGTTAAGATGGAAAGTTTTTGGAGGATAAGCATTTACGTTGCTCTGAGTTCTTATGCGTCGATATCTATTCAACGTATGTTGATAGTTGCGTCGATTTATATTCGGCGCTTTCTCTAGATTGTGTTGATCTGGTATCGATGCATTAACAAAGTTGCGTCGATTTGATGTCGACATACTTTTATTCAAGCGTCGAGTTGAGGTCGATATCCGAGAAATTGCGTCGAGTAGAATTCGACGCACTATCACTCATGCGTCGATATGAAGTCGACGCAACTGTATCTTCATAAATTTTCTTCTTCTTCCCTTTTTCTGATTTTACTCTTATATGTATTGTTTCTTTTGGCTTAGTTGCTTCCTCAGATGAGGTTTGAGAGTCATCAGCTGAATAATATGATGTTTCATCAAATTGTTTTATTTCCTTGAGGGAGTCTTCTTCCTTATTTAGTGAGTCTTTTTCTTGGTTTGATTTGATGGGTTTTGTGAATTTTACAGGGATCATCGAAGCAGGTTTGTTGGATGGAATTTGGCTGATTGAGGGATCAGCCCCTAGACCAAGATTTTTATGTCTCCTTATTTGTTGTTCAGTGATTTCCTTGAGAGTTTGGCTTCTCATCTTTATTGATTCTTCAAAAGCTTTTGCATGGGATACCTTATCCTTAAGGAGCTGGTTTTCTATTCTAGCCCTTTCTACTTCCTTTTCTATGATGCTAGCCCTTACTTCATAATTTTTAGAGCATTTAACCTATCTATTTGTCGGGTTTTTAGCCATATTAATTTGTTCTTTTAGATCATTAATTTCTTGTGTAGCTTTTAGTTGATCTAGACACATTCCCATAAAATCATTTTTGAAATTATCACTTTGAAAATCTATTTCATCAAAAATGTTTACCTCATCCTTATCCTCAGATTCCTCTATGAGAATAAGGCTATTTTCTCTTTCATCTTCAGAAGATATGCTTTTCTCTGATCCTGTCTCACTCCATGAGTTGGTACCATCATCTTTCTTTGTGCCTTCAAATGCCATTAAGCATAGGTCTTCTTGCTTAGGCTCTTCATTGTCACTCTTAGAAGAGGAGCTGTCCTCAGAGTCTGTCTCACTCCAGGCTTCTGCAATAAAGCCTCTTTCTTTCTTCTTCCCCTTTTTCTTGAGATCTTTCTTTTTCAGATCTTTCTTTGTCTTAGCATTTTCTGGACATTCTGGGGAAATATGTCCAGGTTTTCTGCAAGAGAAACAAATAATTTCTTTAGTTGGAGTTTTGCCATACCTTAGTTTTGACTCTCTCCTTCTTGATCCATCTGTCCTGACCCATTTCTTGAATTTTCTGGCCAGGAAACTGAATAGTTCTTCTTCAGTGACAGAGCTTCCTTCTTCTGTTGCTTTTAATGCAATGTTCCTGTCTTTTGAAGAAGTTGGGGTGTTTTCTCTTCTCTTCTTCTCTTCTCTGGTTTTCAGCAGTTGCTCATAGGATCTGAGTTTTCCCAAGAGAGCATCTGTTGAAATTTCCCTTTGTCCTCTTGTGTCTCTTATTGCCCATATCCTTGAGTCCCATGAACTTGGAAGACTCATCAGCAATTTGTCATTGATCTCTGTGAGAGAGATTTCTCTATCCAAGTCCCTTAGTTGATTGATGATCAGACTGAATCTGTCATACATCTCAGAGATGCTTTCTTCATTCTTCTTTTGGAAGTTCTCATATTGAGAGATCAATAGAGCCTTCCTATCTTTTCGTTCATCAGCACTTCCTTCTACCATCTTTATGAGAGCCTCCCAAATTTCTTTGGCTGATTCACACTCAACGACCCTTTGAAAGATTTCATCAGAGAGGGTTGAGACTAGAATATTTACAGCTTTTGCATCACATGTTCCTGCCTTCTTCTCTTCAACTGTCCACTCAGCCTTTGGGACAAGTGTTTGAGTCACTTCACCACTTGAGTCTTTTCTATAAGGCTTGGGAGGACCTGTCAAGATAACATTAAATAAATCTTCATCAATAGAATTCATATAAATCCTAATTCTTGTTTTCCAAAATGCAAACTTTTCAAGATTGGACATTGGTGGTCTGGTGGAAGCATAATCTTTGATTTGTGCCATGTGGAAAGAAATATTTTTCAGAAATATATATATATATATAAATAAGAGGTAGGATCTTTTTGATCAAGGAGTTATCTTTTTTAGATCAACCTAGCTCTGATACCAATTGAAAGTGCACAGTTAACCTCACTAGAATTCTCTAGAGGGGGGGGGGGGGGTGAATAGAGATTTAAAATAATTTGTGCAATTACATTTAAATTTATATGTGGTGATCACAGATTAAGGCTTCCCACACACCAACAAGAATTAAGTAAGTAAAGAAAGTAAATGCAAGAAAAGAAATCACAGCACAACACAAGGAAATATAGTGGTTCCCCAAACTTTGGGTAGTCCACTCTTCTACCCCCTTGGTAGGAAATTCACTATCTTGCACTGAGTCTTTTGATAAGGAGACTCTTAGAACCACCCTGAGTCTTTTGATAAGGAGACTCTTAGAACCAACTGAGTCATTTGAAAAGGAGACTCTTAGAACCAGTACAACTGAATTTTTTGAAGAGAGATTCTAAAAACTCTTTTACAGTATTTGAAAGTGAAATAAAGCTAAAGAAGAAAGAGAGATGATATAAAGACAAGAAGGAATCTTCTTCCTAGCAAGAAGATTGGAAGCACAAGAAGTAGTGAATGAAATCTCTCTTCTATAGTGAGAAGGAGATTGTAGGCCTTTTCTCTCTTTTGTGAGAGCTATCAGTGTATGCAGCAGAGTGGCTTCAGAAGCAGGAGAAGATGGAAGCTTGATCTTTGCTGCAGCACTATTTCTCAATTCTCTCTCTTTTTCTCTTGGGAGCTTTTCCTCTTTTTCAAATGTAAAATGGTGGAACACTACTCTATATTCTCTGCCGACCTCCTTGTTATTTTATAGCTCTGTCCATTCAAATAATATTATAGGAGGATAATTGATTAGTAGACAGAGAAATAGAAAGATAGAAATATTTCCATAATAATTATATCAATAGAAGGAAAGAATTCATTCTGATTTCAAATAATGTCCATAATGGTTTAATCAAATTAGCCAAGAATCTATTAGAGGAAAAGAATGATTCAGAATGGCTATAAAGAATAAATTGATTCCATATAAATCAGATCTATAAAAGAAGGAAAGAGATCTGGCGATTTTTGAATTAGACATAGAAATCGACGTGCGTCGATTATTATTCGACGTAAGCGTCGAATTCGTCCTGGCTGGACGTCGAGAGAAGAATAAGGAAGGTGCGTCGACTAAGGCGCGTCGACTTCTCAAGATGCATCGACTGGAAGTCAGAGCTACGTCGACATAGGATACGTCGAATTCTTCTTAAAGTTACTTCGACTCATTCTGAAAGGAACGTCGATACCACTTCGACGTTGCGTCGAATACTATTCGACACATATTTACTTAACCTTGATTTTTCATTCTTAGAATTCATATTCAACTTATTTTCAGGGGTTAAGAGAAATCATTTTCCCAACAAAGTTCTTGTGGCTGATTGGCTTGGGCCCTCCAGGAGCGTCCTTCGGCTCGCTGCTCTTCGGGGCAACCTTTTGGCTCGCGGGGGGGGGGGGGGGGGGGGGGGGGGGGGATGAGCAGAGTCTCTATCTCGCTCAGAATCACGACCTCTTTCCCTTTTTTTGGAAGGGGTGTCCTTGTTCCTCATCTTAGCTGGGGGCTTCGCGGTGGGCTGGCTCGTAGGCGGCGGCCGCTTCTTACCCGAAGTCGAGCCGGGGGGCCTCTCTGCAAGCATCGGCGGCCGCGATGGCTAGAGAGCTTGAAGAGAGACTTGCGCTCCTCGCATGCAAGGGGCGAAGCGTAATATTGAGCTCTCCTGCAAAAGCGATGAGAACATGAGCGACTAAAATAATAAGGAGCAGTAATGGAAATTTGCGAGCGCGAGGCAAACCTTCCCCTTGCGGGACCGGCAGCAGCGAGTCCACCCTCTGCCGGAGGTAGACGACCTCGAAGTTCCTACCATCCACGTATTGGTAGAGCCTCGCATCGTCACCGCCGAGCGAGGCGGGAGGGAGGTATGTTGCATCATCCCATTGGAGGGGGGAGAAGGGGATATTGCCGAACGGTCCTTTTACCAGGACGAATTTCTGGTGCCAGTAATTGGCTTTGTTCACCGTCTCACAGATGGTAACATGCTGGATCGCAAAGTGGGTTGTCCCATCTTTATACGCATAGAAGGAGAAGCCTTTGCGAAAGACAAGCAGGCTGAATTCGATCTTCTCCTCCCGCAGGTAGCAAGTGAATGCGACCACCACGACGATCGCGTTCGGCGTCAGCTGGATCAATAGGACGCCGTAGTAGATGAGTACCTGAAAAATTCACCAAGATAAGGTCAACATGCTCCTTGCGAGGCGAGTAAGAATTGCGAGGGTCGAGTAGATTACCTGGCGTACTTCTGTCCAGAGTGGGAGCCGCAACCCATTCTCGAAATGAGCAATGGGGATGGCGAGCTCTTCGGTGCATGGATCATTGAGGGTGGCAGAGATCGGCGAGTGGCGAGCTACATACCCCGAAGGGATGTACTGGTCCACCATGGTGAGGAGCTCGTCACCGGTGAGCGAGGCGCCGAAGAAAGTGTGGTCGCAAAAAGCCCCGGCACACCTAGCTCGCCCTTTGGATTCGCCCTCGACAACCATGATGTTAGTAGCTGCGAACTGGGAAAAGAGCGAGTGTGAGCTAGAACTTGCGAGAGGGCCTGGAAGAGAAAAGAAAGTCCTGGAGAACAGTTAATGCAGTAGTTAGAAAGTAAAAGAGAATGACTATTTATAGAAATAAAAAGGGTGGAAAAGATTCGAAGCGCCGGAGGGTGCGGATAGCGGAATCGCGCGATGTTTTTCAACTTCTCGGGGCCTTATCTGCTCCAAGCGGGTTGGCATTCTGACAAAATCTGCTGACTCGCCGGCGAGCCAAAACTGTAAAAAAGTACAAGCAAAAGTCGCGAGGGTAAGAAGATATCTCACGAGCCAGGCATATCAAGCGAAAAACAAGGCGCGAACACAATTAATACGATGATAGAAATCATGCAAAGCAAGAAAGAAAGCTTGAGAGCGAGCGGGAATATCCTTATTACAATGTCCCTAATTGTTCAGAACCCCTAGAAGGGGGGGGGGGGGGGGGGGGTAATAGTAGCGAGAGCAAGAAACAAAAAACAATGAAAGATAGTTGTTCAGTAATTGCGCCATTTCCAGCGGCCACGACCTCGCACACCGGAGCGCGGTGGAATCCTCAGATAGTGGTACACGTGGACCGACTGGACCTCACGCTGCATCAGCCGCATGTAGTCCTCGATTCACGCAAGGTGCACCATAGGTGAGGTGACCTCACCGTGAGCGACCTGCTGTACCTCGGCAAGGACGCGTGCGTTCGCATCCTCCATGACGACAAACCTCTCCTCTTAAGCGGCCCTGGTCGTATATCTCTCGCAGCATCAAGGTGTGCTTCTGAAATATCTCGGCGACTAGCCTTTTCATCTGTTCCGGGTCTCTGGGGTCCCCCAAGAAATCCACGACCTGGCTCGGCGAGGGCGGGGGAGACATCTCCACATCCCCGTGCTCTGACTCGGTAGGCGGGGTTGGGGGAACGCCTGCGAATGAAAGAAAATCAGCATAAGAGGTAGCGGGAGAGATAATCAGTAGAAATTATGTAACCTAGTGAGATGAGAATGGTACGGAGTCGCGGGCGAGAAGAGCTTGGCTGGCCCTTGAAGGCTTCAGTGAAGTCCAGGGTAAGGGATTTCCCTAAGCCAGGGCGGTGCGTCGTCTCCTCTGCGACCTGGTACTTGGCGAGCAACGAGCCGCCTGGGCTCTATTGGCCCAGAAGGCCGAACCCCGGAGTAATGACATTCTGGTTCAGCGGGTGGGGCGAGCCCACTGGAGTGGGGACTCGCCGCTCCGTAGTTTGGGGGTGATACCCTATGAAAAGGAATAATGCGGGTCAGCGTTCAAAGAGGAGCAATGGAAAGCAAGGGAAACGACTTATCGGGATGCAAGGGCGAGGCTCGCAGGTCAGTGGTCCTCATATCAGGGGGCGATCAGTCCTCCCGGAGGATGCAGGGCGAGACCCCTTTGGCGATGGCCTAACAAGATTGTCCTCGACAGGAGGATCCTGCGAGCAAGAAAATAGAGTTAAGCAAATACCATTGGAATCGTCGAATGTTCGATGGAAGAACCTGCGAGGCAGCTCGTGGCGGGGAGGCGAAGACAGAGGTGATGACTCGTCCTCCCCAGGCGATTGTTGGATGGTCTTCGCCTTTTTCGTCTGAGGCGGAGGCGGGGCAGGCTCCGGGGAAATCCAGGGGGCGAGCTCGGTGGCTCTGGCCTTTTGTGCTGTTTGCGAGGCCTTGAGGCGAGCCAATAACTCCTCCCTCTTGGACATCTTGAAGAAAGCAGTAGTGATCCGCGAGATAGAAAAGAAGGCGAAAAAGTTCATGAGCTGGTCAGAGAGGATGGTATTTATAGCCTTGGGCATGGGGCCCACCAAAAGATTCTCACCACGTCACCAAGGGGCCGGCGAACACTAGGGGTTAGATGTTTCTTCGCGAGCCTAAATTAGCTTCACAAAGAGCGAGGATTGTGTACAACCCCGGTGTCCTCCAGGGGGTCAGCCGAGACAATGGAATCATCAGGTGAAAGGAGTCAGAAGGCTAGCGAGCCAGGGCGTCGGGCGAGCCAGGCTCTCGCCGGTCGCTCGCGGGAGGGCGAGCGGGCCAAGAGCCTTGTCGGTTACTCACAGGGAGGCGAGCGAGCCGAGTCTCTCGATTCGCGATGGAGGCTCGTGTGGGCGGCTCGCCCAGGAAGGATTCATGATCATTTTTACCTAAGAACCCCTGGTGGTCTGCAGTTAACCCTTCCAAACAGCGGAGTTTGGCTGTTGGCAGACCATTTGGGGCTGCGTATAGCAAAAGAGTAAGGAGGAATCCTACTATTAGCAGACCAGACTTGAAAAACTATAAATAGACCTTGAAGGGCACCTTGGGAGAGGAGTCCAACCTCAGTTCTCTGCGCTTCTTCCTCCCTAGGTTATCTTGGCTTAGCTCTCAGGCTCTCCAAGGTGCCCAGTCTCAGCTTTGGCTTGGGAGGGGAAGAGCTCAAAGATCTTCCGTGTGTGTGGTGGGACCTCCTCGCTGCGACCAAGGTTCTGTGTTTAGTTGCGAGTCTCCGGTCGGTTCCTTCCAAGGAATCAGTAAGTGCTAGCTGCCCCTCATCTTTGAGTGCCCAAGCTCCACAAAGAAGCCAAGTCCTGGTTTCAACACTACCAAGCTCAGGCTCATAAAGAACCCTACATGACTCAGGCTCACAAAGTACCCTACCAACTCAGATCTATCACAAGATCCTACAAGCTCAGGCTCACAAAGAGCCCTACCAGATAAGAAGGATGTTGTTCTGTTGTAGAAGAGAAGTCTTCCAGATATAAGATTTGAATAGCAGACTTCTTCTTCTTCTTCTTCTTACAAATGTAAGTCCATTGATCTTATGGATTACTGAGTATTCCTTTTGAATCTTCTCCTTAGTTGATAGATGCACTTCTTGTACAGGAGGGAGATTCTTTCTTGTCTTCTCAGCCAAGTGATGATGATTTTCTGCTTGAGCTCTTCTTTTCTTTTCTTGATCAGAATCAATATGTTGTAAGAAAGTCAAGTTTTTTCTGAAATCGACAATTCCTTTCTTTTATACTCTTCTGTAACTTTGCATAAAATACCTTACAAAATTCTTCCATAATTTGCCTGATAGAGTATTTGAAAGAAACGACAGAATAAATTATCATAAATGCCTTGCCGTTCTTGGAACTTGCAGAATATGGAAGTAATAATATTCTCATTAAATACTGTGCAACGGCTATCATTTATTACTCCTTGATTGGTGCGCAAGATAGGCGGCGTGCACATTCCCTGAATACCAATTTCCAAGAACGTCTGCGAATTATATGCAGCTCTGCAACTGTCAAGGCGATAATATTCCTTCAAGCCGATATCGTCTTGATCAATGTAAATGACATATATTCTTCACGACGATATCGTCGACATGCTTCCTTCTTCAAGACTTTACTTGATATCTCAATGATATTGCTTCTTCTAGACGATATCATCTAGATGCTTCTTTTAATAAGACTTAGACTTATCATCAGGCTGACAGTCTTTCTTCAAGACGGTATCGTCTTGATCTTCCAGATGATATAAGGTCTTCAAACCGATGTCTGTCTACATGATCCTTTCTTCATGACTTAATGAGTTATGTTTTTAATCTTCAAGGCTATACCTCTTCTTCAAAATGGCATCGTCGAAACATCTTAGCTGTATCCACGATAAGCTTTCTTCAACTTTCAGGACTATACATTTTCTTCAAGACGATATCGTCGAGACATCTGAACTTAGCTTTCTCAAATATAAGATTTCTTCATCCTTCAAGACTATATGTCTTCTTCAAGACGATATCGTCGAGACATCTAAACTTTAACATTATCAAAGATAAGCTTTCTTTAAGACAATATCGTCGAAACTGACTCGATGATATGACACTGATATAGAAATTTAAGGTTTTAGTTAAGCGAAGGGTTGAAGATGTTTTCCAAAACTATATCTGATAAAGACAAGTGTACCTTATCGTCTATAATATTGGATATTTAGAAATACCAAGGTTGTATTCCACAGGGCGCGTTGATTACTTCTACTTCGAAAAATCACTATTATCTTATCTATTAAATTTTTTGGGTTTTGCTTTACTTAGCTAAAAGAGAAAATTTGCAAACTAAAAGTAGGGTTTAAACGATGGTAAAAAGATTAGTGCTCAATCTAAAATCACCTTGGAGTGAGAATAATCAAGTGAAAGAAAAATAAATCTAATTCCGTTTTAATTAAACTACTTGACCGTGGAGGTTCCCGAAGCTTGAACATGACTCTCTCAAGGTTAATGCCCAACTAAGTTTAAGAAAAATCAACTGGACTCTCATCCTATAATCTATTACCTAAAACTTGCTTTACGCTATGAACCCCACTATTGGATTTGACTCAAATCCGGGAGATTTACGTCATCTTCTCTCGAGGGGTGCGTGCAACTCTCTTTACCCTTGAGTGATCAATATACTTTGAGCCACTCAGCTAGCTAAGTATGAAAACCTAAGCGAAACCCATACATCGAAAATATGGCCTCACTAGTTAAAAATCAAGGGTAATTCAAGTGTAAAAAAAACGGAAAAAGAGACCTTAGAAAATCATAACTTGATAATCTCATCCTCGGATCATTTCGATCGAGCACTAATGAGAAATAGTTAATCATGGTGGAGGGGGAAAAGAGAGTAAGATAAAATTGCATGAAGAAAAGCTAATTAAAAGAGAAAGAGAAGTGAAGAAAATAAAACTAATTTTTATTGAAATAAAAAACTATTACAAGACTTAACCAAGATTACATTGCTAGAAAATGTAAGGATTACAAGCTTAAGAAACTATTGCATTAAAAGGAAACTAGAACATTGCATGAAAGGAAGAAAAAGAGAGAACATGTAAGGGAAAAACAAGAAAAAGCTCACTAACAGCTCTAGCAGCACCTCCCCCTCTCCAAATTTTTGAACCCTGGACTCAAGGAGAGCTCTGGAATTTATAGGAAAAAACTCCAAGTTACACGCCCCCGGTCACGGGCGTGACTGGGGTGCGTGTAAGCACGGTTCATCTCAGCTCCGACAGCGGCATGGGTCTTGCGTGCCGCGCGGCGGAAAAGGGCATTACACGCCCGTGTAATGTTGGTCACGTGCGTGTAATGCGGCAGCTTCATTAAATGTGGCATGGGTCTAGATTTCGGCATGGCAGAAAATAGAGATCATGCGCGAATGTCACGGGCGTGACTTTTGGGTAACGGGCGTGACATGGGTTGACTTCTCGACGACATCTCCTCTTCTCGACGGCAACACTGCTGGCAGGGTCCTATGTTTACACGCCCCAGGTCACGTGCGTGACCTTTAAGTCTCGGGCATGATTGGGGCCGTGACTTGCTGTGGACGAGCTCAAACTGCGCGGCATCAATTTTGGATGGGTATTCAGCTTACACGCCCTTGGTCACGGGAGTGACTGGGGGGGGGGGGGGTGTAATACAAATTTTCCCAATTTGTCCAAAATTTTGCAAAATTGAAATTAAGCTAAGTTAGAATCAAACTTACAAAAAGAACTACTTATAACCTAAAATTGACATGAAAAAGAAAAATTCGTATTAAATAATTACAAAAATTTCAAATAAAAAGTTATATAAATACTACTTATTAAATACCCCCATACTTGAGGTTTTGCTATTCCAGAGCAAAAGTATGAGACATAATTTATAAGACATCCATAAATTTTTTTTATTATAAACTAAAATTTCATTTAACCAAAAGTTAGGTTAAAAATAAATTCTAGGAGGAATTAACTCCTAAGTTATGATAATGATTTGAAAAGAGAGAAAGTGTTTAGGCAAGGACTTCTCAAAATAAACAACCAGCAAACAAAATTGTAGAAATTATAAAACTAAATTAGATTAAAATTATAAGAACTCCATCTTTAAAGAAACTTAAGGAAAAATAACCTACTAAATATTGCTCTCTCCATAATTTAAACTAAATCTAAATCTTTGAAACTCAAAATTTATTTTCTAATTTGTATATGTTTAGGAGTAATGAATTTTATCCTCTTACTCCATGCCATATAATCGTTTATAATTCTCTTCTAATAAAAACCCAAAATATATATGTTTAGGAGTAATGAATTTTATCCTCTTACTCAATGCCATATAATCTTTTAAATGATTTTGAGTGCATATGATTAGAGAATAATGAATTTTATCCACTTATTCCCATGACATATGATCTTTTAAAACACTTTTTATGCCATAAAAAGGGGTGAGTATGAATGATTTCTAGCATATAAATTAAATTATGTTGAGAGCAAATTCTAGTAAATTTAAATTTCCTAAGATCTAAAAAGCTAGAAGAAAATATAATAGAAATCTAAAGAGGTTTAGCACATTTACTACAAAATGTAGCTACTTAAAATAAAAAGAGAGGTCATACAAAAGAAAATTCTCTAATCAAGCTCAAATCATAAAATTATTCTTAAAACAAGATTACTTAAAATTTAGATTTAACAAACTATGATAAACAAAATTTTAGCCAATTTAAAACATAAAAATGCTTATAAATATTCTCAACTAAATTTCTAAGAAATCACAAAAACAACAAGTAGGGGCTTAACAAATTTTTTTTTGGTTTTTGTTCTAAGTTTTTCATATTTTTTTTGGAATTTTTGATATTATCTTTTTTTTTGGATTTTTGATAACAAAAGAAAGGAAACTAGTTATAAACCTAACAACACTTTTTTTTGTTAACTTTTGGATTTCCCGAGGTATACCCCATGAAGGATTCTCAACGGTACTAGGAGGTGAGATAGGATGATAGCCCAAACGTCCCTTTCCATGATTTAAATTTTCGAGTTTCTATTTGTTTTTGAATTTTTGGGTTTTAAAAGTGCTAAAATAAAAGAAAACACAAGAAAAATATATTTTTTAAAGATTTTCTTAATTAAGAACTACATTTTTAAGAGCTATTTACACCCCCATACTTAAAGTTAAACATTGTCCCCAATGTTTAAAACTAAGTATGAAGTAAATAAAAGAAAAAGTAAATAATGTGCAAGACAAAACAAAAAGAAATGCAAGATAAAAGAGAAGGAAGAAGAAATAAAAAGGGCTTCCCTGGTTTTGAGGATGCGAGGGGGGGGGGGGGGGGGGGGGAAGTGACAGTTACCTACAAAACACGTTAAAGAAGAAACAAAAACAAGAGAAAACTTAAGACGATGCCCAATTGACGCTTACGATATTGGTGGAAGAATTATTGAATCACTCTTTTCGTTCGATAGATCTCCTGGAAGATATAACTTAAGACACTGCCCGTTTACTTTGAAGGAACCTTTTTCCAAGTGAGAAATTAGAATTGTCCCATTGGACCAAACCTCTTTAACAATAAAGGGTCCAAACCATCGAGATTTTAGCTTTCCTGGAAAAAGGCGAAGACGAGAATTATAAAGGAGGACGAGATCGCCCAATGAAAAAGTTTTAGGAAATTTTATATGCTTATCGTGATAAAACTTTGTTCGCTCCTTATATAATTTGTTACTTTCGTACGCATTCGCGCGCCACTCATCTAATTCATTCATTTGAAATTTCCTTTGCTCGGCAGCTAACGTAGAATCGAGATTTAGAAATTTAAGAGCCTAAAATGAGCGGTGTTCTAGTTCGACCGAAATGTGGCAAGCCTTGCCATAAACCCATCGATATGGTGTACAACCGATAGCGGTCTTGTACGCCGTTTGATAGGCCCATAGCGCGTCATCGAGCTTAAGTGCCCAATCCTTCCGATTTATAGATACAATTTTTCTAATATTCACTTTAATTCTCGATTTATGACTTCGATTTGGCCGCTCGTTTGCGGGTGATAAGCAGTGGATTGTTTGTGCGTGACACCATATTTTACTAAATTTTTTGTGAATTGGCTATTGCAAAAATGGGTGCCCCGATCACTAACTATGGCGCGCGACGTGCCAAATCGAGACAATAATTTTTTTAAGAAGTTAACGACGACTCGTGCATCATTGGTGGGGAGAGCTTGCGCTTCTGCCCACCTCGACACGTAGTCGACCACAACTAGAATATACTTGTTTGAATAAGAGGGAGGGAGAGGACCAACGAAATCAATACCCCAAAGATAAAAAATTTCACATTCTAAGAAAATATTTTGGGGCATCTCATCCCGGCGAGAGATGTTCCCTGACCGCTGGCAGCTGTCGCAAGTACTCTCAAGGGTGTGAGCATCTTTAAAATGCGTGGGCCAGTAAAAGCCCGCCTCCAATGCTTTTCTTGCGGTTCGGTTCGCTTGATAATAACCACCGGTTGGTCCCTTGTGACAATGCCGTAAAATTTTTAGACCGTCCTCACTTGAGACACATCTTCTCACTACCTGGTCTGCACAAACACGAAATAAAAAGGGGTCCTCCCAAAAATAATTCTTTAAATCAGAAAAGAATATCTTCTTTTGCTGACTCGAGAATTCTTTTGGTAGGACTCGGGCTACTAGATAGTTAGCCAAATCCGCAAACCAGGGGGGTGAAAGATGAATTTCTATTTTCGAGAGAGAGGAGGCACTCTTCAGGAAATTTATCATTAATGTCGGCTTCTATTAATGCTACCGAAGCGGGATTTTCTAATCGAGAAAGATGATTGGCCACCAAGTTTTCGGCTCCCCTTTTGTCCCGGATCTCTAAATCAAACTCTTGCAAGAGGAGGATCCATCACAAAAGACCGGGTTTGGCGTCCAATTTACTTAAAAGATATCTAAGAGAGGATTGATCTGTGAAGATGATAACTTTTGAGAGAGTGATATATGACCTAAACTTATCAAAAGCAAAAATGATTGCTAGAAGCTCCTTCTCGGTAGTGGTGTAGTTCGCTTGTGCTGATGTGAGTGTCTTGCTCGCATAATAAATTTGGTGGAAATACTTACTCACCCGTTGACCTAATACGGCGCCTACCGCAATATCACTCGCATCGCACATAATTTCGAAGGGTAGCGACCAATTTGGCACAACTAGAATTGGAGAATTTATAAGCTTTTCTTTGATAAGTTTAAAGACCAAATGACATTCGTTGTTGAAAAGGAAGGAAGACTATTTCTCGAGGAGATGGGTTAACGACTTCGTGATTTTGGTAAAATTATTGTATAAAGTGCCGATAAAACCCCGCGTGACCTAGGAAACTTCTAATAGCTTTTACATTCATTGGAGGGGGAGTTTTTCAATTACTTCGATCTTGGCCCTATCGACCTCGATCTCTTCGTTGGAACAACCATATTACTGATTTGGGCTAGGATCACTATCTGCTGACTAGGATCAAGTTGACCCCAATGTATAGTCAATGGGTCAAGAGTTTAGGCTGTTAGAACTCAAGAAATCATTCAGGTTCTGCGTTTGACGAATGGCTTGCTCTCAGCGTCTCAGCGGTCGACAAATTTGCTCAGTTCAGCGGTCGACGAATTCTTCAGTTCGATGAACTCAGCTCTGCGTTCGAAGAATAAGTATCAGACCTTCAGATCGACGAAAGTTCTTCTCAGCTCAACAAATTTAATTCTTCTAGCCAGATTCATTTGAGGTCGACGAACTCAACATTGTGTTCGACGAAAATCTTGAGATCGACAAAAATTGCAATACATCAGATTTATTTCAGACATATTATATTATTCATTCTCTGAACTCAGATCTCTTCTACAATGGCTCTATTCTTCTAGATAAGTAAGATTAATATATTTCCTTGTATTATTCCGAAATTATAGCCGTTGACATTTCTCGGAAAAGGACATTTCATGGAAAAGGAAAAGAGATATATGACATGTCAGATTTATGGTTCCCAGATATTTTTCTTCCTTAATTCAAGGGATTTGATTTTAAAATATTATCAAAAGAAAAGGGAAGAAGATATACAACATTACTTCCATAGTTTTACGATAGGTACTGTTGGAACATGGTCTTCCGCATCTCCTAGGTTTGAGAATAACAAATCCTATGTGTATTTGATCTTGTGTGTTCAAGTGTGCAGGTTAACATAGTCCATATGACTCAAGGAGTACTCATGATGACTGCCCCCAAAATTGAGGCCAAAATTCGAACAAGCTCACTAGCGCCGGCGGTAGCGATAACGCTCGGCGCTAGCATTGATTAGCTTGATTCCGGCGGCATTTTTAGAAGGATCTAGCGCCCGACGGTAGCTACTAGCGCTGGCGGTAGCATGGCGCACAAGAGGCATAGAGCAAATTGTTGCCACGGATGGGAGATTCGGCCGCGCAAGATCATTCCTAATCCGGGCTAGCGCCGGCGGTAGCGCTAGAGCCGACGTTAGCGTGAAGGCTATAAATTGGATGCTTTGGCTCCGAATTCTTCATCCTCCTCCAATCCCAAACTCCAGAGCTTCGTGCCACAGCAGAGAGAGGAAGATTCAGAGCGATACTCCCACAATTCCATAAAGCCTTAAGGAGATCCGTGGAGCAGATTTCAACACGCGTCATCATCGTAACAAAAGGCCGCATCGACTACGATCATACTCTGCGGGCCTTCGTCCACTTCTCCAAGAGATCCACATAGAGGGAGTTTTTATATTATTGTCTTTTCATTTCATATCTTTTCTGTAAACGGTAGTGAAATCGCCTCGTGTAGGCGACTAGGTCTGGGGTAGGACTTAGGGCTGAAATTCGCCTCGTGTTGGCGACTAGATCTAGGTTAGGTCTAGGGGGTGCTCGAGGCCTTTCTGGGGATAGATCGGCTAGAGCGGCATGAGGCCGTATCTGGGGAGAGATCGGCTAAAGCCAACCGGTTCGTGGGGATACGAGTCGGTATAGAAAACGAAAAAGGAATTTTATTATTTGCCTTCGATCTCTAGCGCCATTGAGATCAAGTTTTGTAAAACATTATTTGATATTAATAAAGCATGTCTCTTCATTATTGTTTTACTTGATTTCTCATTGTTTCAAATATTGCAATATTCCAAAGTTTTTCTAAATAAAATCTAAAGTTTTTGAAAACCCTTATTCACCCCCCCTCTAAGGGCGCCGACCGATCCAACAATTGGTATCAGAGCGAGGTTTTATTCCAATCGGCTTAACAACCGGGAATAATGGCGTCTCATGATCTCGCTTCAACTAGTGGGGCAAATTTCTGTGAAGATGAAATATCACATAAACCACCCTTGTTTGAAGGAACAAATTATAAAGGATGGAAAATCTTAATGGAAAAATTTATTAAAACTTTAGACATCGAAGTATGGAACTTAGCAATTATAAGACGTGCGGATGAATCGAATAAAAAAGAACGTCAGCTAAATGCCAAAGCCAAACACTATTTATTTTGTGCACTATCTAATGAAGTTTTCAAATTTGTGTATTGCTTTTCTAGTGCTTATAAAGTATGGAATTTTCTTGAAGAAATGTATGATCTACCTCTCACAGGTATGGAACAAACACAGGAGGAAAAGAACATATAAGCATCCATTATCATTCAAGAAGATCTTTCTCGGAGCGAAGCCATGGAGAATATTGAAATAGAAAAGCAGAACAATACACCAAGAGAAAAAGAAGAAGAAAACTTACTTTTGGAAGAGTGCCAAGAAGAAGACAAAGGAACAATATGTTCAAAACCTCCCTCATCCAAAAGCAATGTAAGGAAATCAAATTCTATCTTTTGTACTTCTATCTCTTCATTACAATTGTTACAAAATACTATGCGCAAAATTAAGAAATTAAAGAATGCTAATAAACTATTGCGCTTAGAAAATAAAAATTTAAAAGCAAAAGTTAAAGTAGTATCAAAATCTGATTTATCTAGCTTTACTCATGTCACTTCAATTGAAAATACAAAACCTTGTCTTGATTGTAATAATATTAAAGAAAAATTTAAGGAACTTGAAAAAGAAATTATTTTTATAAAAAGACAAAATGAAAAATTATGTTTAGAAAATTCATCTTTAAAAATTAATTGTGCTAAGTGTAAGGACTATGAAATTGAAATAAAAGAGATGGATGAAACATTTGATGAGTATAGGGATAAATATGAAAAACATATTGACTCAATTGTTGCCACTCTTAAAAATAGCACAATAAATTATAATAAAGCTAGACATAATTTAAAAATCAAGAATGATAAACTAAAATCAAAAATCAACTTGCTTAAGGAAATCATTAAGAAAAACGCTCAAAACATTCATTCACAATCTCAAGGTATATCTAAAAGCAAGTTGAATATAATTTCTCAAAATGTTGATAAATCAAACAAAGGAAATAAAAAATATCAAGTGCTTGAAAATAAAATTCCAAATCATTATCACTTACAAAATAACCACTCTCCCAACATAAACTTAAAGATAAACAAATTTCCTATAAAGAATGTTTTGCAAAATCATCATGGAAATTTGATAAATAAGAATAATAGTAAACCAAGTCTTGAATGGAGACCAAAAAGCAAAAATGAAAACTTAAATGCAAGGATCCATTCATCACATTCTTTTCCCAACTTAAATTCAAATGAAAATAAATTTCCATTATATAATAAATTCAAGAGTAATGATTATGGAAATTTGAAAAACAAAAATTACATTTTTTTCATGGTTCGAATGGAAACCCATACTTAAGAATGACACATTAATGTCAAACGAAAGGGCCCATTCAAACATATCTCCCCAAAAGAAAACACAATGTATTTGGGTACCCAAAGGAATCGTCACTCCCGGTCCTCTTTGGATACCTAAATCTCTTATTCATTAGTATCCCATCATTTGCATGAAGTAGAAATCAATTAAAATGAAATACACAAATTTCTACTTCATGATGTGCTTTAATGTCTTTTCTATCTTTTTCTTTTTGTGTTCTTTTTAAACTATCATGCCATGGTCATCCTATATAGTATTGGAAATATGATTTTATCTCATAAAGCTTAATGAGTTTATAAATCATTTTTGATCAAAATTCAAAATCATATTTTTATTTTGATGACCTATCTTTTATTATTATAAATATCTTATATTATCCATATGAATCAAACTCTAAATTTGCTATAAGATATTTCAAATTAAATCCGGTTATTAGGCTATTAAGATTCTTAGCCTTCACCAACAATTGGTTTAGTGAAATAACTTGATCTAAAAGAAAATTCAAGATTTAAATAAAAGCTCAACTTTCCATATGGGAGTCATTGTTCACAACAAAAAATTATATTGTGTTCTCTCCTTGATGTCAAACATGATCTAAACCATCACTATTGTTCACCTATCAAAAAATCACAAATATATATTCAAAATTCTTAATTAAAGGAAAATCACTAAAATGTGTTGAAAGAAGTTATCCTCATAAAGAATATTGAATTCACAAACACCACCATGATCTAGTGATATCCTTTGCTAAACATCTCTAAAATCATAATTCATATCAAGAATCATCTATAAACAACTATCACAAATTATATGATAACATTTGACATTATAATTGTTTACCATGGTTGGTGTTATGGCATATTACGTGTGTATTGTGATTTATTTCTAGTTTAGACCTTTGAATCATTTTGATATCAAATCAAATAGAATTGTCACTCCATTCTAGGTCTCTAAGTTGAAACACAATCAAACTTCGGCATAACATTAATCTCAAATTTATCATACTAACATTGTCACCTAAAGAATATTTATATCTATGTTAGGTTTTATATGTCAGGGCATATCCATGTTACTATTTGCGTGAACATTACTCCTTGTTCACCGAAACCATGCATATTTGATGTGTTTAAACATGATATCTTGGGTTTTCATTTCCTATTTTTTTAAGTTATAAGCACAAGTCTTTAGAAAAGTCAAAATGAAAACATAAGTAAATATATCTCGTGCAATGATTCTTTTGTCAAGTCATATAAGAAATCGCTAACGTTTCATGCAATTTGGACCATCCAAAACATCTCCTAAAAATCTGCAACTTCAGCATGGAACTAATATTGGGACACCTAATCAAGACCACCAATCAAAATTTCTAAAATCTTAAAAAATCGTTCACTGTCTCCCGCGCTAGCGCTACCGCAGGCGCTAGCCTCCATGTTCATTTTTCTATATTTTTAAATTTCTAAAAATCCCTTAAAATATATAAATCTATATTTTCTACTTAGTTTTGCACTTCTGTGTTTCTTTATTTTTTTGAAAAATCAAATACAAAACTACAAAAACCAAATTACAAAAAAATATGTTTTGTTTTTTCGCTTGTGTTGTTTCCTTTATATAAAGTTCATCTTTATGCAAAAATCAAATATAAAAATTACAAAGGCAAAAACTACAAAAATATGCTTTTATTTGTAAAAATAAACTACAAAAATATAAAACAAAATAAAAACAAGTATCAAAATTATTCTTCTGAACTTAACTTTTCTATGTATCTTGCGAAAGGGTGATTTGGGCTATCATCCCATCATATCACCTAGTACCGGGCGAACCTCTCACAAGGTAGCCCTCGGGAAGTCCAAGATCAATTTTATGAGTTCAAACTGTAAATAAAAATTACTCTTTAAAAATATCAAAAATATTGTATGAACTTCATTGAAAATCAAGCATGATTTAATCTATTATTTAGGACTTCTATAATGTTGCAATTTATCTTTTCAAACTACTTTGAACATTGCCTTCATCATGCTTTGATACATCTATTAATATGTGCATAATTTATATTGAAAAAGTTGTGTAGAACTATGCGTAGCATGCCTCTAAGTATGAGTAATGTTTTATGTTTGATAATGATCGCAATTCACTCACTTATTTTGGCATTGTCTACTTATGTGTTTAATCTAAGAATGTTTGTGTATGTTTTGTAATAGTACAATGAATTAAAATTGCACAAGTATCTTACCTACACAACCTTTATTTGCACTTTTAAAAGTTAAGAAAAGTGGTTATCTTTTTCATAAATTATATTGGTTTACAAAACAAGTGTATACGGAGAACTTTGTACAAAACAAAATCATAAAATAAAGTGACAAAGATAACTCCACCAAACACTACTTGAACCTCCTGATAAGTCTTAATAAGCGTTGTGAGGTTGAGCACCTTGGAAAGAATAATAAAGTATCTTGTGCAAACCATAACTTTCTTTCAAAATAAAAACCACTTATTCTTAAGTACACCGGATCACAATAAAAATCAATCTTGAAGAATAAAACTATGTGATCCCCCAAGCACTACTTTGCACCCTGATAAGTCTTGATGAGCATTGTGTGTGCAGAGCACCTTAGTAGTTGTACATTTTTATTTGTGCATTGAAGTGAGTGGAAGTAAAATTATGTGTGTTTTATTGTGCTCTTTACTTTACATATTACTTGTATTTTTGATTAAAACATTTGTTTACTCTATTCAAAATACACTTTTATGCACATCATTATCTTCCATAACACTTCTTCTCATGAATATTGGATACTAATGCTAATTCTATACTACTCTTTATTTATGAAATGCACTAGATAACCTAGCAAGCTTTCTACAATGTTTGGTATATTTTGAAATTGTGAATTAAAGTAACATTGTAGTAATCTCTTTTTGATAAGATTATTTCATGCTTGGTTACTGTATTGTCAAAAGAAATATTTTAAATGCAAAATGATTTACAAAAACATCTTCTTTTTGAAATTGTACTCATATATCTTTTTATGAACCATCATTGATTACCATAAGATGTTTTTTGTACTTCTATATGTCTTCCGCATCATAACCATATAATTGTTTTACCTTGCACTTTAATACTTATTTAAAATCTTTCATCTTGTGAGCATCATCACTTGAATCTTCAAATTCCTTTCTTGCAACAAGTGGTAGACTTGCTTGGTAAACTTTATATTGGTTGAATTTTTTTTTGCTTATAACTCTGATATATTTCTATTCTAAACACTCCTCCAACAAGTGAAATATTGCTTATAAAACATCTTTTTTTTAACTTAAACTCTTATTCAGTATTATGATGTTTCTTTTTCGAAATCTTCCGTAATACTCAAACTCTGATTCATTCATGAATTTCAATATAGCTATGTGAGTTTTATTTCAAAAATTCCAATAAAAATATAAACCCATATGCTATGATTTTTCCCATTAGATTTAAATGCTTAATGTTTCCAATAATTGTTATCCATGACTTCATTTCTCACCATCGCAGGGGCGTAGGGTTATAGACATTAGATAACCTTATCTCTAGTCATGTCTTGTCCTTAACCGGGGAGGGTTCCAGTGGGGCCTTGCGAGGCACTGGGGGGAAAGAGTGCTAGGTTAAGTTTTTGTCTAGTGTTTGCATATAGGATTAACACCCCAACCTACGGCATGTTTGCAGCTCCTCATGCCCATCCGTCACTTAGTACGGGGCTAGGGTGTTGACATATTGTCTGGGTAGATTGGTTACTTGGAAATCATGATTTTTTTAGGCTTACAACTCTTATTTAAAGGGGAAATCATTATTTTTTGCTAAACTCTGATTTATAAAAGGGGGAGAACTACAAACAAAAGGGATAAAATAAGTCATAACTCTGATCATTTTCAATGAAAGACAAGTATAAAACTCCTTATCATTTACTTAAAAAGCTCGATCATGCCTTCTCTTTTATTTACACATTTTTTAGTGCTTTGTTTCCCTACCCACTTTTGCTAATAACAAAGGGGGAGAACTAACATGATAAAATGCAAAAAGGGGAGAACTAACATGATAAATATATAATCCGCTATCAAAATGCAAACCCAACATGATTGATTAAGTTGATAACAAACATATTAGGGGAGCATTCACATAGGGGGAGCATGTATTTAGGGGGAGCATGTATTTAGGGGGAGCAAGTCTAACATGCTAGAATCAATTATTATCCTAAGTCATCACTCTCACACACACACAAGTATAGTTTCATCATGCTTATCTATTAATGCTTTGATTTATCATTAATGGATTTGTTATTATCAAAAGGGGGAGTTTGTTGGAACATGGTCTTCCGCATCTCCTAGGTTTGAGAATAACAAATCCTATGTGTATTTGATCTTGTGTGTTCAAGTGTGCAGGTTAACATAGTCCATATGACTCAAGGAGTACTCATGATGACTGCCCCCAAAATTGAGGCCAAAATTCGAACAAGCTCACTAGCGCCGGCAGTAGCGATAGTGCCCGGCGCTAGCATTGATTAGCTCGATTCTGGCGGCATTTTTAGAAGGAGCTAGCGCCCGGCGGTAGCTACTAGCACTGGCGGTAGCATGGCGCACAAGAGGCATAGAGCAAATTGTTGCCACAGATGGGAGATTCGGCCGCGCAAGATCATTCCTAATCCGGGCTAGCGCCGGCGGTAGCGCTAGCGCCGGCGGTAGGGTGAAGGCTATAAATTGGATGCTTTGGCTCCAAATTCTTCATCCTCCTCCAATCCCAAACTCCAGAGCTTCGTGCCACAGCAGAGAGAGGAAGATTCAGAGCGATACTCCCACAATTCCATAAAGCCTTAAGGAGATCCGTGGAGAAGGTTTCAACACGCGTCATCATCGTGACGAAAATGCCGCATCGACTACGATCATACTCTGCGGGCCTTCGTCCACTTCTCCAAGAGATCCACATAGAGGGAGTTTTTAATATTATTGTCTTTTCATTTCATATCTTTTCTGTAAACGGTAGTGAAATCGCCTCGTGTAGGCGACTAGGTCTGGGGTAGGACTTAGGGCTGAAATTCACCACGTGTTGGCGACTAGATCTAGGTTAGGTCTACGGGGTGCTCGAGGCCTTTCTGGGGATAGATCGGCTAGAGCGGCTTGAGGCCGTATATGGGGAGAGATCGGCTAAAGCCAACCGGTTCGTGGGGATACGAGTCGGTATAGAAAACAAAAAAGGATTTTTATTATTCGCCTCCGATCTCTAGCACCATTGAGATCAAGTTTTGTAAAACATTATTTGATATTAATAAAGCATGTCTCTTCATTATTGTTTTACTTGATTTCTCATTGTTTCAAATATTGCAATATTCCAAAGTTTTTCTAAATAAAATCAAAAGTTTTTGAAAACCCTTATTCACCCCCCCTCTAAGGGCGCCGACCGATCCAACCTGTACATTACAGATTTTCGGTACAGGAAGAGAAAGCAAGAAAGTTACAGGAAGAAGAAGAACAATATAGATCATCTTCATCTTCTTCCTCTAGCAGCACTTAATCACTGAGAACAACATCAACAATACTCTCTCAGTCATCAACTGCAAGTTTAGATCTTCAAAAGAGCAACAAAAATCTGAAGAACTTATTCTTCCAGATTAATCAGCTACAGGAAGATCAATTTCATTCAAAAGAAAGCTTCCAGCCATCTACTGTCAAACAATTTCATATCAGACAGAGGGAGCTTTTCTACATCAACATCCACTAGTGTCTTCTCTCATAATATTGACAGAGAAGAACTTCATAACCCTTCCTTACCTCCTCTTGTACATGGTTATAACTCCCTTCAAAAGTTAACCCATTGGTGGCAGGGCACTGATCAAAAACCTGTGGTTTGGTTAGAGCACCTGATCAAAAGCTCACTTGGTGTGTGGACACCTGATCAAAAACCCCTTGGTGATAGGGCACCTGATCAAAAACCTAGTGGATCCTACCAAGTGTGGTAGAAGAGTAGACGTACCCAGATTTATTGGGGAACTACTATAAAATCATTGTGTCTCTGTGCTTGTAATTTTATGTGTTGTTTTGCTATGCTGATTTCCTTATTTAGTTTTTATAAATCACTCTATACACATATATATATCACTATTTTAAATCCGCTATAAAATTAAGGGAAAAGTTTTTAATACTCTATTCACCCCCCTCTAGAGTAAATCTAAGATCTAACCTCACTTTCAATTGGTATCAAAGCGTGGTTGATTATATCAATCACTTTCAACTGATATTCAATTGACTTTCAATTGGTATCAGAGGGTAGTTGATTTTTACAGGCTAACACCTGAATCATAAAGATCAATTAGATCTTAATTTATTTTAGAGTTTGTTTTTGCTAAAAAAACTCATGGCACAGAACAAAGAATATTCTAGCACAAGACCTCCTATGTGCAATCTCAATAAGTTTGCACTATGGAAGGCAAGGATTAGGTTGTACATGAATTCTATTGATGAGGAAATTTTTAATGTTATTTTGACAGGGCCACCAACACATACAACAACAAGTGCTGAAACCACAACTAACAACAATGCTGTTCCACCTCCTGAGTGGACTGAAGCCCAGAAAAAGCAAAGAAGTGCAGATGCCAAAGCTATGAACATTCTGGCACAAACAATGTCTGATGAAATTTTTCAGAAAGTGGTGGAATGCACCTCAGCAAGAGAAATCTGGATCTCTCTCAACAATAAGGTTAAAGGATCAGCTGATGAAAGAAAGGACAGAAGATCCCACCTTATTTCTCAATATGAGAATTTCAAAAAGGGAGAATCTGAGACAGTCGCTGATATGTATAACAGGCTCAGCCTCATAATCAATGAGCTAAAGACCTGGACAAAGTGATCTCCATCACTGAGATCAGTGATAAGATCCTTATGTGCTTCCCCAGCACATGAGACTCTAGGATCAGGCCAATCAAGGAAGCCATAAGCCTTAATGAGATCTCCACTGAGTTCTTATTAGGCAAACTCAAATCCTATGAGCAGCTCATCAAATCCAGGGAAGCTGAGCAATCCACTTTATCTACAGCACCCAAGAAGGAGAGAAGTATAGATTTTCAAGCTGAAGAAGAAGAAAAGGCTCCAAGAGATGAGGAGTTCATGAGCCTTTTAGCCAAAAGGTTCTACAAGATGGCTAAGAGGGACTTCAGAAAGAAGAACTCCAGATCGTGGGAAAAGCCAAGGTATGATAAGTCAAATTCTAAAGAAATCATTTGTTATGCCTGCAGGAAACCTGAACATATTCTGCCAGACTGCCCAGAGAATCAGAAGAAGGAAAAGAGAAAAGAAAAGGAAGATAAAAGACACTCCAGCAAGTCTTCCTCCCATAAGCACAAACACAAAGGAAGAGGATTTGTAGCAGAAACTTGGAGTGAAACTAAATCAGAATCATCATCCAGCTCATCTGATGATGAAGAAGAATCAAAGGAGAATGACCAATGCTTGATGGCCATTTATGACTCAAGCAGTGAGTCAGTAAGTGCATCTTCATCCAACTCTTCTGATGATGAAGATGATGAAGAAGAGAATTTCTGCATGATGGCTATCAATGCCTCAGCAAACAACTCAGATGAAGAAGAATCAGAATCAGAAGCTGACAATGATGCAGATCAGGTAATTTCTAATTTTGATTTCAGTTCAATTGAATTCAAAGATGAATTCAAAGTTCTTTGCTTAGACTTAATAAAATCTGAGAAGGAAATAATCTCTCTCAGAAATAAGCTAGCTGAAATGGATAAATTAAGTGAAGATAATGTTCTTAAGAAAGAATTGGCTGCTGTTGGATCTGTAGGCGCCCTTAGAGGGGGGGGGGGGGGGGGTGAATAAGGGTTTTAAACTTTTTACTTTATTTCACAACACTTGTAATTATTTTAGAGAAAAGCCATACCAAAGAAGAAATCAAGTAATATAAAAGAGAGACATGATTTTATTAAACTTGAAATAAGAAATTACAAAACTTGATTTCTTATAACGCTAGAAATCGTGGGTGATAAATATAAAATATTCTTTTCATTTTCTATACCGACCCTTCTCCCAAGGACCGGTTGGCTTTAGCCTGTCTCTCCCCAGTCAAGGCCTCAAGCCGCTCTAGCCAATTCTTCACCAGAAAGGCCTCGAGCACCCCCTAGCTCTACTCCCTAGACCTAGTCGCCAACACAAGGCAAATTACTCCCTAAGTCCTACCTAGACCTAGTTGCCAACACGAGGCAAATTTCTCTACCGAACAAAAGATATAAAAATAGTACAAATGAAAAATAATAACTAAAGATAAACTCCCTCTTAGGTTGAACTCGAAGATCTTGTCGAATGTGCGCTGAAATAATCCTTTGAGTTGATGCGTGCGGCCTTCTCGTAGAATAAGCGTGTTGGTTCTTTCTTCGAATTCCTTGCATTCACGAACATTGACGGAGTTGTCTTGGCTGCTGCTGAAGGCTCTCACGAGTGCTCTGAAATAAGGCTTTAACAACTTCTGTAACAATAAGCCACAACGAAGGAGGCGCTGCTCATTAAATAGATTCGACAGCTACCGCCTGCGCTAGTACTACCGCCCCGTGATATTGGCACGACACGCACACTGTTCGTAGCAGTTAAGGCAACTTTTGAGTGCAAATGGTTATGACAGCCTAGCGTGCCACGGTAACACTATCGCCCCGTGATAGTGCATTTTCCTTCCTTCAGCCAATATCTCTTTCCAAATTTGCCCCTCAATCAACTGCAGACTGGATGTTTCCAAAAGCTACCACCGGGCCTTAGACCTAACGCACCGCGATAGTACTTGCCAAACATAGCGACCCGTCGACATTCCTTTTTCTCCACTTTCCTTTCTGTCAATAGTTTCCAAAAATGCTAACGCCAGCGTCAGTGCTAACGCTCCGCGATAGATCATTTCGTCGGGCGCATCTTTGTCGAGCTGACCTCAGCTTTCGTCGATCTCAATCTGGTTCGTCGAATGACATCATTTTCTTTGAACACCATTTCGTCTTTCGGACGCTAGCACCAGCGTTAGTTCTAACGCGCCGCAGTAGAGCTGTAGTTCATCGAACGTGCCTCAGCTTTCGTCGATCGTCGAACGCCCTGATATGAATTTCGTTGAACGGGCTTCCGCGTTCGTCGTTCGTCGAACGGAGCACCAAGTTCGTCGAACCCAGTTCGTCGAATGGAACTTCCAGTTCGTCGAATGCAGGTTTCCTTCTCAGCGGTTTCTTCTCAGTGGGTGTTAACGCCAGCGGTAGTCTTAACACTGCGCGGTAGAGCTTTCAAATCTTCTCAGCGGTTTCATCTCAGCGATTTTGTCTCAGCAGTTTCTTCTCAGCGATTTGCTAGCGCCAGCGGTAAAGTTAACGCAGCGCTGCAGCAACAACACAGCGCCGTGGAGATTTGAAAGCACAAAATCCTGCATACTATAAACACAAAACAAGTATGATCAAATACAATAGGATTTGTTATTGTCAAACCAAGAGATGCGGAAAGCATGTTCCAACAAACTCCCCCTTTTGATAATAACAAATCCCCTTAGAAAGAAATAATTCAATTGATAGGAATTTGTGTTTATAATACAGATAAGCATGAAAGTTAAGATATGTGCATAAGCTCCCCCTAAATGAATGCTCCCCCTAAGTGAATGCCCCCTACAACTAATCTTTCTATGAACTTGACTCCCCAAACTTGTTAATTTCTTTCAAATTTATTCTCCCCTTTTGGTATTATCAAAAGAGGGTGGAGAGGAAGGCCAACAAAAAGTGTGCAATTACTATGTAGAGAGGGAATGAACATGATAAAGAGTTTAAACACTAAGGAAAAAGACAATAGATAGGAGTGAAAAGAGAATGTGAAGAAATAGTCATAAAGAAACCACTTGTTGGGAAAAATGTATTCATGATCGAGCGTACAAGTAGTAAAGATGTGGAAAGCATGACGAATTAATGTTTTTTGTTAAGTGAACATCTATATAGGAATTGTGGAGCATAGTAAATGATTAAGAATTTTAGACATAACAAAATAGATGTTGTAGCATTTTAAGTACACCAAATAATTTCAGTTTTAACATAGCTATACACTAGTTTAAAGGTATGCAATACAGAGTTCTCATGGCGTAGCAGAAAAAAATATGTAAGCATGATATAAGTTATCAAGACAAGATAGAAGAATACAATGTTCAAAATTTAGAAATCAAGTACACTTATACATTGTAATGATCATTCAAAGCTATCTAGTGCATTTACTTAAGAGTTTAAAGAATACATGTAGATATGCAATAGACTCCCATTCTCATGAGTAGAAGGCTTACAAGTGATAATGATGTGTACAAAATAGTGTTTTTGATAAAAGTATACATATGAGTTAATCAAATCACATGACATGTATTATTGAAGAAGCACTTTTAGAGTTACTTCTACCCACAAAGCTATATAAAATTTTCAATGCACATAGAAGAATAGTACAACTACCAAGGTGCTCTGCACACACAATGCTTATTAAGACTTATCAGGGTGTAAAGTAGTGCTTAGGGAATCACAGTTATTATTTTGAATTTTAGGTTTTTTTTGTGATTCGGTGTACAAGAAGAAGTATGAAAAAAAATGTTTGCGACAAGACACTTTACAATTCTCTCCAAGGTGCTCAACCTCACAATGCTCATTAAGACTTATCAGGAGGGTGAGTAGTGCTTGGTGGAGTTATCTTTGTCAATTATTCATATGAATTTTTTTTGCTTAACGACAAAGGTCTCCGAATTCACTTGTATGTGCAAACAAAAAGATTTTTGAATAGACACACTTCTTCAAAGATAAGTGCATGAAAAAGATTTTAACATGTGGTGAAGGTAAAACTAAGCATGCCTAACAATTTTTTTATGTTGTTACACTACACAATCATGTAAGAGAAGATTAAATGCATATGTAGTTTGTCAAAAAGTGTGAGTGAGACAAAATCATTAGCAAATATAAGCCATTTACCCATACATAGAGGCACATTATGCAATACTACACATGATTTCTATCATCAATTTCAAAGCACACATAAGATAATGATCAAGGCATGATACAAAACAATGTTATTAAGATACTTGAAATAGAGAATGAAACATTGTATACAAAACTTGGCAGGATAGACCATATCATCCTTGAAACATAGAGAATTACATCAGTTTATAAATTTTATGTTTTTTCAAAAAAAAAAAAAAAATAAATAAATAAAAAGCATGTTTTTATTGTTTTGATTGGTTTTTCAAATTTTGTAGTTGGTTTTGATATATAAAAAAAACAAAACAAATTTTATTTTGTAGAAATAAAACAAAGCATGTTTATGGTTGGGTTTTGATTTGTTTTAGAGTTTTTTTTGTGTTTAGAATTTTTTAGAAGAAAATAACAGACACTGAAAAAATAAAGACTGAAAAAGAAAACTGGAAATTCAGAAATTACCCACTAACGCCAGCGGTACCCAGCTATCGCCTGGCAGTAGTGACAGAACTAGAATTTTGGGGAAAATGTGAAATTTTTCAGAATTTTTCTTTTGAATATATTTGTGCAGATTTGTGACAATGAAGTTCAGTAATGAGATCAGACATATGCATACACAAAAATGTGGATTTTCCAAGTTTAATCTAATATGTCCAAAACCCCAAATTCTAGCCTAAGGTGTCACAATACACTTTCAAAATACTTGTGTTTTTCACATGCATGAGAGTTCAGAAATAGATAATATGAAAAACATAAGATAACATGTTTGAGCACGAATATGCATGAGTGACATGATCGTAACTAGGTGAAATAATATTCATGCAATGTGCACAACATATGTATGTCTAAGGTCAAGATACCCTAACAACATGTCTACACCCAAGCCCCGTACTAAGTGACGGATGGGCATGAGGAGCTGCACGCATGCCGTAGGTTAGGGTGTTAATCCCACATGCATACAAAAGACAACTCTCACCCTAGCACTCTTTCCCCCTAGTGCCTCGCAAGGCCCCACTGGAGCCCTTCCCGGTTAAGGACAAGACATGACATAGTGGTTAAGTTTCTAATGCACACAAACCTACGCCCTCGCAATAGCGAGACACAACATCATGGGTGAATAATCTTTTTGACAACCTATGCTTTTAACATATGGGTTGATTTATAACCTATGAGCTTTTATGCGTGATTAATTTCTTAGTATATTTGATTTTAAAGCAACATAGTTAATCTGAGTTTTAACTTTCAATTACTCTTCTTTAAGATTGATTCATTATGGCAATACAAATATATCTAGCATGAGTGATAATATTTATTAGTTGATATTGCTAGATACGATGAGTTTGAATGTTGTGTTATGCCATAAAGTTAATTGATATAATGTTGCATGTATTTAACAATAGTGATTCAAATTTTAGACATAGAATAGAGCGATGATTCAAATTTAATCATTCATATTGATATAAAGTTAAATCTATGGTCTAAACATAAAGGAGAAACATGCAAGACATAATAAATTCATATAATAATCACGATCACAAACAATGTGTTGGAAGCAATAAGATCTTTTGTAGTTCTACTTGATGTTTGTTTTAAAAGATCTATTGAATTGGAAAGATTATTATACATGATCAAGAATTTTAACATATAGGAATTATATACTCATAATCAATTGTTTCAGAAAATAATATTTTAGATAAATCAGAATTTAGGAAGATTATGCTACCGCCAGCGTTATAACCTAACGCCAGGCGCTAGCAACAGAGTTGAGATTCTCAAATGGTTTTTGCTATTTTTCAATTCTGATTTGACATGATTATGATTAAAATACTAGGGGTAATCAAAATAACGCAAGTATATTAGATACCTAAGTAAAAACTTGCACATTTTATAAATTTAGCCTAATACCCCTAAAATACCTTTTAAATCCATTTCGACAATTATTTCATTTAGTCTTAGAAATATCATGTGACAAATTTAGTTTTCAAATTTTATAAGACTTTTAGTGTACAACCCTGATATTCGCCAAGCAGGGAAATCAAGCGAGACGGGAGTGACGAGATCTGGGCCTCGCAGAGATCGAGCCCCAACCAACAAGACCTCGGCAGACCACCAAAATGGGCCAACGCGGTCCTCGCGAGAACCTCGTCTGCGGACCCTCGTCCTCGCGAGAGCTCCTTCAACATGGTTCTCGCAAAATGACCCTCCGAAGGAGATGTCGCGGGCCATATTCGCGAGAGCTCCTTCCGCGGGCAGGATCTGCGAGAAGGCCGGCGAGAACTTCAACAGTGGGGCTCTCGCGACCCCTTACCTATATGTCATTAGGATCAACTTACCAATTTACCCTCGGTGGTCTGCTCTTAGCCTCTCCAAACAGCGGAGCTTGGCTGTTAGCAGACCCACCCGGGGTGCAGATAGTCAAATCTGAAGGCGGAATCCTGTTATCTGCAGACCGCAAAACCAAAACCTATAAATAGACCTTAATGGGCACCTTGGAAGAGAGGTTCAGGATCTTTGAGCTTTTCTCTCCCTAGGTCGCTTTGGTTTGGGCTCTCTAGCTCTCCAAGGTGCCCGAGTCTTAGCTTTGGCTTGGGAGGGGAAGCGCTCAACGATCTTCCGGGTTAGTGGAGGGACCTCCTCGCTGAGACTAGGGTCTTTGTTCTTTTGCTCGAATCGTCGGCCTTACCTCTCCCGAGGGACCGGTAAGGGCTAGCTGCCCCTCATCTCGGTGAGGGCCCCGAGCTCCACAAGAGATCGAGAAATCGGTTTCAACATTTTGGTGCGGTGAGCGTGGAGCGCGGCTGGTTCAAGAAAGTCCCAGAGAAGAGTTATGGCTAGAGATGAAGAGCGGGGCGAGGAGTTCGGCGAGACCCCTCAGGAAGCAATGGCTAGGATGTTCATGGATTTCAGGAAGGAGGTGCTCGACACCTTGGGGTTCACGGTCACGGCTCTGCGAAGTGAGTTCGCGACCCCGGCACCTCAGGCGACCACTCCCCCAACAGCAGTCGGCGAGAGGGCACCAGGAGGAACGGCTGGAAAAGAAGTTGCCGTTGAACCAGGACATGACAGGGAAGGGCGAGTGCTGTTCGCCAGTCCGGCGAGCCCGGTGTTGGCGAGCTCCGGTCCGGCGAGTTCGGTGCCGACAAGCTCTGCCCCAGCAAGCGCGGCGCAGGCGAGCGCGCGCCAGGAGGATGCGGCGACAGTCGGGGTGGGTCAGGCGAGCGTCGCCCTCGCGAGTGCGATCCCAAGCTTGGCGAGCGAGCTAGGTCCGCGAGCCGAGCGAGAAAAGATGGCAGGAGGGGGAAGTCCCTTCTGCGAGTTGGTGTTGTCTGCACCCGTTCCAGCGGGATTCAGAGAATGGTATAGAGTGTACTACAATGGCAGAGATGACCCAGTTCAGCATCTGCAGTCTTTCAAGGACTCGGTCTCCATTAGGCCGATGTCCGATGCCTTCAAGTGTCGGCTCTTCGCCGTCACTCTCAAAGAGAAGGCTAGGGAATGGTTTCATTCACTTCCGGCAGGCTCTATCTACGCGTTCGAGGACCTGCGCCGAAGTTTTTTGTTGAGATTTTCAACTTCAAAAAGGAGGAAGAAGGACGCTGATTCCCTCTTCGCGGTGAAGCAGGAGTCCAGAGTGACGTTGGCTCAGTATGCGGATCGGTTCCAGGAGGAAGTGCAGCTCACTCAGGAGGTGCCTGGGTTTGCACTTCAACTCGCCTTCACGGTCGGGTTGAAGGAAAGTTTCTTCAAGATGGCGTTGAAGAGGAAGGCCCCCGTCTCCTATGAGGAGCTGATGGAGAGGGTGGCAGAGGAGGTAGCAAGCGAAGAACCCAACCCAGAGCTCACCAAGAGGCTAGCAAAGCTCAGTGAGCCAGAGATGAGGCAGCAAGAGGTCAAAAGAAGGGAAGAGCCCCGGGCCCCGGAGGGGGGATGGAGGCCGCAAGGTGGAGGAATGCAGGGGCAGGGAAGGGGTTATGGCCCCGGAAGGGGTAACCGTTTCGAAGGTCAATGGAGACCCCCCCAGTTGGGGTGGAGGCAGGGCCCGATGCAGTTACCTCCCCCACCTGAACAGGCCATGACAATTGGCCGGGGGAGAGGAAGAGGAGGAAAGATGTGAGGATAGAGCAGATCTGGGGAATAGAGGAGGGATCAGAGTGATCCATGGGGGGGTAGGGGTGGAGGGAACCCGCAAGGCTAGTCTCCATACCATCTACCGCCGGAGCGTAGCGTCAACATCCACCGCTCCACCCCCGGCCAAGAAAATTATTTTCACCCAGAAGGACATGCCGAGCTACGAGGACCCGTTCTGCGACGCGCTGGTCATTCAGACAGCGATCGAGAACTTCAGCGTCTCCCGAATCCTAGTGGACAACGGGAGTTCGGTCAATGTCGTCTTCATGAAGGCATTCGACAAGATGGAGGTGAAACCCAGAAGAGTGTTGGCCTCAGATGGCCCTCTGTTCGGATTTTCGGGGGAGAGGAAGGAGGTAGAAGGAGGAGTGGGGCTCCATGTGACCCTGGGTGGGCAGTCTCGGAACTTTCGCTTTGTCATAGTGGACGCCCCGAGCAGTTACAGCGCCATCTTCGGACGGCCACTCATCAGCGCGTTCCGCTGCGTCCCTTCCACCTTTCATCAGTGTCTCAAGTTCAATGACGGAGGAGTCCAGGTGCGGATCAGGGGGGATCCCAAGGTGGCAAGACAGTGCTACGTGACTGCTGTCAACACCATCTCCTGGATGGGATAAGCTGAGGAGTGGGATAAGATGATGGAGGAGGTGGCCGAAGCCGGAGGTTTGGAGGTAGCCGAAGAGAAGGAGGGAGATGAAGTTCGTACCCAGGAAGGGGTAGCTGAGGTACCCCGGGCGGAAGGAAAGGAAGAAGAGGAGAAGGCCCAGGAGGAAAGGGCGGGAGAGCTGATGGTGGTAGGGAAGGAAGTCGAGGAAGAGACCCAAGCTCCCGCTTGTGCCGAAGAGGAAAGGGCTTGGGGAGAGCAGTCCCGGTTGGAGGCTGTGGACGAGGTCGTGGAGCTCGAGGTCACCACCCGGCTGGGGGTGGTGGAAAAAGTCCGGGTCAGCGGAGAACTCAGCCCAGGAGATCAAGCGGAGATCCTGGCTTGCATACAAAAGAACGTGGACGTCTTCGCTTGGAGCGCCGCGGAAATGCCCGGGATCGACGCGGATGTGGCGTGCCATCGCCTCAACCTCGACCCCGGTGCCCGCCCCATCCGCCAAAAGAGGAGGGCCGTCGCGGACAAGCTAGAAAGGCCCATCCGCGAGGAGGTGGGCAAACTCCTGCAGGCTGGGTTTGTATCGGAGATCCAGTATCCAGGCTGGGTCTCCAACGTCGTTATGGTAAAGAAGGGAGGAGGTAAGTGGCGTATGTGTATCGACTTTTCGCTTCTTAATAAATCATGCCCGAAAGATTGCTACCCCCTGCCCAGAATCGACGCGCTGGTTGATTCAGCCGTTGGTTTTTCTGTAATGTCTTTCTTAGATGCTTTTTCAGGTTACCATCAAATCCGCATGCATCCCCCGGACATCAAGGATGTTTCCTTCATCACGGGGGATGGATGTTATTGCTATAAGATGATGCCCTTCGGGCTCAAGAACGCAGGGGCTACGTACCAAAGAATGATGGATAGGGTCTTCCGCGAACAGAAAGGAAGAAATTTAGAAGTCTATGTCGACGAACTCATGGTCAAGAGCCGAGACCTCGATACCCACCTCCGAGACCTCGAAGAGACATTTGGGACCCTGCGGCGGTACAAGATGAAGCTCAATCCCCTGAAATGTGTCTTCGGGGTGAGCCGAGGGAAGTTCTTGGGCCACTTGCTCACCCCCGCGGGAGTGGAGCCTAACCCGGACAAGGTTAGGGCGGTGATGGAGTTGGGGTTGCCAAGGAATCCGAAGGAGGTTCAGAGCCTTACAGGGAAGTTGGCTGGGCTCAGCAGGTTCCTCTCCAAGGCGGGAGAAAAGTGTGCACCTTTTTTCAAAGTGCTGCGGGGAAACAAGAAGTTTGAATGGACCCGGGAGTGCGAGGAAGCCTTCCAGGCTCTGAAAGAACAGCTCACCCTAACCCCTCTGCTCCAGGGACCGAGGCTCGGAGAAGACCTATCCCTGTACCTGGGGGTAGGGTCCGAAGCAGTAAGTTCCGTATTAATCCGGGAGGAGGGGAAGAAACAGTTCCCTATCTACTATGTCAGCCGAGTGCTGAAGAAGGCAGAGCTCCGGTACCCGATCTTAGAAAAGTTGGCCTTCACATTGGTGGTGTCAGCCCGGAGGCTCCGGCCTTACTTTCAAGCCCATTCAATCAAGGTAGTGATGGACCACCCACTCCGTAAAATCATGGAAGGGGTAGAGCACTTAGGGAGGTTGGCAAAGTGGTCCGTGGAGTTAAGTGAATTCAATATCACGTTCGTGCCCAGGACGTCCATCAGGGCTCAGGTGGTGGCAGACTTCATGGCCGACTATGCGGCCGAAGTGGGGGAGCACGAGCCACCTCCCCCAGAGGCATGGAAGATGTTGGTGGACGGAGCGTCGGGAAAATACTCCTATGGAGGGGGAATGGTCCTGGTAAGTCCTCAGGGGACTCGGATTGAGCAAGCCTTAAACATCCGTTTCCCAATTACCAACAACCAGGCTGAGTACGAAGCGGTGATAGCGGGCCTTCGGCTGGCCCGGGAACTGGGAGTGCAGGACGTGGAGGTCTCTACGGACTCCATGGTGGTAGCATGCCAGATCAAGGGAGAGTTTGAAGCAAAGGACCCGACCCTCCTGCTATACCTGGAGAAGGTTAAGGGGGTCATCGGGCAGTTCCGCACCTTCTCCATCAAGCACGTGCCGAGGGAGGAGAGCACCCAGGCGGACCTCTTAGCCAAGTTCAGTCCCCGAGCGGGAGGGACGACTTCGGAACTCTTCCGACCCTCCATCGAGGAAGGAGAATTGATGGAAGTGGATCAACAAGCCTCATGGATGGATCCGTTCATCACCTTCCTATCCTCCGGGCAGTTCCCTGGAGAGGATGTGGACAAGAGACGCTTCAGGTATAAGTCCGCCTATTACTCTTTGCATGCAGGGGGGCTATATAGAAAGACCCTCTCGGGACTCCTGGCCCGTTGTGTCTCCGAGGAGGAGGTCCCGAGAGTGCTGGAAGAAATCCACTCCGGGGAGTGCGGCAGTCACTCCGGAAGTCGGACCCTGGAAGGGAGGGTGTTGAGACAAGGCTACTTCTGGCCCACTCTCAGCAAGGACGCAGCAGAGTTCGCAAGAAAGTGTCAGAAGTGCCAACTCTACGCTCCGCTCCAACTCCTCCCTGCTCAAAGGCTCTGTACCATCACGGCCCCCTGGCCCTTCGCCATATGGGGGTTGGACCTGGTCGGCCCCTTTCCCCAAGCCAGCGGCCAGAGGAAGTTCCTGCTGGTCATGATCGACTATTTCTCCAAGTGGGTAGAGGTGAAAGCACTTGCTAAGGTGACCTCTCAGGTTGTGAGGAATTTTGTGTGGGGAGAAATAATTTGCAGGCATGGACTCCCTCTATCTATCGTGACGGACAATGGACCACAGTTTGCGAGTGAAGAGTTTGTCGGCTTTTGCACTCAGCTCGGCATCGACCTCAGGTTCGCTTCGGTCCACCACCCGAGGAGCAATGGGCAAGTGGAGGCGGCGAACAAGATAATCGTCAACCTGCTAAAAAAGAAAGTGGAAAACCTACGAGGAAGTTGGGTGGAACAACTACCCTCCATCCTCTGGGCCATGCGGACTACTCCGAATACCGCCACCGGGGAGACTCCATTCAAGATCTCTCACGGGTCCGAGGCCGTTCTCCCCATAGAGTTTGAGGTGAAGACCCCCCGGGTGATCGCCGCGAACGAGGGGGATGAAGAGTGGCTGGAAGGTAACAATGCTGAGCAGAGACTGTCCTTGGACTTGGTGGAAGAACTCCGAGACTTGGCTACCATCAGACAGGAAGAGGTCAAACGGCGGATGGCTCAATACTTTGACAAACACATCCGGATCAGGCACTTCCAGAAAGGGGACCTAGTCCTGAAGAAGGTCGATATGGCTGGCAGAGGGGCCGCGGTGGGTAAGCTTAACCCCAACTGGGAGGGCCCATATATCGTGAGCGAGGTAATCAAGACCGGGGGGTATCATCTCCAGGATGTGGAAGGGGTACCTCTCGGCCGAGGTCGGAGTGGGGATGATTTGAAACGATTCTACCCTTGAAAGCTTTATTATGTTGTTTAATCAATGTCTTACTTTTGCTAGTTACGCTTTTAACCGCTGCTGTGCCGAGGTGACAAGTATTGGTGCTGGAATGCCCCAGATCGATTCCGCTCCCGGGCTCTCACTAGACGGGGGGTTCAGGTTGATCTCTGGAGAGGCTGGCAAGGTGACAAGTATCGGTGCTGGAATGCCCCAGATCGATTCCGCTCCCGGGCTCTCACTAGACGGGGGGTTCAGGTTGATCTCTGGAGAGACTGGCAAGGTGACAAATATTGGTGCTGGAATGCCCCAGATCGATTCCGCTCCCGGGCTCTCACTAGACGGGGGGTTCAGGTTGATCTCTAGAGAGGCTGGCAAGGTGATAAGTATTGGTGCTGGAATGCCCCAGATCGATTCCGCTCCCGGGCTCTCACTAGACGGGGGGTTCAGGTTGATCTCTGGAGAGGCTGGCAAGGTGACAAGTATTGGTGCTGGAATGCCCCAGATCGATTCCGCTCCCGGGCTCTCACTAGACGGGGGGTTCAGGTTGATCTCTGGAGAGGCTGGCAAGGTGACAAGTATTGGTGCTGGAATGCCCCAGATCGATTCCGCTCCCGGGCTCTCACTAGACGGGGGGTTCAGGTTGATCTCTGGAGAGGCTGGCAAGGTGACAAATATTGGTGCTGGAATGCCCCAGATCGATTCTGCTCCCGGGCTCTCACTAGACGGGGGGTTCAGGTTGATCTCTGGAGAGGCTGGCAAGGTGACAAATATTGGTGCTGGAATGCCCCAGATCGATTCCGCTCCCGGGCTCTCACTAGACGGGGGGTTCAGGACGGTCTCTGGAGAAAATGGTAGGATGATAAGTCTTATGCTGGCAAACTCTTTCTCGCTCGTCGGGCGTGCTCGCTCGGCTAAGAGAGGTTGCGTGCGACACTACGCAAGTGACGAGGATCGATCTCACACGATCCCAAATACCCAGTCCTCGGCAGAAAGGTTGCCTGCACTGGGTAAGAAGCGAACTCTCGCTAAGAGGGAAAATACCCTACGAAACCGAGAGAAAACACGCGTAGCTGAAGGCGTAATAAGCCTAAGGAGAACGGCGAGAGACCCGAGCAGCCGAAGCATCCTGCGCGCACCTATCCAATAACGAGCGGCGCGAGAATGACCTCCGCGAAAGCGAATCACGAGATGAGCAGGGGCGAGACGACCGAAAAGTGAAAATAACAAAACGAGGAGAGCACAGTGAACAAAACAAAATCTGCATTCTATATTCAATAATTCAGTTACAGTCTTTGGCGATCTCTCCGATCAAAACTTTTAACACAAAGTTACAACACAAAAAGGGGAAAGGGCGGCGAGCTTCAGAAATTGCCCGCAGATCCTTCTTCGTCATCACTATCCTTCACTGGCGGGAGAGGGAGGAAGAGCTCTGGAACAATGTCTTCCAGAGTCATGTCAGCCGCATTATCCGCCAAAAGGCCAATCACCTTCGCCACCAAGAAAATGTAGCGAGCCGACTCTATCGATCCCACACGAATTTCTTCATCTCGCGCTCGCCGGTCTTCTTTTAAACGGCGAGGCGAAGGAGGAACCACGGCGCGAGTAAGGTCGCCATTTAAGGCCTTCAGCCCGGCCACCTCGCTCTCCAAGTCCTTGATGCGAGCGTTAGCCCTCCCGGCGACCTCGAAATCCTGCGAGCAAGTCAGGTTAGAGAGATGGAGTTGGAGGAAAATAGGAAGTTGGAAGTCTAGATGACTCACCACCCTTGCCTCCGCGGCGAGCAGCTTCTCTTTCAGCTGCGTGCTCTCGGCGAGAACTGCCTGGTAGGCCCTCGCAAGCTCAACATTCTGAAGCTCCAGCTGTAAGCAACGCCTCCCAGTCATATGAGCGAGCTCGGCAGAACGCAGCTGGGACCTCGCGCTCTCATAAGCAAGGGTCCTCGCGGTCTCATCTTTGTAAGATCCTGCATCTTCGCGGCCATAAAGCGCGAACGAAAAGTCGAAGGCGTGACCACTGACGGTCTCCTTCTCCACCCAGGAGGGGAGGATAGAGGAGATGTCCACCCTGTTGGTCTCTGGCTTCCAGGTGACAAGGGGCTCGCCAGTCTCGTCCCGACGCCTCTGGCCGAGCCCGAAGTTATAATGGTTCACCGGGATGGGGAGGACCGAGGCCCTGGCCGCCTCCTGGCCAGGATCTTCGTCCTCGCCCGCCGAAAGGCCGGTAAGGTCAAACTCGTCGAAGGCAACCTGGCGAGGCTCCTTACCTTTTGACGAAGCGAGCGAGGCCGCGCTTTTCTTGCTTTTCTTTTTTGGCGGAGACTTCGGGACGGCACCATGACTGCCGGAAGCTCCCGATCTCTTGCGGGAGGAAGGCTCGGCCGGGGCGACGTCTCCTCGGCAGGCTTCCGCCCCCATGGTAGCGAGAGCCATTGTGGCATCGGTCTTCTGGTTGCTCGCGTAAGGGGGGTGGAGAGGAAGACCTCGCTCGCCTAAAAACAGAATCATGGGGATGAGTACGATAGACTTGTGAATTGAGACAAATATGTTAGACAGAGATCTTTACCTTCTCCGGCGAGGACCGAAAGCAGCGAGTCTAGGTTGCGGCGGAGGTAGACGACCTCGAAGTTCTTCTTGCAGAAGAACTGATGGAGGAGGGTGTCATGGCCGCCGAGGGCGGTGGGCCGGTAGGTGGTCTCGCTATGTTGAATCGGCGAGAAGGGAATGTTGCCGAAGTTCCCCTTGACGACGACAAACTTTTGGGCCCAGAAGTGGGCCTTGTTGACGGTCTCAACCACTTTCAGGCCTGTGCCCACGAAATAGGCTGTCCCATCTTTGTAGGCGCGGAAGGAGAACAGCTTCCGGAAGACAGGAAGGCTGAACTCTATCCGCTCCTCGCGGAGGTAGCAGGCGAAGGCGATGACCACCGCCATGGCGTTGGGTGTGAGTTGGCCAGGAACCACGCCATAATGCTTGAGCACCTAACAGGCAGCGAGAACAGGATCAATCCACGTGGCGAGCGAGGCTCGAGTGGCAAAATAAACAGCAAGTAAGCGAGAACGATTGTTACCTGGCGAACTTCTGGCCACAAAGGAAGGCGCAGACCGACCGCGAAGTGAGCGATAGGGATGGCCAACTCGTCGACCAACGGTTCATTGATCACGTCGTCCTCGCTAGGGCAGCGTGCCTCGAACGGGGGAAGAACGAAATCAGTGATCACGCTAAAGTATTCTTCGTCGGTCAGATTGCAAGAGAAGAAGCTGTGTTCAGCAAAGGCCTTCGCGACCCTCCGCCGACCCTCTGACTCCGCGTCGCCGCCCATCTGGAAGATCTGCGAGAAGGGGAAGAATGCGAGAACGAGAAAGAGCGAGAGCTCTGTAGCAGAAGGAGAAGAAGATCGAGAATAAATGCGGTGGTTGGCTCATTAAAGACCGCCTATTTATAGCCAAAACAAAAAGGCGAGAAGAAGTCCAAGCGTCAGCGAGCACGAGCATCAACAAAAACATCACATCATGTCCGCGGGCGAGAAAAACCTGCGGGGTTAGTACAAACGAGACTTTCGAGAGACAAATTTGGCGAGAACAGAGGGTCCGCGCGAGCACAACATAATGTGAAAACGAAGTAGACTCGCTAGCGCCAAGCGAGAAACAATAAAAAGCTAGTAATACTGTCAGAAGAAATAAAGCCTACATATAAGTGGCAAATATGCGAAGTTGCGAGCCATGACGAGATTGTCTAAAACAGCGACACCCATTAATGATAATAAGAGCACAACAAAGCAGTTAGCGAGAATCATGGGGTAGCCATTTCCAACGGCCACCACCCCGCGACCCGGATCTCGGCGGTACCCTAGAATTATAGTACTCTTCTGCCAAACGACCCTCCCGGTCCGTGAGGTAGGCGTAGTCTCTCATTCTCGCTATGTGCACCTCCGGCGTCGTGGCGCTCTCATCTTGATCGCGCTGTCTCGCTTGCCGGAGCCTTGCACATTCTTCCATCAGGACTGCGTGTCTATCCTCGGCAGCTTCCCTGTCCCGTCTCGCCTGCATGTTGAGGTCCATCAGCATTCGTCCATGCTTTCGCAAGAGCTCCGCGGCCCGCTGTTTCATCATCTTGGGATCTCGCGGATCACCTAGGAATTCCTCCACCTGATCAGGAAGGGGGGACATTTCGTCGTCGCCCAGTTCAGAATCGGTGTGCGAATTCTCGGCATTATCTGCAAGATCTCACAAGGTCGGATAATGAGCGCGAAGTCACGCAGGGTGTCGGCGAGGCCATAACGCTTACCGAGAGGGGGGCGAGAACCCGAAGGACGGCCCTGAAACACATTTCCATAATGGGGGTAAAGAGATTTGCCCAGGCCAGCGGGATAAACCGTGCTGTTGGTCGGGAGAATCTTCGGCGGGGCGGAGCCACCAGTCTCCTCGCTCGTCAGGAGGTGGAACCCGGGCTTATCAACGATTCTACCTGGAGGGGGCGGAGATGGAGGCCGCGACGACGGGCGGATCGGGGACTTCAGGGGCGAGACTGTAAGAAAAGAGTAACATATCATATATGGTTGACATAAATATCACGGTATGCGAGATCCATATCATACCGGTGTCTTTCCCAGCGAGGTTCGTGTCCACCTGCTGGCTTTTCCGAGACCCCTCAGCACGTTCCTCAACGATCTCGCTCGGCAAAGTATCCTGCGAGTGGAAATGAATGAAGAGCAATTTATCGGCGTGAATTCGAATAACTCATACCTTCTCGGGGCGGCGATCATCCAGAGAGGAGTCCAGCGCCACGGAGTCGTCCCAGAGAGGCGAACCGCCTTCGCCTTCTTGACTTTTGGCGACTGGGCGGGGGGCGGCCGACTCATCCAGGCGGGTACCTTGGTCGTGGAAGGTAGCCCGCCGGCTCTCAACGCCCTCAGGCGAGCCTCTGCATCTTCGGAAATCGGCATCTCCCGGCAGCTAGAACAAGAAAGGAAGGAAAAGAAGCGACGCGCACCAATGGGGGTTCGGGACGATATTTATAACCTGCATGGTGGGTCCCACCAAAGATTCCTGACAGGTCATCTGGGGGCGGTCGAATATCAGGGGTTGGACGATTCTTTGCGAGGACATTAGTCTTCGCGAAGAGCGGGGATTGTGTACAACCCCGATATTCACCAAGCAGGGAAATCAAGCGAGACGGGAGTGACGAGATCTGGGCCTCGCCGAGATCGAGCCCCAGCAAACAAGACCTCGGCAGACCACCAAAATGGGCCAACGCGGTCCTCGCGAGAACCTCGTCTGCGGACCCTCGTCCTCGCGAGAGCTCCTTCAGCAGGGTTCTCACAAAACGACCCTCCGAAGGAGATGCCGCGGGCCATATTCGCGAGAGCTCCTTCCGCGGGCAGGATCTGCGAGAAGGCCGGCGAGAACTTCAACAGTGGGGCTCTCGCGACCCCTTACCTATATGTCATTAGGATCAACTTACCATTTTACCCTCGGTGGTCTGCTCTTAGCCTCTCCAAACAGCGGAGCTTGGCTGTTAGCAGACCCACCCGGGGTGCAGATAGTCAAATCTGAAGGCGGAATCCTGTTATCTGCAGACCGCAAAACCAAAACCTATAAATAGACCTTAATGGGCACCTTGGAAGAGAGGTTCAGGATCTTTGAGCTTTTCTCTCCCTAGGTCGCTTTGGTTTGGGCTCTCTAGCTCTCCAAGGTGCCCGAGTCTTAGCTTTGGCTTGGGAGGGGAAGCGCTCAACGATCTTCCGGGTTAGTGGAGGGACCTCCTCGCTGAGACTAGGGTCTTTGTTCTTTTGCTCGAATTGTCGGCCTTACCTCTCCCGAGGGACCGGTAAGGGCTAGCTGCCCCTCATCTCGGTGAGGGCCCCGAGCTCCACAAGAGATCGAGAAATCGGTTTCACCATTTAGGAATGGATTTAGAGGGATAAAAATAAAAAGGATAAGTAGATCACTTGAGAAATGATATGACTTTTTATTCAACTTCATTCAATTTGATTTATTTATGAATTTTGGTTTAATAAGTGAGAGTCATATCACAAGTTATATAAAGTGATCATATCATGATGGTTCAAAGAAATAAAAGCAAAAACAAAAAGGAAAATAAAGCATATCATGAAGTAGAGAATTGATATTAAAATTTTTGTTGATTTCTACTTCATGCAAATGATTGGATACTAATGAATGAGAGATTTAGGTATCCATAGAGGACCGGGTGTGACGGTTCCTTTGGGTACCCAAATACAACGTGTTTGCCTTTGGGGAGATAATGATGAATGGGCCCTTTTGAGTGGAGTTTGTGTTTCATCTTTAACTTTGGGCCTCCATTCAAATCTTGGATTAATATTATTTTTATTTGTCAAATTTCCATGATGATTTTGCAAAACATTATTTATAGGAAATTTGTGAACATTTAATTTTACGTTGGGAGAAGATTGATTTTGTAAATGATAGTAATGATTGTATTTTTGAATTTCATTTTCAATTTTTAAAAGTTTTTTATTTTCATTGTTTGACTTATTCAACTTTTGAGAAATCATATTCAACTTGCTTTTGGATTTTGCATTATATTGAGAATGTATGTTTTGAGAATTTTTCTATATGATTTCCTTAAGCAAGTTGATTTTAGTTTTTAATTCATTATTCTTGACTTTAAGATTATGTCTAGCTTTATTATAGGCTATTGTGCTATTTTTAAGAATGGAAACAATTGAATCAATATGATTTTGATAGTTATTTATATATTCATTAAATGTTTCATCCATCTCTTTAATTTCAATTTTATAGTCCTTACACTTAGCACAATCATTTTTCAAGGAAGAATTTTCTAAACATAATCTTTCATTTTGTTCTTTAATAAAAAAGAAGTTCCTTTTCAAGTTCCTTGTGTTTTTATTTTAATTCATTATATTCTACACAAGGTGTAGTGTTTTTAACTAAGGAACCAAGGATAGAAGTAGATAAATTTGAATTTGATTGTTTATTAATTTTTGCCTTTAAATTTGTATTTTCTAGACGCAAATATTTATTAGCATCTTTTAATTTCTTAATTTTGCGCTTTGTAGTTCGAAGCAATTGTAATGAAGAGATAGAAGTACAAAAAATGGGATTTGATTTCCTTACGTTGCTTTCGGGAGAGGCACGATTTGAACACGTAGTTTCTTTGACATCTTTTTGGCACTCCTCTTCCGAAGACATTACTTCTTCTTCTCTTCCATTTGATGTGTGCTCCATTAATCTGTCATGAGAGGAGCATTCTTGAAGACTTGAGCAAGCTTGCATATTCGCCGGTTCTTGCGATTGTTCCATACCTGTAGAAGGAGAATCATAAGTTCTTTCAAGAAAATTCCAAATCTCATATGCGGCAGGTAACATATAAATAAGTTTGAAAATATTTTGATCTAACACACAAAATATACTATTCATAGATTTAGCATTTAAAACAATTTTGTTTCTAGTTAATACGCTAGATGGATTTTCAATAGTAATATTCCAAACTTTTTCATCTAAGGCCTTAAGAAAATATTTCATTAATATTTTCTACCCTTTATAATTTTTGCCCATAAATAAAGGTGGTGATAATACTTTTTCATTTATATTAAAATTTTCCGCACTCGTAGAAAGCGAGATCATGATTAAGAGACGCCATTATTCCCGGTTGTTAAGCCGAATTGGAATAGCCTGGCTCTGATACCACTTGTTGGATCTGTAGGCTCCTTTAGAGGGGGGGGGGGGTGAATGAGGGTTTTAAACTTTTTACTTTATTTCACAACACTTGTAATTATTTTAGAGAAAAGCCATACCAAAGAAGAAATCAAGTAATATAAAAGAGAGACATGATTTTATTAAACTTGAAATAAGAAATTACAAAACTTGATTTCTTATAAACCTAGAAATCGTGGGCGATAAATATAAAATATTCTTTTCTTTTTCTATACCGACCCTTCTCCCAAGGACCGGTTGGCTTTAGCCTGTCTCTCCCCAGTCAAGGCCTCAAGCCACTCTAGCCAATCTATCACCAGAAAGGCCTCGAGCACCCCCTAGATATACTCCTTAGACTTAGTCGCCAACACAAGGCGAATTACTCCCCAAGTCCCACCCAGACCTAGTTACCAACACGAGGCGAAGTTCTCTACCGAACAAAAGATATAAAAATAGTACAAATTAAAAATAACAACTAAAGACAAACTCCCTCTTAGGTTGAACTCGAAGATCTTGTCGAAGGTGCGCCGAAGTAATCCTTTGAGTTGATGCGTGCGACCTTCTCGTAGAATAAGCGTGTTGGCTCTTTCTTCGAATTCCTTGCATTCACGAACATTGACGGAGTTTCCTTGGCTGCTGGTGAAGGCTCTCACGAGTGCTCTGAAATAAGGCTTTAACAACTTCTGTAACATCAAGCCACAACGAAGGAGGCGCTGCTCATTAAATAGATTCGACAGCTACCGCCTGCGCTAGTACTACCTGTTGGATCTTACGGCGCCCTTAGAGGGGGGGGGGGTGAATAAGGGAATAAAAATTCTTTTTATAATTTTAAGATAATTACTAAATTGTTTTATAATATGTGAAGGTAAAATAACAATTTAGCTAAATGAATAGAAAAATTATAATTTGCAATTTTAGAAATAAGTACTAAATTGTTTTGTGATGAAAGATATTGAAATAAACAATTAAGATTTAGAATTGAAAACTTAGAACACAAAATAATAGAGATTACGCCAAATGAGAGAAATCAAGTAAACACAAATAGAGACATGATTATATTATATGAAAAAGGTGTTTACAAAAATTGATTTCAATATCGCTTGAAATCGGAGGCGACAAATATGTAAATAATTTTTCCTTTTCTATACCGACCCGTATCCCCACGAACCGGTTGGCTTTAACCTATCCTTCCCCAGATAAGGCCTCAAGCCACTCTAGCCAATCCTTCCCCGGATATGGCCTCGAGCCCCCTAGATCTAATCACCTAGAACTAGTCGCCAACACAAGGAGAATTTTCCCCCTAAGTCCTACCCAGACCTAGTCGCCAACACAAGGCGAATTCTCTAAACGGTTACAAAAAGTATGGAATGGAAATAATGAAAACAATAATAAAACTCCCTATATGAGATCTCTGGAGTTGAGGATGAAGGATCGCTGTAGTATAAGCAAGGTTGAAGCAATCGTCCTTCGGATGTAGCGTGACGTTGTCCTCCTCCAAAATTCTCCTTTAAGCTTTTTGTGGGAGATCCATCTTCGGCAGCATAACAACACTGGAATTGTGGCAGAAGCAATCTCTCTGGGATGGATGATCAAAATGATCGAAGTTGGCTTCAATTTATAGACCTTGGAGCTAGCACCTGTGGTAGTACATAGCGCCTGCGGTATCGTTCGTGTGGAGCGGTTGCGAAACCGTCGCCGGCATGGCTCTATGCACGAACTTGAGATAGCGCCTGCGGTAGCGATAGCGCTGGAGGTAGCGCTCGTGTGGAGCGGTTGCGAAACTGTCGGTGGCGTGGCGATCTGCACGAGCTCAAGCTAGTGCCTGGCGTTAGTGCTAAGGAACCACTGAGATGAGGCTAACCGCTAAGACGGAAGCTGAGATGAAACTACTGAGACGGAACCAACTGAGCTAGCGCCTAGCGTTAACGATAGCGCTGGCGGTAGCACTAAGGAACCGCCGCTTTCAAAAATTGTTTCCATGCTGCCTTCTACCTGTGGAGTATTGCACCTATAGTTTCTCCACACTATAAACACACTACAAGCAATATCAAATACAATATGGGATTTGTTATTCTCAAACAAAGGGATGTGACACACATGTCCAACAATCTCCCCCTTTTGATAATAACAAATCCTCTAAGCAAGAAATCAACAATAGTGTTTATAGTATATGACAAGCATGATAGTAGTGCAACTATAGTATATAATAAGCAAGATGAAATTGTGCATACTCCCCCTATCTTAATGCTCACCTACATAAAAGCAATTTATGTTCTACTCCCCCTTAAATGATAGATTACATGAATTAGTCTCCCCTTATTTATCTATATTTCTTCTCTATAGATTTCTTCAATTAATTCCCCCCTTTTGGTATTATCAAAAGAAGGTGGGTTGAGGGTAGTAAGGAGGCATTCTTTAGGCTAGGTATAAATCATGATCGAGCTTTTGTAATATATGAAATGATAAAGAGTTTAAGCATATCATATATAAGAGATTTCAAATATAAAAATAAGAGTTGCAAGCAAGCAGAAGATTATTATAAACATCTTTTTGTAAGCATGAAAAGCATAAGTAAAAATATGAGTTTTAGTTCAAAATTGAAAGATGTTTTAACCTTTTGAAATCTCAAAGTTTTTCATAAAGATACCAAGCATGAAATGAACATATCAAAGAGAGATTATACTACAATGTTACTTAATTGTAAATTCAAGAAATACCAAAACATTGTAGAGATCATGCTAGGTTATCTAGTGCATTTCTTATATAAAGAGTAGTATAGATAAAGCATTAGAATCCAATACTCATGAGAAGAAGTGTTATGGAAGATAATGATGTGCACGTAAGTATATTTTGGGCAATGTTAATAATGGATTTAAATCATCAAAATACAAGACAAATGTAAAGTAAAGTGCACAATAAAACACAAGTAAATTACCTTCACACATTTTTAATGCACATAATTTTTAACAAAGTGGTGTAATAACCAAAGTTTGCACAAGACACTTTATTATTCTTTCCAAGGTGCTCAACCTCACAATGCTTATGAAGACTTATCAGGAGGTTCAAGTAGTGCTTGGTGGAGTTATATTTGTCTACATATATAATTTTTTGTTCATATTTGTGAGACAACATTCTCCGAATACACTTGTTTTGCAAACCAAAATTTTTAACTTAACCACTTTTCTAAATTTCATAAGTGCAATTCAAATGTAGTGTAGGCAATAAACTTATGCAAGTTTTAATTCATTGTACAAATACAATACACAAGCAAGCATTTTTAGATTTATACACACATGTTGATTACCAAAATAAGTGAGTGAAATGTATCATTATCAATCATAAAACATTTACTCATACTTAGAGGCATGCTAAGCTTGGTTCTACACATTTTTCAATACAATTGATGCACTTTAAATAGATATATCAAAGCATGATAAGCAAAACAATGTTCATAGTAATTTGAAGGAATAAGTTTTAACATTGTAAATACTTCTAAATAGAATTCATACCTGTTTGATATTGGCAATAAAGATCGTACAGTTTTTTATTGTTTTATCATCTTTAAATCAATTAAAAAATAGAAAAACACAAAAACATATTTTTGTCATTTTTAAAATTTGAATTTTTGTAGTTGATTTTTCATAATATGAATAAAACACAAATATCAAAAACATATTTTTGTATTTTTGAATTTTGAATTTTTGTAGTTGATTTTTCATAATATGAATAAAACAGAAAACCATAAAACATATTTTTGTATTATTGAATTTTGAACTTTTATAGTTGATTTTTCATAATTCAAATAAAACAAAAATAAAATAGACATAAACACAAAAATAAATTTGCACAAATAAACTAACATATTTTTGTTGATTTTTAGAAATTTTAAAAAACAGAAAAATCACACACCCACGCTAGTGCCGACGCTAGTGATAGCGCGGCAAACAGTATGTGATTTTTCGAGAATTTTAAATTTTTGATTTTTGATTTTGATTACGTGTCCTTAGAGTAGTTCCATGCTGAAATTTCAGAATTTTTGGGGATCTCTAGGTGGAACAAATTGACATGAAACTTTAGCTTTTTCAAATACATGTGTTTTACAAAAAACATTTAAGCTCAAAAAGATAAATTATGCAAACACAGGAGGACATTTTTTAATAAACAACCCAAAATATGCATGATTTAAGTGATAAGTAAATAAAATGATCATGCAAAGATTAATATAAGTATGTCCTAAGATTAAAAAACTATCCCGACTAAAAGTCTACACCCTAGCCCCGTACTAAGTGACGGATGGGCTTTAGGAGCTGCACGCATGCCATAGGTTGGGGTGTTAGTCCCATATGCACACACTAGAGAACACTCAACCTAGCACTCTTTCCCCCCAGTGCCTCGCAAGGCCCCACTGGTACCCTCCCCGGTTAAGGACAAGACATGACTTAGAGGTTAGGTCTCTAATGTATACAACCCTACGCCCCCGCTATTGTGAGTTATGAAGTTAAAGGTGAATAATCTTTGCACAACCTATGCTTTTTAAACTATGGGTTGATTTATAAACTATGGGTTTTATTTAATGTGATGAGTTATAATGCCGCATAGTTTTTCTACATTTATGAGATGACGATATGTGATAACTAACACAATTACTAATATTCAATAAGTGATAAAGCTAGTATGATGAGTTTTGGGTTTAATGTCATGTCATAAGATTAATATTAATATTGCATGTATTCCAAAATAGAATTTTAAATTATAGATCTAGAATAGAGTGATGATTATGTTTGATGTATCTTTATTATTCCTAGGTTGGTTCTAGAATCTATATATATGTGAGATACATGCAATCAATATCAAAGCATATCCATACACCAACTAATGTAAAGAAAGCAATATTCATATTTTTATCATAAGATTCATAATTCTTATTATTGATTTGAGATATTTCTTGATAGAACATGAATTATGATTTATGATTATAGAGAATTTTGCATAGAATATATGTTAGATCATCATGATGTATGTAAATTCAAATTCTTCTAGACTTATGACAATATAATTTGGTGATTTTCTTTTGAATGGACATGTTTTAATTGTAAGTCTAGAAAATGATGATCATGCTATCATATCAAAGACAAAGATCACAAATATATAGTTTTGAAATAAAATGTCATTCAATAATTGAATTTATTGATCTTTGGTTTTGCATGATAATATATGATTCATGAAATAATATTCATAAATATTCTAATGATTAATCCATAAACTATGTGTTTGTTGGAATTTTAGTATTCTATTATAATTTCAAATCACATAATTATCATGAAATTTGAATAACATTGTAAGTGTTATACCTAGCATAAAGATATAAGCATAGACCAAGAAGCAATGCTAGGATAATGAGTTTGAATGCAATGTTATTACATAGGATTAATGGAGATTATGTTGCATGTAATATGAGAAGTTCTCAAATTAATTTTCTTTAGACCTAGAATGAAATGATTAAACTTTTGATTTGATCTTAATGATGCAAGATGATTCTAAGGTCTAAATTACATGCAAACATAGGAGACACACATCACATACATAATATCTAAATTAATATATGAAATAATTATACTAAGGATAGCATGTGATGAAAAAATCCATAGAAACAGAAATTTCCAAATCAAGCAAACTAAGATAGCTTTTAAAACGGAGTTGAAATTGGGCAAGTTGACAGCACCAAAAGAACTCAAATGAGAAAGCCTAGTTTGTCGTTGGATGGAGATTTTTGTGCTCTTTCTGAAAATATATTAAACGCGAAACTCAGGCGAGCGGATTAAAAGATATGGATGTTTGAAGTTTTGATCGTAAACTCACATTTTTGAAAGATTAAACATGGGTTTAGATGAATTTTTATTTTCAATTTTTCTAGATAATGTTCTTCATTATAAGGGGTATCATATGCAGCAAACAAATATAGAAAAAGAATATGTTGCGCATTTTAATTTTTAGTTTAAGCCCTTTAATAAACCATTTAAATCCAATCTTTAAAATAATTTCAATAGTCTTGATAATAATTTCAAAATTCAATTTCTAATGATAATTCAAGACAATTAAGGGTAAAGGATTTAAAAGGATAAGGTACAATCAAAGATGAGAGATAGATCACTTTCAAAAAAAAATATGACTTAATGTTCAATTTTAATTCAAATTTGATTTGATAAACATTAGGCTTAATATATGAAAGTCATATTTCATGATATATATAAAGTGATCATAGCATGTTTGTTCAAAAAATAATAAAAAATAAACAAAAGAAAAGAGATAATAAGCATATCATGAAGTAGAGTAGTGATATTTCATTTTCATTTGTTTCTACTTCATGCAAATGATTGGATACTAATGAATGAGAGATTTAGGTATCCAAAGGGGACCAAGTGGGATGGTTCCTTTGGGTACTCAAATACATCGTGGTGGTTTTTTAGAAGATAATGATGAATGAGCATTTTTAATTAAAGATTATACATCATTTTTCTTTATGGGTCTCCATTCATACATTGGTTGTTTATCATTTAAATTCATGTTATGATTATGTGACATCTTTATATGATTATATTTGTTTGAAAAACAATTCATTTGTGATTTATGTTTGTTCAAATTATTTTTCAAAATAGATTGATGTTGATAATCATAATGAATTTTATTACATGGATTCTTTGAAAGTTTATAAGAGTGATTGTCTTTCTTTAGAAGTGATTGTTGAAAGAGTGGGTTACAATATATTGTATATAATTGATTCTTATTTTGATAATTTTCATTTCCACTCTTTCTTATAGACATACTCTTAAAATATGAAGGATAATATTTTATAGTTTGATTTTCATGAAAAGGAGTTTTTAAATTTGAGTCGTGATTTAAACTATATTGAGACTTATAATAATGACTCTTAAGAATTTTGTGAGGATCATAATTCTTTTTGAAACTAAACTCCTTTTGATTTAATGTGTGAAAATGGTCCTTTTTAGAAATGATTTTGTAAGTTAATTTATCCTTGTTATTCAAAATCTTATGATGAAATTCATTACATGACATTTGAAATTTTTCAACAAAAAATTTTAATTGTATTAACTTACAAGTTAAAGCATCATTTTCAACTATGAATTTTTCATTATGTTCTTTAGAAACTAAGAGCCCTTTTTCAATATCCTTGAATTTTTCTTTTAATAGATTGCTATCTAAGCAAGGAATAGGAATTTTACCTAAAGAGCATGAAAGAGAATTTATCACATCAATATTTGATTCTACGATATCGTTTGCTTTTAAAGATTTATTTTCTAAACGTAATTTGGAATTAGCAATTTTTAACTTTAAAATTTTACGTTTAGCAATTTTAAGCATACGAGATGTAGAAATGGAATTTGTTATAAAAAGAGGAGTTTTTGATTTTCTTACATTGCTATGGGATGAGGCAAGATTTGGACCAATGATTCCTTTGACATATTCTTTGCATTCCTCTTCCATAGTTGAATTTCTGTCTTCTCTTTTGCTTGATGTGTTGCCAACAAATGAGTCCAATATTGTGACAATGTATTCTTCTTCCTCCAAGCATAAGTCCTCATCGATTTTTTCTCTTGGATCCATAAGGAATTCCTTGTCGATTTCTTCTCTTGGATCCATAAGGAATTCCTCGTCAATTTCTTCTCTTGGATCTATAAGGAATTCCTCTTGTTCATCATCTGTAGAAGGAAGACTATAAGTATTCTCAAGAAATTTCCAAACTTCATAAGCAGTAGGAAGTGTATAAATTAGTTTGAAAATATTTTGATGCAATGCACAATATAGACTATTCATTGATTTGGCATTTAAAAACATTTCATTTTTATTTAAAATACTTGGGGGCATTTTAATTGTAATATTCCATACTTCAATATCCAAAGATTTAAGGAATTTTTCCATAAGAAATTTTCACCCATTATAATTTTTGCCTTCAAATAAAGGTGGTGCTAAAGATTTTTCATTTATAAGAAAATTTCCCTTACAAGTAGAAGCGAGATCATGAGACGCCATTATTCCCGGTTGTTAGACCGATTTGGAATAACCTAGCTCTGATACCACTTGTTGGATATTACGGCGCCCTTAGGGGGGGTGAATAAGGGAATAAAAATTCTTTTTATAATTTTAAGATAATTACTAAATTGTTTTATAATATGTGAAGGTAAAATAACAATTTAGCTAAATGAATAGAAGAATTATGATTTGCAATTTTAGAAATAAGTACTAAATTGTTTTGTGATGAAAGATATTGAAATAAACAATTTAGATTTAGAATTGAAAACTTAGAACACAAAATAATAGAGATTACGCCAAATGAGAAAAATCAAGTAAACACAAATAGAGACATGATTATGTTATATGAAAAAGGTGTTTACAAAAATTGATTTCAATATCGCTTGAAATCGGAGGCGACAAATATGTAAATAACTTTTCCTTTTCTATACCAACTCGTATCCCCACGAATCGGTTGGCTTTAGCCTATCCTTCCCCGGATAAGGCCTCAAGCCGCTCTAGCCAATCCTTCCCCGGATATGGCCTCGAGCCCCCTAGATCTAATCACCTAGAACTAGTCGCCAACACAAGGCAAATTTTCCCCCTAAGTCCTACCCAGACCTAGTCGCCAACACAAGGCGAATTCTCTAAATTTTACAAAAAGTATGGAATGGAAATAATGAAAACAATAATAAAACTCCCTATATGAGATCTCTGGAGTTGAGGATGAAGGATCGTTGTAGTATAAGAGAGGTTGAAGCGATCGTCCTTCGGATGTAGCGTGACGTTGTCCTCCTCCAGAATTCTCCTTTAAGCTTTTTGTGGGAGATCCATCTTCGGCAGCATAACAACACTGGAATTGTGGCACAAGAAACCTCTCTGGGATGGACGATCAAAATGATCGAAGTTGGCTTCAATTTATAGACCTTGGAGCTAGCGCCTGCGGTAGTACTTAGCGCTTGCGGTATCGTTCGTGTGGAGCGGTTGCAAAACCGTCGCCGGCGTGGCTCTATGCATGAACTTGAGATAGCGCCTGCGGTAGCGATAGAGCTGGCGGTAGCGCTCGTGTGGAGCGGTTGCAAAACTGTCGGTGGCGTGGTGATCTGCACGAGCTCAAGCTAGCGCCTGGTGTTAGTGTTAGCGGTGGCAGTAGCGCTAAGGAACTGCTGAGATGAGGCTAACCGCTGAGACGGAAGCTGAGATGAAACCGCTGAGATGGAACCAACTGACCTCGTGCCTGGCGTTAGCGATAGCGCTGGCGGTAGCGCTAAGGAACCGCTGCTTTCAAAAATTGTTTCCATGCTGCCTTCTACCTGTGGAGTATTGCACCTATAGTTCCTGCACACTATAAACACACTACAAGAAATATCAAATACAATATGAGATTTATTATTCTCAAACAAAGGGATGTGACACACATGTCCAACACTACCGCCCCGCGATAGTGACACGACGCGCACACGGATCGTGGCAGTTAAGGCAACTTTTGAGCGCAAACGGTTGTGACAGCCTAGCGCGCCGCGGTAACACTATCGCCCCGCGATAGTGCAATTTCGTTCCTTCAACCAATATCTCTTTCCAAATTTGCCCCTCAATCAACTGCAGACGGGATGTTTCCAAAAGCTACCGCCGGGCGTTAGACCTAACACGCCGCGATAGTACTTGCCAAACATAGCGACACGTCGACATTCCTTTATCTCCACTTTCCTTTCTGTCAATAGTTTCCAAAAATGCTAACGCCAGGGTCAGTGCTAACGCTCTACGGTAGATCATTTTGTCGGGCGCATCTTTGTCGAGCTGACCTCAGCTTTCGTTGATCTCAATCTGGTTCATCGAACGACATCATTTTCTTCGAACACCATTTCGTCTTTCGGACGCTAGTGCCAACGTTAGTTCTAATGTGCCGCGGTAGAGCTGTAGTTCGTCGAACGGGCCTCAACTTTCGTTGATTGTCGAACGCCCTGATATGAATTTCGTCGAATGGAGCACCGAGTTCGTCGAACGGAACTTCCAGTTCGTCGAACGTAGGTTTCCTTCTCAGCGGTTTCTTCTTAGCGGTTGTTAATGCCAGTGGTAGTCTTAACGCTGCGCGGTAGAGCTTTCAGATCTTCTCAGCGGTTTCCTTCTCAGCGGTTTTGTCTCAGTGGTTTCATCTCAGCGGTTTCTTCTCAGCGATTTGGTAGCGCCAGCGGTAAAGTTAACGCGGCGCGGTAGCAACAACAACACCGCACCATGGAGATTTGAAAGCGCAGAATCCTGCATACTATAAACACAGAACAAGTATGATCAAATACAATTGGATTTGTTATTGTCAAACCAAGAGATGCGGAAAGCATGTTCCAATAGTTGCCTCTAGAGTACATATCATTCTCATTGAGAATAAACTTTCTGAGGCTAAGAAATTTGAAGAATCCTTAAATGGGAGAAGCATCAAATTGATGGACATTACAAGCACAGTAAATGTTAGATTAAGTGGCAAACTAGGCTTGGGTGCATCATCAAGTGAGCCACCTCTGATTAAGAAGAACATACTGTCTATACCTATAAAATTCATTTCTGCTAAGAGCAAAGAGGTTGTAGATGTAAATAAAAACATTTCAAGTAAGGCTGTCAAGAATAAAGGAATTCAGCAGAATTCGTCGAACGGAGCTCGACGAAATGAATTCACTTCATCGAATGGAGCTCGACGAACTCTAAAGACAGATTTCCTGTATAGTCATTATTCGAACGGCGCTCGACGAAAGCATGTCCATTCGTCGAACGGCGATCGATGAACTCAGCCCAGTTCGTCGAACAGAAATTATACAGAAAATCTGAACAATTCTTATTCTTCACATACTAATAATCCTTTCACTGAATGGATAATACCTCCAAGGAGATATCATACACAAGGTTATAAGGACCAACCTGAAATGTCTTTTATTTCAGAGTTTTGTGGTAAAACAAAAGGACCCAAGGTAGTTTGGATAAAAAACAACTAGTTTATTTTTCTGTTTTGCAGGTACACAACTATCCAAACAAGAATGAACAATGGTATTTGGATAGTGGCTGTTCAAAACACATGATAGGAAACAAGGCCAACCTGAACAACTACAAGGCAAAACTTGGACCCAAGGTGATCTTTGGAGACTCCAACTGTGGACAAACCAAAGGCCATAGACAGATCAAAGTTGGAGCAGTTACCTTCAAGGAGGTAGCTTATGTCAAGGGTCTGAAGCACAACCTCATCAGCATAAGCCAGTTATGTGATGAAGGTTATTAGGTAGCTTTGAATCATTCCTTATGTCTTATTACCAATAATAAAAATATTACTGTATTATCTGGTATTAGACATGGAAATATTTATTTAGTCAATTTTGACTCTGCCAATTCTGATATTTGCTTATTCAATTCTATAAGTAAAACAAATGAATTATGGCATAAAAGGCTTGGACACATTAACCTTAGGACTATATCTAAGCTTTCTAAGGACCATCTTGTTAGAGGATTACCTTCTGGTTCATACAAGAAGGAAGGACTCTGCAGGGCTTGTCAATAAGGTAAGCAAACTAGAAGTAGGTTTAAGTCTTTATCCAAGAGTGATTCACCTAGGATTTTATATTTGTTGCACTTGGACCTTTTTGGACCTACTGCAATACAAAGCCTAGGAGGGAAGTATTACTCTCTAGAGATTGTAGATGACTTCTCAAGATTCACTTGGGTGTTCTTTCTTAGGAATAAGTCTGACACCTTCAGTGTCCTGACAGACTTTCTCTGGTCCATCAAGATTGAGTCCTCTACTGTAGTTGCATTGATCAGAAGTGATCATGGCACTGAGTTTGAGTCTCTTCTAATGAGAGAATTCCGTGGAAAAGAAGAGACCAGGCAGTGTTTCTCTGCTCCTAGAACTCCTCAACAAAATGGGGTAGCTGAAAGGAAAAATAGAACCCTAATTGAATCAGCAACTACATTGCTTGCTGATGCTCACTTGCCACTCTCTTTTTGGGCAGAGGCAGTGAACACAACAAATTATGTGTTGAACAGAAGCCTGATACATAAACTTAAGGGCAAGACTCCCTATGAATTACTTAATAATATAAGGCTTAAGGGCAAGACTCCCTATGAATTACTTAAGAATATAAGGCCTAAGGTTAACTATTTTATGATATTTGGATGTAAATGCTATGTGCACAACAATGATAAGAAGTATCTCAGGAAGTTTGAAGCAGAAGCTGCTGAAGGCATTTTCCTTGGATATTCTCTTTCTAGTAAGGCATATAGAGTTTACAACAAATCTACTCTTAAGATAGAAGAGTCCATGCATGTATCTTTTGATGAGACTAACATGTTAATTGAGGAGAGGAATACCACCTCTACAAAAAATATTTTGCAGGTACCAGCTCTATGTGAAGAGCTAAATGGACTAGATCTACAGAAAGAAGAATCACCACTTCCATCAACACAAAATCTTGAAGACAGTGAAGAAGAAGATCATCCAGATCTTGCTGCCAGTTTTAATCAAGTGACAGCTGAACAAATTCCCCAAGTGGATATCATTGCTGAACCAACTCCAACTGTTGACCACATCACAGTTAGAGATCATCCAATATCTCAAGTGATTGGAGATATTTCAGCAGGTGTTCAAACAAGGCATCAACTACACCAAAATCAGATGCACACTTGTTTCCTATCACAAGTTGAACCTCAAACCATAAAAGATGCAGAATAAGATCCAAACTGTATTCTTGGAATGCAAGAGGAGCTCAACCAATTTGAAAGGAACAAGGTTTGGATTTGGTTCCAAGACCAAAGGGCCATCCAGTCATTGGCACCAAATGGGTCTTCAGGGACAAGCTTGATGATCAAGGCAACATAGTCAGAAACAAAGCAAGATTGGTAGCTCAAGGATATTCACAGGAAGAAGGAATTGACTATGATCAGACCTTTGCTCCTATTGCATGACTTGAAGCTATCAGGATTTTCCTTGCCTTTGTTGCATTCAAGAAATTCAAGGTATATCAGATGGATGTAAAGAGTGCATTTCTTAATGGAGACATCAAAGAAGAAGTCTATGTGGAACAACCACCAGGTTTCATCTCTCCAACTCACTCCTCCTATATATTTAAGCTTAATAAAGCTCTTTATGGTCTCAAGCAAGCTCCTAGAGCATGGTATGAGACCTTAGCTAGTTTTCTTTTGGAGAACAATTTCTGTAGAGGCATAGTAGATAAAACCCTATTTTTCAGGATACATAAAAATCAAACTCTACTAGTTCAAATATATGTAGATGATATTATTTTTGGCTCCACTGATTCAAATTTATGCAAAAGATTTTCTAACCTGATGCAATCTAAATTTGAAATGAGTAGTATGGGTGAACTATCATACTTCCTTGGTCTTCAAGTGAAGCAAACTCATAATGGCCTATTCATATCACAATACAAGTATGGTAAGGAATTAGTGAAAATGTTTGGTATGTCTGATGCTTCCACCATGAAAACACCCATGCCCTAAAATGTTGTTGTTGATGTAGATGAATTAGGGAAACCTGTTGATCAAGAAGTATATAGAGCAATTATTGGCTCACTACTTTATTTAACAGCAAGTAGGCCTGATATAATGTTTGCTACATGTATTTGTGCTAGGTTCCAAGTTAACCCCAAAAAATCTCATCTAATTTTATTAAAAAGAATTTTGAGATATATAAAGGGTTGTCCTAATCTAGGACTTTGGTATCCAACAACATCAGAATTTGAATTAACTGGATTCTCAAATTCTGATTATGCTGGATGCAGAGTAGACAGGAAAAGCACATCAGGAACTTGCCAGTTTCTTGGTGATAGGCTTGTGTCTTTGTTTTGTAAGAAACAAACATCTGTGTCTACATCAACAACTGAAGCTGAATACATAGCTGCAGGCAGTTGCTGCTCACAGATATTGTGGATACAAAATCAGCTACTAGACCATGGTGTCAATCTAAATAATTCAATTATATTTTGTGACAATACTAGTGCAATATCTATAACAGAAAATCTAGTTCTCCATAGTACGACTAAACACATAGAAATTAGGCACCACTTTATCCGAGATAATGTGGATAAAAAAAATTGCCTACAATTCATCTCTACTGATTTGCAAAGAGCTGACATTTTCACCAAGCCCTTGAATGAAAAGAAACATATTTTCTTTATAAATCAGCAAGAAATGATAGATGGAGATTCAATCTGCTAAAATTAAGTTTTCTACTTATCCCATATCTTTATCTAACTGAGATCGATGAAATCCAGTTTTTCGTCGAATGGAGATCGACGAAGTCATCAAGTTCGTCGAACCAAGATTGACGAAAACTCATTTTTCGTCGAACCCAGTTTTGATGAAGCTTTTTATTTCTGACCTGTCATTATAATCAAATCTTTTTTATTTTAGCTGAATTCCTACAGAAATTGCTTCTCTTTCTAGTTCCTTTGCACTTGATCTCTATTTTATTTTGCAGGAACAGTAACAATATAAAGATTACATCCTTCCCTACCTCCTCAAAAGTCCCTTCTTCTAGGGGCCTAGCTCCAGGTCTTCCTGAAACTAGGCAGGGGGAGATGTATTGAAGAAGCTCCTTTTTGTCAGGGGGAGATACTTTCCTTTTTGACAGGGGGAGTTATTTTCTGAAGATGCTGATGAAGAAGCATGCTTTCAGTTCTATGAACAAGCTCCACATGATGTAGCTTTTGCTCAGGGGGAGATGTTCTATGAACTGTGCAAAGGGAGAAAGCTGAAGAAGCTCCAGTCTCAGGGGGAGATGCTCTCAGGCTAACATATTTTATGAAAGAAGGAAATGATGCATGAAGAAGCTACATATGTTTCAAGTTCAGATTCAGAATACAATTTTTGATATAGGAAAAGCTACAGATTCAGATTATGACAGATTTAGAAGAAGTTGTTATAACAAGATTCAATTTCTGATTGGTAGCAAAGCAGATTAAGAAATAATTCCAGTTAAAGAAGATATCAAATTCAGATTATAAAGATTCAGTTCAGATCAACAATTCAGAAAGCTGAAATATAGCAAATACAGTTCAGACAATATCAGAATTCAGAATTCAGAAAGCAGAATTTACAGAAAATCAAAGGTTCTGATTGTGTGTTTTTATTAGTTCTATTTTCATTGAAATGTTTCAGAACTCAGAGTATCATAATTTTATATCTGATGAAATATTTAAAATACATAAAATTTATATGCGTTCGACGAACTCTATACTGCGTTCGACGAACGGCTAGCTCTCTGCGTTCGACGAACGGCTTACACTCTGCGTTTGACGAATGGCTTGCTCTCAGTGGTCGACGATCTTTAATCTCAGCGTTTCAGCGTCTCAGCGGCTCAGCAGCTCAGCGGCTCAACGGTGGATGAATTTGCTCAGTTCAGTGGTCGACGAATTCTTCAGTTCGACGAACTCAGCTCTGCGTTCGAAGAATAAGTATCAGACCTTCAGATCGACAAAAGTTCTTCTCATCTCAACAAATTTATTTCTTCTAGCCATATTCATTTGAGGTCGACGAACTCAAAATTGTGTTCGACAAAAATCTTGAGATCGACGAAAATTGCAATACAGCAAATTTATTTCAGACAGATTATATTATTCATTCTCTGAACTCAGATCTCTTCTGCAACGGCTCTATTCTTCCAGATAAGTAAGATTAATATATTTCCTTGTATTATTCTGAGATTATAGCCGTTGACATTTCTCGGAAAAGGACATTTCATGGAAAAGGAAAAGAGATATACGGCGTGTCTGATTTATGGTTCCCAGATATATTTATTCCTTAATTCAAGGGATTTGATTTTAAAATAGTATCAAAAGAAAAGGGAAGAAGATATACAGTATTACTTCCATAGTTTTACGACAGGAACATTACAGATTTTTGGTACAGGAAGAGAAAGCAAGAAAGTTACAGGAAGAAGAAGAATAATACAGATCATCTTCATGTTCTTCCTCTAGTAGCACTTATTCACTGAGAACAGCATCAACAATACTCTCTCAGTCATCAGCTGCAAGTTCAGATCTTCAAAAGAGCAACAAAAATCTGAAGAACTTATTCTTCCAGATTAATCAGCTACAGGAAGATCAATTTCATTCAAAAGAAAGCTTCCAGCCATCTACTATCAAACAATTTCATATCAGACAGAGGGAGCTTTTCTACATCAACACTAGTGTCTTCTCTCAGAATATTGACAGAGAAGAACTTCATAACCCTTCCTTACCTCCTCTTGTACAGGGTTATAACTCCCTTCAAAAGTTAACCCATTGGTGGCAGGGCACCTGATCAAAAACCTATGGTTTGGTTAGAGCACTTGATCAAAAGCTCACTTGGTGTGTGGACACCTGATCAAAAACCCCTTGGTGATAGGGCACCTGATAAAAAACCTAGTGGATCCTACCAAGTGTGGTAGAAGAGTAGACGTACCCAGATTTATTGGGGAACTACTATAAAATCCTTTTGTCTCTGTGCTTGTGATTTCTGTTTTGTTGTGCTGTGCTGATTTCTTTATTTAGTTTTTATAAATCACTCTATACACACATATATATATATCACTATTTTAAATCCTCTATAGAATTAAGGGAAAAGTTTTTAATACTCTATTCACCCCCCCTCTAGAGTAAATCTAAGATCTAACCTCACTTTCTATTGGTATCAAAGCGTGGTTGATTATATCAATCACTTTCAACTGATATTCAATTGACTTTCACTCTTTGCCTGATATTTTATGGCCAAAGACTAATCCTTCTTTGACCATAAAATGACATTTCTCCCAATTAAGAGCTAAATTTGTTTCCTCACAAGGTTGTAGCACGCGCTCGACATTTTTTAAATAATTTTTGAAAGAGTTTCCGAAAACGGAAAAGTCATACATGAAAACCTCCATCACTTCCTCTACTAACTCGTCGAAAATCGCCAGCATACATCTTTGGAATGTAACCGACACGTTACAAAGACCAAATGGCATCCTTCGATAAGCGAAGGTGCCAAAGGGACAAATGAATGTTGTTTTCTCTTGGTCATCGGCGAAATAGGGATTTGAAATTATCCCGACAAACCATTGAAAAAATAATAGTAGGAATGACCTGAAAGGCGCTCTAAGATTTGATCGATAAAAGGTAATGGGGAGTGATCTTTATGGGTGGCATCATTTAGTTTTTGATAATCGATGCACATCCACCAACCCGTAATGGTATGGGTTGGGATCAATTCATTATTTTTGTTTGCTACCACCGTTACGCCGCCTTTCTTCGACACGACTTGTACTGGGCTAACCCAAGTACTATCCGATATCGGTTAGATGATTCCCGCATCTAAAAGTATGATAACTTCGGCCTTAACGACTTCTTTCATATTCGGGTTTAGCCATCGTTGAGGCTGGACCATGTTGCAGGAATTATCTTGGAGGAAGATTTTGTGAGTGCAGAAGGAAGGGTTAATACCCTTGATATCTGATATTTGCCACGCAATTGCGTGGCGGTGCTTGCTTAAAACTATAGTCAATTCAGAAATTTCTGAATCGCTAAGTTCGGATGAAACAATAACGGGTAGCTTAAACTCTTTTTCTAAAAATATTTATTTTAGGTGAGGAGGGAGTTGTTTCAATTCGAAAATGGGTGGCTCTTCATAAGAAGTTTTGATTTTTAATTTTTCTAAAAATAGTGGTTCAGGTGGTGTGGAGTGAGAGACTTCTTCTTCAAGACAAAAGAGCTCGGCGAGCTCGGAATTGTTACTCGATGTGGAGACTAACTCGGGAAGAGGATAAAACTCATTCTCAAAACACTCTTCTAAATTGAAGCACGAATCTTCATTCTCTAAGGTGTTTCGCATCGAGGGATTTATACTAAAAGTAACTTCATCATCACCAACCCGAAGGAGGAGCTTTCCATTACTTACGTTAATAATTGCGCGCGAGGTGGCAAGGATGGGGAGGCCGAGTATGAGGGGTACTTTGGCATCCTCTTCGATGTCAAGAATGACAAAGCCCACCGGGAAGATAAACTTGTCAACCTTAACGAGCACATCCTCCACTATCTCTACCGGATATTTTAATGAATGATCCACTAATTGAATACTCATTCGAGTGGGGCTAGGATTTCCTAGACCTAACTTTTTGAATTATGAAAAAGGCATGAGGTTGATGCTTGCTCCAAGATCCGCTAAGGCGTGTTTTACTAATGAATTGCCAAATAGACACGGGATGGAGAACCGTCCCAGGTCATTTGTTTTTTGAGGCAATTTGTTTAGTACAACCGCGGAGTATTCTGCGTTTAAGGAAATATGATAAATATCTTCTGATTTCTTCTTATTGGAGAGCAACTCCTTAAGATATTTCGCATACTTCGGCATTTGAGAGATAGCCTCGCAGAAGGGTACATTAATATGGAATTGTTTTAAAATTTCTAATTTTTTTTGTAATTTTTCTCGGCGCACTCACTCCTAAGCTTAGATGGATACGAAATATTAAAACTAGAAGCGTGTGGAGCTAGCGTAGTGGGAAAACTCGAAGATAAAATAGGAGTAGGAGGAGGAGGAGAAGAAGTTACCTTTGGTTCGTCCTGTTTTGAAACCACCTCCTTCCCGCTTCAGAGTGTAATCGCGTTCGCGCTCTCCCTTGGATTTGGCTCCGTAGTTCCCTATAGTGCTCCTTGCTGACGCTCGGAGAACATCTTCGCTAGCTGGCCCACTTGATTCTATAAATGTTTGATCGATCCGGTGAGGTTCCAGATGTTCATTTCATTTGTAGCAATATATTTTGCAAAGACCTCTTCAAGAGGAGAGGGATTTTGCTGTTATGGTGGAAAACCGGGTGGGCTAAAGTTTAGAGGGGGAGTTAAGTTAAGAAGTTGATTAGGGGGGGGGGGGGGTGTGGGTTGATTCATATTTAAAGGACATTGAGCATTTCCTTGGTTACTTCATGAGAAATTCGGATGGTTCCTATAACCCTCATTGTAGGTGTTGTTGTTCGGAGCAGAGTTCGGGTTATTGGAAGGCTAAGGTTGATTTCCATGTAGTAAACCTGCTCTTCAATTAAAATATTATTAGCCCAAGGAGGAGTGAAGGAGGAAGCAGACATCTCCGCCACTTGATTTATTAAGCGCTCAACTTGTAAAGCCAAATTAGAAGTAGCGTCTATTTCAAAAATTTGGGCTGGCTTATTAGGCCACGCTCGAGGCAAGTTCCATTGATAAGCATTCATGTCCATTCCCTCAAAAAGCTCTTGAGCGGCCTTTAGGGTCTTCTTATTTAATGTACCCCCGACGACCGTATCAATCATTTGCCTTTTTTGGAAATTCAAGCCTGTTGGAACATGGTCTTCCGCATCTCCTAGGTTTTAGAATAACAAATCCTATGTGTATTTGATCTTGTGTGTTTAAGTGTGCAGGATAACAAAGTCCACATGACTCGAGGATTACATAAGAAGGTTGCCCCCCAATTTGAGCCATCAAATCCACCACTCATATCACCGGCGGTGTCAACTAACGCCTGGCGCTAACGCTAAGGAATCGCTGAGATGCAGTCTGGCGCTCGACGAACTGCTTACTCTACCACGGCGCGCTAGTGTTTGCTCGACGAACTGTTGGTTGCGCTCGATGAAATAGATCTTGCGATCGATGATCTTGCATTCGACGAATTTCCGTTCGACGAATGATGAAGCTCGCTCGACGAACTCCGTTCAACGAAAATTCGATCGACGAAAAGAATGCTGAAGCGCAAATTCCTAGAGTACTTATAGAAGGAGATAGCGCCTGGCGGTATCCGATAGCGCAGGTGATAGAGTGGAGCACAGTAGGCACGAGAGAAATATTTTCTCAGATTGAAGATTCTGCCGCGCAGATTAAGTCCTAAAATGGGATAGCGCCAGCGGTACCACTAGCGCAGGCGCTAGTGCTATGGCTATAAAAAGGACCCCTCTTCTCTCATTTCATAGAGACAATAGAGAGAGAGATTGCGTGCTAGAATTCCAGAGGGTGCCTTGGCCGAAAGTTGATGTCCTACCAAAGTTCTGCAAACTTCCGAAGGAGAATCTCATCACGCCGGATCCAAACGAAGTCCGCTTCTACAATGCTTATTCTACAGGGGATCTTCGCCTCCAACTTCAGAAGTTCATCAAGAGGGAGTTTTAATTATTTTCATTTCTTATTTCTTGTAAACGGCTAGTGAAATCGCCTCGTGTTAGCAACTAGGTCTGGGTAGGACTTAGGGAAAAAATTCGCCTCGTGTTGGCGACTAGATCTAGGCTAGGTCTAGGGGGTGCTCGAGGCCATATCCGGGGAAGGGTTGGCTAGAGCGGCTTGAGGCCGAATCCGGGGAGGATAGTCTAGGGCCACCGGTTCTGGGGGATGCGAGTCGGGATAGAAAACAAAAAGAGTCTACTATTCATTGCCACCGATTTCTAGCGTTATAGAAGTCAACTTTTGTAAAACCTTATTTGATATTAATAAAGCATGTCTCTACTTTATTTCAATTGTTTTACTTGACTTCTTATTGTCTTAATCTTGCATTATTTCAAAGCTTTTCAAAATATAACTTAAATTTTGAAAAACCTTATTCACCCCCCCCCCCCATCTAAGGGCGCCTACCGATCCAACAAGTGGTATCAGAGCCAGGTTTTATTCCAATCGGCTTAACAACTGGGAATAATGGCGTCTCATGATCTCGCTTTTCCAGAGGGTCAAGGGGTTAGTCGACCACCTCTCTTTACTGGGTCAGATTTTAACTACTGGAAAAATTGAATGATGTGTTTTCTTATGACCATGGATGTAGAAGTATGGAACATGGTAGAAGTTCGGTACTCTCCTCCTACAACTATAGTGGGAGAGGCGACATTACTAAAACCTAAAGATAAATGGGATGATAACGATAAACTAAGGTGTAAAAACAATGCTAAAGCAATGAACGCTTTATATTGCGCTTTAAATAGGACTGAGTTTAATAGAATTTCTGCATGCATAACTGCTTATGATATTTGGAATCAATTGGAAGTTACTCATGAAGGTACATCGCAGGTGAAAGATGCAAAGCTATTCCAACTGGAATCTGAATATGAAAAATTTTGGATGGATACCGAAGAGGACATCAACTCGATGTACACTCGCTTCACCAAGACTGTAAATGCTTCAAAGGCACTTGGAAAGACCTACTCAGATGGGGACTTGGTGAGGAAAATTCTTCACTACTTACCTCCAAGGTTCAATCCAAAGGTGACAGCCATCTCGGAGTCGTACAACTTAAGAATGCTCCAGATCGAGAACCTTATTGGGAATCTCAAAACCCATGAGGTAGAACTCCAGATTCAACATGATGAATACAACAAAGAGCCAAAGAAAAAGGCGCTAGAACTAAAATCAAAGAAGGAGAGCATCGAAGATGATGATGAAGATGAAGAAGGTCTCCTGGTGAAGAACTTCGGGAGGTTCATCAGGAATCCGGAAAGAAGGAACACATTTCGAAAATACTTCCAAAAGGATACTCGACGAAAGGGATCTTCCTCTTCATCAAGGAAAGAAAAAGGAAGCGAAGATGAAGAAGAAAGACCACCACTAGAGTGCTACCACTGCAGAAAGACCGGGCACATTCGGAGCCAGTACCCAAAGTATCAAAAGGAGCAAAAAGAACAACACAAAGCAAAAGAGAAAAAGAAAGTACTGAAAGCCGCAACTTGGGATAATTCTTCCTATGAAGAGTCAAATGAGTCTGAGTCAAGTAGCGAGGAGGAAGCAAACTTATGCTTAATGGCAAAAAGCAACGATGACGACACCAGTGTTCTTAGCGACACTGAGGTAATTCCTCCTACTTTCGAAGAACTCTATGATGAATTTGTTCTAACTTGCAAATCCTACGATCAAAGTGTAAAAGATAATATTATATTAAATCGTGAAAATGAATCTATTATCAAAGAAAATCATAAGCTCACAAAAAAGTGATTTCCCTTGAAAAGAGGAAGGTTTCATGTCAAGAGTGTGAGCACTCTTTATTTATGACAAAAGAACTTGAAGTTTCTCTTTCTAAGGCCCTCTCACAAAGGAAAACTATTGCAAAAGAAAAGGGGGACTTAGAGAGAAAACTAAAAACCACTCTTTTACAAATTGAAAATAACAAAAAGGGATTTGAAAACAAATGTGTTATGATTGTACAAGAAAATACATTTCTTAATAAACAAAATCATGACCTCAATATAGCCATACAAAAATTCGGGATTGGTAAAAAATCCCTGGATATGATTTTGGGAAACCAATGTTATGGTTCTGGAAAATTTGGGGTCGGATATAAAAGTGAACCCTATCGCCCATCGCTAGCCACTAACGTCGGTGGTAGCTTAACTGTTAAAAAATCTTCTGTTTTCTCTAATGTTCAAACATCATCCAGCAAGAGTAACGTTGAAACACAGAAAAGGGTCTCAACCCCCTTTATTTCGTGTGCTAATTGTCTTAAGTTTGGACACACGTCTAGCTCTTGCAGGAATATAAAACAACGATCGTTAAAACAAATCTGGGTACCTAAGAAATCCACTTACTCTATGGGTGGTACCTCTTCGGTATCTGGATCTTTACTCTCATATTCTCTCTAGATTTGCAGGAAGGCTAAGGAAACAGAGGATGTGTGGTACTAGGACTCAGGCTGCTCCAAGCACATGACGGGCAACAAAGCAAAATTCCTTAGCCTAGAAAAGAAGAAAGGAGGGATCGTAATGTTTGGTGATAACGGTAAAGGAAGGATCATGGGAGTTGGTACAGTGGGTAACGAATCCTTTCTTATCTCAAATGTTCTTTATGTAAAAGGATTAAAACATAACTTAAAATCTATAAGTCAACTGTGTGATAAAGGATTAGACGTATTATTTGAATCATCCACTAATCTTTGCAAAATAGTTAATCCTAAAACAAAAAATGTGTTACTAACTGCACCTAGAATTCACAATGTTTACATAGTTTCGTTTCATGATCTTTCCAAATCATCTATAAAATGTTTTATAACCAAAAAAGATGAATTAGAACTATGCCATAGACGTTTAGGTCACACTAGTACAAAGCTCATTTTATAACTAGCAAAAAGGGAATTGATTAGAGGTTTGCCTAAGTTGAAAAGAAATTTATCTTCACTATGTTCTCCATGCCAAAAAGTTAAATTTACAAAATCATCTTTTAAAAGCAAAAAGGAAATTTCTACTTCAAAATCATTGCAATTAATTCATATGGATCTCTTTGGTCCCGTTAACACCGCAAGTCTTGGTGGTAAAATATACACTTTCGTTCTAATAGATGATTTTTCAAGATATTGCTGGACTTTATTTCTCTCTTCCAAATCTGATGCGTTTTGCGAATTCTCAAAATTATGTACTCATATTCAAAATGAACTAGATCTAAAAATAAAATGCATTCGCTCAGGTGAATTTGAAAATGAAAATTTTAAATCCTTTTGTGAAATATTAGGTATTAAGCATGAGTTCTCCGCTCCACGCACACCTCAACAAAACGGTGTTGTAGAACAAAAAAATAGGACAATCCAAGAACTAGCACGCACCATGTTATCTGAATATAAATTACCCAAGTCATTTTGGGCCGAAGCCTTAAGCACATCATGCTATGTAATGAATAGATTTATGCTTCGCCCATCACTAAATCTCACACCGTATGACCTATATTATCAAAAGAAACCTAACGTATCATATTTTAAAGTATTTGGATGTAAATGTTTTATTCTTAATACAAAAGATTCTTTAAGAAAATTTGATGAAAAATGTGATGAAGGAATATTTCTTGGATATTCTTCAACCAGTAAAGCCTATAGAATATTTAACAAAAGATCGAGTAAGGTTGAAAAGTCTATTAATGTTAAATTTGATGAGTTTATTCCGTGTACAGAGAAGCTTCCTACATGTACAAATGATGAACCTTTGCCATCTATGGAGCACGACGAAGAGGAACCTTCCAAAGAAGAGGAGGAGAAGTCCAAGGAAGATGAATATGTACCTCCAAGCGTTTTGAACTTCTCAAAAAATCATCCAAAAGAGCTAATCATTGGGGAACCTTCTACTGGGGTAAGAACTCGATCCTCTCTTCATGAAACGTTTTCAAATATTTGCTTTGTTTCCGAAATCGAACTTAAAAACGTTTCCACCGCTTTAAATGACGATTTTGGTTTTTAGCTATGAATGAAGAGTTAGGTCAATTTGAAAGAAATAAAGTGTGGAATCTAGTAGATAGACCATCTAATCATCGAATTATCGGCGTAAAATGGATCTTTAAAAATAAATTAGATGGTGAATCTAGGATTATAAGAGATAAAGCACGCTTAGTTGCTCAAGGTTATTCTCAAATCGAGGGGGTAGATTTTGAAGAAACTTTTGCACCCGTTTCTCGCTTAGAATCTATACGAATATTTTTGGCATTTGCGAGTTTTAAAAGAATAAAATTATTTCAAATGGATGTCAAAAGTGCCTTTTTAAACGGGTTTATAAAAGAAGAAGTTTATGTAGAACAACCCCCCGGTTTCATAAACGAAAAATTTCCTAATCATGTTTACAAATTAGAAAAAGCGCTTTATGGTGTAAAACAAGTGCCCCGTGCATGGTATGATCGACTTACATCGTTTTTGTTAAAGCACGGTTACGTTATGGGAAGTGCCGACAACACACTCTTCATTAAGCATAATAATAACGATCTAATTATTTTACAAATATATGTTGATGATATCATTTTTGGAGCCACTAATGAAGAGTTGTGTAATGAAGTAGTCTTAGTAATGAAAAATGAATTTGAAACGAGTCTTGTAGGAGAACTATCATATTTTCTTGGTTTTCAAATCTCACAACGAACTGATGGTATCATTATTTACCAAACAAAATATGTTCACGATATGCTTAAACGATTTGGATTTGAAAATCTTAAACAAGCTTCTACTCCTATGAGTGCTTCTTTAAAACTAGGAAAAGATGAATCCGGAATTTCCATTGATCAAACGTTATATAGAGGAATGATAGGATCTCTTCTTTACTTAAGTGCATCTAGACCAGATATAATGTTTGCTTTATGTTTATGTGCTCGCTTTCAAGCCAATCCGAAAGAATCTCATTTAAAAGTGGTAAAACGTATTTTTTGTTATCTATTAGGGTCATCTAAATTAGGATTATGGTACCCAAACAATGATTCAATCACACTCTACGGCTATTCCGATTCGGACTACGCCGGGTGTTCACTAGATCGAAAAAGTACTAGCGGTACTTGTCACTTTTTAGTACCCTCTTTAGTTGCTTGGTCTAGTAGGAAACAATCTTCGGTTGCAATCTCCACCACGGAGGCCGAATATATCGCACTTGGTAGTTGTTGTGTACAAGCGTTATGGATGAGCCAAACACTAGAGGATTTTGGATTTCATCTCAAAAACATTGATCTTAAATGTGACAACAAAAGTGCAATAGACCTCACATATAATCCCGTACACCATTCTATATCCAAACATATCGATGTTCGTCATCATTTCATTAGGGATCACATTAAGAAAGAGCATGTAAAAGTAAGTTTCATTGGCACGGACTCTCAACTCGCTGACATATTTACTAAACCTCTTCCCGATGCAAGATTTCAATTATTACGACTTGAGTTAGGTGTCCTAGATCTTTCAAGTTAAAACACATTCACAAACGCAATTCTTGTAATTTTTAACCATCGAAAACATCTCCTAAAATTCTAAAATTTCAGCATAAAACTACTATTGGGACACTTAATCAAGATCAATAATTAAAAATTTCAAAATCATCAAAAATTTTGTATTGTTTCCCGTGCTAGTGCTAACGCCGGCGCTAGTGCACATATTCATTTTTCTGTAATTTTAAAATTTTGAAAAATTCTTATAAATATATTAATCTATATGTACTCTTTATTTTTGCACTTCTGATTATATTTCATTCATGCAAAAATCAAATACAAAAATACAAAAGCCAAATTACAAAAAAATATGTTTTGCTTTTTTTTTTGTTTAAAGTGTATTTTTATTCAAAAATCAAATACAAAAATACAAAAGCCTAATTACAAAAAAATACGTTTTGCCTTTTTTGTCTGTCTTTTGTTTAAAGTCTATTTTTTTTAAAAATCAAATACAAAAATATAAAACATTAAAACTATAAAAAAACTGTATGGATTTTCCTATGAAAATCAAGCATGATTTAATCTATTATTTAGAACGTCTATAATGTTGCAATTTATCTTTTCAAACTACTTTTAACATTGTTTTTTTTCATGCTTTGATATATCTAGTAATATGTGCATCAATTGTCTTATAAAAGTTGTGTAGAACTAAACTTAGCATGCCTCTAAGTATGAGTAAATGTTTTATGTTTGATAATGATCTTTATTAACCCACTTATTTTGGCATTGTCTACATATGTGTTTAATCTAAGAATGCTTGTGTATGTTGTGTATTAGTACAATGAATTAAAATTGCACAAGTATCTTACCTACACTCCTTTATTTGCACTTTTAAAAGTTAAGAAAAGTGGTTATGTTTTCATAAATTATATTGGTTTGCAAAACAAGTGTATTCGGAGAACTTTGTACAAAACAAATATCATAAAATAAAGTGACAAAGATAACTCCACCAAGCACTACTTGAACCTCCTGATAAGTCTTAATAAGCGTTGTGAGGCTGAGCACCTTGGAAAGAATAGTAAAGTATCTTGTGCAAACCATATCTTTCTTTCAAAATAAAAACCACTTACTCTTAAGTACACCAGATCACTAGTCTCAACATTAAAAAAAATAAAATATGTGATCCCCCAAGCACTACTTTGCACCCTGATAAGTCTTAATGAGCATTGTGTGTGCAAAGCACCTTGGTAGTTGTACATTTTGTTTGTGCATTGATGTGTGTGGAAGTAAAATTATTTGTGTTTTATTGTGCTCTTACTTTACATATTTCTTGTATTTTTGATTAAAACATTTGTTTACTCTACTCAAAAATACACTTATGTGCACGTCATTATCTTCCATAACACTTCTTCTCATGAGTATTGGATCCTAATGCAAATTCTATACTACTCTTTATTTATGAAATGCACTAGATAACCTAGCATGCTCTCTACAATGTTTAGTATATTTTGAAATTGTGAATTAACATAACATTGTAGTACTCTCTTTTTGGTAACATTATTTCATGCTTGGTTACTTTATTATTGAATCTAAAGTTTTTACTTGAACAATGATTTACAAAACATCTTCTTTATAAAATTGAACTCATATATCTTTTTTGAATCATCATGTCTTACAAAAGATGTTTGCTCGTATTTTTCTAAGTCTTCCGCAACTTTACATTTACCTTGTATTTGTTTATGCTACAAACTCTGATTTATGAAAATATTGTGATACTCAAACTCTGATCTATTTCAATGAAAAGTATTCTACAACTCCTTATCATTTTCTTCTCTATACAAGCTCGATCATGCCTTTATCTTATTATCAACTGTTAAGTGGCGTCTCCTTACACACTTTTGCTAATAATAAAAGGGGGAGAACTAACATGATAAATATAATCTGCTATCAAAATATAAAACTAACATGCTTAATTAAGTTGATAGCTTACATATTAGGGGAGCATTCACTTAGGGGGAGCATGTATTTAGGGGGAGCAATTCTAAATGCTAAAATTGATAATTATCCTAAGTCATCACTCTCACACACACACAAGTAAGTTTCATCATGCTTATATATTAATGATTTGATTGATCATTAATGGATTTGTTATTATCAAAAGGGGGAGTTTGTTGGAACATGGTCTTCCGCATCTCCTAGGTTTGAGAATAACAAATCCTATGTGTATTTGATCTTGTGTGTTTAAGTGTGCAGGATAACAAAGTCCACATGACTCAAGGATTACATAAGAAGGTTGCCCCCAAATTTGAGCCATCAAATCCAACACTCCTTCTAGCGCCGGCGGTATCAACTAATGCCTGGCGCTAGCGCTAAGGAACCGCTGAGATGTAGTCCAGCGCTCGACGAACTGCTTACTCTACCGTGGCGCGCTAGTACTAGCGCTAGCGCTAGCGTTTGCTCGACAAACTGTTGGCTACGCTCGACAAAATAGATCTTGCGTTCGACGATCTTGCGTTCGACGAATTTCCGTTCGACGAATGATGAAGCTCGCTCGACGAACTCCGTTCGACGAAAATTCGATCGACGAAAAGAATGCTTAAGCGCAAATTATTGGAGTACTTATAGAAGGATATAGAGCCTGGCGGTATCCGATAGCGCAGGCGATAGCGCGGAGCACAGTAGGCAAGAGAGAAATGATTCCTCAGATTGAAGATTCTGCCGCGCAGAATATGTCCTAAAATGGGATAGCGTCGGTGGTACCACTAGCGCAGGCGCTAGCGTTGTGGCTATAAAAAGGACCCCTCTTCTCTCGTTTCACAGAGACATTAGAGAGAAAGATTGAGTGCTAGAATTCCAGAGGCTGCCTTGGCCGAAAGTTGATGTCCTACCAAAGTTCTGCAAACTTCTGAAGGAGAATCTCATCACACCGGATCCAAATGAAGTCCGCTTCTACAACGCCTATTCTACAGCGGATCTTCGTCTCCAACTTCAGAAGTTCATCAAGAGGGAGTTTTAATTATTTTAATTTCTTAGTTCTTATAAATGGTTAGTGAAATCGCCTCGTGTTGGCGACTAGGTCTGGGTAGGACTTCGGGCGGAAATTTGCCTTGTGTTGGCGACTAGATCTAGGCTAGGTCTAGGGGGTGCTCGAGGCCATATCCGGGGAAGGGTTGGCTAGAGTGGCTTGAGGCCGAATCCGGGGAGTATAGGCTAGGGCCACCGGTTCGTGTGGATGCGAGTCGGGATAGAAAACAAAAAGAGTCTACTATTCATCGCCACCGATTTCTAGCGTTATAGAAGTCAACTTTTGTAAAACCTTATTTGATATTAATAAAGCATGTCTCTACTTTATTTCAATTGTTTTACTTGACTTCTTATTGTCTTAATCTCGCATTATTTCAAAGCTTTTCAAAATATAACTTAAATTTTGAAAACCCTTATTCACCCCCTCTAAGGGCGCCTACCGATCCGACAAAGCCATTATAAAAGATTTGCGCTTGTTGCCAAGTGGGAAGTGCATGGTGAGGGCATCTACGCAAAAGCTCCTTGAAGCGCTCCCATGTATCATAGAGAGTCTCCGAGTCGATTTGCATTAATGACGCAATATTTGTTTGCAATTTGGTGGTCTTTGCAGGCGGGAAATATTTAGTAAGAAATTTTTCTGCCATATCGGCCTATGTAGTGATGGACTCCCTAGGAAGTGAGCCCAACCACTGCTTTGCCCTAGACCTCAAAGAAAAAGGAAAAAGACATAATCGAATGGCATCGTCAGAGACGCCATTGATTTTAAACGTGTTGCAGATTTCAAGAAAATTAGAAATATGACAGTCTGGATATTCGTACGGCTGACCATCGAAGGTCACTGATTGCTGCACCATTTGTATGATGCTGGACTTGATCTCAAAGTTATTGTTCTCCACCGCGGGGCGAACAAAGTTTAACTATGTTCCTTCCAGATTCGGCCGCGCATAATAGGACATGGTCCATTGCGCGACCTCATTAGGATTTGGCGCGTTAGGATTAGGAAGATTAAGATTAGGATCCATATTGGCCGTGTTAGTGTCCACGATCGATTCTTCAAATAATAAATGTATTTCCTGATCACGAGAACGGCGGCGCCGCGAAAGAGTTCGCTCGATCTCTGGATCAAAATGAATATTCGAAGTGCTACCTCGGGTCATACACTAAAAAGAAAAAAGAGAAAGAAGAAAGAGAAAAAGAGAAAAGAGAGAATAATAAAACTAAAAATAAAGAAAGAGGAAAACTTGATTATTATAAATATTTTTTTCTTTTAGGCGGATTAAGTTAGTCTTGGACTTTCCGAGGTATACCCTATGAAGGGTTCTCACCGGTACTAGGAGGAGTGATGGGATGATAACCCAATTGTCCCTTTCCAAGATTTTGATTACACCTTTAAGATTTTTTTGGATTTACAAAAAGAAAAATGAAAAAAAAAGTAACACGATAAAAATAATAGCTATCCTCTTTTCAAAATATCTACGCAAAGTCCCCGACAATGGTGCCAAAAACGTGATATGGAAATTTAAGGTTTTAGTTAAGCGAAGGGTTAAAGATGTTTTCCAAAACTATATCCGATAAAGGCAAGTGTACCTTATCGTCTATAATATAGGATATTTAGAAATACGAAAGTCGTATTCCACGGGGCGCGTTGATTACTTCTACTTTGAGGAAAAATCACGATTATCTTATCTAATAAAATTTTGGGGTTTTGTTTTACTTAGCTAAAAGAGAAAATTTGCAAACTAAAAGTAGGGTTTAAACGATGGTAAAAAGATTAGTACTGAATCTATCACCTTGGAGTGAGAATAATCAAGTGAAAGAAAAATAAATCTAATTCCGTTTAATTAAACTACTTGACTGTGGAGGTTCCCGAATCTTGAACAAGCCTCTCTCGAGGTTAAGGCCCAACTAAGTTTAGGAAATATCAATCGGACTCTCATCCTATAATTGATTACCTAAAACTTGCTTTACGTTGTGAACCCCACAATTGGATTTGACTCCAATCTAGGAGATTTACGTCATCCTCTCTCGAGGGGTGCGTGCAACTCTCTTTACTCTTGAGTGGTCAATTCATAATTTGAGCCTCTCGGCTAGCTAAGTATGAAAACCTAAGCGAAAACCATACATCGAAAATATGGCCAAACTAGTTAAAAATCAAGGGTAATTCAAGTGTAAAAAAAAAACGGAAAAAGAGAGCTTAGAAAATCATAACTTGATTATCTCATCCTCGGATCATTTTGATTGAGCACTAATGATAATTAGTTAATCATGGTGGAGGGGGAAAAGCGAGTAAGATAAAATTGCATGAAGAAAAGCTAATTAAAAGAGAAAGAGAAGTGAAGAAAACAAAACTAATTTTTATTGAAATAAAAAAACTATTACAAGCCTTAACCAAGATTACAATGCTAGAAAATGTAAGGATTACAAGCTTAAGAAACTATTGCATTAAAAGGAAACTAGAACATTGCATGAAAGGAAGAAAAAGAGAGAACATGTAAGGGAAAAACAAGAAAAAGCTTACTAACACCTCTAGCAGCACCTCCCCCTCTCCAAATTTTTGAACCCTGGACTCAAGGAGAGCTCTGGAATTTATAGGAAAAAACTCCAAGTTACACGCCCCCGGTCACGGGCGTGACTGGGGGGCGTGTAAGCACGGTTCATCTCAGCTCCGATAGCGGCATAGGTCTTGCGTGCCGCGTAGCGGAAAAGGGCATTACACGCCCGTGTAATGTTGGTCACGGGCGTGTAATCTGGCAGCTTCATTAAATGTGGCATGGGTCTAGATTCCGGTGCGGTGGAAAATAGAGATCATGCTTGAATGTCACGGGCGTGACTTTTGGGTCACGGGCGTGACATGGGGGCGTGACTTGCTGTGGACGATCTCAAACTGCGCGACATCAATTATGGACTGGTATTTAGGTTACATGCCCCTAATCACGTGCGTGATTGGGGGCGTGTAATACAAATTTTCCCAATTTGTTCAAAATTTTGCAAAAATTGAAATTAAGCTAAGTTAGAATCAAACTGACAAAAAGAACTACCTATAACCTAAAATTGACATGAAAAAAAATTCATATTAAATAATTACAAAAATTTCGATTAAATAGTTATATAAATACTACTTATCAGACACCTTTCTCAACGATTCATCTACTGAGTCTTGAGACGATATTTTACTTAGTGATTTTTTTATTACTTGTATAGTCTTGATACTAGTGATGTAGATTTGATGCATTTCAACGATATGCATATTATCTCCACGATATATCCAGTCCTTGATGATTTTGGACTTAGAAAATTACTGGAGATATGGTTTATCTTCTTCAGTCATGAATAAAATATACCATCAAATACATTATACATTTATCATTGATCTGAACACTTCTTCAAATCAGGAACATTGTTGGGCATAGTTCTCAACAATCTCCCCCTATTTGAAGAAGTCATAACTCATTTCAATGATAAATTTCAAAGATAAATGAAATCATAATTTGAAGACATTCAACGAGTATTATATGATTCAACATGATATAAATAGAGAATGTAATAAAACAAAAATATTTCAGTCATTTGCCCATGTCATGTTTAGACAAAACATTCCATGATCTTCTGGTCCTGCTGCTGCTTCCCTTTCCTTGTCTCCTCAGCCTTTCATAAAAGCTGATTGGTTTTGGAATCTTCTTTGGAGAAGGAGGAGGACCATGAGGGAATGCTAGTTTATGATTTCTCATTTTCTCCATTGGAGTTAAATGCAGATTCCAGTCAGCAGAATGGTAGACTCTTTCTGACCCATCCTGAGGGTATCCAAACTCCATCCAGTCTTCTGAGATCAGAGTCCTAGAGTTAGGACTCCACTTGCATGACTGTGAATCCTGCTCAATTTCCCTCAGCCTCTTCTGTCTGTACCTTTTGTTATGAACCCTCTTCCTTTTTCTTGAGCTGGCAGATTCTCCAATTTCAATGCCATATACTTCTGAGGCAGTGCTCTCAGATGGTTCTTCTAACTCAAAAGCTGAGGGAAGCTTATGTAGAGCTTGCTTAACTTGATTGAGAGTCCACGTGGCTTGATTTGAGCCAGCATTTATCATTGCCTTCTCCCACTTTAGGACTTCTTCAACAATGTGATCATCAAGAGCTACTTGTACAAAAATTTATTCTTTCATATAGGTGTTGTTCAGCCTCATTCAAGTTATTTCTTACTTCTAGTAGATGTTCATCTTGAGTCTGAGTATTTTCATTTACTCTGTTTAGAATTTGATCTTTATCTTGATTCATAAACCCTGTTATTTGTCGAAGAGCTCGCTCAGTATTCCTTGTCACAGTGCCTTGATTTTGGATTATCTGATGGGACTGATGTCAAACCTTGTTGATCTCCTCACCAACATGTTCCATGGTTGGAGCTGCTAAGTGAATGAAATGAGTATGCTGAGTGTTGAGATGATGTATATCATCCTTCACCATTTGCAGCTCATCCTTCATTTCTTGCTAAGGTCATCTACAGTCTGTAGAATGAACCTTTCTATCTTTTCCCTTTGAACATTCTGCAAGGCTGTGATCATGTGGAACAGGGAGCCTGAGTGATCAGTAGATGGTCCAGCTATATCAACTTCTGGAGCAGCATTTTTCTATGGAGAACCTCCAGGAGCACTGTCTTAAGCCAGAAGATTAGGAGAGTCTACCCGCATTTGCTCATATTCCTCCACCAGCACTTGCTTGCCTTTGATTAGAGCCAGGTCAAGCCCAGTCTAGGGATCAGAACTTCCAACCTTCTCTGGCACATAGTCTTCAGTTACCTTCTCTAGAGTATCCTTCTCCTGGACTGCTTTCTCAGTTGTATGTCCTTTAGCTTGATCCTCTATGGTAGAGCACCCCGGATGGGTCTCTCCCTCAACTCTCTTAGTGTCTTGGGCTGAGAACCCATATGGGGAATCCCCCTCAACACTCTCAGTGTTTTGGGCTGAGCTTCTAACCAGGAACTCCCCCTCAACTGGATCACTACCCAGATTGGGGCTTCTTCTTTCTTCAAAAACCTCTGTGTTAGCAGGTTAATTCACTCACATCCTCTAGATTCATTTGATTTAGAGCTACCTCCCCCTCAGTCAAAGCAGGGTTTGGTAGAGATGGTGCGCCTTCTTCCTCAGAATTGCCAGAGGACCTTACCTCCTCTGAGTCATCAACTATTACAACTTTCTTTTTCTTTTCTTTTGTAGCAGCTAGGGTAATCTTAAGGGTTTTGGAAATAACTCTCTCCCATCTATCCAGCATCTTTGAATCTAGCCTCTTTGAATAGTGTAGAGGTGCTCCCATGTTTCTCTTCACCACATCCCCAAGGGTATTCAGGAGGAAGATAAATAGGACTCTTCCAAATGATGGGGTCTTGAGGGTGTTCTTGACCCTTTGGAATAGAAACTTTCTCCAGTCTGTCTTCTTGAAACAATGATCCTGCACATTGCCTCAAACATTTCCTTGGAAATCCTGTCATGGAAACCAGGCTTGCATAATAGTACTTTCACTATAATGTCTGCAAGGAGTTCTCCCTTTTGGTTAAATTCTGCCTTTTTTGTTGAAACCGATTTCTCGTCTTCTTGTGAAGCTCGGGGCCCTCACCGAAATGAGGTGCAGCTAGCCCTTACTGATCCCTCAGAGAAGGTAGACTGAAGCCTAGGAAAATGACTAAGACCTTAGTCACAGCGAGGAGGTCCCTCCACTAATCCAGAAGATCGTTGAGCGCTTCCCCTCCCAAGCCAAAGCTGAGACTCGGGCACCTTGGAGAGCTAGAGAGCTACACCAAAGTAACCAAAGGGAGAAGAAGCTCAGAGATCTCAGATTGGAATCCCCTCCCAAGGTGCCCTTTAAGGTCTATTTATAGTTTTTTGTTCATGGCCTGCCAATAGCGGAATTCTGCCTTTTGGTTTTACTAAACGCACCCCACTTTGGTCTGCCAACAGCCAAACTCCGCTGTTTGGAGGGGCTACCTGCAGACTATCAGGGGAAAAGGAGTAACCCCACCAGGGGTGAATTCGTTGAATGGGAAAACGAGTTCGTCGAACGGGCTTCGTCGAACGGGCTTCGTCGAACGGAGAATGAAATTCGTCGAACGCGGAACTGGGTTCAACGATCTCGACAAATGCTCGACGTTCGTCGAACGCACTTCGGCGTTCTGCCGAACCCTAAGACTTAGAAAGAATCCGATTCGCTTGCCCTTTCGCGAACAGCCGACGAGTACTCGGCTCGCCGACCTTCTTGCGAGCAGCCGGCGAGTACCTGGCTCACTCGCCTTCTTGCAAGTTGACCCTGAAACTTGGGCCCGCGGGGACACGACTTGCGCCCCTTCCCGCGAGTAGCCTTCGATAGATCTGGTTCGCCTTCTAACATTCTTTCTTCCTCTGTTGGGTTTAAAAACCCCCTTTGGGCGAGCGACCTGTGAAGACCTCGCTCGCGTTCTCACCGGCGACGTCCATCGACTCCGGGTCTCGTGCCCTTCCTGCGGATTCTTCCGCTGAGATAAGTGCCCATCCTAGTGGATCCGCTGGGACGAGATAGAGATAGCCACTGAGACGACCGTCGGATTGGGAAGCGAATTCGTTGAACGGACAGCGGGGTTCGTCGAACTCAGGACTTCATCGACCGCCGAGCTGGGGTACAAGCATCGAGCGCTGAACCACTCTGTTCGTCGGTCGCTGATATATTGCTTCATTCATCGACCACTGTTCGACGTTCGCAGAGTAGCCATTCGTCGAACGCAGCGAGCATATGTCAATTTTGTTCTTTCTCTTATTTTCTGCCTATTAACATATATCCCACCCGCATTACTTTTACTTGTTGGTTATTCCTCCGTCTTTGTTCACCCACTAGGCGAATATCGGGGTTGTACACAATCCCCGCTCTTCGCGAGGCTCTTTAGGCTCGTGAAGGATCATCCAACCCCTGGTATTCGTCGGTCCCTTGGTGACGTGGCGAGAATCTTTCGGTGGGCCCCATTCCCACCACTATAAATACCACCCTTCTCTACCGACATTCAGACTTTTTTGTTCTTCTTTCCCTTTTCTCACTCACCGCGAGCCCCAACGCGATGTCGAAAAAAGACAAAATGTTGGCTCGCTTGAAGGTCTCGCAAGCGGCCCAGAAGGGGAAAGCCGCCGCCATTGCCTCCTAGAATTCTCCGCGGCGCTCTCCGCCTCCACCCTCCATCAAAACGGCAAAGGCCGTTCGGCACCCGGCAGGTGGGGGGGGGGGGGGGGGGGGGGGGGGGGGGGTGGGTCCTCTTCTTCGCCGTACTCCCCCATTATGGGCTCGCCTCACAGGTACTATCGTCAAGCTCGCTGGTTTTTTGTTTCCCTCTTTCCACTTGACTTATCTTACTCGCAGAATGCTTCCCCGGATGAGGGTGCCTTGGAGAGGCCAACCACCGAGACCCACCCCCTTCTTTGGGCGGGGATGATGCCCTTCTCGTGGATGCGAGGGCCGTCAGCCAACGGGACTTGCCTTCGCAACGAGGTGAGTGAGTTACCTTGCATTCCTTTGCGTCTCTCAACTTGCCAAATCACACCAACTCCTTATGCAGTGTCCCCTCTCGCGGCCCTGGAGGAACAAGTTCCTCCTCCGGTGGACTCGCCTATCTCACCAAACCAGACCATCATCACTCCTGGATTCGGCTTCCTGGGTCAAAGGAGCACTGGAGGGACGTTGATTGCCAAGCCCGGGCTTGACTATAGGCCCGCGCCTGCTCCCGGTCTGGGTAAGGCCCTTACCCCTGCCATTGTTGAAGCATTCCGAGGCCAGCCAGGCACCTCTCGCCAGCGGCCCAATACTCAAATTCCTCCACTAGGTCAGATTGTCGCTATTGAGGGTCATTTTCCACCTCCTTGCTGATTTTTCCTCCGCAGGTGACCATATGACCCCGCCCACCGAGTCGGAGTCCGAAGCGTTGGAGCTATCTCCAACCCCCTCGCCGAGTCAGGTCGCTAATTTTCTGGGGGATCCCAGTGATCCGGAGCAAATGAAGAGGCGGTTCACCGAGATATTTCAGAAACATACCGCCCTGCTGAGGGATCTGCATGAACAGAATAGGCTGGATCGGCTCGCTAACGAGGAAAGGTTTGCCGCGATGGAGGACGATAATGCGCGCATCCTTGCCGAGGTGCGGTCGACTGATCATGGCGACGCGACCTCCCCCGGGGTGTACATTGCTCGAATTGACGATTACATGCGGCTGACGAGCCAGGAGAACCGGTCGCTTCGCGAGTATCACTACCCGCGAGGCCCCCCTCGCTCTGGTGTTCGGGGTCGCGGTCGCTAGAAGTTGCTGCGATATTAAGGATTCTTTCTTTGCATTTTATTGTTTTTCTTCCCCCTCCCCTTCGCTGGGAGTGGTCGTGAACAATTTTTATAAGCCTGTAATAATGATACTTTGACTCGCTTGCGAGCCCTTACTTTCCCTATTTATTATCTTTTCTTTCGCCTTGCCCGGCTCGCTCATTCATCGATTATGTTTGTGCTCCTGTTACTCGCACTCGGGTCCTGCCCTCGCATTTTGCTTCTTATTATTCAGTGCTCACTCGCCGATGATTAATGGGAGAAAGTTTCGACGAGGTATCGACTCGCCGAGAGCGAATAGGACCCCGAGGGACGGAAGAAAGCTGCGCGAATCCGCTATCCGCAGACACCGACGCTTCAGCTTCTTCCCGCCTTTTTTTATTTCTATAAATAGTCGCCCTTTTTTCTTTTCAACCACCGCATTTACTATTTCTCCTTCGCGCTCCGTCTCTTTCTAACTTTCTCGCAAACCTAGCTCGCTCTCGCGGCTTTTGTGATTCGCAAGTTCCAGACATCATGGTCGGCGAGGAGGAAGCTGAGGGGTGGTCCAAGTGTTCTGGGGCCTTCCTTGATGGCCTTTTCTTCTGCGCCAACCTCACAAAGGAGGATTACCAGGCAACCGTTGATCAATACATTCACTCCGGGTTTGTGGCTCGCTGCCCTACAGAGAGGGACACCATCAGCGACCCGCATCCTGATGAGCTCGCTATCCCCATCGCCCATTTCGAGAATGGGTTACGACTCCCACTTTGGCCGGAAGTGTGCCAAGTATGATTGTTTCTTGACCCTTATATTCCTGACTCGCTTTGCAAGTGACGCTATAACCCTTGTTGACTTCTCCAGGTTCTCAAGTACTTCGGCGTCCTGCAGAGCCAGCTAACATCGAACGCGATCGCCGTGGTGGTCGCGTTCGCCAGTTATCTCAGGGCGGAGAAGATCGAGTTCAGCATGCTCGTCTTCCGCAAGGTCTTCTTGTTCCGTGCGTATAAGGACGGGACAACTCACTTTGCGATCCAGCATGTCGCCGTCTGCGAGACGGTGAATAAGTCTCATTATTGGACGTAGAAGTTCATCCTGGTGAAGGGCCCTTTTGGAATATCTCCTACTGATGATTTGGGTTGGACTTCTTCTTTTGTTTTATAAATAAAAGATAACCATTATATTAAGAGTTTAGAATTGGCGGATGTTTTCAAAGAGTCTCGCAAGTACTCCTACTTTGAGAAATTAACCGTTATCCTATTGAAGGATAGAGGTAACGGTCTTTTTCTTCTTTCGGAATATTGACAATTACGCCTCGGCTACAACGCTGAATTCTATTGAATTGAAAAGTAGAAAAGGAGAGTTTTGCACTAAATGAGTTTGGAAAGCTGTGTTTGAATTTTTAGTCCAAATTAATCATTTGATAAAGGCAAGTATACCTTATCGCAAGTAATACAGGATATTTTTTTTTGAAAATATCGGGATCGTATATTTCCGCGGGTCGTGTTGATTATGCTACTTCGAGGAACGAACTATTATTTTATCGGAATAATATTTTTAGTTGGTTTAACTAGAGTTCTAAGTGATAAAATGCGAAAGACGATAATAAGCGATTAACTAGAGTTCTAAGCAATGAGAAAGATAGCGCGCATGTTCGGGTTAAGTCGCCGTTGAGGCTGAATTGTTTTGCGGGGGTTTTCTTCGAGAAAAATTTTGTGGGAGCAGAATGAGGGGTTAATTCCCCTGATATCGGAAATTTGCCATGCAATTGCACGGCGATGTTTAGATAAAACTTCAACCAATTCGGATGTTTCCGAATCGGTTAAAGTAGACGATATTATAACCGGAAGTTTTAAGTTCGCGGCTAGAAAAGGATATTTTAAATGGTCGGGGAGTTGCTTAAGCTCCAAGACCGGAGGTTCTTCATAGAAAGTGGAGATTTTTAAAGCTTTCGAATCAAAAGGTTCGAAAGGCGAATTTGGCGGTAATTCGTCTAAAGGAGGTTGATTCGCCAGATCTGAATCGTCTATCATTAAAGATAGCAATTCTGAAAGAGAAGAACACTCGTCCACAAACGCGGATTCCAAATTGAAACAGGAATCATCATTCGACAGTGAGTTCCGCATGGAGGGGTTGATATGTAAAGTAATTTCGTCGTCTCCAACTCGAAGGAGGAGGCGACCGTTACTGACATCGATTAACGCGCGGGAGGTTGCGAGAAAGGGGCGACCGAGGATGATGGGTACCTCGACGTCCTCCTCTATGTCCAGGAGACAAAGTCTACTGGGAAGATAAACTTGTCGACCTTGACCAGAACATCCTCCGCTACCCCGATTGGGTACTTTACCGAGCGATCCGCGAGTTGGATGCTCATTTTTGTCGAACTCAGGATGCCTAAATTGAGTTTTTTGAAAAGAGAAAAAGGCATCAAATTGATGCTGGAGCCTAAGTCCGCAAGAGCGTACTTTATTAACATATTGCCAAAGAGACACGGGATGGAGAACCGTCCCAGGTCGTTCAGTTTTGGCGGCAATTTGTTAAGGAGAACAGCCGAACATTCCGCATTAAGGGAAACACGTGAAACATCCTCGAGTCGCTTTTTATTAGAAAGCAACTCCTTAAGATATTTCGCGTATTTCGGCATTTGGGAGAGTGCCTCGCAGAAGGGGACGTTTATTTGAATTTGTTTTAAAATACGCAAATTTTTTTGATAATTTTCGTCCTCCTTCTCTTTATTAATTTTAGACGGGTAAGGAATTCGAGGACTCAAAACATTCGGCGCAACCGGAGAATCCGGAGCAATTAGAATCGAGGAAGAGGGTGGAGGGGTCGGAGGCGAACTGCATACCTTTGGCTCAACCAGCAATGGGGAGACGACCTCCTTGCCGCTTCGAAGGGTTATGGCGTTGGCATTTTCCCTGGGGTTCGGCTCCGTATTCCCTGGTAGAGCTCCGTATGGCCGCTCGGAGACCATCTTTGCAAGTTGTCCAACCTGGTTTTCCAAGTTTTTAATCGATCCGGTAAGATTCCGGATATTTGAATCGTTGGACGCGATGTATTTAGACAAAACATCTTCGAGCGGCGAAGGTTTTGGAGGAGGAGGCTGGAATCTCTGCGGAAATCCTTGCGGAAATCCTTGAGGATTCATATTTGGGGGCCTCTGAGCATTGTTAGGATTGCTCCAGGAGAAATTAGGGTGGGTCCTCCAACCCGGATTATAATTATTACTATACGGGTTATTATTAGGGTTGAAGGGGGGCCTAACCGGATTACCGAGGTAATCCACCGATTCTTCGATTACATTATTATTATTATTATTCCAAGCGGGAGTGGAGGAGGAAACAGTCATCTCCGCCACCTGCTTACTTAGCCGCTCTACCTGTGAGGCTAAGAAAGTAGTGGCGTCCACTTCAAAAAGACCAGCCGGTTTATTAGGACGCGACCTTGGCACGTTCCATTGGTACGCGTTCATGGCCATTTCGTCGATCAGAGCTTGAGCGGTCTCTGGGGTTTTGTTGTTTAACGTTCCCCCGGAGGCCGCATCAATCATCTGCCGCGTAGAAAAATTTAAACCATTATAAAACGTCTGGACCTGTAGCCAAGTTGGTAGCGCGTGATGAGGACACCTACTCAAATATTCTTTAAAACGCTCCCAAGTCTCATAAAGAGACTCGGAATCGAATTGCACAAAGGATGTGATATCCGTGCGTAGTTTTGCGGTTTTTTACGGAGGAAAATACTTAGTTAAGAAAAATTCCGTCAATTGGGCCCACGTGGTTATGGACCCTCTCGGAAGATAAGTCAACCATGATTTGGCTTTTAACCGTAGCGAAAATGGAAATAAGCGTAAACGAATGGCGTCATCAGTGACGCCATTAATTTTAAAGGTGTCGCATATTTCTAAAAAGTTTGAAAGGTGCTGATTTGGGTCCTCATCTGGCAAACCGTCGAACTGAATCGACTGTTGTACCATTTGAATTATGCTGGATTTTATTTCGAAATTATTATTATTAACTGTTGGGCGAGTAATACTTGATCCTGTATCGTCCAAATTCGGCCGGGCATAATATGCCATGGTCCGGGCCGGGGCCGCATTTGGAATTGGATCGCCCATATTTGCAGTATCTTCGATTGACTCGTCGGGGGTTTCGAGTAAGTTTTGATCACGAGATCAGATACGCTCACGAAGAGTGCGCTCGATTTTGGGGTCAAAAGGAATGGTCGAATCATCGGACGAGCTTCCTCGGGTCATATACTAAAAACAAATTTTTTTTGTTTGGAATTTTTTGTTTTCTTATTATTATTAATTTTTTAAATATAAGTTTTATATATATATATTTTTATATATTACTTTTTGTATTTTTTTGTTTTTTAGTAAAAATATATAGATAAGGAATAAAATTAATAGCAGTTCCTACTTTCAAATAACAACACAACGATCCCCGGCAACGGCGCCAAAAACTTGATGATTTGGGTTGGACTTCTTCTTTTGTTTTATAAATAAAAGATAACCTTTATATTAAGAGTTTAGAATTGGCGGATATTTTCAAAGAGTCTCGCAAGTACTCCTACTTTGAGAAATTAACCGTTATCCTATTGAAGGATAGAAGTTACGGTCTTTTTCTTCTTTCGGAATATTGACAATTACGCCTCGGCTACAACGCTGAATTCTATTGAATTGAAAAGTAGAAAAGGAGAGTTTTGCACTAAATGAGTTTGGAAAGCTGTGTTTGAATTTTTAGTCCAAATTAATCATTTGATAAAGGCAAGTATACCTTATCGCAAGTAATACAGGATATTTTTTTTTTTGAAAATATCGGGATCGTATATTTCCGTGGGTCGTGTTGATTATGCTACTTCGAGGAACGAACTATTATTTTATCGGAATAATATTTTTAGTTGGTTTAACTAGAGTTCTAAGTGATAAAATGCGAAAGACGATAATAAGCGATTAACTAGAGTTCTAAGCGATGAGAAAGATAGCGCGCGACGTCAAATTACCTTGAGACGAAAATAGAATTTTTTGTAGAATTAAAAGTGATGACTTTTCAAAATATTAAGATGACTTGACCGTGGAGGTTCCATAATTATGAACGCTCCTCTCTCGAGGGTACGCCCACCTGAGATTATGAATATTCGACCGAACTCTCGTTCTACAATCGAATGTTCTTAATACTCGCTTTATGTTGTGAACCCCGCTATTGGGTTTTTATTTCCAATTCGGGAGAATTACCTCGTCCTCTCTCGAGGGTAGAGCGCACTTCTCTTTACCCGTGAGCGATCAATCCGTACGCACGAGCCTCTCGGCTAATTAGGTACGAAAACGGAAATGAAAACCACACATCGATTATGTGGCTCCACTCAACGTGATTTTCGGGTAAACCTTAAGCGTTAATTATTTTAGAAAGAGATGTTTTAATTTTATAGAAAAACTATTTTTTTGTGTCCCAATGCTCTTCGACGTCGTGTGCTAAAGGAAATTAGCCACTCATCGGAATGGAGACGGCATTATCGGTTGAAAAATACATGTTTAATGATTAAAGCAGATATAAGCGGATAAAAAGGAAATAAAAAGACTTATATAAAAAAACAGTAATAGTATCCGTCCCAACCACCTTAAACAAGCGCTAAAAAGTTCTTAGCCTCTTATTCAAGAAGGGGGTGGTATAGAAATGAAAAGACTTATAAAGGTGCAGAAATAATATCCGTCCCAACCGACTTAAATAAATGCTAAAGTTAATTAGCCTCTTATTCAAGATGGGGGTGGTATATAGCAGTTATATGAAGACTGAAATAAAACTAAGTTACAAAAAAAGAAAAATATAACCTCATACACGCACACACTCTAAAAAAAACTGAAAAGAAAGCGTTTAAAATGAAAGCGATAAAATAAAGCGAAAAAGAAAACGATAAAACTATTTTATGAAAGCTTGTAAATCTAAGCTATGAAAACAGTAAATCTAGATTATGAAAGAAATAAACCTAACTATAAAAGCAATAAAACTAAATTATGAAAGCAATAAAGCTAAACTCATACACGCACACACGCTAACATTAATAAAAAGGAAGATGATCCAAATGAGAAAAACATCATTTTATTTCTGAAATCAGCATTACAACTAGACTAGGAAGACAAAAAAAAAACTTAAAACGAACTTAAACTGAATTGCATAAGAGAAGCTCACAATCACTCAAAAGAACTCACAATACAACAAGAACTACTCAAAATTTGGATGAAAAATACTTCAGTCGAGCCCCTCTATTTATAGGGAAAATTTGAGTTTTACACGCCCTAGGTCACGGGCGTGACTTGAATGTCACGGCCGTGACTTAGGGCGTGACATTTGCTCGGCTGTATTCGCCGTCTTCTGGAAGGTCCAGCCGTCAAACATGGCTGCACACGGGCGTGACTTGGTATGTCACGGGCGTGACTTTGTGAGTCACGGGCGTGACTATGGGTGGCTGATGTCGGCAGCATGGGCGCGGCTTCGAGACGTGACGCGCTGGCGGCTCACGGGCGTGACTCTGCTGGAACACGGGCGTGACTTGTAGAGTCACGGGCGTGACTTGGTCAACTGGAGTGAGCTGAAGAGAAATTCGTCGGGCGCAGAGCTTTAAATTTACACGCCCTTGGTCACGGGCGTGACTTGAACGATTTGTCGGGATTTGATCTGAATCGAGCCGTCCCGTTGACATTTGATCTTTAAAATTACACGCCCTTGGGCACGGGCGTGACTGAGGGCGTGACCTGGGAAAATTTTGCAAAAAAATGCAAAAACAAAAATAAAACTAAGTTAGAAACCAGAAATAATAAAGAAGCAATTTATTCATTAATTTACATAGAAAATTCACAATATTAATTAAAACTATACTAATAATTATACTAAAAATACATATATTTTATTACTTATCACCTACTCCCCCACCCAGCGAGACGAGGCTGCCTATCGCCCTCCGGCCTCGCTAGGGGGTTGTGATGCCGGCCTGTACCAGTACCTGAAGGGAAAAAGCTTTGAGGTCGCCTTCCTCTGAGAGCGGGTGGACCTGTTGCTGCCTGTCCCCCCAGGAGAAGGTTTGACTCGCACCCGCCAATCTCCTCACTCTCTTTTCCTTCAACCTGCTAACGCTCTTAGTTATCTTTGCAGGAGAGCGTGAACTTCCACTCAATCCTTCGCACGCGCCTCCTTCATCCCTTACCTCTGGCTCGCTAGCGAGCGCGGCCGCCGAAGCCTTCCGCGACATACCGAGTTCCTCGTCGGGGAAGAAGCAATCCCTTCCTCCACGCCGGCCCGCCTCGCAGGGAGCGGCGAAGAAGACCAAGAAAGCCCCCTCCACCCCCAAGGCGAAGGAGGTCGTTGACCTCTCCGAACCCGACCTCCACCCTTCTCCAGCAGCAAGGCAGTAGCCTGCCAAAGAGGGTGGCGAGCCGGAGGAGGCGGCCGCCAAACCCAAGCCGACGAGCCATATGAACTTCGGGCTCGGTATGAAGCTTGCGGACGCTGTTGGCAAGCCGGTGCTCGCGTGGGACCCCGAGCAGAACAAGGTCATCTGCTCCTCTCTACTCCCTTCCTGGGTAGACGATGACAAGGTTGGGGGTGAGGCGTTCGCCCTCGCCTTCGGCCTTTACGGTCGCGAGGATGCCTCCCTTTTCGGTCCTTTACGCCGAAGGGGCCATATATGAAGCTATGCGAGCCCAATTCAGGGAGACGGAGCTTACCCACATGGTGGGTCGCCGGTACTTCACTGCAGATAGGGAAATCATGGAGCTCAACGTTGAGCTCCAGAAATCTGCGGATGAGGTCGCGGAACTCAAAGGGAAGGAGGCCTTGTCTGAGGGCCTCCTCGCCAGTCTTCAAGGCGGACTGGTAAGCAATGCTCTGCAAAAGTCTTTTCCTGTCTCACTTTGCTTTTCCTTTGCTAACCCGCTTTTCCCAGGATGCCGAGTCCATCAGCCAGCTTCACGCGAGGATCGCGGACCTGGAGACGGAGAACACTTGCCTCAAGGCCCGGGTCCGCGATTTGACCTTGGCAGTGCTTCCTCCCCCTCCTTCGCGAGCTGGGACTCGCGGTCGGTCGCGAGAGGAGAAAGAAGCCGACCGCAAAAGATCGATGGAGATCGCGGAGCTCGTCCTCGGCACTCTCAAAGGGGCGGATATGATCGTTCCCGACGCCATGGAGTTCACTGCGGAAGAAGTCGTTCCTGACTTGTTCGCGCCCATCTCCGAGGCAGAGGATCGAGAGAGCGACTAGAGGGCTACCTGGCGAGTGATGCGATGTTCGGCAAGTGCACCGGTCGCGCAAGTAATAAATGTTGGGAATAGGATCCCCGAGTGTCGGTCTCTTGAGGAATGCAGGTTGGGTGAACGAATTGCGTTGTGTGACAATTGTTACACAAGCGGGAACAATCACAAAAAATGGGGTTTTGATTTGGTTTCCTACCGTTAACAACAATAAAAGAAATGCGGGTCGAAATCACCGCTTCACAAGGTGAGATGGATGCAACGGCCGCGATGCCGAGCTTCGTGAGGTGGATGGACGGTGCGCATGCGAATGAAGTGATCACTAGTGCGGGGAGTGAGGGTCGCAAACACCTCTTTGCAAATCGCCATTAGCTCTTGCTAACGCGAATCGAACACGATGAGTGCGTGAGTGAGTGAGTGAAGGTGAGACGTATCACAAGCAAATACTGAAGAACGGATAAGAAACAACCATTGCATCTAAACTAAATATCATGATATTCAAGTTTAAATGATTCAAAGGAGTACAACAAGGGGAGGAAGAAATCAACCAATGGACGAAGACTAGCGGCCGTTCACGGCCGGAATGGTAATTTGTCAAGCTACCTCCGGACTCGAGCAGACTGTGCTTCCGGCGTTGAGAGACTGTCACGACCTCTCCACGTGCTTCCGTCGTCTTCTACCTCAGGATGACTATTCTTTTCACCGGACCGAACTGGAGATAGCTTGCTTGAGTGCTTGCGGAGGGCGGAGAATGCTCCCGGACGATGGAGGATTGCTTAGAATGGCTGGAGATGACTTCGCCTTGCGGAGAAGATGAGGTGGTGGTGGCTGGAAGTGGAAAACGGCGGCGTACGGACGACAAATCGCGCTCCCGGAACCCCCCGTATCCCTAATCTGCAGATCAGGACCTTATATAGGCGCTGGAATAAATACTGCGCACGGTCATTGGCGCACGACCAGTGGTCGTGCGCGCTGGAGTTCTGTGATCGTGCGCCTACCTGGGTGGAGCCTGCAAAGAAGGAAATTTATAAAATACCATGTTTGCACGACCAGTGGCACACGACCGGTGGTCGTGCGCACTATCGTAGGTGGTCGTGCGCACTGGTCGAAACAGAACTCATGAAATTGATGTTAAGTGCGCACGAACAGTGGCGCACGACTGGTGGTCGTGCGCACTATCATAGGTGGTCGTGCGCACTGTCCGAGACAGAACTCAGAAAAAGGGTTAAATGCACACGATCAGCGGCGCACGACCAGTGGTCGTGCGCAATTGAACCAGTCATCGTGCGCAGTGTTCCTGTACAGAATTTTACCAGGAACACCTGCATGACTCCTGTTTCTATAGAAATGCTAATCAGGCCACTGAAAGTGGCACTCAACAAAATGATAAGGCTATCAAAAGGGAATAAGCATAAAACACACCAAATTAGGCCAAGAAGTGCACCTAGCATAGAAAGACAAATATGAGCTGAAACAGGGCTAAAGTGCAGTGAAACGACTAGAAAACCGGCCTAGATGAGTCCAAATATGTGTATATGATCAGGACTCATCACACCCCCAGACTTACCTATTTGCACGTCCCGAGCAAACAAAATCTAAGCAGACGGGGAAAAACAACTAGCTAACAGAGAAATTGCGACACCGAGTACCATGCGAAGTCGAGTGCTCGCACGCATAAAAAAATAACAGAGGAAATTTCTAAGTATGCATAACAGTTTGTACTTTTCTCAAATGCGTATCAAAAATTTATTACTACCCAAAAATAGAATCACGGCGAATCATCCGGTCACACGTAGGGTGAAAATAAACTAATCACAAAGGTGAGCATTGCCAAAGATCGGGGCTCAGGACAACCTCCAAAGGAATCCACCAATGTCGCTGACCATAGGCTTGCCTGTTCGCACTCTCTCCACGGCACTGGTTTGGCTCACTCACGAATCAGTAGGACTTTAGGTGAAGATGGGGCTTGGGTTTCAGTGAGGTAAACAAGGATAAACATGGAGGCTACGCACCAAACCCAAATGAGCTAGCATAAACAAAAAAAAAAATCTATCTGCTAACCCAAATATATGCGAGTACACTACACCCCCAGACTTAACTTTTTAACAATGGGTGTGTGCACTGCCCACTCCCAAATACAAATCAACAATTATTTTCAATTAAACTTTTTCTTTCTTTATCCATTTTTTTTTTTCAATTTTCTTTTTCTCTTTTCTATTTTTTTTCGTTTCTTTTCACAACAAAATCAGCAGATTAAACATTGAAGCACATCCACGTTTTCACAAAAATATTCACCACATCAACACCCTGAATGAATATATAAAATACTAAAGCTCGAATTGGGTGCGCGACTAGGATCGACTATGAGGCTTTGGTGAAAAAAATGGTGGAGCTGAATCAAAAGAAGGGGTAGGCACAACGGGGCTAACGAGGATAAGACATTAGGATTGGTACAAAGCTCAACCGGGCCAAAATGAAGGCCTACATCACGTTCGTGCACTGAACTAACCTGTCACGACCCGCATTTTCTCAGTAATTAAGAATATCAGAGGAAGAGAAAATACGTGTCATGATGCCACGTCATGCAGGAGACAACTGCAGACGCTCAGGCGGTAACCTCTTACTTGATAGTTGAAAACATGATTTCACGATAATCATTATTTGAAATCATTTATTAGGGTTTAGAGTCAGAACTGTGTCTCTCAGTTCGTGGATCAACTAGTCCACAGAGAAAATTATATATGTAACTGCAGCGGAAAACACTTGATTTAGTTCATTTAAGGTACTATATGCACGTGAAGGCAGGACATAAAGTAGATAATATGCACTTAACTAGGCGTAGTATAAGTATAGAAAATATCTTTAGGTGACTTTAAAACTAAGGGTTTTAGTTAAGAATAATGAGATGAAGATGAATGAAAAGCCATTTTATCACTATAATGCACCTAGTCATAAATCATTCCCAGAGAGTAAGGTATCAGATCTAAAAGCAGTGGCATAAACTGGTAAGTAAACTATAAAGTATCAAAGAGGCACAATGAGCGTCAATAAGCTGACACTAACCCATTGGCCCAAACTAGCATGTCTGAACACAAGGAAAAACAAACAACAACAACTACTACTACCTCGCAGCAGCGGGGTAAACAGCAGCTAAAAACTCCCGAAGACTTCGGGCTACTCCACTAACCGCTACGGCTCTGGACCTGAGGCATTCAATAAACAAGAACGCCTCAGCAAGGGAATTACAAGTGGCAAGAAAATAAGGAAAAGACAAGCAATAAAGGCGTACGGGGTACCAACCCAAGCCTGATTCACTGAAAAAGAAGCTCTGAAACAAGGAGCTAAGCAAAGCACCAAGTGCATCCAAATATCATAAGTAGGAGCAAGTATAAATTAATTATCTTGTAAATTTTGCATACATGAGACTGATCAGCTCAAATAAACGGGTGCGGTTTCTTACCTCCGCAACCCAAGCCCAAATCCAGGTGGGGGTACTTCTAGACCCAACCACCCAAACACGGCCCACAGGAACACAGGCAACGCCTGCTGATCACGTCCTTGAAATGGCCACCGTGCAAGATAAAAGCATATATTCATTTTAATTAAATCATTAAGACACGGGACGAAGCCCGAGAAATAATCAACAGGGATACCCTAAGAGATAGGGTCAAAGCAAGGCACACACCGATCAAGATGAATCACAAGCGAAACCAACGATTTGCAAGATCACATCAGGTTTAGAATTTTGATAGGAGGTAAACATGATCAAAGACGCAATGCAGTTATTAGCAACATCACCGCATACTGCTAACATCACAAATACTAGGAAGAAACACCCTAAGGATAGGGTCACCATGAGATAACTGCTAATCAAACGATTCATAAGGGGAGACTCGGAGTCATTGAACCAAAAAGGCAAAGGGGTTCAAGATCGAGGGATTCACGATCAAGGACACCCAAGAGACTTGGGCAAAACTCCTTGTACCCTTGTAAGAGGCACAAGGTTTCAAAAAGGAGGAGGAGTAATCAGAGGCATAAATCATGACGAATCATAAGAGTAAACTCAAACGTTAACAGACCACAATGAGTAAAAGAATTCAAGCAAAAGGGATTCAAGATCAGGAGCACCGAAGGGATACTGGCAACATCCTTGTGCGCTTGAGAGGACACAAGATTTAAACATGAGAATCGCAACGAAATCACATGCGCTCCTGGCGGGGTTCCAAGGGGCCGCGCCCCTGGCGGGGTCTTAGGGGCAGAGCCCCTAACGGGGTCCAAGGGGCAGCGCCCCTGGCGGTGGTCTCGCTACATCAAAATGAGGACTTCCCGAGAACTACAAAGGACTTCTCGGAAGATAGAAGGTTGAATTTTTGAGTAATAGGCAACCTCTCGAGACATGAAAGGGACCTCTCGAGATATGAAGGGAAATTCTCGAGACAAGAGAAATCTCTCGAGACATGAAAGGTATCTCTCGAGACAAGAAAGGGCCAGAGACAGCTATGTCTCGAGACATCCCTTATGTCTCGAGACATCCAAAGCTGCAGAGACAGGTATGTCTCGAGACATCAGCTATGTCTCGAGACATCCCCAAAGACAGAGACAGTTATGTCTCGAGACGTCAGCTATGTCTCGAGACATCCAAAGCTGTAGAGACAGGTATGTCTCGAGACATCAGCTATGTCTCGAGACATCCCCAAGGACAGAGACAGTTATGTCTCGAGACATCAGCTATGTCTCGAGACATCCAAATCTGTCTCTCGAGCCACCGCAAGAACAAGGGGAAAAAACTTGATATTTGGGTAAGATTGAGGAGGAGAAAATCAAGGGGAGGTTCTAGATCATAAGTTACTACACCAAACACACAAACTCTTGCTAAATAGCATGACAAGAGCTCAAAACGAGCAAACCAACCGTCAAAAGAATCAAGAGAGAAAGAGGAAGAAACCACTTGCCTTAACCTTGCAAAACTCGCCTAACTCCGCTCCGAAAGCCAAGGTAACTCCCGAGCACGAAGACCTGGAGCGCTAAGGACCGAAAGGAAGAGTTAGGTCATTTCCATAACTCCAAAACTTCCACGAAGAAGAACAAGCTTACCACTAAGACGAAGATCTCGCCGAGAGCTTTCTAAATCTTCAAACCAAACTCGATTCCGACCACTACAGCTCTAGAAATCACCGGTCGAAGGCTCCACGAAGCTCCGCTCTCGCCCTAACCTTCGGCGGCTGATTTTGATCGAGGAAGAAGATGAATAGGGAAGGGAAGGATTTTAGGCTTATATATAAACCTAATTTATTATTTAAATAATTAATTAATCCTTCAAAATACTTAAAACTGCGAGGGCGACCAAGTAGAAATTCGCACCCTAACTAAAACACGGCGCTACGAATCCAACGGCGAAGTCAGAATTCAATTCCGACAAGCCAAACTCCGGATAAAGCCTCCTGAAGCTAAAATCTTGATAATTACTCCAAACCTTCACTGTAACTCGAAACGACGCGAAATCTCGCACGCTCGATCTGAATCACGAGCTCCAACTAAGCTAAGGCTCGAAACACTATCAAAAGAGCTGACGTAACGCCCTTACGCCAAAATTACGTCACAGAGGGTACGTAAAATAATTAACGAAAATCAGGGGCGTTACATAACCTATACCCATGCTTCGAGAATAGCTTGGGGCAAGTTCTTAGCCAACGAAAAAGACTATCCGTCCTCCCGACTCGAGCAATGCAAACCTAATGCCCGGCTACACACATCCCTAAGCTACCATTTGATTCACACCGAATTCACCATTTTTGAGTAGAATAAACAGTATTGACGCAAATAGAAAAAATATAAAACTATAAGCATACAGAAAAATTAAATCTGCTCAAATTTCTACATGAAACGAGAGCACTCGACTAGGACACTGCAGGAGTCAACATTTTACTCTGTTTCACAATCCTAAGTCAGCACGATGATTTGCCCGAATCTTGCTCAAGAAATGAGTTTAACTCGCGGCACACACACAGCTAAGCACGCGCTCAAGTGGTTGCAAGTGGTGTGTGATGCAATGGTCTAAACGAAATAAATCAATAAAAGCTTCTAGTATGCATATGCAATGTGCACGTGCATTGGGTAACACATACTAGCTCTCCCCCAGACTTAACCTAAGAAGTACATCACATGATATTAAAATGAAAATCAGAAAGAGAAAGGGAGAGAGGTTACCCCATGCTCAGCTAGTGAGCATACCAGAAGACGCGTGACTGACCGAGGCCGCCCCACCACCATACGAAGAATCACAACCACCATCTTATAAGATGTGCAATGAATACCTGCAAGGTGGGTGAGCTCCGCAAAGCAAAAGCAAAAATGTAAAAAAACTGAATTGAAACATGTTAGAAAAACAGAAATCAGCAAATCTGGGTTGTCTCCCAGCAGCGCTTTTATTTTATGTCCTTAAGCTGGACCAAATACCTGTATTATAATTGTTTATAGAGTGCAGAAATAAAATAAAAAGTGCATGAAACAGAGAGTTTTACAAAATAAGAGATAAAAAGAAAATCAGCTGTAGGCGCTTTTATGGTGCCCGTCTCCCAATGTCACCAGCTGACACTCCTTGTTTATAATGGCGCCATCGTATAACTTCAGTCGATGCCCGTTGACCTTAAATTTGTCTCCCTTATCCCCTGATATTTCGATGGCACCAAAGGGAGAGACATCGGTCACTGAGAAAGGACCGCTCCACCTCGATTTTAACTTTCCTGGAAAGAGGCGGAGACGGGAGTTGTAAAGCAGCACTTGGTCCCCAATTTTGAACTCCTTCGGGATGATGTGTCGATCATGCCATTTTTTTGTTTTCTCTTTGTAGATGCGAGCATTTTCATAAGCAAAATGCCGGAGCTCTTTTAATTCGTTGAGTTGGGAACGACGCACCTCGGTCGCGGCTCCAATGTCCATGTTCAATAGTTTGGTTGCCCATAATGCTTTATGCTCCAGCTCCACAGGGAGGTGGCATGCCTTGCCATAAACTAGTTGAAACGGAGTCATGCCGATAGGTGTTTTGAAAGCGGTCCGGTAAGCCCATAATGCGTCGTCGACCTTTTTAGAGCACTCCTTCCTATTTGAATGTATCGATTTCTCGATTATTCGCTTGAGCTCGCGGTTGGATACTTCTACTTGTCCACATGTTTGGGGGTGGTATGCTAATGAAATCTTATGATGGACCCCAAATTTTTTCATGAGCTGCCCAAACTGCTTATTACAAAAATGACTTCCACCGTCGCTGATAATAGTTCTCGGCGTCCCAAACCTGGAGAAGATATTCTTGTGGATAAAGTGTAGCACTGTGTTGGCGTCATTCGTGGCAACCGCCTCGGCTTCCACCCATTTTGAGACATAGTCAACTGCCACAATGATATAATGCTTACCATGAGACATGGGGAAAGGACCCATAAAGTCTATCCCCCAGACATCAAATGGTTCGCAAACCAGCATGTTATTGAGGGGCATCTCGTCACGCCGAGAGATATTTCCGGTCCTTTGGCATTCGTCACACTTGGTGACATAGGCATGGGCGTCCTTGAAGAGGGTCGGCCAAAATAATCCGCATTGCAAAATTTTTCGTGCTGTTCGAACGGCCCCGAAATGCCTTTCCAGCTTCTCTGTCATGGCAGTGCTGCAGTACAGACTGAAACTCGGCTTCAGGAACGCAGCGCCTGATAATTCCATCGCTGCATGTGTGGAATAAGAGCGGGTCTTCCCAAAAATAATATTTTGAGTCAGAGGCAAGCTTCCGTCTTTGCTGAGGGGACAGATTCAGAGAGAAGGTTTTACAAGCCAAGTAGTTAGCGATGTCAGCGTACCATGGGGCAATTGGAGGGGGCGTAGTGATTGCGAATAATTTTTCATCCGGAAAATAATCGTTCGTTTCCTCCACACAGCTGTTGGGAGTGTCGTACTCCAAACGCGAGAGATGATCAGCTATCACGTTCTCCACCCCTTTCTTGTCTTTGATTTCCAAATTGTATTCCTGCAAAAGTAAAATCAAACGAATTAGACGCGATTTGGATTCTTTTTTGCTGAAAAGATACCTGAGTGCAGCGTGGTCCGTGTACACGATTACTTCGGAAAGCACCAAGTACGAGTAAAATTTTTCAAAGGCGAAGACCACGGCTAGCATTTCTTTCTCCGTGGTGGAATAGTTTGCTTGCGCGCTGTTAAGAGTTCGACTGGCATACGCAATGGTGTGAAAAGTCTTGTCTTTCTTTTGACCGAGTACAGCACCCACGGCCACATCACTTGTGTCACACATGATAATAAAGGGTAAATTCCAGTCGGGTGCCACCAAAATTGGAGCCGAGATGAGTTGTCCCCGTAAAGTTTCAAAGGCCTGCATGCATGCATCGTCGAAGTGGAAGGGGACGTCCTTAACAAGCAAGCGAGATAAAGGCTTTGAAATGGATGAAAAGTCCTTAATAAACCTTCGATGGAATCCCACATGACCAAGAAAACTTCGGATACCTTTCACTGACGTAGGTGGAGGGAGGTTTCTGATAACACTTACCTTCGCTTGATCCACCTCGAGCCCTTGGCAGGAAACCTTATGCCCCAGGACAATTCCTTCGCGCACCATAAAGTGGCATTTCTCCCAGTTCAAGACAAGATTGGTGTCCTCACACCGCTTCAAAGTCTTGGCCAAATTCGCGAGGCAAGTATCGAAGCTGCTGCCAAATAAAGTAAAGTCATCCATGAAAACTTCGAGGAAGTCTCCCACCATGTCAGTGAAAATAGCGAGCATACAGCGCTGGAAAGTTGCAGGGGCATTCCACAGTCCGAATTTCATTCTCTTGAACGCGAAGGTACCAGAAGGACATGTAAATGTTGTTTTGTCTTGATCAGACGGGTCTATTAAGATTTGATTGTAACCTGAGTACCCATCCAAGAAACAGTAGTAGTCCTGCCCCGCTAACTTTTCTAACATCTGGTCAATGAAGGGGGGTGGGAAATGGTCCTTGCGTGTAGCATCATTCGGCTTGCGGTAATCGATGCAGACTCTCCACCCGGTGATCATTCGGGTAGGTAGCAACTCGTTCTTTTCATTGGCAACGACGGTGATCCCTCCCTTTTTCGGTGCCACCTGAACTGGGCTGACCCATTTGCTGTCGCTGATTGGGTAAATGATGCCATCGTCTAAGAGCTTTATCACTTCTGCCTTCACTACCTCTTGCATTTTCGGGTTCAAACGCCTTTGGGGCTGTGCTGTGGATTTGTACTGATCTTCAAGGAGGATCTTATGCATGCAGACCGTGGGGCTGATTCCCTTAATGTCTGCAAGAGAGCGTCCGAAGACTTTATGGTACCTTCTCAGCACACCCACCAATGCGGTTTCGTTGGCGGCGGAAAGAGCTGCGGAAATAATCACTGGATGCGTGGCATTTTCTCCAAGAAAAACATACTTTAGAGAATCCGGTAGTTGTTTGAGAGCCGGATAAATGTTTGGATCAGCAGAATCACTGGATGGCTCTCCAATTGAATGCGAAACATCGGGCTGGTTCAAATGTGCACTGTCATTGCCCACGTCCTTGCGCTGCCAACACATCTCGCTGTCATCCAAACCCGCATCGATCTGGCCATCGAATTCTTCAAGCGGCTCTGCTGGTTCGCATTCCGTGATTTCGAAGAGTTGCGACAGGTTGTGGATGTTGAAGGATATAGCGTCCTCCCCCAATCTAAGCGTGAGCTCCCCCTGCTCCACATTAATGATAGCATGAGCTGTAGCGAGAAAGGGCTGCCCCAAAATAATGGGTACTTTAATATCAACCTTCATGTCGAGGATGACAAAATCAGCTGGAAAAGCAAGACCGTTTACTACTATTGTGAGGTCCTCGACAATTCCTGACGGTTTTTTGATCGACCGATCAGCTAGATGTAGCATTACCTGCGTCGGCTTCAAGGTCCCTGCACCTAGTTCACGAAAGATAGAGAGCGGCATCAAGTTGATTGATGCTCCCAAATCACAGAGCGCCTGGCTGAAACGGTGATGACCGATCCTGCAAGGAATAGTAAAGCTGCCCGGATCTTTGCACTTCGTGGGCATATTGGAGACAATGGCGGAGCATTCCTCAGTGAGATCGATAGTCTTGAGATCCTCCAATAGTTTCCGCTTCGAAATCAAGTCTTTCAAGAACTTGGAATAGCCCGGTATTTGAGAAATGGCTTCAATCAGTGGGATGCTCACTTGCACTCCTTTCATTATTTCCAAGAATTTGTGGAATTGCTTCTCGGATTTCTCGTTTCGTAACCTGTGGGGAAATGGGGGGTGAACAACACTTCTCGAGGGTTGTGCCTCGCTCACGGGGTCCGGCTCAATATGAATCTGAGTCTGCTTCTCAGCTATGTCTGCATTGCACATGTCAGTGGAGCTCACAAGTGGTTCCTGCCGAGGAAGATTGTCAACACCTCTACCGCTTCTCAATCGCATGGTATTCACAGACTCCGGATGCTGACTTGCAAGCCCAGAAATGACATTGGTAAGAGTCCCTATATTAGAATGAAGCTGTTGAATTGCTGCTGATTGGTCATTCATTTTATTCAGCATCCCGACCACCAAGGTCGCTAACTGTTCCGTTTGCCCTGACGGCACATGATCCGCTGCCCCATTGAATGTCACTGCATTAACTTCAGCAGTACTTGGGGGGGGGGGGGGGGGGGGAAGAATGACATGACTCCAGTGCTGGCTGGTGTGAACTATGTTCACGACCACTTCCCACGCGTCCTTCCCCGATTTATTAAACAGGGCCCCTCCGGCTGCCATATCGAATAACAGACGGAATTTGTCCAGCACGCCGAAATAAAAAATCTGAATCAAAAAGACTTCTGATAGGTCTTCACGGTAGCATCCCCTATGCAGGGATTGAAAACGCTCCTAGGCATCCACTAACGTCTCCTCCTTTCCATGACCGAAGGTTATGAGTTCCCTGTACTTGTCCAAAACTCGAGTACGGTGTTGAAACTCATGCAAAAATCTCCCTTCGAGCTGCATCCATGTGGTCGCCTCTCTTTTCCGGATATCCCAGTACCAACTTTTGGCTTTATTATGTAGGGAAAATGAGAATGCCAGGATCTTTTGCAGGTCGTTTTCAACTCCACTGAATATACATGTATAATAAATTTCTAAGAAGTCCTGCACGTGTTGTACCGCATCTTCATGCTTATTCCCACTGAACTTGCAATTACCAGTCATATACTCAATGATGTCGGAGGAAATCCCGAAGTCGTGATCATTCCTTTGTGCTTGAACCTTTAAATCACTTAAACTTCCTTGATAGATGTATTCCTGAATGGAGGTCATGCTAGGAATACTTGAAACCCAAAAGATCAGCGCATGATGGGACGAACGAAGGTAATTAGTGTGCGTATAAAAAAGAAACAAAGACAACATAGGTAAACAAAGAGAAATAATAAAAGAGAATAGTTCCTCGTGCAACGATTCTTCACGCAGACAAATTCATCACGTCTGCATTCCCCGGTAACGGCGCCAAAAACTTGATGCGATGTTCGGCAAGTGCACCGGTCGCGCAAGTAATAAATGTTGGGAATAGGATCCCCGAGTGTCGGTCTCTTGAGGAATGCAGGTTGGGTGAACGAATTGCGTTGTGTGACAATTGTTACACAAGCGGGAACAATCACAGAAAATGGGGTTTTGATTTGGTTTCCTACCGTTAACAACAATAAAAGAAATGCGGGTCGAAATCACCGCTTCACAAGGTGAGATGGATGCAACGGCCGTGATGCCGAGCTTCGTGAGGCGGATGGACGGTGCGCATGCGAATGAAGTGATCACTAGTGCGGGGAGTGAGGGTCGCAAACACCTCTTTGCAAATCGCCGTTAGCTCTTGCTAACGCAAATCGAACACGATGAGTGCGTGAGTGAGTGAGTGAAGGTGAGACGTATCACAAGCAAATACTGAAGAACGGATAAGAAACAACCATTGCATCTAAACTAAACATCATGATATTCAAGTTTAAATGATTCAAAGGAGTACAACAAGGGGAGGAAGAAATCAACCAATGGACGAAGACTAGCGGCCGTTCACGGCCGGAATGGTAGTTTGTCAAGCTACCTCCGGACTCGGGCGGACTGTGCTTCCGGCGTTGAGAGACTGTCACGACCTCTCCACGTGCTTCCGTCATCTTCTACCTCAGGATGACTAATCTTTTCACCGGACCGAACTGGAGATAGCTTGCTTGAGTGCTTGCGGAGGGCGAAGAATGCTCCCGGACGATGGAGGATTGCTTAGAATGGCTGGAGATGACTTCCCCTTGTGGAGAAGATGAGGTGGAGGTGGCTGGAAGTGGAAAATGGCGGCATACGGACGGCAAATCGCGCTCCCGGAACCCCCCGTATCCCTAATCTGCGGATCAGGACCTTATATAGGCGCTGAAATAAATACTGCGCACGGTCATTGGCGCACGACCAGTGGTCGTGCGAGCTGGAGTTCTGTGATCGTGCGCCTACCTGGGTGGAGCCTGCAAAGAAGGAAATTTATAAAATACCATGTTCGCACGACCAGTGGCACACGACCGGTGGTCGTGCGCACTATCGTAGGTGGTCGTGCGCACTGGTCGAAACAGAACTCATGAAATTGATGTTAAGTGCTCACGAACAGTGGCGCACGACTGGTGGTCGTGCACACTATCATAGGTGGTCGTGCGCAGTGTCCGAGACAGAACTCAGAAAAAAAGGTTAAGTGCACACGATCAGCGGCGCACGACCAGTGGTCGTGCGCAATTGAACCAGTGATCGTGCGCAGTGTTCCTGTACAGAATTTTACCAGGAACACCTGCACGACTCCTGTTTCTACAGAAATGCTAATCAGGCCACTGAAAGTGGCACTCAACAAAATGATAAGGCTATCAAAAGGGAATAAGCATAAAACACACCAAATTAGGCCAAGAAGTGCACCTAGCATAGAAAGACAAATATGAGCTGAAACATGGCTAAAGTGCAGTGAAACGACTAGAAAACCGGCCTAGATGAGTCCAAATATGTGTATATGATTAGGACTCATCAGCGAGCCGCCTTAATTTTTGTTGTTTATAATGTAAAACTTTTCTTTTTGCCGGCGAGCCCGCCGTTGGATTGTAATTTTTGTGAAGAATGAAAAGAGTCATTTTGTCCATGTTTCCAATATTATTTCCTTACTTATTATTCGCATGTGCTCTTTCATTTGTGCTTGCATGATCTTGATTTCCTTATGCTCGTACTTTTAAAACATTCGTTTGATGCTCGCGCCCGCGTCTCTTTAATTGACGATTCTCCCTTCGCCATATTATACCTAGGTCGCTCTCGCTCCCCTTTCTCCTGCGACGATGGCTAGACCCAGGTTGTAGGATCTTATCCTTGTTTGGGATGTACCTCATTGGGGAACCTTGTGAGAGGGGGCCAATATTAGACTGCCTCGCTCGCACTCGTCTTCTGCGAGTTCTTATCGTTATACATGGACCTCCATGGAGACGGGCCCTCTCTCTCTCGTCGTCTTAACTTGCAACACTGAAATTCGTAAGTGACTTTGCGAACAGCCGACTCAGTCGCTGTGCCGCAATCTATTCCAGTATGCGAACGACCTCTGGTCTCGCCTCGCTTGGGCCTGGAAGTGGCTCGCGAGCCAAGTCACTTGTCCTGAGTAACCTATTGATTCACTTCTCCAGAGATCAACCTGACCCACCATCTACGAGAGCCTGGCAGCGAAATCGATCTAGGGCATTCCCGCACCAACAACTTGAAACATTGCCAGCCTCTCCAGAGATCAACCTGACCCACCATCTACGAGAGCCGGGCAGCGAAATTGATCTAGGGCATTCCCGCACCAACCACTTGAAACATTGCCAGCCTCTCCAGAGATCAACCTGTACCCCCGTCTAGTGAGAGCCCGGGAGAGGAATCGATCTGGGGCATTCCAGCACCAACCACTTGAAACATTGCCAGCCTCTCCAAAGATTAACCTGTACCCCCCGTCTAGTGAGAGCTCGGGAGCAGAATCGATCTGGGGCATTCCAGCACCAATAACTTGAAACATTGCCAGCCTCTCCAGAGATCAACCTGTACCCCCCGTCTAGTGAGAGCCCAAGAGCGGAATCGATCTGGGGAATTCCAGCACCAACCACTTGAAACATTGCCAGCCTCTCCAAAGATCAACCTGTAACCCCTTCTAGTGAGAGCCCGAGAGCGAAATCGATCTGGGGCATTCCAGCACCAACCACTTGAAACATTGCCAGCCTCTTCAGAGATCAACCTGTACCCCCCATCTAGTGAGAGCCCGGGAGTGGAATTGATCTGGGGCATTCCAGCACCAACCACTTGAAGCATTGCCAGCCTCTCCAGAGATCAACCTGTACCCCCGTCTGGTGAGAGCCCGGGAGCAGAATCGATCTGGGGCATTCCAGCACCAACCACTTGAAACATTGACAGCCTCTCCATAGATCAACCTGTACCCCCCGTCTAGTGAGAGCCTGGGAGCGGAATCGATCTTGGGCATTCTAGCACCAACCACTTGAAATATTGCCAGCCTCTCCAGAGATCAACCTGTACCCCCCGTCTAGTGAGATCCCGGGGGCGGAATCGATCTGGGGCATTCCAGCACCAATACTTGTCACTTTTGTTATCTTCGCATAGAAGTTATATCCATCATACAAAAAAAGGTAAGATATTCAACAGACAATATAGTAAAAAAGAAAGAACTTGTAAGGGTAGAATCGCTTCAGGTCATCTCCACTTCTGGCTCGGCCGAGAGGTACCCCTTCCACATCCCGGATGTGATACCCCCCCGACTTGAGCACTTCGCTTACAATGTACGGACCCTCCCAGTTGGGGTTAAGCTTACCCACCGCGGCCCCTCTTCCGGCCGCGTCGACCTTCTTCAGGACCAGATCTCCTTTCTGAAAGTGCTTTACTCGGATGTGCTGGTCAAAATATCGGTCCATTCGTCGCTTGATTTCCTCCTGCCTGATGGTGGCCAGGTCCCGAAGTTCTTCTACCAGATCCAAGGACAGCCTCTGCTCTGCCTCATTAGCCGCTAGCCATTCTTCATCTCCCTCACCTGCGGCGATCACCCTGGGGGTCTTTACTTCAAACTCTATAGGAAGGACTGCTTCGGATCCATGAGAAAGTTTGAACGGGGTCTCCCCGGTGGTGGTGTTTGGAGTGGTCCTCAGGGCCCAGAGGACGGATGGTAGCTACTCCACCCCGTTCCCCCGAAGGTTCTCTACTTTCTTCTTTAATAGGTTGACTATTATCTTCTTCGCCGCCTCCACCTGGTCGTTGCTTCTCGGATGGTGAACCGATGCGAACCTGAGGTAGATGCCGAGTTGGGTGCAGAAGCCAACAAACTCCTCGCTAGTGAATTGCGGCCCATTGTCTGTCACTATAGCCAGAGGGAGCCCGTGCCTGCAAATTATCTCTCCCCACACAAAATTCTTTACCACTTGAGATGTTACCTTGGCTAGGGCCTTTACTTCCACCCATTTGGATAAGTAATCGATCATGACCAACAAGAACTTCCTTTGGCCACTGGCTTGTGGGAAAGGGCCAACCAGATCCATTCCTCATATAGCAAAAGGCCAGGGGGCCGTGATGGTCCGGAGCCTCTGGGCTGGGAGGAGTTGGAGCGGTGCATAGAGCTGACACTTAGAACATTTTCTTGCGAACTCTGCCGCATATTTGCTGAGAGTAGGCCAGAAGTAGCCTTGTCTCAACACCCTTCCCTCCAGAGTTCGGCTCCCGGAGTGACTCCCACACTCCCCAGAGTGAATTTCTCCTAGGACTCTTGGAACCTCCTCTTCGGAAACACAACGGGCCAGAAGTCCCGAGAGTGTCTTCCTATACAGCCCTCCTGCATGCAAAGAATAATAAGCTGACTTATACCTGAAGCGTCGTTTGTCTATATCTTCTTCAGGAAACCTCCCTGATGATATGAAGGAGATGAAGGGATCCATCCACGAGACCCGCTGATCCACCTCCATCAGTTCTCCTTCCTCGATGGTAGGTCGGAAGAGTTCTGAAACCGTCCCCCTGCTTGGGGACTGAACCTGGCTAGGAGGTCCGCGGGGGTGCTCTCTTCTCTTGGCACGTGTTTGATGGAGAAAGTGCGGAATTGCCCGATGACCCCCTTGACCTTCTCCAAGTACCGCTGGAGGGTCGGGTCCTTTGCCTCAAACTCTCCCTTGACTTGGCATGCTACCACCATGGAGTCCGTCGAGACCTCCACATCCTGCACTCCCAGTTCCTGAGCCAACCGCATGCCCTCTATCACCGCCTCGTACTCAGCTTGGTTGTTGGTAACCGGGAAGTGGATGTTCAAAGCTTGTTCGATCTTTGTCCCTTGGGGTCTCACCAAGATTATTCCCCCTCCGTAGGAGCGCTTTCCTGATGCGCCATCCACCAACATCTTCCAGGACATGGGGGGGGGGGATTCATGCTCACCCACTTTGGTTGCGTAGTCAGCCATGAAGTCTGCCACCGCTTGGGCCTTGATCGACGTCCTGGGTATGAACGTATGATGAGTCTCATTTATATACACATTTATGGACTCATCTGGGCCGTATTTCTAGTCGATGCACTACACTTTAGGAATGTTTTCGATCATATTTGTTATTCCTTGTTAGGTGCACTCTTAGGCCCATTTCGGTGTGCATTTGCGCTCCTTGTTATTAGGGGTAAGCACATGGTGCTCCCCATCCCTTTCTCTATGTTTATCTAGTGCTGGAGGTGTTTTCCTAGCTGTTTTATCTTGTATACAGGTGGTCGGATCATCCAGTTCCCCCCCCCCCCCCCCAGAATTCATGATTGTGTGCAATGCACGGTCGTGCGTTTCCTTGATGCACGGACGGTTGCAGTCGTGCGTTCTCATCTGGGCAGAAAATAGGAGATCTGAGTTTGGTCGTGCGTTTTGACGCATGGGCGGAATTGCCCGTGTGTGAGTAAAACGCACGGTCGCCTGTTTCTTCCTGTTTTTAGCTTTTCTGAATTTACCCGTGCGTTTTGACACACGGGCGGATTTGCCCGTGCGTGAGTAAATCACACGGGCGGCGCAACTTCATCTTCACGCCAGTTTTTATCATTAATTATCGCACGGGCAGCACACGATCGCGCGTTCGCCCGTGCATGACTAAAATTCCGCCTGTTTAGTATTTAAAGCAGGAAATCTGCAGCATTAGACAGGATTCTGTGGAGGCCGATTCCCCTCGCGGGAAAAGGCTAGGAACCCCGCCATTTTCTCCCTTTCCACCAGAGGAGACAAGAGGAGACCATTTCCAGCGATCTCCTTCGCCATTCCTCCATCCGGGAGCATTTGCAAGCATTCTCCGCCACTAGTTCAAGCATTCTTCGTCGAGGAGACCATAGAAGCGCTAAAGATCGTTGGAGCGGTGACAGCCTCCTTCGAGTCCGCACACCATCTGAGGGCCGAGCCCGGAGAGAGCCCGACAACCTCTCACTCCGGCCGAGAACCCAAGACGCGGTGACATCTTCTACGTGGTCCTTTCTAAACTTTGATGCTTGTGCTTTCTCTTTGTGTTGTTGTACGAATGCTTGTTAGGTTAATGTTATGTATCCTTGCTTGTGTTCATGTGCAATGATGATGTGGTGGTGAGAATAGCTTTCGTTGTTGTTGTGATAGCCTAGGTTGTTTGTTGGTGAAGCCATCTAGCAATTGCTAGTGGTGATGTTGGCGAAGAGGTGAATACGACCCTCACAAAACCCCGTACTGTGGCCATTTCACCCACATACCGAAGCACGGCATCGCGGCCGCTGCACTCACCCCCACTTTGCGAAGAGGTGTGTGCGACCCTCAACCGTCATAGTTACTTTCGGTCCACGCGCTTTCCGAAGCACGGCATCGTGGCCATTGCATCCATCCCGCCTTGCGAAGCAGAGTTTTGACCCGCATCTTATTTCTGCAATAGCTTAGGACACCAATCACAACGCCCTTGTTTTTACTTTCTTTTACTCGTCGAAACAATTACCTCACTCTACTTTCTTGTCACCATATCCTGCATTCCTCAAGAGATCGACATTCGGGGAAGCTATTCCCTATTTTATTACTTGAGCGACCGGTGCACTGCCGTCGTATCGCATTTCGTGCTTGCTAATTAGTGGTGCTGAAATCGCGCATCATGTTTTTGGCGCCGTTGCCGGGGAGTGCAGGCGTGATGAGATTTTGGTTGTGAATCGATTGTTTTCGATTGGGTCTTTTATTTTTTTAATTTACACTTTTTCATGCTATTTTCTTCTTCTGTGTAATGTGGGCGCATTTGAATATCCGATGTCGTTGGTGTGGGGACACATCCCACGCTAGTGATAGGTGTCCCAAAGAGTATGGTGTCATTTAGAAACCGTACGGGTCCCATAAATCTTTTGGCTCCTCTACTGCGCCTCTGTTGTCGCACTTTTACGCGGTTGCCGCACCTTGGGTGCCGGCGAAGCCGGTGAAGCAGTGTTTATTTTGCAAAAGTAGAGAGCATGCCTTGAAGGACTGTGCAGATTACCTTCACCAACTGGAAGATGACGATGAGCTGGATATCCGGATTGTCCCATCTTCGAATTCTGCGAGCACAGACTCTTCCTCTGGTTGCGTGTCACTTCCACCTTCACTCTTTGAAGGCTCTGGAATCGACACATGCATCAGTGTCCCTCAAGACTCTATTTCTGATGCGACCCCCATACCTCTTCAGTTCATATACCACTTTGTGTGGATTTGTGCCCTTGTGTGGAGAGTGAGCCCGAACTCTTATGTGGCACGTCTTCTCCCACTATGCACGAAGCTACATCTATTTCTGATATTGTCATTGAGGTCAATTTGCAGGATGTTGCAGACTTGCGCGGTGTCGTGCCCACTCTCATGGAGGAGGACAGTCTCGATTGTGCTGACGCAACTATTTCGGTCCAGTGCGAGGAAGTCCCAGTTATAGAGGAGTCCATTGCGTGCGCTGTCGAGTCTAGTGAAATCTTTGATGATATCATCAGTTTGTCATTACCGCACCCTATGGGGGATGAAGCCGGGATTATCCCCTCAGATGAGATTTCTTTTAGTTTTTCTTCCAATTTATTTCCTGACCCCCTTTCTTTATGTACAAGGATGCAGGATGCCCCTCCTCCGGTTGATCAGACCTTATGCATGGAAGAGCCGAAAGCCTGGCGGGATGAGGAAGGTAGAGTGATGGAACATCTTGTTTCCTTATCATCGTTGGTGCTGCCCCTTGAGGACTGGTTACAAGAGGGCAAGCGGTTTTCTTTGAAGACATAATACTGGAGGAGAAGAAGAGAGCGAAAAAGGAGGAGATTTGGGGTTGGAGGCTGAGCATCCTACTTAATTTCCACCCTTACTACCAGGTCCCCGGACCTTTTTCTTTCATCAGTTGTTACTACTTCAAATCAACTTATAGCTGATTTGTTTTGAGCTTGTAATAATAATTAGGATTAATTAGCTTTTTCTTATTCCTAGACTTTATGAACTATGCTTTAATACATGTATTTAGTCCACCTTAAGGACAGTAAACAAAAGGGCTTCTTGGGAGACAACCCATGGGAACCACCCGGTTACATTTGCTTGCTTTAATGGCGTGCTCTTATGTTTTGTTTATTTTTGCTTTGGTGCTAACAATGCAGGTGCGAACTCGATTGGATGAAGAGGAGGAGATCTTTAAAGAAGGATTATACCGCTCTTCTGGCATGCTCTTATGAGCATAAGTACTCCTAACCTAGCGTTATTTTTGCTATGAAATGTTATATTTGATTTGTTTTTCACATCAAGTCTGGGGGGAGCGGGCCTTTGCTTACGATACACGCACATACATGCTAGAATGTTGTGTTAGGAAATTTATATTGATTGTCTCATTGCATAACACAAACCACACGTGTTTTATTTTTTTACTCATGCGCAATTATCGTGTAAGTGCTTGATGTATATGTTTAGAAGTTTGATTGTTAGTTTAGGATTGTGTGGCTGAACAGGATGTGACCCGTGCGGTGCTACTAGTAGAGCGCTCACGCATCATAAAAATTCACGTAGAATAGATTTAATCACAAAGTTATAGTTTTATTTACTTCATCTGTGTAATTACTTAATGCTCTACTCAAACGGTGAATTTGGTGAATCTAGCGGTAGCCCTAGGTCGAGTGTAGAAGAGCTGTTAGCCTCGTGTTGTTTAAGTTGGAAGGAGAGGAGACCTCGCTCGGTGGTTAAGAACTTTCCCAAAGCTATTTTCAAAACGAGTGTGTTGAATGATCTTGTTGGGAGCATGACGTAGGCCATCATTTGGTCCGGTTGAGCTTTGATTTCCCAACCTAACGTCATCCTTTGTTAGCCTCATTGAGCCTTACCTCTCCTATTTGTTATACTCCACTAAACTTTCACCAAGGCCACATATCCTAACCTAAAGCGCACTTGAGTCAAGCTTTGAAATATATACATATTTATGATGATTGTGCGGTGTGAAAAAAAATGAGAATGAGTTAAAATTTTGATTGATCCTAACTTATGTTTCTATGGATCTAGAAAAAAGAAGTAAAAGAACTCTAAAAAGAATCTAACCACAAGTGTGGTAGTCTCGCGCACATCATCATGCTTAAATGAAGTCTGGGGGAGTGTGCTTCAAGGTGAAGATGTTGAGGTTAAAATTTGTTATTTACCGGAGGGTGAGTGCGTTTAACCTACGTTCTTCTACTTCATTACCGTACCTCAACCCAAGCCCTATGTCTATAGCCTAAAAGCCCTACTGATTCTTGATAAGATCGTCTCATGCAGTGGAGAAGGTGCAAAAGGGCAAGCGTATGATCACCGACCTTGATGGATTTCTTGGAGAGCTCTTCCTTGAGATCCAATTTGAGCAACGCTCACCTCAGTAGTTCACGCTATTTTCCCTAGGGCGCGACTGTTCGATTCACCAGTGATTCACCTCAGAGTAGTAGTATTTTGTATTTTACACTTGTAGAAGTTCTTAAAATATAGTCTTTGTTTTAAAAATTTTCTACTTTATTTTTACGCTCGTTAGTTCTTTACTTCCCATCATGTTTTGCCTGCACAGTTGCTTCTTTAACATCAATTTTTCTATCATGGGATTGAGTGTTTGCCCGAGACGTGCAAACGAGTAAGTCTGGGGGTGTGATGAGTCCCATTTATATACACATTTATGGACTCATCTGGGCCGTATTTCTAGTCGATGCACTACACTTTAGGAATGTTTTCGATCATATTTGTTATTCCTTGGTAGGTGCACTATTAGGCCCATTTCAGTGTGCATTTGCGCTCCTTGTTATTGGGGGTAAGCACATGGTGCTCCCCATCCCTTTCTCTATGTTTATCTAGTGCTGGAGGTGTTTTCCTAGCTGTTTTATCTTGTATATAGGTGGTCGGATCATCCAGTTTCCCCCCTCCCCAGAATTCATGATTGTGTGCAACGCACGGTCATGCGTTTCCTTGACGCACGGACGGTTGCGATCGTGCGTTCTCATCTGGGAAGAAAACGAGAGATCTGAGATTGGTCGTGCGTTTTGACGCACGGGCGGAATTGCCCGTGCGTGAGTAAACGCACGGTCGCCTGTTTCTTCCTGTTTTTAGCTTTTCTGAATTAACCCGTGCATTTTGACGCACGGGCGGATTTGCCCATGCGTGAGTAAATCGCACGGGCGGCGCAGCTTTGTCTTCATGCCAGTTTTTATCATTAATTATCGCACGGGCAGCGTGCGATCGTGCGTTCGCCCGTGCGTGACTAAAATTCCGCCTTTTAGTATTTAAAGCAGGAAATCTACAGCATTAGACAGGATTCCGGGGAGGCTGATTCCCCTCGCGGGAAAAGGCGAGGAACCCCGCCATTTTCTCCCTTTCCACCAGAGGAGACAAGAGGAGAGCATTCCAGCGATCTCCTTCGCCATTCCTCCATCCGGGAGCATTTGCAAGCATTCTCCGCCACTAGTTCAAGCATTCTTCGCTGAGGAGACCATGGAAGCGCTGAAGATCGTTGGAGCGGTGACAGCCTCCTTCGAGTCCGCACACCAACTGAGGGCCGAGCCCAGAGAGAGCCCGACAACCTTTCACTCCGGCCGAGAACCCAAGACACGGTGACATCTTCTATGTGGTCCTTTCTAAACTTTGATGCTTGTGCTTTCTCTGTGTTGTACGAACGCTTGTTAGGTTAATGTTATGTATCCTTGCTTGTGTTCATGTGCAATGATGACGTGGTGGTGAGAATAGCTTTCGTTGTTGTTGTGATAGCCTAGGTTGTTTGTGGGTGAAGCCATCTAGCAATTGCTAGTGGTGATGTTGGCGAAGAGGTGAATACCACCCTCACAAAACCCCGCACTGTGTTCATTTCACCCACATACCGAAGCGCAACATCGCGGCCGCTGCACTCACCCCCACTTTGCGAAGAGGTGTGTGCGACCCTCAACCATCACGGTTACTTTCCGTCCATGCTCTTTCCGAAGCACGGCATCGCTGCCGTTGCATCCATCCCGCCTTGCGAAGCAGAGTTTTGACCCGCATCTTATTTCTGCAATATCTTAGGACACCAATCACAACGCCCTTGTTTTTACTTTCTTTTACTCGTCGAAACAATTACCTCACTCTACTTTCTTGTCACCATATCCTGCATTCCTCAAGAGATCGACATTCGGGGAAGTTATTCCCTATTTTATTACTTGAGCGACCGGTGCACTGCCGTCGTATCGCATTTCTTGCTTGCTAATTAGCGGTGCTGAAATCGCGCATCAACGTAACATTGAACTCACTTAGCTCCACGGACCACTTTGCCATCCTTCCCGAGTGCTCCACCCCTTCCATGACTTTGAGAAGCCGGTGATCAGTCACTACCTTGATAGAATGTTCTTGAAAGTAAGGTCGTAGCCTCCGGGCCGCCACTACCAACGTGAAGGCCAATTTTTCCAGAATCGGGTACCAGAGCTCCGCCTTCCTCAGCACTCGGTTGACGTAGTAGATGGGGAATTGCCTTCTACCCTCCTCCTGGACCAATACTGAACTTACTGCCTCCACTACCCACAGGTATAGGGATATGTCCTCTCCCGGTCTCGGCCCTTGGAGTAGGGGAGTTTGGGTGAGTTGTTCTTTCAAAGCCTGAAAGGCTCCCTCGCACTCCGGGGTCCATTCGAATTTTTTGTTTCCCCTTAACACCTTGAAAAAGGGTGCACACTTGTCTCCCGCCTTGGAGAGGAACCTGCTGAGTCCGGCCATCTTTCCAGTGAGGCTCTGAACCTCCTTCGAGTTTCTTGGTGATCTCAGCTCCATTATCGCTTTGACCTTATCCGGGTTAGGCTCCACCCCCGCCGGGGTAAGCAGGTGACCCAGGAATTTCCCTCGGCTTGCCCCAAAGACACACTTCAGGGGGTTGAGCTTCATCTTATACTTTCGCAAGGTCCTAAATGTCTCTTCAAGGTCTTGGAGGTGGGATTCAAGGTCCCGACTTTTTACCATGAGATCATCGACGTAAACCTCCAAGTTTTCCCCTTCTGTTCTCGGAAGACCCTGTCCATCATTCTTTGTTATGTGGCACCTGCATTCTTGAGCCCAAGGGCATCATCTTGTAACAATAACACCCATCCCCTGTGATGAAGGAGACATCTTTGATGTCTGGGGGGTGCATGCGAATCTGATGATAACCTGAGAAAGCATCTAAAAAAGACATTATAGGGAAACCGACGGCTGAGTCAACCAGCGCGTCGATTCTAGGAAAGGGGGAGCAATCTTTGGGGAACGATTTATTAAGCAAGGAAAAGTCGATACACATTCTCCACTTACCTCCTCCCTTCTATACCATGACCACGTTAGAGACCCAGCCTGGATACTGGATCTCTGATACAAATCCTGCCTGAAAGAGCTTACCCACCTCCTCTCGGATGGGTCCTTCTAGCTTGTCTGCTATGGCCCTCCTCTTTTGGCGGATGGTGCGGGTGCCGGGTTGATATTGAGGCGGCAGAAAGCCACATCTGTGTCGATCCCTGGCATCTCTGCGGCGCTCCAAGCGAAGACATCCACGTTCTCCTGAACGCAGATGAGAATCTATTTCCGCTCCTCCAGGCTGAGCTCCCCGCTGATCCTAACTTTCTCCACCACTCTGGCTCGGGTGGTGACTTCGAGCTCCACGACCTCCTCTACGGCCTCCAGCCGAGATTGTTCTCCCCAGTCTCTCCTTGCTCCTGTCCTTCTTCCTGGACCTCCATCACCTCTTCCGCCCCTTCCTCCTGGGCTCGGCCCTCTACCTTTTCCTCCTCCATCGGCTCCTCCAGCCTCTGCTCCATCTCCTCCTTCTGGTCCTCTCCTCCAAGTCCTGTCGGCTCACCCATCTCCTGGTCCCATTTCTCTGCCTCGGACATCCAGGAGATGGTGTTGACCGCTGTCACGTAGCATTGCCTTGCGACCTTTGGATCTCCTCTGATTCGGACTTGGACTCCTCCGTCATTGAACTTAAGGCACTGGTGGAATGTGGAGGGGACACAGCGGAACGTGTTGATGAGCGGCCGTCCGAAGATGGCGCTATAGCTGCTGGGGGCATCCACTATGACAAAGCGACAGTTCCTGGACTGCGCTCCCAGAACCACATGGAGTCCCACTCCTCCCTCTACTTCCTTCCTCTCCCCGGAGAATCCAAACAACGGACCGTCTGAGGACAACACCCTTCACGCCTCCACCTCCATTCCATCGAACGCCTTCTTGAAAATAACATTGACCGAACTTCCGTTATCCACCAGGATTCGGGAAACGGTGAAGTTCTCGATCGCCATCTGAATGACCAACGCATCGTAGAATGGGTCCTCGTAACCTGGCATGTCCTGCAGGTGGCCGTTGCGTGACCTTCCTCATCATGGAAGTCACAGTACGGCAGTGTCACCTCTCCCGCCTCGGCCTCCACCATCCTATTCCTCCTTCTCCTTCCCGCTCCTGCTTCTTCTCTCGCCTCTTCTCTCCTTCCTCTTCCTCCCCTTCCCCTCCTGATTGCCATGGCTTGCTGGGGTGGAGGAGGCATCGGCCTCGGACCCTGCCTCCATCCCAACTGATGGGGTCTTCCCTGCTATTGTAGTACACCCTATCCCACTCTCCGAACCCTACCGGGATGGATGCAGAAAGTACCAACTCGCAGAAGGGGCTTCCTCCTCCTGCCACCCTTTCTCGCTCCGCACGCCCTCCGAGCTCTCTCGCCTGACTTGAGCTCGCGGGGACCGCGCTCGCGAGAGCGGCGCTCGCCTGAACCACTCCCACAGTCGATGCATACTCCGGGCGCACTCGCCTACGCCGCGCTCGCCGGTACAGAGCTCGCCGGCACAGAGCTCGCTGGCACGGAGCTCACCGGGATGGCGAACAACACTCGCCCCTCTAGGTCTTGCACTGACCCTCCGGCGACTTCCTTTCTGGACCTTCCCCCTGGAGCATTCTCTCCAACCGCCGCTGGGGGAGGGGTCGCCTGAGGTGCTGGGGTCGCGAACTCACTTCGCAGCGCCGTGACCGTGAGTCCGAAAGTGTCGAGCACATCCTTCCTGAAATCCGCGAACATCCTCGGCGTCACCACTTGGGGTGACCCACTGAACTCCTCGCCTTGCTCTTCATCTCCTGCCATATCTTCACCTTGGAACTTTCTTGGACCAGCCACGCTCCACGCTCACCGCACCAAAATGTTGAAACCGATTTCTCGGCCTCTTGTGAAGCTCGGGGCTCTCACCGAAATGAGGGGCAGCTAGCCCTTACTGATCCCTCAGAGAAGGTAGACTGAAGCCTAGGAAAATGACTAAGACCTTAGTCACAGCGAGGAGGTCCCTCCACTAACCCGGAAGATCGTTGAGCGCTTCCCCTCCCAAGCGAAAGCTGAGACTCGGGCACCTTGGAGAGCTAGAGAGCTAAACCAAAGTAACCAAAGGGAGAAGAAGCTCAGAGATCTCAGATTGGAATCCCCTCCCAAGGTGCCCTTTATGGTCTATTTATAGTTTTTTGTTCATGGCCTGCCAGTAGCGGAATTCCGCCTTTTTGTTTTACTAAACGCACCCCACTTTGGTCTGCCAACAGCCAAACTCCACTGTTTGGAGGGGCTACCTGCAGACCATCAGGGGCAAAGGAGTAACCCCACCACGGGTGAATTCGTCGAACGGGAAAACGAGTTCATCGAACGGGCTTCATCGAACGGAGAACGAAATTAGTCGAACGCTGAACTGGGTTCAACGATCCCAACAAATGCTCGGCGTTCGTCGAACGCACTTCGGCATTCTGTCGAACCCTAAGACTTAGAAAGAATCCGATTCGCTTGCCCTTTTGCGAACAGCCGGCGAGTACCCGGCTCGCCGACCTTCTTGCGAGCAGTCCGCGAGTACCTGGCTCGCTCGCCTTCTTGCGAGTTTTCCCTGAAACTTGGGCCCGCGGGGACACGACTCGCGCCCCTTCCCGCTAGTAGCCTTCGATAACTCTGGTTCACCTTCTAACATTATTTCTGTTGGAGTTACCATTATGATCTAGAAGTGGTCAAACATGTAATGTCACTGCCAACGCGATATGAGCCTGCAGGGTCGCACATAAGAGCATGTGGAGAAGTTGGAAGATTGACTGTGTTGGTAAAGGTTACCAATCACCATATAGAATCAGGGAGGTGAAGCAAATGTTGCTGTCGGAATTCGTCGGAATTCGTCGGATTGTTCCGTGGAATCCCGACGAATTGTTACAGAGATCCTTAACTCGGCAAATGTTGCGGTCTGATATGAATCGTCGGAATTTGTCGGATTCGTCGGATTGTTCCGTGGAATCCCGACGAATTATTACAGAGATCCTTAACTCGGCAAATGTTGCCGTCTGATGTGATTCGTCGAAATTCATCGGATTGTCCCGTGTAAACTCGACGAATGCTGATTCGTGAAATCCCGACGAATTGTTACAGAAAGAGTTCTTTTTCTGTATGGACTACGGATAGCGATTCTTTTAGGTCTGTTTATACTTCGGCTATAAATAGTACTTAAACTTAAGGGTTCACAACAACACTCTTATTTCGATAAAGAAGAGGAGCTGACGGAAGAGTTCCGCCCAAACCCTAGACGGAAGGAGTTCGCCGCCTCGTTCGCCTCCGCCGACCTCCTCTCCGGCGATCGTCATCGTGATTGTTCTTCCTGGAGCGAACCTAGCAGTTCGTGGAAGTGCAAGGTGCAGTCATTCTTCTCCCGGCTCGTGTGGATCTCTGTAGAGACGTAGACATAATTCTACGTGAGAACTCTCTTTGCCGCCGACAGGAATCTTCTTCTTGGAGCATCAAGGTTGGATTCGATCCAACTCCACAAAGGTAATTTCATACCTAGCATTTTTATTAACTTCTTGATTCAATATTCATGGCCTGATCCAAATTCTTTTGGGTTATTCTGTTTATTTCCGCTGCGCCTACATGTGATGTATGGTTGATGAAAAACCCAATAGTGGTATCAGAGGGAGGTTCCGGTCATGAATGTTGTTTCAGAAGTTTGGTTATTCCAGTACATGCAAATCTAGGTATTTGGAAGCGCTCTAAATGTCAAGATTTCTTCTTGGAATACCACCGCCAGGGGCGCTGCCCCTTGGACCCCGTTAGGGGCTCTGCCCCTAAGATCCCGCCAGGGGCGCGGCCCTTTGGAACCCCGCCAGGAACGTCTGGGATTTCGTGGTAATTTCTAATTGTTAGAAATTGTTGTCTCCTTAGCAGTAACCGTCCCTCAAGTGGTTAATGAACCCTTGTATTGTTTTGGATTTTGAATCCAACAATGAGAGACGAGCTTGTCTACTGCTTTAAGTCGAGTTGTCTTTGCCTTTGTCCAATGCATGTAAATCTGAAGATTTGGAAGAGTTCTAAATGTCCAGATTTAGCCCTTTCGTCTATCAAAGGTTGATAGTCTTATGTTGTGCACATAAGGGATGCATGTGGATTTTAGAAAGCTTGTTTTTCTGTTGATGTGCACTTGATCAAATGTTGATCATGGTTAAGTGTTAACCTATTATTAAATTTAAAATCCCTTCATCAATTATTAAGTGTTCGGATGCCTTCCGATGGATGACACTCTTCCTGCCTCGATCGATGAAGTGTGGGCTTGCCAAAGCAAGGTGCATTAATCTATCTTGGTAAGGGTGCGAGCGGATAATTGTGATATCCCACTGTCGACATCGGGTCTAACTTAACTAGGTGACCTCAAAGGTTGAGTGCCTAGAGGCATAGGGTTGGTATGCACCATATGATGGATGCGAATAAGGAGTTATTCACCAGCCATACAAGAGTTGCATGAGGATGCAATTGGCAAGCGTTGCCTACCTAAATAACCGCATTATGAGAGGAACGCCAAAGCGGACTCGTGGTGTTGGTGAAATACGGATCTTGTCCACTAAGAGAGTAGCTCGCATGGACTCTCCGAATTGATAGTGAGGGCTATCAATTTGAATAAAATAGTTGGAGTATTTAATTAAAGTCCAAATTAAAATAAATTGTATTTTGAAATTTTGGTACTAATTAAATTCTGCATGAATTCTTGTAGAATTCCATGGCAAGTGGTTCACATTCCACCTTGTCCCTGAGAGCTATCCTTGAGAAGGACAAGCTAAGTGGGACAAATTACATGGACTGGTATAGGAACCTGAGAATTGTTCTCAGGCAAGAGCGAAAGCTCTACGTCTTGGAAGAAGAAGCCCCCGAGGTGCCGACCGGGAACTCGTCCCGTATTGATAAGGATGCTTATAAGAAGTATACCGATGACGCCTTAGACATTGAGTGCCTTATGCTTGCCACCATGAACTCTGAGCTTCAGAAGCAACACGAGAACATGGGGTGCAAGGAGATTGACGAGCACCTAAAGAAAATGTTTCAAGGGCAAGCTCGTCAAGAGAGGTTCGATGTCACGAAGGACTTATTTCAGTGCAAAATGGGAGCTCGAGACTCAGTTGGTACTCACGTACTCAAGATGATTGGGTATATTGAGAACCTGGAGAGACTGGGTTTTCCTCTGGGTCAAGGGTTGGCCACAGATCTTATCCTGCAATCGTTGTCGGATAGTTATGAACAGTTCGTCTTGAACTACAAAATGAATGAAATAGACAAGACACTGCCCGAGCTCCTAGGCATGTTGCGAACTGCCGAGATAAACATGAAGAAGGCCAAGCCTGCTAGTCCTATATTGATGGTACATAAAGGCAAGGGTAAGGCCAAGGGCTTCAATAAGACGAAGGTGGGACCTAAGTCACATCTTGAGCCCAAATCTTCTGCGCTGAAAAAGAAGAGCACCGTGAAGGAAGGGAAATGCCACCACTGTGGCAAGGCTGGTCATTGGAGGAGGAATTGTCCTTCGTACATTGAGGGTCTGCGGAAAATGAAGGGAGGTATGACTTCCGCTTCGAATATTTACGTTATAGAGATAAACCTTTCTGCTCCTTCATCTTGGGTATTGGATACCGGATGTGGTTCTCACATTTGTACAAATGTGGAGGAACTGGGAAGGAGGAGATTGCTGAGTAAAGGAGAGGTGGACCTGCGCGTCGGCAATGGAGCAAGAGTTGCTGCTGTAGCCGTAGGGGTTTACCGTCTTTCTTTGCCCAGTGGGCTTGTAATAGAACTTAATAATTGTTATTATGTTCCGGCCATAACTAGAAACATTATATCCATTTCATGCTTAGACATGATTGGATTTTCTTTTATAATTAAGAACAATTGTTGTTCTATATTTAAGAATGATGTTTGTTATGCTGTAGCTCAATTGTTTAATGGTATTTATGTTTTGAACCTGGACCATCCGATCTATAATGTAGATAATAATAAAAGACTAAGAACAAATGACTCAAATCCTACATATCTCTGGCATTGTCGTTTGGGCCATATAAACGAGAAGCGCATATCCAAGCTCCATAAAGATGGACTATTGGACTCATTTGATTATGAATCATTTGAGCGATGCGAGTCTTGTTTGTTAGGCAAGATGACTAAAGCCCCTTTCACTGGTTATACTGAGAGGGCTGAGGATCTTTTGGGTATAGTACATAGTGATGTACGCGGACCCATGAGTTCTATGGCTAGAGGTGGGTATTTCTACTTCGTTACATTTACTGATGATTTTAGTAGATACGGATACGTGTATCTTATGAAGTGCAAATCCGAAACTTTTGAAAAGTTCAAAGAGTTTAAGAATGAAGTGGAGAACCAATTGGGTAAAAAGGTTAAAGAACTCCGATCTGATCGAGGTGGCGAATACCTGAGTCATGAGTTCCGTGATCATCTGAAAGAGTGTGGTATTGTATCACAGCTCACTCCACCTAGGACACCGCAGCATAATGGTGTGTCTGAGAGGAGAAATCGTACTCTGTTAGACATGGTACGGTCGATGATGAGTCATGCAGATTTGCCTATTTCCTTTTGGGGTTTTGCTTTAGAGACTGCTGCAATGACACTGAATCGCGCTCCAATGAAAACGGTTCTAAAGACACCATATGAGATATGGACTGGGAAGCGTCCTAGTATGTCATTCATTAAAATTTGGGGCTGTGAGGCATACGTACGACGTCAAATGCCTGACAAACTAGAACCCAAATCAGATAAGTGTTACCTGGTGGGATATCCTAAGGAAACAAAAGGATATTACTTTTACCTACCGTCTGAGGGCAAAGTGTTTGTCGCAAGGACGGGTGTCTTCTTGGAGAAAGAGTTCTTTTCAAGAAAGACGCAAAAGGTAGAACTTGAAGAAGTTCAAGAACCACAAGTAGTGAATGAACCAGAATTGGATTCTGAGCCAGGACTACAAGATGTTGTAGCTAGAGAACCTGCTCAGACACAAGTCTTACGTAGATCTGGTAGACTAAGATTTGAGCCTGAGAGATATGGATTTCTCGTGTCTCAAATAGGTAATGTGTTGCTTATGGATCATGATGATGAACCAGCGACCTACCAAGAGGCTATGAATGGACCGGACTCCGACAAATGGCTTGAGGCTATGAAATCCGAAATGGACTCCATGTATACAAACCAAGTTTGGAACTTGGTGGAACCACCTGAAGGGGTACGACCCATAGGGTGCAAGTGGGTCTTCAAGAAGAAGACCGACATGGATGGGAATGTACAGACATTCAAAGGGCGACTGGTGGCTAAGGGTTTCAAGCAAATTCATGGTGTTGACTATGATGAGACCTTTTCCCCTGTTGCCATGGTAAAGTCCATTAAGATATTGCCTGCTATTGCTGCGTATTATGACTACGAGATCTGGCAGATGGATGTCAAAACGACTTTCCTAAATGGAAACCTCCTTGAGGAAGTGTACATGACACAACCCGAGGGTTTTGTATCCCCAAATGAAGCCACTAAAATATGCAAGCTGAACAGGTCCATCTATGGATTGAAACAGGCCTCTAGAAGTTGGAATCTTCGTTTTGATGAGAAAATCAAAGAGTTTGGTTTTGTCAAGAATGAAGATGAACCGTGTGTTTACAAGCGAATCAGTGGGAGCATTGTTGTCTTCCTGATATTGTATGTAGATGACATACTGCTGATCGGGAATGACATACCTACCCTGAAAGTTGTTAAGAACAACCTAGGGAACTGCTTTTCTATGAAGGACTTGGGTGAAGCGACTTACATACTCGGTATTAAGATCTATAGAGATAGATCGAAGAAGTTGCTGGGTTTGACACAGAGTACGTACGTTGAAAAGGTGTTGAAGCGGTTCAACATGCTTGAGTCCAAGAAAGGATTTTTGCCCATGTCTCATGGTGTGAATCTCTCTAAGGACCAATGTCCAAAATCTTGTGAAGATAAGGACCGCATGAAGTTGATTCCATATGCTTCGGCAATTGGGTCAATCATGTATGCAATGTTATGTACTCGACCCGATGTCTCTTTTGCTTTGAGCATGACTAGCAGGTATCAGTCTGATCCCGGTGAATGTCACTGGATAGCCGTAAAGAATATCCTGAAGTACTTGAGAAGGACTAAGGATGTATTCTTGGTATATGGTGGAAATGAAGAGCTCGTTGTAAGTGGTTACACGGATGCCAGCTTCCAAACTGATAGGGATGATTCGAAGTCTCAGTCAGGGTTTGTGTTTTGCCTGAATGGAGGAGCTGTGAGCTGGAAGAGTTCCAAGCAAGAGACAGTTGCTGATTCTACAACTGAGGCCGAGTATATCGATGCGGCAAATGCAGCGAAGGAGGCTGTATGGATTAGGAAATTCATCGGTGAACTAGATGTAGTTCCTAGCATTGTTGGTCCCGTAGTTCTCTACTGTGATAACAATTGTGCAATCGCACAATCTAAGGAACCTAGATCCCATCAGCGCTCCAAGCACATACTTCGGCGGTTCCATCTTATTCGTGAGATTGTCGAACGAGGAGATGTGAACATTTGCAGAGTGCCGACTGAGGAGAATATTGCAGATCCACTGACAAAGCCTCTCGCGCAGAGAAAGCATGATGGTCATACTAGATCAATGGGTATACGATACCTGAGTGATCAACTCTAGTGGGAGTCTTGTGGGTTGCATGTAAAATATATATTCTGTTGGCTATTTATTATTTATTCATATGATGAATTGTGTACCAATTATTTCCTTTTACAATTAATGGCAAGTTCTTTTATTATGATATACTGTTTCTATATGATAGAATAAAATTCGTGATAAATACCCTTAGAATGTTCGCTTCCATAGGACATCAAGTACGTGACTCTAATGTGAGAGCCTATGATTTCGAAGCTTCATTCTTAAAAGGTCCCTGGTCGAGGTATCATCGTAGAAACTAAGGGGGATGATGATACATTAAGACTAGCATGTGTGTTGACTGATGACCAGTTCTCACAGGTCATGATATTGTGATATCAAGTCATCACGTGGGTACTTGTTAGTGAACAAGTTGTACTGGACAGACCCAACCTGAGACTACTTTGTGGATTGTTACTTAAAAGTGTCACAAGTAGGTCTCATTTGACAATGGTGTTGTGGTCCTTTGACCTGAAGTCACAGCATTCATCGAGTGAGGAAGAGCATGCTTTGATGTCATCTAAAGTCTTCCTTGAAGAAGGTTGATGATAAGGGTGGTCGTTGGGTACGTTACGAATCATTTGGGTGTTTGGGTGTGAGCAGATATGGTATTTGTCCTCCTATATAACAGGAGTTGCATCCATGGGCCCCTTGATGGAATTGGACTGAGAAATGCATGGCCATGCTTGGTTGAGTCAATATGTGATATTGAGCTCACCATTCTCTGGAAGTCCGTTCTAGATCAAGAAACTTGGATTGAGCTATTAAGAGGGTGACACGGTCCATGCCTCTAGTTCCTTCCGGATGTAAGGGACAAAGGGACAAAGACAACGCTGGAACATTGGTCATAAAGGCTTATGAGTTATGAACTCTTATTGCTTGGGGAGCAATGATGCATTGCTAGATGCCGCTCATTGTTTGTGAGGTTTTTGTTTGACACTTTCAAGATCAAGTGGGAGACTGTTGGAGTTACCATTGTGATCTAGAAGTGGTCAAACATGTAATGTCACTGCCAACGCGATATGAGCCTGCAGGGTCGCACATAAGAGCATGTGGAGAAGTTGGAAGATTGACTGTGTTGGTAAAGGTTACCAATCACCATATAGAATCGGGGAGGTGAAGCAAATGTTGCTGTCGGAATTCGTCGGAATTCGTCGGATTGTTCCGTGGAATCCCGACGAATTGTTACAGAGATCCTTAACTCGGCAAATGTTGTCGTCTGATATGATTCGTCAGAATTCGTCGGATTCGTCGGATTGTTTCGTGGAATCCCGACGAATTGTTACAGAGATCCTTAACTCGGCAAATGTTGCCGTCTGATGTGATTCGTCAAAATTCATCAGAATGTCCCGTGTAAACTCGACGAATGCTGATTCGTGAAATCCCGACGAATTGTTACAGAAAGAGTTCTTTTTCTGTATGGACTGCGGATAGCGATTCTTTTAGGTCTGTTTATACTTCGGCTATAAATAGTACTTAAACTTAAGGGTTCACAACAACACTCTTATTTCGATAAAGAAGAGGAGCCGACGGAAGAGTTCCGCCCGAACCCTAGACGGAAGGAGTTCCGCCGCCTCGTTCGCCTCCGTCGACCTCCTCTCCGGCGATCGTCGTCATGATTGTTCTTCCTGGAGCGAACCTAGCAGTTCGTGGAAGTGCAAGGTGCAGTAGTTCTTCTCCCGGCTCGTGTGGATCTCTATAGAGACGTAGACATAATTCTACGTGAGAACTCTCTTTGCCGCCGACAGGAATCTTCTTCTTGGAGCATCAAGGTTGGATTCGATCCAACTCCACAAAGGTAATTTCATACCTAGCATTTTTATTAACTTCTTGATTCAATATTCATGGCCCGATCCAAATTCTTTTGGGTTATTCTGTTTATTTCTGCTGCGCCTACATGTGATGTATGGTTGATGAAAAACCCAACACTTTCTTCCTCTGTTGGGTTTAAAAAACCCCTTTGGGCGAGCGACCTGTGAAGACCTCGCTCGCGTTCTCACCTGCGACGTCCATCAACACCGGGTCTCGTGCCCCTCCTGCGGATTCTTCTGCTGAGATAAGTGCCTGTCCCAGTGGATCCGCTGGGACGAGATAGAGATAGCCGCTGAGACGGTCGTCGGACTGGGAAGCGAATTCGTCGAACGGACAGCGGGGTTCGTCGAACTCAGGACTTCGTCGACCGCCGAGCGCCTCCCAAAAATTGCATTGTAGTTACTCGGACTTCAATGACTACGAATTTTGCTAGCTTTGTAATGCCTCCAAGCGCCACTTAGAGAGTGACGTTTCCTTCCACTTCCTTATTCTCTCCAGAGAAACCATAGAGCGGCCCTTCGGTGGAAAGAAGAGTCTTCCCAGTCTTCAGGGCCTCGAAAGCTGGTTTGAAGAGGAGATTCAATGAGCTCCGGTATCAATCAAAATATTTTCCACCGTATAATTTTCAATGACCGCTTTTATAATGACTGCGTCATTGAAAGGATTAGATGTAGGAGAAAGATCTTTTTGCCCGAAAGTAACCGTTCCTCGGATCGGGGTGGAAGAGGAGGTAACAACAACTTCTGATCTAAAAACCTTGGCCAAGCTAGCCTTCTTTAAATACTCGAGCCCTGCTCTCTCATGGATGCAATAAAGGTTACCCAACTTTCCTTCATCGTTTTGCATCCACACACTCACTATGGTAACCGACATTGCCAAGGTGGCTAACGTCGTCGACCTCTTTGTTTACCCGGGAAACTGCCTCCGAGAGGATTACTCGCAGACCGTGCGGTTTGCGCATCCAAGTCGCCTAGCTCAGGTTAAACAAGCTCCATCGACACCAGCTAGCACAGGCCGGGCGGTCTGGAATAATTCAGGCCGCCTCCAAGAACCAGAGGTAATCCAAGCCCAAGTCCAACAGGGCAAGTCGCGGTCTCAAGTCGGAGGTCGCGCGGTTTATGCCATGGAGACAAGCCAAGGTCCAAAGTCAAAGAACAAGTCGCGGTCTCAAGACAGAGACCGAGCGGGTAGCATCATCGCCTTGGCCGCATCATCTTTAGCTTCTGGTCAGACAAGTCGGAAGGGCAAGCCGCCAAGCCGCGCGGCTTCTTTCTTTCCTTCTTTGTGTATCCCGTCACCGCCTGCCCGTTTCTCATGTACCCGGGCAGGCGGTTATTTTATCCCTGCCCGCTCGGGCAGGCCCCCAAGCCTATAAATAGGGGGCAGCACTGTTCCCAAGGCACGCACACTCGAACCTAGGAGCTCGCTTGTTTGAGCTGCGGACTCGAGTTTCTCGTCTTGCGGACTGTCTGACCGGCCGGCTTCTCTTTTCCTGCACTTGTAACCCGCTGTAACCCCTTCTTTCTAATCAAAGGAAAGCCCGTCGCAGGAGTGGCATTTGCCGCGGCGGGCGAAGTCTGGCCTTGACCGCTGCTAGCGGTCTCATTCTTCTACACAAAAAGTAACCGGCAACCCGCAGCCTCCGGTTTCCCTCGGAGGTGCGATCTCGGACTCAACAGAAACACGCGACCTTCAGATCGCGGATTGTCGGTGAAATCCTTTTCGCCACGATGTCAGACCGTCAGTTCCCCCTTGGAGACCGCTCCGATCATAGCGAGGACTCTTTGTGGGAAGCCTTGGAGCAATCGAGGAGAGAAGCCGAGCGGGCTCAGAGGGCCACTGATTAGCGACTTGAAGCGATCAGTCAGACTTTAGCAATGCTAACCGAGCGACTAGTTCCGCAACAAGCCGCGGCTAATCAGGCGGTGACCCCGGTCCTTCCTCCACCTCCTCCTTACCCGCTACCGCAAGCCGCTAATTTCCAGCTCCACCAAGAATACCCTGCGGCTAGGAAAAACTTCTATCAGGAAGCCGCGCACAGCATGCCAGCTCGAGTCCTCGACTTCCAGGGGGCGACTTCTCACGCTGCCCACCTTTCCAACCCGCAGGAGGGCGCGGCCCGTCTCTCCTACCCGCCTGAAGCTCCTATTCATCACTCCTACCCGCCAGAAGCTGCTGCCCGGTCTTCTTATCAGGCGACTTGTCCGCGAATAGCCGCAGCTTTGGCGGCTTATTACCCTGCTCCTCTGTATGAAGACATGGATGAAACTTCTCCCTTTGTGGACGAAGTCAGAGGGGAGCCTGCCCCTAATAATTTCAGGGAGCCTCGCCTGCCAGCTTTCAATGGGGAGACTGATCCCACGGTTCATTTACAAGCTTTCGAGTCAGCCATTGCTCTCAGAACCTTAACTGATGCAACTAAGTGCAAGCTTCTTGTAACCTCCTTTGAAGGACAAGCGAGGGAATGGTTTTACGGTTTGCACCCCAGGTCGATCCGTTGTTTCGCGGAGCTGCGAAGAGAATTCCTGCTGAGATTCTCCACCTCAAGGAAGAGAAAGAGCGGCCCGGCGGCCCTTTTCGATATAAAACAACGGGAAGGCGAGACATGGGCTCGTTTTGTGGACCGATTCCAGAAAGAGATCATGGAAGTCCAAAATGTGGACCCGGAGCTGTATAGGGTTGCCCTCATCCATGGCCTAAGAGAGGGCCCCCTAAAGTTTAAAGCAAATATAAGGGAGCCTAAGAATTATCAGGAAATGATAAGCTTGGCAAATATGTTTATCAGAGGAGAGAAGAGCAATCCGGACTACGTCGCGAAGCTGGTAAGCAACAAGGAACAGTCAAATCCATCCTTCCATCATCCACCATCGAATCAGTCCCACTTTGAACCCCGTTCCCAAAGGGGGAGGAACTACAAAAATAAGCAACCATTTATGGGCCATCAGCGGTTTCAAGATCAGAAACCACCGTTGGCCGTCGCTCCCGCTCCATCCGCTCCCCTTCCGCAAATCATGCCGGTATATTTACAACAGTATGCCGTGCAGCCACCTCCAGTCATTCCATCAACTCAATACGATGATTCGCAAGAGTCATTCACTCCCCTAAACATCACCATGGACGAAGTAGTCCAGATTCTGCAAAAGAGGCCAGATTTCAAAAGGCCTGCTCCTCTGAAGCCGGATATTCGCAATCGAAATCCGAACCTTTATTGTGAATATCATAAAGAGGGGGGACATCTAACTGAAGACTCTCGAGCTCTTCGTCTGCTTATAGAAAGACTCCTGGGAGAAGGAAAGCTCCGGGGTCTAGTTCGGAAAGATAAAACTGCTGAGCCAACTACCGAGAAGAAAAAGGAGAAGGAAACAGTAGAAGTGGCCTGGGAATGCGCCGACGTCGAGGACGCCGGCTACTATGGTGATATCCATCCTTCTACCGAATGCGTCGAAGTCAATGATGTGGGCCCCTTAGGGGACATCTATTGTATCCATGGGGGAGCTGGAGCGGAATCATCTCGCAAATCCAGCATTGCAAGGGTTCTAAAGCAGGAAGTGGCAGCCACTACAAGTTCTCCTCCCGAAAGCACTATTGTCACGTTTGGTCAGGTTGACCTTCCCCCCAATGCTAATCCTTTCAATGATGTGGTGGTTATCAAGGCCATCATCGAAAACTATACAGTCCACAAGATTCTGATTGATACCGGCAGCTCTGTCAATCTCCTTTTCCGCCCGACTTTCGAGGCCCTGAAGACTGGAAAGCATCTGCTTTCCATCGAGGGGCACCTCTACGGTTTTTCTGGGGAGAAGAAGGAAGTAGAGGGTTCAGTGAAGCTCCTGGTCTCTCTTGGAGGAGTAATAAAGTTGATCAATTTCGTGGTAGTAGATGCCCCGAGCAACTACTATGCTATCTTCGGGAGGCCGATTCTCAATGCGTATAGGGCAGTAGTGTCCACCTTTCACCTTGCCCTCAAGTTCGCTGCTGAAGGAAAGCAGTATCGGGTCAGAAGTAACCCAAAAGTAGCTCGGGAGTGCTACGTCCGAACTGTCAACATGATCACCGACGTTCCGCTTCCCGAAGCCATGGCTGAGGTTTCGGAGATTGTTGAGTCTCTAGAGGCCGCCGAGGAAGGAAAAGATCGAGAAGGGGCTCACTTGGAACCTGCCCAAGCGACCCAAGAAGTTCCTATTGCTGAAGGGGCAGAAAAGAAGCTGGTCATCAACGATGAGTTGTCAGAACAGGAGAAAGTGGAGCTAATCTCCTGTCTGTTGGGGAATCTGGATATCTTCGCTTGGTCAGCGGAGGATATGCCAGGAGTGGATCCAGACGTGGCTTGTCATCATCTAAACGTAGCTCCTGAGTTCAAGCCCGTCCAGCAAAAGAAGAGAGAAGTGGCGACCAAGATGGCGTTGCCCATCAGAGAGGAGGTTTCCAAACTCCTAAAAGCGGGTTTCATTTCTGAGATTCAATATCCCACGTGGATGTCGAATGTTGTAATGGTTAAGAAATCTGGTGGGAAGTGGCGCACGTGCGTGGACTTCACCAAACTTAATAAAGCGTGCCCTAAAGATTGTTACCCTTTGCCTCGGATAGATGTCTTAGTTGATTCCGCGGTTGGGTATGGTTTTATGAGTTTCCTCGATGCCTTCTCCGGGTACCATCAAATTAAAATGCACAAACCTGACATCCCGCATACCTCATTTATCACAAACGATGGGTGTTACTGCTATCTCGTAATGCCTTTCGGTCTTAAAAATGCGGGTGCAACATACCAAAGAATGATGGATACCGTCTTTAAACATCAAAAGGGCAGGAATCTCGAAGTTTACGTTGATGACCTTCTTCTCAAAAGTAAAACATTCTCATTGCACTTGGAAGACCTCGTAGAGACGTTCGCTACTCTACGGAGGTTCAAGTTAAAATTAAACCCATTGAAATGTGTGTTCGGGGCAAGCAAAGGAAAATTTCTGGGGCATCTCTTAACTCCTGATGGCCTTGCACCAAATCCAGATAAGGTGAAGGCCATCCTTGATATGACCCCTCCTCGAAATGCTAAAGAAGTTCAACAACTTGGGGGGAGATTGGCAGGATTGAGCAGGTTTATCTCCAAATCCGGAGATAAAAGTGCCCCATTCTTTAAAACATTGCGAGGGGGATCAAAGTTCGAATGGAGCGAGGAGTGTAACAAGGCTTTCGAGCAGCTGAAGGGACAGTTAACTTCGACTCCACTACTCCAAAGTCCCCGTGAGGGAGAAAAGCTATTCTTATATCTGGGAGTCGGACCAGAAGCGGTTAGCTCTGTCCTCGTTTGGGAAGAAAAGAGGAGGCAGTTTCCAATATACTATGTCAGCCACATCCTTAAGGATGTAGAAACCAGATATTCGATCCTGGAGAAACTGGCCTTGGCTTTGGTTATGTCTGCGCGAAGGCTTCGCCCTTATTTTCAGGCTCATTCCGTCCAAGTTATTAGAGATCATCCTTTAAAAAATATTCTTGAAAAGCCAGATCATTCAGGGAGGTTGGCAAAATGGGCTATTGAACTAAGTGAATTTGAGATATCGTACATCCCCCGAATAGCAATCAAAGCGCAAATCTTGGTAGACTTCCTGGTAGATACAACAGAGCTTAGTCCTGAACAGGTGGTACGATCTCCTCTGGCTTGGATCATTTATGTGGATGGGGCTTCTGGCAGAAACTCCGTGGGAGCCGGAGTAGTGTTGATCAGCCCAAATGGCATCAGGCTGGAGCAAGCTATCAAGTTCTTCTTTCCAGTTACAAATATCCAGGCAGAATACGAAGCACTTCTGGCTGGGCTAAGGCTTGCGAAAGAGTTGGGCATAGAATATGTACATGTTAGAACCGATTCACAGGTGATGGCCTCCCAGGTCTTGGGAAATTATGAGACAAGGGAGCCGATTCTGCGAAAATATCTGCTATTAGCCAAAAAGGAAATCGGAAGATTCAAGTCATTTATTATCGAACACATCCCAAGAACGCAAAATGAGGAGGCAGATGAATTGTCAAAGTTCGGTCTTCCATCAGGGGGAGTGACCTTTGAACTCTTTCATCCTGCAATAGATGAGGCAGAACTCATGCAAATTGATCATAATCCTTCATGGAAGGATCCTTACGAGTTATTCCTATCAAAGGGGGAGTTCCACAATTCCATCAAAGATCGGAGAAGATTCAAAAGGAAGGCGGCATATTATTATCTAATAGCAGGAGTTCTCTACAGAAAAACTTTGATTTCCCCCTTAGCACGATGTGTTTCAGAAGAAGATATCCCTATCGTACTTCAGGAAGTTCATTCTGGGGAATGTGGTAGCCATTCAGGGGCAAAAACCTTGGAAAAAAGGATCCTGCGGCAAGGATATTTTTGGCCGACTATGAGAAAGGATGCTGAAGCATTTGCCAAGCGGTGTGTGCAGTGCCAAAAGTTCGCTCCTCTTCAGCATTTGCCTGCTCAGTCACTCAGATCAATAACTGCGTCGTGGCCTTTTGTAGTATGGGGAATGGATCTTCTGGGACCTTTTCCAATAACCAGTGGTCAACGTCGTTTTATCATTGTGATGATCGACTATTTCAGTAAGTGGATTGAGGCCAAAGCACTAGCAAAAACTACTACCCAAATCGTCAGAAACTTCATCTGCGGAGAAATAGTCTGCCGGCATGGAATACCGTTGGCAATCGTCACTGATAATGGCCCACAGTTCAATAATCCGGAGATGATAAGCTTTTGTGATCAGGTCGGAATTGATCTTCGGTTTGCCTCGGTACATCATCCAAGAACCAATGGACAAGTAGAAGCAGCAAACAGGCGAATCTGACAGCTCTTGATGAAAAGAGTCTTAAATCAAAAAGGAAATTGGGCGGACCAGCTTCCTTCCATCCTTTGGACTCTTCGTACTACCCCATCCTCAGCTACAGGGGAGACACCATTCAAATTATCTCATGGATCGGAGGCTGTTGTTCCTGTGGAGTTTGAGGTGGTCACTCCAAGAGTTGTGTACGGAAAAGAAGGAGGAGAAGCATGGGTAGAATACAATGACGAGGCTATTAAGTGTAGTCTGGATCTAATCGAAGAACTTCAGGATGAGGCAACAATCAGGCAAGAAGAAGTTAAAAGGAGGATGGCAAAGTACTTTGACAAAAATGTCAGGGTAAAGCATTTTGCGGTCGGCGACGTCGTATTAAAAAAGGTTGATACAGCAGCCCGAATAGGTAATGTCGGGAAGCTAAATCCTAATTGGGCTGGACCTTTCATCATCAAGGAGGTACTAAAAAGTGGGGCTTATCGCCTCCAAACAAGTGAAGGAGAAGACGTCCCGCGCACCTGGAGTGGCGACGATCTCAAACGGTTCTATCCTTAAAATGTCTTCTTTACTTTCCTGCAGTTTTTGAGATATTTTAATAAGAAGCACCATACTGACACTTCTCCATGTCTGATGTTTCCTTTCTGCATTTTCTCATATATCAAACTCACTGAACCACGGAGACATCGCCAAGTTCTGCTCGAACCCCCTCGGATTGTAGTCATTAGCGTAAAACCATGAAGATCATGTGTAGCGGGGAGTTTTCGCACACGTGTAGTGGTAGCTTGCCAATTCCCATGCGGTGGTCTTCAGAACCTTGGATCCCGGCTGATATCCAACACACCCCTGCATCAAGGGAGGTCTAGGTGAATATTGGCTCTATCATGCCCCGAGAGGGATATAATTACAATTTTGAGGATCCTTCTGAGGAAGGCAATGTCATTATAGCCCCCGCGGCATAACCACACCTGCCCAACTGATCATCTTAGTTTGTGACCATCGAATACTCCGAGGTACTCTCAAGTGATGCCTAAGCGGGACCCACAACTAAGTTGATCTCTCTGAGGAAAGTAATGTTCGCCGCCTAGGCCCACCTGCCCAATTGATCAACTCGGCTTGTAGCCCTAGGCAAGAGAGCAGTCGAGTCGCTTACAGCCCTTATGACCACTTGAGGAAAGCAATGTTCGCCGCCTAGGCCCACCTGCCCACTTGGTCATCTGGGTCTGTACTTGTTTCTCTTTATTTCTACAGCTCTTGTGACCACTTGAGGAAAGCAATGTTTGCCGCCTAGGCCCACCTGCCCACTTGGTCATCTGAGTCTGTAATCATCTTTATTGCATTACCAGAGATCATCTCGTCCCATATGGTCATTATAGACCATTTGGAGGAAAAAGCAGGATTTCTATGTGCAGCATAAACCGGACGACTTAATACTCAAACCGGGCGGTTTGAAATAAGCAGGTACCAGGGCTTTCAGACGGTCTAGTTATTAAACCTGGTGGTCTGGTTATTAAACCTGGCGGTCTGGTTATTAAACCAGGCGGTCTAAAATCAGCAGGTTCCAAAGACGTCATGCGGTTCAGTTTTTAGACCGGACGGTTTGAAGTGAACAGGGTATCATTAAGGTATCAAGGTAAATATCAGGGAAGCAAGCATAATCATGACCGGCCGATCTTATTATTCGGACTATGAATTTATCATCCTTATGAGTTTCCATTCAATCCGATCGGATAATCACAGGATCTTTTTAATCAGACGGTTATGATTCTCGTGGCAAGTATTAAACCCGCTAATCGCACGAATTCTATATACAGCTCGTACGGCTTGTCAGGTTATGATTCTCGTTGCAAGTATTAAACCTGCTAATCACATGAATTCTATATACAGCTCGTACGGCTTGTCAGGTTATGATTCTCGTTGCAAGTATTAAACCTGCTAATCACACGAATTCTATATACAGCTCGTACGGCTTGTCAGGTTATGATTCTCGTTGCAAGTATTAAACTTGCTAATCGCACGAATTCTATATACAACTCGTACGGCTTGTCAGTTAATGTTATATATAACTGTCATATAGATTGATCGGATTAAATGTTAATCGCACGGTCTATCAACTGATCTTCTTGAGACTGGATATTCTGCTTACTGTCGCACGGCTTGATTATTTCAAATTCCGGATCGGTTATCTGATTGCATTCACGGAGGTGGGATTTACAGCAATGTTAGCTGCAAGTCGCCTGAGTTAAAATGCTGACCGCTCGGTCTGAAAATTGTTCTCATGACTTGTCCTTCTTTATCCTGGAAAGCAAGTATGCCGGGTCTAGTGGTAACCGCGTGGCTCAATTGTGTCTGATCTCCGGGATGTCATAATACATTCGTAATAAGTTAGCACTTTCTCAGAATAAATCGGATAAATTCGATTCGGATTAAAAGAAGCAAGCTATGCGAGTGGGTTTTTAGATACTTTACCGGAATCTTATGAAGATCGCTATCCTAACCGGATAAGTTGACATTAAGTAGCACGACTTGGTCAGATTTAACACAGAAAGAGATCGCAAACAATCGCAAGTAAGTCGCAGAAGGTAGACGGATAGACAGGTAAAAGCTTTTCATTTCATTATCAAAACATTGTTTACATAATGTTTTAAGCCGTCCGGCTAACAACATCAAGCCGACAGCTATTCAAAATAAAAAGCAAAATACATCTACTGATTGTGCGACTTGAGTTTATTAGACGCAGGAGCACTTGAATGTTCGCTGCCATCAATCGAAACGTCAGGAGAATAACCCTCGCTACCCGACGAGGATGAGCTGCTCAATTCGCCCGATTTGCGACCAGCATCTTCTTCAGAATTGCTGGATTCGGACTCCGAGCCACTCTCACCACTCTTAGCCGCTCCGGGTTCTTCGACCTCGTCATCTCCATCATCGCTCTCCTCCGAACTGGATCCGTCGGCTTTATTCTTTCCTTTGGCTTTCCGCCTGATGTTTTCTAACTTCTTTTGCAAGATCGGATAGGCGTCCGAGAAGGTGAAATGCTCGAAACCGGGCGCGAACCCTTTGAGCTCCCGCAAGCGGTTAAAAGCATTATCAATTCCCTCGGCGACATGAGGGAAGAGTTCCTACTGATAGACCGGGTCGGTCTCATCATACTTAGCCTGCAAAAGAAAAGAGTAAGGTAAGACCGTGCGGTCTGAGAACATTGGTGTTGATGCTGGCCAGGTGATGACTTACCGACTCGACTTCCTTTAGCCGCGCATTTTCTTTCTTCAGTTCGGCAATTTCCTTCTCTTGAAGAGCGTTTTCTTTAATCAACCTCTTATGGGTCATCCCCATGAAGGCGTTGGTGATGAAGCTCTCGGCACTAACCCGCGCGGCCTCCCTGGCGAGCTCTTCCTCAGGAATTTTCCTCAACCTCCTGAAGTTCCGTCCGCCGAACATAGCGATGCTAGCGGCCTCAGCTTGCCGGCCCGACTTCTCGTTCGCCCAGTGGGAAAGCGCAGTAGAGATCTGGACACTATCGCTGTCCGGGTGCCAGGTCAAGACCGGGCGGCCTTTTAGATCCTTCACCTTGCTGAAGGAGCGAAGGGCGGCGAAGTCGCCCGAGGAGCCCGAATCCTCCCCATCAGACGGCAGCGGCTTGTTCCTGGCTTGCCTCTTTCTCTTCTCCGTCTGAGTCAAGACTAAACCGGCCGGACTGATCGGCTTGTTAGCAGGAACAACGGCTTGGGCTATAAAAGGAGAAGAGTCAGCACGAGAGATCGAGCGGTTAACATTGAAGTCGGAAGCAAAGGGAAGCTTACTATCTTCAAGCCGAACGTTCTCTAGCTCGGCAAGTAGAGGGATATAGTAGCTTATATTAAGCCGCTCATCCTTGAGAAGCTTGCAGATTCCCTTCTCCACTTCGCTTATTGGGACCGGTTGAAAGGCCTCCTCAGGCCGCACTTGCGGATTCGGGTTCAACAGGCCAAGTCGGCCTTCGAAGATCAAGTACCTCTCCGGCCAGGCCGTGACTTTGTTCGCCAGATTGACCATCTTCAACCCGCGGCAGCAAAAGTAAAGGTGGCCTTTGAAGACATCCGATTCAGAGTCCGGGATGGCCCGCACCGAGAATATCTTCCTGAAGAGGTCCAAAGAAAAGCGGACTCTCTCAGATCGCAGGTAGGAGATGAAGCTACATATCCCGGCCATCGAGTTGGGAGAAATCTGGCCAGGAACAACTCCATAATGGTCAAAGACCATGGCGAGCTCAATCGAAATCGGGAATTTAAATCCGCAATCGAAATGGTCGATTGGGATCGCGATGTTGTTTGGGCCAGACGAATTCATCCGCTCATCATGGAGCGGAAGCCGTGCGAGCAGCGGACTGTCAGTCATGTGCTTCTCGACGAATTCGTCCAGCTCGGCTTTTGTCAAACGACACTCCTCGAGGTCTGCAGAATGAAAGGCCACAGCGGCTTCGGAGCGGGTAGCAGAGGTCTTCGCAGGTCGCTTCGACTGGCGCTTTACTCCCATCTTGAAATTTTGGTAAAAGGAATTTCGGAAGGGCGCTACTTATAAGAACGGATGATCTGCATTTAGCAAAGGTCAAATCACGGCTAGACCGGTCAACCCGTGCGGGTACATCATCACAAAACTCAACCACAATGACCGTATAATTCAAACAAGCGAATTGAAGAATCACGAAAACAAGCAGATCGGTTTATGTAAAATAACTCACAGCCATCAATCAACACAGCAAGAAGGCAAAAAAGTAAATTCAAATATTTAAGCCGCACGGCCTGAATGGCAGATCGAATATTATAGAGTCAGATTCAAGCAAATTGTCCAAGAGACCGAATAGAAATATTATTACAAGTTCATATCTCAGAGCCACTCGTTACGGACGGGTATCGCTCAGTTCATCCTCCCTGTGAAGCCGCGCGACATGGTCGCCGATTTGAAGTACAGTTCCCTGCATTTGGTTCATATTATGATTAAGGCGGTTGATCATGCTATGAATCCGCGTGGCATCTCTCTCTACTCGCGTCGCGGGGATCACGCGAGTAGGCAAGGTTGCTGCGGACTCATGAACACTGACAACTGGGCGGATCGTCCCGGCTACAGGAAGAGACGAGCTCGTCCCTGCATCCGGGCGGCTTGACCCTCGCCGACCTTCGTCAACCACGTTAATAGGGCGCCGACTTCCGCCGGCTTCCTTTGCCAAATGAAGGTATTTGTCCCTATAATAGGCACAGTCCTCTTCGAGCTTGCGGACTTCCTTCTTTCCACGATCAATCCAGGCGGTCAGCGCAGCCACCTGGTCTTGCTGCTCCTTTTCTTTCTCTCGGCGCTCTCTCCGCTCGGCCTCCAGCACTGCTCGGCTTTCCTTCCGTTCGGTTTCCAATTTGACCCGAAGAGCAGCTTTCTCATCTTGGGCGGCCTTCTCTCTCTCCTCCACAGCCCTCAACTGCTTAGCAAGGGTTTCCAGACTCTTTTGAAGCCGGGACATCTCGTCCTCCATCCGAGTATCCGGCAAAGAAGAACGCAGCAGGGGTGGATCAAGAGGGGGAAGATAGGTCACCAGTTCGCCCGGCTTCGGGATAGAGTCACGGTCATCTGCAATAAGAGAAAATAGTCAAGGAGTGTTCAAAAGGAAACCACTTTCATCGAATTTTCCTCGCTTACAAGCCGCGGCAGTTTGAATTGAATTCAGGCGGACGGGTCGCCTTATTAGCTCGGTATCGAACTTTCGGCGTTGTTCTCTCCACGATCTTTCACTTTTCCTCCGCTTAGCAGCAGAAAATTGAGCAGCGGAGGGAAAGAAGCTGGGCGACGGGTTCAACAACGAAGCGCGCGACTTGTTTCGAGGCCGCAACATGAAAAAATGAACGGAGTGGTAATCCGCTCCCCTTTTACCTTGCAGCAAAAGATTAGGTTGCGGCGGGGGCGGCCTGGCAAGTTGATCTCTTACTCGCTCCGCCTTCACCTGCATAAACCGCAGACCGGCCGTCACGGTATCTTCAGGTACCGGTATGGTTCTTTCAGTCGCGACCTCAGGAAGGATGGCCTCCTTAAGGCTGGTGGCATCCTCAGACAGGGCGGATCCTTTCTCTCCTGGCGGGTTAGCAGCCTGCAGTTCGGAAGAAGTTCTCAGCTGATCATCTTGCTTCTGAAAAGAATCAAAATCCTTGAGGAGGTCGCTTACGGAAATGCTATGATCATCAATTGGAACCTGGTCGTTCGGCTGGGGAGAAGGAGTAATCAAGCCTTCCGAAACTTCATTCTCGCGCGACTTGCCTTGCAGGCTGTCCGCTCTCGGTTTCCCAGATGCTGCCTTATTCTTGGCCTTCAGCTTCTTCATCTTCTTGAGAAGTCTGTCCGCAGCGGACTCCTCCTTCTTTCTCTTTTTTGACTTCAGGACGGTTGGTTTGTCCGGGCTGTCCTCGACGTTAATAACTGGAGCTTCCAGATCGGTCGGCTTGGGGGAGTCAACTGCCTCTCCCCCTTCATCTCTAATTTTTAGATGAAAATCCCCGGACGGGGTGACCTCCATCTTGAAAGACTCATCCCCATCGCCTTTCTGGGAAGCAGTCTCCAAGTCTGTCTTACCTGGCGGAGAAGGCGGGCTGTTTCCTTTGTCAGAGAAGGTTGGGGGATCAGCTGGGGGCGGGTTCAGACAACTCGCCTCATTTTTAGTCGACAGGACGACTGTTTGCTCATGAAGCAGTTCGGTCGGCTTGTTCTCCTCCTGTTTAGATGACAAGTCGATTGTCAACTCTGCAGGCAGGTCGGTCGGTTTACTCGTAGAAGCAATTGTTACGGTCTTATCAGGCCGCTTCGCCTTTTTCTTCTTCTTCTCTTTCGAGCAGTCTCTCTCGCGGTTCTTTCCGGACTTCTCAAGAACTTTGAGCTCAGCCATCAAGTTCACCATCTTTTTCGGGCTGTTCAACCCGAAAGTCCTAACCGCAATAGGCGAGTAGTGACTCGTGGTAACAATGGAATTATGCCAGAATCGAAGCTTCTGGAACATTTATAACCAACAGGGTGAAGTCGGCGCGGTCTTCGGCTAGCACTGATATTTTCGAAATCTTCACGGAAATTTAAAAATATGCGGGGATTATGTTTACCCGGGAAACCGCCTCCGAGAGGATTACTCGCAGACCGTGCGGTTTGCGGATCCAAGTCGCCCAGCTCAGGTTAAACAAGCTCCATCGACACCAGCAAGCACAGGCCGGGCGGTCTGGAATAATTCAGGCCGCCTCCAAGAACCAAAGGTAATCCAAGCCCAAGTCCAACAGGGCAAGTCGCGGTCTCAAGTCGGAGGTCGCGCGGTTTATGCCATGGAGACAAGCCAAGGTCGAAAGTCAAAGAACAAGTCGCGGTCTCAAGACATAGACCGAGCGGGTAGCATCGTCGCCTTGGCCGCATCATCTTTAGCTTCTGGTCAGACAAGTCGGAAGGGCAAGCCGCCAAGCCGCGCGGCTTCTTTCTTTCCTTCTTTGTGTATCCCGTCACCGCCTGCCCGTTTCTCCTGTACCCGGGCAGGCGGTTATTTTATCCCTGCCCGCTCGGGCAGGCCCCCAAGCCTATAAATAGGGGGCGGCACTGTTCCCAAGGCACGCACACTCGAACCTAGGAGCTCGCTTGTTTGAGCTGCGGACTTGAGTTTCTCGTCTTGCGGACTGTCTGACCGGCCGACTTCTCTTTTCCTGCACTTGTAACCCGCTGTAACCCCTTCTTTCTAATCAAAGGAAAGCCCGTCGCAGGAGTGGCATTTGCCGCGGCGGGCGAAGTCTGGCCTTGACCGCTGCTAGCGGTCTCATTCTTCTACACAAAAAGTAACCGGCAACCCGCAGCCTCCGGTTTCCCTCGGAGGTGCGATCTCGGACTCAACACTCTTCACACTCCCAGTGAACCTATGCCACTTCTTTGCTCTTGGAGGTGGAGGCTATAGAAGGATCAACTTTTTGCAGCAGCCCCTGTAACTTTCCTTCCTTCATAAGCTTCTCCACCAACATTTAGAGAGCTCTGCAATTCTCTGTCAGATGACCTTTCTCTCTATGATGCTTACAATAGAGAAAAGGTTTTCTGAATCTCGGATCAGACTTCATGGGGGCTGGCCTTTTGTAAAAAGGCTGCTTTTGGAGGATCTGAATTACCTCACTCATCGGTACATTGAGCTCGATAAATGATTCTTGAGAATCATTAAAAGAATGTTGAGGGAGCGGGGGAGGAGGTTGAATAAAGTGAATTTGATGAATTGGAACTTGCTGTGGTGACTGGAGCTGGTAATACGGGCACTTGGGGTTGAAACTACTGATGCCCCTAGTAAGGGCGATGGTGACGAAAATACCTTCCTCTCTGAGCTGGAGGTTGGAATTCTTTACGCGGCGACTTTGACGATGGAGGGGCTGGAGGAGAACCTGCGGAGCTTTTCTGAACTGCCTTGCAAGTTAAATTGGAAACATAGATGGGGTAGTTTACTTCCCCTTCTATGAACCTATTTGCGATGCTGATTAGTTCCTAATAAGAGCTCGGCTCTCTGGTTATGACCTCAAACAAGAGAGGTCCCTCCTGCAAACCATTTATCAAGGCAACCAGATATAAATAGGGATCAACATCCCTTATTCTCAGAATCTCTCATTGAAAATGGTTGATGAAGCGGGATGTAGTGTCGTTTTCATTTTGCTTGATCTTAAAGAGGGCCGCTGGACCACTCTTCCTCTTCTTTGAGGTAGCGAACCTCAGAAGAAGCTCCTTCTTCAGAACTGTGAAGCAAGAGCTGCACTGGGGAGGTAAATTATAAAACCACTCCCTTGCCTGCCCATCAAGAGAGGTGATCAACAACTTGCACCTCATCGCATCTGAGAGAGTTCTCAGAGCGACTGCAGATTCAAAGGCTTGGAGATGGGAACTGGGATCATAATCCCCCTTAGCTCTCTAAATCCATGGGGAGTTGGCTCCCAAAGGATCCTGTCAGAAAAAGGAGAGGGCTCTTCTGCCTCATAAACACCTGATGGAAAAAGAGGGGCCGCAGCGGGAGCCGGAGGATAAACATAATCCTTCTGGAAATTTAGGTCTCGAGCTGGAGAACCCTAGGCTGCTCCACCGAAGAAAGCCTCATGGGCGGCGAACTCCTCATCTTGAGACCGCAAGATAGCAGCGGGCTGAGGGGTCAGGCAGTCTAGAGGCTGATCGGTGACCAATCGATCAGGGGTCGTGACCTGATCGACTTCAGGTAATAATCTCTTGGAGATCTCGGACATCAATTAATTAATTGACTCAATCTGCAGAGCGGTCTCCTGGCAGGCTTGAGCGACCTCCCTATGGTCTTTAGCGAGGTGGAGCTCCATTAAAAGCCCAAGAGCTTCTAGAGAGGTCGTACATGCTGAAGAAGGGAGATCACTGGCGAACTGACCGGTCTGACCATCACGGTCTGACATCTCAAAAGTCTACTAATTTTACCTTGGCACTTCAAATCTGAAGGTTGCGTGTTCGTTCTGTTGAAACAAAAATTCTACCTCCAAAACTCACACTAGAAAAGGATAGGGAAAAACTGTGAAGTGGAGGTTACTCGAGATGGAAGATGGTAGAGGAGAGACCTCTGAAGGGAAAAACTATTTCAGTTAATCTCAAGAGAGGTTACAGGATGGAAGTCCAGAACAGGCCAGAGGAAGAGGTAGAAAAGTGTCAGAATTCGAGACCGCTTGCACAGGTTGTAAGCTGGATCCTCGAAGCCAAATGTCCCTTTCCAGGTACCCCTACCCCTCTATTTATAGACATGAAGGCTACCCAAATGGGCAGATCCAAAAATTATGGGCTGCCCTGGATACAGGAGAGTCAGGGCAGTGGTAAGGGGTCTTAATAATAAAAGGAAAGAAAAATACCAGACCGCCCGGTCTGGCGGTCTCGACGGAGCTTGACCACTCATGCATTAGATGAGAAAACAAGTGCAGAGGATTGCGATCTGGGCGGTCTCCCAAATATGAGACCGCTGGAAAAGTCCAGTATGACTGGAGAAGAGAGGTCATGAATTTTCGAGCAATCAGATGGGATCGTAAGCTGTTAGATCGACACAAGCATATAAGAAATAAGAAATGCATTCATTCACAGGAGACATGTATGTAAAATTATACTTTCATTTCCAAAATATTAATACAGAGATCGCACGGTCTTAAACTGGCAGTTAAATCTTTTGAGCAAATCAAAGAAAATCTATTACATCATACTATCGGTCTTTTCAATCACTCCTCAGTCTCTTCAGAGACCGCTCCTCTGATGAAGAAGAATCGGTTTACTCGGTAGATTCTTCCAAGCTTCCCAAAACCTTTGATCCGGAACTTGAGATCGCAGCTGAGCTTAGATCAACGCCAAAGGTGTATTGACTTCCGCTCGCAGTGGCGCGACCACTTTCTATATGCACATCTTCAACGGTCTCATCTCCCAAAGAGGTCTCGGACATTGTGACTGATTCCTCCTCTATCATCTTTGCCATCACCGGGAAGAGATCGCCAAACCTTACTACTTGAAACTTTGAAGTGAGACTGCCTTGCTCGCAAAGTTAATCGATCGTTGAGTTCGACGCATCCTTCACGTGCTCCATCATAGCCTTTTGAAAATCTTGATTTTCAATGTTATAAGCCTCTTTCTTTGATTGCTGCAAAAGAAAATTACATCAGGTCACACAGTCACAATAAAATAGGTGGAAGATCGTAGGTAAGGTATCCTTACATGTAATTCATCTTGCAGGAAGCTGATACTCTTCATAGCAGTGCGGAGAGATTGCCCTATATGATGATTTAAGACCGTGCTCATGGCAGTCGCTTGAGTGGCCATATCAGGGAACAAATCAGTCTCAATCATGTATGCCTCTTTGGCATTGTTCTCACCATAAAGCACGGAGGTGATCGCATGAGAATGACGCGTCAACATTCCGCTCCAAAGAGGAAGGGTTATAGATACCTTCACGTTCTTACCCTTCGCATTCCATTTCAAAAGGGGCTTCCCCTTGGTATCTTTTAATTTGTTAGCAAAGCCGGTCAAAGGGAAAGACTTGCCAGAGGACTCGGGCTCTTCAGCGGGTTCATTAGCCTCTCACTCGTGGTCTCGCTATAGACGCATTTCCCTCTGAGTGAGAACTTCCTCTTTTGGTGCATAAGGATCGATGAAAGGAACCATGAAGGTCGCTAAAAAGTAAAATAGTTAGAAAAATAAGGAAGTAATAATGACATCGCGCAAGACCGCATAAAATCGCTTACTTTCTTCTGGGGTGACCACAACCATCTCTGGCCAAAATGCCAGATAATGGAGGAGATCAAAGCGTTTGTTCGTCAGAAAGGCTAAGATCCTCAGTTCCTCTTTTGAGATCGCTTTCCTGAAAACCCCCTCTGCTCTCGAGGATGGTAAGCTTTTGAGACCGCCGAGATCACCTTCAAAGATCAGGAATCTCTCTGTCTAAAAAGAAATTTTATTAGGATGATTTAGAACTTTTATACCATTAAAAGAAAAAATATACTAATCCTTTGAATTCTTCTTTCTTCTGCCCTTCTTTCAACGACTTCATGGTGAAGGTCGCGCGGAAGAGAGTTAGAGAAAATTTTATCTTTGTCGATAACAGATAATTAATTAAAACATTCATAAGACCAACAGAGTTGGATGGCAGTTGGGCGAGCAAAAGTCTATAGTAATCCATCACTTCAAGAATTTCTCAAGGAAAAGGGAACTTGAAGCCGTAGTCAAAATGATCGACTGGAATAACAAACTTGTTCTCCTCGCCAAAACTTAGTTCCTCATTCTCCATGGGCGGTCTGACAATGATTTGGTTTTGAATCATATGTTTCCCCAAAAAAGACAAATATCGTCCGTAGAAAGTCTACTAGGTTTGTGATCGGCGCTCAAAAAAATTTCAGCAGCAGAAGCTCGAGCAGACACCATTATGAGAGATCAGTAAGACCGGTATTTTGGGCGCATTCATAAAGTATGAAGTAAAAACTTTAAGGCAAGCTATTTATAGAAGCCAAGGGATATATTCATAATGATGACTTTCTTGGAGACCGGCCAACAAGCTGTGCAGACCACTAAACCTATGTTAGTTAAGTACAAATAACAAGCAATACAATCAGTCCCGATAAAGGGAGACCGAAGATTTTCATAATAGCAAATAGAAATATGCAAAAAGAAAGAGATCGACATCACAGTAAATACACAGATCGCATAAACATAAGAAAGTAGATTGTTAGTATATTGCATCAAATTCAAATCGTCCATATTCAATATTTTGAGACCGCATAAAATTGATATAAAAAATCTATCTTCTAGTTGGGCGTTTCCTCCCAACACAAGCTGCAATATCTTGCATCTCATTAACGGCGGCCAGAACAGACGCTCGATTATGATTAGCTGACATCGCAGCTCGATGGTTCTTCGACATCTCCTTATATAACTGCTCCATAGGAATCACGACAACCTCGGAGGTCGGTCTCATTTCAAGAAGACCGCCAGATGTTCCTGGTCGCATAGACATTTGATCAGGACCAGCTTTGATTGTCACGAGCTCAGTAGATAGGGCAGCAACCTTACCCCTATAGTAATCAGCACCCTTCTTAGGTTTTTGGAATGACTTATTTAGCTCGGCGAAATATTTTCCTCACGAACTCTTTTAGTGCATTTCACCTCCTTGGCGCGCAACTTTTCTCCAAAATCAGCGGTCAGGTTCCTGAGATGGTCCTTCAACATCCGCTCACGATCTCACATAGTGCGGACATCCTCAAAAATAGGTTTGAGGAAATCAGCAAACTGTGGTGGAATCATCAGCTTCTGCGGGATTTCCCCGTCCTCAGGGATCGATCCGGTCTCATCAGTATCTGTGGTCAAAAGAAGATGGCTTTTTAATTCAAATATGATTTTCAGAAAAGGAAAGAGAACACACGGAAGGGATACTTGTAAGGAGAGAAAGATCACAATCATATAAGTCTCTTTCAACATTTTTTGTGGCCGCGGGATCTGTGATCAGCAAAAGGCGGTTTGACCCTCTAAGGTTCTCTAGATCCATTCTTTCCAGTTCCCTCTTTTGTGATCTCTCTCCTTCTTTTTTTCTTCTTCTTTTTAACTCAGCATTGATAACAAGATTGTCATCTATTTCTATGATGACGATCTTACGTCGCTCCTTTCGAGATTTAGGCCGGAAAGCAAGTAAAGTAAGGGAGTCAGGCGGTCTTGCAATCATCTTCACCTTACCAGTCCACAAGGCATGAACAACCATCGCGCGGTCTGCTATTGCTTGACTCAGCTCGACATCTTTGTCTCCTGGAAGCTTCTTCAGACCGGCAGATAGTGTGGCCTTCTCTTTCGCGATATGACAAGCTTCTTCTTCTCCTCCCTTCTTTCCTTCCTTCTCTATCTACTTTTCGGCGATCTTCTTCTTAATCTTTTTCTTCTTACCCTTCTTTTTCTCCTCTACACTCTATTTTCTTCTCCCCCTCTTTCTTTTTCTCCTCTTCAGCGATCAGCGCCACTTCCTCAAAATTTTCTCACTTTTCCTATTCTAACTCCTTTCTCTTCTTCTCGGCCTCTGCCCTCATCCTGACCTCTTCAGCAGCATCCTGCTCAGCAATCTGAGCATGCTTGTCGGCGATTTCTCGAAGCTGCTCAGTCTCAAAGGGATTAGCTACCTGTGAGGTCAAACACAAAAGATTGTTTGATGAGTCATCTTCAAGATAAGCTATCAATTCAGAGTCCGCGGCCCTTGAAGATGTTGAGATCGCAAGAGGAAAAAATAAACCGGCTCGGTCAATTACCTTTATAGGAGTATCCACAATGGGGTGTCGCAGATCGCCTTCTCGAGGAATTGTGGTCGTCTTGACCAAAGTAGTCTTGGCGGCCACTTTTTGTCTTCATTTGTTTTTCTGTCTTTTGTCGGCCTGCTCAGATGAATTCAATTTTTAACACCTTTGCAACCTCCTACTGTTCCCCAATCTGCTTCATAAGCTTCTCAGCCAAGGATTTATTCTTATGCATCTCCTCCTTGATGGATTTAGTAGATGTAGTCCCATCCGACTAGATAGCGACCTGGTTTAGAACCTCAATGGACTTATCATGGTCAAAAGTGATCTTGAGATTGTGACGAAGATTCAACTCAGGAGGTCCCGAAGAAGTTGTCACGTCAACAACTTGCTCTCTTTCTTTCGAAGGAGAGCCAACGGTCTTCTTCAAAGTTCCTTTCGGTGAAGCCTTAGAGGCTTTAATTGCCAAAGTCTTCTTCAACCTTGTGGTCTCTTTTCCGTCAGATGTCTTTCTCGAAGCAGCGGCCCTTGGCGAGCTCCGGTTTTCTGCTAGCCTATTCAGGACCGATACGATGTCCATTTTTATAGTTCATTGCGGTCTAGAAAGAGGTGATCGCCGAAGACTCCGGCTCGCAGTTTCTTCCAGAAAGTTTTGGATTACGAAGCCCTAATGCCGTATTTATAGATTTTCCCGCATTTATGGCGGTCACTATCTCAGCGGTGAAAGCGAACATTTTCGATGTTCCAGCATAACTTAAAAATGTGCGAGGATCATATTTGCCCGGAAGTCCGCGACCTCTCCTAACAGTCAGAATGGTCAGTTCCAGCGGTCTCCATTTTAGGAGATCGCCCAGTTCCCCTGCCTCTCCTCCAACAACTCTTCTAAGGAATAGGCGGTCAGACCCTAGTGAGATTGCCAGACCGTGTGGTCAGAAGATTTTTTTTCTATCAGCACCCCCTTCTCTGCCATGGTTCTCCTGTACATCGGGTAGCCCAAAAATTTTGGATCTGCCCGTTTGGGTAGCCTCCACATCAATAAATAGAGGGGTGGGGGTACCTAAAAAAGGACATTTGGCTTCAAGCCTCCAGCTTGCAACCTGTGCAACCGGTCTCGATTTTTGTCACCTTTTCTACCTCTCACCCTCATCTATTTTAGACCCCTCCTATAACCTCTTTTGAGATCAATCGAAGCAATTTTTTCTCTCAGAGATCTCTTGTCTGACATCCTTCGTTCCAAGTAACCTACACTTTGTTGTCTCCCCCCATCTCCTCTAAGTGTTAGTTTTGGAGGTACAATTTTTGTGCCAACACTCGAGGTCGATTTTAGATTAGGATACGCTATGAAATCATCTTGGTATGTCAAACTAGATTGGTGTCCTAGTTGGGTTGTCCAAACTCATTGATTAATGGAGTATTTTGTGTGATTTTACACATGGGCACATCATTGCTTCCGCTACTAATTTGTCCTCAAACTAACTCGAGAGGGGTGTCCCAGGGTTTTGTGGACTTCTTTCTCGTGGGATTGTTTGTTCAAGTGATACCAGTTGTAAGATCCCTCCCCCTCACTAGAGAGTTCCCAACTCTTATGCCCAGAACCACCGACTTACGGTGACACCAACACACGAGTTAGTCACCTCTGCAAGACGCAGATCCTGCTGACAAGAACGATTAACCAGAACAACATGAGATAAGAAGTAAACTATGTAAATAAGTCCAAACATATATCTATATATATATATATATATATATATATAAGAATACAAGTCCAATAATGAGTACAATAATCTAAAAGAGAGGAAGTTTGGCGAAATCGTCGAACGCAGATTGTAGTGCGTCGAACGCAGAGTTTGGCGAGTTCGTCGAACGCAGATTGTAGTGCATCGAACGCAGAGACAGGACAGAAGCAAATGCTGAGACTTGGAGAGTTCGTCGAACGAAGAATGAAGTTCATCGAACGCAGAGTTTGGCGAGTTCGTCGAACTCAGATTGCAGTTTGTCGAACGCAGAATGCAGTTCGTCAAACGCAGAATCTTCTCTGCAGATCGACAGAATCCGCTGCGAAGAGGAAGCCATCTCAGCCCAACCGCTGAGACAGTTCAAACGTGACATGGCAAGTTCTGCCCTTGGCGCAAGCTGCAGAAAGGCATTGTGGGGTCCACCAATCACTCCCATGTCTGTCAGAAGATCGATTGAGAGCCGTTGAAGAACTGGGATGTACAAAAGGGATAAATTAGGGTTGAGCAAATACTTTTGCTAGTTCTCCAGCACGCAAAGTCGAGAACATTACTGTTCTACTATCGGCAGCCAAAAACTGAACACATGTAACACCCTGCCAGTACAAATAATATAACAGTAGGTCCGGCCGGGACCCCACGCCATATTATACACACTAGCTAGGCATTAAAAGGTGATAATCAGAAAAGAACAACAACTACACGAGAGTATAAAAAAATGTAAGCGAAAGTATTTGGATTAAACATCTTTTAGAATTGTCCACTATCCCAGGAATGAAACAAATAGAGTTACGACCTTAAGGCCTTACATTTAATAACTGTATAGAAACTCAAAACATACATCGACACGCAGGCCGGCAATACTTGAAAAGCATAAAAGAGGCTGGCCTTCGAGGGCCAACACAGCAAAAGGGCCACCGCCCGCTATTTCCCGCTAGGCTCACCTGCACCTGCAACCAACATCCAATAAGAGGTAAACGAGGGTCAGCTATAAGCTGACCACAAACCGCGTAACGATCCCACCCCCGACCATCTAGCTGGCTCAGGGGCGTGTCACCGCTAACCTGCAAGCAAGCCGTACATGCAACATGTAATAATATAAAGAATGTGCAAACTACACTACACAAGGTGAGGTTTCATGCACAATCAATCTTCTAGGTTGAGCATCAAGTAAAAGGGATCCTAGGTATGCACATGATATTGGTTGGGTTCCCCCGAAGGTTCCCCAGAACCGCCTAAGCAACTGCATGAGGATAACATAACATCAATTCATCACAAACACTCCACCCTAAGGACATTGCCTTAGGTGGGGAAATAGAGCTTTTGGTCGGTCTAGGTAAGACACCTTCCACGACCTCTCTCATGATCACACGGCTTACAGGAGGTAGGGACCTCTCACCGATCTGCATGGAAACGGGTTCGGTTCAGCTTTGCCTATGCTCTAATCATCGCGATCTATCGCAGGACGCGGGTACGACTTCACCTCGGCCTGTAAGGCTTTAGCACAACAAGTGCCCATATAATTAAGCTACACATCCAATCCTTTCACGCGGACTTAGACTTCACAAACAACAACCAAGTAGGAGGTACAAGAGCACTCCTCTTCAAATCTAGTGGTGAAGGTATGCATTCAACCACCCAAGCAAGGGGATTCCGTTAGGCTCTCAAAGGCACCTAAAACTCAAGTCCCGCAACACGATAGAAAATCTCACGAAGACATTCTCCGGCACGCATTCTAGGCTTAACCTAAATGCAACATCGCAATCCAAGCATCACCGATCTGGGCTCACGTCCACGATTAGGCTTCACACAAAATGCCTAAATCCGCATGACTACCGGATTTCTAAATGCAATATGCCGGGGACGGACACAATCGACCCGGAGTTCCGAAGAACTAGAGGAAATCCTACACTTCACCCATTTGGTGAAAGGGATTCCTCATGCAAGCATAGAAAAAGGAATGAGAGGACAAAACACGTCCTAAGACTGGGAGTTGGCCCTGTCTAACACACTATTAGAAGGGTGAAGGGGGAAAGTGGACTACCCATAGACACACTCTCTTGGGGAACCACTATAAACATTTGTGTGTTTTTTGGGTTTGCTTGATTACTTGCTTAGAATAATTTTAACTTACCTATATCATCTAAGTAGAAATCAAAAGACCTATTCAGCCCCCCCCCCCCCCCCCCCCCCCCCCTCTAGGTGATTTAGAGCACATCCTATATAAACTTAGAAATGGTATCAGAGATAGGTTGGTCAAGAAAGACATAACTGTCTGATCGGATCCTATAAAGGAATAGTCTAATCTCAATCTAATGGCCTCCTCTGGATTAAAGAAGGAAATTGGATCCATGAAGTTGCCCATATGCAACAAAGAAAACTTTGGCATATGGAAGCAAAGGGTCAGACTGTTTATGGAAGCATCTGATCCAAGGATTTACATTACAGTTGAGGAAGGACCCTTCATCTTTCAAACTGCCTCCACTATAGATCCAACAAGAAGAGTGGATAAGGCATTCAATGACTTGACCAAGAATGAACTTGAATTATTCACCATGGACAAAAGAGCCCAGAACATCATAGTTAATGTTATTGATGATTCCACATTTCAGAACTTGGTTCACTGCACTACTGCCAAGGAAATGTGGGATACATTAGTAGTATATATGGAAGGTACAGCTGAAGTAAGGGATGATAGAAAGTCGCTCCTTAACCAAGAGTATGTAGCCTTCAGGCAACAGAGCCAGGAAAGCATCTCCATGTGCTATGAGAGGTTCTTCAGAATACTCAATGAGCTGAGAACCTATGAGAGAGTGTTCACTAATTATGAGCTGAATGATAAGTTCCTCGAATCTCTAACAAGGGATTGGGACACAAAAATCTGTGCTATCAGGGAAGTGGCCAGGCTTGGTGAGACCCCCACTCACACATTATTTGGAAAGCTGCTCTCTTATGAGATGCAGCTATCTGCAAGAAAGGAAGAGGACACATCAACAAAGGCTCAGGAAAGGGAGAAATCAGTAGGTCTCAAAGCTGACAACTCTAAGATAAGCAAGGGCAGGATGGTGTCTCCTCCAAGGAGAAGTGTTGAATCTGAAACCAACACCTCAGATAGCTTTTCCTCTGATGAAGAGTTTGCTGCCTTTTTAAGGCAGTTCAAGAAGATGATGAAGATGAAGCAATGGAAGAACAAGCCCTCCTCCTCATATCACAACATGGAGGATAGCAAGGAGTCAAAGCATCACTCCAAGAATGACAGTTATGGCTCTAACTCTAAATTTAATTCCTCTAAAGTTGTTTGCTATTACTGCAGCAAGCCAGGGCATGTCATTGTTGACTTCCCAGTCAAGAGAAAAGAGAAGGATGAGAAGAAGGCTCATCAGCCAAGAGGAAAGAAAGGAGAAAAATCCTTTCTAGCTAAGAAGGAAAGGAGCTGGAGTGAATCAGACTCCAGCTTATCAGAATCTGAAAAGGAAGAAGCCCTCATTGGGCTGATTGCTGTTGAAGAACCTGCAGCTGAGGGAAGATGAGGACTTTCCTGCAGCAAAGGTGGGCATCAGGGCCCCTCTATCACATTCAGACAGTGATATGGAGGTGGATGAAGATGTTACAGAATATATTGGCCTAATGGCCATAACATCAGATGATGAAGATTGTCAGGACACACCTGACCAAGTACCTACTCCTCTCCCTTCCTCCAAGTATGAATCAATTCCAGAATCTGATGCACACTCATCAACTGATGATTATGATTCAGAATCTGAAGTGGATGTCAATCAATTGATTGACAAGTATGATGCTCTCTTGGGAGCTCTGAGAAAGAGCAAGAATCTTGTTAAGAAGCAAGCCAGGGAGCTAGAATCACTCAGACCCATCAAGGCTGAGTTGAATGAGGAAATGGGTATGTCCCACAATGGGGGCACCAATTCCTGTGAGCTCAAGAAAATCATAGGCAAGCTTCATGATGAAAGAAACCAAAGGGAAGAACTCATTAGGAAGCTTGAGAATGATCTTCTTAAATAAAGAAGCTTAGTGGCTCAATTCTCTATGCCCAAAACTATTCTGCACACCATTGACACCTTCTCCTCCTATGTAAAAAGGAGGGGATTGGGTTTCAATGAAGGGGCATTAGATGCTGGGAATGGAGAAAAGGGAAAAACTAAAGCTGAGCCTCATACCACCTTTCAAAAGGTAGTACTTCCCTCTAACAAGTATGACCAGGAGAGTGTCCATGGTCATTGGATGAAAGGAAGCTCCAATAGATTGGGAAATGCTCCTAACTATGGGAGGAGAAAGAGCATGGGGATGAGTGCATTGAAGGCTCCCTATGAGGAAATCCAAATGGCCCATCATGGACCATTTGTGTTTGGTGCCTCAGCCCCCACCTTCAAGGATAAAGGAGAAACACCTTCCCAATCTCCTTCAGATAAGAAGCAGGCTGGTAACACCAGTATAATCAACTCTCACTTGATCATATCTGATGCCATCAACACCATGTCAGCTACCAAGCTGACATCTGTTGCTGACAAACAGATAAAGTCAAGAAGAAATAATTATACTAGAGCAGCTAGTCAGCTCTTGGCTGAGAGAGATAGGAAGAATGCTGCTGCCTTCTCTACTGAACATAGGCATTGTGATTCTCCACTCACCTCAAAATTGTTCAGAAAAGAAGGTACAACATCCATGAATGTTGGTGCTGTGGCAAAGTCGGACACTTTGCCATTGGCTGTTGGCACAACCCTAGTGTGCCTAGTGCAAAGGAGAGACCTCCTGGAAAGGCAGAGGTGAGTAGAAGAATTCCTTATTATGCTAACAAGAACCTAGGACCCAAGTCACCTTGGGTTCCTAAGGGATATTAAAATCTGTCTTGTAGGATAGTCCATTTGGCCAATAAAAAGCAAACAATGCTAATGGACAATAAGTGCTCCAGCCTCAACACTGGACTAAGAAAAACCTCACCACATGCCAAGATGTCTGGTCAAGGGGGAGCTAAAAATAAAAATAAAAGAAACATCACATCAAGGGGGAGCTACTAGCTCAAGAAGACATTAAAGCTAAGGTGAAGATGCAGATTTTGCAGGATGCAAAGAAGACAGGAAAAGCACAAGTGCACTTGTCAATTCCTAGGAAGAAGATTGACATCATGGTGCAGCAATAAGCAGACCAGTGTGGCCATATCCTCTACTGGGTCTGAATACTTTGCTGCAAGAAGCTGTTGTGCACAACAATTGTGAATTCAACATCAATTAGAGGACTACAACCTCAAGGTAAGTAACTCTCATCCTTATTGATTTTAAAGTAGGATGATCAGCTTAACCAGAACAATCTGCTTTAGCTGAGCTTCTGGTTACCCTTCAATCATAAGAACAATACAAATGCTCCAAATAAGGGGGAGCTAGGAAGGGTTGTTCAAAATGAACAAGAACAGCTAATAAAGATAATAGTACTCACATTGAGGGGGAGCAAGTTCCCGCTCAGGTTGAGGGGGAGATGGCCAATGCCAAGAGAGTCAGAGAAGATGAAGGATAACCTAAAGGGGGAATAGGAAAATGCTTTCTAAACCCTCTCAGGGTCTGTAGCTGCTGCCTCCCAATCCCTAGAGGGTAAAATAGTTGAAGAAACCAGAAAGGGGGAGATGGCCAATGCTAAGACCAACTCAGAGTTAGCTTTGAGTGGATTGCCCTCTGAGTTAGTCAAATATTTATATAGAATGCTGTCATGAGTTTTGATAGAATGCTTAAACAATATTATCTTCTAGAAGAAATGTTATCATGAATGCTATATAGATCATTTTCATGATAGGTTTTTGTTGGCTATGTACCTTAGCATTGGGAATGTTTTGCCTTCTTCAAATAGGGGGAGATTGTTGGGAATATTGCCCTCAATGTTCCTTTGATTTGAAGAGGCATCACTCACAATTCTAAGTATATATTGTATTTGATACATTCTATTTTGTCTCAAGTATTATATATGGAGATGATATTCCATACAATGGAATAGATTTAAAGGTGTGATGTTTAATCAGCTGAGAAGGTCTCACTGTCTCAACTAAACTGCTGAGACAAGACCAGGAGCCGCTGAGAAGACATCTGGGCAAGCTGAGCTGCAGATAGAAGAAACCGCTGAGACTTTGCGAGTTCGTCGAATGAAGAATGAAGTTCGTCAAACACAGAATGTTGTTCATCGATCGTAGAATGCAATTCGTCGAACGCAGAGATAGGACATAAGCAAGCACTGAGATTTGGCGTGTTCGTCGAACGGAGAATGGAGCTCGTCGAACGAAGAATGGAGTTCGTCGAACGAAGATTGAAGTTCATCAAATGCAGAGTTTGGCGAGTTCGTCGACCGCAGATTGCAGTGCGTCGAACGCAGAGACAAGACAGAAGCAAACGCTGAGACTTGGAGAGTTCGTCGAACGCAGAGTTTGGCGTGTTCGTCGAACTCAGATTGCAGTACATCGAATGTAGAATGCAGTTCGTCGAACGCAGAATCTTCTCTGCAGATCGACAGAATCCGCTGAGAAGAGGAAGCCATCTCAGCCCAACCGCTGAGATAGTTCAAATGTGACATGGCGAGTTCTGCCCTTGGCGCAAGCTGCAGAAAGGCATTGTGGGGTCTACCAATCACTCCCATGTCTGTCAGAAGATCGATTGAGAGCCGTTGAAGAACTGGGATGTATAAAAGGGATAAATTAGGGTTGAACAAATACTTTTGCTAGTTCTCCAGCACGCAAAGTCGAGAACATTACTGTTCTACTGTCGGCAGCAAAAACCTGAACACACACAAGGCTGCAAGCAGAAAAGAGAGCTCATCTTGATTTATCTCAAGATTGAGCAGTAGATCAAGTCTATCATCTGAAGGGCTGATCAAGTAGAATCAATATTGGAGCTGCACCACTCCTCCCTGATTCAAGTCTGCAACAGCAGCTGAAAAGAAGAAGAATAGGCTTGATTTTTTCTTCTTTCATTTCGTAAACCTCATTATATCATCTGTAGGAGCCTTTGGGGCCTGAGTTTGTAAGGCTGTTAGGCCTGAGTTTGTAAGGCCATTTGGCCTGAGGTTGTAGGACCAGGAGGTGGACTGAGATGTAGGAGGTGGAGTCCTTTGAGGTAGGATCAGTGTGTACTCTGAGGTAGGGTTGATTAGCCTGAGTTATAGAGTTGTGAGGTCAGCTTGAGGTAGGACCAGGAGGTGGTCTGAGCTATAGGAGGTGGATTCCTCTGAGGTAGGGCTGCTGTGCCTGAGGTAGGGTTTGTGCAAACCTGAGAGATCCTGAGGGATCTGTGTTGTAAGCTCTTGGAGCTGAGTTTGGAGGAGTTGTCCCTGTCTAACACATTGTTAGAAGGGTGAAAGGGAAAGTGGACTACCCATAGACACGTTGTCTTGGGGAACCACTATAAACACTTGTGTGTTTTCTGGGTTTGCTTGATTACTTTCTTAGAATAATTTTAACTTATCTATATCATCTAAGTAGAAATCAAAAGTCCTATTCACCCCCCTCTAGGTGATTTAGACTACATCCTATATAAACAGAGAAAATGTAAGAAAGTGAAAAATTACATAAAAGTAAAAAACAGTAAAGAGTGGTCCACATCTCAAAAAAAGGACAAAAAATTGTGAACCACCACCATCAGCTGAGTCCTGGTATTTATAGAGAAAATTTTGGAATTACACGCCCTCAGTCACGACCATGAACGAGGGCTTGACCTATGCGGTGTGGATAGAGGGCAGCAGCTGACATCTTCTGGAAGATTCTGGAAGCTTTTCATGGGAGAGGTGGAGGAACACGGGCGTGACCCGAGTGTCATATGCGTGACTGGTTGTCGGCAGGAGGCAGTAGCTGAGGGCATGACAGCTGGCATGTATGGTTGCTTTGGAAGGATTTGATGGGTCATGGCCTCGGTCACGGGCATGACTGAGGGCGTGACATATGAGACAAGGAGTACACAGGCGTGACTATGTACACGGCCTCGGGCACGGGTATGACTGAGGGCATGACTTTGGATTCATCGAGACGTCAAGTCAAAAACCGATGAGAGCTGGAATTTTGGCATTTAAGTTGACACACCCTGGGTCATGGGCCTGACCGAGGGCGTGACCTACAAAAAAACAGAAAATATAGAAAAAATTAGAAAATTTTAGTTAGAAAAGAAAATGTATAAAAACAAGCTATTTATTCATTAATTTACATATAAAATTCACAATTTTGAATAAAACTATACAAAAGCTATATATAAAATACGTATAAATTGCTATTCATTAAATACCCCCCATACTTAAGCTTTTTTAATTCCAGAGCTAAAGTAAGAGAGATCTATATGAGATTAACATAAGTTCTAATTTTTTGGTTATCGTATTATTTAATCAAAAGAGGCCGAAAAATAAAAATCTGGGGTATAAAGAGTTAAGTCCTAAATTACGCAAATAATTTAAGTAGGGAGAAATATCTTAGCCAAAAGACTTCTTGATTAACCAAATATAAAGCAAAATTGCAATCGTCAGTGAACAAAATTAGATCTGAATTATAGAAACCCTTGATTTTTAGAATTTTGGAGGAAATAATACAAGTTACTAATTATGCTCTCAAAAGATTTTTAAATTAAGTCTAAGAACAAGAAATTTTTTTAGAGGAAAGGGGGGTGCAAAGCTTTGGCAAAAGAAGAGATTTGAATTAAGGGTGATGAATTTTATCCTCTCACCCCTCCTTTTGATTTTTTTTGCGCTCGCCGTATTTTACGAGAGGAAACAAATTCAAATATTTGTATATTAACCCAATACTTATGTATATGAAACGAAGTCTTATTCCCATTGATATAAGATCTTTTTAATTTTTATTGGGTGCCTATATTTGCGGAATAAAATCTTATTCCCATTGACATAAGATCTTGTTAATTTTTGAAATGAAAACTTCTTCTTCTATTTTTCTAAGCCAAGTTATCTGGGTGAATGATACTGGATTTTAAAGAAAGATTCTAGAGTTTAATAAAAAAAGTTTTGAGGGAAACCTTAGTAGTTTGAACGTTCCTGAATTTTTAAAGGCATAAAGTAAGGCTAATTGAGGTTTAAGGTCATTTTGCTAACATAATACACATGCCCTTATTTTAGATAAATTAGAAGTACTGCTTGAAAAACAATCCTCTATTTAAATTAAAAATGCAAGATATTCTTTGAAACTTAACCCTAATGTTTAAATCTATCAATCTTAGATAAATAACTGAATAACAAACTAGGAATTATGAAAAATCCGCAGATAGATACTCTTGAAACTAAATGCTTTAAAAATAAAAATAAAGTAAGGTTTTATTATATATATATAAATTTTTTTTGGATTTTTCAACTACGCAATGAACATAATATATATATATATATATATATATTGAGAAATTTTGGGGTTTTAAAATATTTTTTTGGATTTGTCTAAGTTTGGCACTACAAAATATACTATTTTTTGAAAATTTTTGGGTTTTGCAAATTTTTTTGATTTCTTCCAAGTTTATATTTATGTTTATGGTTTTATTGATTTTTCTAATTTACAAAAATAGGCATGAAATAAGAAATAAAATGTAGAATAAAAATTAAAGGGGAAAGGGCACGTTCCTGATTTGGAGATGGGGTGACCGCATGAACACCTGCAAACATGTAAAAAAAACTACAAAACAAAAGAAAAATTATTTTTGTAAACAAACAAAAAAAATTTGTTTTATGATTTTTTTTGGTTTGTTTTTGGTTTTCTTAAAGGTTACAAGAGAGAGTAATATTTTTGATGTTTTAATTAGTTTTGGAGTTCCAAAGGTCTACCCGGTGAAAGGTTCGCAAGGTACTAGGAGATGTAATTGGATGAATCCCAAACTCCCTTTCCAAAATTAAGTTATAGCAAATTTTGGGGTTTTGTATATGTTTTGGTATTTTCTAAGTTATTTATTTACAAAGTTAGGATAAAGATAAAGATGAAATTATCAAAGCATAAAAATATTACAAAGTTATTTATTTATTTTCAAAGTTATTTATTTACAAACTATAAATTTTTTTTGGGTGTTTTATTTAGATTTTTTTTGGATTTTTGTGTTTCTTAGAATTTTTATTATTTTTGGATTTTGAATAAAGAACGGAAAAATAACCTCATACTTAAAATCCAACATTGTCCTCAATATTGTAATTTAAGTATGAAGGAGCGAAAATAAAAGTGCGGTTTGTACAAAAAATAAAACTTGTAAAAAACAGAGCGTAATAGTAGATAAATATGGGGTGCCTTTCACGAGCTCTTTGTTTACCATCGCGTAGCTTGACTGGAGTGTCGTTAAGATTTTTAGAAATTGGGAAGGGGTATAGATTCGAGCTTACCGTCCATTGAATCGCCCACAATATATAATTTAAACGATGACCGATGACTTTAAGCTCGCCTTTTTTGGGTGGGAGATAAGGACTGTCCCATATGGCCAAACCTCTTTGACTTCAAAGGGGCCAGACCATCGAGATTTTAGCTTATCCGAAAAAAGGCGAAGACGTGAGTTAAATAAAAGGACGAGATCGCCCGATGCAAATGATTTTGGAAATTTAATTTTTTGATCGTGGTAGAACTTAGAATGTTCCTTATAAAATTTATTACTCTCGTAAGCGTTTGCACGACATTCATCGAGTTAGTTTAATTGGAATTTTTTACTCTCGAAGGCTAAGTCCAGATCGAGGTTTAAAAATTATAGAGCATAAAAGGCGCGGTGCTCTAACTCTACTGACAAATGGCACACCTTGTTGTAGACTAATCGATAGGGCATATAACCGATGGTGGTCGTGTACATCGTACGATACGCCCACAATGCGTCGTCGAGTTTTAAAGACCAATCTTTCCTATTTGTTGAAATGGTTTTTTTCTAAAATTCATTTAATCTCTCGATTTACTACGACCTCTACTTGGCCGCTTGATTGGGGGTGATAGGTGGTGGCCAGCTTATGCATGATGCCATGTTTAGATAAAGTTTTTGCAAACTGGGCATTGCAGAAGTGCATACCCCTATCACTCACTATCGCGCGAGGCGTGCCGAAGCGAGAAAATATTTTTTTTAGAAATTTGACGATGACTCTCGCATCATTGGTGGGGAGAGCTTACGCTTCTTCCCACCTAGATACGTAGTCGACCGCCACTAAAATGTAGCAATTAGTATAAGAGGGAGGTAGGGGTCCTATGAAGTTTATGCCCCATAAATCGAAGATTTCGCATTCTAAATAAAATTTTTGGGGCATCTTGTCACGACGAGAGAAGTTACCCGACCGCTGGCAGCTATCGTACTTACTCACAAATTTGTGAGCATCTTCAAAGAGAGTGGCCCAATAAAAGCCCGCTTCTAGCGCTTTCCGCGCGGTCCGGTTGGCTTGATAATACCCGCCCCCCCCCCCCCCCCCCCCCCTGACCGGCCACTCGTGGCAGTGCCGCAATATTTGCGCACATTCTTCGCTTGAAACACATCTCCGCACAACTTTGTCCGCGGAGACGCGAAAAAGAAACGGGTCTTCCCAAAAGTAATTTTTCATATCAGAAAAGAATTTCTTCTTTTGCTATTTTGAAATGTCTTTCGGAAGGACCCGCGCAACTAAATAGTTTGTGCAGTCCGCAAACCGAGGAGTGGGGGAAGTTTTTAAATTAGAAAGAGCTAAGAGGCGCTCCTCGGGAAATCTATCGTCTATATCGGGTTCGACGAGCGCTTCCGCGATTGGGTGCTTTAAACGAGAGAGGTGGTCGACCACTAACTTTTCTGCCCCCTTCATGTCCCGAATCTCTATGTCGAACTCCTACAATAGGAGGATCCATCGAAGCAAGTAGGGATTGGTGTCCACCTTGGCTAATAAATGACAGCGGAGTGATCGGTAAAAATTATAACTTTAAAAAGCGTGACGTAGGGCCTGAACTTATCGAATGCAAAGACGACAGCGAGAAATTACTTTTCTGTTGTGGTGTAGTTAGCCTGTGCGGTGAGAGCATGCACGAAGCGTAATAGATGGGATGAAAATATTTATTAACATGTTGGCCTAGTACGGCTCCCACCGCGATATCGCTTGCGTCACACATTATTTCGAAAGGAAGGGACCAATCCGGCGCCACCAGAATGGGAGAATGGATAAGTTTTTCTTTTATAATATTAAACGGCTATATGCACGCATTATAAAAAATAAAAGAGATTCCTTCTCCAGGAGGTGGGTTAGCGGTTTCAATATTTTGGAATTTTTTTGAATAAACCGTCTGTAAAAACCCGCGTGGCCAAGAAAACTCCTAATATAATTTATATTTGAAGGAGCGGGAGGTTTTTCAATAATTTCGTCCTTGTTCTTATCGACCTCCATCCCTTTAGCAGAAATCTTGTGTCCGAGAACTAAACCTTCCCAGACCATAAAATTACACTCTTCCCAGTTTAAGACCAGGTTCGTGTCTTCACATCGTTGGAGGACTCGATCTAGATTCTGCAAGCTGTTTGAAAAGGAGCTCCCGAATACGGAGAAGTAATCCATAAAGACTTCCATTATGTCTTCTATGAGCTCACGAAAGAAGGCCAACATACATCATTGGAATGTAGATGGCGCATTGTAGAGGCCGAACAGCATCCTTCGATACGCGAAGGTGCCGAAAGGGACGTAAAAGTTGTTTTCTCCTGGTCTTCGAGAGAGATAGGAAGTTAGAAAAATCCCGAAAGACCATAGAGAAAACAATAATATGGATGACCCGAATTTCGCTCCAGAATTTGATCGATAAACGACAACGGGAAGTTGTCCTTTCGGGTGGCATCATTTAACTTTCGGTAGTCGATGCAAACCCGCCAACCCATAATGGTATGGGTTGGGATTAATTCGTTGTTTTGATTGACCACTACCCTTAAATGGCCTTCTTTGGCACGACATGTTTGGGGCTAACGCACGTACTGTCCGATATAGGGTAGATAATCCCTGCATCCAGGAGTTTTATTACTTTAGCCTTAACGACATCCTGCATATTTGGGTTAAGTTGTCACTGAGGCTGGGTGGTTTTACGGAAAGTAACTTCTAGAAAAATTTTGTGCATGCAAAAAGAGGTGCTTATCCCCCTAATATCTGAAATTTTTCATGCAATTGCATGGCGATGCTTAGACAAAACCTCAACTAATTCGGAGGTTTCTGAATTGGTTAAAGTAGATGAAATAATAATTGGAAGTTTTAAGTTCGGGCGAGAAAAGCATATTTTAAATGGTCGGGGAGTTGCTTAAACTCCAAGACCGGGGGTTCTTCATAAGATGTGGTGATTTTTAAATCTTTAGAATTAAAAGGCTCGAAAGGCAAATCTGGCTGCAATTCGTCTAAAGAAGTTTGATTTGCCAGATCTGAATTATCTAGCGTTAAAGATAACAATTCTGAAAGATAAGAACACTCATCCTCAAATGTGGATTCCAAATTAAAACAGGAATCGTCACTCGATAAGGAGTTCTACATGGAGGGATTAATAATAAATGTAACTTAGTAATCTCCGACCTGAAGGAGGAGGTGACCGTTACTTACATCAATTAATGCTCGGGAATTCGCAAGGAAAGGACGACCGAGGATAATTGGTACCTCAGCGTCCTCCTCGATGTCGAGAATGACGAAGTCTACTGGGAAGATAAACTTGTCAACCATGACCAGGAAGTCCTCCACTACCCCTATAGGATACCTTATCGAGTGATCCGCAAGTTGGATGCTCATTTTAGTTGGGCTAGGAGTTTCCAAATTGAGTTTTTTAAATAGGGAGAAGGGCATTAAATTAAAACTTGCGCCTAAGTCCGCTAGGGCATATTTTATTAACAAATTGCCAAAAAGGCACGGGATGGAGAACCTTCCTGGGTCATTCAATTTGGGCGACAATTTGTTAAGTAGGACTGCCGAGCATTCAACATTAAGTGAAACGTGTGAAGCTATTTTAGGTATTTCATTAAGCTATTTTATTAGAAAGAAGATATTTTAGGTATTTCACGTATTTCGGCATCTGAGAGAGTGCCTCGCAGAAGGGGACGTTAATTTGGATTTGTTTTAATATACACAATTTTTTTTGAAAATGTTTGCTCTCCTTCTCTTTATTAATTTTTAAAGTGTATGGAATTTGCGGGCTCGAAACGTTCGACGCAGTTGGAAAATCCGGAGCTATTGAAATTGAAGAAGAGGGAGGAGGGTCGGAGTCGAAATGTATACCTTAGGCTCAACCCCCGATGGGGAGACGACCTCCTTACCGCTGCGAAGGGTTATAGCGTGGGCATTTTCGTGAGAGTTTGGCTCCGTATTCTCTGGCAAAGCTCCATGTGGCTGCTCAGAGATCATTTTCGCCAGCTATCCAACCGCAACTCTAAATTTTTTAGTGATCCAATAATATTCCGAATATTTGTTTCGTTGGACGTGACATACTTAGCGAAAACTTCCTTGAGCGGAGAAGGTTTTGGAGGAGGTGGCGGTTATCCCTGATTAAATCTGTGTTGAAATCCTTGCGGATTTGCATTTGGGGGCCGCTGCGCTTTGTTTGGATTACTCGAGGAGATGTTCGGGTGGTTCCTCCAACCTGGATTATAATTATTACTATAAGGATTATTATTAGGGTTTAAGGGGGGGCCGAAGTGGATTGCCAAGGTAATCCACCATCTCTTCGATTAAGTTATTATTATTATTAATATTATTATTATTATTATTATGATTCGCCCATGCGGGAGGGGAGGAGGAAGCAGTCATCTCGGCCACATGCTTACTTAGTCTCTCTACCTGCAAGGCTAAGTGAGTAGTGACATCCACTTCAAAAATCCCAGCCGGTTTATTAGGACGCGACCTTGGCACATTCCATTGGTATGCGTTTATGGCCATTTCCTCGAAAAGATCTTGGCACATTTCTGGGGTTTAAGGGTTGATGTTGGTCACAAAATTGAAGGCGCTCGTGAAGAGTGCGCTCAATTTCGGGATCAAAAGTAATTTCCGTATTATCTGAAGAGCTTCCCAGGGTCATGTACTTTTAAAGAAAAAAGGTTTTCCTTTTTTGCAATTAGTAAATTTTTTGATTGGATTTTTGGGTTTTTTGGAGAGAAATAAAAATACAAGAGACAGAGAAGAGAAAGAGAAAGAGGAAGGAATTTTATAGACCAAAAAATTTGTTTTGATTTTTAGTTTTTTTTGTTGAAGATTATATATTCAAGACGAAAAGAGAGAAAGAGGTAATAAAATATTTTGATTTGATTTTGTGGGCTCTTGATGATAATATAAATAAAAGAAAGAATGAGCTTTGTAATTTTTTTTGGATGAAAATATATATAGATGATTCGATTTTTGAAAAATTTTTTTTTTCAAGCTTTTTCCATTTTTTGGGTTTTTTGTGTAGAAAATTGATATAAGAGATAAAGAAAGAGCTTTTTAAATTTTTTGAACCTTTTTCGATGAAAATATATATAGATTATGTGATATTTTAAATTATTTGAATTTTTTTGAGCTTTTTCTATTTTTTTTTTGTTTTTTGTTTAGAAAATATATGTAGAAGAGAAAAAGGGGGAGGAAGAAGTAAAAGATAAAATTAATAGCGATTCTTTTTTCGAAATAACAAGTCCCCCGCAACAATGCCAAAAACTTGATGGATTTAAATTTGAATTGCAAAACCCTTTTCGGAAGGAGAATAGAATTCGACGGGCATTTTCGAGGGGTACGGTCTCGTGAGTACTCCTACTTCGAGAAACTAACCATTATCCTATGGGGAGATAGAAGTAGTGGTCTTTTCTTCTTTCGAAATATCGACGATTACGCCCCGGCGACGACACCGAATTCTTTTATTTTTATAAAAAAGGGAAAGAGTTTTTGCAAAGCTTTTGTAAGTTTTATCCAAACTAAACTTTTGATGAAGGCAAGTATACCTTATCGCGGATAGTATATGATATTTTTTTAGAAAATATCAAGGTCATATTTTTTCGGATCCTGTTGATTATTTTTGCTTTTTAAGAACGCGCTATTATTTTATCGATTAAACGAGTGATTAATTTTGAAAATTTGAAAGAGCGATGACGATAATAATTTAAGCGATTGCGTGCTTTAGCAAAAACAAAGAAAACAATTATAAGGAGAAAACTGGAAAGAGCACAATAAATTAAAAACTCACGCACTCTACGAAAATTTAAATGACTGAAATAAATAAAGCAGAAAAGCTATCCCTTACATGCACGCACTCTACGGAAACTAAATGACTGAAATATATAAAGCAGAAAAACTATCTCTTACACGCACGCACTCTACGAAAATTAAATGACTGAAATAAATAAAGCAGAAAAGCTATCTCATATACGCACTCACTCTGTGAGAATTGAAAGCAAAATTAAAAGAAAAGAAAATCTAAACTCTTACACTCACACACAAAACATAAAATTGAAAGATAAATTAAACTAAACAAAAAGAAAATCTAAATCTCTTACACACACACACTTGCAAAAGGAAACTAAATTAAAAGAAAGCAAAAATAATACTCATACACCCACACACACAACTTTGAATTAAAAACTAAATTATCAAAAACTAAAAAAAAAAATTATTCACCTACACACACACACACACACACTTACATAAAGAAAAAGCTAAATGAAAAAAAAATAAAAAAAACAAAAGCTAAAATTAAACTATTACACACACAAACTTACAAACAAACAAACTAAATTAAAAAGAGAACAAAATTATAATATGAATTACTCTCATACACACACACTTACATAAAAAGAGAAATAAAAAAGGAGAAAAACAAAAACATAAAAGAAGAAAAAAACTAAATTAAAAGTCAAATAAGAAAATTACACTCTTACACACACACACAAACATTAAGAAAGAGAGGAGACAATCCAAGGAAACAAGCTATTACATTATCAAAAGAAAATATTACAACCTAGGAGAGAGAAAATGCAAGAAAGTGAAAAATTACAGAAAAGCAAAAAACAGCAAAGAGTGGTCCACAACTCCAAAAAAGGACAAAAAATTTGTGAAACACCACCATCAGCTGAGTCCTGGTAATTATAAAGAAAATTATGGAATTACACGCCCTCGATCACGGCCATGACCGAGGGCGTGACCTATGGGGTACGGATAGAGGGCACCCGCTGACATCTTCTGGAAGATTCTGGAAGCTTTTCACGGGAGAGCTGGAGGAACACGGGCATGTCCCGAGTATCACGGGCGTGACTTGTTCTCGACAGGCAGCACTGGCGAGGGCATGACGGCTAGCATGTACGATTGCTTTGGAAGGATTTTATGGGTCATGGCCTCAGTCACAGGCGTAACTGAGGGTGAAAGTGCACTGTGTACCTCTGAGTATACTTTAGAGGGGGGTGAATAGAGATTTAAAAATTATTTCTATCCTATTTGTGGACACACAATAAAACACTAAGTGTTATGCTTCAACAATACCTAACAAAAAATATATGTAATGTTGTTAAAATAGAGCCAAAAAATAGTAAGTTATATGGGACAACAAAGAAAATGAACACACACAGAAGACACAGGATTTTATAGAGGTTCCCCCAAATATGGGTAGTCCTCTCTTCTACCACCTGGTAGGAATACACAACCTATGCTTGAGTCTTTTGATAAGGAGACTCTTAGAACTAAAGATCTTTTGATAAAGAGATCTTGAACCACTCAGATCATTTGATAAGGAGATCTTGAACCACTCAAATCTTTTAAAAAGGAGATCTTGAACCACTGAATCCTTTGAAAAGAGATTCTTAAAACTCTGTATAGCTGAGAAAGTTGAAAGAATAAGGAGGATGAAGAAGAAGAATTATGTAGAAGCTTTCAACTTCTATTTTTCCCTTCTATGGATCTGCTAATGATGAACCCTTTCTTAAGATTGTGATGATTTGCAAGGGTTACTTTCTTCAGATCCTTTTGCCTTTCTTTTGCTTGCTATTTGAATGCTATATGATTTTGATGAAGAAGCAACTCAGTTTTCTGTTCTGAAAGAGCACTTGTTTTTCCTTTGTTTGTCTCTGATAGGGTTCCAGGAGGAAGAAGAAGAAGTAAGAACCCTAATCGACAAAGCTATATCAGATAGTGATGAATCCTGTATATTCTTCTCTCTTCTCTTCCTATTTATTATCCATAATTAATTTTTGAATTCTTTTCCTTTTTTAGGTTTTGCTGAAAAGGCACAATCTTGGACAATTAATCTTTATTTCTTCATTTGTTCACGACCCATCTGCCAACTGTTTGAATCCTTTTCAAGAAAGCTTTTCTTGTCTTCTTTAATGCTCCTCTCCATTCTAGGTAATAAATAAGCCATTGTAGAACGGTCTTTAGTGATATGGGCTTTCAAAGAGAGAGTTCTAAAAGGACAGCTAAAAGGTTTCTTTTTTAGACTGTATGCGACGCTGCGTCGACTTCGTTCTCTCTCTTATCGACATGCCTTCGATTTCTTGTAAGAGCAGCTTCGAATTCCTTCTTGCTCTGGTTGAACTCTGTTATCGACATTGCATCGATTACTTATCGATGTAACCGTCGAGTTGAAGACTTCATTTTGAACTTCTTGTCTGCGTCGAATTGTAGTCGATGTTGTGTCGACTTCAGATGGCTTTGAAAGTTACTTCCTTCTGTGTTGAATTGAAGTCGAGGTTGTGTTGACTTCAAAAATAACTTCAACATGCTCCTTTATCTACATCGACTCCTATTCGACGTAGTGTCGACATGATATGCTCTGACAGAGAGATTGAGTTGCTTGGACTTCTAGTCTGAGTTGCATCGACAGCAAGTCAAAGTTGCATCAAATTATTTTCGACGCAAGTATTGATTCAACTCAGATTGTGCTTGCCCTGACCTAGTCTTGACACTCTAAGTTGAGTGTGACATCCTAAGACATCTAATGAGCAGATTACCCTTACTATACAATGTGGGTAATAAACCTATAAGGTAAAATCACATATAAGTAATTGTTTAAGTTAAATCACAAGGGGTTTTTCCCAACAATCTCCCCATATTTATCTTAACAAAATTTATATATTGTTTTAAAGTGATTTTACACATTCTTTTATATGAACAGAAATACATACAAGACAATATAAATATTACAATATGATAGACTGAAATTACAAACTATTTCATACATTGTCAAGTAGATTGTATTGTTCTCAACAATTGGATCCACTAGAGACTAGAAAAGTATTGAACTCATCTCAAAATTAGAGTACCTAGACCTCACTGTCCTCTATCAGGAGTTTTCCTTTTTCTGGAAAAGACCTTTGGAATTACCATCCTTGGGGCAAATGAAAGTGGTTCATCTTCTTCTTCTTCAGGATTCCTATCAGCTTCTTTATTGATTTTAGCATCTTTGGGAGGCTCCTTCTGAGATTTTGCATTCTCCTCAGCATCCTGAGCAGCTTCTTGTGCAATCTTTGCAACCTCATCTAGAAGCATATCATTCACAAGGAGCTCCCCCTGAGTTGATGGAAGCTCCCCCTGATTTACTACAGGCAGTACTTCATCATCTTGTGCTGGATCAACCTGAGGCCTTGTATGATGCTCCCCCTGAACATTTGCAGCAGGACTTACTGTTTGAAATACAGTAAGTGCATTAGGATTTTCCACATCTTTATCCTTCATCTGGTCAACCTTGTTTGGGACTGATCTTTCCTCCTCCTGAATATTCTCCCCTTCTTAACCTTACTAGTAAGTGAGGTTAAGAAATCCTTTATCACCAAGGAGGAAGACATGAACTCTTTGAGACTCTAAAGAGACCTCTTGGAGTCTAGGCGTTCAGCCTCCATTTGGGAGTATTTCTTTTCAAATTTTCTAGCTTGGCTGGCCAGTAGGTCAGCAAATGTGCTGAAGTCTAGCCCCACTGCTTTTGAGATTGCTTGCTCAATGTCAAATGAGGGTGTAGGAAGTGAGGTAGAGGCAGGTGGAGGTGGAGGTGTGAGGTTCTCATTTAGATCAAGAGAATCTTGGTAAGCAGGGGAAAGGGTTTGGTAAGTTTCTGGAGAAATATTGGTTAGTGGTGGAGATGGAACAGACTGATTGTCTAGAAGTGGTGTGGATGGTTGTTGCTGTGACTGGTAGGAGATTGTGGTGTAGGTTCAGGAGATAGTATGGATGGGATGGATTGGAGGTTTTGCTCTAGAATGACACCTTGTTGTGCTGGTGGATTATTTTGGGTTGGGAGATCTGGTACAGTTGTCTCCATGTCCCGTGGTGCTAGAGAAAGAGGGGGTGAAGTGCAGCGTGACTAGGCTTAAGGATCTACCTAGTCCACTTGGAGAAGATTCTAATGTTGATTCTTTTGCCTGGTGGAATTAGCACTCTTTTGGATTTGCAGACCTCTGGATAGTGTTGGAAGAGAACTTGGCTCATTATCCTCATGTAGGAATTTTCTTTGTGGGCATATTTGTAGCCAATCATTTTCAGGAGGCATCTCCCCTAATTTATCTTCTTTTCCAGAATCAAGGCACCCATGATTTGCAATTGCTACTTGGGTATAACATCATGTGTTGATATCTTGCACAACATCACTTTTCCTACTATGTCTGCTAGAAATCTGTACTCTTCTACCAGATCCACTTTTTTCAGATTGATGGCTCTCTCTTTATGGAATTGCATGATTTCTAAGGCCTTCTTTGACTCTTCCCCTGACAGCTCATCTGAAACCTCACCAGTGAGTAGATCAAATGTTTGAGACAACATTTCCTCTGTTATGCTGATATATCTTTCAGAGATTTTCCCATGGAGGGAACCATCATCTCCTATGTGCACAATATCCTTGAACTCTGTCAACTCAACATCAAGTATTTTACATCTCGTGGAGATCAACTTTGTCAGTCCTGCTTTATGGAATAAGCTAAGAATGGACCTGAAGCTTTTTGCAGCAGCATTGAAGGAATCCACATCTACGTCAAAACAAGAGTTGATCTTGGGTGGAGCCATTGAATTGTAAGTACCTGCAATCACAATGAAAGGAGAGAGAGAGAAAGGGACAAGAGCACGAGAGAACTGGAGAAGGAGAGAGCAAGAGAGCAAGGAGAAGAAAATTCAAAAGTGTAAACGATTCGACGCTGAAGTTGCTTAAAAGAAGGTGATTCATCGCAACTTAGGGTTTAAGTCGAAGCTGCATCGATAAGAATTAACATTTGGCGCGCAAAAATTTGTTGAGACTGCTTCTAGAAGAAATTCTGCGCGCGTTCTTATATAGACGTTGCATTGATTAATATTCAACGTAACTTCGAGATTGCTCAGCAATTCTTAAGTCGACGTAGTGATGTCGACGTTGCGTCATTTTATAATCGACGTGACCACGAATTTGATCAATGGCTATTAAGTCGATGCATGCGTCGATATGAACTTGATGCTGCGTCGACTATCATTCGTATTATCCGCTCTGATTAGCTCTTGATGCTTGCGTCGAGTGGAGCCCGACGATACGTCGAATTCTATTCAACGCAACTTTGAATAAATAGTTCTATTTTCTTAGAAAATTCTTGCTATTGTTTTCCCAGCAATGATGTTTATTGAAAATAGTGGTTATGCTATTAATTTTATGAACTATAAGGACAATAAGGGAATGTAAAGAAGAAATCACTCCCATGGGTTCATTTAGTTTTCTTTCATGACCTAGAACTTTCTTCCCACTTCATTCTATATTAGGAGGGATCCAACCTAATCCTGCACAAACAACTCAAACATTAGATGGAACCTAGGTTACCTTGGGCCCTTTGCTTTTACCATTGTATGTTCAATGAAAGAATAGAATGGTCTTTCATGATACCCTTTTGGATGATGAGGAATGGGTTTCCTAAACCTATGATCAATATTATGGTGCTTGAAATGTGTATAAAAAGTATTCAAGTATAATAGATCTGCAGAATGTCTAACTATTTTATTCTTGACTTTAGTACTTTGATTTTTGTTTGTTAGTTTGTCTGAATTACTTTTTCTTAAGAATTTCTTTTCATTGTTTAGATTCACTTTGTGAGGAAAAATTATCTTATTTAGATTATTATTGTCCTTAGTTATTTCACTCCTCTCACTTGATTGATACTCACTAGGTCTAACAAACCTAACTGGATTTTTCTAGGCTGGTCTACTAGTGGATTCAGTGATAGTGCAGGGATCTGCTCCTAGGCCTAGGTGTTTGAATCTCATGGAGAGATTTTGTGTGATGTCTCTAAGCTTCTGACTCCTTTCATTGATAGAGTCCTCAAAGGCTTTTTCCTTTGCTAGCCCTTCTTTTAATCTCATATTTTCATTTCTTATGTTAATTAGATCTGATTCATTATTATTTATTTCATATATTAACTCTTGATTTCTTAAATATAATTCATCTTGCTTTAGGTTGTCTAGTTCTAACCTAACTGTTTCTATTTCTTTTTGAGCATTGAGGAAATCATTACAAAATTATTTAAAGCAGTTTTTAAAATCATCAGAATTGAAATCAAAATTTTCAAATAAATATACATGTTCTTCTTCATCATCATCTGATGACATCCCCAATGCCATCATGCAAGCTGCTTCTGCTTCATCATCACTTTCAGATGAAGAGGAGCTTAACTCTGCTTCAGAGTCACTCCATGTTTCAGTAATGAAACCCTTGGCTTTCTTCTTGTCTTTCCCCTTGAAAGACATCTTCTTCTTCTTTTCATCCTTGTTGATGCTCTTGTCCCTTTGTTCTTGTAGGTACTCAGGAGCTATGTGCCCTGGCTTGTTGCAGGAGTAGCATATTACCTCCTTCTTTGGAGTCTTGTCATATCTGGGCTTTGAGCTCCTCTCTCTTCTCCTTGAGTCTTCTGTCTTTACCCATTTTATGAATCTCTTCGCTTGGAGACTGAACATTTCATCTTCAGGAGTGGAGGGCTCTCCTTCAATAGCTTTCAGAGCAAGGCTCCTTTGGATAGGAGCTGGAGTTGTCTCCCTTTCCTCTGATTCAGCCCTGTTCTTCAGAAGCATCTCATATGACTTAAGCTTTCCTAGCAAATCCTCAATAGAGATTTCTCTATGGCATCTGCACTCTTTGATTTCCCACATCCTTGAATCCCATGAGCTAGGGAAGCACATGAGGATCTTATCATTTATTTCAATTAATGATATCTCCTTATCCAGACTCTTCAGTTCATTGACAATGATGTTGAATCTGTCATACATCTCAGCAACAGATTCATCAAATTTCTTTTGAAAGTTCTCATATTGGGATATAAGAAGGGACTTCCTATCCTTTCTTTCATTAGAACTTCCTTCTACCAATTTGGAAAGAGATTCTCAGATCTCTTTGGCTGATTGGTAGTCAGCCACCTTTTGGAAGATGTCATCTCACATGGTGGGTACCAGAATGTTCATAGCTTTGGCATCACATGCCTTATGCTTCTTTTTAGTCTCTATCCACTCAGCCCTGGGTACAGGTTCCTGTGTAGAAGCTCCACTGGCATCCTTCTTTTATGGGGCTGGAGGACCTGTGATGATAACATCAAAAATGTCCTTATCAATAGAGTTCATATATAACTTTATTCTGGCCTCACAGAGTGTAAGCTTATTTAGGTTACACACTAGAGGTCTTGTTGAGGCATAATCCTTATAGCTCATTTTCTTAAATATATAAATTTATTGTAGATAAATAAGTGTAGGAGGTCTTTTTGATCAATGTGTTAACCTTTTAATGATCAACCTCCCTCTGATACCAAATGAAAGTGCACTGTGTGCCTCTGAGTATACTATAAAGGGGGGGGGGGTGTGATTAGAGACTTAAAAATTATTTCTATCCTATTTGTGCACACACACTAAACACCAAGTGTAATGCTTCAACAATACCTAACACAGAATAAAAGTAATGTTGTTAAAGTAGAGCAGAAAAATAGTAAGCAATAAGGGACAACACAGAAAATGAACACACACATAAGACACGAGATTTTATAGAGGTTCCCCAAAATGTGGGTCATCCTCTCTTCTACCACCAGGTAGGAATGCACAACCTGTGCCTGAGTTTTTTGATAAGGAGACTCTTAGAACCAAAGATCTTTTGATAAGGAGATCTTGAACCACTCAGATCTTTTGATAAGGAGATCTTGAACCACTCAACAGATCTTTTGATAAGGAGATCTTGAACCACTGAATCCTTTGTAGAGGGATTCTTAAAACTCTGTACAGTTGAGGAAGTTGAAAGAAGGAGGATGAAGAAGAAAAATTCTGTTCTCAGAATTCTGTAAAAGCTTTCAACGTCTATTTTTCCCTTCTATGGATCTGCTAATGATGAACTCTTGCTTAAGATTGTGATGATTGCAAGGGTTATTTTCTTCAGAACCTTTTGTATTTCTTTTGCTTGCGATCTAACTGCTATATGATGTTGATGAAGAAGCAGCGCAGTTTTCTATTCTGAAAGAGCACTTGGTTTTCTCTGTTTGTCTCTGATAGGGTTCCAGGAGGAAGAAGAAGAAGTAGGAACCCTAATCGTCAAAGCTATAACAGATAATGATGAATCTTGTTTGTTCTTCTCTCTTCTCTTCTTATTTATTGACCATAATTAATTTTTGAATTCTTTTCCTCTTTTAGGTTGTGCTGAAAAGGCACAATCTTTGACAATTAATCCTTCTTTCTTCATTTGTTCACGATCGGTCTGCCAACTGTTTGAATCCTTTCCAAGAAAGCTTTTCCCGTCTTCTTTAATGCTCATCTCCATTCTAGGAAATAAACAAGAAGTTGTAGAATGGTCTGTAGTTCCGTGGGCCTTCAGAGAGAGTTCTAAAAGGACAGCTGAAAAGGATTCTTTTTCAGTCTGTATTCGACGCTGTGTCGACTTTGTTCTCTCTCTTATCGACGTACCTTCGAGTTCTAGTAAGAGCAGCTTCGAATTCCTTCTTGCTCTGGTTGAACTCTGTCGTCAACATTGTGTCGATTACTTATCGACGTAACCATCGAGTTAAAGACTTCATTTTGAACTTCATTGTCTGCATCAAATTGTAGTCGATGTTGTGTCGACTTCACATGGCTTTGACAGATACTTCCTTCTGCGTTGAATTGAAGTCGAGGTTAGTTCAACTTCTAAAATAACTTTGACATGCTCCTTTATCTACGTTGACTTCTATTCGACGTAGCGTTGACTTGATATGCTTTGACAGAGAGATTGAGTTGCTTGGACTTCTAGTCTGAGTTGCGCCGATAGCAAGTAGAAGTTGCGTCGAATTATTCGACGCAAGTATTGATTCAACTCAGATTGTGCTTGACCTGACCTAGTCTTGACACTCTAAGTCGAGTGTGACATCCTAAGACATCTAATGACCAGATTACCCTTACTATACATTGTGGGTAATAAACCTAGAAGGTAAAATCACTTATAAGTAATTTGTTAAGTTAAATTACAAGGGGGTTTTCCCAACAGAGGGCATGTCATGTTGATTCATCGAGACAGCAAGCTGATTCGTCGAGATGGCATGGCCTGTCATCGAGATAAGGAGTACACGGGCGTGACTAAGTACACGGACTTAGTCACGGGAGTGAATGAAGGCATGACTTTGGATTCGTCGAGACGTTGAGACAAAAACCACTAAGATCTAGAATTTTGGCATTAAATTGACACGCCCTTGGTCACGGGCGTGACCGAGTGTACAACCCAGTGTTTTCCATGGGGATGAAAAGGTAAATCAACTATAGGTGAGTTAAGGAGTACTCGTCGACTCGCGGCGAGCACCAGGTCAAGGCAAAGCGATGTGAGTCAGAAAGCCGATCTCGCGAATGGCGCATAGCAAGGAGAGATAGCCTGGCATCGACCTGGGGTGCATTTAGCCAGAGCGAGTCAAGTGAGGTCTCGCAGTTCTAGTCTGGCGAGGCGAGTGGGGGCTCGTATCCATTCACAAGAGGGGATCTCACGATTCTAGCTCGCAGGGAGAAAGGTGAGTGGTGCCTTCACGGCCACTCGCCCAGCAAGGGTCTGCAGGTGAATTTACCCTGATACCCTTGATCGACTTCCAATAGCCCTCCAGAACAATGGAGTTTGGCTATTAGTAGACCAATTTGGGGTGCGTATAGTAAAACAAAATGGCAGAATTGCGCTATCAGCAGACCAGTAAGGAAAAGCTATAAATAGACCCTGAAGGGCACCTTTCGGGAGCATTCCAGATCTTTACTTCTCCTTAGGATGCCTTTGGTTATCTCCTTCAGCTCTCCAAGGTGTCTGGATTCAGTTTGGGCTTAGAAGGGGAAGCGCTCAAAAGATCTTCCGGGTGTGTGGTGGGACATCCACGCTGTCGCCAAGGGTCGGTTTTTTAGCTCTAAGTCTTCGGTCTGGTTCCTCCATGGGATCAGTAAGTGCTAGCTGCCCCCTTTCAGGGGTCCGAACACCTCGTTGGGCCAATTCTCGGTTCTAACATTTTTGGTGCAGTGAGCATGGATTGCAGCTGGTACAAGAAATTCCCAAGGAAGTAGCATGGCTGGGAAGGGTGTGCGAGAGGACGGTTTTGGTGGTTCTCCACCATCTGCTCGAGACCATCAACCTCATCTTCGCCCGGCGCAAAGCGAGTTCGCAACTTCACCACCTCAGGTCGTCCTGCTGGCGGGGGTCAGCGGGAAGTCCCCGGGGCAGAGAGCAGGTAAAAAGGTGGCCGGCGAGGCACTTGGGCGAGACCTCGCTGGGCGAGAGCTTTTCCCAAGCCCGGCGAGCACCAGCCCAGCGAGTGCCATCCCGGCTAGCACTAGCCTGGCGAGCGCCAGCCCGGCGAGTGCCATCCCGGCTAGCGCTAGCCCGGCGAGCGTCATCCCAGTGAGCGTGGGCCCAGTCAAAGATCTCGTAGGGCGAGTCGAGCAGGAGAGAGCGACGAGTGGAGGAAGCCCATTCTGTGAGTTGGTGATCTTGGCACCACTCCTAGAGGGGTTCAAGGAGCCGGACATGATGTACTACACCGACAAGGATGACCCCGTCCAGCACCTGCAGGGGTTCGAGGATATGGTCTCCCTCAGACCCATATCAGATGCCTTCAATTGTCGGCTCTTCGCAACCACCTTGAAGGAGAAGGCAAGGGAATGGTTTCACCAGATCCCAAGAGGGTCGATCTATGCGTTCGAAGATCTGCATTGTAGCTTCCTACTTCGCTTCTCGACCTCAAGGAAGAGGAAGAAAAATGCTGAGGCGCTTTTCAAGATCAGGCAAGGGACATGGGAGTCGTGAGCCCACAATGTGGATCGTTTCTAGGATGAGGTACTCCTCATCCAGGAGGTACCGAGATTCACCCTCCAGCTTGCCTTCACGGTTGGGTTGCGGGAGGGGTTCTTCAAGGTGAGCTTGAAGCGGAATGCCCCCTTGTCCTTCGAAGAGTTGATGGAGAGGGCAGAGGAGGAAATTGAGAGTGATGCATCCAAGCTGGGGTTCATGAGAAGGTTGGCGAGGCTGAGTGAGCCGAGAGCCCTAGAGTTGGGGTGGAGGCAACAGGAAGGAGACATGCAGGGCCCGAGGAGAGGCTTCTCCCAAGGAGGAGGTAACTTCCAAGGAGTTCAAGGGAGACCTCATCAGTTAGGATGGAGGTAGGGTCTGAGGCTGATTCCTCCCCCGCCTAACCAAGATATGGCGATCGGGCGTGGAAGAGCAGGAAGAGGAGCCGCAGCTGGAGTAAGGAGGAGGAATAAGGTCACGAAGGCTGAAAGAAGGGGGGTGGAATTGCCCTATTGTGACTTCCACTAGGAGGAGGGTCACACAACGGCCACCTGCCTAGAGTTCTTGGAGATGAGGGGGGCAAGAGTTTCGGCGCAACAGCAGCAGCGGCCGGTGAGAATCGAGGAAGTTCTGCCCAGAGAGGGGGAGGAGGAAAGATGTGAAGATCAGACTGATGTAGGGAGTAAAGGAGGGATCGCAGTGATCCACGAGGGGGGGGGGGGAGCTGTGGAAAAGCCCGGGGGAGCTGTGGAAAAGGTGAAGATCAGTGGGGAGCTCAGCCCAGAGGACCAGAGGAGGATCCTAGCATGCCTACAAGAGAATGTGGACTTCTTCGCTTGGAGTGCGGCAAAAATGCCAGGAATCAATACGGATGTGGCGTGCCACCATCTCAAACTTGACCTTGACACTCGCCCCATCCTGCAGAAGAAGTGGTCCATCGCCAACAAGCTGGAAGAGCCCATCCGGGAGGAGGTGAACAAGCTCCTCGAGGTAAGTTTTGTGTCCGAGATCCAGTATCCAGGCTGGGTCTCCAATATGGTGATGGTAAAGAAGGGCGACGACAGGTGGAGGATTTGTGTCGACTTTTCTTTATTAAATAAATCGTGCCCCAAGGATTGCTACACTCTGCCTCGAATCGACGCCCTGGTTCACTCAGCCGTCGGTTTTTCTCTAATGAGTTTTCTAGATGCTTTTTCAGGTTGCCATAAGATTCGCATGCATCCACCCGACATCATGGATCTTTCGTTCAATACAGGTGATGGATGCTACTGTTACTGGATGATGTCCTTCGGGTTGAAAAATGCAGGAGCGACATACCAGCGGATGATGGACATGGTCTTCCGCAAGCAAAAGGGAAGGAACCTTGAGGTGTATATGGATGACCTCATGATCAAAAGCCGAGATCTTGAGTCCCATCTTTGGGACCTTGAAGAGACCTTTCGGACCCTAAGGAAGTACAAGATGAGGCTCAACCCCCAGAAGTGTGTATTCGGGGCAAGTCGGGGAAAATTCTTAGGCCACTTGCTCACCCCAGCCGGGGTTGATCCCAACTCAACAAGGTGAAGGCAATATTAGAGCTGGGGTCGCCAAAGAATGTGAAGGAGGTCCAGCGCCTCACAGGAAAACTGGCTGGACTAGGTGTGTAAACGAGTCGAGCTAGAGTCGAGCTTGGCAAAAATCCCAAACTCGAGCTCGAGTTCGAGCTAACTATTTTGAGCTCGAGTTCGAGCTCTTAGAGCTCATCCTGCTTGGCTCGAGCTCGAGACCATTATATTGAGCTCGAGCTCGAGCTTTCGAGCTCGCGAGCTCAAGTCCAGCTCGAGTTGCTCGTGAGCTTTTTGCTCATAGCCTATTTTTATTTTTATTTATATATATATTTTTTAAAATACCAAAAAAAAACTCGCGAGCCAGCTCGCGAGCTCATGAACAAGAGCAATCAAGCTCGATCTCGGCTCAAGATTGAGCTCGTCAAGCTTGTCGAGCTCGAGCTCAACTGGCTCGAGCTCGAGTCGAGCTTTTTTCGAGCCGGCTCATCGAGCTCACGAGCCGGCTCGACTCAACTTGCACCCTAGGCTGGATTGAGCAGGTTCCTCTCCAGGGCAGGAGAGAAGTGCTCTCCTTTCTTCAAGGTACTCCGAGGAAACCAGAAGTTCGAATGGACTCCCGAGTGCGAAGGGCATTCCAGGCGCAAAAGGAGCAACTGGCCCAGGCCCCGCTGCTCTAGGGACCGAGATAGGGGGGCTCTGTCCCTGTACCTCGGGTTAGGGGCCGAGGCAGTAAGCTTTGTGTTAGTCTGGCAAGAAGGTAAGAAGCAACTTCCAATCTATTATGTCAGCATGGTGTTGAGGAAGGCGGAGCTCAGATACCCCATGTTAGAGAAGCTAGCCTTCGCCCTGGTGGTGTCAGCCCGGAAGTTCTGGCCCTACTTCCAAGCACACTCCATCAAGGTGGTGACCGACCATCCCCTTCGCAACATCATGGAAGGGGTAGATCATTCATGTAGGTTGGCCAAGTAGTCAATGGAGATGAGAGAGTTTGACATCTCGTTTATTCCTAGGCTGTCTATCAAAGCGCAAGCGGTGGAAGATTTCTTGGCCGACTACATGACCGAGGTGGAAGAGCTCGCGCCTCCTACCTCGGTGGCATGGAAGATGTTGGTTGACAGTGCATCCAGGAAGCATTCCTTCGGGGGCGAGAGTAGTCCTAGTAAGCCCCCATGGAACAAGGATCGAGCAAGCGGTTAGCATTCATTTCGCTCTCACCAACAACCAGGCTGAGTACGAGGCGGTAATAGCGGGACTTCGTCTGGCCTTGGAGCTGGGTGTGCAAGATGTAGAGGTCTCGACGGACTCCATTGTGGTGGCATGTCAAATCAGGGGAGAGTTTGAGGCGAAGGAACCAACTCTCCTGTGGTACTTGGAGAAGGTCAAGGGGATCATCAGACAATTCAACACCTTCTCGATTCAACATGTTCCAAGGGAGGAGAGCTTCCCGACGGATCTCCTGGCCAAGTTCGGCCCCAAAAAAGGGGGAACGGTGTCGAAACTCTTTCGACAGTCCATCGAAGAAGGAGAGCTAATGAAAGTGGATTGACGAGTCTCGTGGACGGACCCCTTCATCACCATTCTAACCTCGGGGCAGTTCCCAGAAGCAGATAGGGATAAGCGGTGGTTCAGGTATAAATCAGCAAAATTATTCTTTGTATTCAGGAAAATTATACCGGAAGACTCTCACGGGGCACCTAGCCCGTTGTGTGTCAGAAGAGGAGTCCCCAATGGTTCTGGAGGAGATCCACTCCGGCGAATGCTGTAGCCACTCAGGGAGCAGGACCTGGAAGGAAGGGTGTTGAGACAAGGTTACATTTGGCCTACCCTTAGCAAGGATGGAGCAGAGTTTGCAAAGGGCTACTCCAAGTGTTAGCTAAATGCTCCCCTCCATCTACTTTCGGCCCAGAGGCTTCGGACCATCACAACTCCATGGTCGTTTGCAATATGGGGGGGGGTGGACTTGGTGGGTCCATTCCCCCAGGCCAGTGGTCAAAGGAAGTTCTTGTTGGTTATGATCGACTATTTCTCCAAGTGGATGGAAGTAAAGGCTCTGGCTAAGGTAACTTCTCAGGTGGTGAGAAATTTCGTGTGGGGGGAAATAATTTGCTGACATAGGATTTCGTTAGCCATCGTCACGGACAATAGGCCACATTTCGCCAGCGATGAGTTCGTTAGTTTCTTCAGTCAGCTGGGTATAGATATTCGCTTTGCGTCGGTCCACCATACAAAGAGAAACGACCAGGTGGAGGCTGCGAACAAGTTGATCGTGAACTTGCTAAAGAAGAAGGTCGAGAATCTGAGAGGTAGCTGGGTGGAACAGCAGCCCTGGTCCTATGGGCCCTAAGAACAACGCCAAACACCACCACATGAGAAACCACATTTAAACTCTCCCATGGGTCTAAGGCCATATTTCCCCTAGAGTTCGAGGTAAAATCACCCAGGGTGGTCATCGCGGGTTAGGGAGATGAGGAGTGGAGAGTGGAAAATGAAGAGCAACAAAGGCTGTCTTTGGGCTTAGTGGAAGAGCTCCGAGACCTGGTAGCCATTCGACAAGAGGAGATCAAGTCACGGATGGCCCGGTACTATGATAAGCATATCCGGGTAAAGCAGTTCGAGAAGGGGGACCTAGTCCTGAAAAAGGTTGATGCGACCAGAAGGGGGCCGCGGTTGGAAAGCTCAATCCCAACTGGGAAGGTACTTATATTGTAGAGGAGGCTCTCAAGTCAGGGGGTATCACCTCCAGGATGTGGACAGGGTACCCCTTAACCAAACTTGGAGCGGGGACGATTTGAAGTGTTTCTACCCTTGAATTTATTTATTAACTTATTTTGTGGTGAAAATTTCTCTTTTCTCGGGATGGGTCCAGCCAAAGTTCCTTGAGGTGTCGGAGTGCCCCAGATCGATTTCACTGTCAGGCTCTCACTAGCTGGTGGGTTCAGGTTGATCTCTTGAGAGGCTGGGAAAGTTTCTTGAGGTGCTGGAGTGCCCCAGATCCATTTCTCTGCCGGGCTCTCACTAGCCGGTGGGTTCAGGTTGATCTATGGAGAGGCTTGCAAGGTTACTTGAGGTGCCGAAGTGCCCCAAGTCGATTCCGCTGTCGGGCTCTCACTAGCCTGTGGGTTCATCTTGATCTATGGAGAGGCTGGCAAAGTTCTTTGAGGTGCTGGAGTGCCCAGATCGATTCTGTTGTCGGGCTCTCACTAGTCGGTGGGTTCAGGTTGATCTCTAGAGAGGATGGCAAGGTTTCTTGAGGTGCTAGAGTGCTCTAGATCGATTCCGCTGTCGGGCTCTCACTAGTCGGTTGGTTCAGGTTGATCTCTGGAGAGGTTGGCAATGTTTCTTGAGGTGCCGGAGTGCCACAAATCGATTCCACTAGGGGCTCTCAATAGCCGGTGGGATCAGGTTGATCTCTAGAGAAGCTGGCAAAGTTTCTTGAGGTGCTGGAGTGCCACATATCGATTCCGCTGCCGGGCTCTCACTAGCCAGTGGGTTTAGTTTGATCTCTAGAGAGGCTGACAATGTTTCTTGATATGCTGGAGTTCCCCAGATCGATTCTGCTGTCGAGCTCTCACTAGCTGGTGGGTTTAGGTTAATCTCTGGAGTGGATGGCAAGGATTCTTGAGGTGTCGGAGTGCCCCAGATCGATTCCGCTGTCGGGCTTTCACTAGCCGGTGGAGTTAGGTTGATCTCTGGAGAGGCTGGCAAAGTTTCTTGAGGTGCTGGAGTGCCCCAGATCGATTCTGCTGCTGGGCTCTCACTAGCCGGTGGGTTCAGGTTTTACTCTGGAGAGGCTGACAAGGTTTCTTGAGGTACTGGAGTGCCCTAGATCGATTTCGCCGCCGGGCTCACACTAGCCGGTGGGTTCAGGTTGATCTCTGGAGAGGCTGGTAAAGTTTCTTAAGGTGCTGGAGTGCCCCAGATTGATTGCGTTGTCGGATTCTCACTAGCTAGTGGGTTTAGGTTGATCTCCAGAGAGGCTGGCAAGGTTTCTTGAGGTGTTGGAATGCCCCAGATCGATTCCGCTGTCGGGCTCTCACTAGACAATGGGTTCAGGTTGACCTCTGGAGAGGCTGGCAAGGTTTCTTGAAGTGCTGGATTGCCCCAGATCGATTCCGCTGCCGGGCTCACACTAGCCGGTGGGTTCAGGTTGATCTCTGGAGAGGCTCACAAGGTTTCTTGAGGTGCTGGAGTGCTCCAGATCGATTCCGCTGCCGAGCTCTCACTAGTCGGTGGGTTCAGGTTGATCTCTGGAGAGGATGACAAGGTTTCATGAGATGCTAGAGTGCCCCAGATCAATTCCGCTGTTGGGCTCTCACTAGCCAATAGGTTCAGGTAGATCTCTTGAGAGGTTGACAAAGTTTCTTGAGAAGCGTGGAGTGTCTGGTGATTAAAATTCCGCTTGCACGAAATAAAATCCGAACTAGCAATCCGAGAAAGCAAGTATACCTATCGAACTGTCGTATAGGAACACAAGTGTCATATTAAAATCCGGGAACCGTTGATTACTTATACTCAAACGAATTACTATTATTTTATCTTAATAATTTTTTTGGAAGGTTTTGTTTGCTAAATTGAAATAAAAGCTGGATAAAAGTACGGCTAAACGATGATTAAAAAATAGCACTCGATCTTGACTTACTTCGGCTTAATTAGATCAAAATTCAACTTGCAAACTTAAAACTTAATAAAGTAAGGGTAGCTTGACCATGGGGGTTCCTATAGTTTGAACATGCTTCTCTCGAAGATATGCCCGACTGAGTTTAGGAAAATCCGACCGAACTCTCGTCCCATATTTGAATACCTAAAACTCGCTTTAAGCGGTGAACCCCGATATTGGATTTGACTCCAATCCAGGAGATTTACGTCATTCTCTCTCGAGAAATGCGTGCAACTCTCTTTACTCTTAAGCGCTCACTTCAGACTATCGTCCTCTCGGCTAGCGAAGAAGGAAAGCAAAGGTGGGGACTATATATCGATATTATAGCTCCACTAAATTTTAATTAAGAGTAAATCTAAGGCCCAAGACTTTAGAAAGTGAAAGAGGGTTAAAGGATCATAACTTGATCAACTCATCCTCAGATCATCAAGATCGAGTACTATGAGGATATAGTTATCATGGTGGAGGGGTTGGAGAGAGAAATAAGGAAGATATTAAGAGAACAAAAACATACGATTTTTATTAAAAGAGTTCAACTGAGGATACATTTGCATGGAAACCCTACTAAGCATTAGCAATACACTATGAAAGGAAATTACAAAGGCATTACAACATTCATATGAAAACTAGAAAGAGAAGTGCATTGAAATAAGAGAGAGAGAGAGAATATAAAAATAACATAGGAATTAAGCAGCAACACAACTTTCTCCCTCCAAAAATTGATTGGTGAAAGCTTGGAGACCTTCCCAATTTATAGAAATTTTTCTGCCTCGGTCACACCCCCTAGTCATGCCCGTGACTAAGGGCGTGACCTGTTAATCAATTCTGCGGCTTGGATCAGGTCCGGCGCACGATTCTGGCGTGATTTGATGGGTCACGCCCCCAGGTCACGCCCGTGACCTGGGGGCGTGACCAATTCGGTGGTCAAGCTAGGCATGGGCGCTGGCACGCGATCATGGGCGCTGGCGGCTGGCTGACGTGGCAGTCACGGGCGTGACTGGAAGCACGCTCGTGTAACAGAGGCGTGTCCACCATTTTTTGTGGCTGGGCAAATCTGATTGCGCGGTGAGCTGGTCACGGGCTGGTCACGGGCGTGTCTTGTGTGTCACGCCCATGTACTTTGTGTCTGACCAAAACTTCTGAATTATGATGGAAGCAACTTAACTGCTAACAGCAACTTACACGCCCTAGGTCACAGGCGTGATCCCCAGGTCACCGGCGTGACCTAGGGCGTGACCTAGGAAAATCTGCATTTTTGACCTAAAAATTCAGAAAACTTAAGTTAGCACTAAAAATAGGAAAATGACCAAAAATTGCATTTAGAGAAACAATAATAAGCAAAAATTAAGAGTAGATAACCTAAAAATAACCTAATTAAACTAACTAGATTTAGCACTATCAAATTCCCTCAAGCTTACACTTTGCTTGTCCCCAAGCTAAGAAATATGCATTAGCTAATAAAAAGGTGACTAATCAAAAAGATTTAATTATGCTAAACACGAGTACCTTCCGAAATTCTAAGTAGGGAGAATAGTGAAAAAGAAACCTAAAATAAGTATTTTATTTAAGCTTAATTTTTATACCCTTTACTAACAAAAATTAATCATCCAAAATTTTAACTAAAAAGTTTTTAAATAAAATTAAGCAAAGTAACAAGTGAGAGAGTGCATTGAATTGTTACTAAACCCTAAGAGACAAATTATAATTATATCATTCTAAGAACAAGGATCTAAATTCATACCCAAAACTTAACTATTCTACTTTTCTTCTTTACTTAGCTAAAGCAAATTTAGGAGCATTAATCAAGAGGACTTTATTAGGACCGAAATGTTTGGTTTAGGCATATGATTTGGAATGGAAATCGAAGATAAAAGTGCTGGCTATAGTCACACTAAACCATAAACATGAGTTTTATAAAAATTTCGATATGAATGATAAGAGGCGGCTTCATTATAAGCATATAGCATATTTTCTTTCTTTCTCTTTCATAGCCATTTTTTTATTTTTTTTGAAATTTTGGCAAAGATAACTAATACAAATATGCTTAATATATCTTCTTTTTGAGCAAATTCTTTTCTTTGAAGCTCTCCATGCAATAAACCAATCACACTATTTAAAAATTTAAATAAAACTCAAAGTGTTAGTGTGATTTAAATGGGTTTGGAAATTTGGCTTTGGTGAAAAATTTGATAAGTGGAGTTGACAATAAGACATGGGAAAAGGCTCAGAAGAGGCTAACAAATGGTTTCTTTTTAAGGGTTGGCATGAAGGCTCAAACTTAAAAAAATGGCCTAAATCATTTTCATTGCTCCTAAATTTATTTAAAGCATAAGTTTTGAAGAATTTCAAAAAGTAAGCCCTAGATATTAAATAAAGACTAATGAACTTATCCTGAAAATAAAAATAATAAGCATCTAGGATTATTCACATTTACTACACTAATCAAAAGTTAACCTTGCAAAATATATCTAAAAATGAAGAGGAAAATAGTGGATGAAGAATTTTTAAGAAAGTAAAGAAGATAAAAGAGAAAACGATAAGGAAAGTACAAGATTTTAGAAAAACTTTTCACATTAACATGCTACCTGGTATTAGAACACTACATGAGTCAACAATTTACTTGTGAAACATAATGAAAAAGTTGGATTAGAAATTTTGAAATTAACTAAGGCTATATAAAATATTTTGGGAAAAACAAAACAAAAAGCAAGGGGTACTATTGATTTTACCAAAATCTAATTTAGACTACTAAAACAAAAGAAAAGAAAAGAAAAGAAGGCATTCTCCCCCAAGCTTACGATAAACATTGTCCTCAATGGAAAAGGAGAGTGAAGGAAGGGGCAACTAAGAAAAGAAACTAAAACTGAAAAACTGAAACAGGCACTTCCCTGGATTTATGGGCTTGAAAGGATGTGTGATGCCGCTCCCCCTTGTTGGCGCTTTGGATCTTCATGAAATATCATCTTGAATTTTTCTTGAAATCAGCAATGTTGGAGCAGGCGATCGCCAAAGTTGAGAGTATCAGAGCCGCCCAGGGCCAAAGAAAAATTAAAACAACAAATTTTAAAAATCTTGGGTTGCCTCCCAAGAGTGCCCTCTGTTTAATGTCGTTTGAGCTCGACTAAAAGAATATAGTTCAAAGGTAAGTCCAAATTATTACATTCCAGACAAAAGAAGTTTTTCACTGTCCATGTCAACATTGTCACCAGAAAAATAAAGTTTTAGACGCTGCCCATTAACCTTGAAATCACCCTTATCTGAGTGTGATATCAAAACAGTTCCATACGGATAAGCTTCCTTTACATTAAAAGGACCTGACAATCTAGATTTTAACTTTCCAGGAAATAAACGTAGACGAGAATTATAAAGCAATACTTGGTCGCCTGGTATAAATTTTTTCGAGTGCCTTAATTTTTTATCGTGAAAGAATTTCGTTCGTTCCTTATATAATTTATTATTTTCATACGCATTGGAGCGCCACTTGTCGAGTTCGTTGAGTTGGAATTTTCGAAGATCGGTGGTGGAGTGGGGATCAAAATTTAAAAATTTAAGGGCCCAGAAAGCACGATGTTCTAATTCGACTAGTAAATGGCATGATTTCCCATATACTAACCGATACGGTGTACAACCGATGGCGGTCTTGTACGCTGTTCGGTAAGCCCATAAAGCATCGTTTAATTTATATGACCAGTCCTTATGTGAGGTGGAAACAGTCTTTTGTAAAATATGTTTGATTTCTCTATTCACTACCTCGACCTGGCTGTTAGTTTGGGGGTGATATGCAGTTGAAAGCTTATGTGTAACGCCATACTTAAAAAGTGTTTTTGCAAGTTGTGCATTACAAAAGTGTGAACCCCTATCGCTAACGATGGCCCTAGGAGTACCGAATCGAGAAAATAGTTTATTTAAGAAAATAATAACGACTCGGGAGTCATTGGTAGGAAGAGCTTGGGCCTCTGCCCATCGAGATACGTAATCTACCGCAACTAAGATGTATTTATTCCCATGGCTAGAAGGAAGAGGACCTACAAAATCAATTCCCCAAAGGTCGAAAACTTCACACTCGAGGAAATAATTTTGCAAAATTTCATTTTTATTAGAGATATTATCGGACCGTTGGCAGCTATCGCACCGACTCACAATAGATTGGGCATCTTTAAAAAGGCTAGGCCAATAAAAGCCTGCACTTAGGACTTTGTCAGTGGTCCGGTTGGCTTGATAGTGCCCACCGGTCGGTCCTTCATGTAAGTGTTTTAAAATATTTTGTCCGTCTTCGAAAGAAACACATCTCCTTACTACTTGGTCTGCACAAACTCGAAACAGATATGGGTCCTCCCAAAAATAATTCTTCAGGTCAGAAAAGAATTCCTTCTTTTGCTGATAGGAGAATTCTTTTGGGAGGACTTGAGCTACTAAGTAGTTGGCGAAGTTTGCAAACCAAGGAGAAGGAGTAGTGTTGATTGAAAATAACTTCTCGTTGGGAAAATAATCATTAAAAGTTTGTTCATTTAAATTTTCAATAAACGGGTTATCTAATCGTGAAAGATGGTCTGCGGCCAAATTTTCAGCTCCCTTTTTATCTCGGATTTCCAAGTCGAACTCCTGGAGGAGTAAGATCCAGCAAAGTAAGTGTGGTTTGGCATCCGGTTTAGAAAGTAAATATTTGAGGGCCGAGTGGTCCGTAAAAACAATAATTTTTGAAAGCGTAATATAAGATCGAAATTTGTCGAACGCAAAAATAACTGCTAATAATTCTTTCTCTGTTGTGGTATAGTTCTTTTGTGCGGATGTAAGCGTTTTACTTGCGTAGAAAATAGGGTGGAAGTTGTTAGATATACGTTGTCCTAAAATGGCTCCCACCGCAAAGCTACTTGCATCGCACATGATTTTGAATGGAAGGTCCCAGACTGGAGCTATCATAATTGGCGCATTTATTAGCTTATTTTTTATTAATTGAAAAGCAGATAAGCAGGTATCATCAAAAATAAATGGAGTGTCTTTTTCTAAAAGATGAGTGAGGGGTTTGGTAATTTTTGAAAAATCTTTTATAAATCGCCGGTAAAAACCGGCATGTCCTAGAAAGCTTCTTATGGCCTTAACGTTGGTTGGCGGTGGCAGTTTTTCGATCACTTCTATTTTTGCTTCATCAACCTCAATTCCTCTTGCTGATATCTTATGACCTACAACCAATCCCTCCCGCACCATGAAATGGCATTTTTCCCAGTTCAGGGCGAGATTGGTCTCCTCACATCGTTCTAACACTTTTTCTAAATTCTGTAAACAAAAATCGAAGGAATCACCAAACACGGAGAAGTCGTCCATAAAGACCTCCATAATACTTTCTACGTACTTGTCAAAAATGGCCAACATACACCGTTGAAATATTGTCGGCGCATTACATAAGCCAAACGACATTCTTCGATAGGCGAAGGTGCCGAAAGGACAAGTAAACGTCATTTTCTCCTGGTCCTCGGGCGAGATGGGAATTTGGAAGTAGCCCGAGAGACCATCGAGGAAACAATAAAAGCTATGGCCGGATAATCGTTCTAAGATTTGATCGATGAATGGCAAGGGGAAATGCCCCTTGCGGGTGGCATCGTTCAATTTGCGATAATCAATACACATACGCCACCCAGTCACAGTCTGTGTTGGGATAAAGTCATTATTGTCGTTTAACACTACCGTGATCCCTCCTTTTTAGGAACTACTTAGACGGGGCTCACCCATTTGCTATCTGAAATTGGATAGATAATTCCTGCGTCTAATAATTTCACGACCTCACCCTTTACTACTTCTTTCATGTTTGGGTTTAATCGGCGTTGAGGTTGAATAAAATTATGTGAATTATCTTCCATTAGAATTTTGTGCGTGCAGAAAGACAGACTTATGCCCTTAATATCAGAAATCAGCCAAGCAATTGCTTGGTGGTGCTTTTGTGAAACTTTTAGCAATTTGGCATTTTCAGATTCACTTAGATAGGCCGACACTATTACTGGTAACTTAGAGTCTTTTTCTAAAAACTCATATCTTAAATGATTGGGTAGTTCTTTAAGTTCTAATGTGGGAGGTTCCTCGTACGAAGATTTGAAAGATTTTTCTTTTTCAAAAGTGATCTCTTCAAAAATTTTTGATCTATTTTGAAAATTTGAGGGGGTGGGAGCAATGGTCATTTCCATTTCATGTAATATTTCAGTTGAGGTGCTTGATGAAGAAGAATTTTCAGAAATACAAAAAGAAGGGTCTTCTCTTAACACATCTAAGAAAAAACACGAATCGTCATTTTCTAGGGTATTTTTCATAGAGGGTGTTATGGAGAAGGTCACTTCATCATCTCCAACTCGGAGGAAGAGCTTAACATTACTCACATCGATGAGAGCACGGGAGGTGGCAAGGAAGGGGCGGCCAAGGATTAGGGGAACCTCGACATCCTCTTCAATGTCCAAAATGACAAAATCCACCGGGAAGATGAATTTGTCTACCTTTACGAGCACGTCCTCCACAATTCCCAGCGGATATTTTATCGTCCTATCTGCTAGTTGTATACTCATACGTGTGGGGCTAAGGATGCCCACTCCTAACTTCTTAAACAAGGAGAATGACATCAAGTTGATGCTCGCACCTAAGTCGGCTAACACGTTCTTTACAAATAAATCACCAAAGAGGCACGGGATAGAAAAACTACCCGGATCGTTAGCCTTTTTCGGTAATTTGTTTGTTAGGATGGCGGAACACTCAGCGTTTAAAGTTACGTGCAATAGATTTTCTAGCTTTTTCTTATTAGTTAGAAGATCCTTCAAGTATTAGCGTACTTGGGCATTTGTGATATCGCTTCATGGAAGGGCAAATTGATGTGTATTTGCTTAAACATTTCCAGGAAGCGATGATATTGATCATCTAATTTTTCTTTGTTGAGTTGAGAAGGACAAGGCGGGGCGGGGTTGTTTTTGAAAACAGGAGGTGGAGTGATAAAATCTATTTGAGTGAGTGGTGTTTTTAAAATAGGGGCGGATCTTGCCTCGGGCTCTTCGCTAACCGGACCAGATATTTGCTTCCCACTCCGAAGAGTTACAGCTTTCGCTTCCTCTCTCGGGTTGGGCTCGGTGTTAGCGGGAAGAGTCTCGGGCGGTCGCTCGGATATTATTTTGGCGAGCTGCCTGATTTGGTTTTCTAGATTTTTAACGGATCCGGCTAAGTTCCGGACAGTTGCTTCGTTCGTACTTATATATTTTGAAAACATCTCCTCCAAAGATGGAGGTTTTTGCAAGTTAACAGGGGGTGGAGGTGGTGTAAATTCATTTTGTAGAGGCGGGCGAGTTGTGTTTGCAGGATTACTCAAGGAAAAGTTCGGGTGATTACGCAGCGCAGGATTATAATTATTCGGTAATTGAAAACCAGGTGCATGAAAATTAGAAGCAGCAGAATAATTATTATAAGCATTTCTATTGCCTACGTAATCATCTTGTTTGGAGGTGGCTTTTGCAAATTCCCAAACCTGAGGTGCGGAAGGAGCATTCATTTCTGATATCTTTTTGCTAAGCATTTCCACTTGTAGTGCCAGCTGGGAGACATTATCCACCTCGTACATACCTGCAGGTTTGTTTGGGCGGGATCTTGGCACATTCCACTTATAGGTGTTCATGGCCATATCCTCAAATAGCTCAAGAGCGGCTTCCGGGGTTTTGTTATTTAAGGTACCACCGGAAGCGGCGTCTATCATTTGCTTAGTATGTTGATTTAGCCCGTTATAAAACGTCTGCACTTGTAACCACACAGGCAGATCGTGATGAGGGCAACGTCTTAAGAATTCTTTATACCTTTCCCAGGTATCATATAGCATTTCAGAATCTATTTGGCAAAAAGAAGAAATATCATTTCTAAGCTTAGCATTTTTCACAGGTGGAAAATACTTAGTTAGAAATTTTTTAGTTAATTGGGCCCAAGTGGTGATAGAACCTCTAGGTAGAGTCGTCAACCACTGCTTGGCCTTTGTTCTTAAAGAAAATGGGAAGAGTCTTAGCCTAATTGCATCATCCGTAACACCATTTATTTTGAAGGTGTCACAGATTTCAAGGAAGCTAGCAATATGTGCGTTCGGATCTTCATCTTGTAATCCGTCGAACTACACGTATTGTTGCACCATGTGAATTATGCTGGGCTTTAGTTCGAAATTATTATTAGCTACGGCAGGGCGTACTATACTAGTTTCCGTCCCTTCCAGGTTAGGCCTTGCATAATGGGACATAGTCCATTCAGGGGCCGCAACCATGTTGGGGACTTCATTTTGGTTAGGTTCGCCCATATTAACAACCGACTCCAAATCCTCAGCCAGTTCTTGGAATGTAGGATCTTGAACTTGCGATTTTCTCCGAAGAGTACGCTCAAGTTCTTGGTCCAAGTCTACAAGTTCTGACGGATTCGCTCGGGTCATAAACTAGAAAGAGAGAAGGGAAAATAAGATTGAGAAATTCGAAAAAGAAAAGGTCTCTCTTTTTTTTTGAATTATTTTTTTTTTTCAAGAAAGAGGAGAGAAAAAGAGGTGATAAAAGTAATAGATTCGTTCTTTCAAAATATCAACAAAAAGCGAGTCCCCGGCAACGGCGCCAAAAACTTGGTGATTAAAATTCCGCTTGCACGAAATAAAATCCGAACTAGCAATCCGAGAAGGCAAGTATACCTATCGAACTGTAGTATAGGAACACAAGTGTCGTATTAAAATACGGGAACCGTTGATTACTTATACTCAAACGAATTACTATTATTTTATCTTAATAATTTTTTTGGAAGGTTTTATTTGCTAAATTGAAATAAAAGCTGGATAAAAGTACGGCTAAACGATGATTAAAAAATAGCACTCGATCTTGACTTACTTCGGCTTAAGTTGATCAAAATTCAACTTGCAAACTTAAAACTTAATAAAGAAAGGGTAGCTTGACCGTGGGGGTTCCTATAGTTTGAACATGCTTCTCTCGAAGATATGCCCAACTGAGTTTAGGAAAATCCGACCGAATTCTCGTCCCGTATTCGAATACCTAAAACTCGCTTTAAGCGGTGAACCCCGCTATTGGATTTGACTCCAATCCAGGAGATTTACGTCATTTTCTCTCGAGAAATGCGTGCAACTCTCTTTACTCTTAAGCGCTCACTTCAGACTATCGTCCTCTCGGCTAGCCAAGAATGAAAGCAAAGGTGGAGAGTATATATCTGTTGGGTTTTTCTAGAACCATACATCACATGTAGGCGCAGCGGAAATAAACAGAAACCACCCAAAAAGACTTGGATCGGCCATGAATATTGAATCAAGAAGTTAAAACAAAACTACTAGGCAAAAATTACCTTAGTGGGGTTGGATCCAATCCAACCTAGATGCTCCAAGAAGAAGAGTCCTGTCGTCGGCTATGCGAGTCCTCACGTAGAATAATGTCTACGTCTCTACAGCAGTCCACACGAGCCAGGAGAACACCAAGTCACGTCGCACGCAACTCGGAAGGGAGAACAACTGCACCTTGCACTGCCACGAACTGCTTGGTTCGCTCCAGGAAGAACAACCACGACGACGATCGCCGGAGAGGAGGTCGGCGGAGGTGAACTGGGCAGCGGAACACTTTCCGTCTAGGGTTCGAGCGAGAGCGGAACACTTCCGTCGGCTAAACCTTTTTTTAGTAGTGAGAACCCTAAAAGAAGATCTATTTATACCTAAAGCATAAACATGCTTTTAGAAGAATCGCTATCCGCAGACCACACAGCAGAATTGGGGTTTCTGTTACAATTCATCGGGATTTCACGAATCAGCATTCGTCGAGTTTACACGGGACAATCCGACAAATTCCGACGAATCCAATCAGACGGCAACATTTGCCGAGTGAAGGGTCTCTGTGACAATTCGTCGGGATTCCACGGAATGATCCGATGAATTCTGACGAATCCAATCAGACAGCAACATTTGCCGAGTGAAGGATCTCTGTGACAATTCGTCGGGATTCCACGGAATGATCCGACGAATTCCGACGAATCCACGAATCATATCCGACGAATTCAGACGAATTCTATCCGTGTAAACCCGATGAATTCAGACAGCAACATTTGCTGGACCCCCCCCCCCCATTCTATATGGTGATTGGTAACCTTTACCAACACAGTCAATCTTCCATCTTCTCCACATGCTCTTATGTGCGACCCTGCAGGCTCATATCGCATTGGCAGTGACATTACATGTTTGACCACTTCTAGATCACAATGGTAACTCCAACAGTCTCCCACTTGATCTTGAAAGTATCAAACAAAAACCTCACAAACAATGAGCGGCATCTAACAATGCATCATTGCTCCCTAAGCAATAAGAGTTCATAACTCATAAGCCTTTATGACCAATGTTCCAGCGTTGTCTTTGTCCTTTTGTCCCTTACATCCGGAAGGAACTAGAGGCATGGACCGTGTCACCCTCTTAATAGCTCAATCCAAGTTTCTTGATCTAGAACGGACTTCCAGAGAATGGTGAGCTCAATATCATATATTGACTCAACCAAGCATGGCCATGCATTTCTCAGTCCAATTCCATCAAGGGGTCCATGGATGCAACTCCTGTTATATAGGAGGACAAATCCCATATCTGCTCGCACCCAAACACCCAAATGATTCGTAACGTACCCAACGACCACCCTTATCATCAACCTTCTTTAAGGAAGACTTTAGATGACATCAAAGCACGCTCTTCCTCACTCGATGAATGCTGTGACTTCAGGTCAAAGGACCACAACACCATTGTCAAATGAGACCTACTTGTGACACTTTTAAGTAACAATCCACAAAGTAGTCTCAGGTTGGGTCTGTCCAGTACAACTTGTTCACTAACAAGTACCCATGTGATGACTTGATATCACAATATCATGACCTGTGAGAACCGGTCATCAGTCAACACACATGCTAGTCTTAATGTATCATCATCACCCTTAGTTTCTACGATGATACCTCGACCAGGGACCTTTTAAGAATGAAGCTTCGAAATCATAGGCTCTTATATTCAAGTCATGTACTTGATGTCCTATGGAAGCGAACATTCTAAGGGTATTTATCACGAATTTTATTCTATCATATAGAAACAGTATATCATAATAAAAGAACTTGCCATTAATTGTAAAAGGAAATAATTGGTACACAATTCATCATATGAATAAATAATAAATAGCCAACAGAATATATATTTTACATGCAACCCACAAGACTCCCACTAGAGTTGATCACTCAGGTATCGTATACCCATTGATCTAGTATGACCATCATGCTTTCTCTGCGCGAGAGGCTTTGTCAGTGGATCTGCAATATTCTCCTCAGTCGGCACTCTGCAAATGTTGACATCTCCTCGTTCGACAATCTCACGAATAAGATGGAACCGCCGAAGTATGTGCTTGGAGCGCTGATGGGATCTAGGTTCCTTAGATTGTGCAATTGCACCATTGTTATCACAGTAGAGAACTACGGGACCAACAATGCTAGGAACTACATCTAGCTCGCCGATGAATTTCTTAATCCATACAGCCTCCTTCGCTGCATTTGCCGCAGTGATATACTCAGCCTCAGTTGTAGAATCAGCAACTGTCTCTTGCTTGGAACTCTTCCAGCTCACAGCTCCTCCATTCAGGCAAAACACAAACCCTGACTGAGACTTCGAATCATCCCTATCAGTTTGGAAGCTGGCATCCGTGTAACCACTTACAATGAGCTCTTCCTCTCCACCATATACCAAAAATACATCCTTAGTCTTTCTCAAGTACTTCAGGATATTCTTTACGGCTATCCAGTGACATTCACCAGGATCAGACTGATACCTGCTAGTCATGCTCAAAGCAAAAGAGACGTCGGGTCGAGTACATAACATTGCATACATGATTCACCCAATTGCCGAAGCATATGGAATCAACTTCATGCGGTCCTTATCTTCGCAAGATTTTGGACACTGGTTCTTAGAGAGATTTACACCATGAGACATGGGCAAAAATCCTTTCTTGGACTCAAGCATGTTGAACCGCTTCAACACCTTCTCAATGTACGTACTCTGGGTCAAACCCAGCAACTTCTTCGATCTATCTCTATAGATCTTAATACCGAGTATGTAAGTCGCTTCACCCAAGTCCTTCATAGAAAAGCAGTTCCCTAGGTTGTTCTTAACAAATTTCAGGGTAGGTATGTCATTCCCGATCAGCAGTATGTCATCTACATACAATATCAGGAAGACAACAATGCTCCCACTGATTCGCTTGTAAACACACGGTTCATCTTCATTCTTGACAAAACCAAACTCTTTGATTTTCTCATCAAAATGAAGATTCCAACTTCTAGAGGCCTGTTTCAATCCATAGATGGACCTGTTCAGCTTGCATATTTTAGTGGCTTCATTTGGGGATACAAAACCCTCGGGTTGTGTCATGTACACTTCCTCAAGGAGGTTTCCATTTAGGAAAGCCGTTTTGACATGCATCTGCCAGATCTCGTAGTCATAATACGCAGCAATAGCAAGCAATATCCTAATGGACTTTACCATGGCAACAAGAGAAAAGGTCTCATCATAGTCAACACCATTAATTTGCTTGAAACCCTTAGCCACCAGTCGCCCTTTGAATGTCTGTACATTCCCATCCATGTCGGTCTTCTTCTTGAAGACCCACTTGCACCCTATGGCTCGTACCCCTTCAGGTGGTTCCACCAAGTTCCAAACTTGGTTTGTATACATGGAGTCCATTTCGGATTTCATAGCCTCAAGCCATTTGTCGGAGTCCGGTCCATTCATAGCCTCTTGGTAGGTCGCTGGTTCATCATCATGATCCATAAGCAACATATTACCTATTTGAGACACGAGAAATCCATATCTCTCAGGCTCAAATCTTGGTCTACCAGATCTACGTAGGACTTGTGTATGAGCAAGTTCTCTAGCTACAACATCTTGTAGTCCTGGCTCAGAATCCAATTCTGGTTCATTCACTACATGTGGTTCTTGAACTTCTTCAAGTTCTACCTTTTGCGTCTTTCTTGACAAGAACTCTTTCTCCAAGAAGACACCCGTCCTTGCGACAAACACTTTGCCCTCAGACGGTAGGTATAAGTAATATCCTTTCGTTTCCTTAGGATATCCCACCAGATAACACTTATCTGATTTGGGTTCCAGCTTGTCAGGCATTTGACGTCATACGTATGCCTCACAGCCCCAAATTTTAATGAATGACATACTAGGACGCTTCCCAGTCCATATCTCATATGGTGTCTTTAGAACCGTTTTCGTTGGAGCGCGATTCAGTGTCATTGCAGCAGTCTCTAAAGCAAAACCCCAAAAGGAAACAGGCAAATCTGCATGACTCATCATCGACCGTACCATGTCTAACAGAGTACGATTTCTCCTCTCAGACACACCATTATGTTGCGGTGTCCTAGGTGGAGTGAGTTGTGATACAATACCACACTCTTTCAGATGATCACGGAACTCATGACTCGGGTATTCGCCACCTCGATCAGATCGGAGTGCTTTAACCTTTTTACCCAATTGGTTCTCCACTTCATTCTTAAACTCTTTGAACTTTTCAAAAGTTTCGGATTTGCACTTCATAAGATACACGTATCCGTATCTACTGAAATCATCAGTAAATGTAACGAAGTAGAAATACCCACCTCTAGCCATAGAACTCATGGGCCCGCATACATCACTATGTACTATACCCAAAAGATCCTCAGCCCTCTCAGTATAACCAGTGAAAGGGGCTTTAGTCATCTTGCCTAACAAACAAGACTCGCATCGCTCAAATAATTCATAATCAAATGAGTCCAATAGTCCATCTTTATGGAGCTTGGATATGCGCTTCTCGTTTATATGGCCCAAACGACAATGCCAGAGATATGTAGGATTTGAGTCATTTGTTCTTCGTCTTTTATTATTATCTACATTATAGATCGGATGGTCCAGGTTCAAAACATAAAGACCATTAAACAATTGAGCTACAGCATAACAAACATCATTCTTAATTATAGAACAACAATTGTTCTTAATTATAAAAGAAAATCAAAGCATGTCTAAGCATGAAATGGATATAATGTTTCTAGTTATGGCCGGAACATAATAACATTTATTAAGTTCTATTACAAGCCCACTGGGCAAAGAAAGACGGTAAACCCCTACGGCTACAGCAGCAACTCTTGCTCCATTGCCGACGCGCAGGTCCACCTCTCCTTTACTCAGCAATCTCCTCCTTCCCAGTTCCTGCACATTTGTACAAATGTGAGAACCACATCTGGTATCCAATACCCAAGATGAAGGAGCAGAAAGGTTTATCTCTATAACATAAATATTCGAAGCGGAAGTCATACCTCCCTTCACTTTCCGCAGACCCTCAATGTATGAAGGACAATTCCTCCTCCAATGACCAGCCTTGCCACAGTGGTGGCATTTCCCTTCCTTCACGGTGCTCTTCTTTTTCAGCGCAGAAGATTTGGGCTCAAGATGTGACTTAGGTCCCACCTTCTTCTTCTTGAAGCCCTTGGCCTTACCCTTGCCTTTATGTACCATCAATATGGGACTAGCAGGCTTGGCCTTCTTCATGTTTATCTCGGCAGTTCGCAACATGCCTAGGAGCTCGGGCAGTGTCTTGTCTATTTCATTCATGTTGTAGTTCAAGATGAACTGCTCATAACTATCCGGCAACGATTGCAGGATAAGATCTGTGGCCAACTCTTGACCCAGAGGAAAACCCAGTCTCTCCAGGTTCTCAATATACCCAATCATCTTGAGTACGTGAGTACCAACTGAGTCTCGAGCTCCCATTTTGCACTGAAATTAGGCCTTCGTGACATCGAACCTCTCTTGACGAGCTTGCCCTTGAAACATTTTCTTTAGGTGCTCGTCAATCTCCTTGCACCCCATGTTCTCGTGTTGCTTCTGAAGCTCAGAGTTCATGGTGGCAAGCATAAGGCACTCGACATCTAAGGCGTCATCGGTATACTTCTTATAAGCATCCTTATCAACACGGGACGAGTTCCCGGTCGGCACCTCGGGGGCTTCTTCTTCCAAGACGTAGATCTTTCGCTCTTTCCTGAGAACAATTCTCAGGTTCCTATACCAGTCCATGTAATTTGTCCCACTTAGCTTGTCCTTCTCAAGGAAATCTCTCAGGGACAAGGTGGAATGTGAACCACTTGCCATGGAATTCTACAAGAATTCATGCAGAATTTAATTAGTACCAAAATTTCAAAATACAATTTATTTTAATTTGGACTTTAATTAAATATTCCCACTATTTTATTCAAATTGATAGCCCTCACTATCAATTCGGAGAGTCCATGCGAGATACTCTCTTAGTGGACAAGATCCGTATTTCACCAACACCACGAGTCTGCTTTGGCGTTCCTCTCATAATGCGGTTAGTTAGGTAGGCAGCGCTTGCCAATTGCATCCTCATGCAACTCTTGTATGGCTGGTGAATAACTCCTTATTCGCATCCATCATATGGTGCATACCAACCCTATGCCTCTAGGCACTCAACCTTTGAGGTCACCTAGTTAAGTTAGACCCAATGTCGACAGTGGGATATCACAATTATCCGCTCGCACCCTTACCAAGATATATTAATGCACCATGCTTTGGCAAGCCCACACTTCATCGATCGAGGCAGGAATAGTGTCATCCATCGGAAGGCATCCGAACACTTAATATTTGATGAAGGGATTTTAATTTTAAATAATAGGTTAACACTTAACCATGATCAACATTTGATCAAAGTGCACACCCACAGAAAAACAAGCATTCTAAAATCCACATGCATCCCTTATGTGCACAATATAAGACTATCAACCTTTGATAGACGAAAGGGCTAAATCTGGACATTTAGAACTCTTCCAAATCTTCAGATTTACATGCATTGGACAAAGGCAAGGCAACTCGACTTAAAATAGTAGACAAGTTCGTCTCTCATTGTTGGATTCAAAATCCAAAACAATACAAGGGTTCATTAACCACTTGAGGGACGGTTACTGCTAAGGAGACAACAATTTCTAACAATTAGAAATTACCACGAAATCCCAGACGTTCCTGGCGGGGTTCCATTTTTTTTAAAATCACCACCGATTTCCCATGGGAAAAACATCAACTTTTGATGTTCCAGGAAGAAATCTTGACATTTAGAACGCTTCTAAATACCTAGATTTGCACGTACTCGAATAACCAAACTTCTGAAACAACATTCATGACCGAAACCTCCCTCTGATACCACTGTTGGGTTTTTCTAGAACCATACATCACATGTAGGCGCAGCGGAAATAAACAGAAACAACCCAAAAAGACTTGGATCGGCCATGAATATTGAATCAAGAAGTTAAAACAAAACTACTAGGCAAAAATTACCTTAGTGGGGTTGGATCCAATCTAACCTAGATGCTCCAAGAAGAAGAGTCCTGTCGTCGGCTATGCGAGTCCTCACGTAGAATTATGTCTACGTCTCTACAGCAGTACACACGAGCCGGGAGAACACCAAGTCACGTCGCACGCAACTCGGAAGGGAGAACAACTGCACCTTGCACTGCCACGAACTGCTAGGTTCGCTCCAGGAAGAACAATCACGATGACGATCGTCGGAGAGGAGGTCGGCGGAGTCGAACTGGGCAGCGGAACACTTTCCGTCTAGGGTTCGAGCGAGAGCGGAACACTTCCGTCGGCTAAACCTTTTTTTAGTAGTGAGAACCCTAAAAGAAGATCTATTTATACCCAAAGCATAAACAGGCTTCTAGAAGAATCGCTATCCGCAGACCACACAGCAGAATTGGGGTTTCTGTTACAATTCGTCGGGATTTCACGAATCAGCATTCGTCGAGTTTACACGGGATAATCCGACGAATTCCGACGAATCCAATCAGACGGCAACATTTGCCGAGTGAAGGGTCTCTGTGACAATTCGTCGGGATTCCACGGAATGATCCGACGAATTCCAACGAATCCAATCAGACAGCAACATTTGCCGAGTGAAGGATCTCTGTGACAATTCGTCGGGATTCCACGGAATGATCCGACGAATTCCGACGAATCCACGAATCATATCCGACGAATTCAGACGAATTCTATCCGTGTAAACCCGATGAATTCAGACAGCAACATTTGCTGGACCCCCCCCCCCCCCCCATTCTATATGGTGATTGGTAACCTTTACCAACACAGTCAATCTTCCATCTTCTCCACATGCTCTTATGTGCGACCCTGCAGGCTCATATCGCGTTGGCAGTGACATTACATGTTTGACCACTTCTAGATCACAATGGTAACTCCAACAATATCGATATTATAGCTCCACTAAATTTTAATTAAGAGTAAATCTAAGGCCCAAGACTTTAGAAAGTGAAAGAGGGTTAAAGGTTCATAACTTGATCAACTCATCCTCAGATCATCAAGATCGAGTACTATGAGGATTTAGTTACTCATGGTGGAGGGGTGGGAGAGAAAAATGAGGAAGATATTAAGAGAACGAAAACATACGATTTTTATTAAAAGAGAGTTCAACTGAGGATACATTTGCATGGAAACCCTACTAAGCATTAGCAATACACTATGAAAGGAAATTACAAAGGCATTACAACATTCATATGAAAACTAGAAAGAGAAGTGCATTGAAATAAGAGAGAGAGAGAGAGAATACAAAAATAACATAGGAATTAAGCAGCAACACAACTTTCTCCCTCCAAAAACTGATTGCTGAAAGCTTGGAGACCTTCCCAATTTATAGAAATTTTTCTGCCTCGGTCACGCCCCCTAGTCACGCCCGTGACTAGGGCGTGACCTATTAATCAATTCTGCGGCTTGGATTAGGTCCGGCGCACGATTCTGGCGTGATTTGATGGGTCACGCCCCCAGGTCACGCCCGTGACCTGGGGGCGTGACCAATTCGGTGGTCAAGCTAGGCATGGGCATTGACACGCGATCATGGGCGCTAGCGGCTGGCTGACGTGGCAGTCACGGGCGTGACTGGAAGCACGCCCATGTACCAGAGGCGTGTTCTCCATTTTTTTGCGGCTGGGCGAATCTGATTGCGCGGTGGGCTGGTCACGGGCATGACTTGTGTGTCACGCCCGTGTACTTTGGGCGTGTCTGACCAAAACTTCTGAATTATGACGACAGCAACTTAACTGCTAACATCAACTTACATGCCCTAGGTCACGGGCGTGATCCCCAGGTCACGGGCGTGACCTAGGGCGTGACCTAGGAAAATCTGCATTTTTGACCTAAGAATTCAGAAAACTTAAGTTAGCACTGAAAATAGGAAAATGACCAAAAATTGCATTTAGAGAAACAATAATAAGCAAAAATTAAGAGTAGATAACCTAAAAATAACCTAATTAAACTAACTAGATTTAGCACTATCAGTGCCCCAAATCGATTCCGCTGCTGGGCTCTCTCTAGCCGGTGGGTTCAGGTTGATCTTTGGAGAGGCTAGCAAGGTTTCTTGAGGTGCTGGAGTGCCCTAGATCGATTTCGCTGCCAGACTCTCACTAGCCGGTCGGTTTAGGTTGATCTCTGGAGAGGCTGACAAGGTTTCTTGAGGCGCTCAACTTCCCCAGGTTATTTTCGCTAACGGGCTCTCACTAGCCGGCGGGTCGAGTTGGTTCCCGTATGGGGGAGGAAGGTTAGTGTATGAGTTGGATCATCTCAAACGGGTCCATTGACTAGTCTCTCACCTAGCTGGCTGGGCCGTAAGCTATCTCGATGGCAAGAAAAGAATTATTCAGGAAGAGTCTCTAACGGGTAGGGTATGCGAGTGGGCCTACCAAAATAGGTACTCGCTCGGTAAGAGCACCCAGACGAGAACCTATCAGAAATGATGCAAGAGAGAATTCGGGCTAGTCTCTCGGACGAGGCCTACGAGCAGGGGAAAGGCTTTAGCCATTGCGCAAGACTTAACATCGAGGCTACACGCCCAGAAGAGACGTGAGCACGCGAGTGCTCGTGCGCATGGGTGCGTGAGTACGCGAGGGTGTGGATACACGAGTGCTCGAGCAAAGTGTGAATGCTTGTGTGATGCATGTCGTCGAAGCGTGAGCGCGTGAGCGAGTGCATAAGAACGTGGAGGCGCGAGCGCGCAAGCGAGTGGCAATAATAAAATCACAATAAAAGAAAGGAGACTTAAAGAGAAAAGAAACATCTTTCATTATATTCTCAAAAGGTTTACACAAAAGGGGCGATTCTCGCCTTACAAAAATTTTGAAATAAAAGAAAAGTTTAGTTAACATCAGAGACTTGCCGGTGGATTGCTTGCTCCCACTGTCTTCGCTGAGAGGGTTCGGCTCGAACAGCTCCGGGACCACCTCCTCGATGGTCAGCTGCGCTGCATCGGTGGAAAGTAGCCCGGCCCCCTTGAGAGTGGTGAAGATGTGCCTCATCGCACTGATCGCATTGTCTCGCATCGCCTCCTCCTCCACGAGCTTCTCGCTCCTCTGAGTCCGGGGGATTCGAGGAGGCGGGGGGAGGGCGGCTCGGACCAGCTTTTGGTTCTGGGACTTCATCACCACGACCTCCTTCTCTAGCTCCATCTTGCGGGCGAGCAGCTGGTTCGCGGTATCAGGGTCCTGCACAAAGCGAATGGGTTAAGAAGACATGTCGCCTCCTTCAGGTTGGCCAGCTCCTCGAGACTAGCAAGGAGGTCTCTTGTAGACCACTTCCTTCTCCTTCAGGTTGGCCAGCTCCTCAGTCGCCTCCTTCAGCTCGCGCTTCAGTTCCTCAGAGTTCCTTTCCACTTAGAGGCATCAGCGAACGGTCATGTGGCCAAGCTCTAGAGTGCAAAGCTTGGCTCGCGCGCTCTCATATGCAATCGCCCGAGAGGTGAGGGCATCGAAGTAGTCGGCATCCTCCCGGCCATAGAGACCAAAGGATAAGGCAAAGGCCTGCCCTCCGATGGTCTCTTGCTCCACCCAGGAGGGGATAAGGGTGGAGACTAAAACCCTGTTGGACTCCAAATCCCAGTCCAACAGGGGCTCACCGGCCTCGTCATGTTGTTTGGTGCTGAAACTGAAGTTCTGGTGCTCAAGCGGGTCGGGTGCGGCCGGCACTTTGGCGGCCACCTCGGTGACCTCCCCGACACCCTTTTTGGTGGGTGGGGCCACTGGGGGCTTATCCCCGGTCAGGCCTTCGACAAGCCATTTCCCCTTTGCAAGGGGCGAGGGCCGCTTCTTCTTTGGCGGCGGAGGCGGAAGGGATGACCCGCGGCTCACGGGTGCGGGCCATTTCTTGGAGGCGGTGGAGGTGTTGGGGGTCTCCCGACATGCACCAACAACGACGGAGGCGAGTCGGAGGCCGGTGGAGATGGTCCCGGCCCTCGCGAAAGGAGGGTGGAGTGGAAGATCTCGCTCCCCTGCAAGGGATAATGATCGAGGTTAGAGAAAAAAGAGGAGAAACATGAGTAAGGAAGTAAAAGCAAGTCGAGCCTGCTCCGGGCGGAACGGGGAGTATCGAGTCAATGTTCCTTCGGAGGTAGGCAACCTCGAAGTTGGTGGACATGTATTTGAAGAGTACGACCTCGTGTCCGCCGAGCACTAGATGGCAGTAGGTAGGTTCGTCGTGCTGAAGAAGCGAGAAGGGGGCATTGCCGAAGGGCCCTTCACAAACACAAACTTATGCGTCCAATAGTGGCTTTTGTTGACCGTCTCGTAGAATTTTGTGTGTTGGCTCGCGAAGAAGGTGGTCCCGTCCTTGTTCGCCCGGAAGGAGAACAGCTTGCGAAAGACTAGCAAGCTGAACTCGATCCGCTCCTCGCGCAGGTCGAAGGCGAACCCCAACATGACCGCGATGGAGTTGGGGGTCATCTAACCCGGGATCACGCCGTAGTATTTGAGAAGCTGATGGGTTCACATAAATCTGTTAGAAATAAATCGCCGGTGAATGCGAGAAAGGAGAAAGAGTAGCGAGCGAGTACCTGGTTGATCTCCGGCCAGAAGGGGAGTCGAAGACCCACCTCGAAGTGGGACGCAGGGATGGCGTGTAACAGTCCTGGCCCAAGCCTCACCGGGTCTTGCCGCCCTAGGAATTGCCGGCACCGGCGGCCTGGGCCCATTCTGGGATCGGCCTGACCAAGCCCCTCCCGGGTCACTGGCCCCGTCCTAGGACACTGGCGCCCCACCGGTTCAGCCTGACCACAACTGGTCAACAACAAGCCTGCAGGCCGTACACCCCAACGCCTCTCTGGCCATGTTTCTCAGGCGCAGCGCATTGTTGGATGGGGGTCTCGAACCCACAACCTCCCTTGATAAGAACCTCTTCAAACAGGTCTCATCACTAACTGAGCTGCAGCTCAGTTGGTGATGAGAATTGAAAGAACTCCGTATTTAAGTGTGCTCGGGCTGGAGTAGTCACGGGATGGGTGACCTCCTGGGAAGTCCACGCGCTGCCGCTTAACTGGCTCAATTCTCATCAAAGGGAGGGCATGGGTTCGTGCCCCCCCTCCAATAACCCGCTGTGCCCTGTGGCAGGCCAGAGAGGGGTTGGGGTGTACGGCCTGCAGGCTTGTTGTTGACCAGTTGTGGTCAGGCTGAACCGATGGTGCCAGTGTCCTAGGACGGGGCCAGTGTTGACTGGTCAGGCCGCTCCCAGGATGGGCCTGGGCCGTCGGTGCCGGCAGTTCCTGGGGGTCAGTGACCCGGATGGGCTTGGGTCGAACCCACAACCTCCCTTGATAAGAACCTCTTCAAACAGGTCTCATCACCAACTGAGCTGCACTTTTTGTAACAGTCCTGGCCCAAGCCTCACCGGGTCTTACCGCCCCAGGAACTGCCGGCACCGGCGGCCCAGGCCCATTCTGGGATCGGCCTTGTGAAATTTTTCGAATCTTTATGGAGCGAGCAGGAGTTAGTCAACTTAGAGTACACAAGCCAAACAACCAGAAGCAAATGGAGGCAAACAAGTAATCTTTATTGATAGCAGTACTTCAATTACAAGGCAAGACATGCTTGGCGAGACATGATTTCGCCAGCACAAACACCAAAGAGAAAATTACAAAGTTGAAGATAACTTGAGACCGCTCAGACCGCGCGACCTCCCTGTGACTTGAGCAAGCTGCCAGACCGCAGTGACCTGCCGATCACAGAACACCACCAAACCGCACTCCTTCTTCCGAACTCCTGATTCTCTCGAACTCCAGCACCACAACTCCAAGCCGCAGACCGCCTGATCACTTTCAGAGGAAGAGGTGATCTCTGCTGCCCACACTATCCGCAGAAGCTGCACAAGAAGAGTTTAATCAGCAGACCGCCCGGTCAGACAAATAGAGACCGCAGGAAAGAAGAGAACTTGGCTTACACTTGGTGTGTGTGTTATTGCTGTCGATGGGTCCTATTTATAGGCGTGAGACCTGATCCAGTCACCACCCTATGAGATAGGATCATCACCCCCCAGACCGCGCGACCTGACCGGTCACACCGCGCGATCAGCAGCAGAACTTCTGCTTCATTTTGGTGAATCCGCCAGCTTCAACATCGACTATGACAGACCGCCACTCTCACAGCAGATCGCGACTCCAAAGTAGATCGCCAGACCGCCCGAAGCTGTTCACCCCATGTGTTCGTCCGAGACCACGAACACAGCCAGTTCGCAAACAGACCGCGAACTCCTGTCCGCATGCCGGTCTCCTCCTGAGACCGCGAACAACGATCACCACCAGAAAGCCTGGTCAACCACCAGACCGCATTCTGGAGAAACCTGGATCAAGCTGTGCGATCACACCAGACCGCCACAGCCTTGAAGAGGACAGCACGCCACGCGATCAGAGACAGACCGCGCGACCTCACCTTCAGCCGCCTTGGACCCATACCAGCGATCAAGCCAGGAGACCGCAGCTAGGCTAAGACCAGCCAGACCACAGCGGCAGACCGCCAGGTCGTGCGGTCACAGCAGACCGCCCGACCTCCTCCCAGACCGCCCAGGTCCAAAGGCCCTCCAAACTTCCACTTCAACAATTTCAACACTCCCCCTTGAAGTGGGAAGTTGAAACTAGCCCCAGTAAGCTCCTTAGCCGTGTGAACGGCCCCTTTGCCAGCGCCTTTGTGAAGATGTCCGCGACATTGTCCGCACTCCGCACATGCCCGACCGAAAGAGATCCCTCTAGCACCTTCTCCCGTATGAAGTGGTGCTCGATCTCGATATGCTTGGTCCTCGCTTGACAAATTGGATTGGTAACCAGTTTGAGAGCACTCTCGTTGTCACCGCGTAGCAGAATCGTCTCCCGAACCTCCTTGTGGACGTCTCCCACCAACCTCCTAAGCCAGATGGGTTCCTGAGCTGCCAAGGCCGAAGCCTTGTATTCCGCTTCCGTGGTGGAGACCGATATAGAATCCTGCTTCTTTCTGCACCATGATATAGCTGTAGGGCCTGCCATGAAGACGAATCCAGGCGTCGACTTTCGATCATCCGAATCTCCCCCGTAATCAGCATCCATGAACCTGTGCACCTCGAAGCCTGCAACCCTCCTGTACAGGAGACCCATGTCCGAGGTCGCCTTGACATACTTCAGAATGTTCTTGGCTGCTAGCAGATGAGGTACCCGTGGCTCCGCCATATATCGACTCACTCTGCCAACTGCATATGCAATATCCGGCCTCGTGATCGTCAGATAGATCAAACTCCCAACCAGAGCTCGGAACACCAACGGATCTTGCATAATCCTCCCCTCATCCTTCCGAAGCTTCATAGCCTTCTCCAGAGGTGTGGAGGTGCACTTCCCTTCCTTCATGCCAAATCGCTCCACGATCCGCTCCGCATAACCGGCCTGGGTCACCAGCACTCCACCTTCCTTCCTCTGCACCTCGAGTCCAAGGAAGTGGTGAAGCTCACCTAAGTCCTTCATCTCGAACCTGATAGATAGCTCGGCCCGAAGCTGCGCTACCTCCTCCTTTGAGTTCCCCATCACGATCATATCGTCGACGTATAGCAGCACGATGACTTGAAGCTCCCCGCTTTTCTTGACGAACAAGCTTGAGTCTGAGTCTGAAGCATCAAATCTACAGAATAGGAGATATTCTGCAATCTTCCCATACCACGCCCTCGGCGCTTGCTTCAACCCATACAGGGCCTTCTTCAACTTGCAGACATGCTCCAGAAAATCTTCAGACACAAAGCCTGGTGGCTGGACCATGAAGATATCCTTGTCAATCTCGCCGTACAAGAAGGCGTTCTTGACGTCGAGCTGCCAAATCTCCCATCCACTGAACGCCGCCAAGGCAATGATGAAACGAACTGAAGTCATTTTAGCCACCAGACTGAATGTCTCCTCGTAGTCTTCACCGTATTGCTGCGAGAACCCCCGAGCTACAAGACGAGCCTTGTACTGCTCGATGCTGCCGTCAGCCTTCTTCTTAAGCTTGTAGACCCACTTGCATGTAACAGGAGTGGTGCCCTTGGGCTTGGGTACAAGAGACCAGGTCTCATTCTTCTCAAGAGCTGACATCTCTTCTTGCATTGCAACGTCCCACTCCTTCACCCCTCTGGCCTTCTCAAAGCTCGACGGCTCCCTCTCATCCAAGGGACCAGCAAAGAAACATGAGACAAAGCTCACTGCGTTTCCTCCTGTATAGCGATCAGGGGCAATGATCGCTCGTTTCGACCTCCTCAGCTCCTTCCCCTGAACCGCATTATCTCCAACTGCTTCTTCCCTAGCTCCTCTTCCAGACGTGCTGGGAGTATCGCTCCCCCTGCTCCCTGAACCAGAAGCCCCCGTCTCGGAACTAGAAGGAGATGGACCACCTGGTGACACAGGTAGCTCCACCTGAAGATCCTCCACAGATTTTTCCGGCACCTCCACCCTGCTCTCTGGTGGCTCCACATCAGAAGACCCCTTGTAAGATGTCACCTCATCGAACACGACGTCGCGAGATACCACAAACCTCCGCGTCTCCTGGTTCATGCACTTCCATCCTTTCTTCCGCTCATCGTATCCCACGAAGACTAGCTTCCTTGCTTTCGCATCTAGCTTCGTCCAAAGAGCATCTGGAACATGCATGTAGCAGGTGGATCCAAACACCCTAAGGTGTGCCACGCTTGGCTTCTCCTTGAACATCATCTCATGTGGAGTCAACATGTTGATGAGACTCAGAGGCATCATGTTGATGACGTAGGCAGCACAAGACATTCCCTCCGCCAACACTTGCAGGTCTCCGTCAGATGACGGATCTTCCGTTCTGCAACTCCGTTCTGTTGTGGAGTATGTGCACAAGTGAGCTCTCTCCGGATGCCTGCCTTCCTGCAAAAAGTAGAGAACTCACTAGAGGTGAACTCCCCTCCGTTGTCAGTTCTCAGCTTCTTCACCCGCAGTCCTAGCCGACCCTCCACGAGCTCCTTGAACTCCACAAACTTGGCAAACGCCTCCGCCTTCTCCTTCAGAAAGAATACCCAGACATATCTGGTGTAGTCATCGATCAACACCAGCATATATCTGCTGCCTCCGAGGCTTGGGGTAGCAGTTGGTCCCATTAAGTCACCGTGGATGCACTCCAACGACACACTACTCCTTGTCTGTGACTTGTCAAACGGTAGCCGATGAGACTTGCCGAACTGACATCCTGCGCAAACATGACCTTCACCGTAGGAAGATAGACTTGGAAGGCCCTTGACCAGACCTCTCACCGCCATAGCTTTCAGCTTGTCCATCCCTACGTGCCCCAACCTCTCATGCCATATAACGGCACCATCATTCATCTTTATCTTGTCAACATAGGAACTTGTCGATAAAACAAACAAGTCCTTTGCTCGTCTCCCGACATGGACTACCTTGGCCTTTACGGCCTCAAAGTTGCGTAGAAACTTCACTTCTGTTGGGCCGAACAGAACGTGATACCCAGCGTCTACAGCGTTGGTCACGGAGAAGAGGTTTTTCCTCATACCAGGCACGTGATAGACAGTCTTCAAAGTAAGTGGCCCTCTATCACTGCCCAAGGAAACAACCCCGACCTTCTCTACTGGATGCACAGTATTATCAGCAGTAATGATTGCATTGTTACCTGTACAGGGCTGTGCAGAAGAAAGCTTGGTCTCGTCTCCGGTGAGGTGATGACCACACCCCGAGTCCACGATCCAGTCCTCTAGATAGTTGATTGGAGCAGAAGCTCCAACAGAGGCCGAGAAGGCTCCTCCCCAACCTCCTTCAAAGTGCCTGGCCTCAGCTTCCTCCTTCTTCGCAGCATGCCCAGCTTGGGTGACCACCTTGCAATCCTTCCTGATGTGGCCATACTTGCCACACTTGAAGCACTTCGGACCTTCACCCTTCTTCTTCCCGTCAGCCTTGGGAGCATACCCCCTTTCCTGCTGCCCAGAAGTTGAAGGCCCATAGCCTCCCCCAGCAGTCTTCTTCTTCTTATCCCACTTCTTCTTCTTGCCTGAGAAAAGCACTACGCCATCTCCCCCAGCCCCTGACATCCCCGCCATCTGCCTTGCCAAACTTTCTTGCGATGCAAGCAAGTTCTCCAGCTCCAACAGAGACGGCTGATTTGCCCATCCCTGCACCGACGTCACAAAGGCAACATATTCCTTCCGCAAGCCGCGGATGATGTGCCTCTTCAGCTTCGCCTCAGAGATAGGCTCATTAGGATCCAATGCTGAGATTTCAGCGCACAAGTTCTTCATCTTCAGAAAGAAAGTGGATATAGAAAGATCACCCTGAGCCGACCTTGCCAGCTCATTCTCCAAGAACTGTAGCCTTGCTACATTCTTCTTGTTAAACAGCCCATCCAGGGCTCTCCAGATCTCCGCCGCTGATCCACACCCCAAAATGTGATCAAACAGATCAGGTGAAATTGCTCTCTTCAGAGTGAACTCTGCCTTCGCATTCGTCCTCCTCCAAGTTCTCACCTCTGCCCCATTATCCCCTTCCGGGACAACTTCCTGCGTCTGATCTCCTCCAACTACCTCCCAGAGGTCCTCACCTAGAAGATAACTTTGCATACACGACTTCCACTTCTTGAAGTTAGTCGATGTAAGCATCTCAATTCCAAGACCTCTCGCTTACATTGCTCTACCACTGGTTCCTTCTTCACAAAGGCGATGGCTACTCTAAGTTACTCACTGCTCAACAACTCCAACCTCCCTCTGATACCATGTGAAATTTTTTGAATCTTTATGGAGCGAGCAGGAGTTAGTCAACTTAGAGTATACAAGCCAAACAACCAGAAGCAAATGGAGGCAAATAAGTAATCTTTATTGATAGCAAAACTTCAATTACAAGGCAAGACATGCTTGGCGAGACATGATTTCGCCAGCACAAACACCAAAGAGAAAATTACAAAGTTGAAGATAACTTGAGACCGCTCAGACCGCGCGACCTCCCTGTGACTTGAGCAAGCTGCCAGATCGCAGCGACCTGCCGATCACAGAACACCACCAAACCGCACTCCTTCATCCGAACTCCTAATTCTCCCGAACACCAGCACCACAACTCCAAGCCGCAGACCGCCCGATCACTTTCAGAGGAAGAGGTGATCGCTGCTGCCCACACTATCCGCAGAAGCTGCACAAGAAGAGTTTAATCAGCAGACCGCCCGGTCAGACAATAGAGACCGCAGGAAAGAAGAGAACTTGGCTTACACTTGGTGTGTGTGTTATTGCTGCCGATGGGTCCTATTTATAGGCGTGAGACCTGATCCAGTCACCACCCTATGAGATAGGATCACCACCCCCCAGACCGCGCGACCTGACCGGTCACACCGCGCGATCAGCAACAGAACTTCTGCTTCATTTTGGTGAATCCGCCATCTTCAACATCGACTATGAGAGACCGCCACTCTCATAGCAGATCGCGACTCCAAAGGAGATCGCCAGACCGCCCGAAGTTATTCACCCCCTGTGTTCGTCCGAGACCACGAACACAGCCAGTTCGCAAACAGACCGCGAACTCCTATCCGCATGCCGGTCTCCTCCTGAGACCGCGAACAGCGATCACCACCAGAAAGCCCGGTCAACCACCAGACCGCATTCTGGAGAAACCTGGATCAAGCTGTGCGATCACACCAGACCGCCACAGTATTGAAGAGGACAGCACGCCACGCGATCAGAGACAGACCGCGCGACCTCACCTTCAGCCGCCTTGGACCCATACCAGCGATCAAGCCAGGAGACCGCAGCTAGGCTAAGACCAACCAGACCACAGCGGCAGACTGCCAGGTCGTGCGGTCACACCAGACCTCCCGACCTCCTCCCAGACCACCCAGGTCCAAAGGCCCTCCAAACTTCTACTTCAACAATTTCAACAGGCCTGACCAAGCCCATCCCGGGTCACTGGCCCCGTCCTAGGACACTGGCGCCCCACCGGTTCAGCCTGACCACAACTGGTCAACAACAAGCCTGCAGGTCATACACCCCAACGCCTCTCTGGCCCTGTTTCTCAGGCGTAGCACGTTGTTGGAGGGGGTCTCGAACCCACAACCTCCCTTGATAAGAACCTCTTCAAACAGGTCTCATCACCATCTGAGCTGCAGCCGCCGGTGCCGGCAGTTCCTGGGGCGGTAAGACCCGGTGAGGCTTGGGCCAGGACTGTTACAGGTTGTGGGTTCGAGACCCCCCTCCAACAATGCGTTGTGCCTGAGAAACAGGGCCAGATAGGCATTGGGTGTACGACCTGCAGGCTTGTTGTTGACCAGTTGTGGTCAGGCTTAACCGGTGGGGCGCCAGTGTCCTAGGACGGGGCCAGTGACCCGGGATGGGCTTAGTCAGGCCGATCCCAGAATGGGCCTGGGCCGCCGGTGCCGGTAGTTCCTGGGGCGGCAAGACCCGGTGAGGCTTGGGCCAGGACTGTTACAAGAAGTGCACTTTTTGTAACAGTCCTGGCCCAAGCCCATCCGGGTCACTGGCAACCCCAGGAACTGCCGGCACCGACGGCCCAGGCCCATTCTGGGACGGCCTGACCAAGCCCATCCGGGTCACTGGCCCCGCCCTAGGACACTGTACCTCCGGTTCAGCCTGACCACAGCTGGTCAACAACAAGCCTGCAGGCCGTACACCCCAACCCCTCTCTAGCCCACCACAGGGCACAGCGGGTTGTTGGAGGGGGGGCACAAACCCACGCCCTCCCTTTGATGAGAATTGAGCCAGTTAAGCGGCAGCGCGTGGACTTCCTAGGAGGTCACCCATCCCGTGACTACTCCAGCCCGAGCACGCTTAACTACGGAGTACTTTCACTTCTCATCACCAACTGAGCTCAATTCTAATCAAAGGGAGAGCGTGGGTTCGTGCCCCCCCCCCCCCTCCAACAACCCGCTATGCCCTGTGGTGGGCCAGAGAGGGGTTGGGGTGTACGGCCTGCAGGCTTGTTGTTGACCAGTTGTAGTCAAGCTGAACCGGCGGTACAGTGTCCTAGGGCGGGGCCAGTGACCCAGATGGGCTTGGTCAGGCCGTCCCAGAATGGGCCTGGGCCGTCGGTGCCGGCAGTTCCTGGGGTTGCTAGTGACCCGGATGGGCTTGGGCCAGGACTGTTACTTGTCGAGCTCTTCCAGGTGGAGGTTATTGATGGCCTCGGTGTTCGACGGGTGGCGAGCTGAGAACCCCGATGAAATGTAATTGGCCACGGCGGAGTGGTACTCACTCTCTGTGAGCGAGCAGTTAAAGAAAGAGTGGTCGCAGAATGTCCACGCACACTTGGCCCATCCTTCTACGTCTCCTCTATCGCCGCCTATGGTTTTGAAAAAGGTTGGAGCACGAGAACGCGAAACAAAAGAAGGCGAGAGTGAGAAGGACTGAGGATGAAAATAGTAGAGGTTTAGATTGATAAATGTGGTGGTTAGATTGATAAATGTGTTAATTAACTGTTCAAGATTACTAAAGGCGCCGGGGAGGAATCGAGGCATCCGGGGTGTGGTTAGCGAAAACTCTGGGCATTGCGCCTTTGTACTTGAACCAACCCACCCCCAGCTCACTCGCAGCAATGCAGTAGGGATGGTTTGCGCTCAGGCGAGGTGAGTCCCAGGCAAGCCGCGAGAAAAAGGCATTAAATAAAGGTACTAGCGATTGCAATACAAACAGCAGTCACTACAACAAACTGCACCTGTTGTAAGGACTGGAATGTAACTGAAACACAGTTTGTTACTAATAGTTATATTTAGTAAAAAGTTTTTTTGTTGTTACAAAAAAGATCTTTTTTGTGACGAATATTTTAAATTTTGTTACAATAATAATTAATTCGTTACTATAACAATAAGTATTTGTAACAACACTAATGTTACGTTACAAATAGAAAACTTTTCTCACAATAAGTATCAATTGTAACCACATCATGAAAGTTTTTTGTGACAAAGACATTGTCCTTACAAATAGTAATATTTTATTATTAAAGTTTGTTACAAAAAATATATCATATTTTATTTTCAATTTTTGTACAATTTTATTATCAAAGTTTTGAATTATTATTTTTTTTGAAAAATAAAAGTTGTATGCGCGCGACAGTACCCCGCCTCGATAGTGCTCTAACGCGACGACAGTAGTCCTACAGCTCGCAAACATTCGTGCGCGGCTGTCGCAGATATGTGGTACTATTGCGACATGTATTTTTGCGCGTACGGGGTTTTTTATAAATCTTTAACTTTTTATAAAAGTTTTTCTGCCTCTCTCCCATGCAGCTCTCTCTCTCTCTCACATGAATGAATGAAATCTACGGATGAAAATTTCCCTCCATAAAATTTTAAACAAAACAAAACTAAAAATTAAAAATATATTAAATGTAAAAATGAATGCAAATTAATATAACATTAATTTTTTAATATAATTTTGGAATTAAAATAAAATCACGCACGAACTCGCGTGCACGCAAATGCACTCTCGCGCGCACGCAAATGCACTCTCGCGCGCACGCAAATGCACTCTTGCGCGCACGCAAATGCACTCTCGCGCGCACGCAAATGCACTTTCGTACGTGTAGTTTTCCTTTTTTTGCTTGAGAGCTAGCGCGTATTGCATGTGTCGCGCGGGGCTCAAACACAGACACATGCACACACATGCATAGACACGGACAACCAAACACACAAACATCCATTTGCGAGCTGTAGCAATGTCTTTCACGTACGGCCGCCGCGCCGTTGTCTCCCCTCTCTTCGACGGTCGCCGCCGCCGTCACCTCTCTCTTCCACGGCAGCCGCAATCGTCGTTCTCTTTCTCGGCCGTTGCCACGCGCCGTTCTCTTCCTCTAGTTTATTAAGTTTTGTTTATTTCCTTCCCTCTCACATTAATGAAATATATGGAGGGAAATTTCTCTCCATAAAATTGTGCACAAAACAAATTAAAATATATATATTAATATAATTTTTGAATAAAAATAACGATCGCACGTTTTTTCAGTCGCATGCATTGCACTAGCTAGCTCTATCTTTTTTGCTCGGGAGCATAAATAAATTTGTCAGCGCACACATTTTTTGCTCGGGAGCTATCGTTTTAATGAAAATATATGTCATATATATATAGGCAATTGTTAACCGCACCCTAGTTTTGGCTATCCGCAACCTTTTTATATAAATTATTACGTGTTTTTTAGAAATACGCCTTGTACAAGCATTTTTAGGAAAAGTGTTCAACACAAAAGTTGTAGATATCGTCGAGATCTACAACTTTTGTGTTGAACACTTTTGCTAAAAATGCACGCACAAGACGTATTGCCGCCGGAATTGAAACATGGGCGTAACTATATATATAACGATTTTTTGGAAATACGCATTGTGCATGCATTTTTAGGAAAAATGTTCAACACGAAAGTTGTAGATCTCGACGATATCTACAACTTTCCTGTTGAACACTTTTCCTAAAAATGCTTGTACAAGGCCTATATCCAAAATAACGCGTAATAATTCATATAAATCATGAGTTGCGGATAGCCAAAATTGGGGTGCGGTTAACAATTGCTTTTTTGATTGATGGATGACACGCGCTTTAATTTAATGAAAATAAAGGTGTAATGAAATTCATAAAAACATGTCAAATCAATTCATAAATACAACACGTTGTTCAATAAAATTTACTTTTTACATAAGATTTATGTTTTTTTTAAAATAAGAATTACCCCCACTCAATTTAGTCCGCTCTCAGGAGCTCGATCAACTGACAGTGCACATGAGGCCCATGTTCCCCGCTCGACAATACCCCCGCCTCGACATTGCCCGACAGTGCACATGAGCTTTAAATAAGATTTATGTATTTTTAAATAAGGTTTATCCGCTTATGTATTTTTTAAAAGTAAGAATTACGTACCCCGCTCAATTTCATCCGCTCTCAGAAGCTCGATCAACTGAATAAAAAATAATTGAATATTAATTTAATTATCTCACCGGACACACACACACACACACACACATACAAACACAGACACGCAAACACAAACACAAATACAGTCACAGACATAGATACAAACTGACATAGACACGAACATAGTGAAACACAAACACGCATAGACACGCAAGCAAAGACACAAACACGCACAAACACACAGACACAGACACAGACTGGGGTGTAACACACATAGATACGCAAACACAGACACACACAAGCACAGACAAACATGCATAGACAGACAAACACTCACACACAACCCAAATACACAGACACAGACAAGCACGTGTACATACAGACATTGATACATAGACACAAACACATGGACACAGAAACAGACTTGTATAGATACATGGACACATGCACAGACACATGGACCGACACACATACGTACGTACACAGACACAGACACATACATACACAAACACATGGACACAAACACAAACACATGGACCGACACATATACGTACACAGACATTCAAATACACAGACACAGACACACACACACACACACACACACATTTACGCCATGACACACACACACACAAACACCAAAGACAGACACACAGACATTTGTATACACACACACACAAACACACAAACAAAGACACACACAGACACAGACACATGCATATACATGTAAACACACAGACACACATACATACAGATACATACACAGACATGCACAAGCAAATATAGATTACGCACAGACACAGACACAGACCCCATGCAACATGCACACACACACACACACATATGCACAATCTCGATTTTGAGTCGAGCTCGAGTTCAATGAGCTCAATCTCGATTTTGAGTCGAGCTCGAGTTCGTTGAGATGGAGCTCGATTACTACTCGAGCTTCAGCTCAGATATTTTTGATCCTGATGGCGCGCGAGCCATCTCTCGAGATCGAGCAAAAAATAGTCACATATAGAATGTTGAGTCAACATATCAAATTATGTAATAAACTTGCATAAATGACCCCATTTAAAATTACGCAAATATTTGGGTACATATGCGCACCTCTCGGAGGTGCGCGAGCAGATTCGACCGTAGGATTGTGAGATCCCACGGTGGATAAAGCAATATAAAAGAAGTATTTCAGATGTTTTTGTGGGAGATGCATCTCGACCATTGATCGCGAAATCCTACGATCCCGCACCTCCCAAATTTGATGCGCATACTTACTTAAATATTTATCTTAAAACTATGAGTTGAATTATTTGGAGGGAAATTTCCCTCCATAAACATATATTCTCTAACCCCCATCCCGTCCTTGATCTTGAAGCATATTCTCGAAACCCTCGACCCCCATCCTGTCCTTGATCGCGGCTCGCTTCTTCCTCCTGCGAATCGGCACGACTGCTCACGATACCCTCTCCGGCGTCTCTTCTCATGCATTTTTCTTGATCCAGTAGTGTTCTTGATCCAGCGTTCTTCATCATCTCCTTGAGGTATACCTAAACTCGTAGAGTGAAAATGTCTGTGTAAGTGTGTGTGAGCGTTCTTCAGTCACTGAACGCATGGATTAGGGGTGCGGATATATGGATTAGGGGTGCGAATATGCGTTTTTCTTTCTCCGTAGAACTCATCGGAAAATCGCCATTTCCGTATAGAATACGAAACTAGAACGCGGTAAGCTTCCAAACCTGGAGAGAGGAGGTTTACTAGAAAAAATATGTAGAGGGATGGGAAATGAGTGTAATACTGAGATTCAAAATATTTCTTATGAAATTTTATGATTATTTCTTATATCTGATGTTGTTTCTGTGTTAATTTTTTTTGAATTCTATTTTGGCTGCAAGTTTTGGAGGAGCAAACATTTATCCTGTAGCTTGGGAGGATAAAAAACATCCCGGAGAATCTCGTTTTCCTGCTCAGGTACCTTATATTGGATTCATATATAAACCTAATTCATGCAATTTCTATGGGGGAGATTTGCTGCTTTGTTATAGAGTTGGAAATGTACAAATGATTCCAGTAAATGTTTGGAGAAATTCTTGTGCACACGGTTGTGCTCAGCACTGGATACGCTTGTCGTATAAATTAAAGGCCATCCGAACCCGTGAAGTCCTTCCGTTTACGCGACTTAAAAATGAAAACCTGCGTGCAAGACGAGTCTTCAATGTTTTTGACTTCTGATTCAGCGTATATAAATTTTTTTGCAAGGTTTAGGGATCGCTACTATTGGATTCAATTGGTGCAATCAGCTACATTCTGAGTGCATATTTGATTTGGTTTGAATCATATGCATAGGTTTTTAATGTGAATAGCTTCAATAATGATCTCTATATTACCAAAATTAAGGAATGGAGAGGTTTTAAATAATTCACCATGCACTATTTTGCATCAAATGCTGAAGAACACTTGCAATATTTCTATAAAATGAGAGACAACACTTCCATTAATTAAAAAATGTCATGCTCTCTAATATTAATGGCAGGAGCGTGATGTAAGAAATATTTTGCAAACTCTAAAAATATGTTAACTAAAAATCAATATTATTTTTCTAGTTTTTTGTAACCACGTGCTTACTGTGAGTGTGATTTGGGCACAAATGTTGTATTCTCTAATCTTCTACTTTCTTTTGTGTTCTTCCAGTTTTTATTTGTATGTACTAGTTTTTTATCTTCATGATATTGTCTTATCCCATTCTTTTTTTGTTAGCTATGGATAAAAGCTGGATTTATGAACCAGATAGATTCAGTTCTACCTATACTAGAGGCGTGGATTTATTTTTAGAGTTTGCACGGGAAAATGCTATTTACTTTGAAGATAAAATTCTTTGCCCATGCAATGTATGTCGAAACACTAAAACAAAGAGCCTCATTGAAGTTAAAGCAGACTTGCATTTGAAAGGGTTTTACAAATATTATAAGGAGTGGACACATCATGGAGAAGCTAAACTGACTAGTTCTTTTGTGATCAGTTCGAATAGTAACAATAGTGGACCTTCTCAAAGTCATGAAAGTAACGATGATATTGAAGCCATTGATGATTTAGTTGATTTGATACATGAGATTGGAGATGCAGAACTTCCAGAACATTCTGACGAAGATAGTACGGGAACTTTTCAAGTCTATTATGTAATGTCAGACGTGAACTATACCCGGGTTGCAAAAAATACTCTTTGTTAGCATTCATTGTTAAACTGCTGCATATCAAAGTAATGAACAAGATGTCAGATAAGTCAGTTAACATGCTTCTTGAATTGTTAAAGGACGTGATGCCAGAAGGTAATCTTATTCCAAAATCTGTTTACTGGGCTAGGAAACTTCTTTCTGGTATAGGTTTGGGCTATAAGAAGATAGACGCATGTAGACATGATTGTGCACTATTTTGGAAAGAGAACAAGAAGAAAGATGTGTGTCCTGTGTGTGAAGAACCACGTTGGACATATAATGAAGGAAAAGGAAAATTAATTGCTCAAAAGGTTTTGTGGCATTTCCCCTTAACACCAAGGATACAAAGACTTTATATGTCTTCTAAAACAGCAGCTGACATGAGGTGGCTTACTGAGAAGCATATAGAGATAGAAGGTACATTGAGTCATCCGGTAGATTCACTTGCATGCAAGAGTTTTGATGCACACTATCCTAATTTTGCTGCAGATCCACGCAATGTTAGGCTTGGATTGGCTACTGATGGGTTCAATCCGTTTGGAAATATGAGTACTTCTTATAGTATGTGTCCAGTTGTGCTAATTCCATATAATATGTCGTTATACAAAGGTATGAAAGATGTTTCTTATGATGTCATTATTAATTCCTGGCCCACGTGCGCCTGGAAAAGATATTGATGTTTATCTTAGACCGCTGATAGAAGAATTAAAAGAATTATGGAATGGTGTTGAGACTTATGACACATACACCAAAGAGATTTTTAAAATTCATGCTGCTCTTATGTGGACAATCAATGATTTTCCAGCTCTTAGTAATTTATTTGGGTGGAACATAAAGGGTTACGGGGCATGCCCAACTTGTTTATATGATACAGATTCTAAAAGAATTCGAAGTAAGATATGCTACATGGGACATCGTCGTTATCTACATAATGATCACCCTTATCGAAGGAGTAAATTGTTCGATGGAAAGTCAGAAAGACATTCAAAACCAAGGGAGTGGAGTGGCGCACAATTGCTTTCAGATTTAACCAAACTCGAACATAACTTTGATAAATTTGGAAAACACCCAAACAAGCGGAAGAGGAAGCGCAACAATGAAGAAGGGAATTGGGTAAAGAGAAGCATCTTCTTTGAACTACCTTACTGGCATAAGCTTTTGATACGACACAACATTGATGTAATGCATGTTGAAAAAAATATTTGTGATAGTGTTTTGGGCACATTGATGAACATTGATGGAAAAAACAAAGATACGGAAAAAGCGCGAGAAGATTTGCGATACCTTAACATCCGGAAGGAGTTACACTTGATTAGAAATGGAAGTACCATAATAAAACCTCAAGCATGTTATAATCTATCTTCCGATGAGAAAAAAGGTTTTGCAATTTTTTAAAAAATGTCAAGTTTCCAGATGGCTATGCGTCAAATATTTCAAGATGCGTAAAGGATGGGAAGATTTATGGACTTAAATCTCATGATTGTCATGTTCTACTACAACGGTTAATTGCTATTGGCATTCGTGGGTTTCTACGCGTAGATGTCGTTGAGGCACTATACGAGCTAGGAGATTTTTTTAAAATTGTATGCTCAAAGACACTAAAGGTAGAGCATATCGAGAAGTTGGAGAGTAATATCCCAATTATTTTGTGCAAATTGGAGAGAATATTCCCTCCAGCATTTTTTGATGTAATGATTCACTTGGCTATTCACCTTCCGAAAGAGGCAAAGATAGCTGGCCCAGTTCACTCACATTGGATGTACCCGATTGAAAGGTACTTGTTTTTTATGCATTTATACTTTATTATCTTATATAGCATAAATGAACAATTTTGTTATTATGATCATTGAGTTTTCCCTTTAGGTTTCTTAAATCTCTTAAAGGATATGTACGTAATAATGCTCGTCCAGAGGGTTCTATTGCTGAAGGATATATTGTAAAAGAGTCTTTGACATTTGTGTCAATGTACCTAAATGAAATAGAAACAAGGTTCAATAAAGAAAATAGAAATGAAGATTCAGTGGAGCATCAACAAGAGTGTGAATTGTCGGTTTTGCATCAAAAGTGAGACCCTTTGGACCTCTTCGCCGTTGCAAAGCACTTTCTAAAAAAAGATCTAGATGCAGCTCATAACTTCATATTAAACAATTGTAGCGAAGTAGATGATTTTTGAAGGTTCGATTCATGAAAGAGCTCAATTTCCTTACTTAATTTGTAACAAATTTTAATGTACTTTTTTTAAATAGTAAGCACATGGAGGAGCTTAAAAGGGACGAAAATGAAAGAAACATTGACAAAACTCATCAAGAGCAGTTTCATTATTGGTTTCAAGCTCATGTAAGCTCCAAATACGAAGATACCCTTGAAGATTGTTAATTTATTGTATCATCTATCTAATTAGCTTCCTATTGTATTTTGTATAGATAAATAGAGTGCATCAAACAAACTCGAGCGAAGTCTCCAAAGAATTATGGGCATTGGCAAATGGTCCACAATCATACTTAACAAAATTTTACTCTGGTTGTATTGTTAATGAAGTACGATTTCATACACATGATCCAGATGATCGCCGAACAACACAAAATAGTGGTTTACTTGTTGTGGGGGAACATCAAAATATCTTGGTAGAGTTTTATGGAGTATTAATTAGGGTATTTGAATTGACATATCTTCATGGATATAAAGTAGTATTATTTTGGTGTGAGTGGTTTGACACTGGTGGGAAGAAGACTATGCATAAAGATAAATATTTTTTGAGCATCGACATAACTTCTCGTTGTTGTGAAGATGATCCATTCGTTCTTCCAAACCAAGTGCAACAAGTGTTCTATGTCGATGACACAAAACTCGGCGATCCTTGGAAAATTGCACAACTTGTATGTCATAGACACCTTTGGGACATAGAGGAACACGCTGACCTAGAAGTGGAGGAGATGCATGATAACATAGTTCAAAAACACGAGTCCTCAGAAACTGAATTAATATATGCTACCGAAGATCAAAACTTGCAATTCCTAGGAAGAGATGTTATAGAACCTGATATTATAAATATTGAAGTTCCAACTAGAATCCACGAAGAGGAAGGAATTAATAATATTGTTGATGGAGATGAGTCAATAGATGAGGATGATGAAACACTAGTGCAATATTGTGACGACAGTGATCATAACATGTAAAGCTAATCCAAACGGTACGTTAAGTTTTTTCTTATTCATTAGATCGAAACTGTAATGCAAATCTTCCTTTTTATGATTTCTCTAAATAATTTAATGTGATGTTTAACGTTTGCATCTTATTTAATTCGCAGTAATATGCCTCCAAAAAATGTTATTCTACGGCGCCCTACGACAAGGAGCAGAAAACGACTACTTGTTGCTGAAAAACCAACAAATACTGAGGTTGTTGAAATGTCACCTACACCAAATACACCTTCACCTACACCAACTACACCTTCAGCTAATCTGCAGAAATCACAAAGTGGATCATTTGCCACCATTAATGATGATGATACCACTATTAATGAAGGAAATGATGAAAGCACAATATAGGGTTCTGATAATAGTAGTAAGTATACCTTATTTTATCTCACAAGTTTGTATCATTTACTTGAATCATATATTTATTAAGGGTTTTTAATTATGCAGTGGGAAGCTCATCTATAAGAAGAGGTCGTGGGGTGACCACCGGAAAGTCGATTGAGAAAGCAATACTAGAAAATGTATGCTTTATTTAGGTATATTAAAACTTACACACACTTACTATATGTTAACATACTTTTATTTGTTTCGTTAGGACAAGAAACTACTTGAGATTGAGTTTCCTGAAGATTTTAAGAAGCCGCATCGCTATGCAAAGCACCTTGCAAATGGTATAGGTGTTACTGTAAGACACAGTGCGGGTTTGGATTTTTTGAACCCATGGAGTGAATTGGGGGAAGAGCTGAAACTTACTTTATATGCTGTATTAGGTGTAAGTAATTAATATTTATATACCATATATGTGAATTTGTTTGGAATAACCAAATAATTTAATCTTTTGTAGCAATGGTTTGTGATAAAGAATTGGGAAACAGATAAAAGTGTGCAAGAGTTCATGGAGGAGATGTTTCAACGTAGCTACACACATTGGAGAGGAAGATTATCTGCAAGGCATAGAGAGTATATCGTGGCAGGAAAGAATCCAAGAGCTAGTAGCCCATTTGAGTGGATCTCAATCGAGAATTAGTGTCAGTTGTGCGATCTCTTTGAAAGTGAGACTTTTAAGGTGAATGTGACTACTTAAGTAAATTCTGTTTAATACATATGTTATTAATCAAACATTCAATGACTAAAATCCAATACTTTTGTTTGCTTGCAGAAAAGGTCCAAGACAAATGTTGATAATAGATCACACATGTCGTTTACTGATACGTCGGGTTCTAAATCCTACCATTCCCGACTGCTGGAAATGGTAATGCAATAATTACATGTGAGTTATTGATTACTATGACATATTCTCAAATATTTTTTTGATATATAGGTTAATCAAAGCCCGGTTGAGAACTTTGCGAACACCCATAAGAAGAATGGGGTGTTTGTCAGCGAGAAAGCAGAAGCGGCATACGTAAGTCAAAATATATTTGAAACTTTCGCAAAATTGATTGATAACATACGTTTCTATTATAACACTATATTTTACAGCGTGAAATGGAAAGGCTGAGGACAACAACAGATTCTGACAATGATCTCATAAGCTCTGAGAGAGAAATTATAAAGACTGCACTTGGAAACAAGTCTGGTTATGACAAAGGGCTAGGCTATGGTGTTGTGCCTTCAAAACGAATGAAGAAGACATTGAATGTGACTACTCAGTTGAAAGAGAAGTTGAATGTAGCGGAAGAAGAATTGCGCGATGCCACGACTCGTCTAACAGCACAAACAGAGCTTATAGATAAACAGGAAGCTTTGATTCAAACACACAATGCAGAGATTGCAGGATTAAAGGAGGAGCAAAATGAGCTGAAAGAGCAGCTGGCATTCGTTCTGCAAAAATTTGGGGCAATTCCTTTACTTTGATGCGCACACCATTTACTTTTTGGTGCAATTTTTTGTTGTCAAATGGTTTATGACTGTTAGTATTTTAGTTTACTGCTTTGTGACTATTTCATTACTTTTGCTTGGTTTATGACTGTTAGTATTTTGGTTCCAAGTTTGGGAACCTGCTTGGTTTGTTGGCTTGGATGATTCTATTTTGCCGATTATGTACTGATTAGTAGGTTTTGTTAGTGGGGTGTTAGACTATTTGGCATTTTGTTGCTGGGTATGTATTGCAGGTCTTGCTTTGGCCTGAACAGTTTCTCCAGGTATGCATATTGTATTTGTTTTCACTGCATGGTGTTGTGGTTGTGCACTAAATTTTCTATTTTTGGCCAATGATGGTTATGGTTATACACTTATACTTAGCGATTGTTGCCGTCTTTAGACCCGGTAGCTTTCGTGATGGGTTTTAAACACTGCACTTACTGAGGCCACTGGTCTTTATTCATTCTATTCCTGTTATGTCATATGCAGTTTGGGCAAACTGCATGTGTAGTTTGGGCAAACTGCATGTGCAGTTTGGGCAAACCGCATGTGATTACCTTGATTTGAATAAATTTTTCTGAGATTATGCTGTTGTTGATGAATATGTTTGTGGATAAGTTGATCTGTTGTACTGGCATGATTAATAATCTGATTTAATTTACTAATGTGTAGCTTTATGATTAAAACAAGAGGAGGAATTTCTGCTACTGCAGTTTTTTGAAACTATAGCTGCAGTTTGGATAAACTGCAAGCTCTTAATTGGGCATTGGAAGGATCTCTTAATTGCTGTAGTTTGTGGCTTAAGTGGCTGCTGTAGTTTGTATTTTACACAGGGATTTCAGTGATAATGTTGGGTGTGTTTTATGGCTAATGTTATGGGGCTTAAAACATGTGTTAAGGAGTTATTTAGGTGCAGTTTTTCAGTATTTACGGTGGCTGGGTGTTTTCAAATATAAATGTGGGGCTTTTGCACTCCTAGTTGGTGGTTGAAACAAAAGTTATATCTTCTCAATATTCCGGCAAAGGTTATTTGAATCAAAAGATTTATTATTATTCTCCTCTTTATACTATATGCAATGAGGAGATTGCAAGATTAAAAGAGGGGCAAAATGAGCTGAAAGAGCAGCTGGTTTTTGTTTTGCTGTTGGGTTTGGTTCTCCAGGTATGCATATTGTATTTATTATATATCACAATTTTGGTTCCAAGCTTGGGGATCTACATGGTTTGTTGGCATATATTTTGTAATATCTATCTATTTTGGTGATACTTACTAGTTTCAGTTCAGGTTTTGTTAGATGGCAAGTTTTGTGCCTGGCCTTGTTTGTTTCAGCTATAACATTGGAGTATGCCCTGAAAAATAAATAATAATGGACACCAAAGGCAGGTTTTCTGTGCATTCAGCTATGTTTTTGTTTTGCTGTTGGGTTTGGTTCTCCAGGTATGCATATTGTATTTGTTTACACTGCCTAGTGTTGTGGCTGTGCACTAAATTTTCTATTTTTGGCCAATGATGGTTATGGTTATACACTTATACTTAGTGATTGTTGCCGCCTTTAGGCCCGATAGATTTTGTGATGGGTTTTAAACACTGCACTTACTGAGGACACTAGTTTTATTTTAATAAACTTGCATGATAAAACAATTTCTCTATTATCTCCCTGTTTACAACCCAATATTAGGTAGACTAGCTAGTAATCTGAAGTATGAATAAAATAATGCAGTTCTGTGCGTATCTCTGTTTTGGGTTGAATCTTGTATTAGGATTCGTTGGCAAGGTGTCACTTGGAGTAGATTGGAGGTGTCCTCCTTAGGGTAGGCTTATTGTTTTAATTTGATATTTGAGTAGGAGTAAACATCCTCGCAGCATTTTGTGTGTATCTGTATTAAGAAAGATGCAAAATCTATCATTTCAGCAGCATTTGTTTCATTTCGAACATGTTGGGGAGCAGCTGTCTGTGCTCAAACACAATAGGTGCTTATTTTAAGGAATTCATTTGATACTAGTAGGATTAAACTAAGGTTTTGACAAACCCTGTTATATTTCATCATAAAGTCTTTGCTTATCTATTCAAAACTATATTGTATTTAATGCATATCTATTTCATCATAAAGTCTTTGCCTCATTTCTTGTCACATATAATAGACAAACTCTGTTATATTTTCCTTTAGTAAAAAAGGATGGTCGTTTTATGAGCCTTTTGAACAACTTTAATAAGATGGCGCTTCTTGGAATGGGGCTGGGAGAAGACTGGGGGTAGGCTGGAAATGCAATTCAAGGAACTAAATGGGTGTTTCCATATCACATTGCTAAACCGTTTGAGTTTTTTTTTTAAGTTGTCTTCCATGTAATTGTGAGGTCATTTGCACTAATCATTAAAACAATGTATGCGAGCAAGCAACAGAACACATCAAATGCCTCTTTTTTTGTTAACTCATTTTCACTCGGTGTGGTCTATGTTGGGTGCAGGATGAAATCATCAATTCCTTCAATGGTAGAGTTGAAAGCTTCATCACATGACCCCCCATCCAATAGTCTCACAAGGTATTATGAAATCCTTCCACATTCTTCTTTATGTTCATCTTGATTTCTCAATTTCACTAAATGCAGTCTACCTTGGGTGCAGGATTACTTAAGAGCGCCGGTATCAACACTCTACAATTAGGTATTGCACGGATGATCTAAGGGAGGTGGTATCAACACTCTACAAGGAGGTATTGCACATGACATCACCAATTCCTTCAATGTTTCTAACATATTAGTTTTAATCTTATCTAAATACTGAATATCAAATAGTTTGTTCTGAATGTGCATGATATATGAAAGAATTCTAATGTCAATTTTTGTATAAATCATGTCTTAGAGCTTTTATTTTCTATTTTCTTTCAAGTTATTTGTATTGAGTTGTATAGAAATATTTGTCCATTTAGGGGAAAACCCCCTATCATGTCTTTCTTTATAGTTTCTATCCAAGTCATTTTTAGAAATAAATATGCAGCGAGTTTGTAAACTGCAACGAGTTTGCTCCGGATTTAGCAAACTGCAGCAGTGGGTTTACTGCAGCTGCAGATAACTGCAGCTGCAACAAACTGCAGCAGCGGGTTTGCTGCAGCTGCTGCAAATTGCAGCAGCGGGTTCGCTGTAGCTGCAGCAAACTGCAGCAGCAGGTTCACTGTAGTTGCAGCAAACTGCAGTAACCCGCTGCAGCTGCAGCAAACTGCAGCAGCGGGTTCGCTGCAGCTGCAGCAAACTGCAGCAGCGGGTTCGCTGCAGCTACAGCAAACTGCAGCAGCGGGTTCGCTGCAGCGGCAGCAAACTGCAGCGGGTTCGCTGCAGCTGCAGCAAACTGCAGTTTACTGCAGGTGCAGCAAACTCTTCGGTGTGAGTGTTGTGTGTGTAGTTGTACAGAGTGTTGTGTGTGCATTTGTGTTGTGTGTGCAACTGTGAGTAATGTGTGTGCAGCTGCGTTGAGTGCTGTGTTGTGAAGTGCGTGTTATTTTTGTCCAGTGAGTGTGTTGTGTTGTGAACTGGCAGAAGATTGAGTGAGTAACGGAAAAGGAGTAACTAATATTTCATCAGACCTTCATGGGGGTAATATAGCTCAGGAGAGAACAATGATAATTACTAGCATTCACTATTGGCACTTTTGTTGGTTAATTACTCCGGTTTTGTGCTGTATTCAGTATTATTTACTGAATAATGTTTTGCTTCATGTAGTATAGGAATTAATCACTTGATTTGCTTCATGTAGTTTGTTGCAACTGCTGTTATCATTGTATTACTCAAATGAACTTGCATGTTTAGGGTTCTTCAACTACTTATTCAGCTACTTTATTCAATGCTTATGTATTGTAATGATCAAATGAACTATTTTTGTATTAAATTTCATCTAAGTTTTAGTTTTAAACCTTTATGTCTTGTAATGCTTACACATTTTCACATCACACCCATGAATCCTCTTTATATTATCTTTTTGCCCCTTTAAAGTGTTGTTGCCCCCTTTAATAATTGCTCTCTTTTATTTCTAGGGAGTTGGAGCTTGGAGCGAAAAGTGATGGAAGAAGATGCATTAGTCAGAAAGTGTAGAAGTTGATGTGTTTTGTAAAACATCTTGATCTTATTGTTGTTATGTAATATTTTTTTGTTATAGATGAGATGACACTTGTACTCTATCTAGCTACTGCAAGTATTTCAAATTTAATATTTGTAATGCGTTTTCTTTTTATTAATTTGGCATATTTTTTCCCTTCCCGTACTTGATTCAAATTTTATATATGAAAAGTATATTAGTTCTTTAAACCTATAATGATTTCTATTTTTAAATATTTTAATTACAAATTATATATCAATGAGTATAAAATATTATTACATAATATACAACTATATTATACTTTAAATAATATTTCATATTTCTAATAAAATCATGCGTACCCATTTAAATTATGAATTGGCTGTAGAAGAAGAATGGAAAACAAATGTAACGATTTTTTCGTTACTATTGTTTAATCTATTGTAACGAAATAATGTTTATTATACTTTATTGTAACGAAGTTATTTTATTTTTAGTGAGGAAAAAATAAAACATTTGTAACGAAATAGTTTTAATCACAACTAATTTTTTGTAAGGAAAAAATAACATTCGTAACGAAATAATATTTATTATGAACAATTTATTGTGAGGAAGAATCTCTCTTTGGTGAGAAAGTATCTTTTGTTACAATTACTTTATTTGTAACGACATGCATACATTCGTTACAAGAACCTTTAGCGTCGAGCTTTAGAGGAGGACCGTTACTTAAAGTTTTTTTCATTACCAAAGAGTTTTTGTAACGAATTTTGGCACTTATTGTAACGAATTAGGTCCTTACTATAAGTGCAGTTTGTTGTAGTGAGTTATATATAGCAAATAATAACAAAGAAAGAAAGATCCCACGATAAGTTGGGGCATCGAATTAGCGGCATAGTTCGCAGACTGTCAGAGAAAAAGGAAAAGCAAATAAATGAAAAAGGAACTATTACATGATTCAAGGCGGGTGCGAGTGCGAGAAGTATCAATACTGCATCGACCTCCATCGGCCTCATCCTTGCACCCCCCGAGATCAGCGATATGCATGGATAATGGTACGCGCGGACAGCGTGGAGCTCGCGCTGCAGCAGGCGGACTTGGTCCTCTGCCCGCGAGAGGTGCACCCCGGGAGATGTGACCTCGCAGCGGGCATCCATCTGCAGCTCAGCGAGAAGTCTCGCTAGCTCATCATCTATCATGGCGAACCACTCCTCGAAAGACACTCTGTCCTCTTGCGCCTGGTTGTACAGGTCCCGCAGCATGTGCCCGTATTTCTAGAGCATCTCGGTGGTCCGCCGCTTCATCACTTTGGGGTTGAGGAGATCGTCGTCGAAGTCTGCAATCTTGTCTGGTGAGGGCTGGGGTGACATCTCCTTCTATCCAAGGTCCAGCTCGGTGGAGGACTCCCGGACACCTACGAGAATGAGTTTAGCGAAGAAAGAGAGACACAATCTATTAATAATAATTGACCAACCCAACGGGGTCATGTACGCTTTACCAGGGCGCTAGCGAGAGGAGCTCGACTACCCCTGGAAGGCCTCGGTGTAGGACAACGTGACAAATTTCCCCAACCCTGGGGATGGGGAACGTTGCTCGCGATACGAGCATCGGCGGGGAGCACGGTACCAGCACTTTGACGGCCCAGAAGATTGAACCTAGGGGTGGTGATGGTCGCATCCGGTGGGGGCTGCGAGCCCGGTGGGGGCAACGAGCCCAGTGGGGGCTACGAGCCCGTTGGGTATTGCGAGCCCGGAGGGGCTGGCGAACTCGATAGAGTGGTGTGCTGCCCTAGCGCCGCGAGACGGTCCTCTGCAAAGGACATCTTAAAGAATTCAGTCGGGGAATTAGCGAATAAGAGAGTATAGGAATCTTACCAGGCTACAACGAAGGGCACATGTCAATGACGCCCAGGTTGGCAGCTGCCGAGGCATTTCTTCCAGGAGAGGGAGACGAGCACCATCCAGGTTCCTGCTCATAAGAGATCCCATCAAGCGCGCGCTCTGAAAGAGGACATGTCAGCTCAAAAAGAAGGGGGAATGACCTGCGAATTCAAATACCTGCTCAAAAAGGGCAGGGTCGAGTGACGGGTATTTGAGCGAGGATCCTCCCTCCCCGAGGTGTCGCCGCACGGTCTTTGCCATCTTCAATTTGGGAAAGGGCGAAGGAGTCCGCTGGGATGCCCAAGGGGCGAGCCGGGTCATGACGGATTGCTGGTCCTCCCGGGATGCATCTAGACGAGCTTGAGATTCTTCCGAGTTGGGAATTTTGGGTGAGTGCAGTAGCGATTAGTGGGGAAAATGAAGAAAGAAAGGGTGACCCATCACCCAAAGACGTTGGTATTTATAGCGCTGGGGATGGGGCCCACCGAAGATTCCTGCTAGCTCAGCAGCTGTTCGACAAACATGGAGGGTTGGATGTTTCTTCGTGAGCTTAGGGTAATCTTGCAAAGAGAGGGGATTGTGTACAACCCAGTGTTCGCCAAGGGGGTGAAAAGGGAAATTGACTATAGGGAAGTTAAGGAGTACTCGCTGACTCACGGCGAACACCAAGCCAAGGTGAAGCGAGGCGAATTAGAAAGTTGATCTCGCGAATGGCGCATGGCGAGGCGAGACAGCCTGGCATCGCCCTGGGGTACATTTAGCCAGAGCGAGTCAAGTGAGGTGTCGCAGTTCCAGTCTGGCGAGGCGAGTGGGGACTCGCCTCCACTCGCTAGAGGGGATCTCGCGAGCCCAGCTCGCAGGGAGAAAGACGAGTGGCGCCTTCGCGGGCCACTCGCCCAACAAGGGTCTGCAGGTGAATTTACCCTGATACCCTTGGTGGGCTGCCAATAGCCCTCCAGAACAGCGGAGTTTGGCTGTTAGCAGACCAATTTGGTGTGCGTATAGCAAATTCAAAAGGCGGAATTGCGCTATCAGCAGGCCAGTAAAGAAAAGCTATAAATGGACCCTAAAGGGCACCTCTTGGGAGCATTCCAGATCCTTGCTTCTCCTTAGGACGCCTTTGGTTAGCTCCTTCAGCTCTCCAAGGTGCCCGACTTCAGTTTTGGCTTAGGAGGGGAAGCGCTCAAAAGATCTTCCGGGTGTGTGGTGGGACCTCCACGCTGTCGCCAAGGGTCGGTTTTTAGCTCTAAGTCTTTGGTTAGGTTCCTCCATGGGATCAGAAAGTGCTAGCTGCCCCCTTTCAGGGGTCCGAACTCCTCGTTGGGCCGATTCTCGGTTCCAACACTAAGGGCATGACCAAAAATAAAAATAAAAAACATAGAAAAATTAGAAAATTATAGTTAGAAAAGAAAATGTGTAAAAACAAGCTATTTATTCATTAATTTACATATAAAATTCACAAATTTAAATAAAACAATGCAAAAGTTATATAGAAAATACGTATAAATTGATATTCATCAAGAGGACAACACGTGGTAAAAATAAGAGCAGATGACATGGAACTAACTAGCAAGCATGTGCATAAATAAACAACTATAGATAAACTACTATGGGATAAGAGCTATACTAACAATTCTATATATAACTCAAGCAGCGTAAGAGAAATAAGCGAAGAGATGGCAAACAGTAAGCACAATACCCAATTAAGTTAGATAAGAGCAGCTACAAAAGTAACCTTAACTTATATGAATGCTCATATAAACATACAAGTTAAGGGATCAGGCACTAAGTTAAACTTATCGTATAAAAGAGTCCATACTAATTTATATTATGAGATCTTGTTTATGAAATGATGATATGTCATGATGTGCAATGCAATGATGCAACTCACCCATTCAACTATGTACGTACAAACCTTTAGTTCTCACTTTTTAGAGGTAGCTAACCTCTCGGGCACCTCCCGTCGTGGTCAAACAGTGGCAGAGGAGCGGGCGTCCCCTCACCTAGATGGGTATAACACCCTACCAGTCCTAGGGCCTAATGTACATGATGGCACCCGTCCTCGGTACTCATGAGCTGCATGCGTACTCATGCTGGACCCAAAGGAACCAGTCCATTATTTGGCAGGGTAGGGTTTAGGGAATCCGTCCTGTTAGACCCGCAGAAAAATAACCTGGCCCTTGAACCTCTAGCACTGTCAAGTCAACAAACTAGTACCGATGTGATGATTAAGACAATATCGAAGACCCACAACATTCTATGCTCATGCATTTATGTATCGTCTCTATCATCCGAGCCTCCGACTCGCAGGACCAACCCGTTCGTCATAAATACCGAGCCTACCGCTCGCAAGATTAACCTGTCCTAATATCATAATTTCCCGAGCCTCCAGCTCGCCAGACTATCTAGCCCTTGTGTTGGGAATCTTGTCCACATGATTCCTGATTTGAAGAAGTCATCATGTCAAGAGTACTTCACTTTGTATTTGATCGTACATCTAGTTCATAATCTCAGGAAAATATAAGTACATATCGTCGAGAAGAACAGGCGATATCGTCGACAAAGAATGCTTATCGTCGTGATAATGAGTAAAGCAACCGCCGAGAAGTAGCGTGTTCATCAATCGCTGAGACGTGGTGAGATCATCGAACGAAGAATGGCGATCGTCGAACGAAGGATGACAAGTTCATCGATCGCAGAAAGTTGTTCGTCGAATTCAGAAGAATCAAAAATATAGAAGGAAGGAATGTCGTCGAGAAGATGTAGTATCGTCGACATCAACAAAGTGGCCATACTGTCAAGAAGAACAGACATCGTCATGAAGAAGGCATGTCGTCGAGTAAACAACATGATTATGACAACATATTGCAAGAAAGAGGATCTCAGCGACACAGTCAGAAATGGCATATCGTCGTATATGAAGAATAGTCAGGATGTCTCGTATTGTCGTGATACCAGCATCAGAGGTAGAAGAAGGAAGACATGAATGTCTACCAAAGTTCATGGCATCGACAAAGGCCTGTCGTCGATATATTATCCATGTCGTCATAACAATGGAAATATCGTCGAGACAGATTCAAATCGTGCGGACGTACTGCCAGCAGTTAATGCTGCCGCCTGATTGTCCAATCATTGTGTGCACTTAAATAATCGAGGTATTAGCGCGTACTCTAAAAGAAATAAAGATATCATTGCGTGCTAAACAGGAATGGAGGTCTGACACATAAAGAAACTTTTTAGAAGACCGTTGGGAGACATCGCAGACTTATTAAAAGGATACATGAGGTTGCCAGAAAAGGAAAATCATCAAGAAAGAACTTGCGCACATAGCGAATCGAAAAACACAAGCACCGCAAGAAAGAAAGAGAAAACGAAGGGGCAGTCATCTTCATCGACTGCTAAGAAGCCAATCCTCATTTGGCTAAGAAAAGATTTGAAGAAGAACCGTGCGCTCAAGATCTGATTCAGAACAATCTTCTTCAATCTTAAGGAGCCGATCTTCAACAGGATAAAGGTGTCGATCTTCATCCGACAGAAGAAATATTTTATTATTGTATTTTCTTGTAAGGCTTGCGGGCCAAATTGTCTAGCTTGAGTGTTGGAGAGCTGTGAGGCTTGAGGGCCAGGGCAGTGCACTTGCGGGTGCGACTTGTCGAGCTTGAGGGCTCGGGTGCAGTAGGGGCTTGCGGGCCTAGTCTGTATGCATAGGACTTGCGGGTCTGTGTTGTGTTGGGCTTGAGGGCATGAGTGTCGAGCTTGCGGGCTCGGGGGCAGTAAGGGCTTGAGGGCTTAGGCTGTTGGGACTTGCGGGTCCGTGTTGTAAGGCTTGAGGGCCTGAAGATTTTAGTGGAGTTTACTGAACCTAGTACACTGCTGGGTAGGCGTAGAGGGAAAGAGGACTACTTAAGACACCCCGTCTTGAGGAACCTCTATAGATCTTGTGTCGTCTGGTGTGACTTATTTGTGTGTTAATTTTGTGCATTGCTTGAATCTTGATAACTCATACTAATAGTTCAAAAAGTACCAAGATCACCTGACACCCCTCCTCTAGGTGAACGTTCCATCACCAACAAGTGGTATCAGAGCGAGGTTGATCAAAAGGAGACTTAACAGTCCGATCTAGATCAGGAATGACTCACCATGGCCGGTGGAGATCCGAATCGCGAAATGAGAGCCATTAAGCTTCCCATCTGCACAAAAGAGAATTTCCCCATTTGGAAGGAAAGAGTAAGACTCTTTATGGAGGCAGCTGACCCAAGAATCTACCTGACAATCAAGCAGGGTCCCTTCATCCCTACCACTGCCTCCACTATTGATCCAACCAGGCAGGTGATAAAGAAATATGAAGACATGACCAAGGATGAGCTGGCCTTGGCAGGTCTAGACAAGAGGGCACAAAACGTCATTGTAAGTGCCATAGATGACTCAACCCTCCAAAATCTAATTCACTGCAAAACGGATAAGGAGATGTGGGACTCCTTGATCGTATACATGGAGGGTACTGAAGAGGTAATGGATGACAGGAAATCTCTCCTCAACCAGGAATATGAAGCCTTCAAACAAGGCAAGAATGAAACAATTACCAACTGCTATGAGAGATTTTTCAAGATCGTGAATGGAATGAGAAACTACGACCGAGAGTTCACAAACTCTGATCTAAATGACAAATTTCTCAGATCCCTCACAAAGGAATGGGATATCAAGATATGTGCCATCAGAGAGATGGGCCAACTGGGCAACATGGAGCCCAATAACCTATACGGTAAGCTGCTGTCTCATGAACTTCAGCTTAATACAAGAAAGGATGAAGAAGAAGAAAGCTCAAAGGTGAGCTTAAGAGAAAGATCGATGGCTCTAAAGGCTGAGAGCACCAGAAGATTCAAGGGCAAGACCTCTGCTTCTCAGAATAGAACTGAGAACAGTGAGGAATCAGAAGCCAGCTCCTCTGACTCTGATGATACTGATAGAGAGGTGGCCCTCCTCTCAAAACAATTCAGAAAGCTGCTACACAGAAGGAGGAGGGACAACAGCAGAAGCTCCTCCTTAAGCTCCAGAAGATCTGACTATCGGGACAGATCCAGGGCTCCCAGGGAGGACAGGTATAAATCCAACTCCAGTAGATATGATTTAAATAATACTGTTTGTTATTCTTGCAGCAAAACAGGTCACATGGCTGCAGACTGCCCCTCCAAGAAAAAGGAGTCAAGGAACCGCGAAGAGAGAAGAAGCTCTAGGAATAAGAGAACCTCTGAAAAGGGGTTTGTGGCAAAGAAGACCAAAACGTTGAGTGACTCTGACTCAAGCTCCTCTGGACTGAGGATGAAGCACTCATTGGACTGATGGCCATCAATGAAGGAAACCAGGATGACAACTCTCCTGGAAAGGTAAAACACAAAACTTCTCTATCTGCCTCTGATTCTGGATCAGTGGCAGATTCTTTGCATGATGATGAGGAGGTGCCTGCTGCCAACAACATAGCCTCAAGATCTCAGTATGAAGTTGAATCTGAACTAATAAGGCAATATAAAGCCTTATGGAAAGCCTTCAAAAGCAGTAAGAAACTCCTCAAGGTGCAAACCAAGGAGTTAGAATCCTTGAAGCCTGTCCAATCCAAGCTCCAGGAGACAGCTGAGAAGCTAACTTCTATGAGCAAAGAAGTGGACAAGCTTAAGGAAGCCATAAGGCTTAAGAATGCTGAGTTAGGGCAGAAAAACAAGGTCATTGGGGACCTTGAGGAAATGCTGTTGGCCGAGAAGAAACTTGCTTCCAGCTTCTCAATGCCCAAAACTATCCTGCCAGCAACTGACACCTTCTCTGGACAGTTCAGAGCTTGTATCAGTTTCAATCAGGATCCAGTCATGGGCAAAGATCCTGAAGCTAGACCCTCTTACAAGAAGGTGCTGTTAGCAAGTCCTTCAGCCCACAGACCTGCAGCAACAGCAGACAAGAGAATGGGAAAGGCTGTTCCTACAAAGCCTGCTCCCAAGAAGGTGAACCAAAGAGTGGTGAAGCCAATTCCTCCCCCGGCTCACACACATGAGGTTCACCCTAGATCTGTTAGACAAGAAGCCTTCTCTCCTGCTCATCAGCGCTGTCATCCTACTCAGATGATGAAGCAGAAGAGAAGATATAACAGATATGAGTGTTGGTGATGCGGGAAAGTAGGCCACTTTGCATTGGACTGTTGGTTCAACCCAACAGGACTCAATGCAAGGAGAGTGAAGAACCCTCCGAGGTTTGCGATTCCATTCTATCACCCTAACAGAAACCAAGGACCCAATCCCTATTGGGTACCTGAGGGGAAGTGATTTGTTTTGCAGGTAGATCCAAATGCCAACCAATCTCTAATTTGGTATTTGGACAGTGGCTGCTCCAGGCATATGACTGGAGTCAGAAAGTATTTGAAAGAATTCATCCATGTGGAGAATAGACCGACTGCCATCTTTGGAGGTTCAAAAAAGGGAGTGACCAGGGGCTACAGCAACATAAATAATGGGTTAGTTACCATCACAAAGGTAGCTTATCTGGAGGGGTTGAGACACAACCTCATAAGCATAAGTCAGCTTTGTGATCTAGGCTTCGTTATTACTTTCCACAAGGACAAGTGTCTAATTAAGAAGTCCTCAGATTCTGAGACTACCTTAACTGGCACTCGGAGTGGGAACATTTATTGTTTAAATTTCTTTAATATAAATTCTTCCATGCCCATATGTCTTGTAGCTGATGGCAAAGAGGCTCTATGTATACAATGGCACAAGAGACTTGCGCACATCAATTATAAGACAATAGGCAAGCTTTTCTCACAAAACCTGGTCAGAAATGGACCTAACATTAAGTGCATCAAAGATGGTCCTTGTCAAGCCTCCAACTTGGAAAGCAGACTAGGACTAGCTTTAAAAGCATCTCTAACAAAGAGTCCACAAGGTGCTTATTTTTACCGCACATGGATTTATTTGGTCCCATGTCAGTTCATAGCTTAGGAGGGAATGCATACACCCTTGTAGTTGTTGATGACTACTCAAGGTTCACTTGGGTATTCTTCCTCAAAAAGAAATTAGATACCCTCGATATCTTGAAGAATTTTGTCAGGCAGATCCAGAATGAGATGAGTTGTACTGTGGTCAAATTCAGAAGTGACCATGGGATAGAATTTCAGTCAGGGGCCATGACAAAATTCTGCCAAGACCTAGGTATCTCCTAAGAATTCTCCTCCCCCATAACTCCTCAACAGAGTGGGGTTGCTGAAAGGAAGAACAGAACCTTAATAGAGGCTAGCAGGACAATGCTAAGTGACTCCTCATTACCAGAATACTTCTGGGCAGAGGCTGTCAACACTGCTTGTCATGTGATAAACAGGGCCTCTATCATCAAAAACCACAAGAAAACTCCCTATGAGCTAATGAAGGGCAGAAAAACAACTCTATCCTACTTTAGGATCTTTGGTAGCAAATGCTATGTCCTTAATAATGGGAAATCCTAACTAACTAAGTTTGCTAAGAAAAGCTGTGAAGGTATTTTTGTTGGATATAGCTCCTACAGCCGGGCATACAGAGTATAAAACCTCAATACCCAAACCGTGGAAGAATCTGTTCATGTTGTATTTGATGAGACTAGCCTTATCCATAAGGGTGGTCTAGTTCTCCAGTGAATGCAGGTACAGTGGAAAGATTAGAGAAGCTATCCATTGAAGACAATGCCGACACCTCATTCAACAACAAGAATCAGCCAGTGATGGTTGAAATAGAGGTAGAACCTGCAGAAGATATAGAAACGGTAGAAGAATTGCGGCCTGCAGAAGTAGGTCCTGCAGAAATACCCAGAACACTTCCAACTGCCTTAAGACAAGTAAGAGATCATCCCCAAGAGCAGATAATAGGAAATGTCAACCAAGGGGTGCTGACAAGGAGTAGAGCTGCAAATCAAGTATTGTACCTGAGTTTTCTCTCTCAAATTGAACCCAAGAAATTTGAGGAAGCAAATCAGGATCCATTTTGGATTGCTGCAATGCAGGAGGAACTGAACCAATTTAAAAGATACAAAGTATGGAAATTGGTTCCAAGACCCCAAGGGCACAACATCATAGGAACTAAATGGGTCTACTGGAACAAGTTGGATGAAAATGGAATCATCACCAAGAATAAAGCAAGACTAGTGGCAAAAGGCTACAGACAAGAGGAGGGGATAAATTTTGATCAGACATTCGCTCCAGTAGCCAGACTGGAAGCAATAAGACTGTTCCTCGCCTATGCAGCATACAAAGGTTTCAAGGTCTACCAAATGGATGTGAAGTCAGCCTTCCTAAATGGTGACCTCAAAGAGGAAGTATATGTAGAGCAGCCTTCAGGTTTTGTCGACTCTACTTATCCTAATTATGTTTACTTTCTTAGAAAAGCTCTTTATGGCCTAAAGCAGGCACCTAGGGCCTGATATGACACTTTGTCAAGCTTTCTAATTGAGAATAAGTTCTCAAGGGGAAAGATTGATAAGACATTGTTCCTAAGGGAAGTGAAGGGCAAGATCTTGCTAGTGCAGATCTATGTAGATGACATCATCTTTGGCTCTACAGATAACAATCTCTGCAAAAAGTTTGCCAACTTGATGCAGGAAAGTTTGAGATGAGCAGTATGGGTGAGCTCAAATACTTCCTAGGTCTCCAAGTGAAACAATCTGTAGATGGGATTTTCATCTCTCAGACCAAATTCACTAGGGAGCTAGTCAAGAAATTTGGATTGGAGAGTGCTTCTTCAATGAAAACTCCAATGGGAACCAATGTGTCTCTGGACAAGGATGAGAAGGGCATACCCTTTGATGAAACCAAGTAAAGATGCATGATTGGATCCTTGCTCTATCTAACTGCAAGTAGGCCTGACATAGTGTTAACTACATGTGTCTGTGCTAGATATCAGGTGAATCCTAAGGAATCTCACTATGTCTCTGTCAAGAGAATCTTAAGATACCTAAAGGGTACATCAAATCTTGGCCTATGGTACCCTAGGAACAATGAGTGTGAACTGACTGGTTATTCAGATGCAGATTATGCAAGGTGCAAGGAAGATAGAAAGAGTACCTCAGGGACATGCCAATTCCTTGGTGGAAGATTGATTTCCTAGAGCAGTAAGAAGCAGACCAGTGTGTCAATCTCAACAGCAGAATCAGAGTATATCTTTGCTGGGAGCTGCTGTGCCCAACTGCTATGGATTCAACATCAACTTGAAGACTACAATCTAAAGATGACCAAAACACCCCTATTTTGTGACTCTTCCAGTGCTATCTCAATTGCTAAGAACCCTGTATCTCACAGCAGGACTAATCATATTGAGATCAGGTATCACTTCATCAGGGAGCATGTGGAAAATGAAGATATCACCCTTGAATTTGTCCCAACAGACAAACAAGTGGCTGATATATTTACAAAGCCCCTAGATGAAGCTAAGTTTAACTTCTTCAAATTCTAATTAGGAATGTTAAACTTAGAGTAACCCTCAACTTTATTATTTACTAATGCCTTTCTAGATGAGTGGTCTGAAAATCTCACAGGACCTTGAAGAATCATGCCTGAGCAAGGGGGAGCTTGTGCTACTCCTTGGTTAGAAAAGCAGAAGGCAAGAAGTCAGAAAGGGGGAGAAATGGTGCTCAAGAAGACCTCAAAAAGACCTTAAAGGCAGGGGGAGCAAGGAAGAGGCATCAAATCAAGGGGAGCTACAAGCTTGATGCACTCCAAGAGTTCTGCAAAAGATAAGTTAAATCTTTAAACAGTTCCATCTAAGATTATGATATTTAATGTCAAGTGAAAGTAGGCTTGAATTGAGATTCTGACTTCTTTAAATAGGGGGAGATTGTTGGGAATCTTGTCCACATGATTCCTGATTTGAAGAAGTCATCATGTCAAGAGTACTTCACTTTGTATTTGATCGTACATCTAGTTCATAATCTCAGGAAAATATAAGTGCATATCATCGAGAAGAACAGGCGATATCGTCGACAAAGAATGCTTATCATCGTGATAATGAGTAAAGCAACCACCGAGAAGTAGCGTGTTCGTCGATCGCTGAGACGAGGCGAGATCGTCGAACGAAGAATGGCGATCGTCGAACGAATGATGACAAGTTTGTCGATCGCAAAAAGCTGTTCGTCGAACGCAAAGAAGAATCAAAAATATCAAAGGAAGGAATGTCGTCGAGAAGATGCAGTATCGTCGACATCAACAAAGTGACCATACTGTCAAGAAGACCTGACATCGTCATGAAGAAGACATGTCGTAGAGTAAACAACATGATTACGAAGACATATTGCAAGAAAGAGGATCTCAACGACACAGTCAGAAACAACATATCGTCGTATATGAAGAATCGCCAGGATGTCTCGTATTGTCGTGATACCAGCATCAGAGGCAGAAGAAAGAAGACATGAAGGTCTACCAGAGTTCATGGCATCGACAAAGGCCTGTCGTCGAGATATTATCCATGTCTTCATAACAATGGAAATATCGTCGAGACAGATTCAAATCGTGCAGACGTACTGTCAGCAGTTAATGCCGCCGCCTGATTGTCCAATCAGCGCGTGCACTTAAAGAATTGAGGTATTAGCACGTACTCCAAAAGAAATAAAGATATCAGCGCGTGCTAAAAAGGAATGGAGGTCTGACACATAAAGAAACTTTTTAGAAGACCGTAGGGAGACATCGCAGTCTTATAAAAAGGATACATGATGTTGCCCTAAAAGGAAAATCATCAAGAAAGAACTTGCGCACATAGCGAATCAAAAAACACAAGCGCCGCAAGAAAGAAAGAGAAAAAGAAGGAGCAGTCATCTTCATCGACTGCTAAGAAGCCAATCCTCATCTGGCTAAGAAAAGATTTGAAGAAGAACCGTGCACTCATGATCTGATTCAGAACAATCTTCTTCAACCTTAAGGAGCAGATCTTCAACAGGCTAAAGGTTCCGATCTTCATCCGGCAGAAGAAACATTTTATTATTGTATTTTCTTGTAAGGCTTGCGGGCCAAATTGTCTAGCTTGAGGGTTGGAGAGCTGTGAGGCTTGAGGGCCAGGGCAGTGCACTTGTGGGTGCGACTTGTCGAGCTTGAGGGATCGGGTGCAGTAGGGGCTTGCGGGCCTAGGCTATAGGCACAAGACTTGCGGGTCTGTGTTGTGTTGGGCTTGAGGGCCTGAGTGTCGAGCTTGCGGGCACGGGGGCAGTAAGGGCTTGAGGGCGTAGGCTGTTGGGACTTGCGGGTCTGTGTTGTAAGGCTTGAGGGCCTGAAGATTTTGGCAGAGTTTGCTGAGCCTAGCACACTACTGGGTAGGCGTAGAGGGAAATAGGACTACTCAAGACACCCCGTCTTGAGGAACCTCTATAGATCTTGTGTCGTCTGGTGTGACTTATTTGTGTGTTAATTTTGTGCATTGCTTGAATCTTGATAACGCACACTAATAGATCAAAAAGTACCAATATCACCTAACACCCCCCCCCCCCCTCTAGGTGAACGTTCCATCACCAACACCTTGTACCAATCCGTCCCATATTTGGGACGATGATCATCTTACCAAGTTTTCCTACTGAACTACACTTGTCTATCATTCAGTTGAACTTAGAAGTTTTTGGTGAACATTGGACTTCCCGAGGACTACCCAGTGAAGGGCTCGCAATGGTACTACGAGGTAAGATGGGGTGACATCCCAAACCTCCCTTTCTCAAGATATTTAATCTTATTGGTGGCTACCCATACTTTCCTTTCTCTCTAATTGCTCTGAAATCCTAAGGTGATTTATCACAGACCGGACAGACGATTGTCGGTGTTCAATTGAACATCAACCCTACCTATCCTAGTGACCGACTAATCTTTTCATGTCATCACTCAATCCCTACTTGTTGGTTCCAAATTCAGATATAAATAAAAAACTTATACCTGCTGGTGGGTCAATCCTCACATCTCCTATCATATTATTGTCAAATCCTAAATTGATAGTTTTACTAAATGCACCCTAACTCTTACTTCTAGTATATGTCAATAATGGTTAATACTTTAATCAATATTTGCACACACAAAGGCCGGGGAGCTAATAATTCTATATATGATGATCAGATGCTAAATCAAATAATTTAGTTTTACTATTCACAGACCAGAATGTCCTCAAGTGTGATAACATGACTTAAAAGGGAGAGTACATGATCCTCTAACTAATATGTGCCCAATCTAGTTCCAGAAGTTGTACAGATGTCAAAATTCATATTTCCAATTTTTCATATAATAAAATCATATACGGGTCTATTAAATTATTTCTTTTAAATCTGGTAATAGCGAATTTGAACATGATGCACCATTTATCTAAGAAAAATTCCAGAAACTAGTTATGGTCCAAGATGAAGTTCAGCAGAATTTCATAATTTTTCTCCTTAATACAATTCCAGAAAATCACTTAAATGTCCTAGGGTGCTAATTACAATTTTGTAGGATCTACTAAATTTATTCATCATAATGCTATAAATAAATTTCCAGATGTTCCAATCAACCTAAAATGGATTTCAGCAAAGTTTGGTATTTTTCTAGTAAAAATAATTTATCGATAATGAATAAACCATATTTGTAACCTAATTCCACAATATGAAAGAACTACTGTAAATATTCAGAAAATAAATATAACAAAATTCTCAGATCTTTATCCTAATCACATAAGCTCACTACACCATATCATGCATATGGTAGCGCTCAAAAACCGCTACTGTAGGTGAAAAAACCGCTACTGTAGGTCTATTGTAGCATTTATGATATCCAATGGTAGCGATTATTTCATTTTACAGCAACGGTTACGATACTCTATTGTAGCGTTTATGCTTATATTTGGCAACATTTATGATACTTTATGGTAGCATTTATGCTTATATTTGACAACATTTAAGATACTCTATGGTAGCGTTTATGCTTGCATTTGGCAACATATATGATTTTCTATGGCAGCATTTATGCTTGTATTTGGCAACATTTATGATCTTCTATGCATGATATCGTTTATGCTTGTATTTGATCACAAAATAAATTTCAATAAATTTATTTATTTGCCATTAAATTGAATAAAGAATATAGACAATAATAGATATAAAATCTATTTTGTGAAAAAAATATTTTTATTAATAATAAAAAGGTGGGAGATAGCCCAAACCCCTCAATACAAATCAATGGTGCACTTATCTATATTAAACTCAATATATACATGAAAAAAAAATTTCATAATAAACAATCTGTTCATGAAAATTAATCTCTTTCTTCTTCAAGGGATCGTCCTTGTATTCTTCCTTCTTCGGTGACTCCTTTAATGCCTCCTTCACAGTGCCAGCTCCATACACTTGCTCTCCTGAAGCATCTTTGCGGGTGAGAAACAAAGTTGGAGGGCTAAGAGATCGTTCAATTCAAGTGCCTACATGAATGAGAAACAAATCATTACCACGCAGTATCTTACAAATTTGCTACTTTAGCATAGAAATACATAATCAACAATAATTAATTATCAAGAAAAAAATAACTACAAAATTAAATAGGCGTACACAAGAATAGAACGAAATTAGAAATGGGTATAAGAATAGAAAAATAAAATAAGACATGCGGCTTGCTACCCTTTGAGTATCTGCTACAGTGGCAAACTTCACATGCCAAAAACCACGAAAACTACCATCTTCTTTTGCAGCAAGTTGCACCTCTCCAGCTTTTTTGAAGAACTCAACCCTACATCCATAATGATTTTTATTAATCATGCAAGTATATAGTGAATGGGAAAAAAGGTAAAAAGAAAGATTGGGTAACGTGTGAAAATTGGTGGTAGTGTATATATATGGTAATTTCCTAGAACCTCTCATCCAACTTTGCGCAAGCAAACTGCAGTTGCGCAAACTGCTGCTGGTAGCAGTTTGGTGCTGCAGTTTGCTTGCGCAAACTGCTGCTGGCAGCAGTTTGTTGCTGCTGCAGTTTGCTTGCGCAAACTGCTGCTGGAAGCAGTTTGTTGCTGCTGCAGTTTGCGCAATGCTTGCGCAAACTGATGGCTGCAGTTTGCGCAATGCTTGCGCAAACTGATGGCTGCAGTTTGCGCAAGCAAGCAAACTGCTGCTGCAGTTTGCGCAAACTGCTGCCAGTTTGCTGCTGCAGTTCCGGTCATAAATTGTGTGTGTGCGTGTGCAAGAGACAAAAATCATACAAATCATCCTTTATAGGCTCAGATGGTAAATTTCCAACGAACTGTCGCTTTGTATCTGATTTCTCATTCAAGCTGGCAACACCTTTAGGCTACAATACAGGGAATAAAGATTAGCAAGCAAACATATGAAAATTACCTCAAATTAAGTTGCAAGCATAAATAATATTAAGGATATCAGATATATACATTATGGGTTAAGATTCAAAATTAAAATAAAGTTTTCATCTTCATACAGAAGAAGAATGCAGCAACCCCTTTTCCTTTTTGTAATTATTATTAAATATATATGCATTAATGGTTTAATATCAAATGTCATCATCTTTAAATAACAACTATATATAGCCATCAAGTTTTATTTTGATATGACAACATTGATATAGTGCTAATTACAGGGAACTCTCTTGGGACTCTGCATAATTACAAAAATCTCTCATATATTTGTACAAAAGAATGTAAATAACATTATATTCTAGATAATATTAAGTCAATTCGAACACACACATACATACACATTCAAACACACACACATATATATACAATCACACATATCTATTCAAACACACACACACATACACATACATACATACACATTCAAACACATACACATATATATACAATCACACATATATACCCCCACACATACACATATACATACAATAGCTGAAAAATCCACATATACATTCAAACCTCCACATATAGCTGAAAACATACACATTCAAACCTCCACAAATAGCTGAAAAAATCCAGAAAAGAAAACCTAAATCCAACCATGGGCCCTAGCTGCCATTACAAGAAGAAAGGAGGAGGAGAAGAAGATGCTTACAGTGAGGAGGAGGAGAAGAAGATGCTCTCATGCAGATCTCCAGTCGCTGCTAGGGCCTCCAAGCAGATTGGACCTCCAAGTCACAGCTAGGACCTCCAAGTAGATCTGGAGATCTGGAGAAATAGATCTGGAGATCTCCAGTCGAAATCGCGCCTCTCTGCCTCTACCCTAATTCGTCGCTTCTGGGCAGGATCGGGATCGACGGAGGGAGGACAGCTGGGCTCGCCGAAGGGAGATATGTAGAGACCGGCCACGACGGGCGCGACCTCGCCGGAGGAGGAAGGAGCACCGGACTTTCACCGGAGGAGGAAGAGGCACTGGACTGGTCGCGCGGTATCGGGATGGGAACGGGAGGAGGGGCGGGATCGGGAGGAGGGGCGGGATTGGGAGGGAAGCGATTCGTGAACCGTCATATTAGTAAGGCAGAAATTTAAGGCAATTGTTATTAGCACACCAGTTTTGGTATGATACTCTATGGTAGCGTTTATTTATTTAGAGTTGCGCTTAAAAACGCTACCATAAATAACTTTTGGTAGCGTGTACTAAACTGCTACAAATTAAGCGTTACCAAATGCATGATATGGTGTAGTGCCTCACTCGTCAAGTTCTGTAATTTTCTATTCCATAGTTCAACATTATCAATTAATCAATGTAAACATTAGAATTTGACTTTGTGAAGGAAGTTGGTAATTACTTTGTAATTATATCTAATAAAATTTTTAAAGGTCTATAATGATCCCACAAGTCTAATTACTCAATTCCATAATTTTTCAGTTTCATTTAATTAACATTATTAACTGATTAATGAAAACATCAAAATTCCACTTTGTGAAGGAGGTATCATAAATACTCAACAATAAATTTCATAAAAATTTCCAGAAAATACAAATTGCCTCACAAGTTTAATTACCCAATTTCATGCACCCCTAAATAAATTAATTTACCTAATGGTGGGATAAAGTAGATTGGGGTAAATTGAATAATCAATAAACAATGGACAATAATATTTCTACAAATTCCAGCAAAAATCTACAAACTGCACTCTCACACTTCTAAGTGAATCCCAGAGTTTTATAGCATTTCAGTAAATTTTGACCCTAAAATACTCATTTAAGCTCAATGTGACAAAACAACATAAACCCTAATTTCCTATGATAATCAACCTCAAAGTTCAAGATTTTCGCTGAGATATAATATCTCATAATATCAACTGCATGTTTTAAAGTTCATAGGAATTGACCAAGGGAATATCCATCAATCCTCAAACCATTATTGTGTATACACCTTTTGATCTATCCATTGTTCCTAGGTCTTGCATGTGAATTTCCCTCACATGCATTATCCCAAATGGCCTCAAATTTTTACTAGTGACTACTTATGGTCAAATTAACATGCCACCTATGATTAGGGCCAAATTGAGTTGATTTAACCATGTAAATCTAGACCTATATTATAGTGCCATATGCACACCAAAAATTTCCCCCTTGCATGCATATGGAATTTCTTCACATTCACAAAGCCAATTGGTCCCAAATTTTTACTAGAGGGTTATAGTGACCTAAATTACTATCTATCAAAATTTGGGGTCACTTGGTGTTGTCTAGCCATGTAATATACAAATACTTGATATATCAAATTATTGTAATAGCTATGGGAAGATGTTCTCCAAAAAATACCAATTTTTTTACACTGGTGTAAATAGGCATAATATGCCCATGTGTTGGAACCTTAGCTTTTGATTTGAGTTAGGATCCATCCTTTTGTTAATAAGTCATCTAATAATTCAGATCAATTAAGAAATCTAAGTAAACATAAATTAAATATGATGCGATCGAATCTGAGAATATACTTAAGCATATAAAATAAAAGTTCTCTGCGCTCGACGAATGACTAACGGCGCTCGACAAATAGCGAGACAGCCAGCGCTCGACAAATCCTCATCAGAACAGCGTTCGACAAATGGCGAAATGCGCTCGACGAATTCAGTCAGAGAAATCTCAGCGGCCAGACATTCTCTGAATGACGTGCGACAAACACAACTCAGCCATCTCAGTGGTCTATGAATTCTAAGATAGGGATAATCGCTCAGCACATCAGACGGCGAGCTCAAACAGTCATTTGCCGAGCTGGGATCGACGAATTCCTTTCTGAATTATTTTAATATTCTTTTTACTGTCTCTTAGCCGTTGCAGATCAATCAATGGCATTAGCCATTGCAATTGCTTTAATGAAAAGAAACGGCAGGTTATCCTCTCGAGGAGTCAAAGCATTGATGGAGACCTCAGCTCTTTCCTTCTTCCCAAGAGAAGAATTCAAAATAAGAGTAAAGGTTCTCAGATTATAAAAGGATAGTTACAGAGAAAGCAAGACACAGAACACCCGACAGAAATAAAGAGGAAACTCATTTCTTGTTCTTTATTGCTAACATCTTCCTGCAGATTTAAAATATCCTGAGACACAAATCATAATTACTTGCTCAGGATCATCACTGCAAGAGAAGGAAGAAGTAGTTAAAAGGAGAGGCTCTATCCACAAGCTGTCATCAACTCTAATCAGACAGGGGGAGCCTTCCTCAACATCACTTTCAGATCCATTCAACTCCAAATCAGGATCTTCACGAGTCTTCTTATACAGAGAAGAACAACATAACTTCTGTTTTTCATTTTTACTTTCTTACCCCATCCTGTACAGGGTTATAACTCCCTTCAAAAGTTAATCCGGGTGACAGGGCACCTTAGCAAAAACCTGCAGTTTGGTTAGAGCACCTTATCAACAGCTCACCTGGTGTGAGGTCACCTTATCAACAACCTCCTAGTGGATTCCTACCAGTGGGTAGAAGAGTAGATGTACCCAGTTGAGGGGAACTACTATATATTTTGTGTCATCTGGTTTTGTTTGTTTTTACTTTACTTTTATTGCTGCTGTGCTGTGATTTTTCTTATGCACTGTTAGTGCTTGATTTTATTCATGACCTAGCATACATATATATATATATAACATTACTTTAAAGAAAAACTTAAACAAGATCTTTTAATAAGATAACTAAGAACTAGACCCACCTTTCAATTGGTATCAAAGCAGGTTGATTTGTCACACAGGTTAACACCTGAAATCACAAAGATCACCTAGTTCTTAAATCTTTTTTTTTAAATTTCAAAAAATGACCCAGACCTTTTATTTTCAGATCCACTTGTTTGTAATCTAGATAGATTTACTTTATGGCAAGTTAGAATTAAGATATATGCAAATGCCACAGATGAAGAAACTTACAAATCTATTTTGACAGGACCTCCCCTCATATCATCAAAGGCAGTTACACCTGCATCACCTAGTTTCACGGGTCTCAAGTCTCCTTCGAGAGCAATGAAAGGGCCTGTTTATGTTGGCGCTGATATATCCTCTTCAAAGAAAACTGCCGAAATAAAACGTGAACCTTCTCCCATCTCTTCAACTAACTATATTTTTGATGCAGAACCATCAACAATCTAAGTGAAGAAGAACAAGAAGAAGAACTTAGAGCTAGAGCTTTCTGCATGATGGCCATATATGGAGGCTCATCTCAAATTCCAGATACAGAAATCGAATCGGAAAAGCTTGAGGTAACTGAGGTAACTCCAACGTATAATTTTACCTCTACTCAAGATAAAACTAATTATAAATTAACTTTTACAGATATAATAAAACATAACATAGAAATCAAGGAGTTAATAAACAGAAATCATTTAACTCCTGAAATTAATAAACTAAAAGAAAATTTAAAAATATCAGAAGAAATCTTCCTGAAATACAAATTTGAAAACTCTTCTAAAGAAAAAGAAATTAATCATGATCAACAAAAACCTCCAAATTTATATTTTAATGAAATAAAAAGAATAATATATTTTAAATGCTAAACCTTTCAACTCTAGTAAAATTTAAAGAAACTTCCTAATTAATTATTAATAAGTTTCTCACCATTAAACTCCATCCCAATTCAAACAGCAAATCTAAAATTTACATGGATTGTTTCCATTATAAAAACAATGTTAAGACAAACTTTGTATTCTTACAGACTTCTCCAAGTTAGTTTGAGCATTCTACTGTAGCTGCATTGATCAGAAATGATCATAGCACTGAGTGTGAGTCTCTTTTGATAAAGGGATTCTATGAGAAAGAAGATGTCTGGCAATGTTTTATTTATCTAAAACATTCCTTAGAATTCATTAACAGCTGTAGCAACTCATATATTAAAATCCTTCTAGAACAATAAAATTAACCAAGTGAGAGAGAAAATGAGAAGCTCAAAACCCCAAATAAAATTTAATCTCTCTAAATTACAAAGATTGCTGCAATTGCAAATTTTAACTTCAAGAAATAAGCTGCTGCAATTGAAAATTTTAAAAGCTGTTTAGACTAAAATGAGATTACCAGTCCACTAGTTTTGATCTGGATTAAGGATCCCAACTCAAATAGGGGGAGATTGTTGGAACCTTAGCTTTTGATTTGAGTTAGGATCCATCCTTTTGTTAATAAGTCATCTAATAATTCAGATCAATTAAGAAATCTAAGTAAACATAAATTAAATATGATGCGATCGAATCGGAGAATATACTTAAGCATATAAAATAAAAGTTCTCTGCGCTCGACGAATGACTAACGGCGCTCGACAAATAGCCAGACAACCAGCGTTCGACAAATCATCATCAGAACAGCGTTCGACAAATGGCGAAATGCGCTCGACGAATTCAGTCAAAGAAATCTCAGCGGCCAAACATTCTCTGAACGGCGCTCGACAAACACAACTCAGCCATCTCAGTGGTCTATGAATTCTAAGATAGGGATAATCGCTCAGCACATCAGACGGCGAGCTCAAACAGACATTTGCCGAGCTGGGATCGACGAATTCCTTTCTGAATTATTTTAATATTCTTTTTACTATCTCTTAGCCGTTGCAGATCAATCAATGACATTAGTCGTTGTAATTGCTTTAATGAAAAGAAACGGCAGGTTATCCTATCGAGGAGTCAAAGCATTGATGGAGACCTCATCTCTTTCCTTCTTCCCAAGAGAAGAATTCAAAATAAGAGTAAAGGTTCTCAGATTATAAAAGGACAGTTACAGAGAAAGCAAGACACAGAACACCCGACAGAAATAAAGAGGAAACTCATTTCTTGTTCTTTATTGCTAACATCTTCCTGCAGATTCAAAATATCCTGAGACACAAATCACAATTACTTGCTCAGGATCATCACTGCAAGAGAAGGAAGAAGTAGTTAAAAGGAGAGGCTCTATCCACAAGCTGTCATCAACTCTAATCAGACAGGGGGAGCCTTCCTCAACATCACTTTCAGATCCATTCAACTCCAAATCAGGATCTTCACGAGTCTTCTTATACAGAAAAGAACAATATAACTTCTGTTTTTCATTTTTACTTTCTCACCTCATCCTGTACAGGGTTATAACTCCCTTCAAAAGTTAATCCTGGTGACAGAGCACCTTAGCAAAAACCTGCAGTTTGGTTAGAGCACCTTATCAACAGCTCACCTGGTGTGAGGGCACCTTATCAACAACCTCCTAGTGGATTCCTACCAGTAGGTAGAAGAGTAGATGTACCCAGTTGAGGGGAACTACTATATATTTTGTGTCATCTGGTTTTGTTTGTTTTTACTTTACTTTTATTACTGTTGTGCTGTGATTTTTCTTATGCACTATTAGTGCTTGATTTTATTCCTGACCTAGCATACATATCTATATATATTGCATTACTTTAAAGAAAAACTTAAACAAGATCTTTTAATAAGATAAATAAGAACTAGACCCACCTTTCACCATGGTTAAAATTTCAGCCCTATTCACCCGATGGTTTGAGAGATATTCACAAAATACTCTCTAAAATTATGAAGTAATATTTCCCATACTAGGATATGTTTGCATGATAAACATACTCACATACATATGTCCAATTGACCTAAAATTTTGGCCAGAGACTTTTGTTGTCTTAATTAATCTTGCAGAGAATATTTGGTGGATTAAGTTCATAAAACTCAAAAATCAACACATGCATGGATTTTAAAATATTTTCTAAGACTATAGAAAAATAATGTCCAAAAATTCTCATTTTGATAAGAAGGTGGGTATAGGGTACATGCATGCATGTACCAAATTTCAATTTCACAGCTTCAACCATTTAAGAGATATTCAATTAATATGGACTGTCCCCTCCTAGGGACTAGTCCCACTAAAACTACCCTACAGGGAGCTGTAGGGCACCAAATGGTTTGATTTTAATTCCTAATTAAAGTAAACCTTCAGATCTACAAAAGTTGTCTCTGGACATATTTCCAAAGTTTGCCTCTAAGGGCACCTAATTTCTGTTTGAAGTTAAGATAATATTACAAACAAATTATTTGAATTATATGGTCTGCCAATAACAGATCTATGATCAAAACTGATGCCTGTGATTACGCCTCCTTCCTCGAGCTAAAGGCCGCGATCAGCCCGACCTGGAACATCTTCCAGGTGCTTATCCCTGTGATTGGCCCACCTCTCTGGCCGGCCACCGCCTCTACCACCTTCATTGAGGTGGTGGCTATCGGCCGACAGTAGTTTGGCCGCTGGAGGTGGTGTTTTCTGGCGATCATGCCACCACCCATATATCCAAAAATTTCTATTATTCTCACATAGGATCGGACTCGATTGAGCCCGATTTCTCTCCTAATGGATCTAGGATATTAGCACAAGGAGAGAGGAGGAGAAATCAGACCTTAATGGAGCTTGTCGTTGGGTATTCCTCCGACCGACCATGGATTTTGCTTTCTACGATGAGCTTGACCAAAACCTCAATCCTCCACCATTTTCAGTGATCCAAGGCTCGATTTCCTCTGCTCTCCACCTTCTGAAGCTAATGGTGAAGTTGATTTGGGCTAAGGGTGGCTTAATTCATGGCATCCATTAAGGTGATTTCGACCAAACATAGGATGCTCCTCCTTGCTGCCATTTTGACCACCACTGCTAGAATTTGGCTGGGCATTACTGTTGGAGCTCAATGGAAGGCTTGGGCAGAGGAATAGAGGGCCAAGTGGCCTACATTCCTCAAATTCCTCCTTGTCTTCTCTTAATTTGGGGGGAAAGACCAAAATTACCCACATGCATGTTATTGCATGTTGAATTCAGCGGGTAAGGGAGGTGATGAGTCCAGTTTATATAGTGAATTTCGGACTCATCTGGGCTAGTTTTCATGCACATGCACTTCACTTTAGGCCTATTTTCAGTTCTATTTGATCACGTTGCCCATTTCATTGCTTAGTGCACATTTATGCCCATCTTGGTGTGATTTCATGTATTTCTGTGGTCTAGTATATTTTCATGCAGGTCCAAGGGTTGTGCGACACTCGGGATGGGTTCTGGGGGATTTTCGGTCGAAAAAGCCACTGGTCGTGCGTTTTCCTTCTCGCACGACCAGGCGCACGACCATTGGTCGTGCGTTTATTCCCGTCCCTGATTGAGCCCTGATTGAGCGACAGCGCACGATCATTGGCCTTCTTCGCGCATGACCACTGGTCGTGCGCCACTGACCGTGCGATTTTGTGCAGATCTGGCTATGCTACAGGTTCTTCGCGCATGATCAGAGGCATTTCTTCGCGCACGACCATTGGTCGTGCGCCTGATCATGCGCGTTGTTTAATTCTGCTCCGTCTATAAATAGACACGCGCGATTTTAGGTCGGGATCCATCATCCGATCGCCTCCAGACCGCCGTTTTCTGCCTATTTCGGGGAGTTTCGCCTCCTCCAGCACCGCCCACCTTAGGGAGGATCTCTGGGCAAGCTTTCAACGCCAAATCATCGCCGGAGCTTCGTCTTGGCCTCCTCCTTCATCCTTGGGCTTCAAGAAGGGAGTCAACCTAGCCTTCTTCTTCAAGATTGGAGCAGCTTGTGATCATTCCTCTGGTTCGTGACACGAAGAAGACGGGTCCATTGGAAGGTAGTTACAGCCTTCTCTACCCCGGAAGCAGTTGAGGACCGAGCTTGGTCGCGGATTGACAACCCGGCGTTTCCTTCCGTGAATCCTCAACAAGACTTCGGAGTCGGTCGATTTCGCACACTTACCTCCCCTTGTAGTTGATAGTTTAGTTGTATTTCTTACATATTTGATGAAGTGTGGTTTGACTATTAGCATTTGTACTTAATTATGTCTATGTAATTTGGGTATTCTTGCTTATCATTTTGAGGTGTGCCCTGTGGTGTGGATTGATTGTTGTGTTGTGCCGCCCTAACAATTGTTAGCGGTGTGCTTTGCGAAGAGGTGCTTGCGACCCTCATTTTGCCGCTCTCTCCACTCCATCCGCTAGCCTACTCATCCATCCGCCTAGCGATCCGGTGCATTGCGGCCCGTGTAGTCTTCCATCCCGCCTGGCGAAGCAGTGCGCTCAAGGCCTGCATAGGAGTAGTTGTATCTATTTTATTTTGTTTTCCGCAATCCAAACCAAGCCTCCCGCAATCCATCCGACCTTAAGGACTCCAATCTCAAGTCCTCCTCAATAGTCAACCCCACCTTACTATGTTCCTTCCGAGATCGATACTCGGGGATTTACTCCTCGTTTTATATTACTTGAACGATCAGTACACTGCCGTTTCGTGCCGCAGTCGAGCCACAGCCTATAGCGGTGTGTGAGATTTGCGCATCAGGAGGTAATTATGCCTGTGGGTTGTAGGATGGGCTGACCATAAGGCCTTAGCCTATTGAAATTGGTTAGCCCCTTTGATTTTCTCATTTAGGTCAAGTTTGACCAATGTTGACTTTAGGGTTGACTTGGTCAAAGTGATGGGTTTACTGGACCAATGTGTTGGTCTTGAGTCCCTTGACACCACCCAATGTTGATTGGGTTATGGTGATGCCCGATGTGTGCCAATTTAGCCAATATGTGTGATTTTGAGCAAAATTGGGGGAAAGTTGACTTTGGTCAAATTGGACCAATTGATGACCACTTGCTGGGGATTTTGGGTCCATTGGGTCCCCAATGATGTTATAAGACTAAGGGTGAGGGTCAATTGGACCTATTTGTTGGATATGATGGCCTTCCTTAGAGGGGGGGGGGGGGGGGGGTGGGGGAATAAGAATTTTAAATTTTGTTAGCAGATCTTATAAGTTTCTATTACAGGGAGCTATTGCCAGGCGCTAGAGTTACCGCAGGCGCTAGTTTCCTGTAATGTAAATTTAGGATTCAAACAACACAGGATTTACACACCAAGTAATTTAGAGATCAGTAGAGTTTAACAACAGTAAACACCAAATATATTGAATGAACAAATAATGTTTACAAGGTTTGACCTCTTTAACGATGAGATCTGAGGCGATCCATGACAAATCTAGGGGTTTCTATACCGACCCTTATCACCGGATCGGTTGGCTCTCTACTTTTCCCTCCAAGAGAATTCTTTGAGCCCACTAGATCAGCCCGATCTAGACGTCCTCCCGGACGATTTTCCCAGAATCCTATCCCCAGATTCTGACGACCTTACGACCGATTTTGCAGATCCCCTCCAGGAATCCAACGACCAACCCGATCGATTTTCCCAATATCCCTCCAAGATATTGATGACCAACATGGTCTATTTTCCACAGATTCAATCCAGAATCTGACGACCACCACAGTCGATTTTCCGCACACAAAAGTAAAGGGGAAAAGGAAATATAAAGATTGCTCCCTCAATGTATGTCTTTTGGATTGTGGTGAGAGAGGATGAGTCCTGATCATATACACTTTTATGGACTCATCTGGGCCGTTTATTTAGTCATTTCACCGCACTTTAGCCCTGTTATAGTTCATATTGGTCATTTTATGCTAGGTGCACTTTTGGCCCGTTTTGGTGTGATTTCGTGCTTAACTTCGTTATTAGTTTTCATGTGCTGTTAAGTTCCACTTTTAGTGGCTAGACCGATGTTGTATGCTGGAACAGGTGTCGTGCAGGTGTTCCCGGTACAATTCTGTACAGGAACACTGCGCACGATCACTGGTTCTATTGCGCACGACCACTGGTCGTGCGTCACTGATCGTGCGCACTTAACGCCCTTTTTATGTGTTCTGTCTGGCTTATCGCACGACCACTTACGATAGTGCGCACGACCACTGGTCGTGCGCCACTGGTCGTGCGAACATGTATTTTATAATTTTCTTTCCTCGCAGGGCTCCGCCCAGGCAGCGCGCACGATCGCAGAATTCCAGTGCGCACGACCACTGGTCGTGCGCCAATGACCGTGCGCAGTATTCATTTCAGCGCCTATATATAAGCCTGTTCTGCTTTTAGGTCAGCATCGAGCCGTCGGGAGCGGATTTCCCAGTCCGTACGTCGCCGACTACCCTTCTTGGACACCTCCACTTCATCTCCTACGCAAGGGGAAGTCTTCTCCAACCATTCCAAGCTTTTCTCCATTGTCCGGGAGCGTTCTCCACCATCCGCAAGCCCTCAAGCAGCTGTTTTCCATTCCAGTCCGGCGAGAAGAAGAGTAAATCTGAGGAAGAAGACGACGGAACTACGTAGAGAAATCGTGACAGTTTCTCTACGCCGGAAGCATTGTCCGCTTGAGTCCGGAGGTAGCCTGACAACCTACCATTCCGGCCGTGAACGGCCGCTAGTCTTCACCCATCGGTTATCTCTTCCTTCTTTCCTTCGTTGTAATCGTTGAATCTTGTAAACCTGAATAGTATGATGTTTGGTTTATTTGAAATGAATGTTTCTTTGCACTTCATCATTGCTTGCTTGTGAATCACTTCGTTTCCACTCACTCACGCACACAAGGTGTTCGATCCGCGTTAGCAAGAGCTAACAGCGTTTGTGAAGAGGTGTTTGCGACCCTCACCTTCTCGCACTTGAGCACGCTCCATCCGCCTCTCGAAGCACGGCATCGCGGCCGTCGCATCCATCTCACCTTGCGAAGCGGTGTTTTCGACCCGCAATTCTTTTACTGTTGTTAAGAGTAGGAAAAACCAACCAAAGCCCCCTTTTTGTGTTTGTTAACGCTTGTGTAACAATAGTCACACTACGCGATTCGGTCACCCAACCTGCATTCCTCAAGAGACCGACATCCGGGGATTCCATTCTCCACATTTATTACTTGACAGCGACCGGTGCACTTGCCGACACGCATCAAGTTTTTGGCGCCGTTGTCGGGGAATGCAGACGTGACGAATTCGTCTGCGTGAAAAATTGTTGCACGAGGAACTTTTCTCTTTTATTAATTCTCTTTGTTTACCTCTGTTGTCTTTGCTTATTTTTGATACGCACATTTCTTTACCTTCGTCCTTTCCATCGTGCGCTAATCTTTTGGGTTTCAAGTATTCCTAGCATGACCTCCATTCAGGAATACATCTATCAAGGAAGTTTAAATGATCTAAAGGTTCAAGCACAAAGGAACGATCATGACTTCGGGATTTCCTCCGACATCATTGAGTATATGACTGGGAACTGCAAGTTCAATGGGGATAAACATGAAGATGAGGTGCAGCACATGCAGAACTTCTTAGAAATTTACTACACATGTATATTCAGTGGAGTTGAAAATGACCCGCAAAAGATCCTAGCATTTTCATTTTCCCTACATAATAAAGCCAAAAGCTGGTACTGGGATTTCCGGAAAAAAGAGGTGACCTCATGGAAGCAGCTCGAGGGGAGATTTTTGCATGAGTTTCAACACCGTACCCGAGTGTTGGACAAGTACAGGGAACTCATAACCTTCGGTCAGGGAAAGGAGGAGACTCTAGTTGATGCTTGGGAGCGTTTTCAATCCCTGCATCGGGGATGCTACCGTGAAGATCTATCAGAGGTCTTTCTAATTCAGATTTTCTATTTCGGCGTGTTGGACAAATTTCGTCTGTTATTCGATGTGGCAGCCGGAGGGGCCCTGTTTAATAAATCGGGGAAGGACGCGTGGGAAGTGGTCGTGAATATTGTTCACACCAGCCAGCACTGGAGTCATGTCATTGTTTCCCCCAGTACTGCTGAAGTGAACGCAGTAACATTCCACGGAGCTGCGGGTCACGTGCCATCAGGGCAAACAGAGCCGTTAGCAGCTTTGGTGGTCGGGATGCTGGATAAAATGAATGACCAATCTTCTGCAATTCAACAGCTTCACTCCACTATAGGGATTCTTACCAATGTTGTTTCTGGGCTTGCAAGTCAGCATCCGGAGTCTGTGAATACCATGTGATTGAGAAGCGGTAGAGGTGTTGACTATCCTCCTCGACAGGAATCACTTGTGAGGCCCACTGACAAGTGTAATTCAGACATGGCCGAGAAGCAGACTCAGATTCATGTTAAGCCAGACCTCGTGAGCGAGGCACAACCCTCGGGAAGTGTTGTTCATCCCCCATTCCCCCACAGGTTGCGAAACGAGAAATCCGAGAAGCAGTTCCGCAAATTCCTGGAAATAATGAAAGGAGTGCAAGTGAGCATCCCTCTGATTGAAGCCATTTCTCAAATGTCGGGCTACTCCAAGTTCTTGAAAGACTTGATTTCGAAGCGGAGACTGTTGGAGGATCTCAAGACTATCGACCTCACTGAGGAGTGCTCCGCCATCATCTCCAATATGCCCACAAAGTGCAAAGATCCGGACAGCTTCACTATTCCGTGCAGGATCTGTCATCACCGTTTCAGCCAAGCGCTCTGTGATTTGGGGGCATCAATCAACTTGATGCCGCTCTCTATCTTTCGTGAACTAGGTGCAGGGACCTTGAAGCCGACACGGGTAATGCTACAGCTAGCTGATCGGTCGATCAAAAAACCGTCTGGAATTGTCGAGGACCTCACAATAGTAGTAAACGGCCTCGCATTTCCAGCCGATTTTGTCATCCTCGACATGAAGGTTGATACTTTGGTGCCCATTATCTTGGGGCGGCCCTTTCTCGCTACAGCTCGTGCTATCATTAATGTGGAGCAGGGGGAGCTCACGCTCAGATTGGGGGAGGACGCTATATCCTTTAACGTCCACAACCCGTTGCAACTCTTCCAAATCATGGAATGCGAACCGACTGAGCTGCTTGAAGAATTCGATGACCAGATCGATGTGGATTTGGATGACTGCGAGATGTGTTGGCGGCGCGAGGACTTGGGCAATGACGGGGCTCATTCGAACCAGCCCGATATTCCACATTCAATTGGAGGGACATCCAGTGATTCTGCTGATCCAAACATTCTTCCGGCTCTCAAACAATTACCGGATTCTCTAAAGTACGTTTTTCTTGGAGAAAATGCCACGCATCCAGTGATTATTTCCGCAGCTCTTTCCGCAGCTAACGAAACCGCATTATTGGGTGTGCTGAGAAAGTACCATAAAGTCTTCGGACGCTCTCTTGCAGACATTAAGGGAATCAGCCCCACTGTCTGCATGCATAAGATCCTTCTTGAAGATCAGTACAAACCCTCAGCACAGCCCCAAAGGCGTTTGAACCCAAAAATGCAAGAGGTAGTGAAGGCAGAAGTGATAAAGCTCTTAGACGCTGGCATCATTTACCCAATCAGCGACAGCAAATGGGTCAGCCCAGTTCAGATGGTACCGAAAAAGGGAGGGATTACCGTTGTTGCCAATGAAAAGAATGAGCTGCTACCTACCCGAATGATCACCGGGTGGAGAGTCTGCATCGATTACCGCAAGCTAAATGATGCTACACGAAAGGATCATTTCCCACTCCCCTTCATTGATCAGATGTTAGAAAAGTTAGCGGGGCAGGACTACTACTGTTTCTTGGACGGGTACTCAGATTACAATCAAATCTTAATAGACCCGTCTGATCAAGACAAAACAACATTTACATGTCCCTCAGGTACCTTTGCATTTAAAAGAATGCCATTCGGACTGTGTAATGCCCCAACAACCTTCCAACGATGTATGCTCGCTATTTTCGCTGACATGGTGGGAGACTTCCTCGAAGTTTTCATGGATGACTTTACTCTCTTTGGCAGCAGCATCGATTCTTGCCTCGCGAATTTGGCCAAGACTTTGAAGCGGTGTGAGGACACCAATCTTGTCTTGAACTGGGAGAAGGAATTGTGTTGGGGCATAAGGTTTCCTGCCAAGGGCTCGAGGTGGATCAAGCGAAGGTAAGTGTTATTAGAAACCTCCCTCCGCCTACGTCAGTGAAAGGTATCCGAAGTTTTCTTGGTCATGTGGGATTTTATCGAAGGTTTATTAAGGACTTTTCATCCATTTCGAAGCCTTTATCTCGCTTACTCGTTAAGGATGTCCCCTTCCACTTCGACGATGCATGTATGCAGGCCTTTGAAACTTTACGGGAAAAACTCATCTCGGCTCCAATTTTGGTGGCACCCGACTGGAATTTACCCTTTATTATCATGTGTGACGCAAGTGATGTGGCCGTAGGTGTTGTACTCGGTCAAAAGAAAGATAAGACTTTTCACACCATTGCGTACGCTAGTCGAACTCTCAACAGCGCGCAAGCAAACTATACCACCACGGAGAAAGAAATGCTAGTCGTGGTCTTCGCCTTTGAAAAATTTCACTCATACTTGGTACTTTCCGAAGTAATCGTGTACACGGACCACGCTGCACTCAGGTATTTTTTCAGCAAAAAAGAATCCAAATCGTGTCTGATTCGCTGGATTTTACTTTTGCAGGAATACAATTTTGTAATCAAAGACAAGAAAGGGGTGGAGAACGTGATAGCTGATCATCTTTCACGGTTGGAGTACGACATGACGGCCGACATCCCCAACAGCTTTATGGAGGAAACGAACGATTATTTCCCAGATGAGAAGTTATTCGCAATCACTACGCCTCATCCAACAGCCCCATGGTACGCTGATATTGCTAACTACTTGGCTTGTAAAACCCTTTCTCCGAATCTGTCCCCTCAGCAAAGACGGAAGCTTGCCTCTGATTCAAAATACAATTTTTGGGAAGACCCACTCTTTTTCCATACGTGCAGTGATGGAATTATCAGACGCTGCATTCCTGAAGCCGAGTTTCAGTCTATACTGCAGCACTGCCATGACAGAGAAGCTGGCGGGCACTTCGGGGCCGTTCGAACAGCGCGAAAAATCTTGCAATGCGGATTATTTTGGCCAACCCTCTTCAGGGACGCCCATGCTTATGTCACCAAGTGTGACGAATGCCAAAGGACCGGAAATATCTCCCGGCGTAACGAGATGCCCCTCAATAACATGCTGGTCTGCGAACCATTTGATGTCTGGGGGATAGACTTTATGGGTCCTTTCCCAATGTCTCATGGTAAGCATTATATCACTGTGGCAGTTGATTATGTCTCAAAATGGGTGGAGGCCGAGGCGGTTGCCACGAATGATGCCAGCACGGTGCTACATTTTATCCACAAGAATATCTTCTCCAGGTTTGGGACGCCGAGAACTATTATCAGCGACGGCGGTAGTCATTTTTGTAATAAGCAGTTTGTGCAGCTCATGAAAAAGTTTGGGTTCCATCATAAAATTTCCTTAGCATACCACCCCCAAACATGTGGACAAGTAGAAGTATCCAACCGCGAGCTCAAGCGAATAATCGAGAAATCAATACATTCAAATAGGAAGGAGTGGTCTAAAAAGGTCGACGACGCATTATGGGCTTACCAGACCGCTTTCAAAACACCTATCGGCATGACTCCGTTTCAATTAGTTTATGGCAAGGCATGCCATCTTCCTGTGGAGCTGGAGCATAAAGCATTATGGGCAACCAAACTGTTGAACATGGACATTGGAGCCGCGGCCAAGGCGCGTCGTTCACAACTCAACGAATTGGAAGAGCTCCGGCATTTCGCTTATGAAAACGCTCGCATCTACAAAGAGAAAACAAAAAAATGGCATGATCGACACATCATCCCTAAGGAGTTCAAAATTGGGGACCAAGTGCTGCTTTACAACTCCCATCTCCGCCTCTTTCCAGGAAAGTTAAAATCGAGGTGGAGCGGTCCTTTCTCGGTGACCGACGTCACTCCCTTTGGTGCCATCGAAATATCAGGGGATAAGGGAGACAAATTTAAGGTCAATGGACATCGACTGAAGTTATACGATGGCACAATTATAAATAAGGAGTGTCAGTTGGTGACATTGGGAGACGAGCACCATAAAAGTGCTCACAATTGATGTTCTGTATTTCTCTTATTTTGTGAAACTTTCTCTTGCACTTTTATTTAATTTATGTGCTCTTTAAACATTTATAATACAGGTATTTGGTCCAGCTTAAGGACATAAAACAAAAGTGCTACTGGGAGACAACGCAGATTTCCTGATTTTATTTCTTTTCTAACATGCTTAGTTCAGTTTTTATATTTGCTTTTTGCTATTTTTAGTTTTGCGCTTGCAGGTGTCTTGTGTTCTTTGGTGCGGACGCTGCGGACTACGCTTGATCTTGAACGCCAATCGTCTGGTATGCTCAATTCTGAGCATTGGGTAACACTTCTTCCCCTCCTTAGCTTCCAATTTCTGTGATGTATTGTTTAGACTAAGTCTAGGGGAGAGTATGTTGTCATCCACTTTGCACGAGTTGCACTGCATATTAGAAGTTTGTGTATTATTTATTTTCATCATTATCATTTTCATGCTTCTCGCACCACTTCACCCACATGAGTACGCGCTTACCTATTTGTCTGTTTCCGAAAGACCTGTTTTGGTTGGAATGTGAAATAGGATGTTAACGTAGGAATTACTATTAGGAGTGCGATGATGACTCGTGTAGTGTTCTAGTCACTTCGCATGCTATGGTAGAATTCGAGTAAAACTAGATTATCTTTATGCATCTAATTTATGTTTAGTATTTTTGCGTAGATTTAGATTTATGATACTCAAGTGGTGAATGTGAATGAAATTGACGATAACCCGGTGTTGTGTGTGTACGAGCACTAGTCGTGTGTTGCTCGAGTCGGGAGGAAGGTTTATCTTTCTCGTGGGCTAAGAACTTGCCCCAAGCGACTCTCGAAGCATGGGCGAGAGCGATTCGTCGAGTTAAACGTGATGTAGGCCACCTTTTGGCTAGTTTGAGCCTTGTCATTCCCTGTCCTTTTCGCTCACCTTTGCATGCCAAATTTGTGCCTACCACTCCTTTGATCAGCTCCTCCTCATCCACCAAAGCCCGAAGCTTATCCCACTGTCGCAACCAAATAGATGTTATCTGCACTCATTTTCTACAATTGGTGTGATGTATGGAATCGTTGTGATGAGAAGTGGAAATTAACGCCATTTCGCTGAAATTGTACCAACTGGGGGATAAGTAAAAGAAGAAAAGTATTTTGTAAAAAAGAAGAAAAAAAATCTGGAAAAAGTATATTGAAAAGAAATCCTCCCGAGCTAAATAGAAAATTTGTTGGTGATTGTGAAGTAGGCCGTGTGCACACCTAGTTTTCATGATAAGTCTGGAGGTGTGTCACACGAGCGTTGTTTTTGGTTCTGTATGGTGCAGCGTTCCGTTAGCTCACTTGGGTTGCGTAGCCATCGTGTTTAAATTTGAATATCATACCGCAGCCTAAGCCCCATTATACTCCTAAAAGCCCTATTGATTTGACTTGTGAGTTTGCTAACGCCGTGGAGAGAGTGTGACCGGGCGAGCGTATGGTTCACGACGTTGATGGATTTCAGCGGAGTTATTCCTAAACCCCGACCTTGTGCAACACCCGCCTTAGCGTCTTATTACTTTCACACCGGGCATGATCGTTCGAATTCTTCATCATTCACCAACTGAGTTTTGATAAATCTCTAGTTACGCTTTAATACTTTCGTAAACTAGTTAGCATAGTTAGAATCTCTTGTTACTAGAATTTCTACTCGCATATGTATGTTACTTCGCACCGTACTCCTCTGTGTAATTTTCTATGTTAACTACCGTTTTCACACTCCACTGGATTCATTTGCTCGGGGCGCGCAAACATGTAAGTCTGGGGGTGTGATGAGTCCTGATCATATACACTTTTATTGACTCATCTGGGCCGTTTATTTAGTCATTTCACCGCACTTTAGCCCTGTTATAGTTCATATTGATCATTCTATGCTAGGTGCACTTTTGGCCCGTTTTGGTGTGATTTCGTGCTTAACTTCGTTATTAGTTTTCATGTGCTGTTAAGTTCCACTTTCAGTGGCTAGACCGGTGTTGTATGCTGGAATAGGTGTCGTGCAGGTGTTCCCGGTACAATTCTGTACAGGAACACTGCGCACGATCACTGGTTCTATTGCGCAAGACCACTGGTCGTGCGCCACTGATCCTGCGCACTTAACGCCCTTTTTATGAGTTCTGTCTGGCTTATCGCACGACCACTTACGATAGTGCGCACGACCACTGGTCGTGCGCCACTGGTCGTGCGAACATGTATTTTATAATTTTCTTTCCTCGCAGGGCTCCGCCCAGGCAGCGCGCACGATCGCAGAATTCCAGTGCGCACGACCACTGGTCGTGCGCCAATGACCGTGCGCAGTATTCATTTCAGCGCCTATATATAAGCCTGTTCTGCTTTTAGGTCAGCATCGAGCCGCCGGGAGTGGATTTCCCAGTCCGTACGCCGCCGACTACCCTTCTTGGACACCTCCACTTCATCTCCTACGCAAGGGGAAGTCTTCTCCAACCATTCCAAGCTTTTCTCCATTGTCTGGGAGCGTTCTCCACCATCCGCAAGCCCTCAAGCAACTGTTTTCCATTCCTGTCCGGCGAGAAGAAGAGTAAATCTGAGGAAGAAGATGACGGAACTACGTAGAGAAATCGTGACAGTTTCTCTACGCCGGAAGCATTGTCCGCCCGAGTCCGGAGGTAGCCCGACAACCTACCATTCCGGCCGTGAACGGCCGCTAGTCTTCACCCATCGGTTATCTCTTCCTTCTTTCCTTCATTGTAATCGTTGAATCTTGTAAACCTGAATAGTATGATGTTTGGTTTATTTGAAATGAATGTTTCTTTGCACTTCATCATTGCTTGCTTGTGAATCACTTCGTTTCCACTCACTCACTCACGCACACAAGGTGTTCGATCCGCGTTAGCAAGAGCTAACGACGTTTGTGAAGAGGTGTTTGCGACCCTCACCTTCTCGCACTTGAGCACGCTCCATCCGCCTCTCGAAGCACGGCATCGCGGCCGTCGCATCCATCTCACCTTGCGAAGCGGTGTTTTCGACCCGCAATTCTTTTACTGTTGTTAAGAGTAGGAAAAACCAACCAAAGCCCCCTTTTTGTGTTTGTTAACGCTTGTGTAACAATAGTCACACTATGCGATTCGATCACCCAACCTGCATTCCTCAAGAGACCGACATCCGGGGATTCCATTCTCCACATTTATTACTTGACAGCGACCGGTGCACTTGCCGACACGCATCAAGAGACGGGGCTAATGTTCTTTGTGTTGAATGCTCCCGTTCATCCTTTAATCTTCATCATTGCTCCACAATCCTTTGACGTTCTTCATTCTAGTACGAGGGAAGAAGTTCTTCTTCAATGGTAGAGACTCCTTAAAGAGAAAGCGACTGAGTAGTCGTCTTTATCCATTCTGAATCTGGAGACTCTATTTTTAGTTCAAGTATGCTTTATGAAGCAAAAGATGGGCAAGATATTTTATATTTATAAATACCGCACGGCGTGAAGGTTAGCGCGCGATGGTAGCATCCATATGCAGTTGATAACTGCCCATTACACGCATGATCTCTGTCAGTCACGTCAAATCTGGACGACACCGTAACCTTCACGCATTATCTTCTGACAGACCCATCAAATCAGGACGCCATCGTAATTTCCACTGTAAGGGCTACCGCATGGCGTTAGGCTAGCGCCACCGGTAGGATACACATTAATATCTTATCGACGCAGTTGTCTCAATAGTATGGTTTCGTCTCGATGACAAGGCTCTATCCCAACAGCCTGCAGTAGGTTACCACGCGACAGTAGTCTTCTTGATGACAAGATCCTTGTCTTGATGGCAAGGTCTTAGTCTCGACGGTAAGGTCTTCGTCTCGATAGTAAGTTTTCTTCTTAACGTCCCATGGTAGGTTACTGCGCGGCGGTAGTCTTCTCGACGCCAAACGTCGATATCATTTCGACGCAAACCTTCTCAATGTCATATGCCTTCACGTCGAGGTCCGTCCCTTCGATGGATCTAGTGCCCACGGTAAGCTTAGCGCACGGCGGTAGGCTTCTCGACGCCAAACATCGAGATTATTTCGATGCAAACCTTCTCGACGCCATATGCCTTCACATCTATGTCCGTCCCTTCGACAGATCTAGCGCCCGCGGTAGGCTTAGCGCGCGGTGGTAGTCTTCTTGACAGTTTCCTTGGCATGACAAGCCTTGTCGATGACGTTACATAGATTTTCGACGACATATGCCTTTGCATCAATACAGTCACGATGATAATGCTAGCGCCTGGCGATAGTGCTAGCGTTCGGCGGTAGTCACAGTAGACTTTATTTTTCGATGTCTTCACACCTGTAAACCTGCACACTATACCCAAGATATGCATGATCAAATACAGTAGGATTTGATATTGTCAAATGATGAGTCCAATTTATATACTGTTTTTCGGACTCATCCGGGCTGCTTTTCTTGCTTTTGTACTTCAGTTTTGGTTCGTATTTGTTTATTTTCACCTTGTTCATACTTATGCTTGAAGTGTCTGTTGTAGTGTGCAATTGCACACTATGTTGCTGGGGGTAAGCACACTGTGCTCCCCATCATTTTGTTTCTATTTTTATGCTAGTGCTGGAGGTGTATTCCCAGCTGGGCTGCTATGCTCGCAGGTGGCTGATCCATCCCCTTTTGCCCAGAAATCATGACTGTGTACAACGCACGGTCGTGCGTTTTATTGACGCACGGATGGCTGCGGTCGTGCGCCTTCATCTGGGTAGAAAACGATGATCTGATTTTGATCGTGCGTCTTTACGCACGGGCAGTTGCCCGTGCGCGAAGGAATCACACGATCGACCTGTTCAGCCTTGTTTTTAGCTTTTTTGAATTTACCCGTGCGTTTTGACGCATGGGAGGATTCGGTCGTGCGCGAAGGAAACGCACGGGCGCTGCTGCTTCTTCTTCACGAAAGTTTATTCATTAAATAATGCACGGGCAACACACGGTCGTCCGTTTGACCATGCGTGGCCTTTTCTCTGATCTTTTTCTAGAAAAGCTGCAGCTTTCGACTTAAATCAGGAGAGACCGTACACGCCGTACAGCTGCGCCATTTTCGCCATCTCCACTTAGGTTTCGTCCCTTTGGGCCTCCTCCATCATCCTCAAGCTCTAAGGAGAGGGATTCAACCCTACATCCACCAAGATCCAAGGAGAAGGAAGCTAGGTCGTTTTCGAATCGTGATACGAAGAAGATGGGCCATTGGAGGGTAGTGACAGCCTTCTCTACCCCGGACGCAGTTGAGGACCGAGCTTGGACGCGGATTGACAACCCAGCGATTCCAACAGTGAATCTTCAACAAGACTTCGGATTCGGTCGATTTCTTGCTCTCCCTATCTTTGTATTGGTAGTTGTAGTTAGTAGATCTCTTGTATTTTGATGATGAGCACTATAAACCATGTTATATATGTTATTTCATGTCTATGTGAAATTATCTTTTGTTTATATGTGTGTATGAGGTGCGCCTCATTCCATCCTCCATCCCACCGTCACGTTCGTGTGCCGCACTATCAATTGCTAGTGGCGTGCTTGTCGACGAGGTGCTTGCGACCCTCATTCCGTAAGACTACTCGTCCATCCGCCTAGCGAAGCGTGGCATAGCGGCCCGTGTAATCCATTCGCCTAACGAAGCAGTGCGCTCAAGGCCTACACAGTTCGATTTCGCTCGCCTACTCGTCCATCCGCCCTTGCGAAGCAGCACGCTCAAGGCCTGCCTAGTCTCCATCCCGCCAAGCGAAGCATTGCATAGCGGCATTGCATAGGAGTAGTTGTAGTATTTTCTCTTTATTTCCACCAACCAAAACCCCCCGTTTCCGCAACCCATCCGACTTAAGGACTTCAATCTCAAGTCCTTCATCAAAAGTAAACTCCACCTTACTGTGTTCCTTCGAGATCGATACTTGGGGATTCATTCCCACATTTTATATTACTTGAACGATCGGTACACTGCCGTTTCGTGTCGCAGTCTTGCTACCGCCTATAGCGGTGTGCTAAGATTTGCGCATCAAGTTTTTGGCGCCGTTGCCAGGGAACACAGCCGTGTGAGTTTTCTGGAGAGGGAGAATCTGAGAGAGAAGCCCTTCCATTTGTTTATTGCATCCTTTTTGTTTTATTTCTTCTTATTCTGTTTTACTGTTTATATTAGGTTGCTCTAGTAAATTTTTGTTGGGTGTATTATTTTGCACAATAGCGTGTTTATTTTGAATCATTTTATCTTCACACTATGTGGGCTTCATTTAATATTCGTTGCCGCTTTTGTGGAGATATATCTCATGCTAGTGATAGATGTCCAAAGGGAGATAGTAACCCTAGCACTCAACGCCCAGTACATGGAGCACCAAATTCGTCTGGTACTCCATATGGTGTGCGTAAGTCCTACCGCTACTCGTCCGCTCCGCACATGCCCTTTTCGTATTCATCTCCGGTTCAATTTGTGCCGAAGAAAAATGCAAAACAGTGCTTGTTTTGTTGGAGCATGGATCATGCTTTGAAGGATTGTGTTGCATTCCTTCGCCAAATGGACGAGGATGACGAGCCGGATATCCGGATCGTCCCGACTCCTACTTCTGGCAGCGCACCTTCAACATCTGGCTATGTGCCCATTTCACCTTCAAGCTTTGAAGGGTATGATGTGGACACAGTCACCAGATGTGTGGCTGATCTAGGCTCTGACATAGCTGAGCCCATCTCCCCTGTACATATATCACCATGCATAGATTCGATTCTTTGTGAGGAATCGATGCTTGACTTTTTTCCAAGCCCTATTCCTCCCCCTATTGTGCATTCTATTACATTTATTTCTGATAACATTGTTGAAGATGCGTCGCAAGAGGAGGCAGGCGATCTTTGTGTTGTGCATATTCCTATGGAGGAGGACAACCTTCTAGGTGAAGAGGATTTTTCCTCAGCACCGGTGGAGGAAGTCCAACTCCTAGGGAAGGTCACCATTGATCCCACCGAACCTTGCGGCATTGTCAACAATGCCGACATTATTTTACTTCCCCAATCTAATGGGAGTGAGACCGGGACCACTCCCCCGATTTTTTATTGTTTATGTCATTCTTCCCTTTTATTTCTTGACCCCCCCCCCCCCCTTCATTTTCTGAGCCTATGCAGGTTGAGCCTTCACAGGTTATGCAGGAGGTGGTGCAAACTGCACCATTCAGTGCTGCGCACATCTTCTTATGTGGGGAGGTTAATTCCCCCTCCACAGAGGATATGCCATGTATTGTATTCCCCTCCTGCTGCCTCCCTGAAGATGACACCTTGCTAGGCAAGGAAATTTATTTTGGTGAAAGTAGAGTGGAGGACTCTCCCACCACCTCTTTCTTTCTCTCTCCTCTACCTGCCTCTAGCAGGAATTATTATTTAGGTAGAGGAGTAGTGGTTCTATCACCGTATCGGTACCCGCTACCGACATGGAAATTAGAATAGTTGTCTGTCCACTTCTCTTTCCATACTCCCATTAGCTAAGACCCTCGCCTTCCTGAATAAGTCGTGCTGGGATGACAATAACCCCAGTAGTTATCTTTCTTTTTCTTGTCTTTTATTTTATCGCCTACTCTAACTAGTTAGTTAGATTTTATTTTAGTTTGTTTTTGCGGTGACAACCACTTGCAGATATTTTCTATTTGTGAAGGCGGTGGTTGTGATTATTCGTAGAGCTTCACTCCAGGCTTCCGGCATGCTTACTTGCTGAGCGTTGGGTACCCTCTTCCCCTAACTTTATTTTAGAATATCTTAATGCATAGTTTAAGTTTGGGGGAGACCTTTTTGTGTACCCACTCACGTGCACATTTATTTAGCATGCTAGAAGTCTTTATTTAAATTATTTTTGCTCATTTTGTCTACACCCACTTGAGCGCGTACTTAACCTTTAGTGCGTCACGAGTATAACTCATTTCTTTTTGTAGTCTGGAGAATGATTGTGCTAGCTTTTAAAATTATGTAGTGGAATAAAATGTTGACTCCGGTGTTTCTAGTCAAATACTCATGTGAGTATAGGGATTCATGTAGATTAGATTTCTCTTTTATACTGTTAGCTTTATGCATTTCTGTTAGCATAAATATTGTTTACTCTACTCAAATTGTGAATCCGGTGTTAATCAAAAGGTAGCATAGGGATGTGTGTAAAGTATCGTTAGATATGTATTGCTCGAGCCGGGAGGAAGGATAATCTTTCTCGGTGGCTAAGAACTTGCCCCAAGCGATTCTCGAAGCATATACATAGGATAGTTCTAGTGCGTGAGTATGAAGTAGGCCATCATTTTGGCCCGGTTGAGCTTTTGTGCCCATTCCTATCGCTCTATCCTCGTTAGCCCAGTTGTGCCTACCCGTTCTTTGATTCAGCCCCACCTTTATCTCACCAAAGCCTAAAAGCCAATCCTAGTCGCACTCCCAAAATTGAGCTTTAGTTGTTTGCTATTTTCATGATTGGGGCGTTGATGTGGTGTTATATTTTGTGAAAATGTGGATGCGCTTCATTGTTCATTTGCTGAAAAAAAAGAGAAAAGAAAAAGAAAAGAAAAATGAGAAAAAGAAAAAAGAAAAGAAAAAGAAAAAGAAGAAGATGAGCTTAATTGAAAATCTGTGTAAATTTATGAATAAGAGTAGGCGGTGCACACACCCATGTTGCAAAAATCTACGTCTGGGGTGTGGTGCACTTGCATTCGATGTTGGTGTGTGAGGAGTTGTTTTAAAAGCTCATTTGGGTTTAGTGTTTGAGCAGTCGTTTCTATCTTTGTTTATCTCACCTTAACCCAAGCCCCATTTTAAAACCTAAAGTCCTACCGACTCGCGCTATGAGCCAATCTAGTGTCTTGGAGAGAATGTGAATGGGTGAGCTTATGGTCTCCGACACCGATGGATTTCGGTGGAGTTTGTCCAGAACCCCAGCTTTGGTAATGCTTGTCTCAGCGATTATTCTACTTTCTCCATATGTGTGACCGGATGATTCACCGTGATTCCCATTTTGAGCAGAAGTAATATTTATTTACTCTTTTAGAAATTTATAAACTAGGTGTATAAATTAGAAATCTTCTCTAGTATTTTTCAATGCACATGGGCATGCGACTTTGCATGGTATTTCACTTTGTAATTTTAAGTTAGCTATTTCATGTTCCTGCCTGCTTAGGATTTGTTTGCTCGGGACATGAAAACAGGTAAGTCTGGGGGGTGTGATGAGTCCAATTTATATACTATTTTTCGGACTCATCCGGGCTGCTTTTCTTGCTTTTGTACTTCAGTTTTTGTTCGCATTTGTTTATTTTCACCTTGTTCATACTTGTGCTTGAAGTGCCTGTTGTAGTGTGCAATTGCACACTACGTTGCTGGGGGTAAGCACACTGTGATCCCCATCATTTTGTTTCAATTTTTATGCTGGTGCTGGAGGTGTATTCCCAGCGGGGCTGCTATGCTCGCAGGTGGCTGATCCATCCCCTTTTGCCCAGAAATCATGACTGTGTACAGCGCACGGTCGTGCGTTTTATTGACGCACGGATGGCTGCGGTCGTGCTCCTTCATCTGGGTAGAAAATGATGATCTGATTTTGATCGTGCGTCTTTACGCACGGGCAGTTGCCCGTGCGCGAAGGAATCGCACGATCGACCTGTTCAGCCTTGTTTTTAGCTTTTCTGAATTTACCCATGCTTTTTGACGCAATTGCGGATTCGGTCATGCGCGAAGGAAACACACGGGAGCTGCTGCTTCTTCGTCACGACAGTTTATTCATTAAATAACGCACGGGCAATGCACGGTCGTGCGTTCGACCGTGCGTGACCTATTTTCTGATCTTTTTCTATAAAAGCTGCAGCTTTCGACCTAAACCGGGCGAGACCGTACATGCCGTACAGCTGAGCCATTTTCTCCATCTCCACTGAGGTTTCATCCCTTTGGGCCTCCTCCATCATCCTCAAGCTCTAAGGAGAGGGATTCAACCCTACATCCACCAAGATCCAAGGAGTAGGAAGCTAGGTCATTTTCAGATCGTGACACGAAGAAGATGGGCCATTGGAGGGTAGTGACAGCCTTCTCTACCCCGGACGCAGTTGAGGACCGAGCTTGGATGCGGATTGACAACCCAACGATTCCAACCGTGAATCTTCAACAAGAGTTCGGATTCGGTCGATTTCTTGCTCTCCCTATCTTTGTATTGGTAGTTGTAGTTAGTAGATCTCTTGTATTTTGATGATGAGCACTATAAACTTTGTTATATAAGTTATTTCATGTCTATGTGAAATTATCTTTTGTTTATATGTGTGTATGAGGTGCGCCCCATTCCATCCTCCATCCCACCGTCACGTTTGTGTGCCGCACTAGCAATTGCTAGTGGCGTGCTTGTCGATGAGGTGCTTGCGACCCTCATTCCGTAAGACTACTCGTTGTTGTAATATGGTCTTCCGTATCTCCTAGGTTTGAGAATAACAAAACCTATGTGTTCTTGATCTTGTGTGTTTAAGTGTGCAGGATAACAAAGTCCACATGACTCAAGGATTACATAAGAAGGTTGCCCCGAAAGTTGAGCCATCAAATCCAAATCTTCCACTAGCGCTGGCGGTAGCACTAACGCAGGCGGTAGCACTAGCGCAGGCGCTAGCTGTCATTCGACGAACTGTTAGCGGCTAAGTCTATTCGTCGAATGTTCTCATGAACTCCCGACGAATATCGACGAACGCAAACAGAAGTCAAAAAGGCAGACTTGTAAAGGAAATTGTGTGGCTAAGTAAATTCGCGAATGTTCTCGAGAACTCCCGACGAATTCCGACGAATGAAAACAGAAGACAGTACTCCCACTAGCGCCGACGGTGGCACTTAGCGCTTGGCGCTAGCGATGATAGCGCAATTCCGGGAGCACATATGGAAGGAGATAACGCCTGGCGGTAGGCGATAGCGCAGGCGGTAGCGACGCACACGTTTGGCAAGAAGGAATTGTTTCCTCGGATTGAAGATTCTGCCGCGCAGAATGTGTCCTAATAAGGGATAGCGCTGGCGGTAGCGCGGAACACAAGGAATCTCAGCAGAGTTGCCACGGATTAAAGATTCTCGCGCGCAAAATAATACTTAATATGGGATAGCGCAAGCGGTAGCGATAGCGCAGGCGCTAGCGCTGAAGCTATAAAAAGGACTCCTCTCCTCTCGTTTCAAACACACATCAGAGAGATATCATAGAGGGATAGAGTGCCAGAATTCCAGAGGCTATCTTGGCCGAAAGTTGAAGTCCTACCAAAGTTCTGCAAACTTCTGAAGGAGAATTTGATCATGCCGGATCCAAACGAAGTCCGCCCCTACAACGCTTATTCTACAGCGGATCTTCACCTCCGTCTTCAGAAGGTAGTTTTTACTTATTTTCATTTCATATTTTTCTTGTAAACGGTTAGTGAAATCGCCTCGTGTTGGCGACTAGGTCTGGTAGGACTTAGGGGGAAACTCGCCTCGTGTTGGCAACTAGATCTAGGCTAGGTATAGGGGGTGCTCGAGGCCACATCCGGGGAAGGGTTGGCTAGAGCGGCTTGAGGCCGAATCCGGGGAGGATAGGCTAGGGCCACCGGTTCGTGGGGATGCGAGTCGGGATAGAAAACAAAAAGAGTTTACTATTCATCGCCACCGATTTCTAGCGTCATAGAGGTCAACTTTTGTAAAACCGTATTCAATAGTAATAAATCATGTCTCTACTTTATTTCAATTGTTTTACTTGACTTTCTATTGTCTTAATCTTGCTTTGTTACAAAGGTTTTAAAAATATCACTAAAGTTTTGAAAACCCTTATTCACCCCCCCCCCCCCCTCTAAGGGCGCCTACCGATCCAACAAGTGGTATCAGAGGCAGGTTATTCCAATCGGCTTAACAACCGGGAATAATGGCGTCTCATGATCTCACTTTTCCTGAGGGTCAAGGGGTTAGTCGACCACCTCTCTTTACTGGGTCAGATTTTAACTACTGGAAAAATCGAATGATGTGTTTTCTTATGACCATGGATGTAGAAGTATGGAACATGCTAGAAGTTCGGTACTCTCCTCCTACAACTGTAGTAGGAGAGGCGACATTAGCAAACCTTAAAGATAAATGGGATGATAACGATAAACTAAGGTGTAAAAATAATGCTAAAGCAATGAACGTTTTATATTGCGCTTTAAATAGGACTGAGTTTAATAGAATTTATGCATGCACAACTGCTTATGATATTTGGAATCAATTGGAAGTTACTCATGAAGGTACATCGCAGGTGAAAGATGCAAAGCTATTCCAACTGGAATCTGAATATGAAAAATTCAGGATGGATACCGAAGAGGACATTAACTCGATGTACACCCGCTTCACCAAGATCGTCAACGCTTCAAAGGCACTTGGAAAGACCTACTCAGACGGGGACTTGGTGAGGAAAATTCTTCGCTCCTTACCTCCAAGGTTCAATCCAAAGGTGACAGCCATCTCGGAGTCGCACAACTTAAGAACGCTCCAGATCGAGAACCTTATTGGGAATCATAAAACCCATGAGGTAGAACTCCAGATTCAACACGATGAATACAACAAAGAGCCAAAGAAAAAGGCGCTAGCACTAAAGTCAAAGAAGGAGAGCATTGAAGATGATGATGAAGATGAAGAAGGTCTCCTGGTGAAGAACTTCAGGAAGTTCATCAGGAACCCGGAAAGAAGGAACACATTCCGCAAATATTTTCAAAAGGATACTCGACGAAAGGAATCTTCCTCTTCATCAAGGAAAGAAAAAGGAAGCGAAGATGAATAAGAAAGACCACCACCAGAGTGCTACCACTGCAGAAAGACCGGGCACATTCGGAGCCAGTGCCCAAAGTATCAAAAGGAGCAAAAAGAACAACACAAAGTAAAAGAGAAGAAGAAAGTACTAAAAGCCGCAACTTGGGATGATTCTTCCTCTGAAGAGCCAAACGAGTCTGAGTCAAGTAGCGAGGAGGAAGCAAACTTATGCTTAATGGCGAAGAGCAACGATGACGACACCAGTGTTCTTAGCGACACTGAGGTAATTCCTCCTACTTTCGAAGAACTCTATGATGAATTTGTTTTAACTTGCAAATCCTATGATCAAAGTATAAAAGATAATATTATATTAAATCGTGAAAATGAATCTATTATCAAAGAAAATCATAAACTCGCAAAAAAGGTGAATTCCCTTGAAAAGAGAAAGGTTTCATGTCAAGAGTGTGAGCACTCTTTATTTTTGGCAAAAGAACTTGAAGTTTCTCTTTCTAAAGCCCTCTCACAAAACAAAACTATTGCAAAAGAGGGGGACTTAGAGAGAAAATTAAAAACCTCTCTTTTACAAATTCATAATAACAAAAAGGGATTTGAAAACAAATGTGTTATGATTGTACAAGAAAATACTTTTCTTAAAAAACAAAATCATGACCTCAATATAGCCATTAAAAAATTCGGGATTGGTCAAAAATCCCTGGATATGATTTTGGGAAACCAATGTTATGGTCTGCAAAATTTGGGGTCGGATATAAAAGTGAACCCTACCGCCCAGCGCTAGCTACTAACGCCGGCGGTAGCTCAAGTGTTAAAAAATCTTCTGCTTTTTCTAATATTCAAGCATCATCCAACAAGAGCAACGTAGAAACTCAGAAAAGGGTCTCAACTCCCTTTATTTCGTGTGCTAATTGTCTTAAGTTTGGACACACGTCTAGCTCTTGCAGGAATATAAAACAACATTCCTTAAAACAAATATGGGTACCTAAGAAATCCACTTACTCTATGGGTGGTACGTCTTGGGTATCTGGATCTTTACTCTCATCTTCTCTCTAGATTTGCAGGAAGGCTAAGGAAACGAAGGACGTGTGGTACTTGGACTCAGGCTGCTCTAAGCACATGATGGGCAACAAAGCAAAATTCCTTAGCCTAGAAAAGAAGAATGGAGGGATCGTAACGTTTGGTGATAACGGTAAAGGAAGGATCATGGGAGTTGGTACAGTGGGTAACGAATCTTTTCTTATCTCAAATGTTCTTTATGTTAAAGGTTTGAAACATAACTTAATATCTATAAGTCAACTATGTGATAAAGGATTAGACGTATTATTTGAATCATCCACTAATCTTTGCAAAATAGTTAATCCAAAAACAAAAGATGTGTTACTAACTGCACCTAGAATTCAAAATGTTTACATAGTTTTGTTTCATGATCTTTCCAAATCATCTATAAAATGTTTTATAACCAAAAATGATGAATTAGAACTATGGCATAGACGTTTAGGTCACGCTAGTACAAAGCTCATTTTAAAACTAGCAAAAAGGGAATTGATTAGAGAATTGCCTAAGTTGAATGGAAATTTATCTTCACTATGCTCACCATGCCAAAAAGGAAAATTTACAAAATCATCTTTTAAAAGCAAAAATGAAATTTCCACTTCAAAACCATTACAACTAATTCATATGGATCTCTTCGGTCCCGTTAACACCGCAAGTCTTGGTGGTAAAATATACACCTTCGTTCTAATAGATGATTTCTCAAGATATTGCTGGACCTTATTTCTCTCTTCCAAATCTGATGCATTTTGCGAATTCTCAAAATTATGTACTCGTATTCAAAATGAACTAGATTTAAAAATAAAGTGCATTTGCTCAGATCATGGAGGTGAATTTGAAAATGAAAATTTTAAATCTTTTTGTGAAATGTTAGGTATTAAGCATGAGTTCTCTGCACCACGCACACCTCAACAAAATGGTGTTGTAGAACGGAAAAATGGGACAATCCAAGAACTAGCACGCACCATATTATCTGAATATAAATTACCTAAGTCTTTTTGGGCCGAAGCCGTAAGCACATCATGCTATGTAATGAATAGAGTTATGCTTCGTCCATCACTAAATCTCACACCATATGAACTATATTTTCAAAAGAAACCTAACGTATCATATTTTAAAGTATTTGGATGTAAATGTTTTATTCTTAATACAAAAGACTCTTTAGGAAAATTTGATGAGAAATGTGATGAAGGAATATTTCTTGGTTATTCTTCAACCAGTAAAGCCTATAGAATATTTAATAAAAGATCGAGTAAGGTTGAAGATTCTATTAATGTTAAATTTGATGAGTTTATTCCATGTGCAGAGAAGCCTTCTACAGGTACAAATGATGAACCTTTGCCATCTTTGGAGCACGACGAAGAGGAACCATCCAAAGAAGAGGAGGAGAAGTCCAATGAAGTTGAATATGTACCTCCATGTGTGTTGAACTTCTCAAAAAATCATCCAAAAGAGCTAGTCATTGGGGAACCTTCTACTGGGGTAAGAACTCGATCCTCTCTTCATGAAACATTTTCAAATATTTGTTTTGTTTCTGAAATCGAACCTAAAAACGTTTCCACCGCTTTAAATGACGAATTTTGGTTTTTGGCTATGAATGAAGAGTTAGGACAATTTGAAAGAAATAAAGTTTGGAATCTAGTAGAAAGACCATCAAATCATCCAATTATCGGCATAAAATGGATCTTTAAAAATAAATTAGATGGTGAATCTAGGATTATAAGAAATAAAGCACGCTTAGTTGCTCAAGGTTATTCTCAAATTGAGGTGGTAGATTTTGAAGAAACTTTTGCACTCGTTGCTCGCTTAGAATCTATACGAATATTTTTGGCATTTGCGAGTTTTAAACGAATAAAATTATTTCAAATGGATGTTAAAAGTGCCTTTTTAAACGGGTTTATAAAAAAAGAAGTTTATGTAGAACAACCCCCCGGTTTCATAAATGAAAAATTCCCTAATCATGTTTACAAATTAGAAAAAGCGCTTTATGGATTAAAATAAGCGCCCCGTGCATGGTATGATCGACTTACATCATTTTTGTTAAAACACGGGTATGTTATGGGAAGTGCCGACAACACACTCTTCATTAAGCATAATAATAACGATCTAATTGTTCTACAAATATATGTTGATGATATCATTTTTGGAGCCACTAATGAAGAGTTGTGTAATGAAGTAGTCTTAGTAATGAAAAATGAATTTGAAATGAGTCTAGTAGGAGAACTATCATATTTTCTTGGTTTTCAAATCTCACAACGAACTGATGGTATCTTTATTTGCCAAACAAAATATGTTCACGATATGCTTAAGCGATTTGGATTTGAAAATCTTAAACAAGCTTCTACTCCTATGAGTGCTTCTTTAAAACTAGGAAAAGATGAATCCGGAATTTCAATTGATCAAACGTTATATAGAGGAATGATAGGATCTCTTCTTTACTTAAGTGCATCTAGACCAGATATAATGTTTGTCGTATGTTTATGTGCTCGCTTTCAAGCCAATCCAAAAGAATCTCATTTAAAAGCGGTAAAACGTATTTTTCGTTATCTATTAGGGTCATCTAAATTAGGATTATGGTATCCACACTATGATTCATTCACTCTCCACGGCTATTCCGATTCGGACTACGCCGGGTGTTCACTACATCGAAAAAGCACTAGCGGCACTTGTCACTTTCTAGAACCCTCTTTAGTAGCTTGGTCTAGTAGGAAACAATCTTCGGTTGCACTCTCCACCATGGAAGCCGAATATATCGCACTTGGTAGCAGTTGTGCACAAGCTTTATGGATGAGTCAAACACTAGAGGATTTTGGATTTCACCTTAAAAACATTGATCTCAAATGTGACAACAAAAGTGCAATAGACCTCACATATAACCCCGTACGCCACTCTAGATCCAAACACATCGATGTTCGTCATCATTTCATTAGGGATCACATTAAGAAAGAGCATGTAAAAGTAAGCTTCATTGGGACGGACTCTCAACTCGCTGACATATTTACTAAACCTCTTCCCGATGCAAGATTTCGATTATTACGACTTGAGTTAGGTGTCCTAGATCTTTCGAGTTAAAACACATTCACAAAACACAATTCTTGCCAGTTTTAACCATCGAAAACATCTCATAAAAATCTGAGATTTCAGCATGAAACTACTATAGGGACACTTAATCAAGATCGACAATCAAAAATTTCAAATTCATGAAAAATCGTGTACTGTTTCCCGCGCTAGCGCTAACGCCGGCACTAGCGTACTTATGTGTTTTTCTGTATTTTAAAATTTTGAAAAATTCCTAAAAATATATTAATCTATATGTACTATTTATTTTTGCACTTCTGATTCTATTTAATTTTTAAAAAATCAAATACAAAATTACAAAAAAAAAAACAAATTACAAAAAATATTTTTTTTTGTCTAAAGATTATGTCATTTTGAAAAATAAAATCAAATACAAAAATATAAATCACTAAAACTATAATAAAAAAACTGTATGGACTTTATTGAAAATCAAGCATGAATTAATCTATTATCTAGAACTTCTATAATGCTGCAATTTATCTTTTCAAACTACTTTGAACATTGTTTTCATCATGCTTTGATATATCTATTACCATGTGCATCAATTATATTGAAAGTTGTGTAGAACTAAGTTTAGCATGCCTCTAAGTATGAGTAAATGTTTTATGTTTGATAATGATCATTATTCACTCACTTATTTTGGCATTGTCTACATTTGTGCTTAATCTAAGAATGCTTGTGTATGTTTTGTATTAGTACTATGAATTAAAATTGCACAAGTATCTTACATACACTCCTTTATTTGCACTTTTAAAAATTAAGAAAAGTGGTTACCTTTCTCATAAATTATATTGGTTTGCAAAACAAGTGTATTCGGAGAACTTTGTACAAAACAAAATTCATAAAATAAAGTGACAAAGATAACTCCACCAAGCACTACTTGAACCTCCTGATAAGTCTTAATAAGCGTTGTGAGGTTGAGCACCTTGGAAAGAATAATAAAGTATCTTGTGCAAACCATAACTTTCTTTCAAAATAAAAACCACTTATTCTTAAGTACACCGGATCACAATAAAAATCAATCTTGAAGAATAAAATTGTGTGATCCCCCAAGCACTACTTTGCACCCTGATAAGTCTTAATGAGCATTGTGTGTGCAAAGCACCTTGGTAGTTGTACATTTTTTTGTGCATTGAAGTTTGTGGAAGTAAAATTATTTGTGTTTTATTGTGCTCTTACTTTACATATTACTTGTATTTTTTGATTAAATCATGTGTTTACTCTACTCAAAAATACACTTATGTGCACATCATTATCTTCCATAACACTTCTTCTCATGAGTATTGGATCCTAATGCTAATTCTATACTACTCTTCACTCATGACATGCACTAGATATCCTAGCATGCTTTCAAAAATGTTTGGTATGTTTTGAAATTTTGAATTAAAGTAACATTGTAGTAATCTCTTTTTGATAACATTATTTCATGCTTGGTTACATTATTGAAGATTTTAATTGAACAATGATTTACAAAAACATCTTCTTTATGAAATTTAACTCATATATCTTTTTATGGATCATCATTACAATAAGATGTTTCTTGTATTTCTATAAGCCTTCCGCATCATCACCATATATTTCTACCTTGCGCTCTCATGCTTATATCAAAGTCTTAAATACCAAAATTCCTTTTCTTCAACAATTGGTAGACTTGCTTGGTAGATTTTATATTGGTTACTTTACACATGAATTTTTTTGCTATAAAACTCTGATTTATTTCTGTGAAAATATTATTACGCTAAAAACTCTGATTTATTAATGGACTTCATAATAGCTATGTGAGTGTTCTCATAAATTCAAATAAAAATATAAATCGATAGGCTGTGTCATTAGATTTAAAACGCTTAAATGTTTCCAATAATTATTATCCATGACTTCATTTCTCACCATAGCGGGGGCGTAGGGTTGTAGACATTAGATAACCTTTATCTCTAGTCATGTCTTGTCCTTAACCGGGGAGGGTTCCAGTGGGGCCTTGCGAGGCACTGGGGGGAAAGAGTGCTAGGTTGAGTTGTGTCTAAGTGTTTGCATATGGGACTAACACCCCAACTTACGGCATGTATGCAGCTCCTCATGCGCATCCGTCACTTAGTACGGGGCTAGGGTGTAGACATATTGTCTGGGTAGTTTAGTTACTTGGAAATCATTACATTTGTTTATGCTACAAACTCTAATTTATGAAATTGTTATAATACTCAAAACTCTGATCTATTTCAATAAAAAGTATTCTAAAACTCCTTATCATTTCCTTCTCTACAAGCTCGATCATGCTCTTATCTAATTATCAACTTTTAAGTGGTGTCTCCTTACCCGCTTTTGCTAATAACAAAAGGGGGAGAACTAACATGATAAATATTAATCTGCTATCAAACTATAATGCTTAATTAAGATGATAGCTTACATATTAGGAGAGCATTCACTTAGGGGGAGCATGTATTTAGGGGGAGCAATTCTAAATGCTAAAATCGTTCATTATCCTAAGTCATCACTCTCACACACACACAAGTATGTTTCTTCATGCTTATATATAGTAATGCTCTGATTTATCATTAATGGTTTTGTTATTATCAAAAGGGGGTGTTTGTTGGAACATGGTCTTCCGCATCTCCTAGGTTTGAGAATAACAAAACCTATGTGTACTTGATCTTGTGTGTTTAAGTGTGTAGGATAACAAAGTCCACATGACTCAAGGATTACATAAGAAGGTTGCCCCCAAAGTTGAGCCATCAAATCCAAATCGTCCACTAGCGCTGGCGGTAGCACTAGCGCAGGCGCTAGCTGTCGTTCGACGAACTGTTAGCGGCTAATTCTTTTCGTCGAATGTTCTCGTGAACTCCCGACGAATATCGACAAACGCAGACAGAAGTCAAAAAGGCAGACTTGTAAAGGAAATTGTGCGGATAAGTAAATTCGTCGAATGTTCTCGAGAACTCCCGACGAATTCCGACGAATGAAAACAGAAGACAGTACTCCCACTAGCGCCGGCGGTAGCACTTAGCGCCTAGCGCTAGCGATGATAGCGCAATTCTGGGAGCACATATGGAAGGAGATAACGCCTGGCGGTAGGCGATAGCGCAGGCGGTAGCGACGCACACGTTTGGCAAGAAGGAATTGTTTCCTCGGATTGAAGATTCTGCCGCGCAGAATGTGTCCTAATAAGGTATAGCGCTGGCGATAGCCGATAGCGCTGGTGGTAGCGCAGAACACAAGAGGAATCTCAGCAGAGTTGCCACGGATTAAAGATTCTCGCGCGCAAAATATTATTAATATGGGATAGCGCCAGCGGTAGCGATAGCGCAGGCGCTAGCGCTGAAGCTATAAAAAGGACTCCTCTCCTCTCGTTTCAAACACACATCAGAGAGATATCATAGAGGGATAGAGTGCCAGAATTCCAGAGGCTATCTTGGCCGAAAGTTGAAGTCCTACCAAAGTTCTACAAACTTCTGAAGGAGAATCTGATCACGCCGGATCCAAACGAAGTCTGCCCCTACAACGCTTATTCTACAGCGGATCTTCGCCTCCGTCTTCAGAAGGGAGTTTTTACTTATTTTCATTTCATATTTTTCTTGTAAACGGTTAGTGAAATCGCCTCGTGTTGGCGACTAGGTCTAGGTAGGACTTAGGGGGAAACTCGCCTCGTGTTGGCAACTAGATCTAGGCTACGTCTAGGGGGTGCTCGAGGCCACATCCGGGGAAGGGTTGGCTAGAGTGGCTTGAGGCCGAATCCGGGGAGGATAGGCTAGGGCCACCGGTTCGTGGGGATGCGAGTCGGGATAGAAAATAAAAAGAGTTTACTATTCATCGCCACCGATTTCTAGCGTCATAGAAGTCAACTTTTGTAAAACCGTATTCAATAATAATAAAGCATGTCTCTACTTTATTTCAATTATTTTACTTGACTTTCTATTGTCTTAATCTTGCTTTGTTACAAAGATTATAAAAATATCACTAAAGTTTTGAAAACCCTTATTCACCCCCCCCCCCCCCCTCTAAGGGCTCCTACCGATCCAACACTCGTCCATCCGCCTAGCAAAGCATGGCATAGAGGCCCGTGTAATCCATTCGCCTAACGAAGCAGTGCGCTCAAGGCCTGCACAGTTCGATTCTGCTTGCCTACTCGTACATCCGCCCTTGCGAAGCAGTGCGCTCAAGGCCTACCTAGTCTCCATCCCGCCAAGCGAAGCATTGCATAGCGGCATTGCATAGGAGTAGTTGTACTATTTTCTCTTTATTTCCACCAACCAAAACCCCCCGTTTCCGCAACCAATCCGGCTTAAGGACTTCAATCTCAAGTCCTTCCTCAAAAGTAAACTCCACCTTACTGTGTTCCTTCCAGATCGATACTTGGGGATTCATTCCCACATTTTATATTACTTGAACGATCGGTACACTACCGTTTTGTGCCGCAGTCTTTCTACCGCCTATAGCGGTGTGCTAAGATTTGTGCAACAAGTTTTTGGTGTGATGAGTCCCATTTATATACACATTTATGGACTCATCTGGGCCGTATTTCTAGTCGATGCACTACACTTTAGGAATGTTTTCGATCATATTTGTTATTCCTTGCTAGGTTCAATCTTAGGCCCATTTCGGTGTCCATTTGCGCTCCTTGTTATTGGGGGTAAGCACATGGTGCTCCCCATCCCATTCTCTATGTTTATCTAGTGCTGGAGGTGTTTTCCCAGCTGTTTTATCTTGTATACAGGTGGTCGAATCATCCAGTGCCCCCCCCCCCCCCCAGAATTCTTGATTGTGTGCAACGCACGGTCGTGCGTTTCCTTGACGTACGGATGGTTGCGGTCGTGCGTTCTATCTGGAAAGAAAATGGGAGATCTGAGTTTGGTCGTGCGTTTTAACGCACGGGCGGAATTGCCCGTGCGTGAGTAAAACGCACGGTCGCCTGTTTCTTCCTGTTTTTAGCTTTTCTGAATTTAGCCGTGCATTTTGACGCACGGGCAGATTTGCCCGTGTGTGAGTAAATCGCACGGTCGTGCGTTTCCTTGACGTACGGATGGTTGCGGTCGTGCGTTCTCATCTGGGAAGAAAATGGGAGATCTGAGTTTGGTCGTGCGTTTTAACGCACGGGCGGAATTGCCCGTGCGTGAGTAAAACGCACGGTCGCCTGTTTCTTCCTGTTTTTAGCTTTTCTGAATTTAGCCGTGCATTTTGACGCACGGGCAGATTTGCCCGTGTGTGAGTAAATCGCACGGGCGGCGCAGCTTCGTCTTCATGCCAGTATTTATCATTTATTATCGCACAGGCAGTGCACGATCGTGCGTTCGCCCGTGCGTGACTAAAATTCTGCCTGTTTAGTATTTAACGCAGGAGATCTGCAGCATTAGAAGGATTCCGGAGGGGGACCGATTCCCCTCGCGGGAAAAATGCAGGAACCTCGCCATTTTCGTCCCTTCCACCAGAGGAGACAAGAGGAGGCCATTTCCAGCGATCTCCTTGGCCATTCCTCCATCCGGGAGCATTTGCAAGCATTCTCCGCCACTAGTTCAAGCATTCTTCACCGAGGAGACCCTAGAAGCGTTGAAGATCATTGGAGCGGTGACAGCCTCCTTCGAGTCCGCACACCATCTGAGGGCCGAGCCCGGAGAGAGCCCGACAACCTCTCACTCCGGCCGAGAACCCAAGACGCTGTGACATCTTCTATGTGGTCCTTTCTAAACTTTGATGCTTGTGCTTTCTCTTTGTGTTGTTGTATGAACGCTTGTTAGGTTAATGTTATGGATCCTTGCTTGTGTTCTTGTGCAATGATGATGTGGTGGTGAGAATAGCTTTCAGTGTTGTTGTGATAGCCTAGGTTGTTTGTGTGTGAAGCCACCTAGCAATTGCTAGTGGTGATGTTGGCGAAGAGGTGAATACGACCCTCACAAAACCTCGCACTGTGGCCATTCCATCCGCTTACCAAAGCGCGGCATCACGGCCGCTGCATTCACCCACACCTTGCGAAGCGGTGCTTTTTGACCCGCATTTCTCTTATTTCCGCAATAGCTTAGGAATCCAATCACAACGCCCCTGTTTTACTTTATTCGCTCGTGTAACAATCGAATCACCACACGTTTCGTTCACCAGAACCTGCATTCCTTTGAGATCGACATTCGGGGAGTTCCTCCCTATTTTATTACTTGAGTGACCGGTGCACTGCCGTCGTATCGCATTTCGTGCTTGCTAATTAGCGTTGCTGAAATCGCGCTTCAAGTTTTTGGCGCCGTTGCCGGGGAGTGCAGGCATGATGAGATTTTGGTTGTGAATCGATTGTTTTCGATTGGGTCTTTTATTCTTTTTAATTTACTCTTTTTCATGCTATTTTCTTCTTCTATATCATGTGGGCACATTTGAATATTCGATGTCGTTGGTGTGGGGACACATCCCACGCTAGTGATAGGTGTCCCAAAGAGTATAATGTTATTTAGAAACCATATGGGTCCCATAAATCTTTTGGCTCCTCTACTGCGCCTCCGATGTCGCACTATTACACGGCTACCGCACCTTGGGTGCCGGTGAAGCCGGTGAAGCAGTGTTTATTTTGCAAAAGTAGAGAGCATGCCTTGAAGGACTGTGCTGATTACCTTCGCCAACTAGAGGATGATGATGAGCCGGATATCCGGATCATCCCATCTTCGAATTCTGCGAGCACAGCCCCTTCCTCTGGTTACGTGTCACTTCCACCTTCACTTTTTGAAGGCTCTGGAATCGACATGTGCATCAGTGTCCCTCAAGACTCTATTTCTGATGCGACCCCCCATACCTCTTCGGTTCATATACCACTTTGCGTGGATTTGTGCCCTTGTGTGGAGAGTGAGCCCGAACTCTTTGGTGGTACGTCTTCTCCCACTATGCACGAAGCTACATCTATTTCTGATATTGTCATTGAGGTCAATTTGCAGGATGTTGCAGACTTGCGCGGTGTCGTGCCCACTCTCATGGAGGAGGACAGTCTCGATTGTGCTGAAGCAACTGTTTCGGTCCAGTGCGAGGAAGTCCCAGTTATAGAGGAGGCCATTGCGTGCGGTGTCGAGTCTAGTGAAATCTTCAATGATATCATCAGTTTGTCTTTACCGCACCCTATGGGGGATGAAGTCGGGATTATCTCCTCAGATGAGATTTCATTTAGTTTTTCTTCCAATTTATTTCCTGACCCCCTTTCTTTAAATACAAGGATGCAGGATGCCCCTCCTCCGGTTGATCAGACCTTATGCATGGAAGAGCCGAAAGCTTGGCGGGATGAGGAAGGTACAGTGAAGGAAAATCTTGTTTCCTAATCATCGTTGGTGCTTCCCTTTGAGGATTGGTTACAAGGGGGCAAGCGGTTTTTCTTTGAAGACATAATACTGGAGGAGAAGAAGAGAGCAAAAAAGGAGGAGATTTGGGGTTGGAGGCTGAGCATCCTACTTAATTTCCACCCCTACTACCAGTTCCCTGGACCTTTTTCTTTCATCAGTTGTTACTACTTCAAATCAGCTTATAGCTGATTTGTTTTGAGCTTGTAATAATAAATAGGATTTATTAGCTTTTTCTTATTCCTAGACATTATGAACTATGCTTTAATACAGGTATTTAGTCCACCTTAAGGACAGTAAACAAAAGGGCTTCTTGGGAGACAACCCATGGGAACCACCCGGTTCCGTTTGCTTGCTTTAATTTCTATTATGTTTTGTTTGTTTTTGCTTTGGTGCTAACAATGCAGGTGTTAACTCGATTGGATGAAGAAGAGGAGATCTTTAAAGAAGGATTATACCGCTCTTCTGGCATGCTCTTATGAGCATAGATACTCCTAACCTAGCGTTATTTTTGCTATGAAATGTTATATTTGATTTGTTTTTCACATCAAGTCTGGGGGGAGCGGGCCTTTGCTTACGCTACACGCACATACATGCTAGAATGTTGTGTTAGGAAATTTATATTGATTGTCTCATTGCATAACACACACCACACGTGTTTTATTTTTTACTCGTGCGCAAATATCGTGTAAGTTCTTGATGTATATGTTTAGAAGTTTGATTGTTAGTTTAGGATTGTGTGGCTACTAGTAGAGTGCTCACGCAGCATAAAAATTCACGTAGAATAGATTTAATTACAAAGATATAGTTTTATTTACTTCATTTGTGTAATTACTTAATACTCTACTCTAACGGTGAATTTGGTGAATCAAGCGATAGCCCTAGGTCGAGTGTAGAAGAGCTGTTAGCCTCGTGTTGTTTGAGTTGGAAGGAGAGGAGACCTCGTTCGGTGGTTAAGAACTTGCCCCAAGCTATTTTCAAAATGAGTGCGTTGAATGATTTTGTTGGGAGCATGACGCAGGCCATCATTTGGTTCGGTTGAGCTTTGATTTCACAACCTAACGTCATCCTTTGCTAGCCTCGTTGAGCCTTACCTCTCCTATTTGTTAAACTCCACTAAACTTTCACCAAGGCCACATCCTAACCTAAAGCGCACTAGAGTCAAGCTTTGAAATATATACATATTTATGATGATTGTGCGGTGCGAAAAAAAATGAGAATGAGTTATTGATCCTAACTTATGTTTCTATGGATCTAGAAAAAAAAAAGTAAAAGAACTCTAAAAAGAATTTAACCACAAGTGTGGTAGTCTCGCGCACATCATCGTGCTTAAATGAAGTCTGGGGGAGTGTGCTTCAAGGTAAAGATGTTGAGGTTAAAATTTGTTATTTACCTGAGGGTGAGTGCGTTTAACCTACGTTCTTCTACTTCATTACCGTACCTCAACCCAAGCCCTATGTCTAGCCTAAAAGACCTACTGATTCTTGATAAGATCGTCTCATGCAGTGGAGAAGGTGCAAACGGGCAAGCGTATGATCACCGACCTTGATGGATTTCTTGGAGAGCTCTTCCTTGAGATCCAATTTGAGCAACGCTCACCTCAGTAGTTCACGCTATTTTCCCTAGGGCGCGACTGTTCGATTCACCTGTGATTCACCTCAGAGTAGTAGTACTTTGTATTTTACACTTGTAGAAGTTCTTAAAATATAGTCTTTGTTTTAAAATCTTTTCTACTTTATTTTTACCCTCGTTAGTTCTTTACTTCCCATCATGTTTTGCCTGCACAGTTGCTTCTTTAACATCAATTTTTCTATCATGGGATTGAGTGTTTGCCCGAGACGTGCAAATGAGTAAGTCTGGGGGTGTGATGAGTCCCATTTATATACACATTTATGGACTCATCTGGGCCGTATTTCTAGTCGATGCACTACACTTTAGGAATGTTTTCGATCATATTTGTTATTCCTTGCTAGGTGCACTCTTAGGCCCATTTCGGTGTGCATTTGCGCTCCTTGTTATTGGGGGTAAGCACATGGTGCTCCCCATCCCTTTCTCTATGTTTATCTAGTTCTGGAGGTGTTTTCCCAGCTGTTTTATCTTGTATACAGGTGGTCGGATCATCCAGTTCCCCCCCCCCCCCCCCCCAGAATTCATGATTGTGTGCAACGCACGGTCGTGCGTTTCCTTGACACACAGACGGTTGTGGTCGGGCGTTCTCATCTAGGCAGAAAATGGGAGATCTGAGTTTGGTTGTGCGTTTTGACGCATGGGCGGAATTGCCCGTGCGTGAGTAAAACGCATGGTCGCCTGTCTCTTCCTATTTTTAGCTTTTTTGAATTTACCCGTGCGTTTTGACGCACAGGTGGATTTGCCCGTGCGTGAGTAAATCGCACGGGTGGCGCAGCTTCGTCTTCACGCCAGTTTTTATCATTAATTATCGCACGGGCAGCGCACGATCGTGCGTTCGCCCGTGCGTGACTAAAATTCTGCCCGTTTAGTATTTAAAGCAGGAGATTTGCATCATTAGAAGGATTCCGGGGGGGGGGGGGGCCGATTCCCCTCACGAAAAAAATGCAGGAACCCCGCCATTTTCATCCCTTCCACCAGAGGAGACAAGAGGAGGCCATTTCCAGCGATCTCCTTGGTCATTCCTCCATCCGGGAGCATTTGCAAGCATTCTCAGCCACTAGTTCAAGCATTCTTCGCCGAGGAGACCATAGAAGCGTTGAAGATCATTGGAGCGGTGACAGCCTCCTTCGAGTCCGCACACCATCTGAGGGCCGAGCCCGGAGAGAGCTCGACAACCTCTCACTCCGGCCGAGAACCCAAGACGCGGTGACATCTTCTATGTGGTCCTTTCTAAACTTTGATGCTTGTGCTTTCTCTTTGTGTTGTTGTACGAACGCTTGTTAGGTTAATGTTATGGATCCTTGCTTGTGTTCATGTGCAATGATGATGTGGTGGTGAGAATAGCTTTCATTGTTGTTGTGATAGCCTAGGTTGTTTGTGTGTGAAGCCACCTAGCAATTGCTAGTGGTGATGTTGGCGAAGAGGTGAATACGACCCTCATAAAACCTTGCACTGTGGTCATTCCATCCGCTTACCGAAGCGCGGCATCGCGGCCGCTGCATTCACCCACACCTTGTGAAGAGGTGCTTTTCAACCCGCATTTCTCTTATTTCCGCAATAGCTTAGGAATCCAATCACAACGCCCCTGTTTTACTTTATTCGCTCGTGTAACAATCGAATCACCACACGTTTCGTTCACCAGAACCTGGATTCCTTTGAGATCGACATTCAGGGAGTTCCTCCCTATTTTATTACTTGAGCGACCGGTGCACTGCCGTCGTATTGCATTTCGTGTTTGCTAATTAGCGTTGCTGAAATCGCGCATCATCAAACTAGAGAGATGCAAAACAATGTTCCAACAAATTCGCTCTTTTGATAACATCAAATCTCGTTCATGAGATATAATTGATATCTATCAGGAAAAGCATGGTATAGTGTTATCAATCAGTAATCATTAAACATGAACATGTTTATGTATCAAGATAAATCATATAGTGTGAACTTGCACATAAGACGTATGCCTCCCCCTGCATATGTGCTCCCCCTATGATGTGTGGTCTATAAGTGTCTCTCCTGATAGGTGATCTTCCCTTGAAGACTAGTACTTGACTAGCTCATTAACGTTCTCTATTCTCCACCTTTGATGTTAGCAAAAGGGGCGGGCTAGACCAAACTATTATGAATATGTGAGAGATACAGTGGATTAATAAATGAAATGCGCACGTAATCATAAATCATGATAGTAATAAGGGTTGACCGAGATATAATCAGATAATATGTAAAGGATATAGGCCAAAACGCATGGGGAAATCAAAGTACCACTTGTTAAAAATTGATACCACTTTTTTAAATTGAAAACAGTTTTGCATATATAGTCTTGGTAAAAAATAATATGAATCGGACACTTGACACGAGCCTAAATACACATGATATGGCACACAATGCCAAAAGATGTAGAAATCTAATTCACAAAGAACATCGTTTGTTTCATGAAAGGCAATCGTGTAGTAGTACAAACGTGCAAGATATAGATAATGCAAGTTAAGTCCAATTCTTATGCATGGAAGGGTTAGACTAAACAATGACAAGTGTGCATGTAGCAATAATTGAAATAGCATCAAGTGAAATCAATTTTAGTGCAAGCTATTTTTCAATTAGTATATATGCTAACACTAGAGTAATGAAGTGATAAATCATGTCATATATGTCAATCTTACACAAATACCAAGAATAGAACAAATGCACTAGTTTGTGTTTCGGGTTGGCACAAGCTCGTAATGATTCTTTTAACCAAGGTGCTCATCCTCACAATGCTCATCAAGACTTATCAGGAGGAGTGAGTAGTGCTTGGGGGAAATCCTTTGTCAAATAATGATAGTATATATTTTTGAAAAAAAAATTTTGACTATCTTTTTCTTTCTTTTTGGACAAGGTTCCCAAATCGAAAGAAATCTACCCACATAGATAGATGCACTTTAACTTGTATACACAACCCATTTTCCAATATAATTTTTTCTTATTGTTCTATGCCTATATAGTTAAGAAGATTTTCGTGATATTGATTTATCAAGTCATCCTAAAGTGTTTAGACATAATATCACGAATTATAGCATGTAAGCATTTGGATTTCTACTTGAGTGCATTCTCTAAGGATGTGTGAATGTGTAAAGTCATTGTCTAGCCTAAATCCTAACACATACCTAGAGGCATATTAAACGTGCATTACTAATCACTTAGCACTCAGTAGAGCCTACCATTAGATTAGGACAAATCATGACTAAGACATACAATGTAATCAGGAATTATAAATTATAAATCAGACAAAGTATGTAATCATGGAGGTTCAATTTCATGTCATGAATGCCCCCTTTGCATGAAACTTTTCAAAAATATTTTTGGTATTTTCTTTGTTTTGACAAAATAACTAAATAAAAACAAACATAACCAAAGAAAGACAGAACATAAATAAAAAAACACTTTTTTGTTGTTTTAAGTTTTTCATATTTTTATATGATTTTAGTTGATTTTATAACAGATGGAAATAAACTAACAGTAGACAGATGGGCAAGAGAAATAGAAACAATAAAAACAGAAGAGAAATCGAGGAATTCATTCAGAATTGCTACCCCTGGCGGTAAGGCTAGCGTCAGGCGGTAGTAAACAGAACACGATTTCTTTTGAAAAACAGTCCAGATTTTGATGTTTTTGTTTCGAATCAGATTGAGCAGTGAAAAACTGATGAAATATAGCAAAACTCTGGACATAGAAACGTGCAGAGATTAGCTATGAGATATGAGACTTATGATTCAAGTTCCAAAACACCCAGTTCTAAGCGAAGCAATGAAAATCTTGTGTCACGGAGGGGTTTTGTGAAGATATCCGCAAGTTGATCGTCAGTCCCAATAAATGGCACTCTTATGTTCTCTTTCTTAATGTGATCATGTATGAAGTGATGACGTACATCTATATGTTTAGAACGAGATTGGTTAACCAGATTGTTCGTTAGATCTATGGCACTTTTGTTGTCACACCTAAGTTCAACATTCTTGAATGTGAGACCGAAGTCTTCTAACGTTTGAGACATCCAAAGAGCTTGTGCGCAACAACTTCCTAAGGCAATTTATTCGTCATCGGCAGTGGAGAGGGCAACATAATTCTATTTCCTACTAGACCATGAAACAAGAACCTGGCCTAGGAAATGACAAGTGCCACTCATGCTCTTGCGATCAAGGGAGCAACCAGCATAATCCGAGTCTGAATAACCATGGAGCGTGATGTAGGTGCTGTGAAGATACCAAAGACCAAGATTCAGGGTGCCTATGAGATACCTAAAGATATGTTTAACCGCTTTCAGATGAGATTCTTTAGGATTAGTTTGATATCGTACACAAAGGCACACCGCAAACATGATGTCGGGTCTTGACGCACTTAGATAAAGTAGTGATCCGATCATACCTCTAAAAATCGTTTGATCCACCAAAATACCACCTTCATTCTTTACTAACTTAAGTGATGCGCTCATAGGAGTCTTAGTTTGTTTCATATTTTCAAAACCAAACCGTTTAAGTATATCCTTCATATATTTTGATTGATATAGAAAAATTCCATCAGGTATTTGAAAAATCTGAAAGCCCAAAAAATATGTGAGTTCGCCAACTAAGCTCATCTCAAATTCAGATTGCATCACTTGAACAATTTCATTACATAAGTTTTCATTGGTGGCACCAAAAATTATATCATCGACATATATTTGTAGGATGATAAGCACGGAGTCACTATGCTTTACAAATAAGGTTGTATCCGCACGCCCCATTTTAAACTCTTGTTTTAAAAGAATTGTCGTAAGTCTATCATGTCAAGCACGGGGTGCTTTCTTTAGACCATACAAAGCTTTCACAAGTTTATAGACATGGTTCGGGTGATAACTATTTTTGAAATCGGGTGATTGCTCGACATAGACTTCTTCTTTTATATACCCATTTAAGAAGGCACTCTTAACGTCCATTTGATATAATTTAATTTGTTTATAACTTGCAAAGGAAAGGAACATTCTAATGGACTCAAGATGTGCTACCGGTGCAAATGACTCTTCAAAGTCTATCCCTTCTATTTGAGTGTACCCTTGTGCAACCAACCGAGCTTTATTTCTAGTTATCCTAGATTCACCATCGAGTCTATTCTTATATATCCACTTCACATCAATAACCGAATGGTTACTAGGACGCTCCACTAGCATCCAAACATTGTTTCGCTCGAATTGATTTAACTCCTCATTCATAGCTAAGAACCAAGATTCATCGTTTGCTTCAGAAATGTTCTTAGGTTCTATTTCAGAAATAAAACATAGATTTGAGAAGGATTCATGTAGTACAGAGTGAGTTCTAACTCCATGTGAGGGTTCTCCAATCACTAGTTCTCGTGGATGTTGTTTTGAAAAATTTAGTGTACTTGGAGTCTTATATTCTTCAACATGAGTTGAATCTTCTTCCTCTTCATGTTTATTTTCATTTTTGTCTTCCAAACATATGCCCTCACCATTATCATCATCATGTATGATTGATTCACTTTGAGGTGCATTTTCATTAAAGTGAACATGTATTGATTCTTCAACAACTAAGGTTCTTTTATTATAGACCTTATAAGCACGGCTCGTGGTAGAATACCCAAGAAAAGTGCCTTGGTCAGATTTTTCATCAAATTTACCTAAGTGATCCTTAGTGTTGAGAATATAACATGGACAACCGAAGACTTTAAAATAAGACACATTCGGCTTTTTATTATAATATAGCTAACATGGAGTACGTTTTAATATGGGGCGAAGCATGGTCCGATTCATTACATAGCATGCTGTGTTGACCGCTTCAGCCCCAAAATATCGAGGCAAGCTATATTTGGCTAGCATTGTGCGAGCCAATTCTTGTAGTGTTCGATTTTTCTTTTCCACTACTCCATTTTGCTGTGGAGTCTGTGGAGCAGAAAATTCCTGTCGAAAACCAAAATTATTACAAAAATCAATAAAATTATCATTCTCAAATTCTCCCCCATGGTCTGACCTTATAAATTTTATTTTCATTTTTTTTTCATTTTGTAATCTAGTCCACAAGGTGGAGAATTCAATGAATGCATCCAACTTAGAAGCTAGAAAAATAGTCCATGATAAGCGTGAATAATCGTTTATCAATACAAAACTATACCTTTTTCCTCCTACACTATTTGTACTAATAGGACCAAGTAGATCCATGTGAATTAATTCTAGAGGTGTAGAGGTGGTAATATCAGTCTTGCTTTTGAAAGACTATTTAGTTTGATATCTGAAATTTGTCATGCAATTGCGTGACGATGATTGCTTAAGACTAGAGTCAATTCAAAAATTTCTGAATCGCTTAGTTCGGATGACACAATAACGGGTAGCTTAGAGTCTTTTTCTAAAAAGATATATTTTATGTGAGGGGGAGTTGTTTTAATTCCAACATGGGTGGCACTTCATATGAAGTTTTAATTTTTTAATGGCTCAGGTGGTGTGGAGCGAGAGATTTCTTCTAGACAAAAGAGCTCAACGAGCTCAGAATCGTTACTCGATGTGGAGACTAACTCAGGAAGAGGATAAAAATCATTTTCAAAACATTCTTCTAAGTAAAAACACGAATCGTCATTCTCTAAAGTGTTTCTCATCGAGGGATTTATACTAAAAGTAACTTCATCGTCTCCAACCCATAGGAGGAGCTTTCCGTTACTTACGTCGATAATCACGCGGGAGGTGGCAAGGAAGGGGCGGCCAAGTATGAGGGGTACTTCGACATCCTCTTTGATATCAAGAATGATAAAGTCCACTGGGAAGATGAACTTGTCAACCTTAATGAGCACATCCTCCACTATCCCTACTAGATATTTTAATGAACGATTTGCGAGTTGAATACTCATTCGGGTGGGTCTAGGATTTCGTAGACCTAACTTTTTGAACAACGAAAAAGGCATGAGATTTATACTTGCTCCAAGATCATCTAAAGCGTGTTTTACTAAAGAATTGCAAAATAGGCACGGGATGGAGAACCGTCCCGGGTCATTTGCTTTTTGGGGCAATTTGTTAAGTATAACAGCGGAGCATTCTGCGTTTAAGGAAATATGCGAAATATCTTCTAATTTCTTCTTATTGGAGAGCAACTCCTTAAGATATTTCGCATACTTCGGCATTTGAGAGATAGCCTCGAAGAAGGGTACATTAATACGAATGTGTTTTAAATTTTCTAAAAACTTTTTATAATTTTTCTCAGCGCACTCGCTCCTAAGCTTAGATGGATACAGAATATTTGAACTAGAAGCATGCGGATCTAACGTAGCAGGCAAATTCGAAGATAAAATATGAGTAGGAGGAGGAGGAGAAGTAGTGACCAAGGGTTCGTCCTATTTTGACACCACCTCCTTTCCACTGCGGAGAGTAATCATGTTAGCGCTTTCCTTTGGATTTTGCTCTGTATTTCCCGGTAGAGTTCCTTGCTGGTGCTCGGAGATCATTTTTGCTAGCTTCCCCCACTTGATTCTCTAAATTCTTGATCGATCCGGTGAGGTTCCAGATGTTCTTTTCATTTATAGCAACATACTTTGCAAAGACCTCTTCAAGCGGAGAGGGATTTTGTTGTTGCGGTGGCAAAACCGAGTGGATTAAAGTTTAGAAGGGGAGTTAAGTTAAGAAGTTGATTGGGGGGGGGGGGGGGGGGGGGGGGGGGGGGGGGGTTGATTGAAATTCATAGGACGATGATCATTTACTTGGTTGCTCCATGAGAAATTTTGATGGTTCCTATAACCCGTATTATAGGTGTTGTACGGAGCGGAGTTTGGGTTATAGGAAGGCCGAGACGGATTTCCCATGTAGTCAACCTGCTCTTCAATTAAAACATTATTAGCCTAAGGAGGAGTGGCGAAGAAAGCAGACATCTCCACCACTTGCTTTGTTAAGCGCTCAACTTGTAAAGCTAAAGTAGAAGTAGCGTCTATTTCAAAAATACTGGCTGGCTTAATAGGCCGCGCTCGGGGAAAATTCCATTGATAAACATTCATGGCCATTTCCTCAAAAAGCACTTGAGCGGCCTCCGGGATTTTCCTATTTAATGTACTCCCGGCGGCCGCATCAATCATTTGCCTAGTTTGGAAATTCAAGCCATTATAAAAGATTTGCACTTATTGCCAAGCAGGAAGTGCATGGTGAGGGCATCTACACAAAAGCTCCTTGAAGCGCTCCCATGTATCATAGATAGTATCTGAGTCGATTTGCATAAATGACGCAATATTTGTTCGCATTTTGGCCGTCTTTGCAGGCAGGAAATATTTAGTGAGAAATTTTTCCGCCATATCGGCCCATGTAGTGATGGACTCCCTTGGAAGTGAGCCCAGCCATTGCTTGGCCTTATACCACAAAGAAAAAGGAAAAAAGACGTAATCGAATAACGTCATCAGTGATGCCATTGATCTTAAACGTGCCGAAAATTTTGAGAAAATTAGAAATATGACAATTTGGATCTTCGTCCGGCTGACCATCTGTTGGGAAAAACCCTTGATTTAACTTAACAAATTAATTAAATGTGATTTTATTCACTAGGATTTAATTTACCCATTGTATAGTGATGGTAACTTGGTCTCTAGATGTCTTAGGATGTCACACTCAACCTAGAGTGTCAAGACCAGTTAAAGGGCTGCAAATTTGGGCAAAGTTAATAATGGCGTCGAATGGAATTCAACGCAACATCGAGTTCATGTCGACGCTACGCCGACTAGAATTCCAAGTGGCTTAACTCTACTATCGAAGTAACACTAGTCGACGTTACGTCGAATAGATATTCACGCAGAGACCAGAGACTTGTCGAAGGAACTTGAGAAGTTGACGCAGCTTCTACTTCAAACTCGACGCAAAAGGGAATACATATCAAAGCCAACTAAAGTCGACGCAACGTCGACTTCATCTTGATGCAGTTAATAGAAGTCAGAGTGGATGCTATTCAACTCGATGGGTGCGTCGATAAGGAATCGACGCAATGACAACTAGCTGAGTTCAGTCAGAGCACAGAAGAAATCGAAGCAGCTCTTACATGAACTCGAAGCAGCGTCAATAAGAGAGTAAATTAATTCGACGTTACGTCGAATACAGTCTGTGAAAGTTCAATAGCTGTCATTCTGAGGCTTCTATCATGGTCCACATCTCTCAGACTGTTCTCCAACGGTCTAATAATTGTCTGAAGAAGAAGGAAACATTAAAGAAGGAGAAAAGGGCTTTCTTGGAAGTATACACATTCTGGTTGGACGGGTCGAGAAGTAATTAAGGAAGGAAAGAAAATGTTTGTCAAATATACCTTTTTAGGTCTTACCTAGCAAGGAAACAAATTCAAAATAGATACAGGGTATATAAGGATAGATAAGGAAGAGAAGAATAGAGCATTAATCACAATCAGCCGTCTCTTCTTAAATTAGGATTTCTTGTCTTCTTCTCCCTCTCTCTCTCAGGAACCCTAATACGGAGCTGTGAAAGATAATAGAAGGCTCTGGTGTTCTTCATCTGATAGAACAAAGAATCTGAACAGTTGCTCTTCAGAACCATCTTTTGGCAGCCAGATCTCAATCAGCAGAGGAAGAAAGAATCTGACAATACAAAGCTCCTGCAATCTATTACCATCAAAAGCAGGGGCTAATCAAGAGCAGATTCATTGGAATAACTAAGAGGCTGAATTTCATACATCCTTCACAAGAACTCTGAGAACAAAATTCCTTTAACCTTCCTTCTTCTCCTTCTCTTTCTATTTCCTGTAAAAGAGTTTATTAATCCCTCTTCAATTAAGTGGTTCAAGATCTCCTTATCAAAAGATCTGGTGGTTCATGATCTCCTTATCAAAAGATCATTTGTTCTAAGAGTCTCCTGATCAAAAGACTCAGGCAAAGTGGTGCATTCCTACCAGGTGGTAGAAGAGAGGACAACTCACATTTTGGGGAACCTCTATAAAATCTATTGCTTATGTGTTGTGATTTTTTGTGTTGTCCAGTCTTTTATTTTGCACTTATTTTCTGCATTCTTTATTCTGCCTGGATTGTTAAGCATAACTCCTTAGATAAATTATTGTTAAACACAGTTAGGGTACAAATATTTTAAAACTCTATTCACCCCCCTCTAGAGGAATCTCAGAGGCACACTGTGCACTTTCAATTGGTATCAGAGGGAGGTTGATCATTAAGAGGTTAACACCTTGATCAAAAAGACCTCCTACTCTTATTTTCTTTTCCTTAAACTTATTTTATAAAGAAAATGAGCTCTAAGGAGTATGCTTCTACAAGACCTCCAGTGTGTTATCTGAATAAGTTTACACTCTGGAAGGCTAGAATAAAATTATATAAGAACTCTATTGATGAGGAAATTTTCAATGTCATCCTCACAGGTCCCCCAGCTCCAATAAGGAAAGACTCCACTGGAAAGGTCATACAAACCTCAGTTCCCATAGATGAATGGACTGAGGATGAGAAGAAGGTCAAGGCATGTGATGCCAAGGCCATGAACATATTGGTCTCAACCATGTCTGATGACATATTTCAGAAAGTTGTTGACTGCAACTCTACAAAGGAGATTTGGGAATCTCTCTCCAGACTAGTTGAAGGAAGTTCTGATGAGAGGAAAGACAAAAAGGCTCTTCTCATATCTCAATATGAGAACTTTAAGAAAAATGCAGATGAAAGCATTACAGAAATGTATGATTGATTTAGCCTCATCATAAATGAGCTGAGAAGGCTTGACAAGGACATCTCTCTGACAGAGATTGATGACAAGCTCCTCATGTGCTTCCCTAGCACATGGTACTCTAGAATCTAGGCTATCAGGGATTCTAGATTCCTCAGGGAGATTTCTACTGATGCTCTCTTAAGAAAGCTCAAGTCTTATGAGCTCCTACTGAAAAGCAGGGCTGAGTTAGAAGCCCAAGAATGGACACCTACATCCAAGGAGAGGACTATTGCACACAAAAATGCAGAAGAAGAGTCCTCCACTACTGAAGAAGAAATGTTTAATCTCATGGCTAGGAGATTCAAGAAGTGGTCCAGGACAGAAGATTCCAGAATGAGAGAGAGAAGTTCAAGCAAGCCAAGGTATGATAAAACTCCTAAACAGGAGATAATTTGTTTTTCTTGCAGGAAACTAGGACACTTTTCTACTGAATGTCTTGAGGAAGACAAGAACAAGAAACACAAGCAGAAGAAGAAGGAGCACAGGAAGAAATCCTTCATGAGAAAGGATAAGAAAGGAGAAAGAGGTCTCTTAGCTGAGACCTGGAGTGATTCAGATTCAGAGTCAAACTCCTCCTGATAAAATGATGGTGAAGATAGTGGACCAGAAGAATCCTGCCTAATGGCTTTGGAAGATTCCACTAATGAATTTGTGAGGGAAGGATGTTCAACCACAAACCAGTACTGGTATCTGGACAGTGAATGCTCCATGCATATGACTGGAGCAAGAGAGTTGCTGGAGAATTTCAAGGCCAAGGAAGGGCCTAAGGTAATCTTTGGGAACTCTCACTCTGGTCAAACCAAAGGATATGGTTTGACCAGGATTGGAGAAATCTCCTTTGCTAAAGTAGCTTAAGTTGAAGGACTTCAACATAAAATGATCAGCATAAGTCAGCTGTGTGATGGTGAATACAAAGTTGTATTCACCAAGTCCTTGTGTCATATAGTTAATTATAAGACTGATCAAACAGTTTTGACTGGTCTCAGAAAAGGTAAGGTGTATGTGGTAGACTTTGAGTACACAAAGTCTGAGATCTGCTTGTTTAATTCCCAGTTAGAAAATAGTGAGTTGTGGCATAGGAGACTTAGTCATCTCAACCTTAAGACCATAGCCAAACTTTCCAAACTGAACCTTGTCAGGGGTTTACCAAATGGTAAATTTAAAAAAGACCATCCCTGTAGAGCCTGCCAACTAGGGAAGCAGATCAAAGCTTCATTCAAACCAATTGGTAAGAATGATTCTCCTAGAATCCTTTTCCTGCTACACATGTGTTGGGAATATTGCCCTCAATGTTCCCTTGATTTGAAGAGGCATCACTTCCAATATTAAGTACATATTGTATTTGATAAAGCTTTGTTTTTGTAAGTTAAACAGGCTTAAGTGACTCAAGAGAAAGGGTTAATCAAGACCTAAGGTTAGGAGAAATCTTCTCCTAAGTTAATGAAGAAATGTCTCAGCTGAACCGCTGAGATGAGGAGCCGTCTCAGCGGATCTGCTGAGAAGAAGGTGTCTTAGCTGATAAGTTCATCTAACGCTGAGAATCAGCGTGTTCGCCGAACGTAGAGTGCCGTTCGTCGAACGTAGGACTAAGTTCGTCGACCGTTGAGATGAGAAAGAAGAATCAGCTGGGATCTGGCGTGTTTGTCGAACGCAGGACTCAGCTCGTCGACCGCTGAGACGAGACCAGAGAAGGAGCCACTGAGAAGGCACTAAGGGCGTGTTCGTCGAACGCAGAGAGTCATTTGTCGAACGCAGAATACAGTTCGTCGACCGCTGAGATGAGATAGAAGAAACACAGAGCTTGGCATGTTCATTGAACGCAGAGTGTCGTTCGTCGAACGCAAAGACAAGGCAGATCGTCGAACGCAGAGACAAGGCAGATCGTCAAACGCAGAGACAAGGCAGATCGTCGAACGCAGAGACAAGGCAGATCATCGAACGCAGGATGCAGCGGGTTCGTCGAGCACAGAGTGTAGCGCATTCGTTGAATGTAGACCTTCTCTACAGATAAGTAGGGCGGGTGGACCTGCGGCTAAGGCAAGTTGCAGAAATGCTACAGGGGACCACCGATCTCTCCTATACTTTTAGGGAGATCAAATTAGAGCCGTTGAAGATAAAAGAAGTGTAAAAGAAAGTGTTAGGGCATTTTCCAACCCCCGGCCAGTTGCGTGCAAAATCTCGATTCGCCATTGATGGCTGCTGCTCTCGTCTTTCTTCCTGCTCACTGAAAGAGAAGAAGAAACAGAGAGAAGAAGATAGCTCCTCCACCAGAAGGGGCAAGGTGATCTTCCATCATTCTATTGAAGGGGAAGATCAAGTGGTAGCTGTTATCAACATCTTCATCTACGGGAAAACACAGACTGTGCAGGATCTATAGGAGAGTATTTCTGCTATAGAAAAGTTCTATTATATCTTTTTCTGTAAGGCTTTTTGCCTGAGTTTGTACGGCTGGTTTGCCTGATCTTGTAGGGCTGGTTTGCCTGAGTTTGTAGGAGCTGGTGATAGCTCTGAGTTGTAAGTCTTGTTGCCTGAGGTAGGACAAGGAGGTGGTCTGAGCTGTAGGAGGTGTTTTCCTCTGAGTTTGTAGGGCAGATGTTCCTGAGGTAGGAGCTGGTGATAGCTCTGAGTTATAGGGACTCTTGTCCTGAGGTAGGATCATCCTTGATCTGAGAAGTTCTGAGGAACTTGTGTTGTAAGCTCTTTGAGCCGAGTTTGGAGGAGTTGGTCTTGTCTAACACATTGTTAGAAAGGTGAAGGGGGAAAGAGGACTACTCAAGACACCCTGTCTTGAGGAACCTTTATACATACTTGTGTGCTTTATGTGTTGCTTGATTCTCTGATTAGAATAATTTTAATAGGCCATAATTATCAAGTAATACTTAAAAGACCTATTCACCCCCCCCCCCCCCCCCCCCCTCCCCCCTCTAGGTGAATTAGTTAGCATACCTATTTTATTTCAAGTGGTATCAGAGGGTGGTTGGTCAAGAAGGACTTAACAGTCTGACCAGTTCCCAATTAGATATTGCTGATTCAAAATCAGATGGCCTCCAGTGGAATGAAGAAAGAGTTGGGGTCATTGAAGTTGTCCATATGCTCCAAAGAAATCTTGGGGTCATTGAATTAGGCATATGGAAGCAAAGGGTGAGGCTGTTCATGGAAGCCTCAGACCCAAGGATCTATGTGACAGTCAAGAATGTGAGAAGGCTTCCACTATTGACCCTACTAGAAAAGTACTCAAGATATTTTCTGAGCTGACCAATGATGAAATTGCACTATACACTATGGACAAAAGGGCCCAGAACATAATTGTTAATGCAATTGATGACACTACATTTCAGAACTTGGTACACTGCACAACTGCCAAGGAAATGTGGGACACATTGGTTGTATATATGGAAGGAACAGCTGAATTGAGGGATTATAGAAAATCACTCCTTAACCAAGAATATGAAGCCTTCATGCAGCTGGCCCAGGAAAGCATATCCTTGTGCTTTGAGAGGTTCTTCAGAATAGTCAATGAGTTGAGAACCTATGAGAGCGTGTTCACTGATTATGAGCTGAATGACAAGTTCCTTAGATCTCTAACTAGGGACTGGAACACAAAGATATGTGCCATCAGGGAAGTGGCCAAGCTAGGTGAGACCCCAACTCACACACTGTTTGGGAAGCTGCTCTCCTATGAGATGCAACTATCTGCAAGGAAGGAAGAGGACACCTCCTCAAGGGCTCAAGCAAGGGAGAATTCTGTAGCTCTCAATGCTGACAGCTCCAAGAGAAGCCAGGGCAGGTTGGTGTCTCCTCAAAGGAGAAGTGCTGAATTAGAAACTAGCACCTCTGATAGCTCTTCCTCTAATGAGGAGTTTTCTACCTTTTTGAGGCAATTCAAGAAGTTGATGAAGAGGAGGCAATGGAAGAACAAGCCCTCTTCCTCATATCACAAAAAGGAGGACATCAAGGAGTCAAAGCATCACTCCAGGAATGATAGGTATGGCTCTAACTCTAAATATAATTCCTCTAAAGTTATTTGCTATTGCTGCAGCAAGCCAGGGCATGTCATTACTGACTGCCCAGTCAAGAGAAAAGAGAAGGATGAGAAGAAGGGTCATCAGCCAAAGGGCAAGAAAGGAGAAAAATCCTTTCTAGCTAAGAAGGAAAGGAGCTGGAGTGAATCAGACTCCAGCTCATCTGAATCTGAAAAGGAATAAGCCTTTATTGGGTTGGTTGCTGTTGAAGAATTTGCAGCAGAAGAAGATGAAGATTGCCCAGCTACAAAGGATGGAATCAAGGCCCCTCTATCACACTCAGATAGTGATGAAGAGGAGGATGAAGAAGACTGTGTTCTGCTAGGCCTTATGGCCCTCACTGATGAGGAAGGCAGTCAGAATATGTCTGACAATGATCAGGTATCAATCCATTCCACTTTTATTTTTGATCATAATGTATGTCAAGAATCTAAAGCAAAGCCATCACATGATGAAAGTGTTTCAGAAGCTAAGGTAGATGTCAATCAATTGATTGACAAATATGATGCCTTGGTTATTGCTCTGAAAGAGAGCAAGAAGCTTGCCAAGAGGCAAGCCCAGGAAATTGCCTCCCTTAAGAAGACTGAAGGTGACTACACTGGACCTACCTCCCTGGTGGCCCAGATGAGTAGACAAATAAGTCATTTAAAGGGTATGACAAGTGCTCAATTGAGCACTATTTCCCTGAAGGACAAGATCATCAAGGATCTTGAGGAGACGCTTGTGAAGGAAAGAAGCCTTGTGGCTCAATTCTCCAAGCCTAAAACTGTGATACCCATTATTGACTCCTTCTCCTCTCAATCCCACAGAAGAGGACCAGGTATCAATAAGATGGAGACAGGTGAAAGGAGTGGAGAAAAGAGCAGGGGTAAGGCTAAGCCTCATTCCACCTTTCAAAGGGGATTGCTTTCTTCCAATAGGTATGACCATGAAATCATTAGTGGTCACTGGAGGAATGGAAGCTCTTATAGGAAGGAAAATACTCCTTCTCATAGTGAAAGAAAGGGCATGGGATTGAGTGCAATGAAAGCTCCCCATGAGGAAATACAAATGGCCCAATTTGGACCATTTGTGTTTGATGTCTCAGCACCTTCAGTCAAGAACATGGATGCAAGCACTTCCAAATCAGCTTCAGCAAAAAGCATGACTGTTGTCAAATCTGTTGACAAAGCCTGCTGCTCAGTGTCTGATTCCATCAGATCTTGTATGGCTGCCAAGCCAAAGCAAGCTGAGGCTATCAGGACAAACAGCAGCAAGACTGTCTACAGATTATCCTTCAGTCAGATTATTGCTGAAAGAAACAGGAAGAATGATGCAGTCTCTTCTGCTGAACATGTGCACAGTGCTGTACCAATTCAGAAAAATGTTCAGAAAAGGAGATACAATATTCATGATTATTGGTGCTGTGGCAAAGTGGGACACTTTGCCATAGATTATTGGTACAATCCCAATGTACCTAATGCAAAGAAGAGCTTTCCTGCTAGGAGTGTAGATAGTTTGAGATTATCTCATCAAACTAACAAGAACCAAGGACCCAAGTCATCTTGGGCTCCTAAGGGACATTAAACTCTATTTTGCAGGATAGTTCAAGTACCAGCCCCATCATCATTTGGTGCTTGAACAGTGAGTGCCAATGGCACATGAGAGATAGGAGGTTGATATCATAAATTCAACATCAAGTAGAGGACTAAATCCTCAAGGTTCTCCTAGACAGAATTCTCCAAACATGGATGCCCAGAGTGAGGGGGAGCATTGCTCTCTCTATGGAGAAGAAGATGGGTGTGTTAGTGAGGGGGAGCACAGCCCAGATGCTGGAAGAGCAAAAGCTCAGCATGGAGAAAGAGGTTGCCACAGCTGTTGTGCACAACCATTGTGAACTCAACATCAATTGAGGACTACCTCCTCAAGGTAAGTATCTCTACTCCTATTGATTTTAAAGAAAGATGATCAGCTGAATCAGAAAAATCTGGATCAGCTGTGTTTTAGGTTTCCCTTAAATCATAAGATCAATAGATATGCTCCAATTAAGGGGGAGCATATTCCTGCTCAAATTGAGGGGGAGTTGGCTATAAGTTTAGGGGGAGATAGCTAATGCTCAGTAGGTCAGAAAGGATGTAGGCTGTCCTAAAAGGGGATTTCGAAAATACTTTCTAATCTATCTTAAGATGTGTTAGAAGTATCCAGTAAAGTGTAGAGGTTGAAGAATCCTATTCCCTAATGGGAAAGAGGTTGAAGAATCCAGAAAGGGGGAGATGGCAAATGCTAAGACCAAATTTGTTCTTGCTAGATGCAAATAGGAGATGGAATGTTAGTTGCTAAGACCAAAGAAGTGTTAGCCCTCTAAATTTGTTATCATGATATGCTATTCAATCTGAATTAGAAAGGGAGAGATGCCCTCTATGCTAGTCAAAGCTTTATATAATCTGTCATGAAGTTGTTAGCTATGTTATCATGATTATCTTATAGATCAGTTACATAATATGTCCTTTAAGTGATATCATGATATGTTTTTGTTGGCTATGTACCTTAGCATTGGGGATGTTCTGCCTTCTTCAAATAGGGGGAGATTGTTGGGAATATTGCCCTCAATGTTCCCTTGATTTGAAGAGGCATCACTTCCAATACTAAGTACATATTGTATTTGATAAAGCTTTGTTTTTGTAAGTTAAACAGGCTTAAGTGACTCAAGAGAAAGGGTTAATCAAGACCTAAGGTTAGGAAAAATCTTCTCCTAAGTTGATGAAGAAATGTCTCGGCTGAACCGCTGAGACGAGGAGTCGTCTTAGCGGATCCGCTGAGAAGAAGGTGTCTCAGCTGATAAGTTCATCAAACACAGAGAATCAGCGTGTTCGTCGAACGTAGAATGCCGTTCGTTGAATGCAGGACTAAGTTCGTCGACCGCTGAGATGAGAAAGAAGAATCAGCTGGGATCTGGCGTATTCGTCGAATGCAGGACTCAGCTCGTCGACCGCTGAGACGAGACCAGATAAGGAGCCGCTGAGAAGGTATTAAGGGCGTGTTCGTCGAACACAGAGAGCCGTTCGTCAAACGCAAAATATAGTTCGTCGACCGCTGAGACGAGATAGAAGAAACACAGAGCTTGGCATGTTCGTCGAACGCAAAGTGTCGTTCATTGAATGCAGAGACAAGGCAGATCGTCGAACGCAGAGACAAGGCAGATCGTCGAACGCGGAGACAAGGCAGATCGTATAACGTAGAGACAAGGCATATCGTCGAACGCAGGATACAGCAGGTTCGTCGAGCATAGAGTGTAGCGTGTTCGTCGAACGCGGACCTTCTCTACAGATAAGTAGGGCAGCGGGACATGCGGCTATGGCAAGTTGCAGAAATGCTACAGGGGACCCCCGATCTCTCCCATACTTCTTGGGAGATCAAATTAGAGCCGTTGAAGATAAAAGAAGTATAAAAGAAAGTGTTAGGGCATTTTCCAACACCCAGCCAGTTGCGTGCAAAATCTCGATTCGCCATTGACGGCTGCTGCTCTCGTCTTTCTTCCTGCTCACTGAAAGAGAAGAAGAAACAGAGAGAAGAAGATAGATCCTCCACTAGAAGGGGCAAGGCGATCTTCCATCATTCTATTGAAGAGGAAGATCAAGTGGTAGCTGTTATCAACATCTTCAGCTACAGGAAAGCACAGACTATGCAGGATCTACAGGAGAGTATTTCTGCTGTAGAAACATTCTATCATATCTTTTTCTGTAAGGCTTTTTGCCTGAGTTTGTAGGGATGGTTGGCCTGAGCTTGTAGGGCTGGTTTGCCTGAGTTTGTAGGAGCTGGTGATAGCTCTGAGTTGTAAGGCTTGTTGCCTGAGGTAAGACCAGGAGGAGGTCTGAGATGTAGGAGGTGTTTTCCTCTGCGTTTGTAGGGCAGCTGTGCCTGAGGTAGGAACTGGTGATAGCTCTGAGTTATAAGGACTCTTGTCCTGAGGTAGGATCATCCTTGGTCTGAGAAGTTTGTTGGAACGACCCTTTTACTGTTTTGGGCTAGGATCACTATGTACTGATTAGGATCAGTTGACCCCATTGTATAGTTTAAGGGTCAAGTCTTTAGGCTGATAAATTAGCTAGAACTTAAGATTATATCTAAGGTTCCCAGCGTTCGACGAATGTCTAGCAGCGTTCGACAAATGGCAAGTGGCGTTCGACGAATGTCTAGCATCGTTTGACAAATTGTTCAAAGCAGACTGAAGTATTACAGCCAGTTACAGCACTCGACATTCTCTGATCAGTGCTCGACGAACGGCTAGCAGTGCTCGACAGATGACTCCCAGCGTATGACAATTTTTATTGACAGCGCTCGACAGTTTTCCAGCCAGCGTTCGACATATTCTGGACAGCGCTCGACAGATGGCTCCCAGCGTTCGACAAATCATTTATTGAAGCCCAGATTTGTTATCAACTATATTCTATCTATCCTAACAGCAAAACGATGAATATAACGGATCTATTTAATATCCTTTGGACATATTCTGACAGATAAGGAAGGATATTAAACTGAGTTAATATATTCTCTTCTTTCCTTTTTCCAAGGCAGCAATAGTCGTTGACATTTAATGAAAAGGAATCTTTTCAAAGTCAAAAATAAAAGGACCTGCCAAAATCGTTTGAGTTGACAGAATTCAAACGTCATTCTATTACAGAATAAGAAGGATATATATATAGTATTCAGAAGAGAGAGAACAAGATATACAGTTAGACATCTCAAAAAGTTTTTCTTTATCTTCTTCTACAAGCAGCACAAAACTTCCTAGAACATCATCCTCAAGAACATTCACTCAGAATCTGCTATAAATTCAGATCTTATAAAAGAGCAACAAGCAAATCTGAAGAACCTGTTCTTCAAGATCAAACAGCTATAGGAGATCTTAATTTTCAAGAGAAAGCTTCTTCATTTTCTGTCAAGCACTTCAATCTGACAGGGGGAGCTTTACAACAACATCCACTAGAGTCTTCTCTCAGCATCTTGATAGAGAAGAACACTATAAACTTTTTCCTTCCCATCTTGTACAGGGTTATAACTCCCTTCAAAAGTTAATCTCGGTGACAGGGCACCTTTTCAAAAACCTGCAGTTTGGTTAGAGCACCTTATCAACAGCTCACCTGGTGTGAGGGCACCTTATCAACAACCTCCTAGTGGATTCCTACCAAAGGTGGTAGAGGAGTAGACGTACCCAGATTTATTGGGGAACTACTATAGCTCCTTGTGTCTTCTGTGTTTGATTATTTCCTGTGCCACTGCTGTTTGTTTTGTGATTACATTTACTTAATTTTTCTGTTTATATAATTCTCACACTGCTTACACTTATACATAACACTATTTTAATTCCGCTATAAAAACTAAGAAAAAGTTTTTAATACTCTATTCACCCCCCCCCCCCCCCCCCTCTAGAGTAACTTAAGATCTGACCTCCACTTTCAATTGGAATCAGAGGGGTGCTGATTCTTTACAGACTAACATCTGAATCACAAAGATCAACCAGATCTAAATTTGTCTAGAGCTCCTTTATCTAAGAATTTTATATCATTCAAAACTCATGGCACAAAACAAGGAATATTCTAGCACAAGACCTCCTATGTGCAACCTCAATAAGTTTGCACTATGGAAAGCAAGGATTAGGCTTTATATGAACTCTATTGATGAGGATATTTTCAATGTTATTCTTACAGGACCTCCAGCACCTACAGCAGCAACCAGCACTATTGCAACAACAGACAACACTGCTGTTCCACCTCCTGAGTGGACTGAGGCTCAGAAGAAGCAGAGAAATGCAGATGCAAAGGCCATGAACATTCTGGCCTTAACTATGTCAGATGACATATTCTAGAAAGTAGTTGAGTGCACCTCAGCAAAAGAAATCTGGGAATCTCTCAACAACATGGTGGCAGGCTCAGCAGATGAAAGGAAAGATAGAAGATCTCACCTGATCTCTCAATATGAAAACTTCAAGAAGTGAGAATCAGAAAATGTTGCTGATATGTACAATAGGCTCAGCCTCATAATAAATGAGCTGAAATCTCTGGACAAAGTGATCTCACTCACAGAGATCAATGATAAAATTCTTATGTGCTTTCCCAGCACATGGGACTCCAGAATCTGGCCAATCAAAGAAGCCAGAAGCCTAAATGAAATCACCACTAAAGCTTTGTTGGGCAAGCTCAAATCTTATGAGCAGCTTATCAAAAGTAGGGAAATTGAAGAATCCACTTCATCCCCAGCACTCAAGAAGGAGAAAAGCATAGCCTTCAAAGCTGCAGAAGAAGAAGGACCAACTCCTACCAAAGAGGAGTTGCTAAGTTTCATAGCCAAAAGATTCTATAATATGACTAAGAAAGATTTCAAGAAGAAGTCATCCAGAAGCTATGACAAGCCAAGGTATGACAAAAATCACTCTAATGAAATTATATGTTTTGGTTGCAGGAAGCCAGGACATATTGCTCCTGAATGTCCAGAGAATCAAAACAAAAAGGACAGAAAGGAGAGAAAAAGAGAAAAGGAAGAAAGGAAAGGTTCTAGCAAATCTTCCTCCCACTCACACAAAAAGAAGGGAAGAGGATTTGTAGCAACATCCTGGAGTGAAACAGAATCTGAATCAGAATCTTCATCTGATTCTTCTGATGAAGAAGAAACAAAAGAGAATAGCCAATGTCTACTGGCAATTTATGACTCAGACTGTGAGTCACAATCTCAATCTTCATCAAGCTCTAGTGATGATGAAGAAGAAAAGAACTTCTGCATGATGGCAATCAATGCCTCAGCCAGCAAATCTGATGAAGAAAATTCAGAATCAGAAGAAGAAAATGATGCAGATCAGGTAATGTCTGGTTTTGATTTTACTTCAGATGAATTCAATGCTGAATTCAAAGTCCTTTGCTCAGAATTACTCAACTCTGAGAAAGAAATAATCTCACTCAGATGTAAGTTAGCTGAAATGAAAAAGATGAGTGAAGAAAATGCAAATCTTAAGAAAGATTTGGCTTCCTCCAGAGAACACATTGTTCTCATTGAGAATAAACTTTCTGAGGCCAAGAAATTTGAAGAATCCCTAAATGGGAGAAGTATCAAACTGATGGACATCACAAGCACACTCAATGCAAGACTTAATAATAGCAAACTGGGCTTGGGTGCCTCATCAAGTGAGCCATCTCTAATTAAGAGAAATATCCTCTCCTCACCTATAAAATTTATTTCTGCTAAAGGCAAAGAAGCTACAAAAAGAGATAAAGATATTTCAAGCAAGTCTGTTAAGGATAAAAGAATTCAAAAGAATTCGTCGAACGGAGATCGACAAAAAGGTTCAAATTTGTCAAACGGAGCTCGACGAAGTCTGAAAACAGATTTTCAGTATAGTTATCAGATGAACAATAGTCGACCAATTTATCCAAATTTGTCGAACAGATACTATACAGGAAATACTAGAAATCTTACTCCCAAACAAACTAAAAATCCTTTCACTGAATGGATAATACCTCCAAGGAGATATCATCCACAAGGCTATAAGGACCAGCCTGAAATGTCATTTATTTCTGAATTTTGTGGTAACACAAAAGGACCCAAGGTAGTCTGGGTCAAAAACAACTAGTTTATGTTTTTGTCTTTGCAGGTACATGGCCATCCAAGATTAAATCAAAAATGGTACTTGGATAGTGGCTGCTCAAAGCACATGACAGGAAACAAGGCCAATCTGAAAAATTACAAGGCACAGCTTGGACCCAAAGTGATCTTTGGAGACTCCAACCATGGTCAAACCAAAGGCATTAGTCAAATCAAGGTTGGAGCAGTAACATTCAAGGAAGTCACCTATGTGAAGGGTCTGAAGCACAACCTCATCAGCATAAGTCAGTTATGTGATGAAGGTTATCAGGTAACCTTTAATAAATCAGAATGTATTATCAAGTCATCTGATAATGTCATTGTTTTATCAGGTATTAGACAGGGTAACATATATTTAGTAAATTTCAATTCCTCTAAATCAGAAATTTGCCTGTTTAATGAGCTAAGCAAACCTAGTGAACTATGGCATAAAAGATTAGGGCATGTAAATCTTAGAACAATTGCCAAACTATCTAAAGATAATCTAGTTAGAGGTTTACCATCAGGATCATATAAGAAAGAAGGTTTATGTAGGGCATGCCACCTAGGTAAGCAAACCAAAAACAGTTTTAAATCCTTATCTAAAAGTGATTCACCTAGAATCTTATTTTTGCTACATATGGACCTTTTTGGACCTATAGCAATAAAGAGTTTAGGAGGGAAGTCTTACACTCTATTTATTGTAGATGACTTCTCTAGATTCACTTGGGTATTCTTTTTGAGAGAAAAGTCAGATAACTTTAAAGTTCTTACAGACTTTCTTAAGAGCATACAGATTGAATACTCTACTGTAGTTGCATTGATCAGAAGTGATCATGGCACTGAGTTTGAGTCTCTTCTTATGCAAGAATTCTGTGAGAAGGAAGGTATCAGGCATTACTTCTCAGCTCCTAGAACTCCTCAACAAAATGGGGTAGTTGAAAGGAAAAATAGAACCCTAATTGAATCAGCAAGAACATTGCTTACAGATGCTAATTTGCCACTATCCTTTTGGGCAGAAGCTGTTAGCACAGCAAACTATGTTCTGAATAGAAGTTTGATACACAAACTTAAGGTTAAAACTCCTTATGAATTACTTAAAGGGAAGAAACCTAAAGTTGACTATTTCAGAACTTTTGGTTGCAAATGTTTTGTTCATAACAATGATAAGAAATATCTTAGAAAATTTGAACCAAAATCTGAAGAAGGAATTTTCTTAGGATATTCAATAGTTAGCAAAGCATATAGGGTATTTAACAAATCCACTCTTAAGATAGAAGAATCCATGCATGTTTCCTTTGATGAAACTAACATGTCTTACAAGGAGAAGAAATCTTCTACCAAGAATGCTTTACAGGTACCAGCTCTATGTGAAGAGCTTAATGAACTAAATCTACAGTCAGGAGATTCAATGCAACCATTAGCTCAAAACCTTGAAGATAGTGAAGAAGAAGATCATTCAGATCTTATTGATTATCAGAATCAAGCAACAACAGAACATCCTTCACAGGATACAATTACTGAACAAAATCCCCAAATAAATATCACTGCAGAATTAACTCCAACTATTGATCACATCACAGTTAGAGATCACCCAATTTCACAAGTGATTGGTGATATTTCAGCAGGTGTTCAGACAAGACGTCAACTACATCAAAATCAGATGCACACTTGCTTTCTATCACAAGTTGAACCTCAAACCATAAAAGATGCAGAACAAGATCCAAATTGGATTCTTGCAATGCAAGAGGAACTCAACCAGTTTGAAAGAAACAAAGTTTGGGATTTGGTTCCAAGACCAAGACGCCATCCAGTCATTGGCACCAAATGGGTCTTCAGGAACAAACTTGATGATCCAGGAAATATTGTGAGAAATAAAGCAAGGCTAGTAGCTTAAGGATACTCACAGGAAGAAGGCATAGACTATGATCAAACATTTGCACATGTGGCAAGACTTGAAGCTATCAGAATATTTTTAGCATTTGCTGCATACAAACAATTTAAGGTATATCAAATGGATGTAAAAAGTGCATTCCTAAATGGAGATATCAAAGAAGAAGTTTATGTGGAACAACCACCAGGTTTCATCTCTCCAACTCACTCTTCTTATGTATTCAAGCTTAATAAATCTCTCTATGGTCTCAAACAAGCTCCCAGGGCATGGTATGAGACCTTAGCTTATTTTCTATTGGAAAATAAGTTCTGTAGAGGCTTAGTAGACAAAACCTTATTTTTTAGAATACATAAAAATCAAACACTGCTAGTTCAAATAAATGTAGATGATATTATTTTTGGCTCTACTGATTCAAATTTATGCAAAAAATTCTCTAAACTTATGCAATCTAAATTTGAAATGAGTAGCATGGGTGAATTATCATACTTCCTTGGTCTACAAGTGAAGCAAACCTCATCAGGAATTTTCATTTCACAATCCAAGTACGCTAAGGAATTAGTAAAAGGATTTGGAATGTCTGATTCCTCTCCCATGAAAACACCCATGGCTTCTAATGCTGTTATTAATGCTGATGAATCAGGGAAACCTGTTGATCAGAAGGTGTATAGAGCAATTGTTGGCTCATTACTCTATTTGACAGCTAGTAGGCCTGATATAATGTTTGCTACTTGTATTTGTGCTAGGTTTCAAGTCAACCCTAAAGAATCTCATCTATCTTTATTAAAAAGAATTTTAAGATATATAAAGGGCTGTCCTAATCTAGGTCTCTGGTATCCAACAGCATCTGAATTTGAATTAACTTGATTCTCAGACTCAGATTATGCTGGATGCAGAGTAGACAGAAAAAGCACATCAGGAACTTGTCAGTTTCTTGGTGATAGGCTTGTGTCTTGGTTTTGTAAGAAGCAGACATATGTGTCCACATCAACAGCTGAGGCAGAATACATTGCTGCAGGCAGTTGCTGCTCACAGATACTGTGGATACAAAATCAACTTCTAGACTATGGTATCAACTTAAATCAATCAATTATATTTTGTGACAATACTAGTGCAATATCTATAGCACAAAATCCAGTTCTCCATAGTAGGACAAAACACATAGAAATAAGGCACCACTTTATTAGAGATAATGTGGATAAAAATAAAATTTGCCTACAGTTCATCTCCACTGATTTACAAAGAGCAGATATTTTCACCAAACCCTTGGATGAAAAGAAACATATTTTCTATATGAATCAACTGGGAATGATAGATGGAGACTCAATTTGTTAAAAAAAATTATATTTTCTATCCTATCCAAAATTTTTGTCGAACGAAGAATGAAAAATTTTTATTCGTTGAACGATGGTCGACAAAAACCTACATCTTCAAGAGTCAGTAAAGAAAATCTCGTTTGTCGAACGGCGGTCGACGAAATTTTTTTTTAATTTTTAAAAGTCGGTTCGACTTCAGATTTAATTAGGTTTTGCCGAACAGCGCTCCTCGAATTCTCCTCCCTATTTTCTCGACTATATAACACTTATTTTATCTTATTCTAAGCTTTGCGCCTACAGAAATCGTCTTTCCCTCCAGTTCCTCTCTGCACTTGATCTTCAACTTTCTTTGCAGGAACAATGGCGAGTCCTCAGGCTTCTCTGCACCTAATGAAGTTTGACGCAGGCTTTGACATTGACATGGACTCGTTTGCACAGTCAGACCAAATCTTCAAGGATATTCTTCAAACGCTGGATGAACAACAACTAAGGAAATTTCTAAGCACCAGGCAGAAGATAGCTACTGCAGAGATAAAAGAATGGGTTTTCACTACAAAATCAGTCGGTGAAAGTTTGTCGGGGACAATATCAGGTCATCATGTCTCTCTCTCTCCCACCATCCTTTCTGAAATCTTTGGTCTTGAAAATGGTGAAGATGAGTTAGACATAAGCTTAAATGAATTTGATGAAGCTTTAGTCAAAATGGGCCATTTGACTGGAAACCCTAGCCACATTCTGAAAAAGAATCTGTCTCAGGACTACAAGTTCTTAGCAGATATTGTTGGAAAAGTCTTGTTGGGCAAGACTTCTGGGCATGACTATATCAGTATGCACCAATTTCTGTTAATGGTGGCCTTGATGGAGAAGAAGAAAGTCAACTGGGGATTAATTCTTTTTGACCTAATCAAAAAGAAAAACTCTACAGAGAATGTATGCTTTGGAAGAATTTTAGGAATCTTTCTGCAGGAAAGGCATCCAGAGCTTCTGGTGTCACCAAAAGTAACAATAAATGCCAGCAAGAGGCTGACCTCAGCACTCTTTGCTAAATGGGATAGAGTAATTCCCAAGAAGAATACAGGAGCTGAGGCCTCTAGAAAAAGGAAAGCTTCTGAGGACACAAGGACTGATCAAGTCACTCCCTCTACCCTTCTAGAAGATCCTTCCTCAGTTCCTCCTTCCTCTCATATCCTCTCTCCACCTGCTCAACAATCTCCTGCACATTCTCATTCTTCATCCCCTCCTTCAACTGCAATATCACCCATCAATGATATTCCAATCTTAACCGCCCACATCAGTGATGCTCCACCTCCACCCCTATCTTCAGAACCACTACCTACCACACCTCCCTCTCCAATACACAATGAATATCATTCACCTATTCATTCTCCTAGTCCAATCCATCTAGACTTTCACACACATACCACCAACATCAGCAATATCATTCCTTCAATATCATCTCCATCCACTTCAAGACCATTCACTAGCCATCCACCAGATTATCCATCCCTCAACCTCTCCTCTATTGCTGATCAAGTTTTTGATCTTATCCTTCCTAAAATAAGCCAGCTCCTAGATGCAAAACTTGCTCCAGTTCTTCAGGCACTTTCTACTTTATCTTCTAAGATAGCTTCTCTTCCCTCCTCCACTGCTGTCCCTTCTACTAGGGGCCTAGATTCAGGCTGTCCTATGAAGAAGCTCCAGAAACAGAAGAAACTCCAGAAGATGATACAGAAGTTACAATTTTTGATACAGCTTCACAAGATATAGAAGTAATAAATAATATATGCATTCATCCATCTTGTGATCTATATAGCTTATTATCAAAATTTGATGTCACATATACCTCAAGGGTATCACCAAAGGTATACATAGAGGATCTATCAAAGGCTCTGATTTGCCTTCCTCAGAAAACTCATTCTGACATCATACAAAATTACATATCCTCTATTCCTTCATCCACTGTTCAAGACACTAAAATAAATGATCATTCTGCAGAATATGAAGATGATCTTGCAGAATTCCTTGATGATACAATAGTCCCACAAATTATTTCTTCACCTCCAATTTCTGTATGGAATGAAGAACCAATGCCAAGCTTTGATGAAATCTGAAGAGAAGCAGATGCAGAGTTTGACAAAGATGAAGAAGAAAGATTAAAGGCTCGGGAAGCAATCAAGAGAATTGATGATTTATACAATAAGCCAATCTCATCTTCTGACTCCGAAGATGATGATGACAACAGTGATTCTGATGATACACTTTCAAAGAAAAGAAAGAAAAGAACAGCTAAGTCAAAGGCTGCTCCCAAACCTCCAAATCCAAATAATGACATTCCTCTGTACATTTTGTACAATGTCCCTCTTGATGAGAAAACTCCTCACTGGATGAAGCTCTCCAGAAATGAGAACAATAGGAGGAAGAAATTCAAAAAGACTGGCTACTTCCCTGACAAACCAGTCAAGCACAATCATCCTCCTCCTCCAGCAGCTGGTGCAACAGGATCAGCAGGTGTATCATCTTCCTCTCAGAGGCCAAGCTCTCAACATTCAAGGAGACCTGGTAGTTCTAGTGGTTCTCAAGCCTCTGGATCAGCCAGTGCTCCTTCCTCTAAGAAATCAGCTCCTATCCTTCAAAGAAGTCAAACCTTTTCCTCTTCTCAAATATCTTCAGAATACAAACTTCACATTTCTGATGGAACTCTTCACAGAGATAGAGTACCTCAAAAGGTCACTCAAGAAAAAAATGATTCAGAAAATATTTATTATTTTCCAGATCCAGAAGAAGAGAAACTCTGTCAGATGGCAAGACTGAAAGAAACAATTGCGTATGCACAGATTAAAAAGGCTAAAGCTGAAGGCAAAGACTTCTCAAGTTACTCAACCATGTCAGAATACAGAAGAAAAGAACTTGAAAAATACAAAACAGTTAAAACATTCAATACTGAGGAATATATTAATATGCACCCAGAAGCATTTATTCCTCATGTCAAAGAACAGAAAATCATTGGTGCTCAAGATTTGTTTATCAGCAAAAAGAAATCAGAAGACCCCAACAGAAAAATCATATTCAAGCCACCTTCTCAGGACAAAAAAAGCCTTAAATAAATTGCTTGGTTATGAATGTAAAGTTTCTGAACTCAGAGCACTTATTTTTATTTTATCTGATGATCTATTTTTATCTATCAGATATATTTCATTTCATTGTTGCAGATATATTTCATTTCATTGTTGCTTTGTTTTGCTGTATCTATTTAATTTTTCTTGTAAAATAGTATCCTAACCCAAATAGGGGGATATTGTTGGAACAACCCTTTTACTATTTTGGGCTAGGATCACTATGTACTGATTAGGATCAGTTGACCTCATTGTATAGTTTAAGGGTCAAGTCTTTAGGCTGATAAATTAGCTAGAACTTAAGATTATATCTAAGGTTCCCAGCGTTCGACGAATGTCTAGCAGTGTTCGACAAATGGCAAGTGGCGTTCGACGAATGTCTAGCATCGTTCGACAAATTGTTCTAAGCAGACTGAAGTATTACAGCCAGTTACAGCACTCGACATTCTCTGATCAGTGCTCGACGAACGGCTAGCAGTGCTCGACAGATGACTCCCAGCGTATGACAATTTTTATTGACAGCGCTCGACAGTTTTCCAGCCAGCGTTCGACATATTCTGGACAGCGCTCGACAGATGGCTCCCAGCGTTCGACAGATCATTTAATGAAGCCCAGATTTGTTATCAACTATATTCTATCTATCCTAACAGCAAAACGACGAATATAACGGATCTATTTAATATCCTTTGGACATATTCTGACAGATAAGGAAGGATATTAAACTGAGTTAATATATTATCTTCTTTCCTTTTTCCAAGGCAGCAATAGCCGTTGACATTTAATGAAAAGGAATCTTTTCACAGTCAAAAATAAAAGGACCTGCCAAAATCGTTTGAGTTGACAGAATTCAAACGTCGTTCTATTACAGAATAAAAAGGATATATATATAGTATTCAGAAGAGAGAGAACAAGATATACAGTTAGACATCTCAAAAAGTTTTTCTTTATCTTCTTCTACAAGCAGCCCAAAACATCCTAGAACATCATCCTCAAGAACATTCACTCAGAATCTGCTGTAAATTCAGATCTTCTAAAAGAGCAACAAGCAAATCTGAAGAAACTGTTCTTCCAGATCAAACAGCTACAGGACATCTTAATTTTCAAGAGAAAGCTTCTTCATTTTCTGTCAAGCACTTCAATCTGACAGGGGGAGCTTTACAACAACATCCACTAGAGTCTTCTCTCAGCATCTTGACAGAGAAGAACACTATAAACTTTTTCCTTCCCATCTTGTACAGGTTATAACTCCCTTCAAAAGTTAATCTCGGTGACAGGGCACCTTTTCAAAAACCTGCAGTTTTGTTAGAGCACCTTCTCAACAGCTCACCTAGTGTGAGGGCACCTTATCAACAACCTCCTAGTGGATTCCTACCAAAGGTGGTAGAAGAGTAGACGTACCCAAATTTATTGGGGAACTACTATAGCTCCTTGTGTCTTCTGTGTTTGATTATTTCCTGTGCCACTGCTGTTTGTTTTGTGATTACATTTACTTAATTTTTCTGTTTATATAATTCTCACACTGCTTACACTTATACATAACACTATTTTAATTTCGCTATAAAAACTAAGAAAAAGTTTTTAATACTCTATTCACCCCCCCCCCCCCTCTAGAGTAACTTAAGATCTGACCTCCACTTTCAAAGTTCTGAGGAACTTGTGTTGTAAGCTCTTTGAGCCGAGTTTGGAGGAGTTGGCCTTGTCTAACACATTGTTAGAAAGGTGAAGGGGGAAAGAGGACTACTCAAGACACCCTATCTTGAGGAACCTCTATACATACTTGTGTGCTTTCTGTGTTGCTTGATTCTCTGATTAGAATAATTTTAACTGGCCATAATTATCAAGTAAAACTCAAAAGACCTATTCACCCCCCCCCCCCCCCCCCCCCCTCTAGGTGAATTAGTTAGCATACCTATTTTCTTTCAACATGGACCTGTTTGGTCCCATCTCCACTCAAAGCTTCGTAGGGAAATCCTACACTTTAGTTATTGTTGATGATTTTTCTAGGTTCAGCTGAGTGTTCTTTCTAAAAGCTAAGTCTGACACCTTCAAGATCCTCTCAAGATTCATTAGACAGATTCAATCTGAACTCAATACACAGGTTGATGTGATCAGAAGTGATCATGACACTGACTTTGAGAATCAGTTAATGTGTAGATTCTGTGAGGATGAAGGCATCAGACAAAGCTTTTCAGCTCCTAGAACCCCCCAAGAAAATGGGGTTGCTAAAAGGAAAAATAGAACCCTAATTGAATCAGGAAGAACATTGTTAGCTGAATCTAACTTGCCAAAGTCCTTCTGGGCTGAGGCAGTAAATACTGCAAATTATGTTCTGAATAGAAGTCTCATCCACTAGACTAAGTTGAAAACTCCCTATGAGCTACTGAAGGGAAAGGCACCCATAGTCACCTACTTTAGAATCTTTGGTGTACTTGCTTTATTCTTAATAATGGGAAAACCATCTTGCCAAATTTGACAAGAAGTCTGATGATGGAATATTCTTAGGATACTCTTCATCAAGCAAGGCCTATAGGCGTTTAAATAAAAGCTCTCTCAAAATTGAGGAGTCAATGCATGTAGTTTTTGATTACACTAACATGGTTTACAAGGGGAAGCAAACTTCCACCAGCTCTATCCCGCAGGAAGAAGATCAACTAGCAGAGCAAGTGGAAAGGATGAGCATAGTGGATCACCCATCTGTGTGCCATAAAAAGGGACAACAGGACATTGAAACTGACTCAGATGATGATTATGCAGCAGAAGAAGAGAATACTGCAGCACCTGAGCTATCAGTTATGGACATCATTCAGGTGAATGAGGATGAAGCTCCTACTGTCTCTGAGCAGGTAGTAGCTCAGGAAGAAGACTGTCCCCTGGATCATCCCACAAGATCTAGGATGACTCAAAAGGATCATCCTCCAACTCAAGTAATAGGAGATTTTACAGCAGGAGTAAAGACCAGGAAACAGCTGACTTATGAGATAATGCTGCAATGCTTTCTATCACAATATGAACCCAAGAAGTTTGAAGAAGTAGACAGTGATCCTAATTGGATATCTACTATGCAAGAGGAATTGACTCAGTTTGAGAGAAACAAGGTGTGGACATTGGTTGAAAGACCAAAGAACTACCAAGTGGGTGTTCAAGAATAAAATGGACTCAGCGGGAGTCATTGTCAGAAATAAGGCTAGACTTGTAGCTCAAGGGTACAGGAAAGAAGAAGGCATTAACTTCAACTAGAAATTTGCCCCTGTAGAAAGATTGGAGGCAATCAGAATGTTCCTGGCATATGCTGCCCACATGAAGATAAAGGTCTACTAGATGGATGTCAAGAGTGCCTTTCTCAATGGAAAATTATAAGAAGAAGTGTATGTGGAACAACCACCAGGTTTTGTCAATCCAACCTTTCCTTCTTTTGTATATAAATTAGATAAAGCACTATATGGACTTAAGCAAGCTCCAAGAGCTTGGTATGGGACCTTATCCACTTTTCTCCTGGAACATAAATTTGAAAGAGGGAAGGTAGATAAAACTCTTTTCACAAGAGCACACAAGAACCAGCTATTACTTGTACAAATATATGTGGATGATATTATATTTAGGTCCACAGATAAAACTTTATGCAAAAGGTTTGCATACTTAATGTAGTCAAGGTTTGAGATGAGTAGCATGGGGGAACTATCCTATTTTCTTGGACTCCAGGTCAAACAAAATTCAGATGGCATTTTCATATCCCAATCCAAATATACAAGAGAACTCATTAAAAGGTTTGGGATGGAGAATGCCTCTGTTATGAAAACCCCCATGGCCACTAATGATGTCTTAGATAGAGATGAACAAGGTAAGTCTTGTGATCAGAAGATTTACAGAGGAGCCATTGGCTCTCTCATCTATTTAACAGCTAGCAGACCTGATATAATGTTTGCTACCTATATTTGTGCAAGATTTCAGGTTGACCCAAAGGAATCCCACATGAGTTCTGTCAAAAGAATTCTTAGATATCTAAAAGGTACTCCTGAGCTTGGCTTATGGTATCCAGCTGAATCTAGGTTTGAATTGAGTGGATATTCAGATGCAGACTATGCTGGATGCAGGGTGGATAGAAAAAGTACCTCAGGGACATGTCAGTTTTTGGGTGCTAGACTGATCTCATGGTTTAGCAAGAAGCAAACCACAGTCTCCACTTCTACAGTTGAGGCTGAGTATATTGTTGTAGGAAGCTGCTGTTCACAAATCCTGTGGATGCAAAATCAGTTGTTAGACTACAACTTTTCACTTGCCAATATCAATAGCTTCCAATCCTGTTCTCCACAGTATAACTAAGCACATAGAGATAAGGCACCACTTTCTCAGAGATAATGTGGAGAAGGGCAAGATTAACCTTCAATACACTTCTACTGACACTCAAAGGGCTGACATCTTCACTAAGCCCTTGATGAAAGCAAGCACAAGTTTTTCATCAATGCTCTGGGAATGCTTGATGGAGCTTTGTAGGTTCCCTTTATTATGCATACACACCTATTTTCTATAACAAACTATTGCTGGCAAAAACAACAAGAATTTTTACAGAGAATCATATCTACATAATCAAAGCTGCGTCGAATACCAATCGATGCTACGTCGAATTATACTCGACACAAGCTACGAGAGCACGTTGGAAAGGATCCTTCGAATATCATTCGATATAACGTCGAATTCCTATCGACGCTTATATCGATATCATCAGTGATGATTTCTTCTCAAAGCTACGTCGACATCAACTCGATACTCCGTTGACATTGATAGGTCGCGTGCACTTCCATCTCTTTGGCGCGTTGAATTCAGCTCTTCTCGACATTGCTTTGAATACAGCCCTAAGTTGTGGCGATTAGTCTACTCAAAGCAACTATTGTACCAAATTTTTCTGGTGCTATTCGATATCTCTTTCCCTGCTCTCTTCTCTCTACCCTCTCTTCGTCTCTTCTTTCTGTTTTCGTGCAGGTACTCTCCAATTTCAAATAGCATTCCCGTCAAATCTGCAAGATGTGGTAGAGGAAGTCAACCTTGCGATGGAAGCAGTACTGTCCAAGTTTTGTTCCCTCTACCTTGATCTCTCAAATGAGTGTTACCGGAAATTACGTGGCCAACATAAGAGGTTGCAAGACCTCAATTCTGAGATAAAGTCCCTCGATGGTGCAGTAAGATCGGTAGAGATGCCTGCTGATGTCTTTACATCCTTCATTCAGGATATAAAGTAGGGGGAGATGTCTACCAGCAGGCCAAAGATTCCACAAGACTCAGTTTACACAACTGCAATTCCTCTCTCCTTCATTTCTGAAGGAGAGCCTGTTGTAGTGTCCAAACTACAGCTCGCCAATGTTGAGATCCAGGGGGAGTCCTTACTTACAAGAGTTCTGCCTATGATACAGAGGGAGTCATCTACATAGGGGGAGAGTCATGCCTGCTCAGACGATCAGATCCATGTCATGCATCTTCATGGATATATTGCTAATAATGAGACATTCATTCCTGATCCTCTTCAATTCAGGGTGTCTTCTGGTGATTCCTCTACAGCACCTCCCCCTTCCAAAGTTACTGATCAAGAATAATACTCCACTGATTATACTCCAGATCTTCCAGCAACAGACCAAATTTCACCACCAGCTCAGCCTCCTTGTCCATCACCTGCTCCAAGACATACAACTGCTGATGCGATTACGGCAAGTGCACCGGTCGTACAAGTAATAAAATTGGGAGAGACTCCCCGAATATCGTTCTCAGAGGACTGCAAGTTGGGTTTATGAATCCTTGCTAGGGAAACGCTTATATAGATTCTTAAAAACTTAATAAAAGGGGGTTTTGAAGGTGGTTTATCCTAAGTTAGCAACAGAGAGAGAAAATGCGGGCCTAGAGCTCTACTTCGCTTGTTGGAATGGGGTGCAGGCCATGATGTCGTGCTTCGGTGAGCGAGTGAACGAGAAGGCTAGCGGATAAGGGTCGTAGGCACCTCGTCGCGGAACACGCAACTAGCAATTGCTAGTGCGGAGCACTACAAAGCGGTGGAGTGGATAGCGGACTACGGCGCTCCTCAAATTTCATAAACCACAAAGGATCTCAAAAACATGAAATCATATTAACTAAAGCACAATGTTTATGAACATCATCCACAATAACAAACACATACAAGGAAAACTCTGAAGCAAAGCGCAGGGGAAAAGAAGAAATTGAGGCTCGAAGACTATGCTGAAGATTCTCGGCCGAAATCATAGGGTTGTCAAGCGTCATCCGTGCTCGGTCTTCAGTTGCGTCCGGGGTCCGGAGGAGCTGTACCACCTTCCTCTACTTTAACCCGTCTTCTTCGTGGTTTAGCTCGAGGTAACTCTTGTTCGACACCTTGAATGCAGCGGAGGCTCTCCGTCTATGGCGTTCTTGAGCTCAAAGATGATGGAGGAGGCCAAGGAGGGAGCTTTGGCGGAATATTTGCAAGCCAAAGGTCACCGGAGCTCCTCCTAGGTCAAATGGTGGTGGAGCGGCGAACTGGGCAAAAATGGCGGGCTTCTGAAGCTTTTCCCGCGGGGGGTTTTGATTGCATCCGATTTCCTGCCTTAAATACTAAAAGGTCAGAAATTCAGTCACGCACGGGCTATCGCACGACCGTGCGTTGCCCGTGCGTTATTTAACGAATAAACTAGCTTGAGAAAGAAGCAGCAGCGCTCGTGCGTTTTACTCACGCACGGGCGAATCCGCCCGTGCGTAAAAATGCACGAACAGATTCAGATTGGCTAGAAATCAGTCAAAACAGGTGATCGTGCATATCCTTCGCGCACAGGCAACTGCCCGTGCGTAAAAATGCACGAACAAAGTCAGATCACCGGTTTTCTCCCCAGATGAAGTCGCATGACCGCAGCTGTCCATGCGTCAAGAAAATGCACGACTGTGTGATACAAATAAACATGATTTCTGGGGTAAAATAGGGTGATCCAACCACCTGTAAGAACAGCAATCCAGCTGGGAATACACCTCCAGCACCAATCAGACAGAGAAAAAGGATTGGGGAGCACCATGTTCTTACCCCCAATAATATGGAGCGCAAACGCACACCAAAATGGGCTTAAAAGGAACACAAAGCATGCAAGTGCGCATGAATGAGCATAAGAGAAATAGATGCAATAATAGCTCGAAAATGACGCACATGAGAGTGAAAACTAGCCCGGAAGGGTCCATCAAAGTGTATATAAATGGGACTCATCACACCCCCAAACTTAACTGTTTGCACGTCTCGGGCAAACTACTCAGCTCTCCCGCCGGAATAATTGGGTATTAGAGTGAGTTTGAGCGGTAGAGACCCATGCGATGTCGCATGCTCACGTGCGTAGAAATACGTTAGAATAGAATTTAACTCAAGATTATATTTAACTATTTCTAGAACAGTAATTTGAAATCTAGTTTACTCGGAGGGTGAATCCCGGAGAATCTTTTGGTCGCGCACAAGGGACAATAGTGTGACTAATGAGTAGAGTATTACTCGAATCAAAACTATGGACAATCTCCTAAGAAATCCATCAAAGTCTGTGTCCATAGGCTTGCACGTTCGCACTCTCTCCACTGTATGAGATGACTCATATCTAAAGTCAATAGGACTTAAAGGTTAAGATTTGGCTTAGGTTGAGTTTAGGTTAGATAAGTAGAAGAACGATGAGCTATCACACTCAACATAACCTGAGTACTCAAGAGTATAAAATCACCAATACAACAATTTCAAGAACCACACGACACCCGCAGACTTCAACTGGACACTAGGTGTGTGCTAAGCCAACCATACATTGTTTTATCGAGAGATTGTATTTGAAAGTTCTTTTTGCACAATTTTTTTTTATTCTCTCTTCTCGACAAATATATCTTTTGTAAAAACTTTATAAACTTCTCCTTTAGCTTTCTCAAAGCTACCATACATATCAGAGATAACATCAAACGTGATAGATATATAAATTTATTTCAAACTCATTTGTTGGTGCAAATATAGGTTTGGTCGTATGGCTTTGGTGAAATTTAAGTGGAGCTAAACAAGAAGGGTAGGTAGGCTCAAGTGGGCTTGCAAAGGTGATTACATTGGTTAGGATTTCAAAAGCACAAACGGATCAAGAAACGGCCTACATCATGCTTTATAATGAGTTATTCAACACAATCGTTTCAAGAGTCGCCTAGTGCAAGTTCTAGCCACCGAGAAAGGTTATCCTTCTTTCCTACCCTAGTAATAAGCTACTACTAATCCTGCTACACTCGACCCTATGCTATCGTTGGATTCACCGGATTCATCACTAGAGTAAAATAAATTGCAACTACTATAATAGAAATAATTAAATTATAACATTGAATTTTATTCTACTCTAATTGAATTTCTAGGCGTGACGGGAGCACTCGACTAGAGCACTACTCAAGTCAACATTTTTCTCCACCCCTCACTCCTACACTAACAATCCAATTCTTACGAGCGGGGAACCTCGCAGCAATACCAAATAAGCGTGTGCGATCAAGTACGTGTGAACTAGGTGCAAATGTATGCAATGTGTGCAACAAAATTGAGAATCCTAACTCAGCATATTCTAACATGCTATGCAAAGTGCGTGCACGTGCATAACTCGATCTCTCCCACAGACTTGATCAAAACCATATAAAATAAAGAATTCATGAATAAGGAAAATAGGGGTAGAGTGGACCTATGCTCACGAATGAGCATGCCATAAGTGCGGCAATTCCATCTTTAAATTTCTCCTTCCTCATCCCCCAAGAGAGAGCTTAAACCTGCGATGTTAACATAAAGCAAACAACAAAACATAATAAACAAAAATCTGAACGAAAGTTCGGAACAGAATGGTTCCCCCATGGGTTGTCTCCCAAGAAGCTCTTTTGTTTACCGTCCTTAAAGGTGGACCAAATACATGTATTAAGCACAGTTCATAAAATGCAGAAATTTTAAAGAAGGGTTCACACACAAAGTTCACAGAACAAGAAAAAAAATAAAATTAGGTATAAGCACTTTTGTAGTGCCCATCTACAGTGGCTCGTAGGCTGGAGGTGAAAGCTTTAGGGCCAAAATTGGTATCGCCTAATTTTCCCCTAGCCTCCGCCATCTTGCCACGGAGAGCAGCGGAGCATGCGCCACGCAATAGTCTCTCTTGTTTAAGCTTCTCCACTGTCGGAGAAGGCCAGCGTTGATAATCTTCAGCATTTCCCACCTTGGTGGTGGGTGGCATCACTTCCGTTGCCGCAGTGGCTATTGGATCAGCCCAAGAGATAGAACGTTTCAGAGGTTTATTACATAATTCATTGCAAGATAAAAATGGGACGTCGTCCCGAGTTAAGTTCGGCTCGACGGGTTCAGAAATGAGGTTCGCCTCCCTCTTAGAGTCATATTTTTTCCGAAAGTCAAATTCTTCCTCTTCTCCGTTCGACTGATCCTCTTCCTTTTCTCCATTAAACGATCCTTTTTCTTCCCTGTTTTCTGCATTACTAAGTGATTCATCAATAATAAAGTGGGGAGAGCGAAATAATGTTTCAGTTGCAATCTTGGGGCAAGTAGGGGATGTTACCTTACTAGGTAAGATAACACACCCTGCAGAGAAGTCCAGAGAGGCACCGCTCTCTTTCATGAATGGTACTCCCAAGATGGGAATAGATTGATTCTCATGGGGTCCCAATACTTGGAAATCAGCGACCACCACCGTCCCCTCGATTATGACTTCAACATTTCTTACTTCTCCCTCCGCCCGAATGGCAGCCCTGTTCGCAAGCACTAGGGACTTCCGGTCATCCGTGTTCATTTCAAGTTGCATTTTAGCAACGTCCTGCAGTGCAAGGACGTTGCGGGATGAACCGGAGTCACACAAGGCAGCAGTTTCAACATTATTTATGGAGCATGTGATTACCAACTCACTTGGGTTACCTACTTCCGCATCGGTGAGACTCTTCCCTTGATTGATTGTATTCTTTTCAGTGTTGCTGGGAAGGGTCCCTTGCTAAAGCTCGGTCAGCAGTTGAGCCAATTGGCCCAATTGCGTCTCCAAGCTTCGCATGGACGCGGTTTGGCTAACCATATTAGAGTTGGCAGCCTGCATAAATCTCTCCATCATCTCTTCTAAATTGCTCTTCTTGGGGGCCGGGGCACCTTGATTATAACCAGGCTGAGGTGGCGCATTTTGCGTATAACCCGGTTGTGGTGGCCGCGGTTGGCTATCGGAGGCTTAAGCATCGAATTGATGCGAGCCTCCTTGCCATCATTGGCCAGGAAAGTTTTGTTTCCACGAGAAGTTCGGGTGATTCCTCACACCCGGATTATAAGCACTATTAAAAGGTGCTCCACGATTTTGACCATTCAAATAATTTATACTTTCATCATAAGATAATTCGGTAGGTTGCTAACATGTGGGACACTCATATGCATGATGCCCCGGGCTTCCACAACCTTGACATGAGATGGCCATTACTGGGGAAGGAGGAAGGGCAGGCCTCTTAAGCAGATTGAAATTTTCATAAGGTGTTGATGCCATCTCAGCAGATGCACCAGATGTGTTCACCTCAAAGAGTCCCTGAGCATTCCTTGGAGCGTTTCTTCCAGCAGTCTAGAATGAACTATGAATGGCAGTGTCCTGGAGAATCTGCAATGCGTCTTCGGGGGTGTGGTTCATCAGAGTTCCGTCTGCAGCTGCATCAATCATGGCCCTGTAATTGGGCTCGATTGTAAAGTAAAAAATCTCCACTAGGCTCCATGGTTGCAGCTCATGCTGGGGGAATTTTCATAGAAGGTCCATGAACCTTTCCCATGCTTCTGCGAGAGTCTCCTGATCATGTTGTCGGAAGGTTGTGATTTCTCTCCTCTAGTTTACAACCTTGTCAACTGGGTGGAACTTTGCCAGAAATTTTGTTTGCAGAGCATCCCAAGTGGTAGCTGTGCCAGACGGTATCATGTGGAGCCATGCTTTCGCCTTGTCTTGGAGGGAGAATGGAAACAGCCTGAGTTTCACCGTCTCATCAGCAATCCCAGCGTACCGAAATGTTCCGCATATTTCTGCGAATTCAGCCAAGTGAAGATGGGGGTCTTCACTGACTAACCCAGAGAATTGGGCCTGGTTGCGGATCATATTCAGGATGGCTGGGTTTATCTCAAAATTATTGTTAGTGATGGTCGGGCCAAATCCCAATAGTGGGCGTAGTGTAGTCTCTCATGGTCCTGGGTCTCGGCCTAGCCACTTCATTTTCATCGTCTGCCTGACCAACGGCTGGTGCATTTCCCGCCCCGTGATTGATCTGATTCATTGGCATCCATGGTGACAGCAGCATGGAGACGCGCCCGTAGGGTATGCTCTCTTTCTGGGTCAAATGCTGCAATGTCACCGGGGTCTCGTCTCTGCATACTCACATTACAACACAAAAGAAAAAGCTCAAGAACAAAAATACCCTTAAACTAATTTCTCGAGAAGGACGAATCATAAACGCTTGCAGTCCCCGGCAACGGCGCCAAAAACTTGATGCGATTACGGCAAGTGCACCGGTCGTACAAGTAATAAAATTGGGAGAGACTCCCTGAATATCGTTCTCAGAGGACTGCAAGTTGGGTTGTAAGAATCCTTGCTAGGGAAACGCTTATATAGATTCTTAAACACTTAATAAAAAAGGGGTTTTGAAGGTGGTTTTTCCTAAGTTAGCAACAGAGAGAGAAAATGCGGTCCTAGAGCACTGCTTCGCTTGTTGGAATGGGGTGCAGGCCGCGATGTCGTGCTTCGGTGAGCGGGTGAAGGAGAAGGCTAGCGGGTGAGGATTGTAGGCATCTCGTCGCGGAACACGCAATTAGCAATTGCTAGTGCGGAGCACCTCAAAGCGGAGGAGTGGATGGCGGACTACGACGCTCCTCAAATCTCATAAACCACAAAGGATCTCAAAAACATGAAATCATATTAGCTAAAACACAATGTTTATGAACATCATCCACAATAACAAACACATACAAGGAAAACTCTGAAGCAAAGCGCAGGGGAAAAGAAGAAACCGAGGCTCGAAGACTATGCTGAAGATTCTCGGTCGGAATCATAGGGTTGTCAAGCATCGTCCGTACTCGGTCTTCAGTTGCGTCCGGGGTCCGGAGGAGCTGTCACCTTCCTCTACTTTTACCCATCTTCTTCGTGGTCTAGCTAGAGGTAACTCTTGTTCGACACCTTGAATGCAGCGGAGGCTCTCCGTCTATGGCGTTCTTGAATTCAAAGATGATGGAGGAGACCAAGGAAAGAGCTTTGGCGGAAGATTTGCAAGCCAAAGGTCACCGGAACTCCTCCTAGGTCAAACGGTGGTGGATCGGCGAACTGGGCGAAAATGGCGAGTTTCTGAAGCTTTTCCCGCGGGGGGTTTTGATTGCAGCCGATTTCCTGCCTTAAATACTAAAGGGTAGGAAATTTAGTTATGCACGGGCGAACGCACGACCGTGCGTTGCCCGTGCGTTATTTAACGAATAAACTGGCTTGAGGAAGAAGCAGCAGCGCCCGTGCATTTTACTCACGCACAGGCGAATCCGCCCGTGCGTAAAAATGCACGAACAGATTCAGATTGGCTAGAAATCAGTCGAAACAGGAGATCGTGCGTTTTCTTCGCGCACGGGAAACTGCCCGTGAATAAAAATGAACGAACAAAGTCAGATCACCGATTTTCTCCCCAGATGAAGGCGCACGACCGCAGCCGTCCGTGCGTAAAGAAAATGCACGACCGTGCGATACAAATAAACATGATTTCTGGGGTAAAATAGAGTGATCCAACCACCTGTAAGAATAGCAATCCAGCTGGGAAGGCACCTCCAGCACCAATCAGATAGAGAAAAAGGATGGGGAGCACCATGTGCTTACCCCCAATAACATGGAGTACAAACACACACCAAAATGGGCTTAGAAGGAGCACAAGCACGCAAGTGCGCATGAATGAGCATAAGAGAAATAGATGCAATAATAGCTCAAAAATGACGCACATGAGAGTGAAAACTAGCCCGGATGAGTCCATCAAAGTGTATATAAATGGGACTCATCAACTGCTCCTCTCCTTCCAACACCTGTCTTCAGAGGAAGACCTCCTTATCAAGCTAGATGAAGATTACCCAATTGGGAACAATATACAAAGGGGCAAAGGAAACAATACGTTAGAATAGAATTTAACTCAAGATTATATTTAACTATTTCTAGAACAGTAATTTGAAATCTAGTTTACTCGGATTGTGAATCCCGGTGAATCTTTCGGTCGCACACAAGGGACAATAGTGTGACTAATGAGTAGAGTATTACTCGAATCAAAAATCTGGACAATCTCCTAAGAAATCCATCAAAGTCGGTGTCCATAGGCTTGCACGTTCGCACTCTCTCCACTGCATGAGATGACTCATATCTAAAGTCAATAGGACTTAAAGGTTAAGAGTTGGCTTAGGTTGAGTTTAGGTTAGATAAGTAGAAGAACGATGGGCATCACACTCAACATAACCTGAGTACTCAAGAGTATAAAATCACCAATACAACAATTTCAAGAACCACACGACACCCCCAGACTTCAACTGGACACTAGGTGTGTGCTAAGCCAACCATACATTGTTTTATCGAGAGATTGTATTTGAAAGTTCTTTTTGCACAAATTTTTTTATTCTCTCTTCTCGACAAATATATCTTTTGTAAGAACTTTATAAACTTCTCCTTTAGCTTTCTCAAAGCTACCATACACATTAGAGATAACACCAAACGTGATAGATATATAAATTTCTTTCAAACTCATTTGTTGGTGCGAATATACGTTTGGTCGTATGGCTTTGGTGAAATTTAAGTGGAGCTAAACAAGAAGGGTAGGTAGGCTCAAGTGGGATTGCAAAGGTGATTACATTGGTTAGGATTTCAAAAGCACAAATGGATCAAGAAACGGCCTACATCATGCTTTATAATGAGTTATTCAACACAATCGTTTCAAGAGTCACCTAGTGCAAGTTCTAGCCACCGAGAAAGGTTATCCTTCTTTCCGACCCTAGTAATAAGCTACTACTAATCCTGCTACACTCGACCCTATGCTATCGTTGGATTCACCAGATTCACCACTAGAGTAAAATAAATTGCAACTACTATAATAGAAATAATTAAATTATAACATTGAATTTTATTCTACTCTAATTGATTTTCTAGGCGTGACGGGAGCACTCGACTAGAGCACTACTCAAGTCAACATTTTTCTCCACCCCTCACTCCTACACTAACAATCCAATTCCTACGAGCAGGGAACCTCGCAGCAATACCCAATAAGCGTGTGCGATCAAGTACGCGTGAACTAGATGCAAATGTATGTAATGTGTGCAACAAAATTGAGAATCCTAACTCAGCATATTCTAACATGCTATGCAAAGTGTGTGCACGTGCATAACTCGATCTCTCCCCCAGACTTGATCAAAACCATATAAAATAAAGAATTCATGAAGAAGGAAAATAGGGGTAGAGTGGACCTATGCTCACGAATGAGCATGCCATAAGTGCGACAATTCCATCTTTAAATTTCTCCTTCCTCATCCCCCAAGCGAGAGCTTAAACCTGCAATGTTAACATAAAGCAAACAACAAAACATAATAAACAAAAATCTGAACGAAAGTTTGGAACCGAATTGTTCCCCCATGGGTTGTCTCCCAAGAAGCCCTTTTGTTTACCGTCCTTAAAGGTGGACCAAATACATGTATTAAGCACAGTTCATAAAATGCAGAAATTTTAAAGAAGGGTTCACACACAAAGTTCACAGAACAAGAAAAAAAATCAGCTATAAGCACTTTTGTAGTGCCCATCTCCAGTGGCTCGTAGGCTGGAGGTGAAAGCTTTAGGGCCAAAATTGGTATCGCCTAATTTTCCCCTAGCCTCCGCCATCTTGCCACGGAGAGCAGCAGAGCATGCGCCACGCAATAGTCTCTCTTGTTTAAGCTTCTCCACTGTAGGAGAGCGCCAACATTGATAATCTTCAGCATTTCCCACCTTGGTGGTGGGTGGCATCACTTCCGTTGCCGCAGTGGCGACTGGATCAGCCCAAGAGATATAACGTTTCAGAGGTTTATTACATAATTCATTGCAAGATAAAAATGGGACGTCGTCCCGAGTTAAGTTCGGCTCGACGGGTTCAGAAATGAGGTTCGCCTCCTTCTCAGAGTCATATTCTTTCCGAAAGTCAACTTCTTCCTCTTCTCCGTTCGACTGATCCTCTTCCTTTTCTCCATTAAACGATCCTTTTTCTTCCCTGTTTTCTGCATTACTAAGTGATTCATCAATAATAAAGTGGGGAGAGCGAAATAATGTTTCAGTTGCAACCTTGGGGCAAGTAGGGGATGTTACCTTACTAGGTAAGATAACACGCCCCGCAGAGAAGTCCAAAGAGGCACCGCTCTCTTTCAAGAACGGTACTCCCAAGATGGGAATATATTGATTCTCACGGGGTCCCAATACTTGGAAATCGGCGACCACCACCGTCCCCTCGATTATGACTTCAACATTTCTTACTTCTCCCTCCGCCCGAATGGCAGTCCTGTTCGCAAGCACTAGGGACTTCCGGTCATCCGTGTTCATTTCAAGTTGCATTTAAGCAACATCCTGCAGTGCAAGGACATTGCGGGATGAACCGGAGTCACACAAGGCAGCAGTTTCAACATTATTTATGGAGCATGTGATTACCAACTCACATGGGTTACCTACTTCCGCATCGGTGAGACTCTTCCCTTGATTGATTGTATTCGTTTCAGTGTTGTTGGGAAGGGTCCCTTGCCAACGCTCAGTCAGCAGTTGAGCCAATTGGCCCAATTGCGTCTCCAAGCTTCGCATGGACGCGGTTTGGCTAACCATATTAGAGTTGGCGGCCTGCATAAATCTCTCCATCATCTCTTCTAAATTGCTCTTTTGGGGGCCGGGGCACCTTGATTATAACCCGGCTGAGGTGGCGCATTTTGCGTATAACCCGGTTGTGGTGGCCGCGGTTGGCTATCGGAGGCTTGAGCATCGAATTGATGCGAGCCTCCTTGCCATCGTTGGCTAGGAAAGTTTTGTTTCCACGAGAAATTCGGGTGATTCCTCACACCCGGGTTATAAGCATTTTTAAAAGGTGCTCCACAATTTTGATCATTCATATAATTTATACTTTCATCATAAGATAATTCGGTAGGTTGTTAACCTGTGGGACACTCATATGCATGATGCCCCGGGCTTCCACAACCTTGACATGAGATGGCCAATACTGGGGTAGGAGGAAGGGCAGGCCTCTTAAGCAGCTTGACATTTTCATATGGTGTTGATGCCATCTCAGCAGATGCACCAGATGTGTTCACCTCAAAGAGTCCCTGAGCATTCCTTGGAGCGTTTCTTCCAGTAGTCCAGAATGAACTATGAATGGCAGTGCCTGGAGAATCCGCAATGTGTCTTCGGGGGTGTGGTTCATCAGAGTTCCGCCTGCAGCTGCATCAATCATGGCCCAGTAATTGGGCTCGATTGCAAAGTAAAAATTATCCACTAGGCTCCATGGTTTCTGCTCATGCTGGGGGAATTTCCGTAGAAGGTCCATGAACCTTTCCCATGCTTCTGCGAGAGTCTCCTGATCATGTTGTCGGAAGGTTGTGATTTCTCTCCTCAAGTTTACAACCTTGTCAACTGGGTGGAACTTTGCCAGAAATTTTGTTTGCAGAGCATCCCAAGTGGTAGTTGTGCCAGGCGGTATCATGTGGAGCCATGCTTTCGCCTTGTCTTGGAGGGAGAATGGAAACAGCCTGAGTTTCACCATCTCATCAGCAATCCCAGCGTACCGAAATGTTCCGCATATTTCTGCGAATTCAGCCAAGTTAAGATGGGGATCTTCACTGACTAACCCAGAGAATTGGGCCTGGTTGCGGATCATATTCAGGATGGCCGGGTTTATCTCGAAATAATTGTTAGTGATGGTCGGGCCAAATCCAGGGTACACAGTCCCAATAGTGGGCGTAGTGTAGTCTCTCATGGTCCTGGGTCTCGGCCTAGCCACTTCATTTTCGTCGGCTACCTGACCAACGGCTGGGGCATTTCCCGCCCCGGGATTGATCTGATTTCCATTGGCATCCATGGTGACAGCCGCACGGAGACGCGCCCGTAGGGTTTGCTCTATTTTAGGGTCAAATGCTGCAACGTCACTGGGGTCTCGTCTCTGCATACACACACTACAACATAAAAGAAAAAGCTCAAAAACAAAAATACCCTTAAACTAATTTCCCGAGAAGAACGAATCATAAACGCTTGCAGTCCCTGGCAATGGCGCCAAAAACTTGATACGATTACGGCAAGTGCACCAGTCGTACAAGTAATAAAATTGGGAGAGACTCCCCGAATATCGTTCTCAGAGGACTGTAAGTTGGGTTGTAAGAATCCTTGCTAGGGAAACGCTTATATAGATTCTTAAACACAATAAAAAGGGGTTTTGAAGGTGGTTTTTCCTAAGTTAGCAACAGAGAGAGAAAATGCGGTCCTAGAGCTCTGCTTTGCTTGTTGGAATGGGGTGCAGGCCGCGATGTCGTGCTTCGGTGAGCGGGTGAACGAGAAGGCTAGCGGATGAGGGTCGTAGGCATCTCGTCGCGGAACACGCAACTAGCAATTGCTAGTACGGAGCACTACAAAGCGGTGGAGTGGATGGCGGACTACGGCGCTCCTCAAATCTTATAAACCACAAAGGATCTCAAAAACCTGAAATCATATTAACTAAAACACAATGTTTATGAACATCATCGACAATAACAAACACATACAAGGAAAACTCTGAAGCAAAGCCCAGGGGAAAAGAAGAAACCGAGGCCCGAAGACTATGCTGAAGATTCTCGGCCGGAATCATAGGGTTGTCAAGCATCGTCCGTGCTCGGTCTTCAGTTGCGTCCGGGGTCCGGAGGAGCTGTCACCTTTGTAACATCCCGATTCGAGCTAGACCCCTTGTGCGCGTTTTTGAGTCACGCGAGTTGACTCGGGCTCGGGGTGTACTGAGGGCCAGGCTTGCACCTGAGCCGGGGAAATGCACTCGACAAATGCGACGAGTACCATTTCTATTCTTTGCCCCGATGTTTGCTGTATCGGGATCCGAGCCATCCGGAGAGCATAATTTGTTTAATAGAACTCGAAGGAAGCGCGCCGCCTTGAAGGAATTATAGTGCGTACGTTAGCTCAAATGACATGGTGTTCAAATAGCGTATTTATTCAAAAGGGTGATATGCAGCAAACGGTCTCGGAATTCACCTCAGTCAGCTTTGTTAGACTCGTGAAGCCTATACGAGTTCAACGAAAATGTCTGTGCTCGATTCTGATGAGAATCGGCAAAATTTTAATATGGTCTGCTAATAGCGTATTTATCCACATTTGTGAAATCGAGCAAACGATCTCGCGATTGACCCCAGTCAGCCTTGTTAGACTCATAGTAATAGTACGAGTTCAACGAATCTATCCGTTTGCGATTCCGACGTCGTTTGAAGGGTTTTTGACATTTACGTAAATTAGGTCGTAAACGCTCCGGAGAGCGTAAAATGAGCAGACGAACTCGGATTTGATCGTGGTCTGTTCCGATAGATGCGTATCGGCGAGACGGTCGTAACGAGCCTGTACGGGACAAAATCCGAGTCCTATAAAGCGATATACGAGCATTTGAATCCATTATTAATAATAGAAATAATAATAATAATAATTAATATATTATATATATATGTTAGGTTAGAAACCAACCCCCAATCCCTCTCCTCCCAGCTGCGCCGTCAAGCCTCCCCTCCAGCCGATCTCATCTCTCCAAGGTCGACCTCCTCTCCTCCATTTCCGGCGAGATCCCCGCCGTGCCCTCCTTCTCCGGCGAGCTCCTCTCCGAGCAGCCCTCCATCCATGGCCGAACTCCACCTCCAAGCTCCGGCAAACCTCCATGGCTGAAGCTCTCCCTCCAGCGACCTCTCTTCGACAAACTCCTTCGGCGATGGCGACTCCGAAAGCTCCTTCCGACGAGCTCTCAACTCCGGCGTCCGTCTCTTTCTCGTTTTCTGCCAAGGGCCAAGATGCCTCTCTCTCTCTCACTCTCTCACAAAAACCCCTCCAGATCTCTCCCTCTCACTATCCAGATCTCTCTTTCTCTCCATTTCTCTAGCTCTCTCTTTCTCTAATCCACTATGGCCGATCTAAGCTCAGCCCCTCCTCCCTCCATTTTCGGCGACTCTTCCTCCAGATCTGAATGGTTCTCCTCTTCTTCTCCATCTCCGGCGAGATTTGCTCCGACCAACACCACCTCCTTTCCAAGATTTAACCGAAACCTGCACTTGCTCGACTCCACCATGGTCGGCCGCCTCCATCTTTGGCCGTCCCTCTCCATCATCGAGCTTCCATTTCCTAGCAGCCCGAGATCTGGAGATCTCTTCCTCCTATGATCTCCAAACAGCATTGTGATTCCACCTCTCCGAAAATAGAGAGCAAACCTCGCTCTCCAATCCAAAACAGCCCACTCAAAGAGGTCGTTACCACTTCGGCGACGTCCGATGAGATCCGGATCGGCAAGGTCCGGCCATGACCGGGAGCGACGGACAAATGCCGCATACGCGGCTATTGGGTAGTATGCATGGATACTCGGTGAGCTTCCTCCCCTCTCCCTTGGTGCTAGTTTCTTAGATCAAATTAGGCGAGACGTCGAACTCAATTGAGTTGATTTGAGAGCAAGCCATGGAGGGATGGCTGAAATCTGTGTTCTGAATATTTATTCCGGTCACCTCCGGTCACCGATTCGCCGCCCGTCGATGCACGTCATATACGAGAAAGGGGTGGAGGTGTTGGTTGGTCGGATGGGAAATAAGGTGGCTGATGTTGGAGTTTTATTAGACTCCAGGTTGGGCAAATAACAGCCCCAGGCTGGAGGAAGAAGATGACCGGACGTTGTTTGATTAACTCTTAGATTCGTGTAGTTTATATTAGTTACTGATAAATAATATGTTTAGCGCGCGGCGAGGAAGGCGTACAAATTCATATTAATTTAGCGATTTACCTTGTTTTGTTTATCGGAAGAAGTTTGTAATTGGTAGACAAATGTTTGATGACAATATGAACACCTCTCTTAAATTTCATAATCTTGGATATAGGTTTGATGTGATTTTGTCAATTTTATGTTATTAAATTTTGTGTCGTAAGCTGTTATCATGACTATTCCGAATGAGCTGAGATATGGTGTAAACGCTCAAGATGCTAACCATGACATATAGTAGGAATTGTAGAAGTCTTGGGTTTGATATAGACACTTGATTAATTACTTGTTTGGTGACGCTCTAGGACAATAAGTATGTGCATGAAACTTTAGGAAAGTGGTGATTTGAACAGTGCTCCTAATTACATTATATGTAAAGGTTATTATTATGATTCTAATATAACATTGGAGGTGATTGACCTAAATATTGGGGCAAATTATGTAATGAACCTAATATTGGACATGTGTGTCACATCCCTTTGTTTGAGAATAACAAATCCCATATTGTATTTGATATTGCTTGTAGTGTGTTTATAGTGTGCAAGAACTATAGGTGCAATACTCCACAGGTAGAAGGGAGCATGGAATCAAACTTTTGAAAGGAGCAGCGCTACCGCCGGCGCTAACTCTACCGCCAGGCACTAGCCGTCCGACGAAATTGAAGCTGCGTTCGACGAAATTTCGTTCGACGAATTTGGCTCCGTTCGACGAAATGTCCGTTCGACGAACTTGAAGCTCCGCCCGACGAAAGTTCGTTCTGCCACACCACCGACAGTTTTCGCTACCGCCTGGCGCTATCTCAAGTTCGTGCACAGAGCCACGTCGCCGACGATTTCGCAACCGCTCGACAGGAACGCTACCGCAGGCGCTAGCCACTACCACAGGCGCTAGCTCCAAGTTCTATAAAATGCTGGGCTCTCTCTCATTTTGGTTAGACCTTCCAGAGACATTACTTGTGCCCAAACTCTCGTGCTGCTACTCTGCCAAAACATCATCTCCTACTCAAAGCCAAACAAGAAATTCTGGAGAAGGAAGCCATCACGCTGCATCCGAAGAACGATCGCTTCGACCTCGCTTGTGCTTCAGCGATCCTTCATCCTCATCTCCAGAAATCTCAAGAGGGAGTTTGCTTGTTATTTACTTCACTTCTTTATTTGTATCTTGTAGTTAATTCGCCTTGTGTTGGCGACTAGGTCTGGGTAGGACTTAGGGGGAAATTCGTCTTGTGTTGGCGATTAGTTCTACGTGATTAGATCTAGGGGGCTCGAGGCCATATCCGGGGAAGGATTGCTAGAGCGGCTTGAGGCCTTATCCGGGGAAGGATAGGTTAAAGCCAACCGGATTGTGGGGATACAAGTCGGTATAGAAAAGGAAAAGGAATTCACTTTTGTACGCCTCCGATTTCTAGCGATATTGAAATCAAATTTTGCAAACACCCTTTTTTACATAATGCAATCATGATTATATTTGTGTTTATTTGATTTCTCTTAATTTGCGTAAAATTTCATTATTGCAAAATTTTTATTACAAAATTGTCATCATTATTTCCTATTAATCAAAACAACTTAGTAATTATCTTAAAATTTATAAAAAAGAATTTTATTCCCTTATTCACCCCCCCCCCCTCCCTCTAAGGGCGTCGTAAGATCCAACAAGTGGTATCAGAGCACAGGTTATTCCAAACGGTTTAAAAACCAGGAATAATGGCGTCTTATGATCTCGCTTTTTCTGAGGGTCAGGGAATTAGTAGACCACCTCTATTTACTGGGTCAGATTATATTCATTGGAAAAATAGGATTCGTTGTTTTCTAATGACCCTAGATATTGAGGTTTGGAACAAGGTAGAAGAATACACTCCTCCTACATTTGTAGTTGGAGAGATAACTTTAGACAAACCCAAAGATAAATGGGATGATCGTGATAAACTCAAATGTAAAAATAACGCAAAAGCCATGAATGCTCTACTTTGTGCGTTAGATAGAAATGAATTTAATAGAATTTCTGCTTGTACTACTGCATATGAAATTTGGAATCATTTGGAAGTTACTCATGAAGGTACATCGCAGGTTAAAGATTCCAAGCTTTTCCAACTGGAGTCGGAATATGAAAAATTCCGAATGGATGAAAGCGAAGATGTTGATGGTATGTACACGCGCTTCACCAAGATCGTCAATGCCTCAAAAGCTCTTGGAAAGACCTTCTCAAATGGCGACTTGGTCCGTAAGATCCTTCGTTCTCTTCCTCCAAAATTCAACCCGAAGGTGACGCTTATTTCGGAGTCGCACAACTTAAGAACGCTCCAAGTTGAGAGCCTCATTGGGAATCTCAAAACCCATGAGGTAGAACTCAAAATCCAATTTGATGAATACAACAAGGAGCCAAAGAAGAAGGCGTTGGCATTAAAATCAAAGAAGGAGTGCCAAGAGGATGAGGATGAAGATGAAGAGAGTCTTTTGGTGAAGAACTTCTGAAAGTTCATGCGAAATCCGGAAAGGCGAAACACTTTCCGGAAATTTATCCAAAAGGATGGAAGATGGAAAGGGTCATCCTCAAAGAAGGAAAAGGAGAGCGACGATGAAGAAGAAAGACCTCCACCGGAGTGCTTTCATTGTAGGAAGATGGGGCACATAAGGAGCCAATGCCCAAAATTCTTGAAGGAGAAAAAGGAGAAACGGCACAAAGGGAAAGAAAAGAGGAAGGTGCTAAAGGCAAAGACATGGGATGACTCCACTTCCTCCTCCTCCGAAGAATCAAACCGGTCTTCATCAAGCGAAGATGAGGAAGCAAACATGTGCCTCATGGGACATGAAAACGACGACGACGACACCAGTGTTCCTAGTGACACTGAGGTAATTCCTCCCACTTATGATGAATTATTTAATGAATTTCTTGAAGCGTGCAAAGCTTTTGATAAAAATATGAAGGATAGTATTTTATTAAATCGTGAAAATGAATCTCTTATTAAAGAAAATTAAAAGCTTTCCAAAAAGGTAATTATTTTAGAAAAGTGAAAGGTTTCTTGCCAAGAATGTGATCACTCCACAAAATTGGCAAAAGACATTGAAGAGTCACTTTCTAAAGCTCTCTCTCATGCCAAAACTCTTACAAAAGAGAAGGGGGAATTAGAAAGAAAATTAGAAGCCTCTCTTTTGCAAATCAAAAATAATAAAAAAGGTTTTGAAAATAGGTGTGTCATGCTTGTGAAAGAAAATTCTTCACTTAAAGCACAAGTTCATGATCTCACCATGGCCATTAAAAAATTTGGAATAGGCCAAAAATCGCTGGAAATGATTCTAGGGAACCAGTGCCATGGTTCTGGAAAGTTTGGGCACGGATATCGAGGAGAGGGCTACCATCCGGCGCTAGCACCTCATACCAAAAACTTGAAATTTCTTTTTCAAAATGCTTACCATCTGCAAATCAAAGTTTTTCCAGCAAGAAAATATACCAGAAAAGGGCATCAACCCCCTTTATTTCGTGTGCAAACTGTTATAGGTTAGGTCACACATCTAGTTCTTGCAGGAAAATAAAACGAAATACTTTAAAGCAAGTCTGGGTACCTAAGGCTTCCACTTACTCTATGGGTGGTTCCACTTGGGTATCCGGATCTTTACTCTCATCTTCTTTCTAGATGTGCAGGAAGGCTAAGGACAATGAAGACGTGTGGTACTTGGATTCAGGATGCTCCAAGCACATGACGGACAATAAATCAAAGTTCCTTAGCCTAGAAAGGAAGAAGGGAGGGATTGTGACTTTTGGCGACAACGGAAAAGGAAGAATCATGGGAATTGGTACAGTTGGTAACGAATCCTTCACTATATCAAATGTTCTTTATGTAAAAGGGCTAAAACATAATCTTATTTCAATTAGCCAATTATGTGATAAAGGATTAGATATTTTATTTGAATCTTCTACTAATCTATGCAAAATATCTAATCCTATTACAAACAATATTTTACTAACTGCACCAAGAATACACAATGTTTATATTGTTTCATTTCATGATCTTTCAAAATCAACTTTAAAATGTTTTATTACCAAAAATGATGAACTTGATCTTTGGCATAGAAGGCTAGGACATACTAGCACAAAGCTTATTGTAAAATTTGCCAAAAGAGATTTAATTAGAGGATTGCCTAGATTAAATGGAAATTTACCTTCACTTTGTTCACCATGTCAAAAAGGTAAAATTACTAGATCCTCTTTCAAAAGTAAAAATGTTATTTCTACTACAAGACCTTTGCAATTAATTCATATGGATCTCTTTGGTCCCGTTAGCACCGAAAGTCTTGGTGGTAGATTGTATACATATGTTTTAATAGATGATTTTTCTAGATATTGTTGGACAATATTTCTCTCATCCAAATCCGAAGCGTTTTGTGAGTTTTCAAAATTATGTACTCGTATTCAAAATGAAAGTGATTTAAAAATTAAATGCATTCGCTCGGATCATGGAGGAGAATTTGAAAATGAAAAATTTACTTCTTATTGTGATATGTTAGGCATAAAACATGAGTTCTCCGCACCACGCACACCACAACAAAATGGTGTTGTAGAAAGAAAGAGTATGACACTTCAAGAGCTAGCACGCACTATGTTATGTGAATATAAATTACCTAAGTCCTTTTGGGCTGAAGCCGTAAACACATCATGTTATGTTATAAATAGAATCATGCTTCGCCCATCTTTAAATCTCACACCATATGAACTCTATTTTCAAAAGAAGCCTAATGTGTCTTACTTCAAAGTTTTTGGTTGTAAATGCTTTATCTTAAATACAAAAGATAGCTTGGGAAAGTTTGACGAGAAATGTGATGAAGGAACATTTCTTGGATACTCTTCAACTAGTAAAGCTTATAGAGTTTTTAATAAAAGAACTAGAAAAGTTGAAGAGTCAATTAATGTGAAATTTGATGAGCTTGTTACTTGTTTAGAAGGACTTTCCGCAGGAAAAGAGGATGATCCATTACCTCCTTTGGAGCATGGTGATGAAGCACCTTCCAAAGAAGAAGAAGAGGAGGCCAAGAAAGATGAATATGTACCTCCAAGCGTCTTAAAATTCACAAAGGATCATCCACGGGAACTTATAATTGGTTAACCATCCATCGGGGTAAGAACTCGCTCTTCTCTTCATGAATCTTATTCAAATATTTGCTTTGTTTCCGAAATTGAACCAAAAAATGTTACAACCGCTTTAAATGATAAATTTTGGTTTTTGGCTATGAATGAAGAGTTAGAACAATTTGAGCGACATAATGTTTGGAAATTAGTAGAAAGACCATCTAATCACCCGGTTGTAGGTGTAAAATGGATTTTTAAAAATAAATTAGATGGTGAGTCTAGAATATCTAGAAATAAAGCACGCTTAGTAGCACAAGAATATTCTCAAATCGAGGGGATAGATTTTGATGAATCTTTTGCACCCGTTGCTAGATTGGAGTCTATAAGAATTTTTCTAGCATTTGCAAGCTTTAAAAGAATAAAACTATTTCAAATGGATGTGAAAAGTGCTTTTCTAAACGGGTTTGTAAAAGAAGAAGTTTATGTTGAACAACCCCCCGGTTTTATTAATGAAAATTTTCCAAATCATGTTTATAAACTAGAAAAAGCGCTTTATGGTTTAAAACAAGCGCCCCGTGCATGGTATGAAAGACTTACATCATTTTTATTAAAGCACGGTTATATTATGGGAAGTGCGGATAATACTCTCTTCATTAAGCACAATAATGATGATATAATTATTTTACAAATATATGTTGATGATATTATTTTTGGATTTACTAATGAAGAGATGTGTAAAGAAGTTATTTTAGTGATGAAAAATGAGTTTGAAATGAATCTTGTAGGAGAACTTTCTTATTTCCTTGTTTTCAAATATCACAAAGAATTGATGCTATCTTTGTATGTCAAACTAAATATGTCCATGATATGCTTAAACGTTTTGGATTTGAAAACCTTAAACATGCTTCTACACCAATGAGTGCATCACTAAAATTAGGAAAAGATGAATCAGGAGTTTCTATAGATCAAACTTTATATAGAGGTATGATAGGATCTCTACTTTATCTTAGTGCAACCAGACCCGATATTATGTTTGTCGTATGCTTATGTGCTAGATTTCAAGCCAATCCAAAAGAATCTCATTTAAAAGCGGTAAAACGAATTTTTAGATATCTCATTGGGTCATCTAGATTAGGATTATGGTACCCGCATAATGATTCATTTACATTGCATGGCTATTCCGATTCGGATTATGCGGTTGTTCACTTGATAGAAAAAGCACTAGTGGTACTTGTCATTTTCTAGGACCTTCATTAGTTGCATGGTCTAGTAGGAAACAAAATTCGGTTGCACTTTCCACCACGGAGGCCGAATACATTGCATTAGGGAGTTGTTGTGCACAAGCTCTATGGATGAGCCAAACTTTAGAGGACTTTGGTTTTCATCTAAATCTTATTGAATTAAAATATGACAACAAGAGTGCCATTGATCTTACAAATAATCCGGTACACCACTCTAGATCCAAACATATAGATGTGCATCATCATTTCATAAGGGATCACATTAAAAAGGAAAATGTAAGGATAAATTTCATCGGCACGGACTCTCAACTTGCTGATATATTCACTAAACCTCTTCCCGATGCAAGGTTTCAAATGTTAAGGTTGGAATTAGGAGTCTTAGACATCTTAGGATGAAAAACATATAAAACGCTAATGTTTTATGCAATTTGAGCAATCAAGACATCTCTGATAATTACAAAACTTCTGCATAAGACTACTCTTAAGACCCCTAACCAATATCAAAAATCAAAAATTTAAAATTCTTGAAAAATCGTGTACTGTTTCCAGCGCTAGTGATAGCGCCGCCGCTAGCGTGGGTGTGTGATTTTTCTGTTTTTAAAAATTTCTAAAAATCAACAAAAATATGTTAGTTTATTTGTGCAAATCCATTTTTGTGTTTCTGTCTATTTTATTTTTGTTTTATTTGAATTATGAAAAATCAACTATAAAAGTTCAAAATTCAAAAATACAAAAATATGTTTTTCGATATTTGTGTTTTATTCATATTATGAAAAATCAACTACAAAAATTCAAAATTTAAAAATGACAAAAATATGTTTTTGTGATTTTCTATTTTTTCATTGATTTAAAAATGATAAAACAAAAAAACTGTACGATCATTATTGCCAATATCAAGCATGCATGAATTCTATTTAGAATTATTTACAATGTTAAAACTTATTCCTTCAAATTACTATGAACATTGTTTTTCTTAACATGCTTTGATATATCTATTTAAAGTGTATCAATTGTATTGAAAATGTGTAGAACCAAGCGTAGCATGCCTCTAAGTATGAGTAAATGTTTTATGATTGATAATGATACATTTCACTCACTTATTTTGGTAATCAACCTGTGTGTCTAAATGTAAAAGTGCTTGCTTGTGTATTGTATTTGTACAATGATTTAAAACTTGCATAAGTTTATTGCCTACACTACATTTGAATTGCACTTATTGAAATTTAGAAAAGTGGTTAAGTTAAAAATTTTGGTTTGCAAAACAAGTGTATTCAGAGAATGTTGCCTCACAAATATGAACAAAAAATTATATATGTAGACAAATATAACTCCACCAAGCACTACTTGAACCTCCTGATAAGTCTTCATAAGCATTGCGAGGTTGAGCACCTTGGAAAGAATAGTAAAGTGTCTTGTGCAAACTTTGATTATTACACCACTTCGTTAAAAAATTATGTGCATTAAAAGTGTGTGAAAGTAATTTACTTGTGTTTTATTATGCACTTTACTTTACATATGTCTTGTATTTTGTTGATTTAAATCAATTGTTAACATTGCCCAAAATACACTTATGTGCACATCATTATCTTTCATAACACTTCTTCTCATGAGTATTGGATTCTAATGCTTTATCTATACTACTCTTTATATAAAAATGCACTAGATAACCTAGCATGATCTCTACAATGTTTTGGTATTTCTTGAACCTAGAATTAAGTAATATTGTAGTATAATCTCTCTTTGATATGTTCATTTCATGCTTGGTATTTTTATGAAAATCTTTGAGATTTCAAAAAGGTTAAAACATCTTTCAATTTTGAACGAAAACTCATATTTCTACTTATGCTTTTCATGATTACAAAAAGATGTTTATTATAATCTTCCGCTTGCTTACAACTCTTATCTTTATATTTGAAATCTATTATATATGATATGCTTCAACTCTTTATCATTATTTATATTTCGAAAAGCTCGATCATGATGCCTCCTTACTACCCTCACCCCACCTTCTTTTTGATAATACCAAAAGGGGGAGATTAATTGAAGAAATCTATATATGAGAAATATAGATAAATAAGGGGATACTAATTCATGAAATCTATCATTTAGGGGGAGTAACACATAAATTGCATTTATGTAGGGGGAGCATTAAGTTAGGGGGACTATGCACATTATCATGCTTATCATATACTATAGTTGCACTATCATCTTGCTTATCATTTACTATAAACACTATTGTTGATTTCTTGCTAAGTGGATTTATTATTATCAAAAGGGGGAGATTGTTGGACATGTGTGTCACATCCCTTTGTTTGAGAATAACAAATCCCACATTGCATTTGATATTGCTTGTAGTGTGTTTATAGTGTGCAGGAACTATAGGTGCAATACTCCACAGGTTGAAGGGAGCATGGAATCAAACTTTTGAAAGGAGCAGCGCTACCGCCAGGCGCTAGCTGTCCGACGAAATTGAAGCTGCGTTCGACGAAATTTTGTTCGACGAATTTGGCTCCGTTCGACGAAATGTCCGTTCGACGAACTTGAAGCTCCGACCGATGAAAGTTCGTTCTGCCATGCCACTGACAGTTTTCGCTACCGCCAGCACTAGCGCTACCGCCTGGCGCTATCTCAAGTTCGTGCACAGAGCCACGCCGCCAACAATTTCGCAACCGCTCGACACGAACGCTACCGCAGGCGCTAGCCACTACCGCAGGCGCTAGCTCCAAGTTCTATAAAATGCTGGGCTCTCTCTCGTTTTGGTTAGACCTTCCAGAGACATTACTTGTGCCCAAACTCTCGTGCTGCTACTCTGCCAAAACATCATCTCCCACTCAAAGCCAAAGAAGAAATTCTGGAGAAGGAAGCCATCACGCTGCATCCGAAGAACGATCACTTCAACCTCGCTTGTGCTTCAGCGATCCTTCATCCTCATCTCCAGAAATCTCAAGTGGGAGTTTGCTTGTTATTTACTTCACTTCTTTATTTGTATCTTGTAGTTAATTCGCCTTGTGTTGGCGACTAGGTCTGGGTAGGACTTAGGGGGAAATTCGCCTTGTGTTGGCGACTAGTTCTAGGTGATTAGATCTAGGGGGATCGAGGCCATATCCAGGAAGGATTGCTAGAGCGGCTTGAGGCCTTATCCGGGGAAGGATAGGCTAAATCCAACCGGTTTGTGGGGATACAAGTCGGTATAGAAAAGGAAAAGGAATTCACTTTTGTACGCCTCCGATTTCTAGCGATATTGAAATCAAATTTTGTAAACACCCTTTTTTTCATAATGCAATCATGATTATATTTGTGTTTATTTGATTTCTCTCAATTGGCATAAAATTTCATTATTGCAAAATTGTTATTACAAAATTGTCATCATTATTTCCTATTAATCAAAACAACTTAGTAATTATCTTAAAATTTATAAAAAGAATTTTATTCCCTTATTCACCCCCCCCCCCCCCCCCCCTCTAAGGGCGCCGTAAGATCCAACACCTAAAACTTGCTAATTGGAGGTTGTTTGTACATGTTCTCATGATGGTAAGACATGACTTGACTATACTCGTAGAAATAGAATACTTAACCATCTACTTCATGGTTGATTCTTCAATGATATGAGAATTGTAAACATCATTGTTATGATCAGCTTTTAAACACTCGTACCAGTCAACTAATGCTGACTTATAAGACATGCGAGTTGCCACTAATGTGGAGGATTATATTTATACGATGTCGAGATATGCACCTGGGGATCATACGGTTCGTGATGTGTCGTTAGGTGAATAACTACATTGTAAAATCACTCTTTTTACCCAAGTGTTCGGATGTGATGAACGATTGATGGCGTAGAATGAATTAACATTTAAATATACATGTTGAATCTAACAGGGTTGAGTAAGAAATAACCCTTGACTAAAAGTAGAGTTTAGTCATTGATCTTTAGTTTTGAGGACATGATATAGTGCTCAAGTAGTCCTTAGGTTAGGTTCGTAGGAAGTGAAATCTCAGGATTTGTGAGTCTCACTGCTTAGAGTATGCTAACTCCCTACGGGTAGCATTGAGGGCTTTGTTTAGTGATTGGGATGGGTCGACATCCTAAGTTAATGTGGGAAGGGACTCGGTTTGGTTCCCTTGCTTGCTTAAGAGCTTGAGTTAGTCCTGCGAGCGGTAGGCTAGGGATATAAGGAAGGACTGGGATGTTCTGACGAGCGGTAGACTCGAGATCCTATTGGGAGGACTTGGGTTGTCCTGCAAAAGGTAGGTTCCATGTTATATAAGGAGGACAGGCCGAGTCCTCCGAGCCAAGAGTTTGGTGTTTCACTTAGAGGCATTCTTGTATCAAGTAGTACACGGATACCATGTGTGTTCTTAGGGGCGTACAAAGGTCTAGGTTGGGTGGTGTTACACAAGCTTAGAAGTGGACAGCCCAGTCCACTGCCCTGTTGCCTCAACTGGGTACCTGAGTGGAGACTCGAATAGAGGGCTAGAGGTGGTGCTTACCAGATAGTACGCGGATACCCTGTGTGTTCTTAGGGGCATACAAGGTCTAGGTTGGGTGGTGTTACACAAGCCTAGAAGTGGACAGCCCGGTCCACTGCCCTGTTTGCCTCAACTGGGTACCTGAGTTGACACACTCGAACAGAGGGAACTACAAAAGGTCTGTACGTACAGAGTCATTTGCGTGAGTTGCATCATTGCATTGCACATCATGGCATAGTATACTTGCATAAAACAGAGACCTCATCGTATAAATTAGCATGGGCTCTTTTATACGATGAGTTTACTTCTTTCCAGATCCGTTAGCTTATGTGTTTGTGTGTATACACACATAAGTTGAGGTTACTTTCATAGCTGCTCTAGTTGTTTCTTTACTTGATCTAGTTTACTTTATAACTACTCTGGTTTACTCTCCCAGCTGCTTAGACTCTTTTATAACTGCGTGTGTATACTCACTTTGATGCTCGTTTATATATATACTGCTCGGCTTCATAGTAGCCCCTTGAATTATTATAATAGATGTGCTAGAAAGGTGCTTGATGTATATATATACATGTTGTTAGTTGTTGATATATAACTGCTAGGTTAGTAGTACCTCTTTGTCACCTGCATATTGTACATATTGTTATATTGTATCTTTTCTTCCTTTCCTTCCACACGGTGCCTAAGAGTCGCCGGGGTGAGAGAATGTGATGCCACTTAGTCTTTATGACTAACGGTTGTTACACCACTATTTTTAGGAGCACACCCAGCTGGAGCAGTACCGGACAGATCAAAGTGATAGGACTTGGAGACATGTTGCAGCTTTTGCAACAACACCTTCTGATACGGTTGTGAGGGATTGTAGTTCTTGTTGTAGACTTCCGCTATACCTTATTCTTGTATATTTGGGAGCTCTTTTTGCTTCCTGTCGTTTATATATTTTGTGGACATTTATTCTTTGTGAATCATGGACTCTTGAAATATTAAATTCATTGATGGGTTGGCAAATGATATTGGTAATAGCCTGCAGAATAGGCGTCTTATGGTACAGGTTAGCCCGTGTGCTGACGCTACCGCAAAGCGGCTGTTCTGGGCATAAGACTCCCCTCGGCCGTGTTTTGTGTTCCGGGAGGGGGGTCTTACAACCTTCCTCTACTTTTACCCGTCTTCTTCATGGTCTAGCTCGAGGTAACTCTTGTTCGACACCTTGAATGCAGCGGAGGCTCTCCGTCTATGGCGTTCTTGAGCTCAAAGATGATGGAGGAGGCCAAGGAAAGAGCTTTGGTAGAAGATTTGCAAGCCAAAGGTCAACGGAGCTCCTCCTAGGTCAAACGGTGGTGGAGCGGTGAACTGGGCAAAAATGGCGGGTTTCTGAAGCTTTTCCCGCGGGGGGTTTTGATTGCAGCCGATTTCCTGCCTTAAATACTAAAGGGTCAGAAATTTAGTCATGCATGGGCGAACGTACGACCGTGCGTTGCCCGTGCGTTATTTAACAAATAAACTGGCTTGAGGAAGAAGCAGCAGTGCCCGTGCATTTTACTCGCACACAGGCGAATCCGCTCGTGCATAAAAATGCACGAACAGATTCAGATTGGCTAGAAATCAGTCGAAACAGGCGATCGTGCGTTTCCTTCGCGCACGGGCAACTGCCCGTGTATAAAAACGCGCGAACAAAGTCAGATCACCGGTTTTCTCCCCAGAAGAAGGCGCACGACCGCAGCCATCCGTGCGTCAAGAAAATGCACGACCGTGCGATACAAATAAACATGATTTCTGGGGTAAAATAGAGTGATCCAACCACCTGTAAGAACAGCAATCCAGCTAGAAATACACCTCCAGCACCAATCAGATAGAGAAAAAGGATTGGGGAGCACCATGTGCTTACCCCCAATAACATGGAGTACAAACACACACCAAAATGGGCTTAAAAGGAGGACAAAGCACGCAAGTGAGCATGAATGAGCATAAGAGAAATAGATGCAATAATAGCTCGAAAATGACGCACATGAGAGTGAAAACTAGCCCGGATGAGTCCATCAAAGTGTATATAAATGGGACTCATCAACTGCTCCTCTCCTTCCAACACCTGTCTTCAGAGGAAGACCTCCTTATCAAGCTAGAGGAAGATTACCCAATTGGGAACAATATACAAAGGGGCAAAGGAAACAATATAGAAAGGATAAATCATATTATAAGAAGCATGAAAAGGTTGAGATACCAGAGAATACAATGAAGACCTATACTGTTCCAGGGCTGGATGCAATATTAGAAGACATTAGTGAAAGGTAAAGGTATGAATATGAAGCTACTCAAATGGAGCTTCAAGCCAAGAAAGACAGATTTATTGATATACTAAAAAGAGGGAAGGAAGTAGTTGAAAATGAGGAACTGGCCAAAGCAATTCCTATCAAACCTAGTTGGTTTGATCAGTCAAAATATACCGCAAAGAATCCTCAGGCTAAGATGCTAGAAGGAGTTGGACAACTCCACAGAGGAGGCATTAGGTGCAACCCTAAGGAAGCAGTACAATTCTCTCAGAAAAGTAAGAAAAGGGAAGAGTCACCTGAAAAGGAGAAGGAGATGAAGAAGATTATGTTCACAAAGGTATCAACCTCGAAGCAAGAAACGACAACAATTAGTGAAACCCAAGCACTGCCTGTTGAACCAGAATTAGAGGAAGATCCAAGATCAGCTGATCTGAATCTGGAACTCATAAATCTGATGACAGCCAAGGTATTTGGAATGGGATTTACACTCAATGATGTTCATCCCAATACAGAAGTAGACCTGGAAAAGCTTTTCAAATGACATGGAAGGATACAGAGAAATCCAGAGGAAGCCACTCAAGCAAACTTCAAATATATGGAGAAGAAGTATAGAAGAGTGTATGAAGATCTATTCTTATTTCTCAAAGACAAGAAGTGATACTCACTCTGGGTAATCTATGATAAATCATTAATCTGGTGCTGATATCAGATCATCTAGCTTTGTCATTTTCCTATGTCTTTATTGCATTGTATGTATTGTTGTTTATAAAAATTGTATAAAATCACTCAGAACAAAATATAAAATTTGTTAAGATAAATAGGGGGAGATTGTTGGGAAAAACCCTTGATTTAACTTAACAAATTAATTAAAAGTGATTTTATTCACTAGGATTTAATTTACCCATTGTATAGTGAGGGTAACTTGGTCTCTAGATGTCTTAGGATGTCACACTCAACCTAGAGTGTCAAGACCAGTTAAAGGGTTGCAAATTTGGGCAAAGTTAATAATGGCGTCGAATGGAATTCGACGCAACATCGAGTTCATGTCGACACTACGCCGACTAGAAGTCCAAGTGGCTTAACTCTACTGTCGAAGTAACACTAGTCGACGTTACGTCAAATAGATATCGATGCAGAGACCAGAGACTTGTCGAGGGGGCTTGAGAAGTTGACGCAGCTTCTACTTCAAACTCGACGCAGAAGGGAATACATGTCAAAGCCATCTAAAGTCGACGCAACGTCGACTTCATCTCGACGTATTTAATAGAAGTCAGAATGGATGCTATTCAACTGGACGGGTGCGTCAATAAGGAATCGACACAACGACAACTAGCCGAGTTCAATCAGAGCACAGAAGAAATTGAAGCAGCTCTTAGATGAACTCGAAGCAGCGTCGATAAGAGAGGAAGTTAATTCGACCCTACGTCGAATACAGTCTGTGAAAGTTTAATCTTTACTGCTGTCATTATGAGGCTTCTATCATGGCCCACATCTCTCAGACCATTCTCCAACGGTCTAATAATTTCCTGAAGAAGAAGGAAACATTAAAGAAGGAGAAAAAGGCTTTCTTTGAAGTATACACCTTATGGTTGGACGGGTCGAGAAGTAATTAAGGAAGGAAAGAGAATGTATATCAAATATACCTTTTTAGGTCTTACCTAACAAGGAAACAAATTCAAAATAGAGATAGGGTATATAAGGATAGAGAAGGAAGAGAAGAATAGAGCATTAATCACAATCAGCCGTCTCTTCTCAAATTAGGGTTTCCTGTCTTCTTCTCCCTCTCTCTCAGGAACCCTAATACTGATCTGTGAAAGAGAATAGAAGGCTCTGGTGTTCTTCAACTGATAGAACAAAGAATCTGAACAGCTGCTCTTCATCACCATCTATTAACAGCCAGATCTCAATTAGCAGAGGAAGAATGAATCTGACAATACAAAGCTCCTGCAATCTATTACCATCAAAAGCAGGTGCTAATCAAGAGCAGATTCTTTGGAATAACTAAGAGGCTGAAATTCATACAGCCTTCACAAGAATTCTGAGAACAGAATTCCTTTAACCTTCCTTCTTCTCCTTCTCTTTCTATTTCCTGTAAAAGAGTTTTATTAATCCCTCTTCAAAGGATTCAGTGGTTCAAGATCTACTTATCAAAAGATCTGGTGGTGCATGATCTCCTTATCAAAAGATCATTGGTTCTAAGAGTCTCTTGATCAAAAGACTCAGGCATAGTGGTGCATTCCTACCAGGTGGTAGAAGAGAGGACTACTCACATTTTGGGGAACCTCTATAAAATCCATTGTGTCTGTGCTGTGATTTTCTATGTTGTCCAGTCTTTTATTCTGCACTTATTTTCTGCATTCTTTATTCTGCCTGGTTTGTTAAGCATAATTCCTTAGAATAAATTCTTGTTAAACACAGTTAGGGTATAAATATTTTAAAACTCTATTCACCCCCCTCTAGAGGAATCTCAGAGGCACGCTGTGCACTTTCACCATCGAAGGTCACTGATTGCTGAACCATTTGTATGATGCTGGACTTGATCTCAAAGTTATTGTTCGCCACTGCGGGGCAAACAATACTTGACTATGTGCCTTCTAGATTGGTCCGCGCATAATAGGACATGATCTGTTGTGCGGCCTCATTAGGATTCTGCGCGTTAGGATTAGGAAGATTAAGATTATGATCCATATTTATTGTGTAAGTGTCCCCGATCGATTCTTCGATTAATAAGTGTATTTCCTGATCACGAGAACAGCGGCGCCGTAAAAGGGTTCGCTCGATCTCTGGATCAAAAGGAATATTCGAAGTGCTACCTCGGGTCATACACAATAAAGGAAAAGGGGAAAGAAGAAAGAGAGAAAGTGAAAAGAGAGAATAATAAAACTAAAAATAAATAAAGAGGAAAACTTGATTATTATATTTTTTTTCTCTTGTAGGTGGATTAAGTTAGTCTTGAAATTCCCGAGGTATACCCTGTGAAGGGTTCTCACGGATACTAGGTGTGATGGGGTGATAAACCAAATGTCCCATTCCAAGAAATAAATTACAGCTTTAAGATTTTTGAAACTAGAGAAAGTAAAAACAAAATAAAAAGACACATGATAAAATTAATAGCTATCCTCTTTTCAAAATATCTACGCAAAAGTCCCTGGCAACGGCGCCAAAGACTTGATACGCAGAAATCTTCTTCTTACTTAGAGATTTGGATTTTAGAAAAAGCGAAGAGATTGATGATATTTTCCAAACTATATCCGATGAAGGCAAGTGTATCTTATCGTCTATAGTATAGGATATTTTGAAAATACCAAGGTCGTATTCCTCGGGGCACGTTGATTACTTCTACTTCAAGGAGAGCACTATTATCTTATCTAATGATTTATTTTAGGTATGTTTTACTTAGCTAAAAGAGATAATTTGTAAACTAAAGAAGGTTTTAAACGATGGTAAAAAGGATTAGCGCTCGATCAAAAGTCTCCTTGGAGTGAGAATAATCAAGAGAAAGCAAAAATAACTCTAATTCTATTTAAGTAAATTATTTGACCGTGGAGGTTCCCGAAGCTCGAACAGGCCTCTCTCGAGGGGAATGCCCAACTAAGTTTAGGAAAAATCAACCGAACACTCATTATATAATCGATTACCTAAAACTTATTTTACGCTATGAACCCCTCTATTGGATTTGACTCCAATCCAGGAGATTTACGTCATCCTATCTCGAGGGGTGTGTGCAACACTCTTTACCCTTGAGTGATCGATTCATACTTTGAGCCTCTCGGCTAGCTAATTATGAAAACTTAAGCGAAAACCATATATCGAAAATATGTTCTCACTAATTAAAAATCAAGGGTAAATCAAGTATTTAGAAAAACAGAAAAAGAGAGCTAGAAAATCATAACTTGATTATCTCATCCTCGGATCATTTCGATCGAGCACTAATGACAGTTAGTTAATCATGGTGGAGGGGGCAAAGGGAGAAAAAATCAGATTGCATGAAGAAAAGTTAACTAAAGTAGAAAGAGAGTGAAGAAAATCAAAGCAAAATTTTATTAAAACCCAAAGTGATTACATGCTTGAAAGGAGATTACAAAGCTAGAATAATAAATGTTACAAGCTTACACTAGACTATTGCATTAAAAGAAAACTAGAACATTGTATGAAAGGAAGAGAGAGAACATGGAAGGGAAAAACATGAAAAAGCATGAAAATGTTCACTACAGCTCTAGCAGCACCTCCCCCTCTCCAAAATTCTGAACCCTGGACTTAAGGAGAACCTCTAAATTTATAGAAAAAAAATTCAAGTTACACGCCCTCTGTCACGGGCGTGTAACCACTGTTCACCTCAGCTCCGACAGCGGCGTGGGTCTTGCGTGATGGCACGGCGAAAAGGGACAAGTCACGGTCATGACATTTGGGTCACGGGCGTGACCTGTGAAGGCTTGATTTAATGTAGCGTGGGCTTGACTGCGGCGCGACGACGAGAAGGGATCATGCGGGAAAGTCACGGCCATGACATTTGGGTCACGGGCGTGACTTGAGTTGACTTCTCGATGGCATCTCCACATCTCGACAGTATCGTTGGGAGCATCTCTTTAAGTTTTCACGCCCTTGGTCACGGGCGTGACCATTGGGTCACGAGCATGACCGAGGGCGTGACTTGCTATGGACGAGCTCAAATTGCGCGACATCAATTTTGGATGATCTTATGATTACACGGCCTTGGTCGCGGGCGTAACCTAGGGCGTGTAATGCAAATTTTTCCAAATTTGTCCCAAATTCTGCAAAAATACAAATAAGCTAAATTAGAAACAATTTTCATAAAAGAACTAGTTATAAGCTAAAATTGACATGAAAAAGAAAAGTTTATATTAAATAATCACTAAAATTTATACAAAAAAGTTATATAAAAACTACTTATCAATGACTACTCAAATTTTGCTTGGGTATTCTTTCGGAAACACAAGTCAGACAGCTTCGACTCTTCCACTAACGTTGTTAGGCAAATCCAAAATGATCTAAATTGTTCCGTAGTCAAAATCGTAAGTGACCATGGAACAGAGTTCAAGTCTGGGGCTATGCCAGAGTTTTGTGAAAGCTTAGGTATCTTTCATGAATTTTCATATCCTCGTACTCCACAACAAAATGGAGTTGCCGAGAGAAAGAATAGAACACGCATAGAGGCAAGTAGGACAATGTTGAATGATTCTTCTCTTCCAGACTATTTTTTGGTAGAAGCCGTCAACACTGCTTGTCACGTGCAAAACAGAGCACCAAACAACAAGAATCATCGTAAGACACATAATGAACTTCTAAAGGGCAGGAAACCAACTGTATCTTATTTTAGAATTTTTTGCAGTAAATGCTTCGTACTTAACAATGGGAAGTATTACAAAACTAAGTTTAGTGAAAAGTATTTTGAAGGTATTTTTGTAGGCTAAAGTAGCCATAGTAAGGCATATAGGATCTTTAACAAGAAAACTATGGTTGTTGAAAAATCTATAAATGTTGTATTTGATGAGACGAGTATGCTTCACAGCAGCTCTTCTAGTGTTTTTATTGAATATGCAGGTGCAGGTAAAAAACTGAAAGAACTCAGCTTGGAAGAAGTCACTAAAGAATATGCTCTGATAAGTAGTAAAATATACGTATTTTTAATATAGTTTCTAGTATAATTTTAAGTAATATTGTAAATATTTTATGTAAATTAATAAGTAATATTTTTGTTTTATTATTTTCCTAACTAACTTACCTTTATTTCTGTTTTTCAGCATTTTGAAATTTTTTTAGGTCAAGCCCCTTAGTCACGCCCGTGACTAAGGGCGTGTAATCTTAAAAATGCCACTTTCCATCTCTCAGCCAATTTTGGAACAAAACTCGACGAATTGATCAAGCACGCCCGTGACACCTCAGACACGCTTGTGACCAGAGCCCGTGTAATTGGTCACGCCCGTGTTCCCCCAATCTGCCAGCAGAACACGCCTCAACAGCATGCCCTTGACGTCTGCCACCCATGGTCATGCCTGTGACACCCCGAACACACCCCAGAGTCACGCCCCTCGGTCACACTTGTGACCGAGGGCGTGTAAAAATAAAGATTTTCCTATAAATAGGAGGGGTCTGCTGAAGCATTTCTCATCCAGAATTTTGTGTGTTTAGTGTTTTTCTGGAGTAGTGTAGAGCGTATGTGAGTTATTTTCTGCATTTCTAAGTAGTTGTTTTCTCTTTCCTAGTCTAGTTGTAACCTTTATTTTGGCAATAAAATAATTGTTTTCTCATTGCAATATAGTTTTACATAGTTCTATTTAATGTTTAGAAGTAGCTTTTGGGTGATATTCCCAAATCCTATTTTGGGTTCTGAGTGTGTAACACTCTTTTAAGTTATAAAATATTAGTGTTCAAATTATTCTATAATTGTTCTATACCACCCCCATCCCGGATGAGAGGCTAAGTGCTTTTTAGCGCTTGATTAAGATGGTTGGGACGAATATTATTTCTGCATTTTTATAAGTCTTTCAATTCTATACCACCCCCATCCCGGATGAGGGGCAAAGTACTTTTTAGCGCTTGATTAAGATGGTTGGTACGGATACTATTTCTGCATTTTATATGTCTTAATTTCTTTGTTAAACCCGCTTATATCAGCTTAAAATATTAATATGTCTTTTCTAATTACTTATGTCGTCACCATTCCGATGAGTGGCTAATTTCCTTGAGTGCAAGATGTCGAAGAGCATTGGGACAAATAAATGATTTTCTAAAAATTAAAATATCTCTTTTCTAAAAATAATTAACGAGCTTAAGGTTTACCCGAGAAGACGTTGAGTGGAACCAAATAATCGATGTATGGTTCTCATTTACGTTTTCATACACTAGTTAGCCGAGAGGCTCGTGCGTATGGATTGATCGCTCATGGGCAAAGAGAAGTGCGCTCTACCCTCGAGAGAGGATGATGTAAGTCTCCCGAATTTGAAATAAAAACCCAATAGAGGGGTTAACAACATAAAGCGAGTATTAAGGAGATTCAATTAAAAAATGAGAGTTCGGTCGAATATTCGTAATCTCAGGTGGGCGTACCATCGAGAGATTGTGTTCATACTATTTCTTGGCATGGCCTCCTAATGAGTCCCATTTATATACACTTTTATGGACTCATCCAGACTACTTTTCATTCTCGTACACATCATTTTCGAGCTATTAGTGCATATATTTCTCTTATGCTCAGTTACGCGCACTTATGTGCATCGTGCTAATTTTAGGCCCGTTTTGGTGTGTGTTTGCGCTCCATGTTATTGGGGGTAAGCACATGGTGCTCCCCAATCCTTTTTCTATGTTTGATTGGTGCTGGAGGTGTATTCCCAGCTGGATTATTGTGCTTGCAGGTGGTTGGATCATCCCCTTTTGCCCAGAAATCTTGATTGTGTATATCGCACGGTCGTGCATTTTCTTGACACACAGATGGCTGCGGTCGTGCGCCTTCATCTGGGTAGAAAACCGCTGATCTGACTTTGTTCGTGCATTTTTACGCATGGGCAGTTGCATGTGCGCGAAGGAAACGCACGATCGCCTGTTTCGACTGATTTTTAGCCAATCTGGATTTGGTCATGCGTTTTTACGCACGGGCGACTTCGACTGTGCGCGAGTAAAATGCACGGGCGCTGATGCTTCTTTCCCAAGTCATTTTATTCGTTAAATAACTCACGGTCGTGCATTCGACCGTGCGTGACTAAATTTCTGACCGTTTAGTATTTAAAGCAAGAAATCTGCTGCAATCGGGACACAAGCGGGAAAAGCTCCATAAGCCTGCCATTTTCCGCCCACTTTTGCCTCTCCACCACCATTTGACCTAGGAGGAGCTCCGGCAACCAGAGGCTTGCAAATCTTCCGCCAAAGCTCCATCCTTGGCCTCCTCCATCATCTTTGAGCTCAAGAATGCCATAGACGGAAAGTCTCCGCTGCATTCAAGGTGTCGAACAAGAGTTACCTTGAGCAAGACCACGAAGAAGATGGGTAAAAGTAGAGGAAGGTGACTGCTCCTCCGGACCCCGGACGCAACTGAAGACCGAGCACAGACGAGGCTTGACAACCCTACGATTCTGGCTGAGAATCTTCAGCATAGTCTTCGAGCTTCAGTTTTCTCTTTTCCCCTGTGCTTTGCTTCAGAGTTTTCCTTGTATGTGTTTGTTATTGTGGATGATGTTCATAAACTCTGTGTTTTAGTTAATATGATTTCATGTTTTTGAGATCTTGTGTGGTTTATGAGATTTGAGGAGCGTCGTAGTCCGCCATCCACTCCACTGCTTTGCAGTGCTCTGCACTAGCAATTGCTAGTTGCGCGTTCTGCGACGAGGTGCCTACGACCCTCATCCGCTAGCCTTCTCGTCCACCCGCTCACCGAAGCACGACATCGCGGTATGTATTCCATCCCGACAAGCAAAGCGGAGCTCTAGGCCCACATTTTCTTTCTCTGTTCCTGACTTAGGAAAACCACCATCAAAACCCCCCTCTTTATTAAGTATTTAAGAATCTATATAAGTGTTTCCCTAACAAGGATTCATACAACCCAACTTGCAGTCCTCTGAGAACGATATTCGGGGAGTCTCTCCCAATTTTTGTACTTGTATGACCGGTGCACTTGCCATAATCGCATCAAGTTTTTGGCACCGTTGCCGGGGACTGCGAGCATTTTATGAATTTTTCTTCCAGGAGGCTACTATAAAGATTCTTAGTTGTTTTTTAATTCTTTTTCTATTTTCTTTGTGTGTGTAAGTTAGTTTATGCAGGGGCAAGGCCCTGAAGAGTTCTTGGAGTACGACCCTGAAATTAAGAGGACGTTGCACGCACGTCGTCGTGCTGCTGCGGCCATGGATCTCAACATCAACAGGAACGAGATTAACCCCGGGGGTGAGAATGCACCCGCTGCAGGTCATGCTGATGATGAGAACGAGGTGGCCAGGGCGAAGCCTAGAACGATGCGGTATTATACCACTCCGACTGTGGGGAGTGTGTATCCCAGCTTTGGCCCAGCTATCACGAACAATCAGTTCGAGATCAAGCCGGCGATCCTGAACATTATCCGCAACAATGCCCAGTTTTCTGGGACGGAAAGTGAAGACCCCCATCTTCGCTTGGTAGAATTCTCAGAGATCCGCGAGACAATCTGGTACGCCGGAATAGAGGATGACACAGTGAAGTTAAGATTATTCCCGTTCTCCCTCCGTGACAAGGCGAAGGCATGGCTCCATACAATTCCGCCGGGCACAGCTACCACCTGGGATGCGCTGCTTCCTCTCCAAGTTCCACCCAGTTGATAAAATAGTGAGCATGAGAAGGGAGATTGCAACCTTCCAGAAAAACGATCAGGAAACCCTGGCAGAAGCGTGGTAAAGGTTCATGGACCTTCTGCGGAAATGCCCCCATCATGAGTTTCAACCATGGAATTTGGTGGAGAACTTTTATTTTGCAATCGAGCCTAACTATAGGGCTATGATTGATGCTGCTGTCGGTGGAACCATTCTGAATCACACTCCTGAAGAAGCACTGCGGATTCTGCAAGACACCGCGACTCATAGCTCATTCTGGACTGCAGGGTGAAACACCCCAAGGAACGCGAGAGGACTTTTTGAAGTATGCACCTCTGGAGCACCAGCTGAGAGCATCACAATGCTGAAGAAACCTGCCTCTTCATCCGCTCCAGTGATGGCCATTTCGTGTCTCGGGTGCGGGAACCCTGGACATCATGCATATGAATGTCCCTCAGGTCAAGTCTCTTCCAAGCTCTCTAATTTCAATTTAGAAGAGAGTGTTAATTTTGTCCAAAATCAAAACCGCAATGCACCTTTCTCTAACACGTATAATCCGGGTGTGAGAAATCACCCCAATTTTCCCTGAATCAAAACACTGCAGGCCAACGATGGCAACCGGGATAGCATCAATATGATGCTCAAGCATCCGGAAGCCAACCGAGGCTGCCTCATCCGGGTTATACCCAAGGTGCTGCGATGCAAAGGAAAAGTATCTTGGAAGAGATGATGGAGAAGTTTGTAGAAATTGCCCAAACAAACATGGCCAACCAATCGGCCTCGATGAGAAACTTGGAAATGCAAGTGGGCCAATTGGCTCAAGTGCTTTCCGAGTGTACTCAAGGTTCTCTTCCTAGCACAACGGAGAAGAATCCCCGTGAGCAAGGAAAGAGCATAACCGAGGCGGGTGAAGGGCATGAGGGCGAGTTAACTGTGAAATGTAAAATTAACAGCATTGAAACCACCGCTCTGTATGACACCAGATCATCGCGCAACATGCTTGCATTGCAAGACGTTGGAAATCTGAATTTAAAAATCAATAACGATGATCGGAAGTCGCTTACCCTGGCCAACGGAATGGTGGTGGAGACGGAAGGAGAAGTTAGAGATGTAGAGGTAGTCATAGATGGAACTTCGGTTATCGCAAACTTCCAAGTCTTGGGCCCCATGGGAAATAATTCCATTCCTATCCTGGGTGCCCCATTCTTGAAGGAGAGTGGTGCCAACATTCACATTCCTAGTGGATGTGTAACCTTGTCACCCAAGGTGACACATCCCACTCACCCATCCATGAAAACCAATGACATCATATTTTTATCTGTTATGACTAATAAATCTGCGAATGAGTTGATTTTAGATGTGGAAAAGCGAGGGAAAGAAATGAATGCTGAGGAAAAGGAGCTGAGAAGTGAAGAAGAAACTAAGAACAAGAGCGGCGAGGTCGCGACATCTGAAGTCACAACAGCCGGCATGGCTAAAAACATTTCGATTAACTCTACTAAGGCTAATAATAAATGTAAACGTTTAAAACAAGTTAACTGGACAGATCTATCACCCATAGGGGGTGGGGAAATGACGCCCTTGGCTGCTCCAAAACTGCAGAATAATGAATTGGATCAAGCTCCTATTGCTCGATGGCGCTCTCCCACAGTGGAGAGATTAAAGCAGGTCAGATTATTACAAGCAGCGCGTTTTCCAGCCCTGGCACAAGAAAGAAGAGGTTAGGGGCAGGGGAGAGGAATCTCCCTTGAGCCCTAAAGCTTTCACCTCCTTCCCATCTCGTGTGGCTGGGGAGAATCATCACAAATCAGCCTATGGCTGAATCGTGATGAATTCTCCAGGTTTTTGCTTCTGCGATCTCTTCTCTTCCTAATCATATCTCTTTGTCTATGTTTTTGTGTTCTATTTTATGGTATTCTAAACAATTTCTAAGAACTATGCTTGAACTATTTTGCTATTATGCTTACTACAGGTATTTGGTCCACCTTAAGGACGGTAAACAAAAGGGCTTATGGGAGACGACCCTATTTTGCTGTATTACTTTTGTTTCTGCATGTGTGGAGATGTCGTTTTGTAGGTATGGCAGGATCGATTGCGGATACATTGAAGCCTAGTTCAAGATTAACGCCAATCTTCCGGTATGCTCATTTCTGAGCATGGGGTAACCTCTCCTCCCAATTCTTTGTATGAACCTAGTATTACAATATGTGATGATTAGATTTAAGTCTGGGGGAGAGTAGTCTTCATTACCCACTTGCACGTGCCCACAAGCATAGCATACTAGAAGTTACAATAGTGTTGTTTTATTTTTTTCATTCTCATAGCACACCACAACACCCACTAGAGAGCGCACTTAATCATATGCGCGTAACGAGTCTAGCTCGTTTCTTTGGTAGGATTGGGAAAATTATTGTGTTGGCTCAGGATTGTAAGACTGAGTAAAATGTTGACTCCCATAGTGTTCTAGTCGAGTACTCGCGTCTTGCGTAGATTTGTGTGTAGAATAATTTTTCTTTATGCTTATAATTTTGTAATTTTTCTATTTGCGTAATAATTGTTTATTCTAATCAAAAGTGGTGAATCCGGTGTGAATCCGACGGTAGCGTAGGAATGTGTATAGACGGTTGTTAGGTTTGTATTGCTCGAGTCAGGAGGAAGAATTATCATTCTCGGTGGCTAAGAACTTGCCCCAAGCGACTCTTGAAGCATTGGTACAAGTTAGTTCAGTGCGTGAGCGTGATGTAGGCCATCATTTTGGCCAGGTTGAGCTTTTGTACCATTCCTAACGTCTGATCCTCGCTAACCCTTTTGTGCCTACCCCGTCTTTTGATTCAGCTCCACCTTTGTCTCACCAAAGCTTAAAAGTTGATCCTAGTCGCACACCCAAATCTGAGCTTTAGTCTTGTTTTATTTTCATTATTGGGGTGTTGTTGTAGTGATTTTTTATTGTGGAAATTGTGGTTGTTGTTATTGAAAAAAATCTGCTGAAAAAAGGAAAAGAAAGAATAATAAGAATGAAAATCTATAAATATTGTGTGTTGGGAGTAGGCAGTGCACACACCCATATTGCAAAGTCCAAGTCTGGGGTTGTGGTGCACCCGCGTGTTCATTGTGTTGCGTGGATAGTTTATTCTGCACGAGCTCATTTGGGTTTAGGTGCTTTAAGCCTTCAAGTTTATCTTTGTATACCCTACCTTAACCCAAGCCTCATTTCCAACCTAAAGTCCTACTAATTTGCGCGTGAACCAAACTTGTGTCGTGGACAGAGTGCGACCGGGTGAGCTTATGGTCACTGACATTGATGGATTTCAATGGAGGTTGTTCCGAGCACCGATCTTGTGCAATGTTTGCCTTAGCAATTAGTCTACTTTCTTTCTACGCGAGACCGGACGATTCACCATGATTCAACTTTTGTGTAGAGATAATATATATGTACGCTATTAGATTATTACAAATTGTTTGTATAACTAAACATTTCTTCTACTGCATTTCTATGCGCGCGAGCATGCGACTTCGCATGGTACTCCGCTTCTACATTGTTAAGCCAGCTAATTAATTTTTTCGTCCGCATAAGGAATGATTTCCTCGAGACGAGCAAATGGTTAAGTCTGGGGGTGTGATAAGTCCCATTTATATACACATTTATGGACTCATCTGGGCTACTTTTCACTCTCGTGCACGTCATTTTCGAGCTATTAGTGCATCTATTTCTCTTATGCTCATTTACGCGCACTTACGTGCTTCGTGCTCTTTTTAGGCCCATTTTGGTGTGCGTTTGCGCTCCATGTTATTGGGGGTAAGCACATGGTGCTCCCCAATCCTTTTTCTACGTTTGATTGGTGCTGGAGGTGTATTCCCAGCTGGATTGCTATGCTTGCAGGTGGTTGGATCATCCCCTTTTGCCCAGAAATCATGATTGTGTATATCGCACGGTCGTGCATTTTCTTGACGCACGGACGGTTGCGGTCACGCGCCTTCATCTGGGTAGAAAACAAGTGATCTGACTTTGTTCGTGCGTTTTTACGCACGGGCAGTTACCCCTGCGCGAAGGAAACGCACGATTGCCTGTTTCGACTGATTTTTAGCCAATCTGGATTTGGTCGTGTATTTTTACGCACGGGCGGCTTCGACCGTGCGCGAGTAAAATGCAGGGGCGCTGCTGCTTCTTCCCCAAGTCATTTTATTCGTTAAATAACGCACGGGCAACGCACGGTCGTGCGTTCGACCGTGCGTGACTAAATTTCTGACCATTTAGTATTTAAAGTAGGAAATCTGCTGCAATCGGGACACAAGTGGGTAAAGCTCCATAAGCCCTCCATTTTCCGCCCAGTTTCGCCTCTCCACCACCATTTGACCTAGGAGGAGCTCCGGCTACCAGAGGCTTGCAAATCTTCCGCCAAAGCTCCCTCCTTGGCCTCCTCCATCATCTTTGAGCTCAAGAACGCCATAGACGGAAAGTCTCCGCTGCATTCAAGGTGTCGAACAAGAGTTACCTCGAGCTAGACCACGAAGAAGACGGGTAAAAGTAGAGGAAGGTGACAGCTCCTACAGAACCCGGACGCAACTGAAGACCGAGCACGGACGAGGCTTGACAATCCTACGATTCTGGCCGAGAATCTTCAGCATAGTCTTCGTGCTTCGGTTTTCTCTTTTCCCCTGCGCTTTGCTTCAGAGTTTTCCTTGTATGTGTTTGTTATTGTGGATGATGTTCATAAACTCTGTGTTTTAGTTAATATAATTTCATGTTTTTGGGATCTTGTGTGGTTTATGAGATTTGAGGAGCGCCGTAGTCCGCCATCCACTCCACCGCTTTGTAGTGCTCTGCACTAGCAATTGCTATTTGTGTGTTCCACGATGAGGTGCATACGACCCTCATCCGCTAGCCTTCTCATCCACCCGCTCACCAAAGCACGGCATCTCGGCCTGCATTCCATCCCGACAAGCGAAGCGGAGCTCTAGGCTCGCATCTTCTTTCTCTGTTGCTAACTTAGGAAAACCACCATCAAAACCCCCCCTCTTTATTAAGTATTTAAGAATCTATATAAGCATTTCCCTAACAAGGATTCATACAACCCAACTTGCAGTCCTATGAGAATGATATTCGGGGAGTCTCTCCCATTTTTATTACTTGTACGACCGGTGCACTTGTCGTAATCGCATCAAGTTTTTGCAAAAACTTGATGCGCAAATCTAGCACATCGCTATAGGCGGTAGCAAGACTGCGGCATGAAACGGCAGTGTACCGATCGTTCAAGTAATATAAAACGAGGAGTGAATCCCCGAGTATTGATCTCGAAGGAACACAGTAAGGTCGAGTTTACTTTTGAAGTAGGACTTGAGATTGAAGTCCTTTCTAGCGGATGGAATACGGAAGAGTTGGTTTTGAGTTGCGGAAACAAAATTAAAGAAACTAAATTAACAATGTGGGTCGCCGGCACCGCTTCGCAATATGGGGGATTATGCAGGCCACTATGAACTGCTTTGCTCGGCGGATGGACGAGTAGGCACGCGGAATGGAAGAGTAGTCAAGTAGAATAGAAGAGTAGGCTCATGTATGGAAGAGTAGTCAAGCGAAATGAAGTGGAGGGTGGAGTGGATTTGCTGGCGAACCTCAAATACACATATAAACAAGATAATTTCATAGAAATGAAATAAACGTTACAAAACAAGGTTTTTAGTGCACATCATCAATAACATGGCGATCTAGTTACATTCATCAAAACAAAAGGAAAGAGTGCATGAGAATCGGCCACATCTGAAGCCTCATTGGGATTCATGGTAGGAATTGTCGGGTTGTCAATCCGCGTCCTAGCTCGGTCCGCAACTACGTCCGGGGTAGAGGAGGGTTGTCACTTCCTCCCAATGGACCCGTCTTCTTCGTCTCACGACCCGATCTACTCCGGTGCAAAGCTTTCCTTGCATAATGATGAGTGTAGGACTAGAATCCCCTCCTTGGAAGCTCTTGGATGATGGAGGCGGCCTAGGGAAAAGCCCTCATGGAAGGGTGGAAGAAAATGAAGCTGGAGCTCTCCTTGCGGTAGAAATGGAGGAACTAAATCGGTCGTCCAATTAGGTTGAAAACTGCAGCTTTTATAGAAAAAGATCATAAATTTGGTCACACAAGGTCGAATGCACGACCGTGCGTGATCAGTGCGATACTTAAACCTAGTGCAGAATGGCCAGAGAAGGAGGACGCGCCCGAGTTTTTTACTCACGCACGGTCGAATCTGACCGTGCGTACAAACGCACGGGCAACTTCCGATTGAACTAAAACAGGCAAACAGGGGCTCGTGCGTTTTACTCACGCACGGTCGCAACCGATCGTGCGTAAAACGCACGAGCAAATCCAGATTACCATTTTACCAACAACTACGAACGCACGATCTCAGAGATCGTGCGTCAAGAAAACGCACGACTGTGCGGTTCATGCAGACATGAATTCAGGCAAAATGGAGATCTGCCCACAAACACAGCCAAAACACACGCTGGGAATACACTTCCAGCACAAGCATAATAATAGAAACACAATGGGGAGCACCATGTACTTACCCCCAGCAATATAGTGCACAATTGCACACCACAACAGGCCAAAAAGTGCACTTCGTAAGGAAATGTGAACCGGTGAAATATAAACAATAATGAGCTAAAAGTGAAGTGCATGTGAGTGAAAACTAGCCCAGATGAGTCCGAAAAAGTGTATATAAATGGTACTCATCACACCCCCAGACTTACCTGTTTGCTCATCCCGAGCAAATCATCCCTCAAGCGGATGAGAAAAAGGACTAGCTGGCTTAGCAATTGTAAAGGCAGAGTACCATGTGAAGTCGCAGGCTCACACTCATAAAAATTCAGTAGAAGAAATATCTAATTATATATACTAGTCTATAATTTTCTAGGGGCGTATTTATATATTACATTTACTCAAAAATTGAATCACGTTGAATCATCCGGTCATTCATAGGAAGAGAGTATACTGAACGCTAAGGTGAGCATTGCCAAAGATCGGGGCTCGGGACAGCCTCCAAAGAAATCCATCAATGTCGGTGACCATAAGCCTGCTCGTTCGCACTCTCTCCACGGTACTTGATTGAATCAAATGCGTGAATCAATAGGACTTTAGGTTTAAGACGGGGCTTGGGTTTAGGTGAGGTATACAATGATAAACAAGAGGGCTAAAGCACAAAACCCAAATGAGCTAACATAACAAAATTATCCTCAAGCACCACACAAATACATAGGTACACCATACCCCCAGACTTGGACTTGATAACATGGGTGTGTGCACCGCCTACTCCCAAACAAAAATATAAACATCAATATTTCCAATTAAGCGCTTCTTCTTTTTCTTTTCACTTTTCTTTTTTTTTCTTATTATTTTTTTTCAAAACATCTTCAGCAAATTGAGCAATGAAGCGCATCCGCAATTTCACAAAAATATCACAGCATCAACATCCCAAACATAAAAACAAAGTAGAAACTTGAGCTCAAATTTGGGTGTGCTTAGGATTGGCTTTAAGGCTTTGGTGAGATAAAAGTGGGGCTGAATCAAAGAACGGGTAGGCACAACTAGGATAGCAAGGATAGAGCGATAGGGATGGGCACAAAGGCTCAACCGGGACAAACTGATGGCCTACATCACATTCACGCAATTGACTATCTGTATACCCATGCTTCAAGAATCGCTTGGGACAAGTTCTTAGCCACTGAGAAAGATTATCCTTCCTCCCGACTCGAGCAATACGAGGCTAACGAACGTCTACACACATTCCTATGCTACCGTTTGATTCATACCGGATTCACAAATTTTTGAGTATAGTAAACAATATCTACGCTAATAGAAAGGTATAAACTAAAAGCATAAACAGAAATTGACTCTACACAAATTTTTATGCGAGACATGAGCACTCGACTAGGAGCACTACTGGAGTCAACACTTTACTCTGACTCACAGTCATAAGCCAGCACAGCAATTTTCCAAATCACGCACAAGAAATAAATAAAGCTCGTGACGTGCAAAGGGTTAAGCACACGCTCATGTGGGTGCTGTGATGTGAGTTGAAAATGAACAACTACAATATTATTGAAATAAAAGCTTCTAGCATGCTATGCAATAGTGCACGTGAGTGGGCACAGAAAATGGCTCACCCCCAGACTTAAACGAAACCATCCAACACAAATATATGGTATGAAATTCAAAATAATGCTAAGGGAATAGAGTACCCAATGCTCAGCAAGTGAGCATACCAGAAGACGCGTGTAAACCAAGACAAAGTTGCAGCATCCGTGATCCAAAATAGGCACCTGTAGGGGTGAGCTCCGACAAAAACATAATAGAAAGAAAAAAAACAAAAACTGAATTAAAGAAAATGCATATATAAAAATAAGATAACTACTGGGTTATTGTCTTCCTAGCACGACTTATTCAAATTTAAAACAGTTCTAGCTAATGGGTCTATGAAAAAGGAAATGTACAGGTAACTGTTCTAATATGCGTGTCGGTAGCGGGTACCGATACGGCGATAGAACAGTCACGCCTCTACCCGAATATAGATAAAACCTGCCCATCACAGGTAGAGGGAATAAAAAATAAGAAGAGGAGGAGGAGTATTCCTCACAAATCTCATGAAAAACATCCTTGCCCAGCAAGGTATCGTCTTCAGGGAGGCGGCAGGAGGAGAAGGCAATGAATGAGGCTTCCTCTGTGGAGGAGGGATCAACCTCCTCACAAGAGAGGATACACTCATCATTGACTTGAGCAAAATGCTCCAAGTCCTCCCGAAGTACCTGTGAAGTCTCAACCTGCACAGGCTCAGATGAAGAAGGGGGGTCAGGAAACAAAAGAGAAGAATGACTTAAATAATCAAAAAATGGGGGAGTGGTCCCGGTCTCACTCCCGATAGGTTGGAGAAGTAAAATAATGTCGGCATTGTCAACAATGCTGCAAGGTTCGGTGGGCTCAATAGTGACCTTGCCCAAGATTTGGACTTCCTCCACCGGTGCTGAGGTAAAATCCTCTTCACCTAGAAGGTTGTCCTCCTCCATTGGAATAGGCATAACACAAAGATCACCCGCCTCTTCTTGCGACGCACCTTTGGCAATGTCGTCAGAAATGAATGTAGAAGAATGCACAAAAGAGGGAGGAATGGGGCTTGGATAAAAGTCAAGCACCGATTCCTCACAAAGAATCGAATCCATGCATGGTGATATATGGACAGGGGAGATGGGCTCAGTCATGTCAGAGCCCAGATCAGCCACAAATCTAATAATTGTGTCTACATCATTCCCTTCAAAACATGAAGGTGGTACAGACACATGACCAGATGTTGAAGGTGTGCCGCAAGAGGTAGGAGTCGGGATGACCCGAATATCCGGCTCATCATCCTCATCCAATTGGCGAAGTTACTCGGCACAGTCCTTCAGGATGTGATCTATGCTTTGACAAAATAAGCACTTCCTTGATGGCTTTGTCGGCACGATAGGTGTTGAAGCCGCAAAGAAGCATGCCGATAAAGGCATCGAAGAATGGCCATAGGACTTAAGCGCACCATATGAAGTACCTGACGAAGTCGGTGCTCCATATACTGGGCATTGAGTGCTAGGGCCATTATCTCCCTTTGGACATCTATCACTAGCATGAGATATATCTCCGCACATAGGGCAACGAATATTAAATGAAGCCCACATTGCGTGAAGATTGCGAGATTCACACGAAAATGCTGTTGTGCATAATACTACACCCACACTAATTTACTAAGCAACCTAAGTAAAACAAGAAAAGGGATTAAAAAGAACTGAAATAAAAATAAAGGATGCAATTTACACATGGAATAACTTCTATCGCAGGTTCTCCCTCTCTAGAAAACTCACACGACTGTGTTCCCCGGCAACGGCGTCAAAAACTTGATGCGCAAATCTAGCACACCGCTATAGGCGGTAGCAAGACTGCGGCACGAAACGACAGTGTACCGATCGTTCAAGTAATATAAAACGAGGAGTGAATCCCCGAGTATCGATCTCGAAGGAACACAGTAAGGTGGAGTTTACTTTTGAGGTAGGACTTGAGATTGAAGTCCTTTCTAGCGGATGGAATGCAGAAGAGTTGGTTTTGAGTTGCTGAAACAAAATAAAAGAAACAAAATTAACAATGTGGGTCGCCGGCACCGCTTCGCAATATGGGGGATTACGCAGGCAGCTATGCACTGCTTCGCTCGGCGGATGGACGAGTAGGCACGCGAAATGGAAGAGTAGTCAAGCGGAATGGAAGAGTAGGCTCATGTAGTGGAAGAGTAGTCAAGCGAAATGAAGTGGAGGGTGGAGTGGATTTGGTGGCGCACCACAAATAAACATATATACAAGATAATTTCATAGAAATAAAATAAACATTACAAATCAAGGTTTATAGTGCACATCATCAATAACATGGAGATCTAGTTACATTCATCAAAAGAAAAGGAAAGAGTGCAAGAGAACCGACCACATCTGAAGCCTCATTGGGATTCACGGTAGGAATCCCCGGGTTGTCAATCCGTGTCCTAGATCAGTTCGCAACTACGTCCGGGGTAGAGGAGGGTTGTCACTTCCTCCCAATGGACCTGTCTTCTTCGTCTCACGACCCGATCTACTCCGGTGCAAAGTTTTCCTTGCTTAATGATGAGTGTAGGACTAGAATCCCCTCCTTGGAAGCTCTTGGAAGATGGAGGCGGCCTAGGGAAAAGCTCTCATGGAAGGGTGGAAGAAAACGGAGCTGGAGCTCTCCTTGCGGTGGAAAAGGCGGAACTGAATCGGCCGTCCAATTAGGTTGAAAACTGCAGCTTTTATAGAAAAAGATCAGAAATTTGGTCACGCACGGTCGAACGCACGACCGTGCGTGATCTGTGCGATACTTAAACCTAGCGCAGAATGGCCAGAGAAGGAGGATGCGCCCGAGTGTTTTACTCACGCACGGTCGAATCCGACCGTGCGTAAAAACGCACGGGCAACTTCCGATTGAACGAAAACAGGCAAACAGGGGCTCATGCATTTTACTCACGCACGGTCGCAACCGATCGTGCGTAAAACGCACGAGCAAATCCAGATTATCATTTTACCAACAACTATGAACGCACGATCGCAGAGATCGTGCGTCAAGAAAACGCACGACCGTGCGATTCATGCAGACATGAATTCAGGCAAAATGGAGATCTGCCCACAAACACAGCCAAAACACACGCTGGGAATACACTTCCAGCACAAGCATAATAATAGAAATACAATGGGGAGCACCATGTGCTTACCCCCCAGCAATGTAGTGCACAATTGCACACCACAACAGGCCAAAAAGTGCACTTTGTGAGGAAATGTGAACCGGTGAAATATAAACAATAATGAGCTAAAAGTGAAGTGCATGTGAGTGAAAACTAGCCCAGATGAGTCCGAAAAGGTGTATATAAATGGGACTCATCACCTCCCCCTCCCCCTGGGTATATATAACCCATGGTGGGTCCCACTGAAATATTCTCTTCGAAATTGAGGAACTCCTCAAACACGCAAGATTGAACTATCTTTCAGTGCTTGAGGCAAACTCGCAAAGAGTGGGGATTGTGTACAACCCCGGGTTTGTTGGGTGGACCCATTAAGGTCAGCGGGTAGAAGGAGCAAGACTCTCCTATCGCCAACATTATCATTAACGTGAGGCATTAAGCGCAGACAAGTTCTTTTCCTCTAGCCAATCAGTTAGGTCTTTAGCCGATCGGCTAGACGCCTAACCGAAAAGCGAGTCGACTCATCTCTAGCCCATTGATTATACCTCTATTCGATCTGCTAGACGTCTAACGGAAAAGCAAGTCGACTCTTCTCTAGCCATTCGGTTAGACCTCTATCCGATAGGATAGAAGTCTAACCGAAAAGTGAGTTAAGTCATCTCTAGCCATTCGGTTAGACCTCTAGCCGATCTGCCAGACCTCTAACCGAAAACTGAGTCGACTCACCTCTAGTCGTTACGCAAGTGCAAGCTCAACAGCAAGCTCTAGTCCCCGATTCAGGGTGAGCCGCGAGAACCCAGTCATATCAGGTACTCTCCGCCCCAAAGCGAGGACGCCTTAAGTGGCGTGGACTCGCCCCTAGTGGGTCACCCATTTTTTCAAGAAAAACTCATTGTGGCCTGCAATTAGCCTTTCCAAACAGCGGGATTTCGATGTTCACAGACCAATTTGAGTTGTGTTTAGTAAAACAATAAGGAGGGATTCAGCTATCCACAGACCGTTTTCAGAACACTATAAATAGTCCCCCAAGGGCACCTTTGGAGAGGATGAGTCTTTCTGGCCTTCTCTCTCCTAAGGCTGTTTCTGGTTTGGAGAGCTCCAGTACTCTATTTGCCATGATTTTTGGGTTGATAGTCTGGTACTCTCTAGTACCCTCCATGGTGACCAACTCAGCATTGGCTTTGGAGGGGAAGTTCACTTTTTTTATCTTCCGGGTTAGTGGTAGGACCTCCTCGTTGCAGCTCGTGGGGTCTGTTTTTAATTTTCCACATTCATTAGTGAGGTTCTTTGCTTTGAGTACATGACCTAGTGTTATAATTCAGGATAAGTAAAATCAAGCTACATCAGTCTGAACTCCTCTTGAACTGTGGTTTCCAGGTTCAACACATAGGATAAGTCTGTATTATGATATTTCTAATTGAGACCCTTATCCTATAAGTTTTTATGAGCATCCTCATACGTTAAGTTATTTCTGCACCATGTCCGCTACTCGTTCTTATTGCAATATTATCATAAAATTACCTGATTGATTTATTATTATGCCAGAACAAAACCATCAACTTATAAGTCTCTATGGGCATTCTTATAAGCTGAGTCATTTACACATTTACCTTACTGCTTGTTTCATAACACAAACACTCTCATTCTCATCACTCGGTTTATTTATACTACCGCTTGTGCAATTTTACCCTTCTCTCTACCCAATGCTTTAGGATGCATTGGGTGAATTGAAGGGAATCCACTTAGTCAAATTGGCTAATAGTTTGTTACAACCCTCTCTAGGAGCCCCTACATTTGTCGAAACTGAAGTACCACCCCCAGCATGATAGCCTTGAAGTGGTGATGGAGATTCTGATAGTTATGGCCCCTACTCCAGCCCTGAGACTATGGTGCGAGATGTGAGCATTTGTTTCTGCTCCATGTATCATGTTCTTGATTAAGGGCATGTCTTAGACCTAGTCTCTTTCTTTCCAGGCATGTCTTAACCCTAGTTTTCTGTTGTAATCATAGACTTTATGTCATTATATATAAAAATGTGAATTAGGATTTTATCTTTGTCTCATGTACATTCTTTATAGGTTGGTCTTACTGTGATGTAACGATGTCTCACCTTAAAGAGCAGGTGTGATGGAGTAGAGGTTAGCCCATTTGCTAACACTACCGTATGACAACTGCTTTGGGATATGAATCCCCTCGGTCGTGCACTATTACCGGTAGGGGGTTCTTATAATAAGTTTGTTAAAATACAGGTTGGGTGTTTTTGTGCATACATGTTATAAAATTTAAGTTTATAGGAGAGGTATTTGTAATTTTAAAAGGATGATGTTATATATAGACTACTTTTGGCTATACACAAACCCAATATTTGCAATTGTTTAGGCCTTTAAAAATACTAAATACAAATGAAATAAATACTTCTTAACAATGTTTTGTAATCTATTCGTTCCCTACCTGACCCCATCTCTCATATTGCATAACCTGATACCTCCTTGTCGTTCCTCACGACAACCTTCGTCGCACCTCAATCTCACCTCGCCGGCGTGAAATGGAGCCCCGATTCCTCGGCTTCACTAGTGGTCAGGGAGATCCACTAATCTTGTAACCTTTGCCCTCAGCCAGGCCAACCTCGACACTGCTTTCATCAGATTAGGAAAGCGTATGTATCATGCCGGCGGGAAGAGGTATCTCCGACCGCCGCAGCTCCTTCGGTGCTCACCGAGAAAGAGTAGGAGGAGCTCTATTTTGTTTCACCTTCCAGGTCGAGGAACGAATTAAGAACATATGTTGTGGTTCATGTCTATGTCCCTTTCCCTGTTGAAATTTTTGTGTGCTACCAATCAAGGATACCAAAAATGAAGAAAGACAGCTGTAATATATACTTGGCAACAAGATTACAACAGAACACGGCTGAATACAAGTTGCATCCAACTTGAATCACAACAGCCAATAGTAGTAAAGAACTTGGTCACGGACAAGGTCCGCTTCTCCTCCGGAGCACACCGCGCTGGTGATACTCGCCACTATCGATACGCGCCAGCTCGATACTCGTCACTTCGATACTCGTCACGCAGATACTCGTCACGACGATACTCGTCACGACGATACTCGTCACGCAGATACTCGTCACGACGATACTCGTCACGACGATACTCGTCACGACGATACTCGTCACGCAGATACTCGTCACGCAGATACTCGTCACGCATATACTCGTCACGACGATACTCGTCACGACGATACTCGTCACGACGATACTCGTCACGCAGATACTCATCACGCAGATACTCGTCACGACGATACTCGTCACGACCTCCAATACTCGCTACCCGCTCAAGGGAGCTACCCGAACTTACTCCAAGTCCGATGCTCGCCAGGTAGCACTCTGGTATCTCTAACTCGCTCAGAGTTGATGATACTCGCCACTTCTGATGGCTATACTCGTCACTGTCAGAAGGTGTGGATTTAGGGGGGGGGGGGGGGGGGGGGGGGGGGGTACCCCTCTATTTATAGGCAAACTCAAGGGGGGGTAAGTAGGAGATACTCGTCACTGGATAGTCGCCACCTGGATAGTCGCCACCTGGATAGTCGCCACCTGGATAGTCGCCACTTTCACAGCATATACTCACTTCACAAACCTAACACTCCCCCTTGAAGTGAGCTCCGGGAACAACTCCAAGCAACGAGCGAAGCCTCCGGAACGGCCCCGCAGATAGGGGCTTTGTGAATATGTCTGCAAGGTTGTCTTCGCTCCTCACATGCTCCACAGTGATCAAGCCACCCAGCACCTTCTCTCTGATGAAGTGATGCTCGATCTCAATGTGCTTGGTTCTTGCATGACATACTGGATTGGTTACCAGTTTCAATGCACTCTCATTGTCCCCGCGAAGCACAGTAGGTCCGCTGACCTCCTCATCCACATCCTCCACTAGTCTCCTTAGCCAGACACACTCCTGAGCTGCTAAGGACGACGCCTTGTACTCGGCCTCAGTGGTAGAAAGGGAAATGGAGTCCTGCTTCTTGCTACACCACGAGATAGCAGCTGCTCCACACAAGAACACATACCCTGATGTCGACTTGCGATCATCAGCGTCACCTCCATAGTCTGCATCCGTGTACCCGTGCAGCTTGAAGTCAGACTTCTCTTCATAGGACAACCCCATCTCAAGGGTTCCCTTCACGTACTTCAGAATCCCCTTGGCTGCCCCCAGATGAGGCTTCCGCGGCTCCTGCATATACCGACTAACTCGGCCGACAGCAAAGGCGATGTCCGGCCTTGTGATAGTCAAGTATATAAGACTCCATACCAGAGCCCGAAAGATCTTCGGATCAGGAAGAATCCTCCCTTCTTCCTTCCGAAGCTTCAGCCCCGCCTCCAGAGGAACGGAACTGCTCTTCCCTTCTTTCATGCCGAATCTTTCGACGATCCTCTCGGCATACGCCCTCTGGGAAACATCCAGTCCGCCTCTTCTCTTCTCTACTTGGAGGCCAAGGAAATGGTGCAGTTCACCAAGATCCTTCATCTCGAAGCGTATGGAAAGCTGCTCTCTCAGCGCCGCGACCTCCTCAGGGTTGTTCCCTGTCACGATCATGTCATCGACGTATAGCATCACTAGCACGTGAAGACCTCCATCTTTCTTCACGAACATGCTGGAGTCTGAATCTGAGGCATCGTAGCCGCAGAACTGCAGGTACTCCGCAATCTTTCCATACCAGGCTCTCGGCGCCTGTTTCAACCCATAGAGGGTCTTCTTCAGCTTGCAGACGTGACGCGGCTGGGACTTGGACACGTATCCAGGTGGTTGCACCATGAATATGTCTTTGTCGATCTCTCCGTATAGGAATGCATTCTTCACGTCCAGCTGCCATAGCTTCCAACCTCGGCACGCTGCCAAAGCAATGATCGTCCTCACCGACGTCATCTTCGCTACAGGACTGAAGGACTCCTCGTAGTCCTCTCCGTAGGTCTGTGAGAAGCCTCGAGCGACAAGCCTCGCCTTGTACCGCTCCACTTCTCCATCAGCCCTCTTCTTCACCTTGTACACCCACTTGCAGGTGACAGGTTTGATGCCCTCCACCATGGGAACCAGGTCCCATGTCTCATTCTTCTTTAGCGCCTCCATCTCCTCGATCATGGCCTCGTCTCACTCCTTGATGCCAGCTGCATCCTCAAAGCAGGCAGGTTCCCTCTCATCGAGTGGTCCTGCGAAGAAGCAGGAAACCAGACTCACAAAGTTCCCCTCCTTATAACGAGCAGGCGGGACGATCGTCCTCTTCGACCTCCTCAAGGCTTGGCCACTATCTACCACTCTGGTAGACTCCTCTGCTACAGCTCCTCTCTGTCCTCCTCTAGGAGCAATGCTCTCCCTACTTCTAGAGATCGAAGCTCCCCCTGAGCTAGAAGCTCCTCCTGAGGTAGATGGCAATGGAGCACTTGGAGATAACTCCAACTCCACAGTAGGGTCCTCAGTGACCCACTCCTCTTCCCTGCTAGCTTCTCCACTCTCCGGCAGCTCCACAGAAGAGACTCCCTGATATGAGACCAGTTCGTCAAACACAACGTCGCGCGAGACGACGAACCTATGAGTCTGTGGATCCATGCACTTCCACCCCTTCTTCCGCTCATCGTAGCCGATGAAGATACACTTCCTCGCCTTCGGCTCCAACTTTGTTCTCTGAGCGTCTGGGACGTGCACGAAGCAGGTATAACCGAACACCTTCATGTGACCCACATTGGGCTTCTCCCCGAACATGAGCTGGTGTGGAGACACCATCCTGTTAGGACTCAGAGGTAGCATGTTGATCACATGAGTGGCACATGTCATTCCCTCCGCCCATAAGGCCTTGGGAATGCTCTTGGCATGTAGCCAACTCCTGGTAGTCTCCACCAGATGGCGGATCTTCCTCTTTGCCACCCCATTCTGCTGCGGGGTGTGAGCGCAGGAGAGCTCCCGTCGAATGCCGAACCTTCTGCAGAAGGAAGCAAACTCATTGGAGGTAAACTCCCCTCCATTGTCGCTTCTCAGCTTCTTCACTCTGCGGTCCAGCCTCCCCTCCACAAGCTCCTTCCACTCGAGGAACTTGCTGAATACTTCTGACTTCTCTCTCAGAAAGTATACCCACGTATAGCGGGTGTAGTCATCCACCAGAACCAGCGCATACTTATTGCCTCGATAAGTAAGGGTGGCGCACGGCCCCATCACATCAGCATGTACGCACTCAAGAGGTGCCTTACACCTGGTCTCCGACTTATCAAATGGAAGTCGATGCGACTTTCCATATTGGCATCCGTCGCACACATGGCCGTCGTCGTAGGAAGAGAGATGAGGCAGGCCACTCACTAGGCCCTTTGCCGCCATCATCTTCAGCTTGTCCATCCCCACATGACCCAGCCTCTCATGCCAGATCACAGCGCTGTCGTTCGTTTTTAGCTTGTCCACGTAGGCACTTGCAGACAGAACATACAAGTCCTTCACCCTTCTCCCGGTGAGCGTGATGTCAGCATCGACAGACGAAAGGTTCTTCAGGAACTTCACCTCCTTCGGTCCAAACAGCACGTGGTATCCTGCATCCACTGCATTCGCAATCGAGAAGAGGTTCTTCTTCATGCCAGGCACGTGATACACACTCTTCAGTGTCACTGGCTTCTCTTCAGTTCCAAGGGTGACTATCCCTTCTTGCTCCACTGGATGCACTGAATCATCCGCCGTGATGATGGCATCCGTCCCTCCATATGCCTTTATAGAGGCAAACTTGGACACATCTCCAGTGAGATGGTGCCCGCAACCGGAGTCCACTATCCAGTCGTGCTCGAAGCTGACCGAGGCTAAGGCATCGACTGACGTTGTCGTCATCTCAGCCAAGAAGCAGTTGTCTCTGCCTTCACCACCCTGGTGACCTCGACCTCTTACTCCTCCTCTTCTTCCACCTCTCTGATGGTCATCACTCTCCGGTGGTCTTCCTCTCTCTCAGCGACATGCCCGACCTTTAGATTAGACTGGCAGTCCTTTGCCATATGCCCGTACTTCTTACAGGCAAAGCAAAGGTATCTCCCCTTCTCGTCATGGGCAGGAAGGAACTTCCCCCCATCTCCCTGAGAGGACGTTGAAGGTCCCTCTCCGGAGTTCTTCTTTCTCTTGTCCCAGGATCTCCTTTTTCCTGAGAACAAGGCCTCGTCATCTCCTCCTGAGATGGATACTCCCGCCATCTGCTTTGCCAAGCTCTCCTGTGACGATAACAGGTTCTCTAGCTCCAGAAGGGAGGGCTGAATAGCCCATCCTTGCACGGAAGTAACGAAGGGGACATACTCCCTCCTCAAGCCTCGGAGTATGTGCCGCTTCAACTTCGCCTCTGAGATTGGCTCTTCAGGATCCAAGGCCGAGATCTCCCCACATAGGTTCTTCACCTTCAGAAAGAAGGTGGATATCGCCATCTCGCCTTGAGTCGACTTCGCCAATTCATTCTCCAGGAATTGTAGCCGCGCCACATTCTTCTTGTTGAATAACCTATCGAGGGCTATCTAGATCGCAGACGCTGACTTGCAACCAATGATGTGGTCGAACAAGTCAGGTGATATGGCTCTCTTCAAGGTGAACTCCGCCTTGGCGTTGGTCTTCCTCCAAGCTCTCACAGCTGGACCATTATCGCCGGCAGCTACAACTTCCTCTTGCTCCCCACCACCAATAACCTCCCAGAGATCCTCTCCAAGAAGGTAGCTCTCCATACAAGACATCCACTTCTTGTAGTTGGTTTGAGTAAGCAGCTCGATTCCTAGTCCTCTCGCAAAACCTCCTCCACCGTCCATCTTGGATGACAACCTTGAACTACGATAGCAGACGCTGCTTCAGCAACCTCCCTCTGATACCATGTTGAAATTTTTGTGTGCTACCAATCAAGGATACCAAAAATTAAGAAAGACAGCTGTAATATATACTTGGCAACAAGATTACAACAGAACACGGCTGAATACAAGTTGCATCCAACTTGAATCACAACAGCCAATAGTAGTAAAGAACTTGGTCACGGACAAGGCCCGCTTCTCCTCCGGAGCACACCGCGCTGGTGATACTCGCCACTATCGATACGCGCCAGCTCGATACTCGTCACTTCGATACTCGTCACGCAGATACTCGTCACGACGATACTCGTCACGCAGATACTCGTCACGACGATACTCGTCACGCAGATACTCGTCACGTAGATACTCGTCACGCAGATACTCGTCACGACGATACTCGTCACGACGATACTCGTCACGACGATACTCGTCACGACGATACTCGTCACGACGATACTCGTCACGCAGATACTCGTCACGCAGATACTCGTCACACAGATACTCGTCACGACGATACTCGTCACGACCTCCAATACTCGCTACCCGCTCAAGGGAGCTACCCGAACTTACTCCAAGTCCGATGCTCGCCAGGTAGCACTCTGGTATCTCTAACTCGCTCAGAGTTGATGATACTCGCCACTTCTAATGGCTATACTCGTCACTGTCAGAAGGTGTGGATTTAGGGGGGGGGGGGGGGGTACCCCTCTATTTATAGGCAAACTCAAGGGGGGGTAAGTAGGAGATACTCGCCACTGGATAGTCGCCACCTGGATAGTCGCCACCTGGATAGTCGCCACCTGGATAGTCGCCACTTTCACAGCATATACTCACTTCACAAACCTAACATTCCCGGCCCATGAAGGAGGTGCAAATCCAGATTATCCTAGGAGATATGGCATGCGTTGTTCCGCCCATTGAGGAAGAAGTTCTCTAGGCCGCTTGAGTTCATGCCATAGAAAATGAGGTCGTAGGAACTGGAGATCTTCAGGCTGCTATTTTTCTCGCCCAGTTGATGTGCATTCAAGTTAATTCAGAGGAGGTTTCTTTTGTGTTTGGAGGGAGTCTTAAAAAGTAGATTAACGATGTTGACTTAGTGACTTCGGTATATCGATAAGATTCTTCGTGAACTATAAAAATTTGAGAATTTTGAGAATTTTTTTTATTTTGATCAAATGATTTGTATATAATAATTATATAATTTGCATATAATAATTTTCTAATTGTATTGATTTATATATAATAAGAATTTATATATAGCCAAAAATGATCTATATATAACATCAGCTTTTTAAAATATAGAGGAATGCAATTTGTAATTATGCTCACTCCCAAAAAAGATGAGTAATTAGTAGTTTAATTAAATAAAGTATTCCATCCAAGTCAAGCTACTAATATATCAGTTTGTCTGTTTTCTCCATTTTGATTCATTTAGTTTGATCTGAATTCGACATGAATTTTTTTTAATTTCTTAAATTATATTTTTATATAACATTGGTGTAGTCTGCAATAATCTCCCTCATCGTCCCCCAGTATGTATTTGGTGAAATAAAAATCTCCACGGCTCAGTTACGGTTTTAGGTGTGTAAAAACCGAGTTTATTCGATTTGATTTTACTTTTACCTAAAACAGAACCGAATCACTTGAGTATAGTCACTGCATGACCCGTCATAGGTAATAAAAACTATTGCCAAATGCGATTTCGGAGCTCAAATTGATTCATCTGAGAAAACCGTGTTAATATTCGCAACCTTACACAAGTTCAAATTGACCAAAATAAAGAAACATTTCCACACAAGCAAAACACTGAACTCACATTCCACGCACACATAAACCGAGGAGCTAAGCACCAGTCATAAACCTGTAGGAGGAGTAGGAGAGTGAAGAACTTCCCCAGCTTTGATGAATCAGCTCAGCCTTAGCCTCCTCTCCCGCAGCACCCAGAGCAACATGCAGCGGATAGAAGTGCTCCGGCTCTGGGTGTGCTATTTTTGCATTGGGGCCCTTCTCCTCATACTTATTCACATCTTCATGCCTGCATCAATATTGTTTGTTATGTAATGATAATTTAAGATATATATGATACGTTTAGCGTGAGCTGAACCAAACAATCACGATGTAAATCATGCAGATATTCGTACCTTCCATGGACGAGAGACTGGGTAAGCCAGCTGTCAAATTCCAGAGCCCAATCGGGTGTAGAGACGTCATCACGGTCCAGCAACCTGAGATTATGTGTGGCACTTCCTGATCCAATGATAAGAACGCCTTCTTCCCTGAGAGGAGCCAATGCCCTGCCTACGTTGTAGTGATGGGTTCCGTCCTTGTGAGATTGGACGGAAAGCTGGCAGACGGGAATGTTAGCCTCAGGGTACATGAGCATCAATGGAACCCACGCTCCGTGGTCAAGCCCACGGCTCTCGTCTTCCTCCACGCCGCTGAAGCCGGCGTTTTGAAGCAGTTTCTTAACCTTCCTTGCTAGCTCCGGTGTACCAGGCGCGGGATATTTCAGCTGTAGCGATCATGTAGAAGTAAATCATGCGGTTATCATCTGGTGTTTCTTTTGATGGTGTTTTGATCGTGCTTTCGTTCAAATAAGCAAGTCTATAAACCTGCTCTCAATGTTTACATTTCGTAACACTATGCACAAAAGTACTGCCTTGAGTAAATCTTTAGGGGAGTCTTTTATGCATTAATATTATGAAATATAAACATTGAAGGTGGATAATTGTAATTTCGATAGTTAGAGGGGTGAAGCTTTAATTACTCAAACTTCGAGGGGAGGTCTCTATAAATATACCATATATATACATATACATATATCTTTATACTATAAGAAAACTCTAAAGTAACCATGGTGTAACATTCCTTGGACAAAACTACCCTCAAAATATCCCTCCTGCAATCCATTTTTCAGGGTTTTTGGTGATTTCGGCTGCAATCCGTTCAACTTTTTGTCATTTAATAAAAAGGTTTTAATAGAGTTCTTTTTGGCTGCAATTCGTTCAACATTTTGTCATTAAAACAATAGTTTTAATACAGGTCTTTAATGTGTTCGGCGCCTCACACTCCTCCCGCCATCAAACTCCCCCGCCAGCTTGACCCGCGCCCCCTAAGCTCTTTACTGGGTTCGGCGCCTGCACGTGGCACGGATTTGGTGCTTGTACCCGCCGAAGGCGCCCATACCGTCCATTTGGCGCCTACACACGACACGGATTCATCTTCCTCTACATTGCTCTTACTCCCGTCCATCTTCCTCTACAAAGCAGTCGTGACCTCTCGTCCACTCGGTTCGGCACCTGCGCGCCTCTTGCAAGAACTCCTCCTCTACATTGCGGCCGCTGTGCAGTTGTGCTCGAAGACTCCTCACAAAATCCTCCTCCAGCGCTTCCTCCTTCTTTGTCAGCTCGATCCTCGAAGGTATGTCTCAAAGACTAGTCTATAGGGATATAATCCCTTTGCACAATATGGGCACACTAGAAGATAAAAATTAAACGCAGCAATATACGGAACACAGAAACACAACTAGAGGACAACGAATTTTACGTGGAAAACCCTCTCTAAAGCAATGAGGGAAAAACCACGGGGCGGGGCACACGAACAATCCACTATAATAGCAATAACGGATTACAACAAATAATCTAGGTTTGCCCAACCTAGATCCCCCTTGGATTCACAAATTGAATCCCTCTTCCCAACCACGGTAAAATAACTTTTCTCCAAACAAAGAGCAAGAACTCAAATCTCTCTTCAAGCACAAAAGCAAACGAAGACGAGACTAAGCAAAAACACTCTTACAGCTAAGACAAAGTCACCGATCTGAGAAAAACTGTTCTTCCTCGTTGAAGAACTCCTCCAGCAACAATGGCAGCAAGCCCCTTCTTCTCACGCACGATTTTCACCGTGACGGCCAAAAAAAAAAAACTAACCCTGTCTGCCAAACCGATTCTGCCTATTTAGGGTAAATAGACGAAGTGATCTTAGCCATCCAAGACACTTCCAAGACAATCAGACGGTTAGCAGTTCGATGAACCGTTCGATGAACCGTTCGACGAACGCGCTACGCTAGCCGTTCGACGAACGCGCTATGCTAGCCGTTCGACGAACGCGCAAGCTAGCCGTTCGACGAACGCGCAAGCTAGCCGTTCGACGAACGTGCAAGCTAGCCGTTCGACGAACACGCTACGCTATCCGTTCGACGAACGCGCTACGTGTAAAACCCCAAGTTTCGTGTGCAAAGAAAGTGGAAATGTGCAGAAGCTAAAGAGCTAGCGCCAGGCGCTAGCGATAGCGCCGGCGGTAGTGCATTTCCCGCTAAACCTGTTTAGTTCTCGAGGGACAAGTGCATTTCCCGAGAAATGAAGCGTGCTGAAATAGATGAGCTAACGCCAGCGTGAATGCTAACGCCTGGCGCTAGCCCAACTTCGTCGAACACGGCTCGCCGTTCGTCGAACGCAGACAGAAGCCCTAAGCGGATGAGGATAAGCTCAGCCACCGCCTTAGAGCTAAGGCCAGGCGCTAGCGATAGCGCTGGCGGTAGTGTTTTTCCGAGAAGTGTGTTCTTTCTCGAGGAGCGTGGCATTTCGCGAGAAGTTTGTCAAATAAAGATAGCGCCGGCGGTAGTGCTAGCGCTAGCGGTAGCGATTTCTCGCAAAATCCTTAAGCGGTAGAGCGGTACCGACTCTGAGATAACGCCAGGCGCTAGTGGCTAGCGTCGGCGCTAGCGAAAAATTATATAAACACTCAACTTCGACTTTCCTTCTCATTTTTCTATGAATCTTCTGCCATTCTGAGAGCACTGAGCAGATAAGGAAGTCTGTTGAAGGTTGTTGTGCCAAGGGCAAATCCGCGAAGGAGTTCTTGGGCGCTTGTGCCATCGTCGATTTATTGAAGAGGAAGCTATTTCAAGGGATTCCAACTGATTCCCTCTCAGTTCTATGGCACCAAAGCGAGCGCCAAGGGTAACGATTCTCCTCCCTCATCTTTGGACACGTTCGTCCTTTGATTTGCATAGTAGTAGGCAGATTTCCACTAGCAAGTGGATAGATTTCTGCCGACGGGTCGATGTTATCCCCGTAGAAATAGCATATAGAGCCTGAAATCGAAGTACGAGCATATGCATGCTGTGTGAAGCCCATCTGGACAGGTTGGTCTGGATTGGTGATGTTGATATGCTATTTGCACTCCGGAGAAGCCTCCGTGATCTATGCTGTGTTTTCCGAGTGTTATGTACTGTTTCGTACTGCAAAAGAGATCTGGAGGTGTTTCCCAGAAGTACCCGGAAAAGAGTAGCAAAACTGAGTTCTGTCACTAGCGCTGGGCGTTAGCGCTAACGCCGGCGGTAGCTCCCAGTGAGCTGTGTGAAAGCCTGTGAAGCCTATGCGCATGAACTGGGTTGAGCAGCAGAAGCTGAAGGACCGCGTACCTTGCTTCATTGACCTTACGAGTCAAGAGCGGGCTAGGGAAAGCCGTACCCGTTTTAGGTTGATGTTATCCCTAATATTATGAGCGCGGGCATCTGGCGGAACCGAAACCCCACCCTTAGCTATTGTGAAGAGGATTGCAACCTCGGGTCACGATATGCCATTTGGGACTAGACTCATCAAGGCCGGCCATCCTTGATGAGAGTCAGCTCATAGTGAGAATCCGAGTTGAAAAAGGACTCGTCGATTGCGTGCCGTGAGTGCACAAAGCGGGTAAGCCTATATCCGAGTTGAAAAAGTACTTGTCGATAAACGCATCGCTCTCAATGAAAATGAATGCTTCTATGCGGTGCTTAGACGCACCTGTGATATATATACTGTTGTTGCTTGCCTGCAGGGAAGGAGCACCGCCGCCCCGAGCATGGGGTGGGGTCGTTATAAATCTTGGTCAGCTAAAGCTGACCGGTTACTTGTTTTCCCACCGCTCGGTGGATTTGTTTATACAGGTCCTGGAGAGACTAGCGGGAAATAGCGGGCTGAAGCCCCTGCTGCTGTGCTGTACTGGCCCTCGAAGGCCAAAGCTTTTGTTTACTATTTACATGTGTGGCCGGCCTGCGCGCCGATGTTTGGAAACCACTTTTGTTATGCAAACAAACATTGTAAAGAAGTTGTTATGTCGTTCATTCCTAGTAGTTATTGTGGACAATGTGTATACTGGTTGTAATTGAAATAAAATGCTTCCGTTGTGTGACTCTGTGTGCTGAGATGGTTGGTATTAACTGTTTAACGCTAATTAAGTATCGCGCTCTTCTGTTCGTTTAATATGGCGTGGGGTCCCGGCCGGACCTACTGCTATATCTATGTAACAGGGAGGGTGTTACAACAGGCGCTAGCGATAGTGCTGGCGGTAGTGTTTTTCCGAGAAGTGTGTTCTTTCTCGAGGAGCGTGGCATTTCGCGAGAAGTTTGTCAAATAAAGATAGAGCCGGCGGTAGTGCTAGTGCTAGCGGTAGCGATTTCTCGCAAAATCCTTAAGCGGTAGAGCGGTACCGACTCTGAGATAGCGCCAGGCGCTAGTGGCTAGCGCCGGCGGTAGCGGAAAATTATATAAAACTCAACTTAGACATTCCTTCTCATTTTCTATGAATCTTCTGCCATTCTGAGAGCACTGAACAGATAAGGAAGTCCGTTGAAGGTTGTTGTGCCAAGGGCAAATCCGCAAAGGAGTTCTTGGGCGCTTGTGCCATCGTCGATTTATTGAAGAGGAAGCTATTTCAAGGGATTCCAACTGATTCCCTCTCAGTTCTATGGCACCAAAGCGAGCGCCAAGGGTAACGATTCTCCTCCCTCATCGTTGGACACGTTCGTCCTTTGATTTGCATAGTAGTAGGCAGATTTCCACTAGCAAGTGGATAGATTTCTGCCGACGGGTCGTTGTTATCCCCGTAGAAATTGCATATAGAGCCTGGAATCGAAGTACGGGCATAGGCATGTTGTGTGAAGCCCATCTGGACAGGTTGGTCTGGATTGGTGATGTTGATATGTTATTTGCACTCCGGAGCAGACTCCGTGATCTATGCTGTGTTTTTCGGGTGTTATGTACTGTTTGATACTGCAAAAGAGATCTGGAGGTGTGTCCCAGAAGTACCCGGAAAAGAGTAGCAGAACTGAGTTCTGTCACTAGCGCCGGGCGTTAGCGCTAACGCCGGCGGTAGCTCCCAGTGAGCTGTGTGAAAGCCTGTGAATCCTATGCGCATGAACTGGGTTGAGCAGCAGAAGCTGAAGGACTGCGTACCTTGCTTCATTGACCTTACGAGTCAAGAGCGGGCTAGGGAAAGCCGTACCCATTTTAGGTTGATGTTATCACTAATATTATGAGCGCGGGCATCTGGAGGAACCGAAACCCCACCCTTAGCTATTGTGAAGAGGATTGCAACCTCGGGTCACGATATGCCGTTTGGGACTAGACTCATCAAGGCCGGCCATCCTTGATGAGAGTCAGCTCATAGTGAGAATCCGAGTTGAAAAAGGACTCGTCGATTGCGTGCCGTGAATGCACAAAACGGGTAAGCCTATATCCGAGTTGAAAAAGTACTTGTCGATAAACGCATCGCTCTCAATGAAAATGAATTCTTCTATGCGGTGCTTAGACGCACCTGTGATATATATACTGCTGTTGCTTGCCTGCAGGGAAGGAGCACCGCCGCCCCGAACATGGGGTGGGGTCGTTATAAATCTTGGTCAGCTAAAGCTGACCGGTTACTTGTTTTCCCACCGCTCGGTGGATTTGTTTATACAGGTCCTGGCGAGACTAGCGGGAAATAGCGGGCTGAAGCCCCTGCTGCTGTGTTGTACTGGACCTCGAAGGCCAAAGCTTTTGTTTACTGTTTACATGTGTGGCCGGCCTGCGCGCCGATGTTTGGAAACCACTTTTGTTATGCAAACAAACATTGTAAAGAACTTTTTATGTCGTTCATTCCTAGTAGTTATTGTGGACAATGTGTATATTGGTTGTAATTGAAATAAAATGCTTCCGTTGTGTGACTATGTGTGCTTAGATGGTTGGTATTAACTGTTTAACGCTAATTAAGTAACGCGCTCTTCTGTTCGTTTAATATGGCGTGGGGTCCCGGCCGGACCTACTGCTATATTCTATGTAATAGGGAGGGTGTTACACTACGCTAGCCACCAGCTCCCAGTCGTCTCAACGACACAGGTCATTATCTCGACGAAACAGCTTGCCTCTCGACGACACAGATGATCATCACGACGACACAACTCCCAGTCGTCTCGACGACACAGCTCCCAGTCGTCTCGACGACACAGCTCCCTGTCGACTCAACGACACAGCTCCCAGTTGTCTCGACGACACAGCTCCTAATCCTTTTATCCACTCTTTAGGGGCTGGACCCCAACAAACTCCCTCTCCAGACCGTAAAGAGGAGTTTCCCAACCTGACACCTTCAGGTGAACTTCATGCCGATCAGCAACCGACACAACTCATGCTTTTCCCTTAGCACGACCTTCGTCATCATATCCGAAGGATTTTCATCTGTGTGAACTTTCTCCACCTTCAGCAGCTTCTCCTCGACAGCGTCTTGTATCCAATGATACCTTACATCAATATTCTTTGTCTTGGAGTGGTAGGCGGGGTTCTTGACCAGAAAAATGGCGCTCTGACTGTCACTGAAAATAGTGAACACCTCTTCCTGGAGTCCAAGTTCAAGCATGAACTTCTTCATCCACAAGATGTCTTTAGATACTTCCGTCAGCACAATATATTATGCTTCCGTCGTCGACAGTGCCACACACTTCTGCAACCTTGACTGTCATGACACAGCTCCCCCTGCATAAGTAACGACATATCCAGATGTGGACCTTCGGGAATCAACATCTCCTGATATATCTGAGTCAGAGTACCCCACCAGCATTGGCGACCCTCCACCAAACTGCAAGAACAGGCTTGTGGTACCTCTGAGATATCGAAGTATCCACTTCACCGCATCCCAATGGATCATCCCTGGATTCGCCAGATATCTGCTCACTACTCCCACTGCATAAGCTATGTCTGGCCTCGTGCAGACCATAGCATACATCAAACTCCCTACTGCAGAGGCATAGGGGATCTGGCTCATCTCCTCCACTTCCTTTTCAGATGAAGGGCACTGAGAGCCAGATAGCTTGAAGTGTCCACCCAATGGAGTTGCTACCACCTTGGCCTTCTCCATCATGAACCTCTTCAGCACCTTCTCTACATACTCAGCTTGAGATAGCCATAACAGGCCCGCATTCCTATCCCTAGTGATCTTCAACCCTAGGATCTTCTTTGCTGGTCCCAAGTCCTTCATCTCAAAGGACTCACCGAGCTTTTTGTTCAGCTCAACAATACTGATCTTGTCATCACCGACAATCAACATGTCATCCACATACAGCAGCAGAACTGTAAAGGTCCTTTCAGTCCTCTTCACATTGACACAGTGATCAGCCCTGGTCCTTTGGAACTTGCTCTTCAACATGAAGGAGTCAAACTTTTTGCACCACTGCTTGGGTGTCTGCTTCAACCCATAAAGACTCTTCTTGAGTCGGCAAACCAAATGCTCCTTGCCCTTGGCCTCAAAGCCTTCGGGCTGCTCCATGTACATCTCCTCCTCCAGATCTCCATACAGAAAAGCAGTCTTGACATCCATCTGCTCAACTTCAAGATTCATGGAGGCAGCCAAACCCAACACCAGTCTGATAGAGGACATTTTCACAACTGGTGAAAATATCTCATCAAAGTCTACACCATGTCTTTGACTGAACCCTTTAACTACCAACCTTGCTTTGTACCTGGGCTGTGAGATATTTTCATCAGACTTCAGCTTGAAGACCCATTTGTTCTTCAAAACTTTCCTCCCCTTTGGTAGTCTGACCAAGTCATAGGTCTCATTCTTTTGGAGCGAGTCCAACTCCTCCTCCATCGCTGCTGCCCAAGACTCTCTATCTTCAGATCTCTGAGCCTCCACAAAAGACTCAGGCTCACCACCATCAGTAAGCAAGATATAATCTTGCGGTGGATATCTGGTGTTGGGCCTCCGTGCTCTGTCACACCTCCTGAGGGGTACCTCTACCATTGGTGGAACATCAACAGGCAAAGCTCCCCCTTCATCTGGAATCTCATCCTGATCTAGAATCTCATCCTGATCTGGAATCTGTACATCTGCTTCTTCAGCACGCCCTTCATCAACATCAGCATTCTCTGGCTCAAGAACTGCATCAAAATTCTCCACAACCTATGGATCATGTGGCTCAGCAACACTTTGCTCACCAATAATCTGGTCTTCCATGAAGACCACATCCCTGCATCTGATGAGCTTCTTCTTCACTGGATCCCAAACTCTATAGCCAAACTCTTCATTTGGGAATCCCAACAAGATGCACTATCGGGACTTCTCATCAAGCTTCGATCTCTCCTCTTTGGGGACATGTATATGTGCCCTGCAACCGAACACTCGCACGTATCCATATGACACCTCCTTCCCGGACCAAACACGCTCTGGGATATCTCCATCCAAAGGTGTAGATGGGGACAGATTGATCAAGTGCACTGCAGTCTGTACAGCCTCTGCCCAGAACTGCTTGCCAATACATGCTTGAGAGATCATACACCTGATCTTCTCAACAATCATCCTATTCATCCTCTCCGCCAACCCATTCTGTTTGGTGTTCTCGGGACTGTCTTCTCATGCAGTAGGCATCAAAGGCACCAATGTATTCACCCCCATTATCAGATCTTACCCGCTTGATCTGCTTCCCTGTCATCTTCTCTACCTTTGCTCTGAACTCCATGAACTTTGCCAAGACATCACTCTTATGCTTTAAGACATAAGTCCAGACCTTCCTTGAGTGATCATCTATGAAAGTGACAAAGTAAGCTGCTCCGCCCACTGACTTGGGCTCAATAGGACCACACACATCAATGTGTATCAGGTTCAGCAGCTCTGCCTTCCTCTTTGGTTCAACCTGCGCAAAGGATACTCGTCTCTGCTTGCCAGCCAAGCAGTGAGCACAAGTGTCAGGAAGCTCTCCTGACAACTCTGGAAGAACCTTGTTCTTCACCAAGATCTTTAGATTCCTCTCACTGATATGGCCAAGTCTGTGATGCCACAACTCCAGGGAGTTATCTTCAGCAGCATTCACACTCGGGCTGCAGATCTTGGCCTTTTCTCGGTACAAACCACAACACTTCTTGCCCCTTGCCACCACCAAAGAGCCCTTCACCAACCTCCAGGCACCTCCGCCTTCAATGCTGGTAAAGCCTCCATCATCCAGCCTACCAACAGAAATGAGGTTCATCCTCAAATCAGGAATATGCCTGACATCCTTGAGGATAACCTTCCCAAGATCAATCTCCAGGTGGACGTCTCCACTGCCAACGATCTTCGACACACCGGCATTCGCCATCTTAATAGTGCCAAGATCTCCTATAGCAGACAAGTGAAAGAAATCTCTGCGAGGAGTGCAGTGGTAAGATGCACCACCATCCACTACCCAGTTAGTGTCAACACACTCCTGGCATGCCGACCCACTGCAATATAAGCACATTGACTCAACTTCAGCAATCGAGGCCGCACCACCACCCTCACTGGATTCTCCTGACTCCTTTGCCTTCCCCTTCTAATCTCTCTGCATTTTGAAGCAGTCCTTTCTGTAGTGGCCGTTCTTCTTACAGTAGAAGCACTCAACCTCCTTCTTGGACTTACTCCTGGACTTGCTCCTGGAGTTGCCTCTTTGCTTCCCCTCTTTCTTCATCGGCCTGCCCCTTCCCTCCATGAGGTAGACATCCGACGTAGAGGTTCCTGAGTCCTTCCTTCTCAGCTCTTCGTTCAACAGACAGCTCATCACCATCTCCATTGACACGACGCCTTCAGGTGCTGAATTGCTCAACGACACCACAAGAGTCTCCCAACTCTCTGGTAAGGAACTAAGGATCATCAAGGCCTGTAGTTCGACCCCCAAGGTGATCTTCATTGCCTCCAACTGATTGATGATGCTCTGGGCAAGGTTCAGATGCTCTGTCATCTGAGAACCTTCCTTATATTTTAAATTCACAAGCTTTCTGATCAGGAAAGCCTTGTTACCTGTTGTCTTCCTCTCGTACAGCGCTTCAAGCTTTCTCCATAAAGCATGAGCCGATGACTCAGTGGATACATGGTGGAAGACAGAATCATCTAGACACTACCGAATGAACCTCATTGCCTTCCGGTCCATCTTCTTCCACTCATCCTCATCTAACATGGTAGTTGGTCTCCCTGACAATGGAGCATAAAGATCCTTGCAAAACAAGAGATCCTCCATCCGAGGCTTACATATAGTCCAGTTCTTTCCATTCATGCTTACCATTCTGTTGTTCTGCTCCATCTTCAACAATAGCCCGAAGGTCTGAGACAAAGCCTTGATCAGATTAGGAAGGTAGGGAGCGGACCAATGTCGTCACCTACCGTTGACCCAAATCTAAATCAGAATGTCTAGACAGACCGGTAGGAAGAACCTCCCTCTGATACCACTTGTAGGGATATAATCCCTTTGCACAATATGGGCACACTAGAAGATAAAAATTAAACGCAGCAATACACGGAACACAGAAACACAACTAGAGGACAGCGGATTTTACGTGAAAAACCCTCTCTAAAGCAATGAGGGAAAAACCACGGGGCGGGGCACACGAACAATCCACTACAATAACAATAACGGATTACAACAAACAATCTAGGTTTGCCCAACCTAGATCCCCCTTGGATTCACAAATTGAATCCCTCTTCCCAACTACGGTAAAATAACTTTTCTCCAAACAAAGAGCAAGAACTCAAATCTCTCTTCAAGCACAAAAGCAAACGAAGACGAGACTAAGCAAAAACACTCTTACAACAAAGACAAAGTCACCGATCTGAGAAAAACTGTTCTTCCTCGTTGAAGAACTCCTCCAGCAACAATGGCAGCAAGCCCCTTCTTCTCACGCATGATTTTCACCGTGACGGCCAAAAAAAAAACTAACTCTGTCTGCCAAACCGATTCTGTCTATTTAGGGTAAATAGACGAAGTGATCTTGGCCATCCAAGACAGTTCCAAGACAATCAGACGCCTAGCAGTTCGATGAACCGTTCGACGAACGCGCTACGCTAGCCGTTTGACGAACGCGCTACGCTAGCCGTTCGACGAACGCGCAAGCTAGCCGTTCGACGAACACGCTACGCTAGTCGTTCGACGAACGTGCTACGCTAGCCACCAGCTCCCAGTCGTCTCAACGACACAGGTCACGATCTCGACGAAACAGCTTGCCTCTCAACGACACAGATGATCATCACGGCGACACAGCTCCCAGTCATCTCGACGACACAGCTTCCAGTCGACTCCACGACACAACTCCCAGTTGACTCCACGACACAGCTCCCAGTTGTCTCGACGACACAGCTCCTGATCCTTTTATCTACTCTTTAGGGGCTGGACCCCAACATAGTCTAATAAGGTCATTTTGGCTGCAATCCATTCTTCCATGTTACTCCTCCAACTGCTTGAGGTTCTATGTGATTTTTCAAATCTATATCTACGTTTGAATTGCTCCATTTTTTCATGCTTACCGTTACCTGCTATTTTTCTAACTCACAATCTTTTTGATGTTACTCCTCCAACTGCTTGGTATCTAATAAAGGTCATTTTTGGCTGCAATTTGGATGCAATCCATTTTTCCATGTTACTCCTCCAACTGCTTCATTTCCATGCTCACAATCAATTTGATGGATTGCCAAGTGGAGGAGGTTCTATGTGTTTTTTTTTTAATCTATATCTATGTTTGCAGTTTTGTTGAGTTATTAGGATTATTATGGCCGGTAGTTATTTGGATTTGTTATGGCTGATCAAACTCCATCTGGGATCGCCGGCGAGACTGCCAGTGCCAAAAGAGGAAAAAGGTGTCAGCTGAACATTTTACAACATGCTACAGAAGCACAGGCATGGCCCATCGTCCAAGCAGGGATGGCCATCGGGCATGTGCCCAGCCTCCATCGCCGCGAGGCACTCGCGCGATCGACGGGCCGCTACCATCATTGCCTCCACCGCTCTCACTTCCGCAGCAGCCTCCGCCATGCCAACTTATTAGCACTGTTTTGTATAACTTTTTAGCAAAGCACTTTATTTTCCAAATACACAAAATTCACATTTTTACCTGCACTGTACCTGTTTTCCATTTTGTTTTATTTTTTCTAAATACAATCCTAGCAATCAAGATGATAGTATTTCCAAACATTATAGAATGTTTCTAAAAACCTGCGACATAAAGTGCTTTGCTTGGCTAGCTCACTCAGTGAAGATCTTAACAGCATGAATTTTCACTTTTTTTTATCAGAAAACATCAATTATTTTTGTTCTACTAGCAACAGCAGGTAAAAACACCATTTTTCCATGCTTTCATTGTGGGTTCTTTTATCAGAAATCCTCATTGACAGAAAATATGTCCGATACGTGAAAAATATTACTTCTTCTAAACATGCTTGGAAGGTTCCAAAACCATTATCTCTAACTTATATTGTAAATTAGGCAAATTTTGCCAAGCATTACTTCTACAAAACCATGTCGCAGGATTCCAATAAAAAGTGTAAGCAGTTTACTCCTATTCTCTTTTTTGATTTCTCGGTTAGACTACAGTTACGCACCATAACACATTAAATTGTGTTTTTTGTAGATGGCATTCCTGATGACATTGAAGAATACTACAGAGACAAAGACTGGAATTTACCATTGTCATATCACTTAAGGCCTAAATCGGAATAAAAAGGGCTCCGAAAGATCATAAAAGGGTTCCAAGGGATCTACGCGATAATGATCAATGGGCTTTTGTTTTTCGTGAATTAGGGACGCCGTCAAATTTTTTGGTTCCGAAGAACTACGACGAAAATGTGGCGGCGAAGGAGTTGCTGAGAAAAAAAAGATACTAAGTGATTTTGCTGATTTGTGGTGTTATGCATTTTTTTATCGTAACGTCATTACGCCACATTCTATTTTTTTAATTGTTATTGAAACTTACTCTATTTTTATTTGTCAATGTGCTCTGCAAGTATCTTAGAATTTTTTTTATTTTACAAAGAATTGATATTTCGAAATGATTTAACAATAATATTAGCCTCCACCGAATGTCACCCACCCACTACCGATGTCGTAGCGGGCGACCGATGTCATCGTTGTTGGTGTTTTCAAGGTGATTTGGAAGTGATCAAGTATTTAGTCTCACTGCCAACGCGATATGAGCTTATGAGGTCACACACAAGAGTGTTTGAAGAAGTTGGAGGAAGGATTGTGTTGGCCTTACTCATATTGGATATGCTTGAAGAACCAATCCTACGACTTATTGGAGTTGTGTCGAACCGACTGAATGCTCCACAGGTATTGTGAATATTGTATTGAGTATGTTGGCAAGTTTTTGAGATGAGTCGTCGAGAATGTCTCGACCAAACTTATCTCAGGTCGTCGAAAGGGTTCATCGAATAGTCTCGACGAACTATATCAATTCGTTGAAATATCTCAACGAATTGGTTATCTTTGTCGAATCAGCTCGTCGAATGGTCTCGACGAATCTATTCACCGAATGATCTCGACGAATTCGTCGAATGATCTCAACTAATTTGTCGAATGGTCTTGACGAATTAGTTATACTCGATGAATTCTGTTTACTCCAATACTGGTGTCGGGTGTGCGGATAGCCTCTCTCTCTCTCGCCTCGGGTATAAATATGACATGATTTTATGCCCTAGAAGATCTATCTCTTTTGCGACTTCTGTAGAGACACGGAAGAGTTCAGCAAGTCGACGGAAGAGTTCCGATCGGTCTTTTTCCCGCACCCCGTCGCCGCCGCCGCCTTTTCTCTTGACCGACCTAGCAATCCTAGGGAAACGTAGAGGGCTCTTCTTCTCCAACCTAGTTCTTGTGTGACAAGAAGCTAGGGTTCTTCTTCACTCGTGTTGAAGTTCATAAAGGCACCGATCGATTTTTGTGCTTGGAACTCAAATTTTGCCTTCGGGATCAGATCTTGGAGTACCTCGATTGAGTATTGACTCAATCTCATTCAGGTATATCGCAAAGTGATGCTTTTCCTATTTCTTGATTCATGAAATAACAAGTTCCGTTAACTGCTTAGGGTTGTTCTTCTTTGTTTATTCCGCTGTGCATTTGATGCATTATAACATAGAAATCCCAACAGTGGTATCAGAGCGAGGTTGTGATCTCGTGCGTGTAAATCGATAAATTTAGAAGTGTTCTAAATGCCTAGATTTCTTCCTGGAGCATCAATTTTGATGTATTTTTGCAAGGTTTCGGAACCTCGCCAGGAACGCATGTGATTGCGTTGCAATTTCATTGTATCAGAAATTATTTCTCCTTTGCAGTAACCGTCCCTCAAAATAATTTGTGTAAATCAAATGTCTTAGATTTTGAATCTGAAATTGAGAGACGAGTTTGTCTACTGCATAAGTGGAGTTGTTATTCATAGATCCAATGCATATAAATCTAGAGATTTAGAAGTGTTCTAAATGTTCAGATTTAGCTTTTTTTATCAAAGTGTTGATGATTTTATTTTATGCACATCTGGATATATTTGGATTGTGAATGTTGTAACTTTAATTTTGTGAATGTGCACAATGATTAAGTGTTAATCACGATAAAATGTCATCGATTGTATCATAAAATCCCTCATCCAATATTAAGTATTCGGATGCCTTACGATGAATGACACTCTTCCTGTCTCGATCGATGAAGTGTGGGCTTGCCAAGGCATGGTGCATTAATCTCTCTTGGTATGAGTGCGAGCGGATAATTGTGATATCCCACTGTCGACATCGGGTCTATCTTAACTAGGTGAACTCAAAGGTTGACTTCCTAGAGGCATATGGTTGGTATGCTCAATATGATGGAGACGAATAAAGAGTTATTCACTAATCATACAAGAGTTGTATGATGTTGCAATTGACAAAAGTTGCCTACCTAAATATCCACATTGTGGGTGATCAGCCAAAGCTGACTTATGATGGCGATGAAATATGGATCTTGTCCACTAGAGAGTAGCTCGCATAAATTCTCTGAATTGATATCAAGGGTCATCAATTTGAATAAAATAGTTGGAGCCTTTTAATAAAAGTTCTTATTAAAATAAAAATGTATTTTAAAATATAGTACTAAAAATTTTACTTTGTGATGAGTCCTGATCATATACACATTTGTGGACTCATCCGGGCCGTTATTTAGTCATTTCTCCGCACTTTAGCCTTGTTTTAGTTTATATTTGATAATCTATGCTAGGTGCACATCTTGGCCCACTTTGGTGTGATTTTCGTGCTTTTTGTCTTTAGTAGTATTCTTGTGCTGTTAGGTGCCACTTTCAGTGGCTAGATCTGTGGTTATGCTGGAATAGGAGTCGTGCAAGTGTTCCCGGTGCAATTCTGCACAGGAACACTGCGCACGATCATCGGTTCTATTGCGCACGACCACTGGTCGTGCGCCACTGATCGTGTGCACTTAACCCTTTTTCACGAGTTCTGTTTGGTGCAGTGCGCACGACCACCAACACCAGTGCGCACGACCACCGGTCGTGCGCCACTGCTCGTGCGCACTTATCATTTATTTTCCGAGTTCTGTTTGCTGTAGTGCGCACGACCATCGACTCCAGTGCGCACGACCACCGGTCGTGCGCGACTGGTCGTGCGAACATTATCTTCTATAAACTCCGTTTCTTGCAGGTTCTACCCAGACAGGCGCACGATCACAGGATTCTAGTGTGCACGACCACTGGTCGTGCGCCAATGACCGTGCGCGCTGTTTAAATCAGCGCCTATATAATGACCTGATCGCGAATTAGGTCGGGATTACGCATTTGGACTTCGTTCCTTCCGCCGTTTTCGCCATTTTCAGAGGGTTTTCATCCCCTAGGCCTCCTCCATCATCCAAGGGCTTGCAAGAAGGGATCCTACACTCATTTTGATCGCTAAGGAAGAAGTTCTTCGCATTAGACGTGGCCGGATGGTAAATCGCTGGAGAAGACGGGTCCATTTGGAGGTGTGACAGCCCTCCTCTACCCCGGACGCAGTTGGGACCGAGCTAGGACGCGGATTGACAACCAGGTGCTTCCTACCGTGAATCTACAACGAGACTCCGGATTCGGTCGTATTTCTTGCCTTTTTCTTCTACTTGTGTGGTTATATTTGTTGTAATCTCTTTATTTAGATGATGAATGCTATGAACCATGTGTATTATTGCTTATTTCATGATTTTGGAATTATCTAGTTCATTTGTGTTATTGAGGTGCGCCCTATTCCATCTCCCACTCCACCACCGTGACCGGTGCCGCACTAGCAATTGCTTGTGGCGTGCTTATTGTTGACGAGGTGCTTGCGACCCTCATTCCGCTTGCCTTCTCGCCCATCCGCCCTTTCGACGCAGTGCGCTCAAGGCCTGCTTAGTCTCCATCTCGCCAATCGAAGCATTGCATAGCGGCATTGCATAGGAGTAGGCGTAGTATTTTATTTTATTATTCGCAAACCAAACCAACCATCCATTATAACACCGACCAAGGACTTCGATCTCAAGTCCTTCCTCGATATTAAATTCCCCCTTACTGTGTTCCTCAAGAGACCGACACTCGGGGATTTTCCCCATTTTTATTACTTGCGCGACCGGTGCACTTGCCGAAAATATCGCATCAAGTTTTTGGCGCCGTTGCCGGGGAACACAGTCGTGTGAGTTTTCTGTAGAGGGAGACAAGAGATAGTAGTTCTTCCATTGTGAATAGCCGCTTTATTATTTTTGTTTGCCTTTTAATCTTCTGTTGTTTGTGTTTATTTCCTCTCTCCTATTTTACAATTTTAAGCAAGTTTAATCCAAGGATTTTGATTAGTTTGTGTAGTTTCCCGTGCAGAGCATTTCTGTTTCTTTATATCTGCATTTATTAGTGAAAATGTCTTCATGGGATATTTCTCCTGGCACTTACGACATGATGGACTATTATATAGCCCAAATGAATGAGTTAAATGCTAGGCAGTGTAGGAACATTGTTTGCTTGCTGTGTCGAGGAGAGGGTCATGAATTGAAGGACTGTCCTAGTCTTGTCATGCCTGACCGCCGCTCCTCCACTCAGGACGACATTGTCCCTATCATTCATTCTTTACCCATGGAGGTTGTTGTACCTTCTACCCCAGAGCCTGTTTCGTGCATGGACTCCTCACTCCCTGTGTTTGGCTTCACGCCCAGCGATGATGATCACTCATCCGTTTGTCAACAGGGAGAGGAATGGGAGATCCTCGATGCACCTGAGCATGATGAGGAAAGTATTCTTTCCATCGGGGAGGCTTTAGCAGATCTTTTTATGGAGGAACCAAATCTTTGCGTTCCTCCAGTTTCTTTGCATACTTTTTCTACACACATTCTCTATGATCCTATCAAAGTAAAGGAGCGGGGTGATGCTTCGGACTCGGAGGATGCTCCAAAGTGGGTTGAGGAGGATACTCTTCTGATGAGGAGGTTTGCACTTCTTCATGGGACGAGGAGGTCCAAACCACCATTGAGGCCCTTGAGTTCTTGGGTTCCCCTCGCCATGATACTTACGATGATGATAGCGATCTATCCTTGGATCCTGCTGGGAGTGAGACCGGGACCACTCCCCCGATTTCTGATTATTTTTGTCCTTCTTCTCTTTTATTTCTTGACCCCCCTTCTTCACCTGAGCCTGTGCAGGTTGAATCTTTACAGGTACCCCAGGAGGACTTGGAGCATGTTGCTCAAGTCAATGATGAGTGTATCCTCATATGTGAGGAGGTTGACCCCCCCTCCGTAGAGGAAGCTCCACTCATTTCCTTCTCCTCCTGCTGCCTCCCTGGAGATGATACCTTGCTGGGCAAGGATAGTTTTGGTGAGTTGAGTGAGGATTCCTCCTCTTCTTATTTTTTATTCCCTCTACCTGTGACGAGCAGGTATTATTTATATTCGGGTAGAGGCGTGACTGTTCTGTTGCCGTATCGGTACACGCTACCGACACGCATATTAGAACAGTTACCTGTGCACTTCTCTTTTCATAGACCCATTAGCTAGGACCTTTATGTTTTCAAATAAGTCGTGCTGGGATGACAGTGACCCCAGTAGTTATCTTTCTTTTTCCTGAAATTTTATTTTGTCTAGTTTAGTTAGGTTTTGTTAAGGCTGTGAATACCTCGCTGCTGGTGCTGATTCTTGTTTGTGCGTAAACTGCACGGTGGATGGGCATTTTACTAAAATTTTGGCTGCTGGAAAATTCCTAATGCGCACGATCACTGGTCGTGCGCACTACTTATCGCGCACGACCACTGGTCGTGCGATCGGCCCAGATTTTTATAAAAAGCCCGTCTGCCCGAGCCTTTCGCGCACGATCTAGGGTTTTCGTTCTCCGACGTCCGTGCGCCGTTTCTGCCTGCTTGCCGCCGATCGTGCGCCTCCTTCCCTTCCGGTGAGCCCATTCCCTATTTCTCCTCCTTCCTTTGCCCTCCTACCACCATGAGCTCCAGAGATCGCCAAAAGGTCTACCAACGCTCCGGCCGCTCTTCCGCCTCTCCTGCTCAGATCCTCGCTAGGATGGCTACTTTTTCCAAGGATTCGCACACGCGGCGATTCAATTCTCTTAAGGAGAAGCCATTCCTATCACAGCGTCTCGTGAATTGGAACGAGTTGAACTCTATCGGCGACAATGGGGAGTTGGGGGAGGCCGTCCGACAACGCTATTATTTCGATCATTGGAGCGGGGTGTTCGAGTGCAATGACCTCGGCTACCGGGAGCTCACCTTGGAATTTCTTGCTACGTTTGAGTGGGAAGTGTTGCCCTCCGGTCAACGTCCGGGAAAGTGCTCTTTCCGAATTTTGGGCAAGGTTTTCACTCTCTCCTTATCCGAGTTGGCGGTGCACGCTGGATTTTACACCGAAGCCGAGGCCACGACGATCCCTTTTCTGGATTTGGATGTCTCCTTCCCTGATGGTGTTACCCCGCGTGCCGCGTGGTGTGCCCTCACGGGTCGTGATGAAGAATATGTGGCCAGAAAAAGCAAATCCACATGGATCGTCGCGCCTGCTCTCCGATACCTGCAACACGTCCTTAGCCACTCTCTTGTCGCCCGTGCCCTTAGTCAGAATGTAGTGGGGTGGCAAGATCTGATCTCCCTCTATAGTATGGAATTTCGGCAGCCCTTGCATCTCGGCTACATGTTGGCCTTCTTCTTCCATCACGAGGCTACCTACGGTCTCACAGGCGCCATTGGTGGTGCCTACTATATCACCCGCATTGCCAAAAGCTTGGGGGTCTGGAGTCATCTGCCTCCGATGGTGCAGGTGACTGCACCCTCATTCATCACGCGGGCCACCATGGTGAGTTTCCATCTATTACGAGTCGTGGGGAAGAAGAATAGCAAACGCTTTGTGGTCGTGATGCCTGGAGATGCGCCTAGGGAGAGGCAAGGCGACGAGGAGCACGGAGAGCCGGCTGAGCCGCCAAATACTCACCGCGAGGTAGCCCTTCTGCAGCCGCGAAGGCATTCATTTCAGCAGGAGCGGAGAGCCAAGGAGGAGGGCAGTTCGTCAAGAGCGCCGGAGGTGCCAAGTTTCGATCGGCGCCTCTCCGATTTGGAGGCAAACCAGTACTGGCTTACGGATTTCGTCTATCAGCAAGCACTGCGGGGAGGGCTAAACATCCCCCCACCTCCGGGTCGGGCCGCATCATCTTCCAGACGGTCGCCGTCCGTTGTGGTGTTAGATAGCGACAGCGACGACGAGTGATCTTCCTCCCTGCATGCGAGATATTCTAAGCCGTGCTTTCTGTTTAGTTTCTTTTGTTGAGTCGTTTGAACTCCTTCTCTTTTGATGTTTGTAATAATAACATTTCGGTTGTGGAATGCTCTTCTGGGCATAGTTTTATTTATTCAGCTTTTTCTGTTCCCTTATTTTGTGTGCGAGTGCTCAATATTTATTGCAGGAACAAGTTCACTCCCATGGGTGATAACTTAGAATTCTTGATATTTTTTTTGTGCTCTCACATGTTTAGTCCAGTTTTTACTATTTTTGTTGCTCTAGTGTATAACTTTCAGGTGGCCTTTGTTTCTCATGAGAGCGGATGCTGCGGACTATTCTTGATCATTTACGCCAATCGTCTGGTATGCTCATTTCTGAGCATGGGGTAACGCTTCCTCCCTTCTTTTAGCTTCAAATTTCTAGATATATCGTTTAGCTTAAGTCTGGGGGAGCGGTTGTTGTTACCCACTGTGCACGAGTTGCACCGCATACTAGAAGGTTGTATCTTTATTTATCCTAGTCATTATTTTTGTTTTTCATGCTTCACACACCACTTCACCCACTTGAGTGCGTGCTTATCTTTTTGTCGTTGTTCCGTTTAAACTACTTTGGTTGGAAAGTGAAATAGATTGTTAACGTAGGAATTATTATTTGGAGTGCGATGTTGACTCATGTAGTGTTCTGGTCACTTCCCATGCTATGGTAGAATTTGAGTAGAACTAGATTTTCTTTATGCATCTAATTTATGTTTAGTATTTCTGCGTAAATTTAGATTTAATATACTCAAGTGGTGAATTCGCATGAAATTGACGATAACCCGGTGTTGTGTGTGTGCGATTGCTAGTCGTGTGTTGCTCGAGTCGGGAGGAAGGTTTACCTTTCTCGTGGGCTAAGAACTTGCCCCAAGCGACTCTCGAAGCATGGGTGAGAGTCACTCGTTGAGTCAAGCATGATGTAGGCCACCCTTTGGCTAGTTTGAGCTTTGTTATTCCATGTCCATTTCATTCACCTTTGCAAGCCTATTTTGTGCCTACCAATCCTTTGTTCAGCTCCTCTTCATCCACCAAAGCCTGAAGCCTATCCCACGCCCGCAACCAAATTGTTTTTAACTGCGCTCATAATTCTAAACTTGTGTGGAGTGTGGAATCTTTGTGTTATGAAGAGAAAATAAAGTCCATCTGCTGATTTTGAACCAACCGGGGGTTCAATAAAAGAAGTAAAATATGTAAAAGAAAAAAAAAGAGTATTTTGAAAAAAAAAATCCTCCCGAGCTAAAAACAGAAAATCTGTTGGTATTTGTGAAGTAGGCCGTGTGCACACCTGGTTTTCATGATAAGTCTGGGGGTGTGTCACACGAGCATTGTTGTTGGTCTTGCGTGGTGCAGCGTTCCGTTAGCTCACTTGGGTTGCGTAGCCGCCGTGTTTAACCTTGAAATATCATACCGTAACCTAAGCCCCGATTTAATCCTAAAAGCCCTACTGATTTGACTTGCGAGTTTGCTAGCGTCGTGGAGAGAGTGTGACCGGGCAAGCGTATGGTTCACGACGTTGATGGATTTCAGCGGAGTTATTCCTAAGCCCCGATCTTTTGCAACACCCGTCTCAGTGTCTCGTCACTTTCATACCGGGCATGATCGTCAAATTCTTCGTAATTCACCAACTGAGTATAACTAAATCTTTAATTACGCTTTAATACTCTTGTAAATTATTTAGCATATCTAGAATCTCCTCCTACTAAATTCTCTACTTGCATGCGTATGTTACTTCGCACCGTACTCCTTTGTGTAATTCTCTATGTCAATTATCGTTTTCACGCTCCGCCGGATTCGTTTGCTCGGGACGCGCAAACAGTTAAGTCTGGGGTGTGATGAGTCCTGATCATATACACATTTGTGGACTCATCCGGGCCGTTATTTAGTCATTTCTCCGCACTTTAGCCTTGTTTTAGTTTATATTTGATAATCCATGCTAGGTGCACATCTTGGCCCACTTTGGTGTGATTTTCGTGCTTTTTGTCTTTAGTAGTATTCTTGTGCTGTTAGGTGCCACTTTCAGTGGCTAGATCTGTGGTTATGCTGGAATAGGAGTCGTGCAAGTGTTCTCGGTGCAATTCTGCACAGGAACACTGCGCACGATCACCGGTTCTATTGCGCACGACCACTGGTCGTGCGCCACTGATCGTGTGCACTTAACCCTTTTTCACGAGTTCTGTTTGGTGCAGTGCGCACGACCACCAACACCAATGCGCACGACCACCGGTCGTGCGCCACTGCTCGTGCGCACTTATCATTTATTTTCCGAGTTCTGTTTGCTGTAGTGCGCACGACCATCGACTCCAGTGTGCACGACCACCGGTCGTGCGCGACTGGTCGTGCGAACATTATCTTCTATAAACTCCGTTTCTTGCAGCTTCTACCCAGACAGGCGCACGATCACAGGATTCTAGTGCGCACGACCACTGGTCATGCGCCAATGACCGTGCGCGCTGTTTAAATCAGCGCCTATATAATGACCTGATCGCGAATTAGGTCGGGATTACGCATTTGGACTCCGTTCCTTCCGCCGTTTTCGCCATTTTCAGAGGGTTTTCATCCCCTAGGCCTCCTCCATCATCCAAGGGCTTGCAAGAAGGGATCCTACACTCATTTTGATCGCTAAGGAAGAAGTTCTTCGCATTAGACGTGGCCGGATGGTAAATCGCTGGAGAAGACGGGTCCATTGGGAGGTGTGACATCCCTCCTCTACCCCGGACGCAGTTGGGACCGAGCTAGGACGCGGATTGACAACCCGGTGCTTCCTACCGTGAATCTACAACGAGACTCCGGATTCGGTCGTATTTCTTGCCTTTTTCTTCTACTTGTGTGGTTATATTTGTTGTAATCTCTTTATTTAGATGATGAATGCTATGAACCATGTGTATTATTGCTTATTTCATGATTTTGGAATTATCTAGTTCATTTGTGTTATTGAGGTGCGCCCTATTCCATCTCCCACTCCACCACCGTGACCGGTGCCGCACTAGCAATTGCTTGTGGCGTGCTTATTGTTGACGAGGTGCTTGCGACCCTCATTCCGCTTGCCTTCTCGCCCATCCGCCCTTTCGACGCTGTTCGATTCAAAAGTGCGCTCACGAAGAAAATCGAGGGCTGCGGATTATCGGTTACTATTTGGTTAGAGAATTTAGACCGCTAGCAGCGGTCGAGGCCGGACTTCGCCCGCCGCGGCAAATGCCACTCTTGCGACGGGCTTTCCTTTGATTGAAAAGTAGCGGTTACAAGTGCAGGAAAGCAGAAGCCGGCCGGTCAAACAGTTCGCAAGACCTGAAACTCGAGACCGGAGCTCCGACAAGCGAGCTCTTCGATTCGAGTGTGTGTGTCTTGTGAACAGTGCCGCCCCCTATTTATAGGCTTGGGGGCCTGCCCGTATGGGCAGGGATAAAATAACCTCCTGCCCGGGTACAGGAGAAACGGGCAGGCGGTGACGGGATGCATAAAGAAGAAAAAAGAAAGAGGCCGCGCGACCTGACGGCCTGCCTTCCCTACCCGTCTGACTGGAGGCTGAGGATACCGGGACTAAGTCAATGATGCAGACCGAGCGGCCTGGAGATTGAGGCCGCGGTCTGCCTTCTGGTCATGACTTAGCCGTTTTTCACAAGGTAACCCGGATAGCCTTTGATCTGGAGCCCCGGCTTGTTCTTCGGGGCTGGAACCTCGAGTTTCTATGGGACAACCCGCGCGGCCTTCTAGCTGAGACTGCGGATGAACTTTTTGCCTTAGCTCTTGACGATCTTCTCCCTTTGGGGGCGATCCGGAAATGACACCAGGCCGCCCGGCCTGGCCCTTCTTGAACTGGGAACCGCTGATCTTAGAAACTAGCGGCCTGGCCCATAAGTTCGCACGGTCTGATAATAGTCCAACCCGGGAAGCGGTTTCCCGGGCAAACATAATCCCCGCATATTTTCAAATCTCAAGAGAATTTCGAAAATATTAGCTTTGACCGGGAGACCGCACCCGACCTGTCTTAAATTCTATAAGAGAGCCAGAGAATTCATTTTGCGGAGTTTTTCCTGAAATCACGGGGTATTACTCGCCAGTTGCGGTTAGAATTTTTAAGACCGGCAATTCTTCAGCAATGGACTTCTTAGACGCTGTGTTAGACCGCGTGGATCCCAGCGGAGATCAGAAGAGGGCGAAAGATAAGAGGCGCGAGCCGTCGGAGAAGTCGAATAAGGAGACAGACAAGCAAGGCCGGAAGGACCGGAAAAGGAGGAAGCGGGCTGAGAAGGCCGCAGCGGATAGCCCCAAGCCAGTCGTGGACTTATCAACCCCCAAAACTCCTACAGAGCCCGTGGCGAACAGTTCGGGGCCTCCCCCTGATGATTTGTCGATCCCTCCCAGAGACCTCAACCAACTGGTCCCTAGCATGCTGAGCAAAGAGGAGGCCGCCACTTCTGAAAAAGTTATCTCAGACAGCCCTTCGAAGAAGGTCGGCGAAACTGACTCGTTTGGCATGGAGATTACCCCTTCTGGGAACCCCCATCTGCTAGTTAGAAACTTGGAGGAAGGGGCGGTCAACTCCCCAAGGGCGGGCGATCTGAATACCCCTTTGTCCGTGGACGACTACCCCAGCCCTTCCAAAGAAGTTAGCCCAGCTCCGAGCAAGAAGGAGAGGAAAAGGAAGAAGACCGGGTCCGTGACCGAGCGGATAACGAAGAAGGTCAAGAGGTTAGCCGCTAAGGAAAGGGCGGCTCTTAAGAAACCGACCGAATCCCTCCTCCAGATCAATTCGCGACTAAAGGAGGAGCTAGGCCTTGCGACTCCTCCACCCAACAAGTCAAATGAATCACCGGCTACCCCTGATACGAAACCGGGCGAACTGCCCCCGGACTCGGCGAGCAGCTTATCTTTTAATGGGATCTTCAGGGGTATGGATGAGCTGGTGAAGCGAGATCAGCTTCTTGACAGCCCGATTGTTTCCAGACAAAAATCCCTCTGCCACTGATAATACAGTCCGGCCTGAAGAGACCGCTCGGACGGAGGCCGAAGAACGAGAAGCTGCCGCCCGGACTGCCTTGGAGGTCGAAGAGAGAACGAGGGAGCTGGAAGAGATGCTGAAAGCGCGGGAGGAAGTTCCCCCAGCGATGACCGGGGAAGAAATAATGATGGTGAAGAAGGAGGGGGCGGAACGAGCTTTGAACAAGCCGTCGCGGCCTGATCCTCTTGTGGCAGGTAAGGGCTCCACGGACTATAAAGCTATCCGCTTCTCCATTCCGCGGCCTTGCCATAATAAATTAGTGAATCCGGAACGGTCTAAGTGGCCTGTCCGTCCAGGCACTGCTCTTGTATTTATGTTCATTTGTATATACATATATGGCGTTGCATGCTCTTATTTTTCATAACCGAGCGGCTTCTTTCAGATAGCGTGGATCAGGTTACGAAGCCGGGCGACCTTGAGGCCAGCCTGCCTCCGTTAGTTCCACTGATTCCAACCAGTGCAACGACTTTGCCGGAAGGACCGCAGCTGTTTGACCATCTCGAGGAAGATCTGGTCAACCTGAGAGCCCGCTTGAAGGAGGTAGAAGACCGGGAGGCCGCCACTCGGACCGCTCTGGAGGCTGAGCAGATTGCGAGGAAGAAGGCTGAAGAGGCGCTGAAGGCGCAGTCGGAGATCAACAGGAAATCCGGCTCAGAAAAGGAGAAAATCCTGGAGACTCAGCTTGAGGCCGCGCGGGCAGCAGTGGTGGCTACGCGAGCTGCTCTAACCGCTCAACTGGAGAAGGAGAAGAGAGCCTCTGCTAAATTTGAGAGCGACTCGAAATATTACCAGGATAAATTCCTCCGGTTAACCAGAGAAGTCGCCGCTGGTCGGCGAAATATGAACGATGGGGTGGTAGCTGTTAGCCGCCCGACTATTGGGGCGGGCTCGAATCCTCCCCCAGTCCGGGCGGCTGATCCAATGATTGACGAGGCCGCCGCAACCCCCCGTATGATTGCCGCTACGCGGGTCGAAAGGGATGCCGGGCGGCTTCATAGCACAATCAACCACCTTCATTATCATACAAGCCAGATTTACTCTCTCCTGAACACAACCAGTGACCAGGTCGCGCGACTTCACAGAGAGGATGTCTCCCCAGAACGCCGTCAGCCGTGACCGGCCTTTGAGAACAATTTGTACTATAAGCGTGGCTTATTGGTTTGAACAATGTTTTTTGTTTTGTATTCTGGATAACTCGTGCGGTCTCTTATTTAACCGCTATACTTTGTGTTCTGTTTTAGATCTCATGCTTTATTCGAACCGACTTCAGGTCGCTCGATCTGTGATGTATGCTTGCTTCTGTTTTCCTGGATGCCTTTGTTTCTTTCATTTTTCTGGTGAATCTAACCACTTAGGTCATTGACCGCGCGGTTAGAATGTATAGTCGCGATATGATTTTACTATTCACAGATCATAGAAATCTATAAGTAGGGAATTCTTCGAAGTCATTCTCACGATTTCCAGATGGCGCGATCCAAGAACAAGTCGCAGCGACCTGTTAAAGTTAAAGCCGTCCGAGCTGATGCGGCCTTAGCATTCCATTCGGGGGACCATCCGGAATGCCGCCTTACTCAGAGTGAACTGGACGATTTCATCGCAAAACACATGGCAGGGAGTAATCTACTCGCGCGACTTCCTCTACGCGATGAGCGGATTAACTCTTCCAATCCGCACCAGATAGCTATCCCGGTCGACCACTTCGAATATGGCTTCAAGTTTCCACTGCCGCTTGAAGTCATAGCCATCTTCGACCATTACGGGGTCGTACCCGGTCAACTTCCACCGAACTCCATCGCCTCCATATATAGTTTCATCTCGTACCTGCGGTTTGAGCGGATCAGGTTCTCCCTCGACCTATTCAGAAAGTTCTTCTCGGTGCGGGCTGCCTCCGACTCGGGGACTTCAGCTTACAGGGGGCACCTCTACTTCTGCTGCCATGGGTTGAAGATCGTCAATTTGGCGAACAAAGTCTCCGACTGGTCGGAGCGGTTTGTAATGCTCGAAGGCAACTTCAGACTGTTGCAGACCAACCCGCAAGTCCGAGGGGAAGAAGTTTTCCAGATCCCTCAGGTCGGAAAGATTGAGGCGGACACCTTCGCGTTCCTTGAGAACGAGCGGTTGGATATCAACCACTACATCCCGCTGTTCTCGGAGCTGGAGGATATCCTCCCTGAGCATAGTAAGTTCTTTTTGACCGCCTGTATGTAACCGCGCGGACTTCGTTATTTACACTTTTGTTCTCTCTTTACAGCTGCCCACGCCGTCCCTGCGAACAAGCCGGTCACGCCAGTCGTCCCGGTTTTGACTCAAAGGGAGAAGAGGCTGAAGCGAAACAGATCGCTATCGTCTGAGGAAGAAGGCCCGGCTTCTCCTGATGACTACGAGCTCCTTCGCTCTTGTGGGAACCCGCCCGATCTGCAGGGCAATCCGACCGTCCTTTGGCATAGGGATGGAAGCCGGATCCGGGTATCCACCGCTCTTCCTCCATGGGGGAGCGACAAAATTGAACGCCATGCCCTAGCCGCTGGGGCCGCCTTGTATGGTCGAAAGACCCTAAGGAGGCTGATGAGAACCCCTGAAGAAGAGCTCCCCCGGCTAGCGGCTCAAGCCGGCGCCTGGGGGTTTTCGGCCAACCACTTCATGGCCCTGGCGTATAAGCGGCTAGTTTCTGTTCAGAAACACCTGGAGAAGAAGTACGAGGAGCAGGCTGCGGAGAATACGCGGCTTCGAGAGGAGAACGCGCGGCTTCAAGAAGTTGTGGCGGTGAGTTTCTCAAAAGACAGCGCGGTTCCCTTTGTTTAGCCCGAGCGGCCTAATTCATTTTTCCTCTTCTTGCAGAAGCAATATGAGGTGACCAACCCGGCCTTCCAAGATGAGGTGCTGCCTCATGTGGCCCAGGGGATCGACAAAGCCTTGGGGCTCATAGGTGACCGAGGCGGTCTGTGTGAAGGATTCGATGGAACCACCTTCTCCGACCTCTTCCCCGCCTTGAAAGTCCAACTTGACGAAATCAGCCGAAGGAAAAAAGGAAAATCCAAGGTAGGCGAGGAGGCCGAGGCCGACGCGGGCAGGGAGATCATGCTCCATCAAGGAGGCGATGGAAGTGGTGAAGCTGCTGAAGAAGCCGACGCGGATGGTGATGCCAGTGACGACGACGACGAGGACAGCTTGTCCTCTGGAACCACCGGTTCTGCAAGTAAGACCGGGCGGTCTAGTGACAGCAGTTCATCCGGCTCCTCCTCATTAAGCGAAGGTTATTCGCCGGAGGTTGACATCGATGGTGCGGACTCAAATTCTCCTGTCAAGAAGAAGAAGAAGGAATCGGCAGACTAGTGCCCTTGTCTTTTGTTTTAATTTTTGTAACCGCCGGTTTCTTTTTGTTGGCCGGGCGGTCAATATTTTGTAAACACATTTTGAAAAATGAAACAGAGATTTTACCTGTCTGATTGTCCTTCTATTATTACTTACTTGTGATACCTTGTCTCTTTTCTTTGCTCTTTATGATCCAACCGCGCGAACATCCTGGTCCGAACATAGGTGATGATGGATTATCCTCGACGATCCTTTGTCCGAACCGTGCGATTACTTGTTTAGATCTCAACACGCCTCATTTCTGATAGTATGGTCCATAACGCATAGACTTATGCGACTATAATATAGACCGGGCGGCTTCTTTTCATTTGAAGATACTTTATACTTGCTGCTATAAATAATGAACAACTTTCACGCGGTTCGAATTCAGTCCTGGCGAGCAATCCATTGTGTCTAGAGATAATTCTCGCTAAGAAATAGCTTAATGATGAGTCCTGATTATATACACCTTCATGGACTCATCCGGGCCATTATTTAGTCAATATCACGCACTTTAGCCTTATTATAGTTTATAATTGATAACCCATGCTAGGTGCACATTTTGGCCCACTTTGGTGTGTTTTCGTGTTTATTTCCTTTCATAGTACTCATATGTTGTTAAGTGCCACTTTCGGTGGCTAGATCTGTGTTTGTGCTGGAATAGGAGGCGTGCAAGTGTTTCCGGTGCAATTCTGCACAGGAACACTGCGCACGATCACTTGTTCTAGTGCGCACGACCACCGGTCGTGCGCCACTGATCGTGCGCACTTAACCCTTTTTACGAGTTCTGTCTGGTGCAGTGCGCACGACCATCAACTCCAGTGCGCACGACCACCGGTCGTGCGCCACTGTCCGTGCGCACTTAATAGTAATTTTATGAGTTCTGTCTCACCTATTGCGCACGACCACCGACGCTAGTGCGCACGATCAACGGTCGTGCGCCACTGGTCGTGCGAACATTTTATTTTATGATTTCATCTCGTGCAGGTTCTGTCCATGCAGTGCGCACGATCGCAGGATTCCAGTGCGCACGACCACTGGTCGTGCGCCAATGATCGTGCGCAGTGTTTAATCCAGCGCCTATTTATTGACCTGTTCGCGAATTAGGTCATGATCACGCAACTCTGCTCCGTTCAGTCCGCCGTTTTCGCCGTTTTCAGGGGATTTTCACCCCCTAGGCCTCCTCCATCATCCAAAGGCTTAAAGGAAGGGTTCCTACACTCACTTTGACCGCTAAGGAAGAGGTTCTCCGCAATAGACGTGGCCGAATTGTAAATCGCTGGAGAAGACGGGTCCATTGGGAGGTGTGACAGCCCTCTTCTACCCCGGACGCAGTTGGGACCGAGCTAGGACGCGGATTGACAACCCGGTGCTTCCTACCGTAAATCTACAACGAGACTCCAGATTCGGTCGTATCTCTTGCCTTTTTCCTCTATTTTTGTGGTTATGTGTGATGTATTCTCTTTATCTTGATGATGAACACTATGAATCATGCCTAATATTGCTTATTTCATGTTTATGAAATTATTTTGTTCATTTGTGTCATTGAGGTGCGCTTTATTTCATTTTCCATTCCACCGCCACGATCGGTGCCGCACTAGCAATTGCTAGTGGCGTGCTTGACGAAGAGGTGCTCGCGACCCTCACTCCGCTTGCCTTCTCGTCCATCCGCTCTTTCGACGCAGCGCGCTCAAGGCCTGCCTAGTCTCCATCTCACCAATCGAAGCATTGCATAGCAGCATTGCATAGGAGTAGTGGTAATATTTATTTTAAGTATTCACAAACCCCCAAAGCCCTTTCATTCGCATTCCGCCTTTCGCAGGACTTCAATCTCAAGTCCTTCCTCGATAATAAACTCCACCTTACTGTGTTCCTTGAGAGATTCGATACTCGGGGATTACTCCTCGTTTTATATTACTTGAACGATCGGTACACTGCCGTTTCGTGCCGCAGTCGAGCTACCGCCTATAGCGGTGTGTGAGATTTGCGCCATCAAGTTTTTGGCGCCGTTGCCGGGGAACACAGTCGTGTGAGTTTTCTGGAGAGGGAGAATCTGAGAGAGAAGCCCTTTTCATTTGTAAATTGCATCTTTTATTTTTATTTCTGTCTTTTTACTCCTTTTTCTTGATTTTATCAGGTTGCTTTAGTAATTTTTGTTAGGTGAAGTATTTTGCACATTTTGTTTGAAGCGTTTTATCTTCACATTATGTGGGCACAATTCAATTTCCGTTGCCGTTGGTGTGGAGCTACCTCCCACTCTAGTGATGAATGCCCTACGGAGAATAGTAGGCATAATTCTTCTCGCCCAGCATATGGAGCACCGACTTCGTCTGGTACCTCTTATGGTGCGCGTAAGTCTTATGGCTACTCTGCTGAGCCTTTACCGTCGTACTTCTTTTCGGCTCCAGCCCCCGCTGTGCCAAAGAAGCCCGCTAGGCAGTGCCAATTTTGTCGGAGCACAGATCATGCCCTGAAGGATTGTGCTGCTTTTCGTCGCCAATTGGATGAGGATGACGAGCCGGATATCCGGATCGTCCCAACTCCTAACTCTTGCGGCACACCTTCAACATCCGGTTTTGTGTCTTTGCCACCTTCACATCTTGAAGGGTATGGCGTTGACACAGTCACCAGATGTGTGGCTGATTTGGGCACCGACATTGCTGAATCTATTCTCCCAGTGCATCCACCACTTCTTGTGGAACCGATTCTTCCCGCTGTTGTGCATACTACGCTCGTCTCCGACGACATTGTCGATGAGGTGTCACAAGAGGAGGCGGTTGATCTTAGTGTTGTGCCTATTCCTATGGAGGAGGACAACCTTCTAGGTGAAGAGGAGTTTTCCTCAACACCGGTGGAGGAAGTCCAAATCCTAAGCCTGGCCACCGTTGATCCCACCGACTCTTGTAGCATTGATGACAATGCTAACATTATTTTACTTCCCCAACCTGATGGGAGTGAGACCGGGACCACTCCCCCGATTGATGTTTATTTATGTCCTTCGTCTTCTTTAGTTCTTGATCCCCCTTCTTCATTCGAGCCTGTGCAGGTTGAGTCCGTACAGGTGCCCCAGGAGGACTTGGAGCTTTGTGCTCAAGTCAATGATGAGTGTATCCTTTCATGTGAGGAGGTTGATCCTTCCTCCATAGAGGAAGCCTCACTCATTGCCTTCTCCTCCTGCGGACCTGCTGTGGACGATACCTTGCTGTGCAAGGATAGTTTTGGTGAGATGAGTGAGGACCAGGCCTCCTCCTCTTCTTACTTTCTTTTCCCTCTACTTGTGTTTAGCAGGTATTATTATTTAGGTAGAGGGGTGACTGTTCTGTCTCCGTATCGGTACCCGCTACCGATGCGCATATTAGAACAGTTACCTGTGCACTTTTCTTTCCATAAACCCATTAGCTAGAACTTTTGTATATTCGAATAAGTCGTGCTGGGATGACATTAACCCCAGTAGTTATCCTTATTTTTCCTGAAACTTTATTTTGTTTGATTTAGTTGAGTTTTTGTTAAGGCTATGAATGTCTCGCTGCGTGTGCTGACTCTTGTTTGTGCGTAAACTGCACGGTGATTGGCGTTTTCACTAAAAATTTTGGCCGCTGAAAAAATTCCTATTGCGCACGATCACTAGTCGTGCGCACTACTTATCGCGCACGATCACTGGTCGTGCGATCGGTCCAGATTTTTTTTTATAAAAACCCGTCCGCCCGAGCCTTTCACGCACGACCTAGGGTTCTTCTTCGCGATCGCCCGTGCGCCGTTCTTCCCCTTCGCCGCCGATCGTGCGCCTCCTTCCCTTCCTTCCGGTGAGTCCATTTCCTTCCTCTTCCTTTCTTTGCTCTCCTTTGCCCTCCTTCCGCCATGAGCTCTAGGGATCGCCAAAATGTCTACCAACGCTCCGGCCGCACTTCCGCCTCTCCCGCTCAGATCCTTGCTAGGATGGCTACCTTTTCCAAAGATTCGCACACAAGGCGATTCAATTCTCTCAAGGAGAAGCCGTTCCTATCGCAACGTCTAGTGGATTGGAACGAATTGAACTCTATCGGCGACAATGGGGAGTTGGGGGCGGCCGTCCTCCAACGTTATTCTTTCGATCATTGGAGTGGGGTGCTCGGGTGCGATGATCTCGGCTACCGGGAGCTCACCTTGGAATTTCTTTCTACATTTGAGTGGGAAGTTTTGCCCTCCGGTCAACGTCCGGGAAAGTGTTCTTTTCGGATTTTGGGCAAGGTTTTCACTCTCTCTTTATCCGAGTTGGCGGTGTGCGCTGGATTCTACACCGAAGCCGAGGCCGCGACAATCCCGTTTCTGGACTTGGACGTCTCCTTCCCTGATGGGGTTACTCCGCGTGCCGCGTGGTGTGCCCTCACGGGTCGTGATGAGGAATATGTGGCCAGAAAAAGCAAATCCACATGGATCGTCGCGCCTGCTCTCCGTTACCTGCAGCACGTCCTCAGCCATTCTCTTGTTGCCCGTGCGCTTAGTCAGAATGTAGTGGGGTGGCAAGATCTTATCGCCCTCTATAGTATGGAATTTCGGCAACCTTTGCATCTCGGCTACATGTTGGCTTTCTTCTTCCACCACGAGGCCACCTACGGTCTCACTGGTGCCATTGGCGGTGCTTACTACATCACCCGCATTGCCAAAAGCTTGGGGGTTTGGAGTCATCTGCCTCCGATGGTGCAGGTGACTGCACCCTCCTCTATCACGCGGGCCACCATGGTGAGTTTCCACTTGTTGCGGGTCGTGGGGAAGAAGAATAGCAAACGTTTTGTGGTTGTGATGCCTGGAGATACGCCTAGGGAGAGGCAGGGTGACGAGGAGCAGGGAGAGCCGGCTGAGCCGCCGAATACTCACCGTGAGGTAGTTCTTCCGCAGCCGCGGAGTCATTCATCTCAGCATGGGCGGAGAGCCAAGGAGGAAGGCAGTTCTTCAAGAGCACCGGAAGTGCCCAGTTTTGATCGACGCCTCTCCGATCTGGAGGCAAACCAGTACTGGCTCACGGACTTCGTTTATCAGCAAGCGCTGCGGGGCGGACTAAATATTCCTCCACCTCCGGGTCGTGCCGCTTCATTTTCCCGCCGGTCGCCACCTGTTGTGGTTATTGACAGCGATAGCGACGACGAGTGATCTTTTCCCCCGCATGCGAGCTATTCTTGGCTATGTTGTCTGTTTTTCCCTTGTTGTTTTTTTTTTTTTTTTTTTTTTTTAGGTCTTTTGTCAAGACATTTGAACTCTTGCTCTTGTTATGTTTGTAATAATAACATTTTGTTTATGGAATGCTCCTCTGGGCATAGTTTTATTTATTCAGCTTTTTCTGTTCCCTTATTTTGTGTGCGAGTGGTCAATATTAATTGCAGGAATAGGTTTACCCCATGGGTGATAACCCAGATTTCTTGATTTGTTGTGCTCTCACTTGTTTTAATCCAGTTTTTACTATTTTTGTTGTTCTAGTATCTAATTTTCAGGTGGCCTTGGTTCCTTGAGATGGCGGATGTTGCGGACTATTTTTGATTTTAAACGCCATTCTTCTGGTATGCTCACGTGCTGAGCATTGGGTAACTTCTTCCCTAGCTTTCAATTTTGATTTTCACTGTCATATCATTATGTTGTATGGTTTTGATTAAGTCTGGGGGAGAGCCGTTTCTTTGTCACCCACTGCACATGCTCATCTCATTTGCATACTAGAAGTATTTTAATTTCAGTTATTTAGTTTCGTTCATCTTCACACACCACTTCACCCACTTGAGTGCGTGCTTTCTTTTGTGTTGTTCCGTTTAAACTAGTTTGGTTGGAAGGTGAAATAGGCTATTAACACAGGAATTATTATTTGGAGCGCAGTGTCGACTCATGTAGTGTTCTAGTCGCTTCGCATGCTATAGTAGAATTTGCGTAGAATTAGATTTTTTTTATGCATTTAATTTATGTGTAGTATCTCTGCGTAAATTTAGATTTAATGTACTCAAGTGGTGAATTCGAATGAAATTGATGATAACCCGGTGTTGTGTGTGTGCGGTCGCTAAACGTGTGTTGCTCGAGTCGGGAGGAAGGTTTATCTTTCTCGTGGGCTAAGAACTTGCCCCAAGCGACTCTTGAAGCATGGGTGAGAGCTACTTGTTGAGTCAAGCATGATGTAGGCCACCATTTGGCTAGTTTGAGCTTTGCTATTCCATGCCCCTTTCATTCACCTTTGCAAGCCAAATTTGTGCCTACCATTTTTATGTTCAGCTCCTCCTCATCCACCAAAGCCTGAAGCCTATCCTACGCCCGCAACCAAAAAAATGTTTTAACTGTGCTCATAATTTCCAACTTGTGTGGTGTGTGGTATCATTGTGTTTTGAAGAGAAAATAATGTCTATCCGCTGATTTTGAACCAACTGGAGGTTGCTTGAAAGAAGAAAAATATATAAAAGAAAAAAAAGAAGAGTATCCTGAAAATAATCCTCCCAAGCTAAAGAGAAAAATCTGTTGGTATTTGTAAAGTAGGCTGTGCGCACACCTGGTTTTCATGATAAGTCTGGGGGTGTGTCACACGAGCATAGTTGTTTGGTTTTGTAAGGTGCAGTGTGCCGTTGGCTCATTTGGGTTGCGTAGCCGTCATGTTTATCTTTGCATATCATTCCGTAACCTAAGCCCCGTTTTAATCCTATAAGTCCTACTGATTTGACTTGCGAGTTTGCTAGCGCCGTGGAGAGAGTGTGACCGGGCAAGCGTATGGTTCACGATGTTGATGGATTTCAGCGGAGTTATTCCTAAGCCCCGATCTTTTGCAACACCCGCCTCAGCGTCTCGTCACTTTCATACCGGGCATGATCGTCAAATTCTTCATAATTCACCCACTGAGTACAATTAAATCTTTGATTACGCTTTAGTACTTACGTAAATTAGTTAGCATAGCTAGAATCTTCTTCTACTAGAATTCCTACTCGCATGCGTATGTTACTTCGCACTGTACTCCCCTGCGTAATTCGCTATTCTAATTTTCTTTTTCAACTTCCGCCGGATTCGTTTGCTCGGGACGCGCAAACAGTTAAGTCTGGGGGTGTGATGAGTCCTGATTATATACACCTTCATGGACTCATCCGGGCCATTATTTAGTCAATATCACGCACTTTAGCCTTATTATAGTTTATAATTGATAACCCATGCTAGGTGCACATTTTGGCCCACTTTGGTGTGTTTTCGTGTTTATTTCCTTTCATAGTACTCATATGTTGTTAAGTGCCACTTTCGGTGGCTAGATCTGTGTTTGTGCTGGAATAGGAGGCGTGCAAGTGTTTCCGGTGCAATTCTGCACAGGAACACTGCGCACGATCACTTGTTCTAGTGCGCACGACCACCGGTCGTGCGCCACTGATCGTGCGCACTTAACCCTTTTTACGAGTTCTGTCTGGTGCAGTGCGCACGACCATCAACTCCAGTGCGCACGACCACCGGTCGTGCGCCACTGTCCGTGCGCACTTAATAGTAATTTTATGAGTTCTGTCTCACCTATTGCGCACGACCACCGACGCTAGTGCGCACGATCAACGGTCGTGCGCCACTGGTCGTGCGAACATTTTATTTTATGATTTCATCTCGTGCAGGTTCTGTCCAGGCAGTGCGCACGATCGCAGGATTCCAGTGCGCACGACCACTGGTCGTGCGCCAATGATCGTGCGCAGTGTTTAATCCAGCGCCTATTTATTGACCTGTTCGCGAATTAGGTCATGATCACGCAACTCTGCTCCGTTCAGTCCGCCGTTTTCGCCGTTTTCAGGGGATTTTCACCCCCTAGGCCTCCTCCATCATCCAAAGGCTTAAAGGAAGGGTTCCTACACTCACTTTGACCGCTAAGGAAGAGGTTCTCCGCAATAGATGTGGCCGGATTGTAAATCGCTGGAGAAGACGGGTCCATTGGGAGGTGTGACAGCCCTCTTCTACCCCGGACGCAGTTGGGACCGAGCTAGGACGCGGATTGACAACCCGGTGCTTCCTACCGTAAATCTACAACGAGACTCCAGATTCGGTCGTATCTCTTGCCTTTTTCCTCTATTTTTGTGGTTATGTGTGATGTATTCTCTTTATCTTGATGATGAACACTATGAATCATGACTAATATTGCTTATTTCATGTTTATGAAATTATTTTGTTCATTTGTGTCATTGAGGTGCGCTTTATTTCATTTTCCATTCCACCGCCACGATCGGTGCCGCACTAGCAATTGCTAGTGGCGTGCTTGACGAAGAGGTGCTCGCGACCCTCACTCCGCTTGCCTTCTCGTCCATCCGCTCTTTCGACGCAGCGCGCTCAAGGCCTGCCTAGTCTCCATCTCACCAATCGAAGCATTGCATAGCAGCATTGTATAGGAGTAGTGGTAATATTTATTTTAAGTATTCACAAACCCCCAAAGCCCTTTCATTCGCATTCCGCCTTTCGCAGGACTTCAATCTCAAGTCCTTCCTCGATAATAAACTCCACCTTACTGTGTTCCTTGAGAGATTCGATACTCGGGGATTACTCCTCGTTTTATATTACTTGAACGATCGGTACACTGCCGTTTCGTGCCGCAGTCGAGCTACCGCCTATAGCGGTGTGTGAGATTTGCGCCATCACTTAACCTGATCGGTTAGAACACAATCCGAGCGACCATATATTCAGATCCAGAAATATCCAATTTCGACTATTCATTCAGGAATAGATAGTGCCCGGCCGGTTTAAAATTCAACCCGGATCATATAGCCAGATCCAGAAATACAACTTGATAGAATGGAGAGATAGATAGGTCCGATTCAGTCAAAATGTAACCCGAGCGATCATATAATTAGCTCCAGACATATTCAATCTTTATAAAGGATGGATGATCCCGCCCGGTTTGAATACAACCCGGACAATCAGATAGTCAGCTTTGGAGATATCCAACTTAGTTTAAAGACAGACAGATTCGCCCGGCTAGAACACAATCCGGATAATCATATGACTAAATCAAAAAACATCCAACTTATTAAAGGATGGATAGATAGATAAAACCGTCCGGCCAGAATGAGATCCGAGCAATTATATATATTAGTTCCAGAAATATCAATTTATAAAAGATGAATGGACCCGCCCGGCTTGAATGCCACCCGGGTAATAGATGATCGGTTCCGGAGATACCTAATTAAAAAATTGATAAGGTCGCCCGGTTGGATAACCACTCGGGTCATTATATAATTGCCAGGAAATATCCCAACTTATATCCAGTCAGACCGTTCGGTTTGGATGTTCAGACCGCACGGTCTTAATATCATAACCCTTTATTAGGGTAGACGAACACCTGCACCTGTTCTAACCAAATCTTCCTCGAATTGTTCTTATACAAGAAACCATAAGAGGCAAATGCCTCCCTGTAGAGAAAGAATAAAAAAGGTATGTACAGACCGCACGGTCTTAATATCATAACCCTTTATTAGGGTAGACGAACACCTGCACCTGTTTTAACCAAATCTTCCTCGAATTGTTCTTATACAAGAAACCATAAGAGGCAAATGCCTCCCTGCAGAGAAAGAATAAAAAAAAGGTATGTACAGACTCAAATGACCAAGTGGGCAGGTGGGCCTCGGCGGCGAACATTGCTTTCCTCAAGTGGTCATAAGAGCTGTAAACGACTCATCCGCTCTCTTGCCTAGGGTTACAAGCTGAGTTGATCAATTGGGCAGGTGGGCCTCGACGGCGAACATTGCTTTCCTCAGAGAGATCAACTCAGTTGTGGGCCCAACTAGGCACCGTTTCGAGAGTACCTAAGAGTATTCGATGGTCACAGACTATGATGATCAGTTGGGCAGGTGGGCCTCGGCGGCGAACATTGCTTTCCTCAGAAAGATCATCAAAGCTGTAACTATATCCCTTCGGGGCATGATAGAGCTGACAATCACCTAGACCTCCCTTGATGCAGGGGTGTGTCAGATATCGGCCGGGATCCAAAATTCTGAAGACCTCCGCAGCGGAATTGGCAAGCTACCACTACACGTGTGCGAAAACTCCCCGCATCACATGGTCTTGGTGGGTTTTACGCTACGACTACAATCCGAGGGGGTTCGAGCAGAATTCGGCGATATCTCAGAGGTTTGGGGAGTGAGATATGTATATTTACATTCACAATGTAGAGAACCATCAGACAAGAAGAGGTGTCAGTATAGGGCTTTTCATTTAATACCAAAAGAGATGTTAGAGAATAAAAGAGATAATTCAAGGATAGAATCGTTTAAGATCGTCACCGCTCCAAGTACGCGGGATGTCTTCCCCTTCACTGGTGTGGAGACGGTAGGCCCCGTTCTTTAATACTTCTTTGATGATAAAAGGTCCTGCCCAATTAGGATCCAGCTTTCCAACATTACCAGACCTGGCTGCAGCATCTACCTTCTTTAATACCAAATCACCGCTTGCGAACTGCTTTACTCTGACATTCTTGTCAAAATATTTTGCCATCCTCCTTTTAACTTCCTCCTGTCTGATAGTTGCCTCGTCTTGAAGCTCCTCGATCAGATCCAGATTATATCTCATAGCCTCATCATTTTCATCCATCCATGATTCTCCTCCCTCTTTTGCATACATAACCCTTGGAGTGACCACTTCAAATTCTACGGGAACAACAGCCTCTGAGCCATGGGATAGTTTGAACGGCGTCTCCCCTGTAGCTGAAGATGGCGTAGTACGAAGAGTCCAAAGGATGGAAGGAAGCTGGTCCGCCCAATTCCCTTTTTGATTTAAGACCTTTTTCATCAAGAGCTGCCGGATTTGCTTGTTCGCTGCTTCCACCTGACCATTGGTCCTGGGATGATGTACTGAGGAAAATCGCAGATCAATTCCCGCCTGATCGCAGAAGCTTTTCATCTCGGAATTGTTGAACTGTGGACCGTTATCGGTAACAATTGCTAACGGAATTCCATGCCGGCAGATTATTTCCCCCCAGATGAAGTTTTTGACAATTTGAGTTGTTGTTTTCGCTAGCGCTTTTGCCTCAATCCACTTACTGAAATAGTCGATCATTACAAGGATGAAACGGCGTTGACCGCTGGCCATCGGAAAGGGTCCCATAAGATCCATTCCCCATACTGCAAAGGGCCACAGCGCGGTTATCGACCTGAGCGACTGAGCAGGCAAATGTTGAAGAGGAGCGAACTTTTGGCACTGGACACATCGCCTGGCAAATGCTTCAGCATCTTTCCTCATGGTCGGCCAGAAATATCCCTGCCGCAAGATCCTTTTCTCCAAAGTCTTCGCTCCTGAATGACTACCACACTCTCCTGAATGAATTTCCTGAAGTATGATCGGAATTTCTTCTTCTGAGACACATCGCGCTGAGGGAGAGATCAGAGTTTTCCTATACAGGACTCCTGCCATCAAGTAGTAGTAGGCTGCCTTTCTTTTGAATCTATTTCTGTCCCTGATTAATGAATGAAACTCTCCTTCTGACAGAAACAATTCATAGGGGTCTTTCCAGGAAGGATGCTGATCGATCTGCATGAGCTCCTCTTCCTCTGTCTCATCTATTGCCGGACGAAAGAGTTCTGAGGTCACCCCTCCTGATGGAAGACCAAACTTTGACAATTCGTCTGCCTCTTCATTCTGTGTTCTCGGAATGTGTTCGATAATGAAGGATTTGAATCTCCCAATTTCTTTCTTAGCTAAAAATAGATACTTTCTCAATATCGGTTCTCTTGTTTCATAATTCCCTAGAACCTGCGAAGCCATCACAAGAGAATCAGTTTTCACATGAACGTGTTCTATCCCAAGCTCCCTCGCGAGTCTCAAGCCGGCCAAGAATGCTTCGTATTCGGCCTGGTTATTTGTAACTGAAAAGAAGAATTTGATAGCCTGCTCCAGCCTGATGCCATTTGGACTGATCAGAACCACTCCGGCTCCCACGGAGTTTCTGCCAGAAGCCCCATCCACATAAATGATCCAAGCCAAGGGAGATTGCACTACTTGTTCTGGATTAGACTCCATCGTGTCTACCAAGAAATCTGCCAATACTTGTGCCTTTATTGCCGTTCTGGGAATGTATAATATTTCGAACTCGCTTAGCTCGATTGCCCATTTGGCCAACCTTCCTGAATGATCCGGCTTTTCCAAGATGCTCTTTAGTGGATGGTCCGAGACCACCTGAATGGGATGAGCCTGAAAATAGGGGCGGAGCCTTCGTGACGACATGACCAAAGCCAAGGCTAATTTCTCCAAGATTGAATATCTAGTTTCCGCATCTTTGAGGATGTGGCTGACATAATATATAGGAAACTGCTTCTTTTTTTCTTCCCGCACCAGGACAGAGCTTATCGCATCTGGGCCCACTCCCAAGTATAAGAATAGTGTTTCCCCTTCGCGAGGGCTTTGAAGAAGAGGGGTTGAGGTTAACTGCTTTTTCAACTGTTCGAAAGCATTATCGCACTCTTCACTCCATTCGAACTTAGATCCTCCCCTAAGTGTTTTGAAAAATGGAGCGCTTTTATCCCCTGACTTGGAAATGAATCGGCTCAATCCTGCCAACCTCCCCCCAAGTTGCTGCACTTCCTTCGGATTGCGAGGAGGGGTCATGTCTAGGATGGCCTTTACTTTATCTGGGTTTGGCGCGAGGCCATTAGGAGTGAGAAGGTGTCCCAGAAATTTTCCTTTGTTGGCCCCAAACACACATTTCAAAGGATTTAGTTTTAATTTGAACCTCCGCAGAGTAGCGAACGTCTCTACGAGGTCTTTCAGATGGATTGAAAAAGTTTTACTTTTTAGAAGAAGATCGTCCACATATACTTCAAGATTTCTCCCTTTCTGCTTTTTGAATACTGTGTCCATCATCCTCTGATATGTCGCCCCCGCATTTTTGAGCCCGAAGGGCATGACAAGATAACAATAACATCCATCATTGGTAATGAAGGATGTATGCGGGATATCAGGTTTATGCATCTTAATCTGGTGATAACCAGAAAATGCATCTAGAAAGCTCATGAAATTATATCCTACCGCGGAATCTACTAAAACATCTATCCGAGGCAAGGGATAGCAATCTTTGGGGCACGCTTTATTGAGCTTTGTGAAGTCCACGCACATGCGCCACTTCCCACCAGATTTTGGAACCATTACAATGTTTGACATCCACGTTGGATATTGAATTTCAGAAATAAAACCCGCTTTTAGGAGCTTGGAAACCTCCTCTCTGATGGGCAATGCCAGCTTTGTTGCCACCTCCCTCTTCTTTTGTTGGATCGGCTTGAATTCAGGAGAGACGTTGAGGTGATGGCATGCTACGTCTGGATCTACCCCAGGCATGTCCTCCGCTGACCAGGCGAAGATGTCCAAGTTCTCCAACAGGCAGGAGGTTAGTTGAGCTTTTTCCTCTTCCGACAGCTCGGCGTTGATGATCAGCTTCTTCTCTTCCCCTTCAGCAATGGGGACTTCTTGGATCTCCTGGGCAGGTTCCAGGTAAACTCCTTTCCGCTCTGTGCTTTCTTTGATTTCCTCAGGGAGCTTGGACACCTCGTAGATGTCATTCTGAGCCTTGTGAAGTGGTGTCTCGGTGATCACATTAACTGTCTTTACATAGCATTCGCGAGCAACCCTTGGATCACTCCGGATCCGATATTGATGCCCCTCAGCGGCGAACTTCAAGGCCAAATGGAAAGTAGATACTACTGCTCTGTAAGCGTTCAGAACTGGCCTTCCGAAAATTGCACAGTAGCTGCTTGGGGCTTCCACCACCACGAAGTTTATCAGCTTTGTTATACCCCCCAGCGATACCAAAAGCTTTACGCACCCCTCCACTTCCTTCTTCTCTCCCGAGAAGCCATAGAGGGGCCCTTCCGTGGAGAGTAAAGACTTTCTAGTTTTAAGGGCTTCGAATGTTTCACGGAAAATGAGATTAACTGAGCTGCCGGTATCAATCAGAATTTTGTGCACGGTGTAGTTTTCAATAACCGCCTTTATCACCACTGCATCATCAAAAGGATTTGCATTTGGGGAAAGATCTTCTTGGCCGAAGCTAACGACCGCCCTTTCTGGAGTAGAAATGGAGGCGACTGCCACTTCTTGCTTCGTAACTCTCCCGATGCTAGATTTCCGAGAAGATTCTACTCCTGCCCCACCATGAATGCAATAGACGTTGCCAAGAGGGCCAACGTCATTCACCTCTATACACTCGGTTGTGGGATGTATATCCCCATAACAACCTGCCTCTTCCACATCAGCACACTCCCAGGTCACTTCGACCACTTCCTTCTTCTTCTCGGTTCGCGGCTCAACCAGGGTTTCTTGCCGAATCAACCCTCGGAGCTTCCCTTCTTTCAGGAGTTTCTCTATCAACCACCGGAGGGCCCGGCAATCCTCAGTCTGATGCCCTTCCTCTTTATGATATTCACAATAAAAGTTAGGGTTCCGGTTGCGAACTTCTGATTTCAAGGGAGGAGGCCTCTTGAAGTCAGGCCTCTTTTGGAGAATCTGCACGACCTCGTTCATGGTGACGTTGAGAGGGGTGAACGACTCCTGAGATTCATCATATCGGATGGATGGGATAGTTGGGGATGGTTGTGCGATGTATTGCGGCAGATACACAGGCATTACTTGCGGAGCTCCCATGGGTTGAGTGGGTGCGATGGCCAACGGCGGTTTCTGATCTTGAAACTGTTGATGGCCGAGGAATGGTTGTTTAGGCTTAAGATTCCTCCCCCTCTGAGCCCGGGGTTCGAAATCAGGCCGAGATGGATGATTGTAACGTTGCTGATGAGTTGATGCGGGATTAAACTGATTTTTATTGCTGAGCAATTTGGCAACATAACCAGGATTAGTCTTTTCCCCCCTGATAAATTTGTTAGCCAGACTAATCATCTCCTAGTATGTTTTTGGCTCCCTGATTTGAGCTTCAAATTTCAGCGGCCCCTCCCTAAGGCCATGCATCAGAGCGACCCTATATAACTCTGGATCGACGTTTTGCACCTCCATTATCTCCCTTTGGAAACGGTCAACGAAGCGGGCCCACGTTTCGTTTTCCTGCTGCCGTATCTCAAATAGGGCTGCCGGACCGTTCTTCCTCTTTTTCGAGGTAGAGAATCGAAGCAGAAATTCTCTACGCAGTTCTGCAAAACATCTAATGGATCGAGGATGCAATCCATAGAACCATTCTCTGGCTTGCCCATCGAAGGACGTCACCAGGAGCTTACACTTAGTTGCATCAGTGATGGTCCTCATAGCAACAGCCGATTCAAACGCTTGAAGATGAATTGCCGGATCGGACTCCCCACCATATGTTGATAAGCGTGGTTCTCGAAAGTTATTCGGAGCCGGCTCTCCCCGGATCTCATCCGTGAAAGGAGAACTCTCCTCGGCATCCTCGTATAGAGAAAAAGCAGGGTGGTAGGGGATCTCTGCTGCGGTCACTTGCGGACAGGCCGCCTGATAGGAGCGGGCAGGTGCTCCGGCCGGGTAGGACTGGTAGGCGGCGACCTCAGGCGGATAGGAAAAGCGAGCGGCCTGAGAAGCCGCCCCCTGGAAGTCAAGGACTCGAGCCGGCATACAGCGCGCGGCCTCTTGGTAGAAATTCTGCCGATCCGCAGAACCTTCTGGTGGCGGTTGGGAGTGAGCGACCTGCGCAAATGGGTATGGAGGTGGAGGAGGTAGAACAGGGGTCATGGCCGGGTTAACCGCGGCCTGTTGGGGGGCTAACCGCTTGGTTAGCAGAGCTAGAGCTTGACTAATCGCGTCCAGACGCTGATCAGTTGCTTTCTGAGCCTGGTCGGCTTCTCTCTTAGTTTGCTCCAGAGCCTCCCACAGGGAGTCATCGCTATGATCGGACCGGTCTCTTGGAGGGAACTGGCGGTCTGACATTCTGAACCAAAGATTTCGCTGATAGTCCGCGATCTGAAGGTCGCGTGTTTCTGTTCGATTCAAAAGTGCGCTCACGAAGAAAATCGAGGGCTGCGGATTATCGGTTACTATTTGGTTAGAGAATTTAGACCGCTAGCAGCGGTCGAGGCCGGACTTCGCCCGCCGCGGCAAATGCCACTCTTGCGACGGGCTTTCCTTTGATTGAAAAGTAGCGGTTACAAGTGCAGGAAAGCAGAAGCCGGCCGGTCAAACAGTTCGCAAGACCTGAAACTCGAGACCGGAGCTCCGACAAGCGAGCTCTTCGATTCGAGTGTGCGTGTCTTGTGAACAGTGTCGCCCCCTATTTATAGGCTTGGGGGCCTGCCCGAATGGGCAGGGATAAAATAACCTCCTGCCCGGGTACAGGAGAAACGGGCAGGCGGTGACGGGATTCATAAAGAAGAAAAAAGAAAGAGGCCGCGCGACCTGACGGCCTGCCTTCCCTACCCGTCTGACTGGAGGCTGAGGATACCGGGACTAAGTCAATGATGCAGACCGAGCGGCCTGGAGATTGAGGCCGCGGTCTGCCTTCTGGTCATGACTTAGCCGTTTTTCACAAGGTAACCCGGATAGCCTTTGATCTGGAGCCCCGGCTCTTTCTTCGGGGCTGGAACCTCGAGTTTCTATGGGACAACCCGCGCGGCCTTCTAGCTGAGACTGCGGATGAACTTTTTGCCTTAGCTCTTGACGATCTTCTCCCTTTGGGGGCGATCCGGAAATGACACCAGGCCGCTCGGCCTGGCCCTTCTTGAACTGGGAACCGCTGATCTTAGAAACTAGCGGCCTGGCCCATAAGTTCGCACGGTCTGATAATAGTCCAACCCGGGAAGCGGTTTCCCGGGCAAACAGACGCAGTGCGCTCAAGGCCTGCTTAGTCTCCATCTCGCCAATCGAAGCATTGCATAGCGGCATTGCATAGGAGTAGGCGTAGTATTTTATTTTATTATTCGCAAACCAAACCAACCATCCATTATAACACCGACCAAGGACTTCGATCTCAAGTCCTTCCTCGATATTAAATTCCACCTTACTGTGTTCCTCAAGAGACCGACACTCGGGGATTTTCCCCATTTTTATTACTTGCGCGACCGGTGCACTTGCCGAAAATATCGCATCACTTTGCAAAATTCCTTGTAAAATATCCATGACAAGTGGTTCTCACTCCACCTTGTCCCTGAGAGAGATCCTTGAGAAGGACAAGCTAAATGGGACAAATTTCCTAGACTCGTTCAGGAACCTGAGAATTGTTCTCAGGCAAGAGCGTAAGCTCTATGTCCTGGAAGAAGATCCCCCTCAGGAGCTAGCCGCTACTGCACCTCATGCAGATAAAGATACTTACAAGAAGTATGGAGATGACTCCTTGGATGTTGAATGCCTTATGCTCACGACCATGAACTCTGAGCTTCAAAAGCAACACAAGAACATGAGTTGTTACGAGATGGTCGTGCACCGGAATAAAATGTTTCAAGGGCATGCTCCCAAGAAAAGTTTGACATATCCAGGGCGTTAATTCAGTGCAAGATGGGAGCTCGAGACCCGTTAGGGACTCACATACTCAAGATGATTGGGTATATAGAGAACCTTGAAAGACTAGGGTTTCCCCTGAGCCAAGAGTTGGCCACTAATTTGATCCTGCAATCGTTGCCGGACAGTTACGAGTTGTTTGTCTTGAATTACAATATGAATGAAATTGACAAGACACTGCCCGAGCTCCTAAGCATGTTAAGAACTGTTGAGATCAATATGAAGAAGGTCAAGCCTGCTAGCCCAATATTGATGGTGCATAATGGCAGGGGCAAGACCACGGGATTCAAGAAGACTAAGGTGGGACCTAAGTCATATCTTGATCCTATGTCTTCAACACTGAAGAACAAAGGCTTGGCGAAGGAAGGGAAGGGCCACCATTGTGGTAAGGCTTGGCATTGGAGGAGGAACTGTCCCCTCTATCTTGAAGATCTGCAAAAGAAGAAAGGAAGTGTGACTTCCACTTCAGGTATTTTTGTTTTAGAAATAAACCTTTCTGCTCCTTCATCTTTGGTATTGGATACCGGATGCGGTTCTGACATTTGTACAAATGTGCATGAACTGGGAAGGAGAAGAATGCTGGGTAAAGGAGAGGTAGACCTGCGCGTTGGAAATGGAGCAAGAGTTGCTGTCATTGTCGTAGGAGTATATCATCTTTCTTTGCCTACAAGGCTTGTAATAGAATTAGATAATTGTTATTTTGTTCCAGCCATAACTCGAAACATTATATCCGTGTAGTTTGAACTTAGATCAGCCAATCTATAATATAGAAAATACTAAAAGACTAAAAACTAATGACTCGAATCCTTCGTATCTTTGACAATGTCGTTTAGGCCACATAAATGAGAAATGCATATCCAAGCTCCATAAAGATGGAATGTTGGACTCATTTGATTATGAATCATTTGAGAGTTGCGAGTCATATTTATTAGGCAAAATAACTAAAGCTCCTTTCACTGGTCATACTGAGAGGGCTTATGATCTTTTGAGTGCCATACATAGTGATGTGTGCAGACCCATGAGTTCTATGGCTAGAGGTGGGTTCCACTACTTCGTTACATTCACTGATGATTTCAGTAGAAACTTGTAGCTCCAGACATTGTTCGTCTCTTTAAATCGCATGATCTAAACGCACGGTCTTGCATTTCATAAATTTAACGCCTCTACTTAAGTCGCAGGTCTTCACCCTAAAGGGGATCGATCGATCATCTTCTCCGCCCGTTCGAGCTCTGCTTCGCCATTTTCTGCAGTTCCATCACCGTCCACCATTTGGAGGTGCTCCGGACACATTCTTGGCTCAAATCTTGAGCCGGAGTATCCTCTCGGCCTCCTCCATCGTTCGAAAGCATTCAAGCTAAATTTTGAGAGATTCCTTGCGTATACCCTTGGAGTTCTCCAGCGAGATCATGGTCAAAGGCGATTCACGAAGAAGACAGGTTCATTGGGAGGAAGTGACAGCCCTCTTCTGCCCCGGACGTAAGTCATGGATTGAGCTCGGACAAGGATTGACAACCCTTGATTCCGACTGTGAATCCCAGCAAGACTTCGTGCTTTGGTTGTAATTTTACCTCCTCCTTGTTGTTTTAGCTATTTTTTTGTGATTTGAGTAGTTTGTATACTTTCATATGAATGATGTCCATGAACCCTAATTATTATTAGTGTATTTTTCCATTTCGATGTGGTTGTTTTGGGGGTTCATGTGAGTTGAGGAGTGGCCCCATTCCATCCCGCCATCACGTTTATGTGTCGAACTAGCAATTGCTAGTGGCGTGTTTGGTGACAAGGTGATTGCGACCCTCATTTCTCTAGTGCGACCCACTTCATCTACAAGCCTTCTCGTCCACCCGTGCAACAAAGCGGTGCTAACGACCCGTATAATTCATTCACCTTGCAAAGCAGTGCATAACGGCTGCATAGTTTCCATCCGCCCGACGAAGCAGTGCATAGCGGCCTGCATAGTAGTTTATTTTCTTCATTTTGTTTTTCCGCAAACCAAACCAATCCAAGCCAATCGCATCCCTTCCGACCTGAAAGACTTCAATCTCATGTCTTTCCTCGATAGTTAACTCCACCTTACTGTGTTCCTTTGAGATTTGATACTTGGGAATTACTCGCCCATTTTATATTAGTTGAAGGATCGATACAATGTCGTTTCATGCCGCAGTCTTGCTACCGCCTATAGCGGTGTGCTATATTTGCGCATCAGAACACCACAACATAATTGTGTGTCTGAGAGGAGAAATCGTACTTTGTTAGACATGGTACGATCAATGACGAGTCATGCAGATTTGCTCATTTCCTTTTGGGGATTTGCTCTAGAGACTGCTGCTTTCACTTTAAATCGTGCTCCAACGAAAATGGTTCAAAAGACACCATATGAGATATGGACTGGGAAGCGTCCTAGTATGTCTTTCATTAAGATTTGGGGTTATGAGGCATACGTGCGACGTCAAATGCCTGACAAGCTGGAACCCAAATCAGATAAGTGTTATCTAGTGGGGTATCCTAGTGAGACCAAATGGTACTATTTCTACTTGACGTCTGAGGGCAAAGTGTTTGTCGCAAGGACATGCGTCTTTTTGGAGAACGAGTTCTTATCCAGAAAGACTGAGAAGGTAAAACTTGAAGAAGTTCAAGAACCACAATCTGAAAACAAACCTGAATTGGAACCTGAGCAAGGAATACAAGTAGTTGTAGCTAAAGAGCCTGCTCAAAAAACACAAGTTCTACGTAGATCTGGTATACCAAGATTTGAGCCTGGGAGATATAGATTTCTCGTGTCTCAAATAGGTAATGTGTTGCTTATGGATCATGATGATGAGCATGCAACCTACCAAGAGGCTATGAATTGACCTAACTCTGAGAAGTGGCTTGAGGCCGTGAAATCTGAAATAGACTCCATTTACAAACCAAGTTTTTACCTTGGTGGATCCACCTGAAGGGGTACGACCCATAGGGTGCAAGTGGGTCTTTAAGAAGAAAACTAACATAGATGGGAATGTACAAACATTCAAAGGGTAATTAGTGGCTAAATGTTTTAAGCAAATTCATGGTGTTGACTATGATGAAACCTTTTCCCCTGTTGTTATGGTTAATTCCATCAGAATTCTGCTTGCTATTGTTGCATATTATGACTGCGAGATCTGGCAAATGGATGTCAAAATGGATTTCCTAAATGAAAACCTCCTTGAGGAAGTGTATATTACACAACCCGAGGGTATTATAACTCCAAGTGAAGACACTAAAATATTCAAGTTGCAGAGATCCATTTATGGATTAAAATAGGCTTCTCGAAGTTGGAATCTGCGTTTTGATGAGAAAGTCAAAGAGTTTGGTTTCATTAAGAACGAGGACGAGCCTTGTGTTTACAAGAGGATTAGTGGGAGCATTGTTGTCTTACTGATATTGTTTGTAGATGACATACTCTTGATCGGGAATAACATTCTGACCCTACAAGTTATTAACAACAACCTAGGGAACTACTTTTCTATGAAATACTTGGGTGAAGCGACTTATATACTTGGTCTTAAGATCTATAGAGATAGGTCAAAGAAGTTGTTGGGTTTGACCCAAAGTACATACATTGAGAAGGTGTTGATATGGTTCAACATGCTTGAGTCCAAGAAGGGACTCTTACCCATATCTCATGGTGTGAGTCTCTCTAAGGACCAGTGTCCTAAATCTTTGGAAGATAAGGACTGCATGAAGTTGATTCCATATGCTTCTGCAGTTGGATCAATCATGTATGCAATGTTATGTACTCGACCCGATGTCTCTTATGCTTTGAGCATGACTAGCAGATACTAGTCTGAACCCGGTGATAGTCACTGGATTGCAGTCAAGAATATCTTAAAGTACCTGAAAAGGACAAATGATGTATCCTTGCTGTTTGGTGGAGAGGATGAGCTCATTGTAAAAGGTTACACAAATGCTAGCTTCCAGACTGATAGGGACGACTCAAAGTCTCAATCAGGTTTTGTCTTTTGCCTGAATGGAAGAGCTGTGAGGTGGAAGAGTTCCAAGCAAGAGACAGTTGCTGATTCTATGACTCAGACCGAGTATATTACTGTAGCAAATGCAGCAAATGAGGCTGTGCGGATTAGGAAATTCATCAACGAGCATGATGTAGTTCCTAGTATTGTTGATCCCGTAGTTCTCTACTGTGACAATAATAGTGCTATTGCACAAGCTAAGGAACCTAAATCTCATCAGTGCTCCAAGCACATACTACGCAGGGAAGGATGACCCTCTCCAGCATCTCCAGTGGTTCGAAGACATGGCCTAGATCAGGCAGATGCCGGAAGCCTCCAAGTGCAAGCTCTTCGCCTCCACTTTCTTGGGAGAGGCAAAAGACTGGTTCCACCAGCTCCCGTCAGGTGTCATCTACACCTTCAAGGACCTGCATTGAAGCTTCTTGCTGAGATTCTCCACCTCGAAGAAGAGGTGGAAGGGAACGGAGGCCCTGTTCTTGATTCGACAGAGGCAAGGGGAGGCGCTGGGAAGCTACGCGGATCGGTTTCAGGAACAAGTCCTCCGCCTCCAGACTGGCAGAGGAAGCAGGAGGGACCAGGAGAAAGAAAAGGAACAAGGAGACAAAGAAGATGGAGGAAGTAATGAAGGAGATGGTCAAGGTGCATGTGACCAAGTAGGCCCAAAGGGAGACTCATCAGGTCAACTGATTGGTAAAATCCCCGACTAGAGACCATTCTCTAGGCTCAGTCATGCGGGCAGATGGGAGACTCATCTGGTCGACTGATTGGTAAAATCCCCGACTAGAGACCATTCTCCAGGCTCAGTCATGCCGGCAGATGGGAGATTCATCGGGTCGGCTGATTGGTAAAATCCCCGACTAGAGACCATTCTCCGGGCTCAGTCATGCCGGCATATGGGTGACTCATAGGGTCGACTCGATACTTGGCTAAGTGGCTTGGAAAGATGGTGAGCTCCTCCGCCTCCCGGTAAGCTAGGCACCTAGGACGTGGATGGGTATTCCATCTCCAGTTGGTTTGAAGAGTGTTGAGTTCCTCTACCTCCAGGTAAGCTAGGCCCCTAGGACGCGGACGGGTACTCTGCCCCAACTGGTTTGGGAAGGTGCTGGGTTCCCCTGCCTCTAGGCAAGCTAAGCCCCTAGGACGTGGACGGGTACTCCGCCCCCAATTGGTTCTAAAAGGTGTTGAATCCCTCTGCCTCCAGGAAAGCCAATCACCTAGGGCGTGGATGGGATCTCTGCATCAGTTGCCCTGATAAGATGGTGGAGTTCCTCCTTCCCTCGGTGAGGATAAGCACCTGGGACGTGGACCGGTTCTCCGCCCCCAGATAGTTCGGGAAATTGTTAGTTCCCTCCACCTCCAGGTGAGCTCGGCTCCCTGGTAGGTGTGGAGTTCCCTCCCCCTCCAGGTGAGCTCGGCTCCCTAGTAGGTGTGGAGTTCACTCCTCCTCTAGGTGAGCTCGGCTCCCTGGTAGGTGTGGAGTTCACTCCCGCTCCAGGTGAGCTTGGCTCCCTGGTAGGTGTGGAGTTCCCTCCCCCTCCAGGTGAGCTCGGCTCTCTGGTAGGTGTGGAGTTCCCTCCCCCTCCAGGTGAGCTCGCCTCCCTGGTAGGTGTGGAGTTCACTCCCCCTCCAGGTGAGCTCGGCTCCCTGGTAGGCATGGAGTTCCCTCCCCCTCCAGGTGAGCTCGGCTCCCTGGTAGGTGTGGAGTTCCCTCCCCCTCCAGGTGAGCTCGGCTCCCTGGTAGGTGTGGATTTCACTCCCCCTCCAGGTGAGCTCGGCTCCCTGGTAGGTGTGGAGTTCACTCTCCCTCGAGGTGAAATCGGCTCCCTGGTAGGTGTGGAGTTCCCTCCCCCTCCAGGTGAGCTCGGCTCCCTGGTAGGTGTGGAGTTCCCTCCCCCTCCAAGTGAGCTCGGCTCCCTGGTAGGTGTGGAGTTCACTCCCCCTCCAGGTGAGCTCAGCTCCCTGGTAGGTGTGGAGTTCACTCCCCCTCCAGGTGAGCTCGGCTCCCTGGTAGGTGTGGAGTTCACTCTCCCTCTAGTGAGCTCGGCTCACTGGTAGGTGTGGAGTTCCCTCCCCCCTTCAGGTGAGCTCGGCTCCCTGGTAGTTGTGGAGTTGACTCCCCCTCCAGGTGAGCTCGGCTCCCTGGTAGGTGTGGAGTTCACTCCCCCTCCAGGTTAGCTCGGCTCCCTGGTAGGTGTGGAGTTCCCTCCCCCTCCGGGTGAGCTCGGCTCCCTGGTAGGTGTGGAGTTCTCATTCTCCACCTCAGGTCAAGATCAATTCGACCTAAGGTGTTGAGCTTTATCCACGTCCAGTTGAGCTCGGCTCATAGGAGGGTGGTTAAGTAGAGAAAGGTTCGCGTTCCGCCTCAAGTTAGGTTCAATTAAACTCGGTAGGAGCATCCCATTGGCAGGGCCCTTCGTGGATTCCTCTAGGGTCCCACCTACTCGTCAAATAGGTGGGTTGGACTTTCTTTCTGAGCTTAAGGCAAGCTCGAAAAGAGCGGGGATTGTGTACAACCCTCATATTTTTCGAGTCGGTGTGACCTGACGCAGATAAGGTCGTGGTAGAGAGGGTGACCATTGCGCAGCGGACCGAACCAATGAAGGTCGTCAAGACCAAAAAGAGAAGGCACGGGGGGGGGGGGGGTGGCAGATCTCCTTGGGCGAGTGAACCTTGGGTCCACTCGCCCAAGGCCCCGGGCGAGTGGACCCTTGGTCCACTCGCCCGAGTGGTGGGGGGGGGGGGGGGGGGGCGAGTGGACCTTGCGTCCACTCGCCCAAGGTGGGGGGCGAGTTGACCTAGGGTCCACTCGCCCCAAGACCGTGGGCGAGTGGACCATAGGTCCACTCGCCCGGGCAGCTGGTTGAGTGGACCGCAAGATCCACTCGCCCAGTCAGGGTGGTGGACCTCGGCCCACTCACCCGACCCCCGACAAGGGGGGGGGAGTGGACATCTCGAGCTCCACTCGCCCCCCTCATTCTTCGGTCGTTCAAGCTGGTTATTGGTCTGCGGATAGTGGATTTTTGGCTATCGGCAGCCCAATTTTTGGGAAGTCTATAAATAGACCCCCATGTGCACCTTGGGAAGGGATGTTGGTACCCCCCTCCCTCGCTTGTGAGTTGTGAGCAAGCACTACCCCTCCCCTCCCCCTGTCGTTGAAGGTCGACGACGAGGTGATCCTTAGTGCCCTCCAAGGTGCCCAGGCTCAGCATTGGCTTGGAAGGGGAAGTTCCTTGCGAGGTTCCGGGTATGTGGTGGGACCTCCACGCTGCAGCTTAAGGGGTCCGTTCGTGGACTTAGGCATTCTCCAACGGCAAGGTTCTTCGGTTCTTAGTGACTGGTCAAGGGTTTCGCTCAGGTCAAGTAAGGGTTAGCTACATCCACCTTGCGAACGTCGAGACCAGTTCTCTTGTTTCAACACGTTCAGTCTGATCGTGCTGGGGTCGTAGGGACTGATGATGAGGCACAGTGGGTCTCTAACGAAGACTTCTGCAGAGACTACCTGCTCAACTGTCTGTCCTCCAGTCTGGCCAAGACATACATGAAGATGAGCACAACAAAGGAGATCTGGGATGCGTTGCAGGAACACTTCAGGCAGGAGGAGGACCTGTCCAAGGAGCACTTGGTGGAAAAGTTCCACTCGTTCACCTTCGACGAGGAGAAGGCCATTCTCCCTAAGGTATCAAATTTTGAAGTATTAGTAGATTCTTTACATGTGAGAATATTGCGTTGCAAGATAGCTTTGTTGCTGACACAATTGTGTATAAATTGCCTTCCATGTGGTACAATTTCAAAACTGAAATGTACCGCAAGAAGATGCAGGTGGGCTTGAACGAACTCAAGCGTTTTATATGCATTGAGGACGAAAATAGGATTCGACATGCTCTAGAAGTTGTTAGCAAGCAGAAGGCTGATGCTAACATGATTACGAACTCTAGACGTGCGCCGAACCCTAGGAATCCAAAGCCCAACCCTAGTAGCTCCCAGGTTGCAGACCCAAGTAAACAAATCAAAAAGTTTAAGGGCAAGTGCTTTAACTGCAACAAGTGGGGACACAGCGCATCTGATTGCAGGCTTCCTCGTAAGGAAAATGGCAAGACACCATAGGAAGGCAACCATGCTAACATGGTTAGTCTCACTGAGCCATCCGACTTTGTTGCCATGGTCGGAAATGGAAAGGCCAGTACAGAGTGGTTCCTTAACTCGGGGGGCAACGTGCCATGTGTGCAACAATTATAATCTGATGACAAGTCTCACTGATGCGAGAGAATCGGTGACCATTGCCAACAGTGAGACAGCTGAAGTTTTGAAGGTGGGGAACGCAACTTTGCTGCTATCCTCAGGTAAGACTTTAACTTTAAAGAATGTTAAGTTTATTCCTTCATTAACTGCTAACTTAGTGTCTATTAGCTTACTTTGTGATGCTGGTATGTCTTTTACTTTCTGTAGCGGTAGAGTAACACTGTCAGTTAACTCACACTATTTTGGTTGTGCCTACGTCCAAAATAGGATGTACAGACTAAGTCTAGCAAACGAAATAGTTCAACATGTTCAAACAAACTTAGTTAGCCCTAAGACTCTACATGAGAGACTAGGACACGTAAACTATAGAAAAATGTTCCAAATTGCTAGAACTCACCAGATAGCTTTAGACACTACAGTTAAAACTGATAAATGTGAAGTGTGTGCTCAGACTAAGATCACTAGGAAACCTTTTAGTACGGTTACAAGGAGCACAACACCCTTAGAACTGATACATTTCGACATATGTGACATCAAATGTTTTGTCACTAGAGGAGACAGGAAGTATTTGATCACCTTCGTAGATGATTGTTCGAGGTTTTCTCACATTTATCTCCTTAAAACTAAAGATGAAGCGTTTGAAAAATTTTGTATTTTCAAAACCAGGGTAGAAAACCAATTAGGCATGAAAATCAAAAGGTTTAGAAGTGATAGAGGAGGAGAATATATGTCCAGTGAATTCAAATGTTTCTTTGCCCAACATGGAATCATTGCAGAAACCACTGCTCCTTACTCGCCCCAGTCTAATGGCATAGCTGAGCGTAAAAATCGAACGTTAATAGAAATGTTAAACTCTATGCTCTTGACTGCAGGCATGCCTTCCGCTTATTGGGGAGGAGCAGTCTTAACTGCAAATCACATTTTGAATAAAGTCCCTCATGCCATGTTAGAGGTTACACCCTACGAGCTTTGGTTTAAGAGACCTCCGTCTTTTACTAGACTTAAGACCTGAGGCTGTATAGCTTATGTCAGGGTCCCTGACCCTAGACGGTCTAAGATTGGACCTAGGACCAATACATATGTCTACCTAGGTTGTGCTGAAGATAGTACTGCAGATAGATTCTTAGATATTTCTAATAATGTCGTCATAGAATCTAGGGACGCAGTGTTCTTTGAAGATAAGTTTCTCAAGGATAAGAACCTGTCACTCCCAGGTATGCAAGTAACTATTACTGAAGAAGATCCTACTTCAGTACCGAGCACCTCCTATTCCGTTCCGGTAGATAACTCTGGCTTAGAGTCTAGGAGAACTTCTCTAAGAGAGCAAATTCCCAGAACCTTCGGTAGTGACTTTGTCACTTGCCACGTTGAGGCTGATCCATCCACCTATAAGGACGCGATGAGATCCAGGGATTCCCTACTCTGGAAAGAAACTATTGATGAAGAGATGAATTCTCTACTTCAGAATAACACATGGACGTTGGTTGATAAGCCAAAAGGGGCTAAAACCGTATGGTGTAAGTGGATTCTGAAAAAGAAACTAAATCCTGATGGTAGCGTAGCTAAGTTTAAAGCACGCCTGGTGGATAAAGGTTTCACACAAGTAAGCAGAGTAGATTACTTTGATGTTTACTCACCCATGTGTCACTTAGCAACCATTAGGGCCCTTCGTGCTATTGCGTCTATTGAGAACTTTATTGTTCATCAAATGGATGTTAAGACTGCGTTCTTGAACAGAGATCTGATTGAAGAGATCTACATGAATCAACCTGAAGGTTTCATTGTAGACGGTCACGAAATGAAAGTCTGTAAATTACTTAAGTTTTTGTAAGGACTAAAACAAGCACCGAAATTATGGCATGAGAAATTTGACTATAGTGTAAAGAACATGGGATTCATGTCGAGTCTCTCGGATAAATGTCTTTATATACATAATAGATCAGATAAAGTCGCCATAATATGCTTGTATGTAGATGATATGCTCATTCTAGGGTCTGATCAATCCGAAGTGGATGACGTTAAGTCAGACCTAATAAAAGAATTTAGCATTAAAGACCTAGGTGTAGCTAACACTATACTAGGCATACAAGTGAGCTTTGGGAAGACTGGCATCTCCCTAAGTCAAAACCACTATATAAAGTCCATGTTGGACACGTGGGGATACATTGACAATAGAGCATTTGAGACTCCATACGACTACACTAACCGCCTAAAGCCCAATGAAGGAGCTATGGTTAGATAGTTAGATTACTCTAAACTGCTTGGTAGTCTCATGTATGCTATGGTCTGCACTAGACCTGACATAGCCTTTATGGTCGGCATGTTGTGCAGATTCACTAGTAATCCTAGTCAAGACCACTGAAACGCCTTAGATAGGCTAATGAGGCACTTAAAGCACACCCAAAAGTATGCTTTAGTCTACTCTGGTCATCCTTCAGTTCTTGAAGGATATTCTGATGCATCATGGTGCTCGGAATTAAACTACAGCAAGTCCACTAGTGGGTTCGTATTCACACTAGGAGGAGCAGATGTAGCCTGGAAGTCCAAGAGGCAATCCTGTATTGCACTCTCTTCTATGGAATCTGAACTCTACACTCTTACTGTAGTAGGAGAAGAAGCGGAGTGGTTAAGAGATTTGGTGATGGACATTCCTCTGTCGAGCCTGAAAATGAGTTCTGTTGCAGTTTACTGTGACAATCGGGCTACGAAAACGATTGCTACGAACACTTTGTTCAATGGCAAAAGAAGGCACCTCAGGCTGAAACAATCTTGGTTGACCTCACTCACAAGTCAAGGGATTATGACACTGATTGATGTGAGATCTAAAGATAATGTTGCAGACGCCTTGACCGAAGGCCTGAATAGAGCTCTCACAATAAAAACATCGTGGGAGATGAGACTAAAGTTCATAGATATATGAAACTATCCTCCGTTGTTTATGCTTTCATAGTGAGAACCTATATAGCCGCAACGTTCAAGCATCTAATAACAGACTGAAAACCCTAAATAATTTCTTGATGAAAACCCAAGATGGTTAGATGCCTGTTATTCCACATTTGATAACTAAGCATCTTTCTCATTGTAAGTTGATTCAAAAATTATTCAACTGGGAATAGAAAGTCGTTGTAGTCGGTTATTTAACATTGATGATCATAGCACATTATTCCACACCTGATAATGTTGCAAACGTTGTTGTGCAATATCATAAAACTTTTGTTGATGAGACACATAATGATCACTAATGGATAAGATAACAGTTGATTTACAAAATCAACACTAGACTGGTTTCTGCTAGACCAGATAGAGATGCTGACAGTGTTACTTCACCAATACTATAGGTTCTAAGCTCACTTATGTAAGAGCTAGTTCTCTTTCTACGTTACTGCATATGTTCATGAATTCCTAGAGTCTAACTCATGAAATTCCTTGCAGGCACTGGTGGAGATGGAGGAGAGAAAGTGGTGTTTGACATGGATGCTGATGATCTACTAGACGAGTAGAATTATCATATGTTTTATCCTTGTCATTATTGTTTTCAGACTGTTTGTTGAGTAGCACCTTGTATTCTGGATGTATATGCTAATCCTGTTGTTATTAATTGTGCTAACTCTTATGATACTAGGTTAAGTCGAAAACTTTCTTTATGCTATTACACTACTTTCTGCACTTCGAAACGTAGACGATATTTGTCACAAATATAGGAGGAGATTGTTAATGTATATTCGGACAATTATCGTGTTCGGGGGCTTAACGGGTCAGTTGGGTACACAGATACCCATCCCCGTAGACACTCTTAGGGTTTTCTTATAAATGCCCCCTGGGGGCAACGGGGAGAGTGATTTCACTTTGATCCTCCTCAGGATGCTTCGAGCAAACCACTCACAAACAGTAGCAGAATCTACTATTGTGCACAACCTGCTCCATCTCCTGCAGCAGGACAGCTCCAAACATGATCTGATTTTCTTCACTTTAGGGGCTGAACCCCAACATAAAATTCGTGCTTATTTCATTGCATAGTTCAACGGTGATGCATGTCTAAAAACAGCTCATAAAAGGAGAGTTACAAATTCTGCATTTATTTTATTTTTGTTAGTCCAAAGAACCTCTAATTAACTATTTATTAATGGCAGGTATATGTCCGTTGGTCTTCAGGAGTTAAGGTGGACGGCCAGATTACATAGCAATTTAATAGAGTTTACATGACAATAATAGGAAAAAAGACGTGATTTCTATGAAATAGGGTGTGGTATGAGCTGCATCAAACTTCTGAGGATATGGATGAATATTGGAAGACGCGTGATTATGATAAGAGTAATTAAGCGCAGATTATGGTGTTTGTTGAGTGTAATGGAGAAACGAGGACAAAGATGGACAATATTAAGTTATTCAGTTTGCTTATTTAGAATGCCAGGGCGATGGGAGAGAGGCTAAGAACATGAGACATGTGGTTTATGGAGGAAGTTGTGGAGAAGAAGCATAGGAGGGAAATATGAGAGGATGTTCACAAACATTTAGATGGCAAAGAAGATATGTTTAGCTGAAGAGGAAGGAGATTGGGTTCTTCTGTGTTTAGAATAAAGAAAGGGAGAGGAAAGACAAGGAGGGCAATGGAGTCCTGAACGACTTCTGAGATGTCGGGTTGAAGGTATAATGTATTTTCTATAATTCATTAATTATCAAGAACTTGTTTATATAGGTTAAATTATTAGATGAACTATAAAAGTTGAAAAGATGGACAATTTAATTTAAAAAAAAACTATTTTTAGGAATTGATATTTGCATTCACTTAAAATCCTCTAGGAAGAAATCATGGTATATAAATACTTATTTTATGAAAACCACTTCAAACGAATCAAACCTCATGAAAATTTTAAAATAAACTGAATAAAGGGACAATTAAAAGAGGAACAACCTCGTACAAATGCTTGGGGAAGTTAGTGAAGTCATAAATGGTGTCGTTGGTGCCATTGATCATGCTCACAGCAGGCTCGCTGGTCTCCCAGTGGGCGGAAATTACCAAAATTGCTTTAGGTGCCACGTGGAAGTGCTTTTCCTTCCAAGATTCCAGGAAGTACCTCGCTGGCTTATCATTAATCAAAAGCCTTGGGGATCCATGGCTGATGAAGAAGGTGTCCATTAATGGAGGAAACCGAAGGTCTTACAGACTATGAGAAAGGAAGGAGGAGAAGAAACTTTTACTTAATATCAGTTTCATGCCCCTCTATTTATACGATTAAATTATGCAATTATTTATTATTTATATATTGGCATATAATAAACATCTATATAATATACTATATATTGTTAGTTCTAACATAAGAACAATTCGTACTAAGCCCAATAAATATGAGAAATTGATATATTACAAGTTGCTTTCTCTTTTTATATTATAATAATGTTGTATTTGTCGCAACTTTTGGTTTGTGTATTCCTATTCAAAATATTTATAACTAATATTCAAATTGTTAAACGCATTGATATCCGTGGATCAATTTAATAATTAATTTTACATTATTGGGTATTATAGTGACCATTTTATAATTAGGTGATCCGATTAAGTTAAATAGATACAGATTCAATGTCATCATATTTTAAATTTATGTACGTTAATATGATGAGTTCAAATCTAAATTGTGCAATAAGGATTCGTCGGAGAGTCGTGTGAATCGATATTAAACATTTAAAGCTTATTGTTGTGGGTCGCTTAGCGCTCCCACGGATAAGAAGAATCGGATTGTCTTAGCTCGAGAGCGAGCCAAGCGCACAAACAATCAAAAAGAGAACCAACAACGAAACAACGAAACGTTTTACGTGGAAAAACTTGGAAAGGGAAAAAACAACGGGGTCAGACCCAGTTCTATCAAAATCCACTAGTTACGGGCGGTTAAAGGAGTTGAAGTTTTTAGGAGGGTCATTGGTCACCGCTCCTTTTACAAGTTACTTTGAGGAAAAGGCTAACTCTTCAGGTGCGCTCGCGAGAGTAGTCATTGGAATAGAACTGTTGTGCGTGGTGTGTATGCTGAGTAGGAGACTGAACAGGGAGCCAAGTGTTCGCCGGAAAACCTCAGAGCTCTGCCTTTTCTTTTTTTCCCTCCTCGAAAATGAAGGTCTCTGTGCAATTTTTTATAGTTTTTCTGGGGCGTGTTGGTAATTGCGTCTTCTTGGAAATTGAATGTGCGAATGAGAGCGCACGATTCTAGTCACCTAGATCACCATCTTTCGAAAAATGACAGTAATGCCCCCGGGCAGTCCGGATAATCAGGCGGACCAGGCAGATTTGCCGGCGAGACGACGACGCTGGCGGCGACAGTGGCAGATACGGTGGCGGCGAAAACGAAGGGGGTGCGCAATGGCATGCCCACATGCAAGGGTATGCACGCGCACAAGGGCGTACATGTGCACAAGGGGATGCATGCACCCAAGGTGATGCGCGCACGCCTAAGGGAATGCACGCGCGCAAGGTTATTGTAACATCCCCTTTTCCTTCTTCACCACTTTAGGGCAGTATAGGCCATGCTGACATGGCTAGGACAAGGTGAAAGGTCTAGAACCCAATAGGCTTGGTAAACTCACCTTGTGGACCCAAGTCAAGCTAGGTCAACATAGCCCAGTTCATCACAATTGAACCTTTAATGACCCAATTGAACTCACATCATCCCAATGATTACAAAGAGAAGTCATTAGAGTCATGATCAACATCATTCGACACCTAATTCCCTAGATTTGACCTAAGTCAACTCTAAGTGAACATAACCAAAGTTGTCTTAATTAGGTCAAATTGACCTTCCCATGACCCAACCATGACCCAAGTCAGCTTGGGTGGTAACATAGGGCCCATGAACACCAAGTGGGGACAACCACATCATCAATTTGACCAAGTCAACCACAAGGTCAACCATGGTCAAATATTGGCATAAAAGAGAAATTAAGGTGCAAAGCCCAATTCCAATGGGCCAAGAGCTTGGCCCTAGGCCCACTCTGTAGTCCAAGATATAATTACCACCCTTTACCCTCTGAAATCAGCAGGCATGGTTCAATTTGGTCTTTTGGCCAACCTTCCACATGAGACAAGAGGAATTCATGGAATGGACGCCACATGACACCTCCATTACCTCCCCTTAGCTGAAGAAATAACTTCTCTCAGTGAGCCCATCTGGATTTGTGCTATTTGGGTGACAAGTGGAGGAAGGGAGGGAGAAACAAGGCAAGGCTGAACCCCCCTTAATGGCTTTTCCATATACAGCCACCCTCAGCCCCATTTGACCATTCCATCATCTTTCCCATCCATTGAAAGTATCTAGTTGTCTACCTAAATCACCTAGAGAGTGAGTGGGGGGGGGGGGGTTGAATAGGTGAGTCCTGCGGCTTTTAGCGGAAAAAAGTATTTAGTAAATATGCACACAAAATAAGAGAAAGCACAACAAAGACACACAGATATATAGTGGTTCCCCAAAATGGGTACGTCTGTTGGACATGTATGTCACATCCCTTTGTTTGAGAATAACAAATCCCATATTGTATTTGATCTTGCTTGTCGTGTGTTTATAGTGTGCAGGAAATATAGGTGCAATACTCCACAGGTAGAAAGCAGCTTGGAACAAAAAAACTGAACTAAAGCACTACCGCCAGCGCTAGGGGTTACCGCAGGCGCTAGCGCCATCGCTACCGCCTGACGCTAGATCAAGTTCGTGCACAATGCTACGCCGCGACGGTTTCGTAACCGCTTCTACACGAACACTACCGCATGCGCTGGGAGCTACCGCAGGCGCTATCTCCAAGTTTTATAAATTTATGCTTTCTCTCTCGTTTTGGCCATCCATCCCTGAGAGAATACAAGTGCCAAAATTCCATTGTTGTTATGCTGCCGAAGATGAATCTCCCACAAAAAGCTTAAGGAGAATTCTGGAGGAGGACTACGTCATGCTACATCCGAAGGACGATCGCTTCGACCTCGCTCATACTACAACGATCCTTCATCTCCAACTTCAGAAGATCTCATATAGGGAGTTTTTATTGTTGTTATCATTATTTCTATTTCATTCCATTTTGTAACCATATAGAGAATTCGCCTTGTGTTGGCGACTAGGTCCTTGCGCAGCTTAGGGGGTAATTTGCCGCGTGAGTTGGCGACTAGGTCTAGGAGATTAGATCTAGGGGGTGCTCGAGGCCATATTCAGGGAAGGATTGGCTAGAGTGATGTAGGCTTAGCCTACAGTGGCGCTCGCAACGGGATAACGGCTATTCTACCCAATGTAACACGAATTGCCCAACACGCTCAAGGTAAACGCGGCAATCTCCTACGCAAATTATCAATGTTTACGTCAACGACGGATAGCTAACCCGCTAGAGATTGAATAGAGGCTATATGCCAATATTCGCTCAAGCTAAATGGACCCACCCGATCCGATCGAGCTATGCGTTGTACCAAAAGAGATCCCCTGAAAATAACGATTCAGAAAAAAAAGGGTGATCTCTCCCAACAAGAAGCGGGGCTCGCCAAACCCCTTCGAAAATAAAAAGAAAGGATGCAAATGCAAATCGAAATGAAGAAACCACGAAAAAAATCAACGGTGATACGAAGATCACGCCACAAAGTTCCACCACAAGATCTACCAAGAAGAGAATCACACAAGTGGATAGTTCGTTACCCCGCTTTAGTTTAGATTGGCCTCAAGCACACGAAAGCCCGTTCGTTCTCCCACAAATCCGCCGGAGTTGTCGTCGCCGAAGTGGGGTTTGAACGCCGTCTTCGCTGTCACGCCGTTACCGGTTCCCACGTAGACCGCCTTTTGCACTATGGGATGGGAGGCCGAATGTTGGATGGGGTTTTTTTCTGGAGGGAGAAGGTGAGTGGAGAAGAAGAAGGTGGCGGCTAGGTTGAGGGGGGGGGCTCCAATGGAAGGGGGAGGCCGAGCTAGGAGGGGAGTAGGGGAGGAAGGAGAGAGGGCGGCACTAAGGTGGGGGGGGGGGGGGGGGGGGGCGCCGAACCTGAGAGGGGGAAGAACGAGAGGGGGCGGCGCTAAAGGGGGCGCCGAACCAGCGAGGGGGAAGAACGAGAGGGGCGGCCACGAGGAAGGGGATTCGGGGAGAATAATTAGGGCTTAGTTCTTTTTTTATCATCAATAATCTGCATTCTCCAACAACATATGGCCTTATATTGGGCCATACAACAAGGAGGGCTATTTGCAGCCCAAAATTAAAGACCCAAATAGATTTGGCTAAATGCAGGCCAAATCAAAATGTCAAATCTAAATGTTCATGCATGAAACTAAAAATACTAAAGTCCCAATCATTAATACATGATAAAAATAAACTAATGATTATAATCCGAAACAAGAGCTTCGTGCCCATGATCTGCCAAAGGGTTTTCCAGAAATAACTAGTGAAATTTACATCCCGATCTGTAACTATAGACTTAGGAACGCCCCGGTGCCCCACTACTTCTTTAAAAAATAACTTAGCAACGTGGGAAGCGTCATCGGTCTTATTACCCGGAATAAAATAAGCCATTTTGGAAAACCGATAAACGACCACTAGAATGGAGTCATTGCGACGGAAGGTAACCGGAAGACCGAGAACAAAATCCATACTAATATCCTCCCATGGGACGGAGGGAATCGGAAGGGGGGTATAAAGCCCCGTATTCGTTTTACTATCCTTAGCCAATTGGCACGTTCGGCAACTACTTACGATTTTATGCACCGTGGACTTAAGACCCGACCAATAGAACTTGTCCTCCACTAATGTAATGGTCTTTTCACGCCCAAAATGACCGCCAAGACCGCCACTATGCAACTCCCACACTATGAAATTACGAAGAGATGAACGTGGGATACAAAGTTTGGCATGCCAAAATAGGTAGCAGTCACGAATATAATACGCGAAAATGGTCGTGGGCGCATCGCCTTGCACGGAAAGATAGAGCTCTTTAAAATCCGGACAATTGACATACTCATCCTTAATGCGGTCAAATCCGATGAATTTTACTTCCAACGTGGTCAATAATAAATAGACGCGACTAAGGGCGTCCGCCACCCGGTTGCGGGTTCCCTTAAGATGTTTGATAATAAAGGAGCACTCTTGAAGATAGGAGACCCACTTGGCGTGTCGGTGGCTGACTTTGCTTTGGGAATTGACAAACCGTAAGGCCTCATGATCGGATTGGATGACAAACTCCTTCGGGAGCAGGTAGTGCCGCCAATGTTGGAGGCAACGTATCACGGCATAAAATTTACGGTCATAATTTGAATAATTTAATTTAGGACCCGCCAATTTCTCACTAAAGTAACCAACGAGATGGCCCTCCTGACTTAAGACGCCTCCAACCCCGACTCCCGACGCGTCACATGATAACTCAAAGACTTTATTAAAATCGGGTAACCGCAATAGGGGCGCTTCCGACATCCTATCTTTAATCGTTTGAAAAGCTTGGGCGGCCGACTTTGTCCAAGTAAAATCGCATTTTTTTCATGCACTCGGTGATGGGTGCCATGATGTTGCTAAAATTACGAATAAAACGGCGATAAAAGGTAGCTAGACCTTGGAAGCTCCTAACGTCCCTAATGTTGGTCGGTTCCGGCCAATCGCGAATGGCTTGGACCTTTATTGGGTCCACCAAAATCCCTTTCGAACTCACAATGTACCCAAGGAACTCTACCGACGTAACATAGAAGGTGCACTTTTTTATGTTAACGAATAGCCTCTCTGCACGTAACGTCTCTAGAATAGTCCTCAAATGCGCTTCATGATCACTAGTTGACGTGCTAAAGATGAGGATGTCATCGAAATAAACCACTATAAATTTGCCCATGTATGGTTGGAAAACGTGAGCCATCATCCGAGAAAATATGTTGGGGGCATTGGAAAACCCAAAGGGCATCACTAACCACTCGTAAAGCCCTTCCTTAGATTTAAATGCCGTTTTCCACTCGTCCCCTTCCCGAATTCTAATCTGATGGTAGCCACTCCTAAGATCCAACTTGGAAAAGATCGTGGCTCCGACTAACATGTCCAACAAGTCGTCCAATCGCGGGATAGGAAACCAGCATTTAATTGTAATTTTATTAATGGCTCGACTATCAACGCACATCCTCCACGAGCCGTCTTTCTTAGGCGCGAGCAAAGCCGGCACGGCACACGGGCTCTTGCTATGGCGGATAAATCCCCTTTCTAACAAATCTGAAATTTGTTTTTGTAGTTCCAAGTGGGCAGACGGATTTAAGCGATAGTGGGGTAGGTTGGGTAAAGAAGATCCCGGGACGAAGTCTATCGCATGTTGGATGTCTCACAATGGGGGTAGCGTAGGAGGTAACTCCTCCGGGTAGACATCCTGAAACTCTTCCAACATGTGTCGTAACACGGGGGGGGGGGGGGGGGGTAAGTTCTCAAACAACGGTGCGTCCTACTTAACCTGAAGGCAAACTAAGGCATACAGGACACCATCCAAGAAGGATTGGCGGTGAACAACACCATACTCTTTGGGAAACCTATTACTAGCGTGGGATGTGTCCCCACACCAACGACATCGGATATTCAAATGTGCCCACATGATATAGAAGAAGAAAATAACATGGAAAAGAGTAAATTAAAAAGAAATAAAAGACTCAATCGCAAACAATCAATTCACAACCAAAATCTCATCACGCCTGCATTCCCCGGCAACGGCGCCAAAAACTTGATGCGTGTTCAGCAAGTGCACCGGTCGCTGTCAAGTAATAAAATTGGGAATAGCTTCCCCGAATATCGTCTCTCAAGGAATGCAGGTTCTGGTGAACGAAACGTGTGGTGAATCGATTGTTATACGAGCGTACAAAGGAAAAACAAGGGCATTGATTTTGGGTTTCCTAAGCTAGTGCAGAAAAGAGAGATGCGGGTCAAAACTCCGCTTCGCAAGGCGAGGTGGATGCAACGGCCGCGATGCCGTGCTTCGGGAGGCGCATGGACGAAAAGTAACTGTGACGATTGAGGGTCGCACGCACCTCTTCGCAAAGTGGGGGTGAGTGCAGCGGCCGCGATGTCGCGCTTCGGTAAGCGGGTGGAGTGGCCGCAATGCGAGGTTTTGTGAGGGTCGTATTCACCTCTTCGCCAACATCACCACTAGCAATTGCTAGATGGATAACTAGAACGCGTGTGTGGAAGTGGAGTGGGGGCGGAGCGCATCACAGCAAAGCATCAAACGAGGAATAAAACAAGAGAATACTTCCATTCATAGACAAATAAAGATTACTCTAGTTCAATACAAAAGTGTAAGCATATATTTCCAAAAGAGAGAGGGTAGAGGAAACCACGAGATGAGAAGCCTCGCCGTAGATCTTGGTCAGAATGGGGGGTTGTCAAGCCTCCTCCGAGCTCAGTCCTTGGTTGCTTCCGGGGTTCATAGGCTGTCACTACCTCCAAACATCATCCGTCTTCTTCTCAGAGCTGGGTCTCTTCCACTTCGCCTAATGGAGATGCCGCACCTTGAAATGCTTGCTGTAGATGGCGGGGAAAGCTTTCGGAACCCTTGATGGAGCTTATGATCGATGGAAGAAGCTTTCCCAAGGAAGGGGATGGATGGTTGGAGCTTGGAGAGGGAAAACGACGGAGCTTGCGGAAAAATTCGCGCCCAAAACAATGCTCAATGACCTAAGACCGCGGACTGCGTATTTATAGAAAACAAGGCGCACGAGCAATGGCGCATGACCAGTGGTCGTGCGCACTGACAGTTGGTGGTCATGCGCGCTGTGCCAGAAAACCTGCAAGACAAAACTACAGAAAATAATAAAGCGCACGATCGAACGCACGACCATGCGTAACAACGCACGACCAAATTCAGAAAGCAACTTTGGGCTACAACTGAACGCGCACGATCAGTGGCGCACAATCAGTGGTCGTGCACAGTATAACCAGTGATCGTGCGCAGTATAACCAGTGATCGTGCGCAGTGTTCCTGTACAGATTTGTACCGGGAACACCTGCACGATATAAACCAGCTGGGAATACACCTCCAGCACAGAATAAAAATAGGAGAAGGATTGGGGAGCACCATGTGCTTACCCCCAATAACAAGGAGCGCAATTGCACACCGAAATGGGCCTAAGAGTGCACCTAGAAAGGAATAGCAAATATGATCGTAAACTTGCCTAAAGTGTGGTGCATTGACTAGAAAATCAGCCCAGATGAGTCCATAAATGTGTATATAAATGGTACTCATCAAATTCTCCGGAACATTGTAGGTAAAGTTCTCAACAATCTCCCTCTATTTGAAGTAGTCAGAACCTCACTCAAAGATAAACTACACATACTAGAATTAAAGTCTTGACACAAAGATTAGAGGCAAGATCCAAAATATCATATATATACAAAAATTCTAAATGTTTGGAAACAGATTATTAAGAACTACATTTTCCCTTAGCACATTTAAACTCAAAGCTCCTCTTCTTTCCATCAACTTTCCCTTTTTATTTCTTCCTGTCAAAGAAATTGAATGGATTTATGGGATGAGCATTCTTTGGCAATGTCCCCTCCTTCTAGTACTTCAAGTAGATTCTTCTCTAATTTTTCAGTTTTCAAATGTTTGGTCCATTCATCATTTGGATAATACTTGTCAATATCTTTTCCAATGCTACCAAAATCAATCCATGTTTGTAAAATTATTTCCTTTGACCTTTGGCTCCACATGTTTAGACTTTGTTTAGCTGCTTTGGCCTCTTCTCTTCTTTTGATTACAACGAATTCTTCTTCTGATGGCCTTCTCCTCTTCTGCTTACTGGAGCCAGCATCTTCTTGTTTGCCATCAGAAAAGTTCACAGGACTGTGACTTCTTGGAGGTTCAATCACTATGGGATTGAGTCCCAGGGAGTGATGAAGTGTATTTATTATCCAGATTGCTTGGTCAGCCCTAGTCTTCTCCCCCTTTCTGTCTTCTTCAAATATACTTCTTTGTATGTTCTGGGAGGAGGCTTCTATCTTTTCAGTCAAAGTTTCATTGGTAAATAACTGAGTGTTCACAAATCTGCTCATTATATGATTTTGACTATCAGCCATCCTTTTTTGTGAGGAAGTCCACTGCACTTTCTAGGTTTTCTTTTGACCTCTAATGTGATTCCAGAGTAGAATCCATCCTCGTACCATAGATTGCAGGGATTTCATGTTGCAGTCGACTGTTGTTCCTGCTTTTGTGAACCAACTAGTAATTTGACTATTGATATGATCAATATATGATTTCATCTCCCTCATCTGAGCAGAGATGTCTTCCTTGAGGTCCTTCACAACATTATCCACGTAGGATTGATAGTTAAGCCTTTCAACTGCTAGAAGATCTTTTATCTGATGGATGATTAAGCTTGAAGAGTCTTCTTGAGGTTGTGGAGCAGATGTGCGAGGGACAACCTTCTCTTGATCAACAACCTTCCTTTGGACTATGACTTTGATAACTCTATTTTTATCTTAGTTTTTAGTTAGTTTTTAATTTAATAATCAATCAATATTATTAAAATATTCTCCTTAATTTATTTATTTTTCCTTTTCAGGTAAATCTGGGCCGCTGATAGCATTTTTGGGCTCACAGTTTTAACCAAAGAAAATCTGTTGCTGTTTTGGAAAATTGTCAAGTACACGCCCCTGGTCACGGGCGTGACCTAGGGGCGTGACCTCAGCCACGGCCCGTGACCGCTGAGAATGCTAGAGCCAAGTCCACGTCACATTAATATTACACAGCCCTAGTCACCGGCGTGACATAAGGGCGTGCCTTATGTCACGGGCCGTTACTTCCCTGCCGTGCTGGATCATGCCACGTCAGATTATTATTACACGCCCCACTATCACGGGCGTGACAATGGGGCGTGACTTACTCTAAACCGCCAAATTAACTCCAGCTCAAGCCGTTTCCCGCCGTTTGCAGATCAAGCCATGACACGCCTAGGTCACGGGCGTGACCCAGGGGCGTGACCAATAGATTTATGAAGTTTGGCAGTTTTTCTCCAGAACGTTCCCGGGTATTCAAGACAGCGTTTCCGTACCTTACACGCCCTAGGTCACGGGCGTGACCTACGGGCGTGTCTCCCCAACATTTTCAACTATAAATTGCTGCCTTGTCCAGATGCCAAGGGGGAGGATTTTGGAGGCCATTTTCTGTTATTCTGCACTAATTTACTGTCTTTCTCATTTCAAGTTGTCACCTTTAATTTTGTTTCAAGTTGTAATTCTCTTTTCAGCAATTTCAATTTAAGTACTTTTATATTACCAATCATGTCTCTCTCTTTCATCATATGTATTTACTCCATCATGATGAGTAGCTAAATTCCAATTAGCACTTGATCATGATGAATTTTGGAATAAAATAAATGTTGCTTTGTTCTCATTAAAATTTGCAAGCTTCTTATATTATTTCGCTTCGATCTATCTTTGAATTTAATTGCGTCAAATTCCTATGTCGCGAATATGTTTTTCGATCTAAGATTCGTATGCTAGTGATCGAGAGATCCATGCAAACGAGGAGATCACTCAAAAATAAAAAGAATTTCATGCACTCCTCGAGAGAGGGTGATATAATTCTTCCAGACTGGAATCAAATCCAGTAGAGGGGTTCACCGCCTAAAGCAAGCTTAGAGGTTTCGACTGGCCGAGGGGTCTTAATCAATCAACCTAAGGTTAGTTGATAGTTCTCTCGAGAGAGGTTTTATCATACTTTGGGAACCTCCACGGTCGAAGTATATAATTTAGAAGTTTGCAGTTTAATCATCTAAGAAGTTTATTTTTGTCCAAAGGGATTCTAGATCAAGTGCTAGCTTCCTAATCATCAATTTTCTCTTTAGTCCAAGTCGCCTTTTTACTTCACTTTCAAACCAAAAATTTCCGTTAGATAAAATAACAGCTCTACTTTGTGAGTACAAGTACTCGACAGCCCCGAGTCTAATACGACACTTGATCCTATACTTTAAAACGATAGGTATACTTGCCTTATCGGTTTATTGTTGGAGTTGCGCTTCAGCAAAACAATACAAAGAAATTATCCATCAAGTTTTTGGCGCCGTTGCCGGGGAGTATTTTATGTCGATATTTTGAAAGCAAAGTTCTTTAATTTTATCATTTTTTTATTCCTATTTTATTGCGTAAAATTTTACATTAAATTTTTATAATTAAAATTTCTTGCGAAAGGTCCGTGCTAGGTTCTTATCCCACAAGACCGTCTAGTACCTTGCGAGCCCGTCATTGGGTAGTCCTTGGGAAATTCGGGAAATTTTATTTTATAAATTTTTAATTATAAAATTTTTATGCTTTTGTTTTTCCTTTTTGGTGTATGACCCGAAGGAATCCATCAGATCTTCTTGAATTGGATCCGGCAATCGAGCAAACCATTCGGCGACGCTTAAGATTCCACCGACCAAATTCTCATGATCCGATTGAGGAATCCGTAGGTGACACTTCCTTTCCGAATACTTTTTCTTCTTCTTCTTCTTCTTCTCCCTCCTCTTCTACTTCTTCTAATATGGGTGATCCAAATCCGGATGCGGCCGCGCAACGGACTATGTCTTATTATGCCCGGCCTAATCTGGAGGATACCACTTCTAGTATTGTTCGACCTGCTATAGCGAACAATAATTTTGTATTAAAGCCGAGCATCATTCAAATGGTACAATAATATGTACAATTTGATGGGCTTCAAGATGAGGATCCCAACGCACATATTTTTAGTTTTCTAGAAATATACGATACTTTCAAAATTAACGGGGTATCCGATGATGCAATAAGGCTTCAGCTTTTTCCTTTCTCCTTGCCCAATAAAGCTAAGCAGTGGCTCAGTTCTCTTCCAAGAGGATCTATCACCACATGGGCTCAAATGACGGAACAATTTCTCACGAAATATTTTCCGCCCGCTAAATCAGCTCAATTGCGTAAGGATATCATTTCTTTCTTCCAAGTTGAATCGGAAACGCTTTATGATACTTGGGAGCGGTTTAAGGAATATTTGCGCCGATGCCCCCATCATGCAATCCCCGATTGGTTGCAAATTTAGACATTCTATAACGGCCTAAATTCCCAAACACGTCAAATGATTGACGCCGCCGCCAGTGGTACCTTGAATAACAAAACACCGGTAGGCGCGCAAGAGCTTTTAGAGAGTATGGCCATGAATACGTATCAATGGAGTACACCTCGGTCGCGCCCAAATAAACCGGCCGGGATATATGAAGTTGATACGATTTCAAATTTATCTGTCCAGGTTGAGCTTTTAAATAAAAAAATAGAAGAGATGACTGCTTCCTCTTCTACACCTACCTGGGGACCCCCCTCCACCATTGCCGAACATGTGGATTACATGGGTAATCCGAATCGGCCAACCTTTAATTCGGGAAACACTCATTATGGTAACACATATCACTCAGGTTTTAGGAATCACCCCAATTTCTCTTGGAGTAATTCAGGGAATGCGACACAACCACCCAACACAATTCCACCTGGCTTTCCTCCACCACTAGATCCAAAAGCTCCCTCTATTGAGGAAGTGTTCACCAAATATGCAGTAACTAACGACGCAAATATCCGGAATCTTACCGGATCTGTTCGCAATTTGGAGAATCAAATTGGGCAAATTGCAAAGATGCTCTCCGATCAACAACAGGGAGCACTACCGGGCAATATGGAGCCCAACCCAAAGGAGCAAGCAAAGGCTATCACGTTACAGAACGGGAAGGAGGTAACTACTCCTGCAAAATTGGTTGAACCAGAGGTAAAAATTTACCCATCTCCCCTTCTTCCTCAAACTATAACGCAAAATAAAATTAAGGAATTTCAACCACCACTTCCCTATCCGTCTAAATTAAAAAAAGATCGGATGGATGAGCATTACGGAAAATTTTTAGACATGCTTAAACAAATTCATATTAATCTGCCGTTTTGCGAAGCCATCGCACAAATGCCGAAGTATGCTAAATACCTCAAGGATCTTCTATCCAATAAAAAGAAACTTGAGGACATTTCTACCGTTCATTGAACGCAGAGTGCTCGGCAGTATTACTTAATAAATTGCCTAAGAAATTAACCGATCCAGGTAGTTTTTCAATTCCATGTTTATTTGGCGATTTCTTAGTTAAACATGCGTTGGCCGATCTAGGCGACTCTATAAATTTGATGCCTTATTCTCTTTTCCAAAAGTTGGGTTTAGGAGAGCCTAATCCTACGAGGATGAGCATCCAATTGGCGGATCGATCCATTAAATACCCAATGGGTATTATCGAGGATGTGCTTGTCAAGGTTTATAAATTTATCTTTCCAGTAGATTTTGTCATCCTTGACATCGAAGAGGACACCGATGTACCACTCATTCTCGGTCGCCCTTTCCTTGCCACCTCGCGCGCCATAATTGATGTTAGTAACGGTAAACTTCTCCTTAGATTCAGAGATGAAGAAGTTACCTTTACTATCAATTCTTCTATGAAAAATATGCTCTCAAATGACGACTCTTATTTTTTCTTGGAGGCTTCACCTGATGAAGACTCCATTTTATTTTCTGAATATATTTCACCGTCATCTTTTTATGATGAAGACTTTGAAAATCTCGATCTTATTTCTCATGAAATTATTGATGGCTCGATCACTCACGCACCTTTTTTTGAAATTTTAGAATTAGGTAGTGATCGATTAAAAACTTCTTATGAAGAACCTCCCGTGCTAGAATTAAAACAATTGCCTGATCATTTAGAATACTTATTTTTAGCAGAGGATTCTAAGCTTCCCGTAATTGTGTCGGCATATCTGTCCGATGAAGAAAAATTAAAATTATTAAATATTTTAAAACTTCATCGCCGCACAATTTCGTGGAAAATTTTGGATTTAAAAGGGATTAATCCCTCCTTTTGTACGCATAAGATTTTATTAGAAAAAAATTCACGTAAATCTATTCAACCTCAATGCCGCCTAAATCCTAATATGAAGGAGGTGGTTAAGGCGGAGGTAATTAAATTATTAGATGCGGGCATCATCTATCCGATTTTGGATAGCTCTTGGGTCAGTCCGGTCCAAGTGGTGCCAAATAAAGGAGGATTAACGGTAGTGCCAAACGATAAAAATGAATTAATCCCAACTAGAACCGTTATCGGATGGCGGGTTTGTATTGATTATCACAAATTAAATGATGCGACCCGTAAGGATCATTTTCCTTTGACGTTCATCGGCCAAATCCTTGAACGACTATCCGGACACTCGTTTTATTGTTTTCTTGACGGTCTCTCGGGGTATTTCCAAATCCCAATTGCGCCCGAAGACCAAGAGAAAACAACCTTCACTTGTCCGTTTGGCACCTTCGCCTATCGTAGGATGCCATTTGGGTTATGCAATGCGCCGACTACTTTCCAAAGGTGTATGCTAGCAATTTTTGACGAACTAGTGGAGGATATTATGAAGGTTTTTATGGATGATTTCTCCGTTTTCGGAGATTCATTTGATTTATGTTTGACTAACCTTTCCGGCATTCTCCAACGATGTGAAGACACAAATTTAGTGTTAAATTGGGAGAAGTGTCATTTTATGGTATGAGAAGGTTTGGTTTTAGGCCATAAAATATCTAGTAAGGGTATAGAGGTGGATAAAGCTAAAATTGAAACAATATAAAAATTGCCTCCCCCTTCAAATGTTAAGGCCGTACTTAGTTTTCTTGGGCATGCCGGTTTCTATCATCGGTTTATAAAAGATTTTTCTAAAATAACTAAGCCCCTCACCCATTTATTAGAAAAAAGATGCACCATTTGTTTTTGATGAAAATTGTTTGCATTCTTTTTCTATTATTAAAGAAATATTAATAAACGCGCCGATTATGATAGCTCCCAATTGGGATCTTCCTTTTGAGATCATGTGCGGCGCTAGTAGTTTTGCCGTTGGTGCAGTCTTAGGACAACGCATAAATAAAAATTTTCATTTTACATATTATGCGAGCAAGACACTTACCGACGCACAAGAAAATTACACAACCACCGAGAAAGAGCTCTTAGCCGTAATTTTTGCTTTTGATAAATTTCGTTCCTATCTTACTTTATCTAAAGTAATTGTTTTTACAGATCACTCGGCTTTACGTTATTTGCTAACAAAAACTGATGCCAAGCCAAGATTGATTAGGTGGATCTTACTCTTACAAGAATTTGATTTGGAGATCCGGGACAAAAGGGGAGCGAAAAATTTGGCGGCGGATCATCTTTCTAGGTTGGAGAATCCCAATTCGGAGAAGCTCATAGATGAGGAAATTAATGATACTTTTCCAGAGGAACGCCTCCTCGTTACTCATAAGGTAATAGATCTCTCCACCCCTTGGTTCGCCGATTTCGCAAACTACCTTATTGCGAGATTTCTCCCAAAAGATTTTTCTTATCAAGAAAAGAAGAAATTCTTTTCCGATTTGAAAAATATTTTTGGGAGGATCCGTTCCTTTTTCGAGTTTGTGCGGACCAAGTGGTGCGGAGGTGTGTATCTCATGAGGAGGGCGCTCAAATTCTAAAGCATTGCCATGAGGGACCCGCCGTCGGACATTATAAAGCAAATCGGATTGCGCGGAAGATACTTGAAGCGGGCTTTTATTGGCTGAGCATCTTCAAAGACGCTCACGCACATGTAAGTCATTGTGAACAATGCCAACGCTCAGGTAATATCTCCCGCCTTGATGAAATGCCTTTAAAATCTATTTTAGAAATTGAGGTTTTTGATTTATGGGGGATCGATTTTGTCGGCCCGCTACCAGTTTCTTTTGGAAATCAATATATTTTGGTAGCGGTCGATTACGTGACTAGGTGGGCGGAGGCGCAAGTCCTTCCCACCAATGACGCCCGCGTCGTGACGAAATTTCTCAAAAAACTATTTTCACGATTTGGAGCACCGCGTGCAATAATTAGCGATATGAGAACTCATTTTTGTAACGCCCAATTCACTAAAGTTTTATCTAAATATGGCGTTACACATCGGATGGCCACCCCCTATCACCCTCAAACAAGTGGCCAAGTAGAAGTGGTTAACCGTGAATTAAAACGAATTTTAGAAAAAATGGTTTCCACCAATAGGAAGGATTGGTCTCTTAAACTCGATGAAGCTTTATGGGCCTATCAGACAGCGTACAAGACCGCCATCGGTTGTATGCCGTATCGATTGGTCTTTGCGAAAGCATGTCATTTACCGGTCGAGCTTGAGCATCGCGCCTTTTGGGCGTTTAAATTTCTTAATCTAGATAACAATATTTCTTCCGAGCTCCGCAAGTTCCAACTTAACGAGCTCGATGAGTGGCGCTCCTTTGCCTACGAAAGTAATAAATTATACAAGGAGCGCACTAAATTTTATCATGATAAGAAACTTAGGAACCCTTAAACTTTTTCGACCGGGAGACCAAGTTCTCCTCTATAACTCGCGCTTATGTCTTTTTCCGGGAAAACTTAAGTCCTGTTGGTCCGGCCCCTTTATCGTCAAAGAGGCCCTACGGGACCGTTTCAATAATGCATCCCGAAAAAGGTGAATTTAAAGTGAATGGGCACCGGTTGAAATTATTTTTCACCGGCGATAATCTTCATGATCACCGGGAGGAAATTCCCCTTCCGAACACCTAAATCGGCGTGCCACCATGGTCGAGCTCAACGACCGTAACCAAAGCGCTCTTGAGAGGCAACCCATGTTTTTATTTTATTTTATTTTTCTTTCGTTTAAAATTATTTTTTTCTAAGTCTTTTTATTTTTGTTTTAAAAAAAACGTATAAAAATGAAAAAAAAAAACAAAAAAAATAAAAATTTGTTATTATTTTTATTCTATTTTGAGGTTTTTGCAGGTTTGGAGGAGATTTACGAAATAACGAACGCTCACACGTACATGAAACTTCGCTCTGCAAGTCGGTATTTTATGTTTTTATGTTTTGTTTTATAAAAAAAAAGTAGAAAATAAAATAAAATAAAATAATCGCTTACACGCCCCTGATGCACGGGCGTGACCTATGGATCACGGGCGTGTCTAGGTGGCGTGGCCTGTCCGGAAGTTGATTTCGGCTGATGGGCCCTTTTTGTGAATGAGGCGGGTCCGTCTTCCGCCCAAGTCACGGGCATGACAATTCCACTGAAACGGGCATGACCGGGACGGAACTCTTCTGTCTCGGTTCGGCTGTATTTTTCCTGTCACGCCCGTGACCTGCTATTACACGCCCAGAAAACACGGGCGTGTCCGTTGGCGGGTCCCATTTCGCAAGCTACGAGCATCGGATTCCTTCCAGCTACACGCCCCAAAGTCACGGGCGTGACCCTGGGGCGTGTATCTCTTTTCCACTTCCCGACAGTCCCTCTTACGGGTGCGAGTTTTTTTTGTCATTATTATTACACGCCCCCTAGTCACGGGCATGACTCCTATTTTTTTCCCTATTTAAAGTTTTCCTCTTCTCCTTTTCCACCCCACCTCTCCTTTTTGCTCTTCTCCTTTTTCTTTCTCCCCTTGAGCCAAATTTCTCACAATGCCTCGCCATCACGCCCGCTCCACCGCTTCTTCCTCTGAGCACCCCGCGGATCCCGCCGCAGCAGAAGCTATGCTTCTTTTTGACAACCCCACCCAACAAGAACGGAGCAACCGGTTGGGCGCCAAACCCTTTGGAGTCTTCCGTATCTTGGACTGGGGCATCCTTGCAGCTTTCGGAGCGGCTGAGTTGGTGAGGAATTTTCTATCCACCCCCGGATGGAATGCTCTTTTCTCCATCTCCGAGGCAGCTTACTTCGAACTCACTATAGAGTTCTTGGCCTCTTTTGAGTTCCGGTGGGTCGGGAATGATGACGTCATCGCCTTTCGAATGGGCGGTCTTTCACATCAACTTTCCATCTGCCAACTCAATGTTCTTATGGGATTTTGCGATGAGGCATTTTCTCTTTCTCCCGCCTACGCCGATCTTTGTGTTGATTTCCCCACCGATTTTAATCTTCTACACTTCTGGTTGGAAATCAACAATGATATTTCTCCTTACACCCCCAAAAGATCCAAAGGTAGCCACCTCATCTCTCCTTCCTTTCATATTCTCCACAACCTCCTTACCTTTGTGAAATTTTTTTCGGACCTTGTGAGAGCAAGCAGGAATAACAACTAGAGTTACAAGCCAAAACAACCAGAAACAATTTGGGGCAAACAATTGATCTTTATTGATTTTCTAACTTCAGTTACAGGGCAAGACATGCTTGACGAGACATGATTTCGTCAGCACAACACTCCAGAACCAATACAGAGAAGAATACTGAAAGACTTCAGACCGCACAACCCGCGCGACCTCTCTTGCACAGACCGCGCGAACTCCCTTGCGATCTCCTCCTGTTGCTAGACCGCAACACCCTGCCGACCTCAGACCACCACCAAACCGCTGCACAGACCGCTCCCTTCTTTCGACCTCCTGATCTTCCCAAACTCCAGCAACACAACTCCAAGCCGCAGACCGCCCGAACACTTTCAGAGGAAGAGGTGATCGCTGCTGCCCGCACTATCCGCAGAAGCTGCACAAGAAGAATCCGATCAGAGACCGCCCGGTCAGAAAACACAGACCGTAAGAAAGACGCGAACTCAGCTTACACTTGGTGTGTTCTTGTTGTTGCAACAGTGGCTCCCTATTTATAGGCGTGAGACCTGATCCAGTCACCACCCTATGAGATAGAGTCACCACCCATCAGATCGCGCGACCTTACCGGTCAACCCGCGCGATCACTGCAACCCTCCTGCTTCATTTTGGTGAGCGCCGACTTCACTCCAGACCGCGGGAGATCGCAACTCCCTTAGTCTGAACACGACTCCACACGGAGATCGCCAGACCGCCTAGAAGTCACCCACCACCTGTGTTCGCCTGAGACCGCAAACACAGCCAGCTCGCCCTCCTGGTCTCCTCCTGAGACCGCGAACTGAGACCGCGCGACTAAGAATGACTTAGTCCGCGAACTCCTTCAGAACCCTCTGGAAAGCCACCAGACCGGATTCAAGAGCCAACCCGTGCGGTCACGCCAGACCGGCACGTCCTTGAAGAGAACAACTTGTCACGCGGTCAGAGACAGACCGCGCGACCCTGAGGATGATCAGCCGTCATGCGGTCACAGCCAGACCGCACGACCTCCTCCAGCAGCCCTTGGACCAGACCAGCGGTCAACCCCGGAAGCTGCAGCTGACCAATAGAACAGACCGCCATGTCAGACCGCCAGACCGTGCGGTCACGCCAGACCGCCCGGTCACTTCCCAGACCGCCCAGGTCCAAAAGCCTCCTCCACTTCCACTTCAATAATTTCAACACTCCCCCTTGAAGTGGGAAGTGGAAACTAGCCCAAGTAGCTCCCTTAGCCGTGTGAACGGCCCCTTTGCCAGCGCCTTTGTGAAGATGTCTGCGACATTGTCCGCACTCCGCACATGCCCGACCGAAAGAGATCCCTCCAGCACCTTCTCCCGTATGAAGTGATGCTCGATCTCGATATGCTTGGTCCTCGCGTGACAAACTGGATTGGTTACCAGTTTGAGAGCACTCTCGTTGTCACCGCGTAGCAGAGTCGGCTCCCGAACCTCCTTATGGACGTCTCCTACCAACCTCCTAAGCCAGATGGCTTCCTGAGCTGCCAAGGCCGAAGCCTTGTATTCCGCTTCTGTGGTAGAGACTGACACGGAATCCTGCTTCTTGCTGCACCATGATATAGCCGTAGGGCCCGCCATGAAGACGTATCCAGATGTCGACCTCCGATCATCCGAATCTCCCCCGTAATCAGCATCCATGTATCCATGCACCTCGAAGCCCGCATCCCTCCTGTATAGGAGACCCATGTCCGAGGTCGCCTTGACATACTTCAGAATGTTCTTGGCCGCTAGCAGATGAGGTACTCGTGGTTCCGCCATAAACCGACTCACCCTGCCTACTGCATATGCAATATCTGGCCTTGTGATCGTCAGATAAATCAAGCTCCCAACCAGAGCTCGGAACACCAACGGATCTTGCATGATCCTTCCCTCATCCTTCCGAAGCTTCATAGCCTTCTCCAGAGGTGTGGAAGTGCACTTCCCTTCCTTCATGCCGAACCGCTCCACGATCCGCTCTGCATATCCGGCTTGGGTCACCAGCACTCCACCTTCCTTCCTCTGCACCTCGAGTCCAAGGAAATGGTGAAGTTCACCTAAGTCCTTCATCTCGAACCTGATAGACAGCTCGGCCCGAAGCTGCGCTACCTCCTCCTTCGAGTTCCCCGTCACGATCATATCGTCGACGTATAACAGCACGATGACTTGAAGCTCCCCGCTCTTCTTGACGAACAAGCTTGAGTCTGAGTCTGAAGCCCCAAATCCACAGAATAAGAGATATTCTGCGATCTTCCCATACCACGCCCTCGGCGCTTGCTTCAACCCATACAGGGCCTTCTTCAACTTGCAGACATGCTCCGGAAAATCTTCAGACACGAAGCCTGGAGGCTGGACCATGAAGATATCCTTGTCAATCTCTCCGTACAAGAAGGCGTTCTTGACGTCGAGCTGCCAAATCTTCCATCCACTGAACGCCGCCAAGGCAATAATAAAACGAACTGAAGTCATTTTTGCCACCGGACTGAAAGTCTCCTCGTAGTCTTCACCGTATTGCTGCGAGAACCCCCGAGCTACAAGACGAGCCTTGTAACGCTCGATACTGCCGTCTGCTTTCTTCTTCAGCTTGTAGACCCACTTGCATGTTACAGGAGCGATGCCCTTCGGCTTGGGTACAAGAGACCAGGTCTCATTCTTCTCGAGAGCTGCCATCTCTTCTTGCATCGCAACATCCCACTCCTTCATGCCTTGGGCCTTCTCAAAGCTAGACGGCTCCCTCTCATCCAAGGGACCAGCAAAGAAACATGAGACAAAGCTCACTGCGTTTCCTCCTGTATAGTGATCAGGGGCGATGATCGCTCGCTTCGACCTCCTCAGCTCCTTCCCCTGAACCGCATTATCTCCAGCTGCTTCTTCCCTAGCTCCACTTCCAGACGTGTTAGGAGCATTGCTCCCCCTGCTCCCTGAACCAGAAGCTCCCTTCTCAGAACTAGAAGGCGATGGACCACCTGGTGACACAGGTAGCTCCACCTGAAGATTTTCCACAGCTTGCTCCGGCTCCTCCATCCTGCTCTCTGGTAACTCCACTCCAGAGGACCCCCTGTAAGATGTCACCTCATCGAACACGACGTCGCGAGATACAACAAATCTCCGCGTCTCCGGGTCCATGCACTTCCACCCTTTCTTCCTCTCATCGTATCCCACAAAGACTAGCTTCCTAGCCTTCGCTTCTAGCTTTGTCCGAAGAGCATCAGGGATGTGCACGTAACAGGTGGAACCGAACACCCGAAGGTGTGCCACGCTTGGCTTCTCCTTGAACATCATCTCATGCGGGGTCAACATGTTGATGGGGCTCAGAGGCATCCTGTTGATGACGTAAGCAGCACAAGACATTCCCTCCGCCCAGAAGGACTTTGGGATACTCTTGGCATGCAGCCAACACTTGCAGGTCTCCGTCAGATGACGGATCTTCCGCTCTGCAACACCGTTCTGCTGTGGAGTATGTGCACAAGTAAGCTCCCTCCAGATGCCTGCCTTCCTGCAAAAACTGGAGAACTCAGCAGAGGTGAACTCTCCTCCGTTGTCCGTCCTCAGCTTCTTGATCCGCAGATTCAGCCGACCTTCCACGAGCTCCTTGAACTCCACAAACTTGGCAAACGCTTCCGCCTTCTCCTTCAGGAAATAAACCCAGACATATCTGGTGTAATCATCGATCAGCACCAGCATATACCTGCTGCCTCCGAGGCTTGGGGTAGCAGTTGGTCCCATCAAGTCACCATGGATGCACTCCAACGGCTGACTACACCTTGTCTGTGACTTGTCAAATGGTAGTCGATGAGACTTGCCGAACTGACATCCCGCACAAACGTGACCTTCTCCGTAGGAAGATAGACTTGGCAGGCCCTTGACAAGACCTTTCACCGCCATTGCTTTCAGCTTGTCCATCCCTACATGCCCCAACCTCTCATGCCATATCACGGCACCATCATTCGTCTTCATCTTGTCGACGTAGGAACTTGTCGACAAAACGAACAAGTCCTTTGCCCGTCTTCCAACATGAACGACCTCCGCCTTCACGGCCTCTACATTTCGTAGAAATTTCACTTCTGTTGGGCCGAACAGAACGTGATACCCAGCGTCAACAGCGTTGGTTACTGAGAAGAGGTTTTTCTTCATCCCGGGCACATGATAGACACTCTTCAAGGTAAGTGGCCCTCTATCACTGCCCAAAGAAACAACCCCCACCTTCTCGACTGGATGCACAGTATTATCAGCGGTGATGATAGCATTGTTACCTGTATAGGGTTGTGCTGATGAAAGCTTCGACTCATCTCCGGTGAGGTGATGACCACACCCCGAGTCCACGATCCAGTCCTCTTGATAGTTGATAGTAGCCGAGGCTTCAACCGAAGCCGAGAAGGCTCCTCCCCATCCTCCATCAATGTGCCTGGCCTCCACTTCCACCTTTCCAGCAACATGCCCCGATTGAGTAACAACTGGGCATTCCTTCTTGAAGTGCCCAACCTTCCCGCACTTGAAGCATCTCGGACCTTCCCCCTTCTTCTTCCCGTCAGCCTTGGGAGCATACCCCCTTTCCTGCTGCCCAGAAGTTGAAGGCCCATAGCCTCCCGCGATCTTTTTCTTCTTCTCCCACTTCTTCTTTTTCCCTGAGAAGAGCACCTCGCCGTCTCCCCCAGTCACTGACACTCCCGCCATCTGCCTTGCCAGACTTTCCTGCGAAGCTAGCAGATTCTCCAGCTCTAGCAGAGACGGCTGATTTGCCCATCCCTGCACTGACGTCACAAAGGCAACATATTCCTTCCGCAGGCCGCGGATGATGTGCCTCTTCAGCTTCGCCTCAGAGATAGGCTCATCAGGATCCAGTGCTGATATCTCAGCGCAGAGGTTCTTCATCTTCAGAAAGAAGTTTGAGATAGAAAGATCACCCTGAGCCGACCTTGCCAGCTCATTCTCCAAGAACTGCAGCCTCGCCACATTCTTCTTGTTAAACAGCCCATCCAGGGCTCTCCAGATTTCGGCAGCTGATCCACACCCTAAGATGTGATCAAATAGTTCCGGTGAAATGGCACGCTTCAAGGTGAACTCGGCTTTAGCATTGGTCTTTCTCCACGCCCTCACAGCCGGACCATTATCACCTGCTTCCGTTGCCTTCACCTCTTCAGTTGCATCTCCTCCAACAACCTCCCAGAGATCCTCCCCTAGAAGATAGCTCTGCATACATGACCTCCACTTCTTAAAGTTGGTCGAAGTAAGCATATCAATCCCAAGACCTCTTGCAAATCCGCCTTCCATTGTTTTCCCTCTGGTTCCTTCTTCACAAAGGCGATGGCTACTCTAAGTTATTCACTGCTCTAACCACTCCAACCTCCCTCTGATACCATGTGAAATTTTTTTCGGACCTTGTGAGAGCAAGCAGGAATAACAACTAGAGTTACAAGCCAAAACAACCAGAAACAATTTGGGGCAAACAATTGATCTTTATTGATTTTCTAACTTCAGTTACAGGGCAAGACATGCTTGACGAGACATGATTTCGTCAGCACAACACTCCAGAACCAATACAGAGAAGAATACTGAAAGACTTCAGACCGCACAACCCGCGCGACCTCTCTTGCACAGACCGCGCGAACTCCCTTGCGATCTCCTCCTGTTGCTAGACCGCAACACCCTGCCGACCTCAGACCACCACCAAACCGCTGCACAGACCGCTCCCTTCTTTCGACCTCCTGATCTTCCCAAACTCCAGCAACACAACTCCAAGCCGCAGACCGCCCGAACACTTTCAGAGGAAGAGGTGATCGCTGCTGCCCGCACTATCCGCAGAAGCTGCACAAGAAGAATCCGATCAGAGACCGCCCGGTCAGAAAACAAAGACCGCAAGAAAGACGCGAACTCAGCTTACACTTGGTGTGTTCTTGTTGTTGCAACAGTGGCTCCCTATTTATAGGCGTGAGACCTGATCCAGTCACCACCCTATGAGATAGAGTCACCACCCATCAGATCGCGCGACCTTACCGGTCAACCCGCGCGATCACTGCAACCCTCCTGCTTCATTTTGGTGAGCGCCGACTTCACTCCAGACCGCGGGAGATCGCAACTCCCTTAGTCTGAACACGACTCCACACGGAGATCGCCAGACCGCCTAGAAGTCACCCACCACCTGTGTTCGCCTGAGACCGCAAACACAGCCAGCTCGCCCTCCTGGTCTCCTCCTGAGACCGCGAACTGAGACCGCGCGACTAAGAATGACTTAGTCCACGAACTCCTTCAGAACCCTCTGGAAAGCCACCAGACCGGATTCAAGAGCCAACCCGTGCGGTCACGCCAGACCGGCACGTCCTTGAAGAGAACAACTTGTCACGCGGTCAGAGACAGACCGCGCGACCCTGAGGATGATCAGCCGTCATGCGGTCACAGCCAGACCGCACGACCTCCTCCAGCAGCCCTTGGACCAGACCAGCGGTCAACCCCGGAAGCTGCAGCTGACCAATAGAACAGACCGCCATTGTCAGACCGCCAGACCGTGCGGTCACGCCAGACCGCCCGGTCACTTCCCAGACCGCCCAGGTCCAAAAGCCTCCTCCACTTCCACTTCAATAATTTCAACAACCTTCACTCTCACCGGCCGCGACGACAACCATGGTGTGGTTACCAGGCGGGACTTACTATGTCTATATAGTATGCACCATCGTGTACCTCTTAACCTCGGCCAGTTGCTCGCTATCTTCTTTCGACATCAGGCCGAAAATGCGAGGTTGGGAGCTATCCACGGTGGACACTTCATCAGCCATCTCGCCAAGCAGCTGGGGGTCTGGGATGCTCTTCCGCAGATGCTCTCTGTTCAGACGCCGATTTCCATTCAATTTCAGAATCTCCAAGCCCTAGGATTAGCACGACGATGCGATGGTGAGTACGAGGCTGTGCCACCGACGGTTGGCGGTGGAGATTTTGATCTCGATACTGATCTACATGGTGCTACTCATTCTCCACCCCCACCTCCGCCACAGACTTCCCCAACGGCTGGTTCTTCGACTTATTGGGATCGTCAGTTCGGGTCTCTCCGTACTCATCTTGAGCAGATGGAGACCCGTTTTGATGCTCGGTTTGCACATTTTGATAGTCGATTTACCGCACTTGAGCAGCGTCAGGACTCTTCGATGGATCGTATTTTGAGGGAGTTTGGGGTTTTGCGGACTCACTATCCACCGAGCAGGGATGGCAGTGATGAGGATTAGGCCTCCTTTGTTTTATCTTTTGTATCTGTATCCGTCTTTATATTTTTTCTGCTTTCATGTCTCTTTATCTTTTAATAAAAAAGTATAAAAATTATGTGTTTTGCTTCATCAGGACTACTTGGTGTGGATTTGGCCTCCACTCAGGGAAATTTTCTCTCTCTTTCTTACTTGTTTTTTTCTAGATTTCCAACATTGGGGACACTATTTTCTTTTAAGTATGGGGGGAGGGTATTTCACACCAAGTTTACTACTGAGCAACACCCGAAAAAATAATTTTAAAGAAAATATTAAAAAAAAGAAAATATTTAAAAAACAAAAACAAAAAGTTTTTATCTTATTTTATTTTGGAATCAATATCTCTATATTTACTCATATGTAAAATTCTTAGTAGATTTGCTTTTGCATAGTGTTGTAGGATATTTTTATACTTCATTCGATTTTGAATTTTGGAGTAAAAATTGTTGACTCATGTAGTGTTCCTAGTTAAGCGCACACGTTTGTAGGATCTCATGTCGAATTAACTATTCAGCATAAAATTAGATTTATGTTTTTCTAACTGTGTGCAAATAATTTTTGTTTTACTTTTACCTTGAAACCGGTAGAATCCAACAATAATTTAAGTGAGTATGTAGAAGCTTACTGGAGAATTATTACGCAATTTGAACGGAAGGGTATTCTTTCTCGATGTCTAGAACTTGCCCTCTAGTGACTCTCAAGACATTTTCATAAGTTAAATTCATTCGTATGAATATGATATAGGCATTTCATTGGCCCGTTTGAGCTTTTGCACCCGCACCTAACATTTTATCTTTGTTAAGCCCCTTTGAGCCTTTTACATTACCTTTTGTTTCAGCTCCACCAAGCACTTCAACAAGGCCCAAAAAGCAACCTAATCACACACCTAAGTCAGTGCTCGAAAGTAATTATTTGAAAAGAATTTGTGAGTGTGTTGTCTTTATTTTTTTTGGTGGACTTTCTCTTGTCTTTTATGATAAAAAAATCAAATGAAAAAAAAGAAAGAAAGAGAAAAGGAACACAAAAAAAAGATTAGAAATTGGCTATGCTCTTACAATGCCATGACTGCTTAGATTATTTTGTGTGAGCTCACTTTTGGTTTGGGTGTGAATATCCGTCATGTTTATCTTTGTTTTCCCTCACCAAAAATAACCTAAGCCCACGTTTCAACCGAATTAAGTCCTATTGATTCATACATATGAGTTAAACTAGTGCCGTGGCGAGAGTGTGAAAGGGCAAGCCTATGGCCATCATCATTGATGGATTTCTTTGGAGGCTATCCCAAAATTTGATTTTGCGTAATATTGATCTAAGTAAGTACGCTACCCGCTCTCTAAATAACATTTTAGGATTTATCGGATTTTCAATTTAAAAGTAAAAACAATATGTTGTAACGCATTTTTGAAAAATTATAAGCTAATCTATATGCTGAATAGTTTTTTCTACTAGGATTTCTACACGCTTAGGCGTAAGACTTCGCATTTTTACTCCTTAGGTTCAAATTTCAATTCTAGTATTTAAATTTTTCTACTCCTATGAAAAGTTGTTTGCTCGGGACTAGCAAACGGGTAAGTATGGGGGTATTTGATAACTCTATTTTTATCTTAGTTTTTAGTTAGTTTTTAATTTAATAATCAATCAAAATTATTAAAATATTCTCCTTAATTTATTTATTTTTTCTTTTCAGGTAAATCTGGGCTGCTGATAGCTTTTTTGGGCTCACTGTTTTAACCAAAAGAAAATCTGGTGCTGTTTTGGAAAATTTTCAAGTACACGCCCCCTGGTCACGGGCGTGACCTTAGCCACGGGCTGTGACCGCTGAGAACGCCAGAGCCAAGTCCACGTCAGATTAATATTACACGCCCCCTAGTCACGGGCGTGACATAGGGGCGTGCCTTATGTCACGGGCCGTGACTCCCCTGCCGTGCTGGATCATGCCACGTCAGATTATTATTACACGCCCCACTGCCACGGGCGTGACAATGAGGCGTGACTTACTCTAAACTGCCAAATTAACTCCAGCTCAAGCCGTTTCCCGCCGTTTGCAGATCAAGCCATGACACGCCTAGGTCACTTGTATTTCCTCCATCATGATGAGTAGCTAAATTCCAATTAGCACTTGATCATGATGAACTTTGGAATAAAATAAACGTTGCTTTGTTCTTATTAAAATTTGCAAGCTTCTTATATTATTTCGCTTCGATTTATCTTTGAATTTAATTGCGTCGAATTCATATGTCGCGAATATGTTTTTCGATCTAAGATTCGTATGCTAGTGATCGAGAGATCCATGCAAATGAGGAGATCACTCAAAGATAAAAAGAATTTCATGCACTCCTCGAGAGAGGGTGATATAATTCTTCCGGACTGGAATCAAATCCAGTAGAGGGGTTCACCGCCTAAAGCAAGCTTAGGGGTTTCGACTGGCCGAGGGGTCTTAATCAATCAACCTAAGGTTAGTTGATAGTTCTCTCGAGAGAGGTTTTATCATACTTTGGGAACCTCTATGGTCGAAGTATAAAATTTAGAAGTTTGTAGTTTAATCATCTAAGAAGTTTATTTTTGTCCAAAGGGATTCTAGATCAAGTGCTAGCTTCCTAATCATCAATTTTCTCTTTAGTCCAAGTCGCCTTTTTACTTCACTTTCAAACCAAAAATTTCCGTTAGATAAAATAACAGCTCTACTTTGTGAGTACAAGTACTCGACAGCCCTGAGTATAATACGACACTTGATCCTATACTTTAAAACGATAGGTATACTTGCCTTATCGGTTTATTGTTGGAGTTGCACTTCAGCAAAACAATACAAAGAAATTATCCATCAGTCTTGATACATTCTATCCACTTCCTCATCATCAAACTTAATATCAGAAGAGTCCTATCTTGGAACATCTACTCCTGCTTCTATATCCTCAACAATATCCATGATTTTCTGATAATTTTCTGGGTCCTCTTGGACAACCAACCCAGTTAAGGCTGCTTCTTCATCCTTTAGAGCAGGGAGCTCATTATGAGTCTCCCCCTCAACTAGAGCACCATCTTGAAGATCTTCCTATCTTTCTGTAGCTGCAACAATAAGTTTTGAAATAGTAGTCTCATTGGTGACCATGAGCTCACCCACTAGTTCAGTTGTAGTACTCAGAACTGATGCTTGGCCAGTCTCCCCCTCAAGTTGTGTAGGAGTTAAAATAGCAAGGTTCATCTTTCTCAGAATGGCTTTGCTCATTTTCATCAACTCTTTTACTCTTCACAACACTGGCCTTCTTGGTTTGCTTAGGTGCCTTGGAGAACACCTTCTCCCACCTTTCTAAGGTTCTGATATCCTTATTCTTCATGTAGTGGATGGGAGCTCCAAGCTTCTTGTTCACCTGCTTTGGCATGCTAGAGAGTAGATAAAATGATAAGATTCTTCCAAAATTAGTGGCATTGAAGCTTTCCCAAATTTTATCAAACAGAATTTGAGCCCAGTTAGTCTTCTTGCTCACAATAATCCTGGTCATAATCTCAAACATCTCTTTTGAGTTTCTTTCATGTGACCCAGATTTGCATATTAATACCTTTCCAACTATATCAGCCAGAAGCTTTCCCTTAGAGTTGAAGTTTGCTCTTTTCAAGGAGCCATAACATTCTCATTCATGTTGTAACATCCCCCAAACAACTAGACCCCTAAGTTGGTTTTGTCATGACTAGGTCATGACAAAACCATAGGAAGAGCTTAAGACCATGTGAGCTTGGATGAGAAGGGGAAATCCTAGTGGTCTGCATATAGCAGTTTTTAGATACCTAGCCTAAGGTTGGACTTTAGGGCCTTTCCTTGAACCTTGACTCCACCATAGTATCCTTAACCCATTAGGGGTCTCCTTGGAGCACTAGGGACCCATTGGGGTCAACCAAAGAGGCCAATTTGGCTAAAGTCAACTTTAACCCTAAATTGGTCAAACTAACTCAATTAGGGTCAATTGGCCTCCACCCATGCCAAATTGACCTTTCCCCTACCCTTATAGGGATATTAGGAACTTAATGGACCAAAAAGCCCCATCATGGGACCTCTAAATTGGCCAATTTATCATAAGTCAACCTTAGCCTTAATTTTGGTCAAAGTGCCATATTAAGGGGGCAATTCACCCTCACCTTGCCAACTTGACCCTACCAAGACCTCCCTAACCCTTAAGGGAGACCATTGGAGCCTAAGCCACTCATTGGGGTCAGCCTAATTGGTCAATTTGACCAAAGTCAACCTTATCCTAAATTTGGGTCAAAATGACCTAATTTACCCAAATTAAACCCAATCCATTTAGGCTGGAACCAATTGAGGTGGTCCACCACCAAATGGGATTGATTGCTACTGAAGTGGACATTCAATTTCAGGAAATTCGGCCAGGAGAGAGAAGGCCCTAATTTGGAAGAGAGAGAAAGAAGGGGGAGTTAATGGAGAGGAAGAGGAAACCTTCCATCTCCTCCAATAATGGCACCACTCATCTCCCCTTGGGGAGAGGAGAAGTTTTCAACTCTTCCCCGGCCACAATGATGTCCAAATTCACTCCCCCAAGTGAAACCGAAATCTTCACTAATGGCTATTAATGGCAATCCGAGTAACTCCTCCCCCTTAGCCTCAAGTGACCCCTTTAACATCTTCAGAGGTTGGAAAGGAGTGAAACCCCCCTCTTCCCCGAAGAAATCCAGCACCAGAAGCTAGGATGGACATGGCGCCGAAAGCTCCACCTACGTCCATGGCAACTCGCCGGAATACGCGCCACCAGGCCCCCACACAGGTCCGATCCGCCTCCTCTCCCTTAGTGTTAGATCATTTCATAATTTGGGGCTTGATTCGAGCTCAATTGGGCCCGAATCGTGCTTCCAAAAGGGCTCGGTTTGAGCTCTCTTTCCCCTCCTCAAAACCTGATTCTGACCATCTCCGGCTGGCCAACCACCTCCTATCGCCAACCACCACCTCAACGGAGGTGGTGGTGGCATTGGCTGGCCGGGAAGCGGCATAGGTGGCCGGGAAATCATCCCGCAAAGAAGCCCAGGACGGGCTGTCGCGCGTCGTCCGTCCAACAGGGATGATGACTGCGAGCCGTCGGATTTGCCGTGATCAGTAAGATTTACGTGATTATGTTATAATGTTATTTCATTTTGAAGAAATTTGTTAAACTGAATTAATTCAGCGAACTGAATCCGGAGTAAATGATTATGTTATATTCTTATTTAATTAATTCGTCGATCTGAGTAGAAGAAATTCACCAAACTAATAGTTGAGTTCGTCGAACGGAACCCAGAGTTCATCGAACGGAACCCGGAGTTCGTCGAATGGAATTCATTCGTCGAACACACTCTGGTTTTCGTCGAACTGATTGTTGAGTTCATCGAACCCGGAGTTCGTCGAACGGAGTTAATTCCCCGAACTAAATTAATTCGTCGAACTGAACACGGAGTTCGTCTAACGGAGTTGATTCGCCGAACTAAATTATTTTGTCGAACTGGATTAGTTTGTCAAACGAAGATCGGGTTTCGTCGAGCGCACTGAAGCACAGCATTCGTCGAACGCAGAACATAGTTCGTCGAACGCAGATCATATTTCGTCGAACGCAGACTTGTATTCTATTTTAATTATTAAAAATACTAGAACCCCTCAAATGAAAAAGTGCCCAACATGAAAGTTGTAGCCCTTGGAGTCTACTTTATTTTAAAATTAATTTCACCCCAAAAGGAGTTCCGTAGCTCTCTATAGGTTTATTATGGTGGGACTGGTCCCTAGTGTAGGACAACCACCATTTCTTGAATAACTTTTGATTAGATTATGGGATCGACTTGCAAATTGAAACATAGGCTATTTATACCTACCAACACATCATACCCAAATATGGGAATTTTAGGAGAACCTTTTTCTAAGGTTTTTGTAATAATCTCATAAATTAAACATTAATTAATTATTAGGTCAAATGACCTCCAATGCCCTCCAAATTTTGTTCGGTACTTCTTAGGGTTATCACATGACCCTGGTAAAAATCTCAGCCTAATTGGGACTGATTTGGTTGGGTAATTTGTTAACCCAAGTTAGGTCAAATTGGGTCAAAGTTAGGGCATGTTGTTTATCTTGGGGTATGGTGGTCAAAACTCATCACCATGAGTTGAAACATTGGCCACTGGTTTAGGATCACCTAAAACACCTTCATGAGTAATATGGGGTGGTGTAGAGGTAGATATGCCCTAGGAACCTAGTTTTAACCTTAGGGTTGCTCTTTGAACCTTGCGAAGGACATGGGGTCAAATGTTCTTGAATGGTTATGGAACTTGGTGGATAATTTTATAGGGTGTAATTAGGCCCTAGGTAATTTTATAAGAATTTTAGGAACAATTATCCCCTTTGAAATAGGTCATAACCTCTTTAGGTAAACTTGTTTTAAGAGATATTTACATGCACAAATAATTTTGGATGAAGATGAAATCTTGGTGTTGCCTTTTAATCATATTTTAGACCCCTGGTAATTTTTGTATAATTTATTTTATGATTTAACTAGTACTTCATCCTCAAGGAACCTATTTTGTCTCAATCTTAAGAAATATAATTAAGGGTCCAAACTCTCTGGAAAAATGTGCAACTTGGTGATAGGACATTTCAGAGCACTAGGAAGCTCTGTGAATTTTTATAGAATTTTTGAAAATTGATATCAGTAGGCTACTTCACAACATGTGCAAATTAGGAATTATTTGGATGAATTATTTTAGTGAGGAAATGACTCCCATAAATTGTGAAACTCTGTAATTGAGCTTTTCTGGACATTATAGAGGTCTGTCAATTTTTCTATAATTTTGGCACAAGTATTTTTTGTAGTTCCTTCATAAATCTTCAAGTTTGGATAGAAGTTAAATATTAAAAATAGAGGACATTTTCTTACTATAAAATTGTGATGTTCATTATTTACTGTTATTTTGGTATGATAGATTTATCATAATTTTATGAAGATCATGTCTTGGGAATACCTTACACTTCATGTTCATATTCACACATGGCAAATATTGGAGAAATTTAAATAAATGTTAAAATGTTGAGGAAAAATATGAGTCTTTGGATTTAGTCTTATAATGCCATGATAGTCCTCCAGTAAAAATCTTGTGTCATGTGGTTGAATATTTGGAGTACCTCTACTTATAAGCTTCATATAGTTAGTTTGGTCTGCGTATAGTAAAAATGTGAAATTTGGATATTTAGGGGCCTACCAAGTGGAAGTGGCATGTAGATGGTGCACATGGTCAGGTTGAAGAGATTGAAGGTCACCAAAAGGAGTTTATGAGATGAGAGTGTGCTCGGAGAGTTAAGGGTAGAGTTGTGCTCGGGATTGACGAAAGATCGTCTTTCCCTTAACCTGTCATAAAATGCTTAGGGATAATTCAAGAGAAATGACAAGAAGGGTATTCTTACGGGTAGCTACCAATAACATTAAGTATCTTGAGAAAGGGAGCTTTGGGGTGTCATCCCAGTATAGCTCCTAGTACCATAGCGAGCCCCTAACAGGTTAATCCTCGGGAAGTCCAAGATTAACCATAAACTGTAGGAGTAATATGTTATACAAGATTAACTTAACAATACACACACCCACACCCCGTAGTTACGGGAGCTTAGTCTGTTTGGTTGTACGAGCGGTAGGCTCGGTTGTTGAAGCAGCGGACTAGTTAGTCCGGTGAGCTCGTGGCTCAGTAATGTTTGTTGTGTCGGGAGGATTAGCCGGTGAGCTTATGGCTCGGAGATAGATGGTAAACATGTTTGCATGTGCATAAGGTGGTGGGTCCTTAGTGTTGATGGTCGTTGCACCGACATTAATGCTTGGGCTCGGTAAGAGTGGATAACCCTTTTACCAAGTCAAGTCTGGTGGTCTAACCAGCAAGAGTACGCAGGAGCTCCGCTGTTGTGTTCTTAGCGTTGAGGCGTACGTTAGGTCTAGGTTAGGTAGTGCAAATACCAACCTAGAGGTGGGCGAGGCCCAACCCACCGCTTCCGTTTGCCACTATGGGAGTATCCTGGGAGTTTTGCTAGCTCCAAAAAGTGGGAACAAAAGGTCTGTGCGCATAGAGTCGAAGTGTGTGAGTTGCACTTGTATGAACATAACATAAACTGCATAACTCTGTATGTCATGGCATAAATATTACATTTCAACCCCTACCCCTATCGTATAAGTCAGTTATGGGACTTCTTATACGATAGGCCTTGCTAAATGACCCCTTGGTCTATAGGTTTGTGTGGGCATTCCTATAAATCAACTGTTACTTTTCCTTACTTTTCTATTATATACATGTCTTTACTTACTACACTTTACTTATTCATTACCTGCTCTTTTACTGCTTCAATTATATATATATATATACATGTATAGTGTAGACATTTCCTGTACCCCTGTCACCTGCTATTGTTATACCCCTTGTTGTCCTCCGCTTCATCCTTCCCGCACGGTGCCTAGGAGTCACCGGGAGAGGGGTGAGGGATTGGCTTAGTCTTTTTGACTAACGGTCGGTGTACCTTATCATTTTAGGAGACCACAGAGACAGAGCAGCACCAGAAGTTAGTGTAGATGGAGGTGGGGCAGTCTAGTAGGAGCACTAGTGTCGGGAACCGTGAGTGTTACTACTAGTTGATTTACTTCTGCGAGTGTTTATGTAGCGAGGATTTGATGTATCGGACAGAGCCCTTGTTATTTTTGTCTTTGATTTCAGTTATGATTATGTGGACATCTCTTTATGATAGTTTATTTATATGTGATGTGGACTTGGCTTCTATAAGTTTGTTTAAGCTCAACTTCTTTGTGATCGATAAGGCCGGCAGGATCAACGTTTTGTAGTGGTGACCTTCCCGAGTGAGGGTGTCACCGCAAAATGGCGGTTCTGGGCATAAGACCCCGGGTTTGAAAAAAGGGGTGTCTTACAATGTGGTATCAAAGGAAACCTCGATCCGAAGGAAAGAATTCCACAAACCCTGGGCCACCCCGCACGAGTTTAGTTTGAGGACAAACTAAGCAGCGGAAGCAATGGTGTGCCCATATGGGAAAATCACATGAAAAAGTCCACGTTTTTGACAAGTTTTCTTTTGTAGTCTGCGGCGAACCCTGCCCCCAGCAGGGAATACCTCTGGCTACAAAGATCTCTTTAGACAGTCCTTTAGTCAATGAGTTAGATTTAAACTCCACTAGGACACGTGACTTACCATGACAATTTATACTTATACCTTGCCCTAGTCTGAAATAAACCGTAGATATACTTTTGGTGAAGGTACGAGAATACCCCAAAGAGATTAAATAAGGAGCTTAACATGAGAGTGGCCACCTAAGCCATAACTCTGATATACCTACTTCATCTATCAAAGGATTATCCAAACTGATAGGACCGCCTTAGGGAGATTGACATATAAGCAAAATGGTAGGGGACTCGTAGACTCAACCCTCGTATCGGTGACATGATTATATTGAGAAAACCACCATGATAAACACCGAGGGTCGGATAAGAATTCAAGATCAGAAGAGACCCGTTTGGGATTGGGACACAAGTTGACCCTGATAAGGTTGTCGTAAAGGGGACCTTGAAGAGTCTAAAGTATGGAGTATACCATTGAGCCTCAAGAGAGAACCCCAAGTCTAAGCCTGTGTGCCCTAAGAATTGTTTGCAAACTTGGGACAAATATAACTGGGTGATATTGAAGATACTCAGCCCAAAATAGATAGTGGCTTATCTTTTGTTTATTGGGGCTTATCTTTTGTTTATTGGGGCTGTCCTTTTGTTTATTGGGCAAATTAGTTACTGACTTGGGTTTCCTTTGGATCTAATTTAGAAGATGCTGTGTCGTAAACATAGTGATTTTGAGGTCGATCTTATTCGATGTTACACAAGCAAAGATGAGATGGTGTAACAGTGGGTCTGGAATGATGATCTGAAGTATTACCAGGACAATGAAAGGACATCGTAGATCGAGCAACGACTTGACCTTAGTTGAAGCATTAGAAATATAAAGTTGCTAGGTTTAGTCACTTAGGGATGCAGATGCCTTTCTGGAAGTTGGGAACTGAAATTAGGTCGTGCAAGCTTTATTTATATTTGAAAGTTCTAGTAGTTTGGGGCATTCGGAAGTAATTAACTCATGAATTGTAAAAAATCACGCCCTGTCATGGTAGAAATTTTTTACTACAATAATAACCCTTATACCTTGGGAGCTATGACGATGAATAACCCGAGATCTTAGACGATGACTTATTGGAATTAAAATAGTGTTTGAGTTTACTATGATAAAAACGATCTAAGTTTATCTTACTTTGGACCATCCGAAAGTGATCAAGACTAGCATATGTGGAAGCGATAGGAATTTGTGAAATAAACGTGATGATATTTCCGTGATGAAATTGACTTGTGAAAATCTTAGGGTTTCAAAAGAATTTTACCCGTATACCTTATGAATCAAACTCTACATAGAAAGTGATTAGGAGTCATCTTATAAACATGAATACTAATAAAGATTGGTTAGCATATACTCATATGTTCACAAGTGCACCACCATAAAATTTTGAGGATGATTGGGACGCTTGATGATCTGATCAGTTCAACCAATGGTAAGAACTGGATAAGTTGTAGAGTGGAGATGATTGATCACTCAGATGTACTTGAAGGAATAAGAACCTAAACATGCGGAGAAAACATTATAGAAGCGTTGTCTACCCATATTAACAAGAGCTTTATTCGCCGGAAAAATGATGTATTCCAGAACCCGTATGTCCTCGGAATGAAGAAAGACGTCATAAGTTTTGTGATGCATGGTGAAGGCCAAGTGCAAGAGTCTTTGGAGAACTACCACAGTCACTGCCCATGTTAGAGTGGAGTTCGAGGACATAATTATGGATTTCATACACAGGTTACCACATCCCCACTCTGGGCACAAGTTCGTTTGGAACATCAAAGATAAACTGACCAAGGTAGCTAGGGTCACCCCGGGATGGAAGGACGCTCCCGTTGGTGTTTGGTGGTATTTGTTGAGCAGTTTGTCCGTTATCATAGTGTGACTAGGATGATCGTGTCGAATCAGGATGGATGATGTACATCCAAAAAAAAGTGAAGATCAGTCCAGGCTTATCTGGGCTCTTGGTTGACGTCAGCACAACTTTCCACCCTCAGAGGGATGGAGGCGCGGGACTCCACTATCTTGGATCCAGGATGAGGATCCCAAGGCACTCGGCTAGGAATTTATGGAGAATATAGATACCCAGGTGCGATTGATTTGAGTTAGGATGCTGGAGGACCAGAGCTGTCAGGTCAGGTATTACGATGCGCGGTATCGTCAAGTAGAGTTCCTGGTTGGAAACTGGGTGTTCCGGAAGATACGTCCGATGCAGGGAGTCTTGCGGGTTCGCAGGCGGAAGAAGCTCAGTCTGAGATAGATGGGGCTCTACAGGATCCTGGAGTGGATCAGCCCGTTAGCTTATAGACTGGAGTTGCCACCGGAGTTAGCAGGATTGCACGACGTCTTCCATGTCTCCTCCTTTAGGAGAGCTCAACTACGGCCGGAGCAACAAATTTTTACTATAGATGGCCCGATAGCCTCTGATCGAGTGATTCACCTGAGAGCCACTAGAACTGGTGTGGCAGAGATAGTCGGTGCTCTTCGAGTCAGAAATAACTTCAATTCTTAGGGGATGTTACGTTCACTCACACTCAGTGAAAACCCACTGAGCCTAGCCTGAATTTCGAGGACGAATTTTTTTTTGTTTATTGGGATTTGTAACATCCCCCGAACAACTAGACCCCCTAAGTTGGTTTTGTCATTACTAGGTCATGACAAAACCATAGGAAGAGCTTAAGACCATGTGAGCTTGGATGAGAAGGGGAAATCCCAGTGGTCTGCATATAGCAGTTTTCAGATACCTAGCCTAAGGTTGGACTTTAGGGCCTTTACTTGAACCCTGACTCCACCATAGTATCCTTAACCCATTAGTGGTCTCCTTGGAGCACTAGGGACCCATTGGGGTCAACCAAAGAGGCCAATTTGGCTAAAGTCAACCTTAACCCTAAATTGGTCAAACTAACACAATTAGGGTCAATTGGCCTCCACCATGCCAAATTGACCTTGCCCCTACCCTTATAGGGATATTAGGAACTTAATGGACCAAAAATCCCCATCATGGGACCTCTAAATTGGCCAATTTATCATAAGTCAACCTTAGCCTTAATTTTGGTCAAAGTGCCATATTAAGGGGGCAATTCACCCTCACCTTGCCAACTTGACCCTACCTAGACCTTCCTAACCCTTAAGGGAGACCATTGGAGCCTAAGCCACTCATTTGGGTTAGCCTAATTGGTCAATTTGACCAAAGTCAACCTTATCCTAAATTTGGGTCAAAATGACATAATTTACCCAAATTAAACCCAATCCATTTGGGCTGGACCCAATTGAGGTGGTCCACCACCAAATGGGATTGAGTGCTACTGAAGTGGACATTCAATTTCAGGAAATTCGGCTAGGAGAGAGAAGGCCCTAATTTGGAAGAGAGAGAAAGAAGGGGGAGTTAATGGAGAGGAAGAGGAAACCTTCCATCTCCTCCAATAATCGCACCATTCATCTCCCCTTGGGGAGAGGAGAAGTTTTCAACTCTTCCCTGGCCACATTGATGTCCAAATTCACTCCCCCAAGTGAAACTGAAATCTTCACTAATGGCCATTAATGGCAATCCGAGTAACTCCTCCCCATTAGCCTCAAGTGACCCCTTTAACATCTTCAGAGGTTGGAAAGGAGTGAAACCCCCCGCTTCCCCGAAGAAATCCAGCACCAGAAGCTAGGATCAACATGGCGCCGAAAGCTCCACCTCTGGCCATGGAAACTCGCCAGAATATGCGCCAACAAGCCCCCACACAGGTCCGATCCGCCTCCTCTCCCTTAGTGCTAGATCTTTTCATAATTTGGGGCTTGATCCGAGCTCAATTGGGCCCGGATCGTGCTTTCGAAAGGGCTCGGTTTGAGCTCTCTTTCCCCTCCTCAAAACCCGATTCCGACCACCTCCGGCCGGCCAACCACCCCCTATCGCCGACCACCACCTCAACGGAGGTGGTGGTGGCATTGGCTGGCCGGGAAGCGGCACAGGTGGCCAGGAAAATCATCCCGCAAAGAAGCTCAGGACGGGCTGTCGCGCGCCGTCCGTCCAACGGGGACGATGACTGCGAGCCATCAGATTTGCCGTGATCAGTAAGATTTACGTGATTATGTTATATGTTATAACGTTATTTCATTTTGAAGAAATTCGTTGAATTGAATTAATTCAGCAAACTGAATCCGGAGTAAATGATTATGTTATATTCTTATTTAATTAATTCGTCGATCTGAGTAAAAGAAATTCACCGAACTAATAGTTGAGTTCGTCGAACGGAACCCGGAGTTCGTCGAACGGAATTCATTCGTCGAAAACACTGCTGTTCTTCGAACTGGTTGTTGAGTTTGTTGAACCGACCCCGGAATTCGTCGAACGGAATAAATTCACTGAAATAATAGTTGAGTTCATCGAACCAGGAGTTCGTCGAATGGAGTTAATTTGCCGAACTAAATTAATTCGTTGAACTGAACACGGAGTTCGTCGAACGGAGTTGATTTGCCGAACTAAACTATTTCGTCGAACTGGATTAGTTCGTCAAACGAAGATTTGGTTTCGTCGAGCGCATTGAAGCACGACGTTCACCGAACGCAGAACATAGTTCGTCGAACGCAGATCATATTTCGTCGAATGCAGACTTGTATTTTATTTTAATTATTAGAAATACTAGAACCCCTCAAATGAAAAAGTGCCCAACATGAAAGTTGTAGCCCTTGGAGTCTACTTTATTTTAAAATTAATTTCACCCCAAAACGAGTTCTGTATCTCCCTATAGGTCCATTTTGGTGGAAGTGGTCCCTAGTGTAGGACAGCCACCATTTCTTGAATAAATTTTGATTAGATTATGGGATCTCCTTGCAAATTGAAACATATGCTATATACACCTACCCACATATCATACCCAAATATGGGAATTTTAGGAGAACCTTTTTCTAAGGTTTTTGTATTAATTTCATAAATTAAACACTAATTAATTATTAGGTCAAATGACCTTCAATGCCCTCCAAATTTTGGTGGGTACTTCTTAGGGTTATCACATGACCCTGGTAAAAATCTCAGCCCAATTGGGACTAATTTGTTTGGGTAATTTGTTAACCCAAGTTAGGTCAAATTGGGTCAAAGTTAGGGCATGGTGTTTATCTTGGGGTATGGTGGTCAAAACTCATCACCATGAGTTGAAACCTTGGCCACTGGTTTAAGATCACCTAAAACACCTTCATGAGTAAGATGGGGTGGTGTAGAGGTAGATATGCCCTAGGACCCTAGTTTTAACCTTAGGGTTGCTCTTTGAACCTTGTGAAGGACATGGGGTCAAATATTCTTGAATGGTCATGGAACTTGGTTGATAAGTTTATAGGATGTAATTAGGCCATAGGTAATTTTATAAGAATTTTAGGAGCAATTATCCCCTTTGAAATATGTCATAATCCATTTAGGTAAACTTCTTTGAAGAGATATTTACATGCACAAATGATCTTGGATGAAGATGAAATCTTGGTGGTGCCTTTTTAATCATATTTTAGACCCCTGGTAATTTTTGTATAATTTATTTTATGATTTAACTAGTACTTCATCCTCAAGGCACATATTTTGTCTCAATCTTAAGAAATATACTTAAGAGTCCAAAACTCTCTGGAAAAATGTGCAACTTGGTGATTGGACATTTCAGAGCACTAAGAAGCTCTGTGAATTTTTATAGAATTTTTGGAAATTGATATCAGTAGGCTACTTCACAACATGTGCAAATTAGGAATTATTTGGATTAATTATTTCAGTGAGGAAATGATTCCCATAAATTTTGAAACTCTGTAATTAAGCTTTTCTGGACATAATAGAGGTCTGGTAAATTTTATATAATTTTGGCACAAGTATTTTTGGTAGTTCCTTCATAAATCTTCAAGTTTGGATAGAAGTTAAATATTAAAAATAGAGGACATTTCCTTATTGTAAAATTATGATGTTCATTATTTACTGTTATTTTGGTATGATAGATTTTTCTTAATTTTATGAGGATCATGTCTTGGGAATACCTTACACTTCATGTTCATATTCATACATGGCAAATATTAGAGAAATTTAAATAAATGTTAAAATGTTGAGGAAAAATACGAGTCTTTGGATTTAGTCTTATAATGCCATGATAGTCCTCCAGTAAAAATCTTGTGTCATGTGGTTGAATATTTGGAGTACCTCTACTTATAAGCTTCATATAGTTAGTTTGGTCTGCGTATAGTAAAAATTTGAAATTTGGATATTTAGGGGCCTACCAAGTGGAAGTGGCATGTAGATGGTGCACATGGTCAGGTTGAAGAGATTGAAGGTCACCAAAAGGAGTTTATGAGATGAGAGTGTGCTCGGAGAGTTAATGGTAGAGTTGTGCTCAGGATTGACGAAAGATCGTCTTTCCCTTAACCTGTCATAAAATGCTTAGGGATAATTCAAGAGAAATGACAAGAAGGGTATTCTTACGGGTAGCTATCAAGAACATTAAGTATCTTGAGAAAGGGAGCTTTGGGGTGTCATCCCAGTATAGATCCTAGTACCGTAGCGAGCCCCTAACAGGGTAATCCTCGGGAAGTCCAAGATTAACCATAAAATGTAGGAGTAATATGTTGTACAAGATTAACTTAACAATACACACACCCACACCTCGTAGTTAAGGGAGGTTAGTTGGTTTGGTTGTACGAGCGGTAGGCTCGGTAGTTGAAGCAGCGGACTAGTTAGTCCGGTGAGCTTGTGGCCCAGTAATGTTTATTGTGCCGGGAGGATTACCAGTGAGCTTATGGCTCAGAGATAGATGGTAAACATGTTTGCATGTGAATAAGGTGGTGTGTCCTTAGTGTTGATGGTCGTTGCACCGACATTAAAGCCTGGGCTCGGTAAGAGTGGATAACCCTTTTACCAAGTCAAGTCTGATGGTCTAACAAGCAAGAGTACGCAGGAGCTCCGCTGTTGTGTTCTTAGCGTTGAGGCGTACATTAGGTCTAGGTTAGGTAGTGCAAATACCAACCTAGAGGTGGGTGAGTCCCAACCCACAGCTTCCATTTACCACTACGGGAGTATCCTTGGAGTTTTGCTAGCTCCAAATAGGGGGAACAAAAGGTCTGTGCGCATAGAGTTGAAGTGTGTGAGTTACACTTGTATGAACATAGCATAAACTGCATAACTCTGCATGTCATGGCATAAACATTGCATTTCAACCCCTACCCCTATTGTATAAGTCGGTTATGGGACTTCTTATATGATAGGCCTTGCTAAACGACCCCTTGGTCTATAGGTTTGTGTGGGCATTCCTATAAATCAACGGTTACTTTTCCTTACTATTCTATTATATACATGTCTTTACTTATTGCACTTTACTTATTCTTTACCTGCTCTTACTATGCTCTTTTACTGCTTCAATTATATATATACATGTGTAGTGTAGGCATTCCCTGTACCCCTGTAACCTACTATTGTTATACCCCTTGTTGTCCTCCGCTTCATCCTTCCCGCACGGTGCCTAGGAGTCACCGGGGGAGGGGTGGGGGATTGGCTTAGTCTTTTTGACTAACGGTCGGTGGACCTTATCATTTTAGGAGACCACGGAGATGGAGCAGCACCAGAGGCCGGTGTAGATGGAGGCGGGGCAGTCTAGCAGGAGCACTAGTGTCGGGATCCGTGAGTGTTACTACTAGTTGATTTGCTTCTGCGAGTGTTTATGTAGTGAGGATTTGATATATCGGGCAGGAGCCCTTGCTATTTCTGTCTTTGATTTCAGTTATGATTATGTGGACATCTCTTTATGATAGTTTATTTATATGTGATGTGGACTTGGCTTCTATAAGTTTGTTTAAGCTTAACTTCTTTGCGATCGATAAGGCCGGCAGGATCGACGTTTTGTAGTGGCGACCTTCCCGAGTGAGGGTGTCACAGCAAAACAGCGGTTCTGGGCATAAGACCCCGGGTTTGAAAAAGAAAAAAAAGGGGGTCTTACACATGTCCACACAACTTCAATCCTACAGAGTAATCTTCATTCGAAACTTCATCTTCTTCATCTTCTTCCTCAAAGATTGGCAGGCGGAGGGCTCTCGTCAGCCCTTGAACTGTATGTAACACCCCAGGGAAGGACGGAAACCTCATCCTGCATGTCCGGGATGCAGCCCATGTGCAACCCCAACCCCTCCCCGCGCCTGTTTCTCAGCGCGTTGGGTTGTTGAGGGGGGATTCAATCCTGCCACCTCCTGGATAAGAACTCTTTCAACCGAGTCTCATCACCAACTGAGCTGCAGCCCGGACACGCAGGATGAGGTTGCCTGCCTGCCCTGGGGTGTTAAAAATAAAAACTGCAGCTCAGTTGGTGATGAGACTCGGTTGAAGGAGTTCTTATCCAGGAGGTGGCGGGATCGAATCCCCCCTCAACAACCTAACGCGCTGAGAAACATGCGCGAGGAGGGGTTGGGGTTGTACATGGGCTGCAACCCGGACACGCAGGATGAGGTTGCCGGCCTGCCCTGGGGTGTTACACTATAACCCTCAATAGGGTATCATTTACCCATTTCTTTATGGATTTTCCTGATATGTTGATTTAGGTCTTTTAGTAGAACTCTGCTAATTCTCTATGCATAATGGTTGTGGGTTCAGATAGTACAAACTCAAGCCCTAACGCTGTTAATAATCCAATGACTGATTTAATCTCTTCAACTGCCTGGTTGAATCCACCTCTCACAAGCTCGCATCCAATATTGTAGTAATCTTCTTCATTCTTTGGTGTCATTGTCAGAAACATTGGAGACAAGAAGGTCACCGATGTCATGCGGGTTGAGCTATTTATTTTTGACGTCATAGGACAAATGAAGGTCTAATACTTTTCTAAACATTTATCCTATGTATATACTTTATTTTAGGAATGTCAAAAGGCGTGTACCTGGATGCTTTTATTAAAGCTATTGATCTTTTATTGGACAGTTATGATGAAAGATCCAATAATAGCCAATTTATGTGTGCAGTGGATGCACCAAGATGATACGTCTTCCATGTCATCTTGATCACCCTTCGACATGACCTTTATGTAATCTTGTATACTCGATGACACAGACTCGATTTGCTATTTTTTTGAATTCTCTGGCTTATTTTCTGCAAAATTCTTATTAATATGCATAAGCACCATAGTAAACAATTAATATAACATTGATATGCTTACTATAAGTTCATCATACCAAGCTCAAACTTAAATAAGTTAAATTTAGCTTTATCAAGGGGCTTAGTGAAGATATATGCTACTTGATTGTTAGTGGGAACATACTTAAGATAGATATCCTCCTTTTCAACATGCTCCCTAATGAAGTGGTACCTGATTTCAATGTGCTTAGTCCTGCTGTGTGACACATGGTTCTTAGCAATTTAAATTGTACTGGAAGAATTACAATACATAGCAGTTTTTCATGTCTTTATGTTGTAATCTTCCAGTTGATGTTGAATCCATAGTAGTTGTGTACAACTGCTCCCAGCTGAGATATATTCTGATTCAGCTGTGGAGATTGATTCACTTGTTTGTTTTTTGCTACTCCAAGAGATCAACCTCTTACCTAGAAATTGACAGGTACCTTAGGTACTTTTCCCATCTTCTTTGCAGCCTGCAAAATAAGTATCTGAATACCCAAGTAGTTCAAAATAATTACTTTTAGGGTATGAAAGGTCAAGATTAGGAGTTCCCTTAAGGTATTTCAAGATTCTCTTAGCATAGGTATATTGATATTCCATAGGGGAAGTTTGATACTTGACACAAACAAATGTAGCAAACATGATATTTGGTCTACTAGCAGTAAGGTAGAGCATATATCCAATGATGCATCTATACAAGGTCTCATAAGAAGGTTTCCCTTTCTCATCCTTGTCTAGAAACACATTGGCGCCCATTGGAGTCCTCAAAGAGGTTGCACTCTCCATTCCAAACTTCTTTATAAGCAATTTAGTGAGCTTGGTCTGAGAGATGAAAATTCCATCCTCAGATTGCTTCACTTTGAGCCATAAGAAGTATTTCAGCTCCGCCATGCCGCTCATTCCAAACTTCCCTTGCATTAAGTTAGTAAACTTTTTGCAAAGGTTGTCATCAATAGACCCAAAATTGTTGTCATCAACATAAATTTAGACTAGCAAACTCTTGCCCTTTATCTCCTTAGAAATAATGTCTTCTCTATCCTTCCCCTTGAAAACTTGTTTTCAATGAGGAAGCTAGATATGGTTTCATACCAAGCTCTAGGAGCTTGTTTCAAATCATATAAGACATTCCTTAAGAAATAAAATGATCAGAAAAGTTAGGAATGACAAAACTTGGTGGCTGCTCTACATATACTTCTTCCTTGAGATCACCATTGAGGGATGCAGCCTTCACATCCATTTGGTACACCTTGAATATTTTGTGAGTTGTATAGGCTAGGAAGAGCCTTATATCCTCAAGTCTCGCTACTGATGCATATGGCTGGCCAAAATCAATTCCTTCTTCATGTTTATATCTCTTTGCAACCAGCCTTACTTTGTTCTTGATGATGTTTTCATTCTCATCTAGCTTATTCATGTAGACCCACTTGGTTCCAATTACATTCTGATGTTAAGGTCAAGGAACTAGCTTCCACACTTTGCATCTCTGGAATTGGCTGAGCTCATCTTGCATAGCCATGATCCAGGAAGGATCTAAATTTGCTTCTTCAAATCTCTTGGGTTCAATCTGAGAAAGAAAGCTCAGATAAAATGCTTCATTTTGAGCACTTCTTCTTATTCTAACTCCTTGACTCATTTCTCCAATCGCTTAACTACCTGGATGGTATTTGTGGTGCCTCTAAGCTGGTTGAAGTTCTCCTTGAGCTTCAGCATTTATTGTACCAGCTAGCAATTGTCCAGGTGTTGTCTCTTGTGCTCCTCCTTGGACAAGTTCTCCATCTTCAATGATCAGGTTAGGAGATGTTGATTCTTCTATGCTTAGCTCCTTCATCTTCAATTGTGTACCTGCAACACTAGAAGAGATAGACAAGCATTGATGAATCAAGCATGCCTCATCAAATACAACATGTATTGATTCTTCTACCACATGAGTCTTCTTGTTGAATTTTCTATAAGACTTGTTGTGGGTACTATATCCAACAAGAATCTCCTCTAAATATTTCTCAACAAATTAAGTTAGATAGGATTTACCATTATTTAGGATATAACACTTACATCCAAAGATTCTAAAGTAGGTTAGATTTGGTTTTCTGCCCTTCATTAGTTCATAAGGAGTTTTTTGTGACTTTTGATGATAGAGACTCTATTTTGCACATGACAAGCAGTGTTGACAATTTCAACCCAAAAATATTCTAGTAGTGAAGAGTCACTCCTCATTGTCCTACAAGCCTCTATGGGAGTCCTATTTTCCTCTCAACAACTCCATTATGCTATGGTGTTCTTGGAGAAGAAAATTTCTGAAGGATACCTTGTTCTTTGTAGAAATTTGTCATAACATCAAACTGAAATTATGTCCAATGATCACTTTTGATTTCGACCACAGTACAGCTCATTTCATTTTGAATTTACTTGACAAATGAAGCTAAGATATCCAAGGTATCAAACTTTTTCTTAAGAAAGAAGACCCAAGCTCTTTTCATTCTTCAGAATCACCGTCATCATCTAACAATGATAGAGGTGCCCTTATGCATACTCTTGCTACATGATAGAAGTTGTCCCATTCTTCTTTTGAGATAGTAGTAAGCCCAATGTAGGCTTCTTCTTCAGATTCTGAAGAACTTAAGTCGCTGTTACTCAAGGTATTTGGCTTCTTAGCTATGAAGTTCTTCTCAGATTTCTTGCTCTTATGAGATCTTCTCTCATCTTCTCTTTTTCCCTCCTTTCTCTTATCTGGATAGTCAGTTATGACATGTACTGACCAATTGCAGCAATAAAAGACAACATCAGTAAAAAAGTATTTGTTTTATTTAGAAGCATACCTGTCCCTTTTGAGATTGTGATTTGCTTTGTCAGAGTTGTTGTATTGTTTCTTGGAGATGGAGGAGGATGAAGGATTGTTCTTCCACTTCCTCTTCTTACTCAGTAGCTTCTTGAAGTGTTTGGAGAACAAGGATAGTTCTTCTTCTGAGAGTTCTGAGCCTGAAGTGTTGGTCTCAGGCTCTTCTTCTTCAGTAAATTTCTCCCTGAGTGCAGGAGAATCCTCTCTGCTTTTTCTGCAGCTTTCAGCCTAGAAATCCATAATCTTTTCTCTAGATCTGGAAGACACTTCTTCCGCCTTCTTCGTGTTTAACTACAGCTCAAGGGAATGCAGCTTCCCACATATATTTTGGTGTTGGATGTTGGCGAGATTCCCCATCTCTCTTATAACACAGATTTTGATGTCCCACTCTTTGTTGAGGGACCTCAAGAACTTATTGTTTAGATCATAATTGAAGAACTCTCACTCATAGTTTTTCAATCCATTCACTATCTTAAAGAATTTTTCGTAACAATCAATAATAGAATCCTTCCCATCCTGCTTGAAGGCTTCAAACTCATGATTTAGGAGAGATTTCCTGTCATCTCCCACCTCCTCAGTGCCTTCCATGTAAACTATAAGTGAATCCCACATTTCTTTTGCTGTTTTGCAATGAATGATATTTTGAAATATGGAGTCATCTATGACACTTACTATAATGTTCTTGGCCCTCTTATCCATTGTGGACAAAACGACTTCATCCTTTGTCATCTTGGAATATTTCTTTGCAACTTGTTTGTTAGCATCTATAGTGGAGACTTTTATGGGGGTGAAAGGTCCTTGATGAGTAGATTTCATATATAAAAAGTGCGTATAAATCACTTGATCACATTTCACGCTTGAAGCACATTTAATGCCTAATTTGGTGTGCGAAGTGCTGATTCCAAAGTAATGTGAAGACATCACTTTACTCTCCCATGTATTCACTTTTATATGCTTGACAAATCTGCACATGCTGGCGGCTATTCACCTCAGTCCTTTTGCGCGTTGCGAGCACAAGTTGTGCTATCTAGGTTTAATGTTGTTGCTCACACATGATCATGCGTTTTCCTTCACGCACGGGTGTGCGTGTGTCCCCGTCTAGTTGAATTTGGAAATTGCATGGTCATGTGTTTCTCTTCTCACATGACTTGAACGGTCGTGTGCGAGCGACCTTCTAGTCGAATGCATGTTGTGGCCTGAAATTGGTATTTTGTGTGCGCTCGTGTGTTTTCTTCTCGCACGGTCGGGTTTGACCGTGCGCCAAGATGATCATACAAGTGGTTTGCATTTATACAAATCACACGGTCATGCAGTTTCCTTAGCCCAAGAGCACTTTAAACAATGCGCATTTTTCCTTGAGATTAGGGTGTTCTGTCCTGGACCGCGTGTTTTCTTCTCGCACGGTTAGTTTTGACAGTGCGTGAACAAAACACACGGGCATGGGCAGCCTTGCTCTGGATTGACTGATGCGCCAAATTTCGGCGCCTTTTTTTTAATATTATCCTTCGCGCATGTTCCGTGCGCACGACTGCGCGTGACCATTTTCTGCCTGACTTTCTATATAAGATGCATTTTTAGACCTTTTTAGAAATTCAGATTTTTATCCGAGGAAACCCTAAGGGCTTAGCTCCAACTCTAGTACTTCTTCTCCAACTCCTAGGGCTTTGCCCTAGGACACCTCCCATAATCCTAAGCTTCAAGGAATGATAATCTAGCCCTAGATCATCGCCAAGCAAGGAGTTCCTCACATTTGATGTGACTGGATGGTATGACCAGAGAAGTCGAGTGCAGTAGGAGGTGGCGACAAACCTCTCCGACCCCAGATGTAGTTGATGATTAAAGATTGGACGTGGATTGACAACACGTGGCTTCTATCTTCGATCTATAGAAAGTCTTTGCATTCGGTTGTATCTTATGCCTTTTTATCCACTTGATTAGATGTTGTTGACTATGTTCTTCATTTTATGATGATGTGTGCCTTTCTAAACATGTGATTTATATTTTTATTTCAGTGTTATGAAATATTATGTATATTGACATTATGCTTGAGGTGCGCCCATTTGCCATCACTCACCATTCCACTCCACATGCTTAATCTTCTATTCTGCGTGCCTACTCTTTCATTTGCTAAGGCTGTGCTAACATCCCATATAATCCCCCATATTGTGAAGCAGTGTCGGCAACCCCCATAGTTATTTTAGATTTCTTTATTTTATTTGCACATGAATCAAACCAAACCTGGACAATTCACCCGACCTAAAGGACTTCAATCTCAAGTCCTTTCTCAAAAGATAACTCCACCTTGCTGTGTTCCTTGTGAGATCGATACTCGGGGATTCACTCTTCCTTTTATATTACTTGAACGATCGGTGCACTTGCAGTTTTGTGTCGTAGTCTCGCTACCGCCTATTACGGCGTGCTAGATTTTCGCATTAGTCCTTCCTCTACTGTTATGAATATTCTGGGTCAGAGGCTTCATGAACAGTCTGACACTCTCCTTCCATATTTCAAAGTTCTCTTTTCTGCATATAGGCATCTTCATAGAACTAAGCTCTTTATAGTTCTTTCCAAAAGTCATGGTGAATAGACTTATTCCCTTATTGAGGATGTTGTTCAAGCTGTTAGGCTTTTTTTGAACAACCTATCTCTGATAACACTTGTAAGTTGAGGCATGTATAATCACCTAGAGGGGGATATGTGTTTGATCCTTCTTGAATATTAAACGTTTATGCAAATAAACAACAAAAAATTAAGAACATCACAAATTGCACAGATAATTTATATTGGTTCCCTGATTTGTGTATGTCCACTTTCCACCTCCACCAATCTAGTAGTGTACTAGACTTAGCTAACTTCTCCAAAATTCGGATCAATCAGATCTAACAACTCAGAGTTCTCAACTCCTACAACTCAGGAATAGCTCTATATTCCATACCTCAGATCCAATCCCTGGATCCTACAGCTCAAATTCACGACTGAATCCTACCTCAGGAACTATGCGTAACATCCCAACTTTAAAATGGGATCTAGCCAGTTCAGAACCCTTGGAGGAGCTTAGACTGGGTCATAAGAAGCTATAACCCGACCTCCACCTCAGAATGGTGGTCATTCAGAGAAAATGACTGTTTTGGGTAGCATTGTGCTTCACGACGATGCTGTTTTAGTATATTGAGCATATGTGCTACGAATCGACTTCCGTTAGTTGCATTAGACTTGTATGGTCGATACGAGTGCAACGGAACTCATTTCATTCCAATCCGAGGTCATTTGGTGAAAGTGACCATTTTGAGTATCGTAGCGCGTCACGACGATGATGTTTTAGTATATTGAGCATACATGCTCTGAATCGACTTTCATCAGTTGCATTACACTCGTTTAGTCGATACGAGTGCAATAGAACTTATTTTGTTCCAATCCGAGGACATTTAGTGAAAGTGACCATTTTGAGTATCGTAGCGCGTCACGATGATGCTGTTTTAGTATATTAAGCATACGTGCTCCGAATTGACTTCCGCTAGTTGCATTAGACTCGTATGGTCGATATGAGTGCAACGAAACTCGTTTCATTCCAATTCGAGGTCATTTGGTGAAAGTGACCATCTTGAGTATCGTAGCGTGTCACGACAACACTGTTTTAGTATATTGAGCATATGTGCTCTGAATCAAATTTTGTCAGTTGCATTAGAATCGTATAGTCAATACGAATGCAACAGAACTCGTTTCATTCCAATCCAAGGTCATTTTGTGAAATTGATCGTTTTGAGTATCGTAGCGCATCACGATGACGCAATTTTAGTATATTGAGCATACATGCTCTGAATCAACTTCTGTTAGTTGCATTAGACTCGTATGATCAATACAAGTTCAACAAAACTCGTATCGTTCCAATCCGAGGTCATTTGGTGAAAGTGACAGTTTTAAGTACCGTAGCGCGTCGCGATGACGTTGTTTTAGTATATTGGGCAAACGAGCTCTAAATTGAATTTTGTCAGTTGCGTTAGCCTCGTATAGACGATATGAGTGCAACATAATTCGTTTCACTCAATTCTGACGTGGTTTAGTCAAGCTAATAAAAATAATGCTCGTAAAATTATACGACATCTTGAAATACATGAACGCTTGAATTCAACCCCATCATATCAATGATGACTCGACACTCGATGCTGCGAACCCATATTGACTTTGACATGCAGGGGGGCACACTTAGGGTTGACTTGGGTCAAACCCCCTTATGAGAGGTGATTTTGAACTTTAAACCCTCCTCACTCATCCCCCACTAAACAAAAACCAAAATCCTCATGCCAACCCCTAATTGTCTAATAATTAAGAATGATCTAATCTCAAGGCAAAAGATATTAATCTAGGTGGCAGAACAACCCAAGGGAGTGGAGGAGATATTTTTAGGCATGGATCCAAGCCTAGCCTAACCCAGCACTAGTTCCTCTAACCGACCAAGTACATCTCCCCCCACTAAAATACTGACAGCTATCCTCCCCCTGCTCAACAATGGTTGGCTAAACCCAACCTTGGATCCCTTAGCCGAGAGGAAGGAGAGAGGGCGAGGGGCTTCAACCTTTATATATAAGCCCCCCAACTATGCAGGGAAGGAAGCTCGACCCCCGACCACATCTGGACCTCCGCTGCAAGAGACGAAACCAACCGTGCTGGTGGAGGAACTCACCGGCGCTGGATGTGAAGAGGGAGGGAACCCGAGTTCCACCCATCACCCTCTCAACCACCATGCACAGGTAGACTCACTGAGCCCCTCTAAGCTCCCCGGAGACCCCCACTTTGCTGGAGAGGGGTCGATTACCCTCTCCTGGAGGCCTCCAGGCAATGGCGCCGTCGGAGAACGAAGCCCCGACGGTGCCCGTTCTTCCGACTCCCTATATTAACACCTCCCGCAGCCGCCGAACCACCGCTAGAAGTAGCGCCCACCTTTGGCGAGTCAGTTAGAGGTGGTGGCATGACCAAAAGGTGGACTATCGGCAGTGGCGAAGGCTCGTAAGCGTCCGGCCACTGCCGGCGTACAAAAGGCATTGAATCTCTATTAAAAGATCCAGCGGCCTTGATTTTCTTAATTAGGGCCGCAAATGATTAGTCGCCCCACAGCAGATCCACGCCCGCCACTATGGGGCCACAATTCTTTTTACCTACGATGCTATCTCAGCCGTAGGGAGCTCTCAAGATCGGTGCTCTAAGTTTATAAAAGCATCAAATTATTTGGGAATTTTCAGAGGCCACACCTTTGCTCGAATTCAAAATCATTGAACATCAAAGTTATATCTTTCACTCAGGGCTATCTACAGTAAAAATATGTGATTTTTTTGAGAGCTCTTGCTATTTTTAATAATTAAAACAGGGATAAAACCCTCAAATAAAAGGCCTTAACCTTCAGGAAAAATTCTCAAATAATTAAGAATGGTTAGTAGGACTGGTATACAGTCACTGTAATTGTTGAGGGATATTTGGAAAAGATTTACTATTTTAGATAATTAAAAACACATGATGACTTCTGTTTTAATTATGGGGGAATTATTCACTAAGTCAAAATGCCTCCAAAATCTATATGAAGGTTGGGTGTCTAGTTCACACCCTATGGAAAAATTTGGGAATTTTTAAAGTACTCCAACCATATTTGGGAATTTATTTAGAGACTATGGGAGCCTAATTAAATTAGCAAAGGCTATTTAAGATCTCAAAAAGGCCCTGAAAACTTTATGGTAGCACCTTAAGAGTATTATAAGCCCATTGTAAATGTTAGATGATTTTTGGGTATGGTCTTTTATTTTAATGATTTTAAAATAGGATAATAACTCTAATCATTGGGAAAAGTGGCTAAATTAGAGGCTAATACTTAACTCAATATGACTTGAGAAGATTACGGGGATTTACTAATGGTAATCCTATTATATGGTTTTAATTTCATAATATTCTGGTCATATCTAATATTTTTAAGGAATTATTAAAAGTAAAGCCTTTGTAGTTAATTTAAAGAAATAAGAGCTCGGACAAACCACCAATCTCTAAAGAAGATTACAATTTGATAATCAAGATAAGGAAGGGGAAACTTAAGTGGTGATCGGGTTCAAACGACATGAAACCTGACGGATCCCGAAATTCATCTTAATGTTAATTCAGCTACGACGAATATAGAATGCGCCTCCTTGGAACAGAGATGCCTCCTTGGAACAGAGATGCCTTCTTAGAACAGAGATGCCTCCTCGGAATGGAGAGGTGAATTGAGCTTGCCTCTTTGGAACGGAGAAGGAACTGCAGTTATTGGAATTTGAATTGCTTCTTATTCTGTTCTTCATAATTTAGTATTTCAATTATTGCACTTCATTTTAGTGTTTCAATTACTTCTTTTCAGTTCAGTATTTTGATTATTGCACTCTATTTCAGTGTTTTAGTTACTGTACTTTATTTCATATTTTCCTATTAATTTAGTGTTGATCTGGAGATGGGACATTCCTTCAGGGTCAACCTTAAATAGTGCCAAACTAGCCGCCGCTCTTGGAGCAGAGCGGGCAGATCGATGTTTTGTCTTTTATTTCAGTATTGCCTAAATTTAGAGTTGATGTGAAGAAGAGACATTACTTTAGGGTCAACCATAAATAGTGCCAAACTGCCCGCCGCTCTTGGAGCAGAGCGAATAGATCGATGTTTTGGCTTTTATTTCAGTATTTCCTATAATTTAGAGTTGACGTGAAGATGAGACATCCCTTCATGGTCAACCCTAAAAAGTGCCGAACTGGCCATCGCTCTTGGAGCAGAGCGGATAGATCGATGTTTTGGCTGTTATTTCAGTATTACCTATAATTTAGAGTTGACGTGAATATGAGACATTCCTTCAGGGTCAACCATAAATAGTGTCGAACTGGTCGCCGCTCTTGGAGTAGAGCGGATCGATAGATGTTTGGCTTTTATTTCATCATTTCCTATAAATTAGAGTTGACATGAAGATGGGACATTCCTTCACGGTCAACCCTAAATAATGTCAAACTGGCCACCACTCTTGGAGGAAAGAGGACAGATCGATGTGTTGGATTTTAATTTAGTATTGTCTATAATTTAGAGTTGACATGGTGGTGGGACATTCCATTAAAGTCAACCCTAAAAAGTATGGAACTCGTTTGACTCTCTTGATAAGAAAAGCGTACGGTTTAGTTCGATACTGTAACCACTTGCTTAATCATTCAAAAGTTGGTAAATGGCAAGTGGTCGACTTTAGGCACAAGAATTGCTTTTCATATCCAAAGGATTTTGGTTTAGAGTAATTACTATAGCTATTATTGTGAACAAATAGGTTCGTAACCCAATTGGCCATGACACATCAAGTCGAGCCAGGGACTAGGGCTTACTAGAATCACATCGCTATAATTATGATTTATGAGCTTGTCTGAGCAGGATAATATTGTGCCTTAGAGAATTATTCCTACGGGAATATATTGTGCCTTCGAGAATTATTCCCACGGGAATATATTGTGCCTTCGAGAATTATTCCTACGGGAATATATTGTGCCTTCGAGAATTATTCCTGCGGGAATATATTGTGCAACCGAGAATTATTCCTATGAAAATATATTGTGCCTTCGAGAATTATTCCTACGGGAATAGATTGTGCCTTCGAAAATTATTCATACGGGAATATATTGTGCCTTCGAGAATTATTCCTACTGGAATATATTGTGCCTTCGAGAATTATTCCTACGGGAATATATTGTGCCTTCGAGAATTATTCCTACAGGAATATATTGTTCCTTCGAGAATTATTCCTATGAGAATATTATGTGCCTCCGAGAATTATTCCTACGGGAATATATTGTGCCTTCGATAAATATTCCTACGCGAATATATTGTGCCTCCGAGAATTATTCCTATGAGAATATAATGTGCCATGAGGATAATTCCTACGGGAATTTATTGTGCCTTCGAGAATTATTCCTACGGGAATATATTTTGCCTCCAAGAAATAATCCTACTGGAATATAATGTGTCTCGAGGATAATTTATATGGGAATTTATTGTTCCTTCGAGAAATTGTGCCTTGGGGAGAAAATCAGATGGCTGATGAGTTATACTCTGAAGCAACCCGCAGGAGGGACTGTCTAGGGAGACAACCCGCGTGAAACTAATAGAACTATGTGATTCTGAGACCGTATGCATGGTAATACAGAGTATGTAGGCGGTGCTCACAGGAAGATTTCCACGACCCAATAAAAGTCCAGATATTTCATCCCTTATAAATGTTATACTATGCTTGATGCTAATAAGAATCGGATTCTATTCATTGTTCTAATAACTTATCATTAACATAGGTGACATATGCGTGGGAGTGACAACACCCAGGTGTGGAGGAACTGAGGAAGCCATTGAGCAGGCTACTTTAGGTATAGATACATTAGGCCTTATCTCCTTTAGTTGTGACCTATCTCATGGTATATATATGTATTTGCTACTGGAGCTTTGATTAATATGGTATAATGTAGTAGTGAGAGTGATGCTACTCACACAGGTCTTGAGTATTGGGTTTCTGGGATAATTAATCTTTCGCTATAGATCATGTCTTCCGCTAGATGCTATAAGGTGTACTCGTTAATGGTGCCTTCCACTAAAGAGCTGCTTCCCTACTTTGTTGGTGTGTAGTGTCATTCGCTTAACATTACCCCTGTACAACCCCATTATTCGCCAGGAGATGAGCAGAGGCCGAGTAAACCAGGATCAAGAGGAATAGGATAGGCGAGCTGGAACCTCGCGACCGCTCGCAGAAAGGCGGGCGAGCCGGGCGAGTCAGATCCAAGCGGGGCTCCCACAGGAAGGCGGGCGAGCCGACCTCGCCGGGGCCGCTCGCAGGCGAGCGAGCGAGCCTAGCTAAGGGGGGCCCTGATCGGTGGCAAGCCTAGCAAGGGTCCAGGGGTGTCTTTACCTGGGTACCCTTCGTGGGCTGTCAATAGCCCCTCAGAACAGCGGAGTTTGGCTGTTGGCAGACCATTTTGGACTGCGCATAGTAAAAGTGTAAGGTGGAATCTCGCTATTAGAAGACCGTGAGTAAAAAAACTATAAATAGACCTTGAAGGGAACCTTTGGAGAGGATTCCAATCTCAGTATTCTGAGCTTCTTCCTCCCTAGGTTTCTTGGTTTAGCTCTCAGGCTCTCCAAGGTGCCCAGTCTTAGCTTTGGCTTGGGAGGGGAAGCGCTCAAAGATCTTCCAGGTGTGTGGTGGGACCTCCTCACTGCGACTAAGGGTCTGTGTCTAGTTTTGAGTCTCCGGTCCATTCCTTCCGGGGAGCTAGTAAGTGCTAGCTGCCCCTCGATTCATTGAGGGACCGAGCTCCCCAAGAGAATGAGAAATCGGTTTCAACATTTTGGTGCGGTGAGCGTAGAGTGCAGCTAGTCCAGGAAACCTCCAAGGAAGAAGCATGACAGGAGGCGAGGAGGAGCAAGAGGCGGGCTATAGTGGTTTGCCACCACCCGGCGCGCCGGCGACTGTGGAGATGCTGGAGTAGCTCAAGAGGGACCTGCTCGGGGCCTTCCAGGGTGCGATCATCAAGGCATTGGGTGCACTCGCAACCCCTGCACCCCAGGTGGCCCCTCTGGCTGAAGTTGGCAAGCCTACTCCGGATCGGAGGGCTGGAAAGGAGGCGGCGCCCCAGATGCCAGGGCGAGATCTCGTAGGTCGGGAGCTTTTCCCCAGCCCAACGAGCGCGAGCGGAGCTCCGACGAGTGGCCCCTCGACGAGTGCAGGTGGGATCCCGGCCAGTGGGGTCCCAGCTATTGGCCCATCGACGGGCGCGAGGGAGACAGGATCCGAGTCACCCGGCGAGCCCGCGAGGTGAGTAGAGCAGATCAGGGGGCATAAGGGAGGAAGTCCGTTCTGTGAGTTGGTGCTTTCGGAACCACTCCCCGTAAGGTTCAGAGAGTCGGTCATGACTATGTATACCGACAAGGACGACCCCGTCCTGCACCTGTAGTGGTTCGAGGACATGGTCTCCATCAGACCGATGTCAGATGCCTTCAAGTGTCGGTTATTTGCCACCACTCTGAAGAAGAAGGTGAGGGACTGGTTCCACCAGTTGCCCTCGGGGTCGATTTATGCCTTCGAGGATTTGCGTCGTGGCTTCCTGTTGCGCTTCTCAACCTCGAAGAAGAGGAAGAAAGATTCGGAGGCGCTCTTCAACATCAAGCAGAGGTCCGGGGAACCGCTAGCCCACTATGTGGATCGGTTCCAGGAGGAGGTCCTCCTCATCTAGGAAGTGCCAGGGTTCACCCTTCAGCTCGCCTTCATAGTGGGGCTGCGGGATGGATTCTTCAAGATGGACCTCAAGAGGAGGGCTCCTCTATCTTTTGAGGAGCTGATGGAGAGAGCTGCGGAGGAAATAGAGGGGGAGGAAGCGAACCCCGAGTTCACAAAGAGATTGGCACGGCTGAGCGAGCCGGAAGATAGGCGGTTGGAGTCGAGAAGAAGGGAAGAGGTGAGGCCACGGAGTTGGGGTGGAGACCACAAGAAGGAGGGAGGCAAGGCCCGGGAAGGGATTTCCACCAGGGAGGAGGCAACTTCTATGGAGGCCAAGGATGACCCCATCAGCTAGGATGGAGACAGGGCCCGAGGCCACCTCATCCCCTCCCACCTCAGCAGGCGATGACGGTCGGTCGAGGGAAACCGGGAAGAGGTAGAGGAGCGGGAGCCGCAGGAGCCAGCCCCCAGAGGAGGAATAAAGGAGTAGAGGCGGAGAGAAGAGAGGAGGTGTTGCCCTATTGTGAGTTCCACGACGAGGAAGGTCACGCAACGGCCACCTGCCCCGAGTTCCTTGAGACAAAGAGAGCCAGAGCGCCGGCACCGCGAGAGCAGTGGTCAGTTAGGATTGAAGAGGTCCTGCCTCAGGATGAGGAGGCCGAGAGGTGTGAAGACTGGGTTGACCCAGGGACCCGAGGAGGGATCGGGGTGACCCATGGGGTTAGGGATTGAGGCGACCCGGAAGGCCAACCTCCATACCATCTACCGTCGTAGCGTGGCTTCGACGTCCCTAGCCCCACCCCCAGCATAGATGATCACGTTCACTCATAAGGACAATGCTGGGGTACGAAGACCCATTCTGCGACGCGCTGGTCATTCAAACAACGATTGAGGACTTCACCGTCTCCCGAATTTCTTATGGATAACGGTAGCTCAGTCAACGTCATCTTCAAGAAGGCATTTGATGAGATGAGGGTAGAGACCCGGAGGGTGTTGGCCTCGGATGGCCCTTTGTTTGGATTCTCTGGGGAGAGGAAGGAGGTAGAAGGGGGAGTGGGGCTCCATGTAGTCCTGGGGTGCAGTCCAGGAATTGCCATTTTGTCATAGTGGATGCCCCCAGTAGCTACAACGCCATCTTTGGATGGCACTCATCAGCGCGTTCCATTGTGTCCCCTCCACTTTCCACCAGTGCCTTAAGATCAAGGAGGGAGGAGTCCAAGTTCGGATAAGGGGAGATCCGAAAGTGGCCCGGCAATGCTATGTGAATTTCGTGAACACCATTTCCTTGATGGCCGAGGCGGAAGAATGGGATCGGAAGATGGAGGAACCGGCAAGGCTCAAGGAGGCAGTTGAATGGAAAAGGAGAGAAGAGGAAGGAGAGGCCCAGGAAGGATGGGCGGAAGTGCTGATGGTGGTAGAGGAGGGAGAGCAGGAAAGTCAAGCCCAGGAGGTGGGGGTGGAAGAGCAGATGGGGGAGATAGAGGAGGAAAGGGAGGCCTGGGAAAAAGGGGCGAAAGAGATGATGGAGGTACGGGAGGAAAGAAGGGAGGAGGAGGTCGAAGCACCAGCTGGCAACGAGGAGAAGGAGAGTGTTTGAGTGGAGCATTCCAGGATGGAGGTCGTAGATGAGGTCGTGGAGCTTGAAGTCACCACCCGGGCAGGGGTGGTAGAAAAGGTTAAAATCAGTGGAGAGCTTGGCCTGGAGGAGCGGAGACAGATATTGGCCTGTGTGCAGGAGAACGTGGATGTCTTCGCTTGGAGCGCAGCAGAGATGCTGGGTATCGATGCGGATGTGGCTTTCCACCGCCTCAACCTCGAACCCGGCACTCGCCCCATCCATTAAAAAAAAGAGAGCCATTGCCGACAAGATGGCAGTGCCCATCCAAGAGGAGGTGGACAAGCTCCTCCGAGCAGGGTTTGTATCGGAGATCCAGTACCCAGGCTGGGTCTCCAACGTGGTTATGGTGAAAAAAGGGGGAGGTAAGTGGTGAATGTGCGTTGATTTTTCTTTACTTAATAAATCGTGCCCCACGGATTGCTATCCCTTGCCCCTAATCGACGCGCTGGTTGACTCAGCCGTCGGTTTTTCTGTAATGTCTTTTAGATGCTTTTTCAGGTTATCGTCAAATTCGCATGCCCCCCCCCCCCCCCCCCACCCCCCCGACATCAAGGATGTCTCTTTCATCACGGGGGATGGATGTTATTGTTATAAGATGATGCCCTTTGGGCTTAAAAATGCAGGAGCCACCTACCAACGGATGATGGACCGGGTCTTTCGCGAGCAAAAAGGTAGAAACCAGGAGGTCTATGTGGATGACCTCATGGTAAAAAGTAGAGACCTGGAGTCCCACCTCGATGACCTTAGAGAAACCTTCGGGACATTGAGAAAATTCAAAATGAAGCTCAACCCCCTGAAGTGCATCTTCGGGGCTAGCCGGGGAAGTTCCTAGGTCACTTACTCACTCCAGCAGGGGTGGAGCCTAATCCAGATAAAGTTAAGGCCCTCATGGAGTTGGGTCGCCTAGAAATGCAAAGGAGGTTCAGCGCCTCACGGGAAAGTTGGCTGGGCTCAGTAGGTTCCTCTCTAAGGCGAGAGAGAAGTGTGTACCCTTTATCAAGGTGCTGAGAGGAAACCAAAAATTCGAGTGGACCTCGGAGTGCGAGGAATCCTTCCAAGCTTTGAAGGGACAGCTCACTCATGCTCCTCTGCTCCAAGGGCCAAGACAGGGGGAAGACCTATCCTTATACTTGGGGGTAGGATCTAAGGCAGTCAGTTTGGTGCTAGTACTAGAAGAAGGTAGAATGGAGCTTCCAATCTATTATGTCAGCCGAGTACTGAGGAAGGTGGAGCTCCGATACCCCATCTTAGAAAAGTTGGCCTTCGCCTTGGTGGTGTCATCCCGGAAGCTCCAACCTTACTTCCAAGCACATTCGATCAAAGTGGTAACCGACCATCCCCTTCGCAAAGTCATGGAAGGGGTGGAGCACTCAGGGAGGTTGGCGAAATGGTCCGTAGAGCTGAGTGAGTTTGAAATCTCATTTGTGCCTAGGCTGTCAATTAAGGCACAAGAGGTAGTGGATTTCCTAGCAGACTACGCGACCGAAGTGGAAGAGCATGAGTCACCTCCCCCGGTGGCATGGAAGAGGTTGGTAGATGGGGCTTCAGGGAAGCATTCCTTCGGAGGAGGAGTCATCATGGTGAGTCCCCAAGGGACAAGGATTGAGAAGGCCATCAACATTCATTTCCCGATCACCAACAACCAGGCTGAGTACGAGGCGGTGATAGCAGGCCTGCGGTTGTCCCAGGAGTTGGGTGTGCAAGATGTGGAGGTCTTGGCGGACTCCATGGTGGTGGTGTGCCAGATCAGGGGGAGTTCGAAGCAAAGGAACCTACCCTCCACCATTATCTCGAGAAGGTCAAGGGAGTCATCGGGCAGTTCTGCACCTTTTCAATCAAGAACCTACCGAGGGAAGAGAGTGTCCCAGTAGATCTCATAGCCAAGTTTGGTCCCCGGGCAGGGGGAACGGTGTCAGAACTCTTTTGACCCTCCATCAAGGAGGGAGAACTGATGGAGGTGGATCAGTGGGAGTCATGGATGGATCCCTTCATCACCTTCTTGACCTCAGGGAAGTTCCCTGAAGGGGACGTAGATAAGCGGCGCTTCAGGTATAAATCCGCATACTACTCCTTGCATGCAGGAGGACTATACAGGAAAACACTCTCGGGGCTACTGGCCTGTTGTGTATCAGAGGAGGAGGTCCGAAGGGTCCTGGAGGAAATTCACTCAGGGGAGTGCGGCAGCCACTCCGGGAGTCGAACCTTGGAGGGGAGACTGTTGAGGCAAGGCTATTTCCGGCCTTCCCTCAGCAAGGATGCAGCAGAGTTCGCAAGGAAGTGTTCAAAGTGTCAGCTATTCGCTTCCCTCCAGCTCTTGCCAGCTCAAAGACTCTGAACCATCACAGCTCCCTGGCCCTTCGCCGTATGGGGTTTGGACCTGGTGGGGCCTTTCCCGCAGGCGAGCGGCCAAAGAAGGTTTTTGTTGGTGATGATTGACTATTTCTCCAAGTGGTTGGAGGTGAAGGCGCTGGCTAAGGTAACATCTCAAGTAGTTAGAAATTTCATATGGGGTGAAATCATATGCAGGCATGGGCTCCCACTATCCATAGTTACAGACAATGGGCCGCAGTTTGCCAGCAATGGGTTCGTCAGCTTCTGCACCCATCTTGGAATAGACCTTCAGTTTGTGTCGGTCCACCACCCGAGGAGTAATGGACAAGTGGAGGAGGAAAACAAAATCATTGTGAACATGCTGAAGAAGAAGGTCGAGAATCTCAAGGGGAACTGGGTAGAACAGTTACCCTCGGTCCTCTAAGCCCTGCGGACCACTCCGAACACAGCCACGGGAGAGACTCCATTCAAGCTCTCCTATGGGTCCGAGGCCGTTCTTCCCATAGAGTTCGAGGTGAAATCACCCTGGGTGGTCGCCGCGGGTGAGGGAAATGAGGAATGGCTTGCAGAGAATGGAGAAGAACAAAGGTTATCTCTTGACCTTGTGGAAGAGCTCCGGGACTTAGCCACTATTCGGCAGGAAGAAGTCAAGCGGCGAATGGCTCGATACTTCGACAAGCACATCCGAGTGAAACAATTCGAGAAAGGGGACTTGGTCTTAAAAAGGTCGACGCGGCCGAAAGGGGAGCCGCGGTGGGAAAGCTCGAGCCCAACAGGGAAGGGCCTTATATTGTAAGTGAAGTGCTCAAGTCAGAAGGGTACCACCTCCGGAATGTGGAAGGGGTACCTATAGGACTAGCTCGGAGTGGAGACGACCTGAAGCGGTTCTACCCTTGAAACTTTTTGTAATTGATTTGTTATATGTTTAACACTTAATATATTGGTTCTGAAGTTTCTTCTAAGTAGGAGTCCTCAAGTCTTTGTGCTGGATTGCCCCGGACGGTCCCGCTGCTGGGCTCTCACTAGCCGGTGGGTCAAGTAGATCTTGCGGAGAGGCTGGCAAAGTTACTAGTCTTTGTGCTGGATTGCCCCGGACGGTCCCACTGCCGGGCTCTCACTAGTCGGTGGGTCAGGTAGATCTCACGGAGAGGCTACAAGGTAACAAGTCTTTGTGCTGGATTGCCCCGGACGGTCCCACTACCAGGCTCTCACTAGCCGATGGGTCAGGTAGATCTCGCGGAGAGGCTGCCAAGGTAACAAATCTTTATGTTGGATTGCCCCGGACGGTCCCGCTGCCGGGCTCTCACTAGCCGGTGGGTCAGGTAGATCTCGCGGAGAAGCTAGCAAGGTAACAAGTCTTTATGCTGGATTGCCCCAGATGGACCTGCTGCCGGGCTCTCACTAGTCGGTGGGTCAGGTAGATCTCGCGGAGAGGCTGGCAAGGTAACAAGTCTTTGTGCTAGATTGCCCCGGACGGTCCCGCTGTCGGTGTCTCAATAGCCGGTTGGTCAGGTAGATCTCGCAGAGAGGCTGGCAAGGTAACAAGTTTTTGTGCTGGATTGCCCCGGATGGTCCCGCTGCCGGGCTCTCACTAGCCGGTGGGTCAGGTAGATCTCGCGGAGAGGCTGGAAAGGTAACAAGTATTTATGGTGGATTTCCCCAGACGGTCCCGCTGTCGGGCTCTCACTAGCCGGTGGGTCAGGTAGATCTCGCAGAGAGGCTGGCAAGGTAACAAGTCTTTATGCTGGATTGCCCTGGATGGTCCTGCTGCTAGGCTCTCACTAGTCGGTTGGTCAGTTAGATCTCACGGAGAGGCTGGCAAGGTAACAAGTCTTTGTGCTGGATTGCCTCCGACGATCCCGCTGCCAGGCTCTCACTAGCTGGTGGGTCAGGGTGACTTCGCGGAGAGGCTGGCAAGTGGTTCGAATTGAAAAGCTCGGTTATCAAAACTCTCAAGATAAGGCCTATACGGGGGCGAGCCCCGGGACTCGCTCACGGGAAGTGTAGAAAGCAGCAACGGGTGGGAATCGCAATCCCACAGTAGCAGCGAGACGGCCGGATGCAGAGGTTGCAGGGCTCGCCAGGTCATGACCAGACTCAAAAAAAATACTTGAAGAATTTTGTACCGCGCTTAAAACTGGTAGGTCAAGGAGACCCGCAGATGCAGCAGTTAGCCGACATCCTTGGTTGCGCATAGGGGTTGAGCGAGCAGGGTAAGTAAACATCAACCTCGCTCGTAAGGGCCCCTGCGGGGTGAGTCAGAGGCGCGGAGCGAGCCATGTCCTTTCCAGGTGCAAGCGCAGGGAAGGGCTTATCTAGAAAATAAACAGGCGAGAACAGCTACAAGAACGCCATATTGGGTGTGCGCGAGGTAAGGCAGCGAGACAGAATGAAAGCACGATAAAGTGAACTCTATCATCACCATCGATAAAGAGTGTGCGAACGCGAGCATGAATAAACATTGTGACGCGAGCATAGCTAGGCGTAGGAGCACAAAACGTTGCTAAGTACATCAGCACGAGCATAGAAGAAAGCGCGAATGCGAGCAAAATAAAGTGACAGTGAAGATTGAAAAATACCCCCATTTCATTTATCAAAAGGTGCATTACAGGTAAGGGCGAACTCGCCGGTAAAAAACCAAAAGGTTTACATAGAAAAATAAAGAAAGATCAATGCGGGTCGCTGGACAACTCTTCCTCGCTCCCGCGATCTTCGACCTCCGGAATAGGCGCGAACAGATCTGGGATGACGTCCTCGGCAGTGAGTTCCATCGCGTCCGGGATAATCAGGCCCGCCCCCTTGAGGGTATCGAAGACGAGGTCGGCGACGCCCATGGATTTCTTGCGGGTCATCTCCTTCTCTTCTCGCGACTTGCAGTGAGCCCCGTCTCGCGGAGGGGGCGTGGGAAGCACCACCAAGGTTAGATCGTGGACATGCGCCTTCAAAGAGTTGTTCTCCATCTCCAGATTGGTGTTCCGCGTGATGAGTTGGCTCTCCGACTCGGCATCCTGCGAAAGGGACAAGTCATACTAGGAGAAGGAGGCGAGCGAGGTAGAAACATTTGTATACTTTACTTACCATGCCGCCCTGGAGACTGGCGAGTAGGCCCTCGGACAAGGCCTCCTTTCCCTTAATCCGCGCGATCTCGTCCGCGGACTTCTGAAGCTCGCTCTTGAGCTCCATGGTTTCCCAGTCCGAGGTTAAGTACCGGCGGCCCACCATATGGGCAAGCTCCATCGCCCTGAACTGGGCTCGCGCGGCCTCATAGACGAGGGGCCGGGGTTTGAAGAGTCCAAAATAGGAGGCGTCCTCGCCGCCGTAGAGCCTGAAGGTGAGGGAGAATGCCTCACCCCCAACTTTATCGCTCTCAACCCAGGGGGGAGGAGCGAAGAGCATGAGATCCTGTTATAGTAAGGATGCCACGCAAGCACTGGCTCGCCGACCGCGTCCGGGAGCCTCACGCCGAGGCCAAAGTTTTTGTGGCTTGCCTACTTGGGCTTGCCGGTGGCGTCCTCGGGCTCGCCACTCTCCCCGGCGGCCTTCGGGTTCACGGGCGGGGGCAGTGGGAGCTTTGGCTCAGACAGGTCCACCACATCCTTCCCCTTGGTGGTAGCGGGGTCTTCTTGCTTTTATTCTTGGCTGAAGGTGGCACGGTAGGTTGGCTCGCAGTCGGCGGCCGCTTCTTCCCAGAAGACGAGCCGGGAGTGTCTCGGCATGCCTCGGCAGCTGCGAGGGCGAGCAAGCCAGAGGAGAGGGTCGTGCCCCTCCCGTGCAGGGGGTGAAGCGAAAGATCCCGCTCTCCTACAAAAGTGAAGTATTAGCGATCAGAATAAGAAAAAAGAGGGGAGTTGGCGAGCGCGATCCGAACCTTCTCCTTGAAGTACCTGTAGTAGCGAATCTACCCTCTGGCGGAGGTAGACTACTTCAAAGTATTTCCCTTCTAGATATTGGTAGAGCCTCGCGTCGTCACCACCTAGCGAGTCAGGGGGCGGTAGGTCGCCTCGTCCCGCTGGACGGGGGCAAAGGGTACGTTGCCGAACGGTCCCTTGACAAGGACGTACTTCTGGAGCCAGTAGTGGTTTTTTTTCACTGTCTCGCAGACAGTGATGTGCTGTCTCGCGAAGTGTGTTGTCCCATCCTTGTAAGCGTGGAAGGAGAAGACCTTTCGGAAGATGAGCATGCTAAACTCGATCTTCTCCTCCCGCAGGTAGCTGGCGAACGCGACCACCACGGCGATCGCATTGGGGGTCATCTGGCTCGGCAAGACGCCATAGTATTTGAATACCTGAGATTAACTCCGGAGGGTTAGCGCATCCCTAGCGAAGCGATTAAGAAATGCGAGAGACGAACATCTTACTTGGCGCACTTCCAGCCAGAGGGGGAGTCGCAACCCATTCTCGAAATGGGCAATGGGAATGGCGAGCTCGTCAGAGGAGAACTCGTTGATTGTGTCTCGGTCGGTATGGCGGTGGGTACAAACCCTGAGGGGATGTAGCGGTCCACCATAGCGCGGAACTCTTCGTCAGTCAGCGAGGCGCGGAAGAAAGGGCATTCGCGAAAGGCCCCGGCACACTTGGCTCGCCCCTCGGTCTCACCCTCGACTACCATGGTTATCAGCGGTGAGCCAGAAGAAATGCGAGTGCGAATTGTGATTTGTGAGAGAGCTGAGAAGGGAGAAGAAAAGCTAGAGAATAGTAAATGCGGTGGTTAGAAAATTAAAGCCGAAGGCAATTTATAGAAATGAAAAAAGCAGGAAGAAGTCGAAGTGCCGGGGGGGGGGGGGTGCGAATTGCGAAAGCGTGCAGTATTTTTCCACCTTCTTGGGGCCTTATCCGCTTCCAGCGAGCTAACGTCCTGGCGAGGTCCTCCAACGCGCCGTCGGCAAGCCAAAAACTACATAAGGAAAAGGAACAAATCGCGAGGGCGAGGCAAGGGCCTGCGAGCCAGGTATGTCAAATAGAAGAAAGACAACAAGTGGACAATTGACACAACAATAAAAGTAATATAAAGCGAGCATGCGGGCTCGCGAGCGAGATAAAGTATCATTATCGTAAATCAAATTGTTCGAAACCCCCAATAGGTGTGTGGGGGGGGGGGGGGGGGGGGGGGGGAGGATATGAAGACAATCAACGAACTTTAAAAAATAACTGATCATTAATTAATCCATTTCCAGCGACCGCGACCTCGTACACCCGAGCACGGAGGGATTCGGGGGTAGTGATACTCGCAAACTGATTGGACCTTGCGCTGAAGTAGCCTCATGTAATCCTCAATTCGCGCAAGATGCACCCCGGGTGAGGTGATCTCGTTGCGAGCGACCTGCCGAATCTCAGCAAGGACGCGCGCGTTCGCATCCTCCATAGCGGCGAACCTTTCCTCGTACGCGGACCTGTTCAGCCGGTCTTGATCATACAGCTCTCGCAACATCAGGGTATGCTTCTGGAATATCTATGTGACTCACCTCTTCATTTGCTCAGGATTGGCGGGGTCCCCCAGGAAATCTGCGACCTGGCTCGACGAGGGCGGTGGCTATATCTCCACCTCTCCATGCTCTGACTCGGCAGGAGGGGTTCGAGAAACACCTGCGAGGAAGAAATCAGCGATGAGGAAAGGGGGAAGGCAATCAGTAGAAATTAGTTTAACCTGGCGAAGCGAGAATGGTGCAGGGGCGCTGGTGAGAGGTGCCCGACAGGCCCTTGAAGGCTTCAGTGAAGGCAGGGGTTATAGATTTATCTAGTCCGGGGTGGTGCGCCGCTTCGGCTGCGAGCCCGAGGTTGGCAAGTAGTGTCCCACCCGGGCTTCGTTGACCAAGGATACCAAACCCCAGAGTAATAATGGTCTGGTTCAGCGGGGCTGGCGAGTCCACTGGAGGGGGAATCCACTCCTCCAAGTTCGCGAGAGGAGACACTGCACAAGGAATGAGGGAGACTCAGCGAGTGATGAAATATGAAGAAAGGCGAGGCGAACCATTCACCCAGCCGCGAGGGTGGGTCCCGCGTGTCGGTGACCCTCACATCAAGGGGAGGAGTGCCAGTCCCACTGGAGGTGGAAGTGCGAGCCTCCGCAGTTGATTTCTCCAGGGTATTCTCTCCCGGAGGAGGGTTCTGCGAATGAGGAAGCAATGTCAGGGGAAAAAGATGTTAAATTGTTAAACATGGCAGTAGTACCTGCGAGGCAAGCTCATCATGGGGGGATGGAGACGAAGGGGATGACTGATGGCGCAAATCTCGCACACCACTAGAGGCGGTAGCTAGACTGCGGCACGAAACGGCAGTGTACCGATCGTTCAAGTAATATAAAACGAGGAGTAAATCCCCGAGTATCGAATCTCGAAGGAACACAGTAAGGTGGAGTTAGGTGTCGAGAAAGGACTTGAGATCGAAGTCCAGCGATAGGTGGAGTGCAGACGAAAGGGATTTGATTTGTGAATGATAAAATAAAATATTACAACTACTCCTATGCGATGCCGCTATGCAAAGCTTCGCTCGGCGGGATGGAAGACTACGTAGGACTTGAACGCGCTACTTCGTTGGGCGGATGGGCGAGTAGGCTAGCGGAATGAGGGTCGCAAGCACCTCTTCGACAAGCACGCCACTAGCAATTGCTAGTGCGGCACCGAACACAATGGTGGAATGGAAAATGGATGGCGGCGCACCTCTTTAACACATATGAACTAAATAATTCCAAATAAATGAAATAAGTATTACAAAGCATAGTTCATAGCATACATCATCAAAATATAGAGATTACAAACATCACATCAACAAAAGGGAGAGGAAAAGGCAAGAGATACGACCGAATCTGGAGGCTCGTTGTAGATTCACGGTAGGAAGCACCGGGTTGTCAATCCGCGTCCTAGCTCGGTCACAACTATCATCCGGGGCAGAGGAGAGCTGTCACACCTCCCAATGGACCCGTCTTCTCCAGCGTTTTACAGTCCGGCCACGTCCGATGCGAAGAACTCCTTGCTTGGCGATGAAGATGAGTGTAGAATCTCCTCCTAGAAACTCTTGGATGACGGAGGATGCCTAGTGGGGTGAAAAACCTGTGGAAGGGGCGAAAACAGCGGACTGGACGAAGTTCCAATCTCTCTCCCCACCCTAATTCGCGAGCAGGTCAATATATAGGCGCTGGAATAAACAGTGCGCACGGTCATTGGCGCACGACCAGTGGTCGTGCGCGCTGGTGTTCTGTGATCGTGCGCCTACCTGGCTGGAGCCTGCAAAGTAAGAAATTTATAAAATACATTGTTCGCACGACCAGTGGCGCACGACCGGTGGTCGTGCGCACTATCGCAGGCGGTCGTGCGCACTGTCCGAAACAGAACTCATAAAATTGATGTTAAGTGCGCACAAATGGTGGTCGTGCGCACTATCGTAGGTGGTCGTGCGCACTACCCGAGACAGAACTTGAAAAATAGGGTTAAGTGCACACGATCAGCGGCGCACGACCAGTGGTCGTGCGCAATAGAACCAGTGATCATGCGCAGTATACCTGTACAGAATTGTACCGGGAACACCTGCACGACTCCTGTTCCAGCACAACCACGAATCCAGCCACTGAAAGTGGTACTTAACAATGCATGAAAACTACTAGAGATGCAGAACATGAAATAACACCAAAAATGGGCCTAGAGGTGCACTTAGCATGGAGTATCAAATATGAGTGAAAACATGTCTAAAGTGAAGTGCATAGACTAGAAAATCGGCCCAGATGGGTCCATAAATGTGTATATATTTGGGACTCATCACACCCCCAGACTTAACTGTTTGCGCGTCCCGAGCAAACCATCTCTCGCGGACAAGAAAAACATAAGTTGGAATAGAAATTATCAAGCAGAGTACCATGCGAAGTCGCATGCTCATGCGCGTAGAAATATAGCAGACAAATTTTCTAATTATACATATTAGTTTATTTTTTTCTAGGAGTGTATTTATATATTACGTTTACTCAAAAAGTGAATCACGGTGAATCATAAGGTCGTACATAGGAAGAAAGTAGACTGAACGCTGAGACGAGCATTGCCAAAGATCGGGGCTCGGGACAACTCCATTGAAATCCATCAATGTCGGTGACCATAAGCTTGCCCGTTCGCACTCTCTCCACGGCACTGGTATGACTCAAATGCGTGAATCAATAGGACTTTAGGTTTGAGATGAGGCTTGAGTTTAGGTGAGGTAAACACAGATAATAACGACGGCTCAGACACTAAACCCAAATGAGCTTATGCAGAAAACTATCCTCATCACCACACAAACATGCGGGTACACTACACCCCCAGACTTGGACTTAACAACATGGGTGCGTGCACCGCCTACTCACAAACTTATACTTATACAAATGAATTTTTCATTCAAACTCATATCTTTTTCTTTTCTTCTCACTTCTTTTCTCTTTCTCATTTTTTTTCTTATCTTTTCTTATCATTTTCAGCAAATAAGCAATAAGACACAACCACATCTTCACAATCAATAACACCACATCAACACCCCAATCATGAAAATAATAAACAACTAAAGCTCAAATTTGGGTGTGCGACTAGGATTGACTTTTAGGCTTTGGTGAGACAACAGTGGGGCTGAATCAAAGAAAGGGTAGGCACAACTGGGCTAACGAGGATAAAGCGATAGGAGTGGGCACAAAGGCTCAACCGGGCCAAAATGATGGCCTATATCACATTCACGCAATTGACTAACCGTATACCCATGCTTCAAGAATCGCTTGGGGCAAGTTCTAGCCACCGAGAAAGATAATCCTTCCTCCCGACTCGGGCAATATGAGGCTAACGAACGTCTACACACATTCCTATTCTACCGTTTGATTCACACCAGATTCACCAATTTTGAGTAGAGTAAATAATATTTACGCTAATAGAAAAAATATAAACTAAAAGCATAAAAAGAAATTGAATCTACACGAATTTCTAAACGAGACATGAGCACTCGACTAGGAGCACTACAGGAGTCAACATTTTACTCCGCCTCATAATCCTAAGCCAGCACAATGATTTTCCAAATCACATAAAAAGACAGATTCAACCCGCGACGTGCCAACGGCTAAGCGCGCTCAAGTGGGTGTTGTGGTGTGCAATGAAAATAAACAAAACATTTTAAATGAAATTTTCTAGTATGCAGTGCAATAGTGCACGTGAGCGGGTAAACAAAACTACTCTCCCCCAGACTTAAACTAAACAATCCACAAAATATATGACATGACAATCAGAAAAGGCTAGGGAAAGAGAGTACCCAGTGCTCAGAAATGAGCACACCAGAAGATTGGCGTGTAAGCTAAAATGAGCTGCAGCATCCGCCATCCAGAAAAGATACCTGCAGGGGTCAGCTCCGCAGAAACAAAAGAAAATAGAAAACTGAAAAAAGAATACTACTAACTAAACTAAACAAGATGAAATAAGAAATGCAGGAAAAGGTAAGATAACTATTGGGGTTATTGTCATCCCAATACGACTTATTCGGATTTTATACAGTTCTAGCTTATAGGCCTATGAAAAGAAAAGTGAACAGGTAACTGTTCTACTATGCGTGTAGGTAGCGGGTACCTATACGGAGAAAGAACAGTCATGCCTCTACCCGAATATAAATACCTGCTCCTCACAGGTAGAGGGAAAAGAAAGTAAGAAGAGGAGGAGGCCTGGTCCTCACTCATCTCACCAAAAACATCCTTGCCTAGCAAGGTGTCGTCAACAGGGAGGCAGCAGGAGGCGAAGGCAATGAGTGGAGCTTCCTCTACGGAGGGGAAATAAACCTCCTCACATGACAGGATGCTCTCATCATTGACTTGAGCAAAAAGCTCCAAGTCCTCCTGAAGTACCTGTGAAGATTCAACATGCACAGACTCAGATGAAGGAAGGGGATCAAGAAATAAAGAAGACGAAGCACATAAATAAACATCAATCGGGGGAGTGGTCCCGGTCTCACTCCCATCAGGTTGGGTAAGTAAAAGAATGTTTGCATTGTCATCAATGCTACAAGGTTTGGCGGGATCAATAGTGGCCATGCCTAAGATTTGGACTTCCTCCACCGGTGCTGAGGAAAACTCCTCTTCACCTAGAAGGTTGTTCTCCTCCCTAGGAACAGGCATAACACTAAAGTCACCAGCCTCCTCTTGCGACACATCATCAACAATGTCGTCAGAGACGAGTGTAGTATACACAACAGGGGGAGGAGTAGTGCTCGGATAAAAGTCGAACACCGATTCCTCACAAAGAATTGAATCCACTAGAGGTGGTGGATGTACATGGAGAATAGGCTCAGCAATGTCAGTGCATAGATCAGCCGCACATCCGGTGACCGTGTCCATGCCATACCCTTCAAGATGTGAAGGTGACAAAGACACATAACTGGATGTTGAAGGTGTGCCGCTAAAGTTAGGAGTTGGGATGATCCGGATATCCGGCTCGTCATCCTCGTCCAATTGGCGAAGATACTCGACACAGTCCTTCAAGACATGATCAGTGCTCCGGCAAAACCGACACTGCCTTGCGGGCTTCTTTGGCACAGCGGGGGCTGAAGCCGAAAAGAAGTATGACGGTAAAGGCTCAGCAGAGTAGCCATAAGACTTACGCGCACCATATGGAGTACCAGACGAAGTCGGTGATCCATATGCTGGGCTATAAGAATTATGCCTACTATTCTCCGTAGGGCATTCATCACTAGAGTGGGAGGTATCTCTACACCAACGGCAGCGGATATTGAGATGTGCCCACATAGTGCGAAGATAAAACGATTCAAAAAGAGAAACACTATTGTGCGAAATACCACACCTAACAATAATTACTAAAGCAACCTAATTAAAACAGGAAAATGGAATAAAAAGAAATAAAACAAAAAAATGTAATTTACAAATGGAAGGGCTTCTTTCTCAGATTCTCCCTCTCCAGAAAACTCACACGACTGTGTTCCCCGGCAACGACGCCAAAAACTTGATGGCGCAAATCTCGCACACCGCTATATGCGGTAGCTAGACTGCGGCATGAAGCGGCAGTGTATCGATCGTTCAAGTAATATAAAATGAGGAGTAAATCCCCGAGTATCGAATCTCGAAGGAACACAGTAAGGTGGAGTTAGGTGTCGAGGAAGGACTTGAGATCGAAGTCCAGCGATAGGTGGAGTGCGGACGAAAGGGATTTGATTTGTGAATGATAAAATAAAATATTACAACTACTCCTATGCGATGCCGCTATGCAAAGCTTCGCTCGGCGGGATGGAAGACTACGTAGGCCTTGAACGCGCTACTTCGTTGGGCGGATGGGCGAGTAGGCTAGCGGAATGAGGGTCGTAAGCACATCTTCGACAAGCACGCCACTAGCAATTGCTAGTGCGGCACCTAACACAATGGTGGAATGGAAAATGGATGGCGGCGCACCTCTTTAACACATATGAACTAAATAATTCCAAATAAATGAAATAAGCATTACAAAGCATAGTTCATAGCATACATCATCAAAATATAGAGATTACAAACATCACATCAACAAAAGGGAGAGGAAAAGGCAAGAGATACGACCGAATCCGGAGGCTCGTTGTAGATTCACGGAAAGAAGCACCGGGTTGTCAATCCACGTCCTAGCTCGGTCCCAACTATCGTCCGGGGTAGAGGAGAGCTGTCACACCTCCCAATGGACCCGTCTTCTCCAGCGTTTTACAGTCCGGCCACGTCCGATGCGAAGAACTCCTTGCTTGGCGATGAAGATGAGTGTAGAATCTCCTCCTTGAAACTCTTGGATGACGGAGGATGCCTAGGGGGGTGAAAAACCTGTGGAAGGGGCGAAAACGGCTGACTGGACGGAGTTCCATTCTCTCTCCCCGCCTTAATTCGCGAGTAGGTCAATATATAGGCGCTGGAATAAACAGTGCGCACAGTCATTGGCGCACGACCAGTGGTCGTGCGCGCTGGAGTTCTGTGATCGTGCGCCTACCCGGGTGGAGCCTGCAAAGTAAGAAATTTATAAAATACATTGTTCGCACGACCAGTGGCGCACGACCGGTGGTCGTGCGCACTATCGTAGGCGGTCGTGCGCACTGTCCGAAACAGAACTCATAAAATTGATGTTAAGTGCGCACGAATGGTGGTCGTGCGCACTATCGTAGGTGGTCGTGCGCACTACCCGAGACAAAACTCGAAAAATAGGGTTAAGTGCACACGATCAGCGGCGCACGACCAGTGGTCGTGCGCAATAGAACCAGTGATCGTGCACAGTATACCTGTACAGAATTGTACCGGGAACACCTGCACGACTCCTGTTCCAGCACAACCACGAATCCAGCCACTGAAAGTGGCACTTAACAATGCATGAAAACTAGTAGAGATGCAGAACATGAAATAACACCAAAAATGGGCCTAGAGGTGCACTTAGCATGGAGTATCAAATATGAGTGAAAACATGTCTAAAGTGAAGTGCATAGACTAGAAAATCGGCCCAGATGGGTCCATAAATGTGTATATATTTGGTACTCATCAATGACTCATCCTCGCCGGGCTGACGCCGGATGGTCTTCGCCTTTTTCGTTTGAGGCGGAGGCAGAGTAGGCTGCGGGGATACCCATGGAGCGAGTGCAGTTGCTTTTACCTTTTGGACCGCCTGCGAAGCCTTAAGGTGAGCCAACCTCTCTTCCTTTGTTGGCATCGCGCCAGGTCCAATGGCGAGCAGCGAAAGAAAGAAGAGGGAGGGAAAGTTTATGACCCGGCCAGGAGGAAGGGTATTTATAGCTGTGGGCGTGGGTCCCATCCAAAGATTCTCGCCACGTCATCAAGGGGCCGACGAATACCAATGGTTGGACGTTTCTTCATGAGCCTAAGGTAGCCTCGCGAAGAGCTGGGATTGTGTACAACCCCGGTATTCGCTAGGAGACGAGAAGAGGCCGAGTATCTTCTATATCACCATGTTCTCCTCGAAATTCAGGTTAGGCTTGCGGGGTTTTCACCAAAAGTGACTGAACGTAACACCCCCTAAGAATTGAAGTTATTCCTGACTCGAAGAGTACCGACTATCTCTGCCACACCAGTTCTAGTGGCTCTCAGGTGTGCTCCTCCTGTCCATAATTTCTCCACCGGACCTTAACCAGCAGGACCTCCTTGCGCCACAAGACTCGCATCTCGGTGTCGTCTATCCGGACCGGCTCCATGTGAATCAATCGAGCGGAAGCTACCGAGCCATCTATAGTGGAAATTTACTGCTTCTGCCGTAGTAGAGCTATCCTAAAGGAGGAGACATAGAAGATGTCATGCAATCCCGCTAACTCCGGCGGCAACTCCAGTCTATAAGCCAATGGGCTGATCCACTCCAGGATCCTGTAGAGCCTCATCTATCTCAGACTGATCTTCTTCCGCCTGCGAACCTGCGAGACTCCCTGCATTGAACGTATCTTCCGGAACACTCGGTCTCCAACCTAGAACTCTACCTGACGATACCATGCATCATAATACCTAACCTGTCTGCTCTGGTCCTCCAACATCCTAACTCGAATCAGCCGCACCTGGGTATCTATGTCCTTCACAAATTCAGAGCCGAGTCTCCTTAAATCCTTATCCTGGGTCCAAGATGGTGGAATCCTGCGCCTCCATTCCTCTGAGGGTGAAAAGCTGTGCTGAACGTCAGTCAAGAGCCCAGATGAGCCTGCACTGATCTTCACTTCTTGGACATAAACCGTTCATCCCGATCCAACACGATCGTCCTGGTCACACCACGATAATAGACAAACTGCTCAACAAATCCCATCAAACACCAATGGGAGCGTCCTTCCAGCTCGGGGTGGCTCTAGCTACCATGGTTAATCTATCCTCGTTGTTCTAAATAAGACTGTGTTCAGAGTGGTAACCTGTGTGTGAAATCCATAGTTATGTCCTCAAACTCCACTCTAACACGGGCAGTGACTGTGGTAGTTCTCCAAATACTTTTGCACTTGGCCTTCACCGTACATCACAAAACTTACGATGTCTTTCTTTATTTCGAGGAAATATACATTCCGCAATACACCATTTTTCCGGTGACTATATTTCTCATCTATGTGGGTAGGCAGCGACTCTATAAAAACTTCTCTACACAATCAGCTTCTTATTCCTACGAGTACGCCCGAGTCATCAACCAACTCAACTTTATGATTTTAAACGATTCTTATCATTTTAGTGGGACTGATCGTATCATCAAGCGTCCCAATTATCCTCAGAATTTAAGGGGGTGTACACATGGATCTTATGATCATATGTTAACCAACCAACACTAGTATCAATGTTTTAAGATGACTCCCAATCACTTTCTAGGTGGAGTTTCATTCATAAGGTTTACGGGTAGAATCTTTTGAAACCCTAAGATTTTTCACAAGTCAATTTCATCAAGAAAATATCTTCACGTTTATTTCACCAAATTCCTATCACTTCCACATATGCTAGTCTCGATCATTTTTGAATGGTCTAAAGTAAGATAAACTTAGATCGTTCTTATCATAGTAAACTCAAACACTAGATTCTAAATCCAATAAGTCATCGTCTAAGATCTCTGGTTATTTATCATCAAAGCTCCCAAGTATAAGGCTATTATTGTAATTAAGATTCTCTACCATGATAAGGTGTGATTTTTAACAAACCATAAGTTAATCACTTCCGAATGCCCCAAACCTCAAGAACTGTCGGATATAACTACAACTTGTAAGATCTAATTTTCGTCCTCAACTTCTAGACTAGGACATCGACATCCTTAAGTGATTAATCCTGGCGACTTTACATTTCTAATGATTCAACTAAGGTCAAGCTGTTGTTCTATCTACGATGTCCTTTCATTGTCCTGGTAACACCTCAGATCATCATTCCAGACCTACTTTTACACCATCTCATCTTTATCCAAGTGACATTGAATATGAACAACCTCAAAATCATTATTGTTCACGACCCAAAATTTTTCTAACTTAGGTCTAAGGGAAATCCAAGTCCGTCATTAATTTGCCCAATAAACAAAAGGTAAGCCCCAATAAATAAAAGATTAGCCCCTATCTATTTTTGGGCGAAGTATCTTCAATATAACCATATTATACTCGTCTCGGGTATGCAAGCAATCCTTAGGGCACACAACATTAGACTTGGGGTTCTATCTTGAGACTTGTTAATTCGCTCCATTCTTCAGACTCTTCAGGGTACCTTCTACGACAACCTTATCAAGGTCAATATGTCACCCAATCCCAAACGGGTCCCTCCTGAACTTCAATTCTCATCCGACCCTCGGTGTTTGTCATGGTGGTTGTCTTAATGTAATCCTGTCACCGGTACGAGGGTTGAATCTACGAGTCTCATACAATTATGCTTATTTGTCAACTCTCTTTCTCTAGCCTCTTTGGGGTATCCTCATACCTTCACCAAAGGTTATACCTACGGTCTATTTCAGACTAGGTCACGGTATAAATTGTTAAGGTAAGTCACGTATCCTAGTGGGGTTGAGTCTAACTCGTTAACTAAGGAACTATCTAACGAGATCCAGCCGGAGGTATTGCCTGCTGGGGGCAGGGTTCAGTATAAATTGTTAAGGTAAGTCACAGTAAAACTTGACACTCGTAAAGAGATTTGGCTAAAAAGATTCAGTTAAAAGTGGACTTTTTCATGTGATTTCCCCATATGGGCACACCACTGCTTCCGCTGCTAGTTTGTCCTCAAACTAAGCTTGCGCGGGGTGGCCCAGGGTTTGCGGACTTCTTTTCTTCGGATCGAGGTTATCTTTGATACCACTTGTAAGACCCTCTTTTTTTTCTTTCCAAACACCGGGTCTTAGGCCCAGAACTGCCGCTTTGCGGTGACACCTTCACTCGGAAAGGTCGCCACTACAAAACGCCGATCCTTGTGGCCATATCAATCACAAAGAAAATTGCATTAAAGAAGACAAGTCCACAGAATCAACATGAAAAATATGAAAATGTCCATATGATATAACTGAATAAAAAGATAACAAGGGTTACAATAATAAAGAAGAAGGAAGGGCTCATGCCCAGCACATCATATCCTCAATACAAGATCACTCGCGGAAGCTAACTCCTAATTACTCACTGATCCTGAATCCTGTGCTCCTGTACTGCACTGGCCTGCCTCCGTCTGCACCGGCCTCTGGTGCTGCTCCATCGCCGCGGTCTCCTAAAATGATAAGGTCCACCGACCGTTAGTCAAAAGACTAAGCCAATCCCCCACCCCTCCCCCGGTGACTCCTAGGCACCGAGCGGGAAGGATGAATCAGAGGACAACAAGGGGTATAATCAAAAAGCAGATGACGGGGCATGATCTACAGGAAGAGTTCTACCACTACTCAAGTATATATAATTATAAATAAAACAGTTAATAAGCATAGCAAGAGCAGGTAAGGAATAAGTAAAGTGCAGTAAATAAAGACATGTATATAATAGAAAAGTAACCATTGATTTATAGGAATGCCCACACAAACCTATAGACCAAGGGGTCGTTTAGCAAGGCCTATCGTGTAAGAAGTCCCATAACTGACTTATACGATAGGTGTAGGGGTTGAAATGCAATGTTTATGCTATGACATGCAAGGTATGCTGTTATGCTATGTTCATACAAGTGCAACTCACCCACTTCGACTCTATGCGCATAGACCTTTAGTTCCCCCTTTTTGGAGTTAGCAAGTCTCCCAGGATACTCCCGTAGTGGCAAACGGAAGCGGTGGGTTGGGCCTCGCCCACCTCTAGGTTGGTATTCACACTACCCTACCTAGACCTATCGTACGCCTCAACACAAAACTGCGGAGCATCTGCATACTCTTACTGGCTGGACTACCAGACTTTCAAGGCTAAGTGCAAATTCCACACTTGCCGAGTCAACGTATTGACATCGGTGTGAATGACCGTCCAATACCGGAGACCCACCACCTTCATGCACATGCAACATGTTCTACTATATCCCGAGCCATAAAATCCCCGGGCTAACCTGCCCGTCATCATAACCTTCCGTGCCAACGGCTCGCCGGACCAACCCGTCCGCACCAACAACATTACTGAGTCACAAGCTCACTAGACTAACTAGTCTGCTGCTACAACCACCGAGCCTACTGCTCGTACAACAAACCAACTAACCTCCCGTAACTACGGGGTGTGGGTGTGTGTATTGTTAAGTTAATCTTGTGCAACATCTTACTCCTACAGTTTATGGTTAATCTTGGACTTCCTGAGGATTACCCTGTAAGGGGCTCGCTACGGTACTAGGAACCACAATGGGATGACACCCCAAGGATCCCTTTCTCAAGACATTTAGTGTTGTTGGTATCTACCCATAAGAATACCCTCCTTGTTATTACACTTGGATTACCCTAAGTATTTTATGACCCGCTAGGGGAAAGACGATCCTACGTCAATCCCAAGCACAACCTTACCCTTAACTCACCAAGCACTCTTAATACATAACTCCTTTTTGGTGACCTCAATATCTTCATCCTGACCATGTACACCAACTACATGCCATTTCCACTTAGTAGGCCACTAGTTACACAAGTTTCACAGTTTTACTATACGCAGACCAAACTAACTATGTGAGGCTTATAAGTAGAGGTACTCCAAATATTCATCCAACTGACTCAATATTATTACTGGGAGTCTATCATGATGTTATAAGACTAAATATAGAGAATCATATTTTTCCATATTTATTTAGCATTTATTTTAATTTCTCCAAACATTTGCCAAGTATGAAAATGAACATGAAGTGTAAGATCTTCTTATAATATGGCCCCCATAAAATTATGATAAATCTATGATTACTAAATATCAGCAAATACAACATATCATATTTTTATAGTAAGGAATTGTCCTCTATTTCTAATATTTGACTTATATCCAAATTTGTAGATTTATGAAGGAACCACCAAAACTACTTACACCAAAATTAGGGAAAAATTACCAGACCTTTGTATTCATCAGAAAAGTCTACTGACTTAATTTAAGGATTTATGGGAATCATTTTCTCACTTAAATAAATACTTTAAGAAAACCTCAAATAAGATAAGTTGTAAAGTAGCCTACTGATTTAAGTCTCCAAAAATTATATAAAAATTCACAGAGTTTCCTAATGCTCTGAAATGTCATATCACCAATTTGCACAATTTATCAAAGAGTATTGGACCCTCAATTATTTTTCTTAAGCCTAAGACAAAATAAATGCCTTGTGAATTAAGTACTGGTTAAATCATTCAATTAAATACACAAAAATTATCAGAGGTGTATATCATGATAATATAAGGACACTACCAAAGTTTCATCATCATCCAAGACAATTTAAGCATGCAAATTTCTCTTATAAGGAATTTCCATAAAGGGGTCATGACCTATTTTAATGGTAATAATTGTTCCTAAAATTCTTATAAAATTACCTAGGGCCTATTTACCCCCTATGAACTTATCCACCAAGTTTCATAACCATTAAAGGATATTTGACCCCATGTCCTTCACAAAGCTCTACATGCACCCCAAGAGGTAAATCTAGGATCCTAGGGCATATCCACCTCCACACCACCCCAACTCACTCATGGGGGTGTTTTAGGTGATCCTAATCCATTGGCCAAGGTTTCATCTCATGGTGAGGAGATTTGACCACAATACCCCAAGATAAACACCATGCCCTAATTTTGACCTAATTAGACCCAACTTAGGTTAACCAATTTCCAAACTAAATCAGTCCCAATTGGGCTGCGATTTTAACCAGGGTATTGCAATAACCCTAAGGAGTACCCACCAAAATTTAGAGGGCATTGGAGGTCATTTGACCTAATTATTAATTAATATATGTTTAATAAAATTATTACAAAAACCTTAGAAAAGGTTTCCTCTAAAATTCCCATCTTTGGGTACGATGTCTGTGTAGGTATAAGTAGACTAAGTTTCAAATCTCAAGTCCATATCATTTCCCAATCAAAAGTTATTCAAGAAATGGTGGCTGTCCTACACTAGGGACCAGCCCCACCAAAATGGACCTACAGGGAGCTACAGAACTCTTTTTGGGGTGAAATTAATTTTAAAATAAATTAGACTCCAAGGGTACAACTTTGGTGTTGACCACTTTTTCTGTAGAGGGGCCTAAGTATTTTTAATAAATTAATCTAGGTACAGCAAAAAGTGTGACAGAAAATATAATTTCATAAGGATTTATACTATATGATTCAGCACGAATCTTGAAGCAAATCCGATGGTAGCTGGTCATCTTCCTTCTCCAGCCAAGGGTGGAGATTTACCCGACCTGTAGCCTATCTACCATGGTTTTCCCGGCCACCCACGCCCCTCCCCGGCCGGCCAATGCCACCACCACCTTCCTTGAGGTGGTGGCCGGCGATGGGAGGTGTTGGCCGGACGGTGGTGGGCGGAACCGGTGGTTTTGGCAAGAAGAAAATCTCCAATAAAAGGAGATTTCGGCCATGAAGATGGAGGACCAATTGTCCCCAATCCTTGCCGATTTTTGAAGTAGATCTACCCACTAGAGAAGAGGAGAAGAACCAGACCTGAGTGGAGCCTTGAAGCCTTGCCGTTTGGCCCATCACCATGGCCGACCATGGAGCTTAGATGCCATGCCAATCTGAGACTAGGATGCATGATTTATTCTGGAATGTTGGGGGTTTCACTCCTCTCAGTCGTTTGAAGATGATAGAGAGCTTAATTGAGGGAGAGGGAGTGTGTAACCTCCATTTGCCATGAATGGCCATTAAAGCTATTTTCGGCCACCATGAAAATCCTCCAAATTCAGACCCCTTGTGGCGGGCCCTGGCTATTAAACTCCTCCAAATTAATTAGGGGGAAAGTAACAAGCCATGGGAGGTGAAGAGAGGAAGCCTTTGGCCTCCCAAGCCATGAATGGCCATTATTTCTCTCTTTCTCTCTCCACCATTTTTGGGGAAAATGGGGTTTCTCTCTCCTAATCATCATTTACAGAGATTGGATGGCTCTTTGAGTAATTATCAGCCTCCTAGGCTAATGGGCTACTCCAGTTGGGCTTAGCCCAAGTAGGTTTGGCTTGATTAGATCAAAATAGGTCATTTTGACCTAAATTTAGGGGGAGTTGACTTTGGTCAATTTGACCATTTGGGTTGGCCCCAATGAGTGGCTAGTGACCCATTGCACTCCCCTAAGGTTTAGGATGGTCTAGGTAGGGTCAATTTGGCAAGGTGGATGCCAATTGACCCACAATAGGGCAATTTGACCAAAATAGGGCTAGAGTTGACTTTGGTCAAATTGGCCAATTTGGTGGCCCCATGATGGGGATTTTTGGTCCATTGGGTCCATAATAACCTTATAAGGGTAGGGAAAAGGTCAATTTGGCATGGTGGGGGCCAATTGACCCTAATTAGGCTACTTTGACCAATATAAGATTAGGGTTGACTTTGGTCTAATTGGCCTCTTTGGTTGACCCCAATGGGTCACTGGTGCTTCAAGGAGACCTCTAATGGGTTAGGGATGATATTGTGGGGTCAAGGTTCAAGGTGGGGTCCTAAAGTCCAACCCTAGGCTTGGTATCTGAAAATTACTATTTGCAGACCACTTGGATTTTCACCTTCTCACCTATGTTCACAAGATCTTAAGCTCTTCCTATGGTTTTGTCATTACCTAGTCATGACAAAACCAACTTAGGGGTCTAGCTGTTTGGGGGATGTTACACGGGGAGCCAGTAAGTGCTAGCTGCCCCTCGACTCGTTGAGGGACCGAGCTCGACAAGTGACCGAGAAATTGGTTACGACAACCCCTATGCGTGACAACGGAGTGTTCAAGGGAAGGGGTTGGAGAAGGAAGTGCCTTCACCCTTCATGGTCGCTTCGGTGTCGTGCATAAATGGTGGTGTGCGATAAGATTCCCCGGTCATACCGTAAATTTTGAGGGGGGAGGGGGGGGGGGGGGTCTTATACTATGTAAAGTCCTCTACCTCAGATCCCTAACAAGGATCCTACAACTCAGATATAAAAAATCCTACATCTCAGATTTCCCTCAAAATCCTACAGGTGAATATATAAATCAATATTTTTACAAATAACACTTAGACTCAGAATTATTTATCTTGTAGAACTGGAGTCTTCTTGAAGCCTTTAGCGGAAATGGCTTCTTCACAGATCTTCTTTGCAATAGATGTTGAATATCAGAATCAGTAAGAAGGTTGAATATTTTCTTCAGAAGAAAGTATTGATCAGCTTGAATATATTTATTCTTTCTCTCGAGCTCTATAAATGAGTATGAATATTGACGACGACGAGCTCTCCTTTCAGAAATAATAAAAGAAATTGATTGCCAAATTAAAGATTAGGGTTTGCTGAAATCATCTCAACTCTTTTATAAGGACCATGATAACAGTTTCTTCCTCATATGTCCTTTATGTCATCAGTTCTCATCTTTCCATAAAGTTCTATTTTCATTGGCTCAACCTGCAGCAGCAATAAATGCCGTAACGCCAAAACCACGCTTTAATTCAAATTTAGGCCTTTCCGCCATCCGACTAGATTTCTAGTCGAATTTAATTTTTCTGGACAAATCTGCACTGTGCATAACTTTAGTTCAATTTTTCTGCTTGAATCGTCTTGATGTCTTTGATAATCTTCAGGACCGTATTTCATAGTATATTCTTCTGGTCGAATCGTCTACATGAATCGTCTTGGTGACTGGTGGTCTACAAGACAATATTTCACACTTCATTCTTCTAGACGAATTGTCAACACGAATCGTCTTGTTGTCTTTTTCAGAAGACTATATTTCATTGCTTTAGTCTTCTAGTCAATTCTTCTACACGAATTGTCTTGATGTTTCTTCATAGTCTTCAAGACGATATTTGTCTGCTTGTGCCATCTAGTCGAATCTTCTACAAGAATCGACTTGATATATCTTCATAGTTTTCAAGATAATATTTCACTGCTTGTTTATGTTGGTGTTTCCAAGGTGATCTCAAAGAAATCAAACATTTAGTCTTACTGCCTACGAAATTTGAGCCTATAGGGTCGCTCATAACAGTGTTGGAGAAGTTGGATGAAGGATTGTGTTGGCCTTACTCATATTGGATATGAGTGGGGGACTAATCCTATGACTGATTGGAGTTGTGTCGAGAACGTCTAGATGGGAAGGGAAGTACACGACGAATCAATGAGAGTGTCTCGACAAATTATGTAGTACTCGACGAATCGTCGAATTGTCTCGATGAATCATTGAATTGTCTCGATGAATTGTCGAATTGTCTCGACGAAATATGTGTTTATTCGTCTCAAAATTCGTCGAAATGTCTCGACGAATTAGATACACTCGACGAATCATCAAGATTGTCTTGACGGAACACGAATTGTTTCATCACGTCGAATTGTATCGACAAATTATATTCTACTCGACGAATTCGTCGAATTGTCTCGACGAATTTGGTCTACTGGACGAAATTCTGTGTTTACTCCAGTACTAGTCTCGGGTGTGCGGATAGCCTCTATTTCGCCTGGGTATAAATAGACCCCGATTTTATGCCCAAATTGATTGATCTCCTTTTGCAACACCTGAAGAGAGACAGAAGTGTTCTGCAAAAACCGACGGAAGGGTTCTGATCGGCCTCTCTCTTCCCGTACATCTCCGTCGCTGCCGCCTCTCCCTGTCGTCGGATCTAGCAGTCCGTGGGAGACGTAGGGGGCATTCCTTCTCCATCTCAGCTATTGTTGGACAAGAGTCGTGGGGTTCTCCTTCACTCGTGTGGATTTTTATAGAGGCGCCGATCGATTTCTGCGCTTGGGACTCAGAGGTTGTCTTTGGGATTTCTTCTTGGAGCATCTTGGTTGAGTGTTGAATCAATCCCCTCAAGGTACTTCTTTGTTGTTAGCATTCTTATTTCTTGATTCATGAAATCATAAGATACTTAAACTTTTTTGGGAAGTTCTTGTTTGTTATTTCCGCTGCGCATATATGATATGCTATCCATATTGATGTATAGAAAACCCAATAGTGGTATCAGAGCGAGGTTCGATATAGTGCGTGTAAATCAGAAATTTAGAAGTGTTCTAAATGTCTGGATTTTTTCCTAGATGTGAAGATTCTGATGAAGTGTTCTAAATTGGAACCCCGCCAGGAATGCATGTGATTACATTGCGATTTCATTGTTTCAAAAATTGTTTCTCCTTTGTAGAAATCGTCCCTCTAAATGGTTTATGAAACCAAATGTCTTAGATTTTAAATCTGACATTGAGAGACGAGCTTGTCTACTGCATAAGTGGAGTTGTTATTCATTGGTCCAATGCATATAAATCTGGATATTTAGAAGAGTTCTGAATGTTCAGATTTAGCCATTTATCAAAGTGTTGATGATTTTATTTTGTGCACTAAGATGTATTTGGATTGTGAATGTTGTAATTTTAGTTTTTGTGAATGTGCACAATGATTAAGTGTTAATCATGATGAAATGTTCATCGATTGAATCATAAAATCCCTTATCCAATATTAAGTATTCGGATGCCTTCCGATGGATGACACTCTTCATGCCTCGATCGATGAAGTGTGGGCTTGCCAAAGCAAGATGCATTAATCTATCTTTGTAATGGTGCGAGCGGATAATTGTGATATCCCACTGTCGACATCGGGTCCAACTTAACTAGGTGACCTCAATGGTTGAGTGCCTAGAGGCATAGGGTTGGCATGCACCATATGATGGATGCGAATAAAGAGTTATTCACCAACCATACAAGAGTTGCATAATGATGCAATTGACAAGCGTTGTCTACCTAAATAACCGCATTATGAGAGGAACGCCAAAGCGGACTTATTGTGTTGGTGAAATACGGATCTTGTCCACTAAGAGAGTAGCTCGCATAAACTCTCCAAATTGATATTAAGGGTTATCAATTTGAATAAAATAGTGGGAGCTTTTTAATAAAAGTCCTTATTAAATAAAATGTATTTTGAAATATAGTACTAAAATCTATTTTGCATAATAATTGTAGAATTTCCATGGCATGTGGATCTCACTCCACCTTTCCCCTAAGAGCCATCCTTGAGAAGGATAAGCTCAACGGGACTAACTTCCTAAATTGGCATAGAAACCTGAGAATTGTTCTCAGGAAAGAGCGCAAGCTCTATTACATGGAAGGGGAAGCCCCCACAGAGCCGACTGGAAATGTTCCTCAAGCAGATAGAGATGCATACAAGAAGTATCAAGATGATAACCTGGATATGGAATGCCTCATGCTTGTTATCATGTCCTTTGAGCTTCAGAAACAACACGATAGCATGTGTGGTTATGAGATAATCGAGCACCTCAATAAAATGTTCGAGGGTAAATCTCGGCAAGAGTGGTTTGACATATCCAAGGCATTATTTCAGTGCAAAATGCGAGCTCGAGACTCAATAGGGACTCACGTACTCAAGATGATTGGATACATAGAGAACCTTGAAAGACTGGGTTTTCCCTTGGGCCAAGAGTTGACCACTGATCTGATCCTGCAATCATTGCCGGACAGTTATGAGCAGTTCGTCTTGAACTATAACATGAATAAAATAGACAAGACACTGCCCGAGCTCCTAGGCATGTTAAGAACTGCCGAGAACAACATGAAGAAGGTCAAGACTGCTAGCCCCAAATTGATGGTGCATAATGGCAAGGGCAAGGCCAAGGGATCGAAGAAGACAAAGATAAGATCTAAGTCTTATCTTGATCCCAAATCTTCTGCACTGAAAAAGAAAAGTCTAGCGAAGGAAGGAGAGTGCCACCACTATGGCAAGGCAGGGCATTGGATGAGGAACTGTCCCCTCTATATTGAGGATCTGTAAACGAAAAAGGGAAGTGTGACTTCTACTTCAGGTATTTATGTTATAGAAATAAACCTTTCTGCTCCTTCATCTTTGTATAACCCGTATTTTGTCGAGGTCAAAGAGGATCGAGGGCGGATTAAAAGATCTCGCCCACCTGGGGCAAGTAGAGAGGATCTCGCAGGTTGCTGGCTCGGCAAAGTCCAAGGTTGCCATCTCAGCAGGACCTCAGAAGCGAGCAAGGGCTCGTCATCTCGCGGCAAGCGGGCCGCGAATGCAAAGCGCGTAAGGGATCACCGCCTCGCGGCGAGCGGGCCGCGAGCAGGAGGCAAGCCAGGCTGATATCAATGCGAGTATAATGCGAGAGCGAAGCAGGTGTGGGCTCGATGCTTTGGGGGGAGCATTTGGTGGTGGCGAGGAGAGTGAGGGCTCGCCGCCTCGCACAAGCAAGCCAGGCAGATGTGTATGGCACCAGGGGGCTAGCGAGCGGTGCCCTCACAGGCCACTCGCAGAAGGGGATCTCGCGAGCCTCGCTCGTTATAGGACTTGCGAGTGGTGCATGGTGAGGCGAGTGGAGGCCCGCCCCTACTCGCAAGAGGAGATCTCTCGAGCCCAGCTCGTAGGGAGAGAGGCGAGTGGCGCCTTCACAGGCCACTCGCCCAACAAGGGTCTTCATGTGCATTTACCCTGATACCGTTGGTGGTCTGCACATAGCCTCTTAGAACAGTGGAGTTTTGCTGTTAGCAGACCATTTTGGGGTGCGTTTAGTAAAACCAAAAGGCTAATTCCCGCTATTAGCAGACCAGTACTGAAAAGCTATATATAGACCTTGAAGGGCACCTTTGGACAGGATTCCAATTCCAATTTTTGGCTTCTTCCTCTATAGGTTCTTTGGTTAGCCCCTCAGGCTCTCCATGGGTGCCCAGCTTCAGCTTTGGCTTGGGAGGGGAAGCACTCTAAAGATCTTCCGGGTGTGTGGTGGGACCTCCACGCTGTAGCCAAGGGTCTGTGTCTAGCTCTATGTCTTTGCTCAGTTCCCCCTTTGGGATCAGTAGGTGCTAGCTGCCCCCCTTTATAGGTGTCCAAACTCCTCGTTGGGCTAGATACTGGTTTCAACATTTATGGTGCGGTGAGCGTGGAACGCAGCTAGTACAGGAAATTCCCAAGGAAGTGACATGGCGAGAGAGGACGAGTGATGCGCAAATTTTAGCACACCGCTATAGGCGGTAGCAAGACTGCGGCATGAAACGGCAGTGTACCGATCGTTCAATTAATAATATGAGGAAGTAAATCCCCAAGTATCGAATCTCTCAAGGAACACAGTAAGGTGGAGTTGACTATTGAGGCAGGACTTGAGATTGAAGTCCTTTATGTCGGATGGATGCGAAAGGGGGTAATTTGGTTTGTGGAAAATAAAGTAAAAGAGCTACAACTACTCCTATGCAATGCCGCTATGCAATGCTTAATTCGCTTGGTGGGATAGAGACTAGGCAGGCCTTGAGCGCGCTGCTTCGCAAGGGCGGATGGACGAGTAGGCTAGTAGAATCGAACTGTGCAGGCCTTGAGCGCGCTGCTTCGTTAGGCGAATGGATTACACGGGCCGCTGTGCCACGCTTCACTAGGCGGATGGACGAGTAGGCAAACAGAATGAGGGTCTCAAGCACCTCGTCGACAAGCACGCCACTAGCAATTGCTAGTGCGGCACACGAACATGACGGCGGGATGGAGGATGGAATGGGGCGCTCCTCAAATCACATAAACCACAAACATAACCACAAAACCATGGAAAATTACACTAATAATATTTAGGGTTTATGGACATCATTCATATAGAAACATACAACCACACACATCAAATAGAATCAGCAAAAATAACAAGGAGGAGGTAAGATTACAACCAAAGCACAGAGACTCGTCGGAGATTCACGGCCGGAATCTAGGGTTGTCAATCCTCGTCCGGGCTCGGTCTTCAACTGTCATCCGGGGTAGAAGAGGGCTGTCACTACCTCCCAATGGACCCGTCTTCTTCGTCAATAGCCTTCAGCCACGATCTTGCTAGAGAACTCCAAGGATATAGTGCAAAATCCGTTGAAATGGAGCTTGGAAGCTTCTGAATGATGGAGGAGGCCGAGAGGATACTCCGGCTCGAGATTGGCATGAAGAATATGTCTGGAGCACCTCCAGATGGTGGGCGGCGATGGAGCAGCGAAAATGGCGTGGAACTGGAGCTCTAGGCGTGAGAAAGAAAGTCTATCTTCATTAGGGCGGAATCTGCAGCTTATATAGAAAAATAGTCAGAAATTGGTCACGCACGGTCGAACGCATGACCGTGCGTGGACCATGCGATAATTAATGATAAAAACTGGCATGAAGACGAAGCTGCACCGCCCGTGCGATTTACTCACGCATGGGCAAATCCGCCCGTGCATCAAAACGCACGGGTAAATTCAGAAAAGCTAAAAACAGGAAGAAATAGGCGACCCTGCGTTTTACTCACGCACGGGAAATTCCGCCGTGCGTCAAAACGCACGACCAAACTCAGATCTCCCGTTTTCTGCCCAGATGAGAACGCACGACCACCACCGTCCGTGCGCCAAGGAAACGCACGACCATGCGTTTGCACACAATCATGAATTCTGGGGGAAAACTGGAAGATCCGACCGCCTGCACACAAGACAAAACAGCTGGGAAAACACCTCCAGCACCAGATAAACACAAAAAAAGAATGGGGAGCACATTGTGCTTGCCCCCAACAACAAAGCATGCAATTGCACACCAAAACGGGCCTAAAAGTGCACTTAGTGTGAGAAGAGCGAACAAGTGAAATATAAGCATTAATGAACTAAAAATGAAGTGCAAGTGCGTGAAAACTAGCCCAGATGATTCCAAATATGTGTATATAAATGGGGCTCATCAACGAGCGAGATGCCGGGCATAGCGGCCCGCCACCATCCGGCTCGCCATTGATGGTAAAGATGCTGGAAGATCTCCGAAGGGAGGTACTCGAGACCATCAATTTCGCAATTGCATTGGTGCAGGGCAGTTTCGCAACCCCAGCTCCCCAGGTGGTTCCGCCATAAGGAGTCGGCGAGAATGCCTTGGGGAAGAGGGCAGGCAAGGAGGCATCTGTCGAGACGCCAGCGTGAGATCTCGCTGGGCGGGAGCTCTTCCCCATTCTGGCGAGTGGGATTCAAGCGAGTGGGATCTAGGCGAGTGAGGGCCCGGTGAGTGAGGGTCTGACGAGTGCAGGTCAAGTTAGGGATCTTGTGGGAAGGGTCGAGCAGGCGAGAGCGGCGAGTGGAGGAAGCCCATTCTGCAAGTTGGTTCTCTCGACACCACTTCTGGAGGGGTTTAGGGAGACGGACATGATGTACTACACCGACAAGGATGACTCCATCCAGCACCTGCAGTGGTTCGAGGATATGGTCTGCCTCAGACCCATGTCAGACACCTTCAATTGCCAACTCTTTGCAATCACCTTGAAGGAAAAGGCAAGGGACTGGTTTCACCAGCTCCCGAGAGGATCGATCTATGCTTTTAGAGATCCGCGCCACAAATTTTTGCTTCGCTTCTCGACCTCAAAGAAGAGGCAGAAGGACACCGAGACGCTCTTCAAGATCAGGCAGGGGCCAGGGGAGTCGTTGGTCCATTATGTGGACTATTTCCAAGAGAAGGTCCTCCTCATCCAGGAGGTACCAGGATTCATCCTCCAGCTCGCCTTCATGGTGGGGCTGCGGTAGGGGTTCTTCGAGATGAGTTTGAAGCGGAAGTCCCCCTTGTCCTTTGAAGAGTTGATGGAAAGGGCGACGGAGGAGATTGAAGGTGAGGCCGCCAACCCAGAGTTCGCAAAAAGGTTGGCGAAGCTGAGTGAGCCGGAGACGAGGCAACAAGAAGTCAGGAGAAGGGACGAGCTGAGGGCCCCAGAGCCAGGGTGGAGGCAGCGCCCGAGGCCACTCCCCCCCCTTCCCCGCCTCAACACGCCATGGAGATTGGCCGGGGAAGAGGGGGAGCGACAGAAAATCAGAAAGAAGAGGAGGAGGGGGCAGGGTAGTGTTACCGTACTATGACTTCCACCAAGAGGAAGGTCATGCGACGACCACAACCCATAGTTTTTGGAAATGAGGGGGACAAAGGATCCGACGCAGTAACAACAACCACCAGTGAGGATTGAGGGGGTTCATGTTTGGGAAGAGGAGACGATAGAGAGGCAGAAGGGATATCCCGAGCTAAGCGATGAGGACTTGGAATATCTCTATCCTTCAATTTCAACCGTAAAAATATGTGCTTTCGAACTTCGTTTTTCTTGTACGAATGAATGGTATCAATTTATAAGATGATGACGCTTGATATGTACTTAGCCCATATGCTGACCCGCTGACCAGGCTCCCACCAAGCTAGCAGGGTCGTAGGATCGCTCGGTGGCAGGGAGGTTTCAAAAGGTACTTAGCCCCGATGCTAACCCGCTGACCAGGCTCCCACCAAGCTGGTAGGTTCGTAGGATCGCTTGGTGGCAGGAAGGTTTCAAAAGGTACTTAGCCCCGATGTTGACCCGCTGACCAGGCTCACACCAAGCTGGCAGGTCCATAGGATCGCTCGGTGGTAGGAAGGTTTCAATGGGTACTTTGCCCTAAGCAGACCCGTTGGCCAGACTCCCACCAAGCTGGCAGGGCCATAGGCTCGCTCGGTGGCAGGAAAATTTCAAAAGGTACTTAGCCCCGATGCAAACTCGCTGACTTGGCTCCCACCAAGCTGGCAGGGTCGTAGACTCACTCGGTGGCAGGAAGGTTTCAAAAGGTACTTAGCCCCGATGCTGGCCCGCTGACCAGGCTCCCACCAAGCTGGCAGGGTCGTTGGCTCGCTCGGTGGCAGGAAAATTTCAAAAGGTACTTATCCCCGATGCAGACCCGGTGACCAGGCTCCCACCAAGCTGGCAGGGCCGTAGGATCGCTCGGTGGCAGGAAGGTTTCAAAAGGTACTTAGCCCCAATGCAGACCCACTGACCAGGCTCCCACCAAGCTGGCAGGGTCGTAGGATCGCTCGGTGGCTGGAGGGTCTTAAAAGGTATTTAGCACAGATGCAGACCCGCTGACCAGGCTCCCACCAAGCTGGCAAGGCTGTAGGATTGCTCTGTGGCAGGAAGGTTTCAAAAGGTACTTAGCCCCGATGCTGACTCGCTGACCAGGCTCCCACCAAGCTGGCAGGGTCGTAGGCTAGCTCGGTGGCAGGATAAGTTTCAAAAAGTAATAGGGCCCGAAGAAGACCCATTGACCAGGCTCCCACCAAGCTGTCAGGGTCGTAGGCTCGCCTGGTGGCAGGAAGATTTCAAAAGGTTCTTAGCCCCGATGCTGACCCGCTGACAAGGCTACCACCAAACTGGCAGGGCCGTAGGATCGCTCGGTGGTAGGAAGGTTTCAAAAGGTACTTATCCCTGATGCAGACCAGCTGACCAGGCTACCACCAAGCTGACAGGGCTGTAGGATTGCTCGGTGGAAGGAAGGTCTCAAAAAGTACTTTACCCCGATGCTGACCCGCTGACTAGGCTCCCACCAAGATAGTATGGTCGTAGGCTTGCTTGGTGTAAGGAAAAGTTTCAAAAGGTAATAGACCTCGAAGCAGACCCACTAACCAGGCTCCCACCAAGCTGGCAGGTTCATAGGCTAGCTCGGTGGAAGAAAAAATTTCAAAAGGTAATAGGTCCCGAAGCAGACCCGCTGACTAGGCTCACACCAAGCTGGCAGGGCCGTAGGCTCGCTCAGTGGCAGGAAAGAGAATTTTAAAAAGGTAGTTGGTTTGATGCAGACCCGCTGACCAGGCTCTCAACTAGCTGGCAGGGTCGTAGGCTCACCCATAGATAAGTGGAAAAGAAAGGAATACGAAAGAAAGAATTCCAAACGGACTTATAAACCAGACTCACACTAGCTGGCAAAGGACGGGCAACACTCAGGAATAGGTAAACTTCACTTGGCACAGGAAGGGAGCAGAGGGGGGGGGGGGTGGGGGGGGGGGGGGGGCGAGTGAATTACCACGAGCTACTCGGCGACCGAGATCTCACCCACTCACCAATATAGTACCGCTCGGCGGGTGGGAAGCGAGTCTCGCGCGAGTAGTGGTAAGGTATAGAAGGGCCATTCTGGTTAAGGCGAGCTGAGCAGGGCAAGTGGTCAAGGTCTTGGCTCACGCATGGATGTACGTAAGCAGGTGGATGAATGAATGAGGCCTTCGGGCCGGCGCTATATGGCATGATGAAAAGAAAAGGGGCGTAGACCAAAGGCTAAAAAAGAAGAGGTGAGCAAGGATAATAAGGGAAGCAGGCGAGTGCTGGCTCCATCAGGCACTTACCCGGAGATGTATGGAAAGCAGGTTAGTGTTGGCTCTATCAGACTGTCGCCCAGAGATGTTTGGAAAGCAAGGGAGTGTTGGCTCCATTAGGCACTGATAAGTAGTATTTATATATCTTTTTAATAGAATTTTTTGTAAAATTTTAATATGTATTCTTCCTTTTTATGTCAATTTTAGGTCATAATTAGTTATTTTCTAATTTTGTCTCTAACTTAGCTTAATTTTAATATTTGCAGAATTTTGGGAAAAATTGGAAAAATTGACAAGTACACGCCCTCAGTCACGCCCGTGACCAAGGGCGTGTAACCTAAAGATCTGCGTTCGACGAAGGTTGAGCTGAGTTCAACGAATCCACCGCAAGTCACGCCCCAGGTCACGCCCGTGACCAAGGGCATGTAAACATAGAATCTTCCTAGCGGGCTGCCGTCGAGACGTGGAGCTCCGTTCGACGAAAGCTTTGCCCCTGCCGTTCGACGAAAGCTTTGCCCCTGCCGTTCGACGAAAGCTTTGCCCCCTGCGTTCGACGAAGTCTGAGCTTCGTTTGACGAACACTTTCTGCCGCGCCGAATTCCAGCCCACGCTGCATTAATTGGCGCCACCCAGGTACACGCCCGTGATCCGAAATGTCACGCCCGTGACTTTCCCGCGTGATCTCTGCACGCCGCCGCTGCAAGCCAGCTCATGCTGCATTTAATGAAGCCGCCCAAGTACACGCCCGTGACGGGCGTGTAATGTCCTAATTTCTCCAGCCGTCACGCAAAGTCCACGCCACTGTCAGATCCGATGTCAATAATGTTTACACGTCCTAGGTCACGCCCGTGACCGAGGGCGTGTAACTTGAATTTTTCTGCTATAAATTCAGAGGCTCTCTTTGAGTCCAGGGTTCAGAATTTTGGAGTGAGGGAGGTGCTGCTAGAGCTGTTAGTGAAGTTTTTCAATGCTTGTTCATGTTTTTCCTTAAGCTTTCATGTTCTCTTTTTCATGTAATGCACTAGTTTTTATTTCTTACTTGCACTAGTTAATTAAAGTTTGTAACTTTACTTTCCTAGCTTTGTAATCTCTTCTTAAGCTTGTAATCATTTCGGTTTTCAATAAAATTTAGTTTGCTCTCTTTCATGTTCTCTTTCTCCATAGTAATTTCTTTTTCATGTAATGTTAATTTTTCTATCCTTTCATGCAATGTTTAATCTTCTCATTTAGCTTGCAAATTGTCTCTTTTTAGTTAAGCAAATCAAAACCTCAAAATTTTATCGATAAGATAATGGTGATTTTCCTCGAAGTAGAAGTAATCAACGCGCCCCGTGGAATACGATCTTGATATTCCTAAATATCCTATATATAGACGATAAGGTACACTTACCTTAATCGGATATAGTTTTGGAGAAAATCTTCAACCCTTCACTTAATTTCAAAACACGGAAAATCTATATCAAATTTTTGGCGCCGTTGCCGGGGACTTTGCGTAGATATTTTGAAAATAGGATAGCTATTAATTTTACCATGCTTCTTTTTATTTTATTTTGCTTTTTCTAAATTTCAAAAAGAATTTTTTTTCCTCTTCCTTTCTTCTCTTTTTAGTGTATGACCCGAGGTAGCACTTCGATTATTCCTTTTGATCCGGAGATCGAGCGAACCTTTTTGAGGCACCGCCGTTCTCGTGATCAGGAAAATCAAGTAGACTCCGAAGAATCGATCGGGGACACTAACGCAGCGAATATGGATCATAATCTTAATCCTCCTAATCTTAACGAGCTAAATCCTAATGAGGACGCGCAACGGACCATGTCCTATTATGCACGACCGAATTTGGAAGGCACACAGTCGAGTATTGTTCGCCCCACGGTGGCGAACAATAATTTTGAGATCAAGTTCAGCATCATACAAATGGTGCAACAATCAGTGACCTTCGATGGTCAACCGGACGAAGATCCAAATTCACATATTTCTTACTTCCTTGAAATTTGCGATACTTTTAAAATCAATGGTGTCACCGATGATGCCATTCGATTACGTATTTTTCCTTTTTCTTTGCGGTCTAAGGCCAAGCAGTGGCTGGGCTCCCTACCTAGGGGATCCATCACTACATGGGCCGAAATGGCGGAAAAATTTCTCAATAAATATTTCCCGCCTTCAAAGACCGCTAAATTGCGCACTGATATTGCGTCGTTCATGCAAATCGACTCGGAGACTCTCTATGACACATGGGAGCGCTTCAAGGAGCTTTTGCATCGATGCCCTCACCACGCACTTGCCACTTGGCAATAAGTGCAAATATTTTATAATGGCTTAAATCTCCAAACGAGACAAATGATTGATGTGGCCGCCGGGGGACATTAAATAACAAAACCCCGATCGCCGCTCAAGAGCTTTTCGAAGAGATGACCACGAATGCGTACCAATGGAACATGCCCCGAGAGCGACCTAATAAGCCGGCCGGAATTTTTGAAATAGACGCTAACGCAAATTTGGCTTTACAAGTTGAGCGCTTAACAAAGCAAGTGGCGGAGATGTCTGCTTCCTCCGCCACTCCTCCTTGGGCTAATAACGTTTTAATTGAAGAACAGGTTGAATACATGGGAAATCCACCTCGGCCTTCCTATAGCCCCAACACCGCTCTGTATAACAACACATACAATGCGGGTTATAGGAATCATCCGAATTTCTCGTGGAGCAACCAAGGAAATGCTCAGCGTCCTATGAATTTAAATCAACCTCCCCCCAATCAACTTCTTAACTGAACTCCGCCTCCAAATTTGATTTCTCAAAATTTTAATCCACCCGGTTTTCCACCACAACAGCAAAAACTCTCTCCGCTTGAAGAGGTTTTTGCAAAATATGTTGCTACAAATGAAACGAACATCCGGAACCTTACCAGATCGATCAAAAATTTAGAAAATCAAGTGGGCCAGCTCGCAAAGATGATTTCTGAGCGTCAACAAGGAGCACTACCGGGGAATACAGAGCAAAATCCAAAGGAGAGCGCGCATGCGATTACACTCTGAAGTGGGAAGGAGGTGGTTCAAAAACGGGACGAACCCAAGGTAATTTCCTCTTCTCCTCCTCCTACTCTTAATTTATCTTCGAATTTGCCAGCTACGTTAGCTCCGCACGCTTCTCTTTCAGCTCTGCACGCTTCTATTTTAAATTCCCGTGCTCCTATTTCTAATATTCCGTATCCATCTAAATTTAAAAATGAGTGCGCAGAAAAAAATTATAAAAAATTTTTAGCTGTTTTAACACAAATCCATATTAATGTACCTTTCTGCGAGGCTATCTCTCAAATGCCTAAATATGTGAAATATCTTAAGGAGTTGCTCTCCAATAAGAAAAAGTTAGAAGATATTTCGCATATTTCTTTAAACGCAGAATGCTCCGCGGTTGTACTCAACAAATTGCCTAAAAAAGCAAATGACCCGGGACGGTTTTCCATCCCATGTCTATTTGGCAATTCGTTAGTAAAACACGCCTTAGCGGATCTTGGAGCAAGCATCAACCTTATGCCATTTTCTTTGTTCAAAAAGCTAGGTCTAGGAAATCCAAGGCCCACTCGAATGAGTATTCAATTAACGGATCGTTCTTTAAAATATCCGATAGGAATAGTGGAGGACGTGCTCGTCAAGGTTGACAAATTCATCTTCCCGGTGGATTTTGTCATTCTTGACATCGAAGAGGATGCCGAAGTACCCCTCATACTCGGCCGCCCATTCCTTGCCACCTCCCGCGCTATTATAGACGTAAGTAACGGAAAGCTCCTACTACGGGTTGGAGATGATGAAGTTACTTTCAGCATAAATTCCTCGATGCGGAACACATTAGAAAACGACGATTTGTGTTTTTACTTGGAAGAGTGTTGTGAGTTCGATTCATCCCTCAAGTTAGTTTCATCGGCAAGTAATGATTCCGAGCCCGTAGAGCTCTTTTATGTTGAAGAAGAAGTTTCTCACCCCACACCACCCAAACCATTACTTTTAGAAAAATTAAAAATTAAGACTTCTTATGAAGAACCACCCGTATTAGAGTTGAAACAACTCCCCCCTCACCTTAAATATTTGTTTTTAGAAAAAGAGTCTAAACTACCCGTCATCGTTTCATCCGATCTTAGCAACTCAGAAATTTCTGAGTTGACTATAGTCTTAAGAAAGCACCGCCACGCAATTGCGTGGCAATTATAGGATATTAAGGGTATAAACCCATCTTTCTGCACTCATAAAATCTTTCTCGAAGAAAATTCTCGCAACTCAGTCCAGCCTCAACGACGACTAAACCCGAACATGAAAGAAGTCGTTAAGGCCGAAGTTATAAAACTTCTGGATGCGGGAATCATCTACCCGATATCGGACAGTACTTGGGTTAGCCCAGTACAGGTCGTGCCAAAGAAAGGTGGCATCACGGTAGTTGCGAACGAAAATAACGAATTGATCCCAACCCGTACTGTTACGGGTTGGCGGATGTGCATCGACTATCGAAAACTAAATGATGCCACCCGTAAGGATCAATTCCCTCTACCATTTATCGACCAAATTTTAGAGCGCCTTTCGGGTTACTCCTACTACTGTTTTCTCGATGGTTTGTCGGGATATTTCCAAATCCCAATTTTGACCGACGACCAAGAGAAAACCACGTTCACTTGTCCCTTTGGCACCTTCGCTTATCGAAGGATGCCATTCGGTCTTTGTAACGCGCCAGCTACATTCCAAAGATGTATGCTGGCAATATTTGATGAGTTAGTAGAGGAGGTGATGGAAGTATTTATGGAAGACTTCTCCGTGTACGGAAATTCATTTAAAAACTGTTTAAAAAATCTCGAGCGCGTGTTGCAGCTATGTGAGGAAACGAATTTAGCGCTTAATTGGGAGAAATGCCATTTTATGGTCAAAGAAGGATTAGTCCTTGGCCATGAAATTTCGGGCAAGGGGATCGAGGTCGATAGGGCCATGGTTGAAGTAATTGAAATACTCCCCCCTCCAACAAACGTAAAAGCTATTAGGAGTTTCCTAGGCCACGCGGGGTTCTATCGGCGCTTTATACAAAATTTTTCCAAAATCACAAAGCCGTTAACCCATCTTTTCGAGAAAGAATCATCTTTTCTTTTTAACGATGAATGCCATTTAGCCTTTCAACTTATCAAGAGAAACTTATATTTTCTTCTAACTTTTTAGATCTTAGGAAATTTAATTTTACTAGAATTTGCTCTCAAAATAATTTAAAGCTAGCTAGATTTATTTTCTCTACCCTACCCCTTTGATGGCATAAAAAAGGTATTTTAAAAGATCATATGTCATGGGAATAAAAGGATAAAATTCATTATTCCCTAAACATATGCACCCAAAATCATTTAAAAGATTATATGACATGGAGTAAGAGGATAAAATTCATTACTCCTAAACATATACATTTTGGGTTTTTATTAGAAGAGAAAAAAAATATTCATGATGATGATAAATTCCATTCCCTCCATTCAAAAAAATTCTCTACTTTTGCCAAATTTTATGAAATCCCCCTTAGCTAATTATCATTGTTCTAGTTTTAGTTGAAAATTATGAAGAGAGCAATATTTAGTAATTTACTTTTCCTTAAGTTTCTTTTAAGGTAGAGTTCTTATAATTTTAATCTAATTTAGTTTTATAATTTCTACAATTTTGTTAAACTAATTAATTTTCTTGAGAAGTCCTTGCCTAAACCTTTTTTCCTCTTTTCAAATCATCATCATAATTTAGGACTTAACTCCTCCTTGAATTTACTCTTAACTTAACTTTTGGTTTAAATGAAATTTTAGTTTAAATTAAAAATTGTAAGGATGTCTTATAAATTATGTCTCACACTTTTGCTCTGGAATAGCAAAACCTCAAGTATGAGGGTATTCGATAAGTAGTAATTATATATATTTTTAATAGATTTTTTTGTAAAATTTTAATATGTATTATTCCTTTTTATGTCAATTTTAGGTCATAATTAGTTATTTTATAATTTTGTCTCTAACTTAGCTTAATTTTAATATTTGCAGAATTTTGGGACAAATTGGAAAAATTGACAAGTACACGCCCTCAGTCACGCCCGTGACCAAGGGCGTGTAACCGAAAGATCTGCGTTCGACGAAGGTCGAGCTGAGTTCGACGAATCCACCGCAAGTCACGCCCCAGGTCACGCCCGTGACCCCAAGTCACGCCCGTGACCAAGGGTGTGTAAACATAGAATCTTCCCAGCAGGCTGCCATCGAGACGTGGAGCTCCGTTCGACGAAAGCTTTGCCATTGTCGTTCGACGAAAGCTTTGCCCCTGCCGTTCGACGAAAGCTTTGCCCCTGCCGTTCGACGAAAGCTTTGCCCCCTGCGTTCGACGAAGTCTGAGCTTCGTTCGACGAACACTTTCTGCCGCGCCAAATTACAGCCCACGCTGCATTAATTGGCGCCACCCAGGTACACGCCCGTGATCCGAAATGTCACGCCCGTGACTTTCCCGCGTGATCTCTCCACGCCGCTGCCGCAAACCAGCCCATGCTGCATTTAATGAAGCCGCCCAAGTACACGCCCGTGACCAAAGTTACACGGGCGTGTAATGTCGGAATTTCTCCAGCCGTCACGCAAAGTCCACTCCACTGTCAGATCCGATGTCAGTAATGTTTACACGCCCTAGGTCATGCCCGTGACCGAGGGCGTGTAACTTGAAAATTTCTGCTATAAATTCAGAGGATCTCCTTGAGTCCAGGGTTCAGAATTTTGGAGTGAGGGAGGTGCTGCTAGAGCTGTTAGTGAAGTTTTTCAATGCTTGTTCATGTTTTCCCTTAAGCTTTCATGTTCTCTTTTTCATGTAATGCACTAGTTTTTATTTCTTACTTGCACTAGTTAATTAAAGTTCGTAACTTTACTTTCCTAGCTTTGTAATCTCTTCTTAAGCTTGTAATCGTTTCGGTTTTCAATAAAATTTAGTTTGCTCTCTTTCATGTTCTCTTTCTCCATAGTAATTTCTTTTTCATGTAATGTTAATTTTTCTCTCCTTTCATGCAATGTTTGATCTTCTCATTTAGCTTGCAAATTGTCTCTTTTTAGTTATGCAAATCAAAACCTCTAAATTTCATCGATAAGATAATGGTGATTTTCCTCGAAGTAGAAGTAATCAACGCGCCCCGTGGAATACGACCTTGATATTCCTAAATATCCTATACTATAGACGATAAGGTACACTTGCCTTAATCGGATATAGTTTTGGAGAAAATCTTCAACCCTTCACTTAATTTCAAAACACGGAAAATCTATATCAGGCACTCGCCCGGAGATGTGCAGAAAGCAGGGGAATGTTGGCTCCATCAGGCACTAGCCCGGAGATGTGCGGAATGCAGGCGAGTGCTGGCTCCATCATGCACTCTCCCGGAGATGTGCGGACACCAGGCGAGTGCTGGCTTCATCAGGCACTTGCCCAGAGGTGCAAGGGAAGAAGGCAAGTGCTAGCTCCATCAGGAACTCGCCCGGGGATAAAAGGGAAGCAGGCGAGTGTTGGCTCCATCAGGAACTCGCCCAGAGATGAAAGGGAAGTAGTTGAGTGCCTGCTCCATCAGGCCCTCGCCCGGAGTGGTATGTGGTCTAGATCCAATCTCTACGATCCACAGATTTTCTATTATTTTTTCCGACCTCGTGTCGAGTCCAAAAAAAGAAGGGATTGTGTATAACCCATAATTCGTCGAGGTCGAAGAGGACCGAGGGCAGCTTAAAAGATCTCGCCCACCTGGGGCGAGTAGAGAGGATCTCACAGGATGCTGTCTTGGAAAAGTCTAAGGTTGCCGTCTCAGCAGGGCCCCAGAAGCGAGCAGGGGATCGCCATCTTGCAGCAAGCGGGCCGAGAATGCGAAGCGCGCAAGGGCTCACCGCCTCGCGGTGAGCAGGCCGCGAGCAGGAGGCGAGCCAGGCTAATATCTGTGCGAGTATAATGCGAGAGCAAAGCAGGTGTGGGCTCGACGCTTTGGGGGACGCATTTGGCAGTGGTGAGGAGAGTGATGGCTCGCCGCCTCGTGCAAGCAAGCCATGCAGGTGTGTATGGAACTAGGGGGATAGCGAGTGGTTCCCTCATGGGCCACTCACAGAAGGGGATCTCGCGAGCCTCGCTCGCGGAAGGACTCGCGAGTGGCGCATGGTGAGGCGAGTGGGGTACTCCCCTACTCGCAATAGGAGATCTCGTGAGCCCAGGTCGCAGGGAGTGGAGCGAGTGGCGCCTTCACGGGCCACTCGCCCAGCAAGGGTCTTTAGGTGCATTTACCCTGATACCCTTGGTGGTCTAAATATAGCCTCTTAGAACAACGGAGTTTGGCTGTTAGCATACCATTTTGGGGTGCGTTTGTTAAAATTTTAATAAGCGGAAAAATGGGAACCAGGTCGCAGGAACACTCCAACCATACCAAGCACCAGAAACCAGAAACAATGATGGAACAAGAGAAATCTTGTATCAACTATCTTTTGTACATTTCGAGACATACATTGCAAGACATGATTTATCAGTACACACAATCATGAGGAGAGAAGAAAACCAACTGCAAGAAGCTGGTGGTTACAACATGAACCCGCCAAACCGCCCAGCTAACAAAGTTTGTCCGCGCAACCCGCCAAGTCGCCAAGCTGACCGCGCGACTAACAACGAAATCACCAATCCGCAACTCAACATGCGGACTACCCATTATTACAATGCTCACTCTGTTCGCCCATGCAAGGCCGCCTGACCGCAGTCAGTTGGCCGCTCCTAACCGCGAACAAGATGTTGAAGAACTGAACAGAAGTAACAGACCGACAAAGGCAAACCTCCTAACCGCCGGGGTCTGAACTTTATTGAAAGCTGGAAATGAGCTGAAGAGAACCTGCCTTGTCGCAAACCGCGACCTCCTGCTTCTACCCGCCGCCGACTGCTACCAGCTTATCCATTGCGGTCTCCTCTGATCAAATCAGAACCACAAGCAAGCTGCACAACCTGCAAACACAACAAAGGTAAGCCTCAAATCGCGCGAACAGAAAAATCTATCTGCACCGCAAACTCGCGAGCTCTCACTTACTGTTCACATTTTTTATGACGAGCCTATGGGGTCCTATTTATATTAGAGGTGAGAAGTGTGGTCAACGCCTACGTGATAGGATAACCGCCCATAGCAACACCGACGGGTAGAAGACAACTCGCGCGGCTTACCGAGAACCCTGCTGAATAACTCGCCGACTTAGTAACAAGCCGCGCGGACTACTTCACGACTTCCAGCAATACTAGCAGACACCTGCCAGCCCGCGAGTAAATAACTAACCAGAACACAAACTCTAGAAGTAACCGCGGGTGCTAACCACCCGGTTACATCTAGATAGCTGAGCCCAGATGGTTAAAGAACCAAAGCCATCTGCCACTGGCGAGCTGCCAGTCCAATCCAGGATGATAACCCATGCAGTCTCTTTAACAGACCGCTCGACCTCCGCAGTTTGCCAGACCGCCCGGTCTGATGCCCGGACCGCCCGACCTCCACTTACACTTCAAAAATTCAACACTCCCACTTGAAGTGGGAAGTGGAAGTCAGCCCCAGCAATCCTCGTAACCGAGTAAATGGTCCCTTCGCCAGCAGCTTCGTGAAGATGTCAGCAACATTGTCCTAACTCCGCACATGCTCCCGAATGAAATGATGCTCGATCTCGATGTGCTTGGTTCGTGCATGACAGACTGGATTATTAACCAGTTTGAGGGCACTGTCATTATCACCACGTAGCAGAGTAGGAACTCAAACCTCCTTATAGACATCCTCCACCAATCTCCTAAGCCAGATGACTTCCTGAGCTGCCAAGGCAGAAGCCTTGTACTCCGCTTCAGTGGTAAAGACGGACACAAAATCATGCTTCTTGTTGCACCATGAAATAGTCGTCGATCCAGATAAGAAAACATAACCAGACGTCGACTTCCGATCGTCTGAGTCTCCCCCATAATCGACATCCATGTAACCATGCAAACAAAGCCCATGTCTCTCCTATAAAGAAGACCTATGTTTGAGGTTGACTTCACGTACTTCAGTATACTTCTTGCCTCCACCAGATGAGGTTTCCGTGGTTCCGCCATATAACGACTTAACCTACCAACCGCATAAGCATTAAGCAATATCCGATCTAGTAATCGTCAAATAGATCAGACTCCCAACAAGAGCCCGGAACACCAACGGATCAGGAAGAATCCTCCCGTCATTCTGCCGAAGTTTTAGACCAACCTCCAGTGGAGTAGTGCTGCTCTTCCCATCTTGCTTGCCAAATTGCTTAACGATCCGCTCCGCATAACCTTTCTGGGAAACAAGCACACCGCTATCTTTCCTCTCCACCTCGAGTCCAAGGAAATGGTGAAGCTCCACCAGATCCTTCATCTCGAACCTGATAGCTAATTCAGCCCAAAGCTTAGCAACCTCAGCCTCCGAGTTCCCGGTGATGATCATGTCATCAAAATACAACAACACCAGGACTTGCAGCTCCCCGATCTTCTTTACGAACATACTCGAATATGAATCTGAAGTAAAGAATCCACAGAACTGGAGGTATTATGCGATCTTCCCATACCACGCCTGAGGCACTTGCTTCAACCTGTAAAGAGCCTTCTTGAGCTTGCATACGTGTCCTGGATGAACTTCCGATACATATCCCGGTGGCTGAACCATGAAGATATCCTTGTCAATCTCACCGTACAAGAAAGCATTCTTTACGTCGAGTTGACAAATCTTCCTCCCTTGACTAGCTGCCAATGCAATCACCACCTGTACCGAAGTCATCTTGGATGCCGGATTGAACGCCTCTTCATATTCTTCTCCGTACTGTTGAGAGAACCCTCGAGCTATAAGGCGAGCCTTGTATCGCTCGATACTCCCACCAGCTTTCTTCTTCATCTTATAGACCCACTTACATGTCACAGGAGTAATGCCATCAACCTTGGGCACAAGGTCCCAAGTCGTATTCTTTTTGAGGGAAACCATCTCCTCATCCATGGAATCTTCCCACTCCTTGAATCCAGTGGCATCTTCAAAGCATGATGGTTCTCGCTCATCCAAGGGACCAATAAAGAAACATGAGACGAAGATCACCTGGTTTCCCCTTGTATACCGAGCTGGTGGATAATAGTCTTCTTGGACCTCCTTAGAGCTTTACTCTGATCCACCTCTTCCACTACAACTTCTGGACTAGCTTTTCTCCCGGGTACACTTAGAGCAATGCACCCCCTGCTTACAGAACTTGAAGCACCTGACCCAGAGCTAGAAGCAACTGGAGCACCTGGAGAAACATGCAACTCCACCAGAACTTCCCTTGCAGCTTCTCCTGGTCCACCATCTACCCTGCTTTCTTGTAGCTCAACAGAAGAACTACCCTGGTATGATGTCAAATCATCAAATACCATATCCCTTGAGACTACAGCTATCCGTGTCTCAGGATCCATGCATCTCCAACCTTTCTTCCGGTCATCATTACCGACGAAGTCTAGCTTCCTTGCTTTCGCATCTAGCTTCATTCTGAGGGCATCAGGAACATGCACATAGCAGGTAGATTTGAACACATGAAGGTGTTCCACCATAGGCTTTATCTTGAACATCAACTCATGTGGGGTCTTCATGTTGATTGGACTAAGAGGCATCCGATTGATGACATAAGTTGCACAAGACATTCCCTCTGCCCAGAAGGACTTTGGAATACTCTTGGCATGAAGCCAACATTTGCAGGTCCCCGTCAGATGACAGATCTTCATCTCTGCAACTCTGTTCTGTTGTGGAGTGTGAGCACAAGAGAGCTCTCTCCAGATGCCAAGCTTCCTGCAGAAGTTGAAGAACACATTGGAAGTAAACTCCCCTCCATTTTCGGTTCTGAACTTCTTGATCCGCGGATTAAGCCGACCCTCCACGAGCTCCTTGAACTCCTTGAACTTCCCGAATGCTTCCGACTTCTCCTTCAGAAAAATATACCCAAGTATATCTAGTGAAATCATCAATCAAGACCAGCATATACCTCCTGCCTCCAAGACTGGTTGTTGCGGTAGGTCCAAACAAATCACCATGAATACACTCCAATGGTGCCTTGTGTTTGCTTTGTGACTTGTCGAATGGAAGGCGTTGAGCCTTACCATATTGACAACCTGCACAAACATGACCTACACCGAACAATGACAGACTAGGCAAGCCCTTCACAAGGCCTCTTCCCGTCATAGCCTTCAACTTATCCATCCCAACATGCCCAAGTCTTTCATGGCAGATAGCAACGCTGTCATTAGTCCTCATCTTATCAACATACAAACTTGTAGATAACACAAACAAATCCTTCACCCTTCTACCAACTTGAGTGACTTCAGCCTTTACCGCTGACATATTTCGAAGAAACTTCACTTATGTTGGACCAAACAGAACGTGATAACCAGCATCAACAACATTGGTCACCGAGAAGAGGTTTTCTTCATCCCCAGAACATGATAGACACTCTTCAACGTAAGAGGACCTCATTCTCCTTTTAAAAATCGACACCCTCCTTCTCAAGTGCTTGTATAGTATCATCAGCAGTAATGATAACATCATTACCAGTGTATGTCTGCAATGAAGAGAACTTCGACTCGTCTCCGGTGAGGTGATGACCACAACCCGAGTCTTCAATCCAATCATCCTGATAGTAGATAGAATCCATAGCCCGAACACAAGTGCCCGTCATAAAAGCTCTATCACCCCAACTAACATTAGCATTGGAACCAGCCTCCTCCTTTCCTACAGCATGCCCTGGCTAAAGATTGACCATGCAGTCCTTCTTGAAATGCCCAAGCTTATTGTACCTGAAGCATCTAGGTCCTTCCTTCTTCTTCCCATCAATCTTAGGAGCATAGCTCCTCTCCTACTGATATGAAGTAGATGGACGATCATCTCCAGATGTATTCTTCTTTTTGTCCTAATGCTTCCTCTTTCCAGAAAAGAGAACCTCATCTTCTCCCCAAAGACTGACATCCCCACCATTTGCTTAGCCAAACTCTCTTGCGACGCAAGCAAGTTTTCCAGCTCTAGCAATGATGGCTGATTGGCCCAGCCTTGAACAGAAGTAACAAAGGCCACATACTCCCTCCGCAAGCCACGGATTATGTGCCTCTTCAGCTTAGCTTCTGAGATAGGCTCATCCGGGTCCAAAGCCAAAATCTCTGCGCAAAGGTGCTTCATCTTCAGAAAGAACGTTGATATGGACAAGTCTCCTTGAGTGGCTTTCGCCAACTCATTCTCCAAGAACTGTAGCCGAGCTACATTCTTCTTATTGAACAAGCAATCCAAGGCCATCCAAATCTTTGCAGCTGATTGACATCCAACGATGTGATCAAACAACTCTGATGAGATAGCCCGCTTGTGAGTAAACTCTGCCTTAACATTAGTTCTCCTCCTTTCTCTCAACAAATGAGCATTTTCACTAGCAGCAACCAATTCTTGAGTTTCTTCTCCACCAACAACCTCCCAGAGGTCCTCACCCAAAAGATAGCTCTCCATGCAAGACTTCCACTTCTTAAAGTTAGTCTGCGTCAGGAGCTCAATACCAATATCTCTTGCTATTCCTCCTTCCATTGTTATACCACTGATAACCGTGCTTCCAGAAATCCAAGCAAGATAACTGCGGCTGAATCACTGCTCAAACCTCTGTCCCCTCTGATACCATGTTAAAAATTTTAATAAGCGGAAAAACGGGAACCAGGTCGCAGGAACACTCCAACCATACCAAGCACCAGAAATTAGAAACAATGAAGGAACAAGAGAAATCTTGTATCAACTATCTTTTGTACATTTCGAGACATACATTGTGAGACATGATTTATCAGTACACACAATGATGAGGAGAGAAGAAAACCAACTATAAGAAGCTGGCAGTTACAACATGAACCCGCCAAACCGCCCGACTGCAAAGGTTTTCCGCGCAAACCGCCAAGTCACCAAGCTGACCGCGCGACTAACCGCGAAAACACCAATCCGCAACTCAGCACGCGGACTACCCATTATTCCAATCCTCACTCTGTTCGCCCAAGCATGGTCGCTTGACCGCAGTCACTTGGCCGCTCCTAACCGCGAACAAGCTGCTGAAGAATAGAACAGAAATAACAGACCGGCAAAGGCAAACTGCCTAACCGTCGTGGTCTGAACTTTATTGAAAGCTGGAAACGAGATGAAGAGACCCTGCCTTGTCGCATTCCGCGACCTCCTGCTACTACCCGCCGCCGACTGCTACCATCTTATCCACTGCGATTTCCTCTGATCAAATCAGAACTACAAGTAAGCCCCACAACCTGCGAACACAACAAAGGTAAGCCTCAAATCGCGTGAAAAGAAAAATCTATCCGCACCACAAACTCGCGAGCTCTCACTTACTGTTCACATTTTTTATGATGAGCTAGGGGGGTTCTATTTATAGTAGAGGTAAGAAGTGTGGTAACCGCCTATGCGATAGGATAACCGCCTATAGCAACACTGATGGGTAGAAGACAACTCGCGCTGATTGCTGAGAACCCTGCTGAACAGCTCTCTGACTTAGTAACAAGCCGCGCGGACTACTTCAGAACTTCCAGCAATACTAGCAGACACCTGCCAGCCTGCGAGTAAATAACCATCCAGAACACAATGTCTAGAAGTAACCGCGGGTGCTAACCGCCTAGTTACAGCCAGATAGCTGACCCCAGATGGTTGAAGAACCAAAGCCATCTGCCACTGGCGAGCCGCCAGTCCAATGCGGGAAGACAACCCATGCGGTCTCTTTAACAGACCGCTCGACCTCTGTTGTTTGCTAGACTGCCCGGTTTGATGCCCAGACCGCCCCACCTCCACTTACACTTCAAAAATTCAACAGCGTTTAGTAAAACCAAAAGGCAAATTCCCGTTATTAGCAGACCAGTATAGAAAGGCTGTATATAGACCTTGAAGGGAACCTTTGGAGAGGATTTCAATTCTAATTTTTGGCTTCTTCCTCACTAGGTTATTTGGTTAGCCCCTCAGGCTCTCCAAGGGTGCCCAGCTTCAGCTTTGGCTTGGGAGGTAAAGCGCTCTAAAGATCTTCCGGGTGTGTGGTGGGACCTCCATGCTGTAGCCAAGGGTCTGTGTTTAGCTCTAAGTCTCCGGTCAGTTCCCCCTTTGGGATTAGTAGGTGCTAGCTGCCCCCCTTTACAGGTTTCTGAACTCCTTGTTAGGCTAGATACTAGTTTCAACAATCTTGGGTATTGGATATCGGATGCGGTTCTCATATTTGTACAAATGTGTAGGAACTGAGAAGGGGAAGAATGCTAAGTAAAGGGGAGGTAGACCTGCGTGTTGGAAATGGAGCAAAATTTGCTTCCATTGCTGTTGGTGTCTATTGTCTTTCCTTGCCCACTGGGCTTATTATAGAACTTGATAATTGTTATTTTGTTCCTGCCATAACTAGAAACATCATTTCTATTTCATGTTTGGACATAAATGGGTTTTCTTTTATTATTAAGAACAATTATTTTTTATAAGAATGGTGTTTGTTATGATGTTGCTCAAATGTTTAATGGTTTGTATGTTTTGAACAAAAATCATCTAATCTATAACCTAGAAAATATCAAGCGACTAAAAAGTAATGACTCTAACCCTACGTATCTCTGACATTGTCGTTTGGGCCATATAAATGAGAAACGCATATCCAAGCTCTATAAAGATAAACTATTGGACTCATTTGATTATGAATCATTTTAGAGATGCGAGTCATGTTTATTAGGAAAGATGACAAAAGCCCCTTTCACTAGTTGTAGTGAGAGGGATGATGATCTCTTGGGAATAATACATAGTTATGTATGCGAACCCATGAGTTCTATGGCTAGAGGTGGGTACTATTACTTCATTACATTTACTGATGATTTCAGTAGATACAGATATATAACTTATGAAGTGTAAATCTGAAACCTTTGAAAAGTTCAAAGAATTTAAGAATAAAGTAGAGAACCAACTGGGAAAAAGGATTAAAGCACTCTGATCTGATCGAGATGGCGAATACCTAAGTCATCAGTTTCGTGATCATCTGAAAGAGTGTGGTATTTGATGCGCAAATCTTAGCACACCGTTATAGGCGGTAGCAAGAATGCGGCACGAAATGACAGTGTACCAATCGTTCAAGTAATAAAAAATGTGGGAGTGAATCCCTAAGTATCGATCTCGAAGGAACACAGTAAGGTGGAGTAAATTATCGAGGAAGGACTTGAGATTGAAGTCCTTATGAGCGGATGGATTGCGGAAAAGGGGGGTTTTGGTTGCGGAAAATAAAGGAAAATACTACAACTACTCCTATGCAATGCCGCTATGCAATGCTTCACTTGGTGGGATGGAGACTAGGTAGGCCTTGAACGCACTAATTCGAGAGGGCGGATGGACGAGTAGGCTAGCAGAATGAGGGTCGCAAGCACCTCGTCGACAAGCACGCCACTAGCAATTGCTAGTGCGGCACACGAACATGACGGCGGAATGGAAAATGGATGGTGGCGCACCTCATACACACATATGAACAAAATAATCACATATAAATGAAATAAACATTATAACGCAGAGTTCATAGTGCACATCATCAAAGTGTAGAGAAATACAATTACAACTACTAATACAAAGATAGAGAGAGCAAGGAATCGACCGAATCCGAAGTCTTGTTTAAGATTCATGGTTGGAATCATTGGGTTGTCAAATCGCATCCAAGCTCGGTCCTCAACTACGTCCGGGGTAGAGGAGGCTGTCACTACCACCCAATGGCCCATCTTCTTCGTGTCACGATCCGGCCGCACGACCTAGCTTCCTTCTCCTTGGATATTGTGGATGCAGGGATGAATCTCTCTCCTTGGAGATTGAGGATGATGGAGGAGGCCCAAAGGGACGAAACCCTTGCGGAAATGGCAAAAATGGCGGAGTGGTACAGCATGAATGGTCTCTTCTCGTTTAGGTCGGAAGCTGCAGCTTTTATAGAAAAAATGTTAGAAAAATGGTCACACACGGTCGAACGCACGATCGTGCGTGAACCGTGCGATACTTAAGTGAAGCAGAAAGGCCGGAAGAAGGAAGATGCGCCCGTGTATTTTACTCACGCACGGTCGAATCCGACCGTGCGTAAAAACGCATGTGTAACTTCCGATTGAACGAAAAACAGGCAAACAGGGAGCTCGTGCGTTTTACTCACGCATGGGCGAACCCGCCCGTGCGTAAAAATGCACGACCACATTCAGATCACCATTTTGCCAGCCACCAAGAGCGCACAATCGCAGCCATTCGTGCGTCAAGAAAACGCACGACCGTGCGATTCATGCAGACATGAATTCAGGCAAAATGGAGATCTGCCCCTATTCACAGCCAAAGCGCAATCTGGGAATACACTTCCAGCACAATCATAAAGAGAAAAATACAATGGGCAGCACAATGTGCTTAACGCCTGCAATATAGTGCGCAATTGCACACAAAACGGGTCTAAATATGCACTTCAAGTAAAAGCATGAACAAGGTGAATATAAGCAAATATGAACAAAAACTGAAGTACAAAAGCTGGAAAACTAGCCCGGATGAGTCCAAAAATCAATATATAAATGGGACTCATCACACCCCCAGACTTACCTGTTTGCGCGTCCCGAGCAAACAAATCCGGCGGAGTATGAACATGGTAGTTAGTGAAGGGAATTGCAAAATAGGAGTACGGTGTGAAGTATCATACGCATGCAAATAGAAATTCAGTAAAGGAGATTCTAACTATGCTAACTAATTTACAAAAGTGTTAAAGCGTAAATAAAGATTTATTGATACTCAACTGGTGAATCATGAAGAACTTGTGCGGTCGTGCCCGGTGTGAAAGTACACGAGCCACTCAGGAGGGTGTTGCTAAAGACCGGAATTCGGGGATAACTCCGCTGAAATCCATCAACGACGAGAACCATTAGTTCTCCTCCTTGCTCTCAACAAATGAGCATTTTCACTAGCAGCAACCAATTCTTGAGTTTCTTCTCCACCAACAACCTCCCAGAGGTCCTTGCCCAAAAGATAGCTCTCCATGCAAGACTTCCACTTCTTAAAGTTAGTCTACGTCAGGAGCTCAATACCAATATCTCTTGCTATCCTCCTTCCATTGTTATACCACTGATAACCGTGCTTCCAGAAATCCAAGCAAGATAACTGTGGCTGAATCACTGCTCAAACCTCTGTCCCCTCTGATACCATGTTAAAAATTTTAATAAGCGGAAAAACGGGAACCAGGTCGCAGGAACACTCCAACCATACCAAGCACCAGAAACTAGAAACAATGAAGGAACAAGAGAAATCTTGTATCAACTATCTTTTGTACATTTCGAGACATACATTGTGAGACATGATTTATCAGTACACACAATGATGAGGAGAGAAGAAAACCAACTATAAGAAGCTGGCGGTTACAACATGAACCCGCCAAACCGCCCGACTACAAAGGTTTTCTACGCAAACCGCCAAGTCACCAAGCTGACCGCGCGACTAACCGCGAAATCACCAATCCGCAACTCAACACGCGGACTACCCATTATTCCAATCCTCACTCTGTTCGCCCAAGCATGTTCGCTTGACCGCAGTCACTTGGCCGCTCCTAACCGCGAACAAGCTGCTGAAGAACAGAACAGAAATAACAGACCGGCAAAGGCAAACTGCCTAACCGTCGTGGTCTGAACTTTATTGAAAGCTGGAAACGAGATGAAGAGACCCTGCCTTGTCGCATTCCGCGACCTCCTGCTACTACCCGCCGCCGACTGCTACCATCTTATCCACTGCGATTTCCTCTGATCAAATCAGAACTACAAGCAAGCCCCACAACCTGCGAACACAACAAAGGTAAGCCTCAAATTGCGTGAAAAGAAAAATCTATCCGCACCACAAACTCGCGAGCTCTCACTTACTGTTCACATTTTTTATGATGAGCTAGGGGGGGTCCTATTTATAGTAGAGGTGAGAAGTGTGGTAACCGCCTATGCGATAGGATAACCGCCTATAGCAACACTGATGGGTAGAAGACAACTCGCGCTGCTTGCTGAGAACCCTGCTGAACAGCTCTCTGACTTAGTAACAAGCCGCGCGGACTACTTCAGAACTTCCAGCAATACTAGCAGACACCTGCCAGCCTGCGAGTAAATAACCATCCAGAACACAATGTCTAGAAGTAACCGCGGGTGCTAACCGCCTAGTTACAGCCAGATAGCTGACCCCAGATGGTTGAAGAACCAAAGCCATCTGCCACTGGCGAGCCGCCAGTCCAATGCGGGAAGAAAACCCATGCAGTCTCTTTAACAGACCGCTCGACCTCCGTTGTTTGCCAGACTGCCCGGTTTGATGCCCAGACTGCCCCACCTCCACTTACACTTCAAAAATTCAACAGCGTTTAGTAAAACCAAAAGGCAAATTCCCGTTATTAGCAGACCAGTATAGAAAAGCTATATATAGACCTTGAAGGGCACCTTTGGAGAGGATTTCAATTTAATTTTTGGCTTCTTCCTCCCTAGGTTATTTGGTTAGCCCCTCAGGCTCTCCAAGGGTGCCCAGCTTCAGCTTTGGCTTGGGAGGGAAAGCGCTCTAAAGATCTTCCGGGTGTGTGGTGGGACCTCCATGCTGTAGCCAAGGGTCTGTGTTTAGCTCTAAGTCTCCGGTCAGTTCCCCCTTTGGGATTAGTAGGTGCTAGTAGCCCCCCTTTACAGGTTTCTGAACTCCTTGTTAGGCTAAATACTAGTTTCAACAATCCTGGCTATTGGATATCGGATGCGGTTCTCATATTTGTACAAATGTGTAGGAACTGAGAAGGGGAAGAATGCTAAGTAAAGGGGAGGTAGACCTGCGCGTTGGAAATGGAGCAAAATTTGCTACCATTGCTGTTGGTGTCTATTGTCTTTCCTTGCCCACTGGGCTTACTATAGAACTTGATAATTGTTATTTTGTTCCTGCCATAACTAGAAACATCATTTCTATTTCATGTTTGGACATAAATGGGTTTTCTTTTATTATTAAGAACAATTATTTTTTATAAGAATGGTGTTTGTTATGATGTTGCTCAAATGTTTAATGGTTTGTATGTTTTGAACAAAAATCATCTAATCTATAACCTAGAAAATATCAAGCGACTAAAAAGTAATGACTCTAACCCTACGTATCTCTGACATTGTCGTTTGGGCCATATAAATGAGAAACGCATATCCAAGCTCAATAAAGATAGACTATTGGACTCATTTGATTATGAATCATTTTAGAGATGCGAGTCATGTTTATTAGGAAAGATGACAAAAGCCCCTTTCACTAGTTGTAGTGAGAGGGATGATGATCTCTTGGGAATAATACATAGTGATGTATGCGAACCCATGAGTTCTATGGCTAGAGGTGGGTACTATTACTTCATTACATTTACTGATGATTTCAGTAGATACAGATATATATATCTTATGAAGTGTAAATCTGAAACCTTTGAAAAGTTCAAAGAATTTAAGAATAAAGTAGAGAACCAACTGGGAAAAAGGATTAAAGCACTCTGATCTGATCGAGATGGCGAATACCTAAGTCATCAGTTTCGTGATCATCTGAAAGAGTGTGGTATTTGATGCGCAAATCTTAGCACACCGCTATAGGCGGTAGCAAGAATGCGGCACGAAACGACAGTGTACCAATCGTTCAAGTAATATAAAATGTGGGAGTGAATCCCTAAGTATCGATCTCGAAGGAACACAGTAAGGTGGAGTTAATTATCGAGGAAGGACTTGAGATTGAAGTCCTTATGAGCGGATGGATTGCGGAAAAGGGGGCTTTTGGTTGCGGAAAATAAAGGAAAATACTACAACTACTCCTATGCAATGCCGCTATGCAATGCTTCGCTTGGTGGGATGGAGACTAGGTAGGCCTTGAACGCACTAATTCGAGAGGGCGGATGGACGAGTAGGCTAGCAGAATGAGGGTCGCAAGCACCTCGTCGACAAGCACGCCACTAGCAATTGCTAGTGCGGCACACGAACATGACGGCGGAATGGAAAATGGATGGTGGCGCACCTCATACACACATATGAACAAAATAATCACATATAAATGAAATAAACATTATAACGCAGAGTTCATAGTGCACATCATCAAAGTGTAGAGAAATACAAATTACAACTACTAATACAAAGATAGAGAAAGCAAGGAATCGACCGAATCCGAAGTCTTGTTGAAGATTCATGGTTGGAATCATTGGGTTGTCAAATCGCATCCAAGCTCGGTCCTCAACTACGTCCGGGGTAGAGGAGGCTGTCACTACCACCCAATGGCCCGTCTTCTTCGTGTCACGATCCGGCCGCACGACCTAGCTTCCTTCTCCTTGGATATTGTGGATGCAGGGTTGAATCTCTCTCCTTGGAGATTGAGGATGATGGAGGAGGCCCAAAGGGACGAAACCCTTGCGGAAATGGCGAAAACGGCGGAGTGGTACGGCGTGTATGGTCTCTTCTCGTTTAGGTCAGAAGCTGCAGCTTTTATAGAAAAAATGTTAGAAAAATGGTCACACACGGTCGAACGCATGATCGTGCGTGAACCATGCGATACTTAAGTGAAGCAGAAAGGCCGGAAGAAGGAAGATGCGCCCGTGCATTTTACTCACGCACGGTCAAATCCGACCGTGCGTAAAAACGCATGTGTAACTTCCGATTGAACGAAAAACAGGCAAATAGGGAGCTCGTGCGTTTTACTCACGCATGGGCGAACCCGCCCGTGCGTAAAAATGCACGACCACATTCAGATCACCATTTTGCCAGCCACCATGAGCACACAATCGCAGCCATTCGTGCGTCAAGAAAACGCACGACCGTGCGATTCATGCAGACATGAATTCAGGCAAAATGGAGATCTGCCCCTATTCACAGCCAAAGCGCAATCTGGGAATACACTTCCAGCACAATCATAAAGAGAAAAATACAATGGGGAGCACAATGTGCTTAACGCCTGCAATATAGTGCGCAATTGCACACAAAACGGGCCTAAATATGCACTTCAAGTAAAAGCATGAACAAGGTGAATATAAGCAAATATGAACAAAAACTGAAGTACAAAAGCTGGAAAACTAGCCCGGATGAGTCCAAAAATCAATATATAAATGGGACTCATCACACCCCCAGACTTACCTGTTTGCGCGTCCCGAGCAAACAAATCCGGCGGAGTATGAAAATGGTAGTTAGTGAAGGGAATTGCAAAATAGGAGTACGGTGTGAAGTATCATACGCATGCAAATAGAAATTCAGTAAAAGGAGATTCTAACTATGCTAACTAATTTACAAAAGTGTTAAAGCGTAAATAAAGATTTATTGATACTCAACTGGTGAATCATGAAGAACTTGTGCGGTCGTGCCCGGTGTGAAAGTACACGAGCCACTCAGGAGGGTGTTGCTAAAGACCGGAATTCGGGGATAACTCCGCTGAAATCCATCAACGACGAGAACCATTAGTTCTCCTCCTTGCTCTCAACAAATGAGCATTTTCACTAGCAGCAACCAATTCTTGAGTTTCTTCTCCACCAACAACCTCCCAGAGGTCCTCGCCCAAAAGATAGCTCTCCATGCAAGACTTCCACTTCTTAAAGTTAGTCTGCGTCAGGAGCTCAATACCAATATCTCTTGCTATTCCTCCTTCCATTGTTATACCACTGATAACCGTGCTTCCAGAAATCCAAGCAAGATAACTGCAGCTGAATCACTGCTCAAACCTCTGTCCCCTCTAATACCATGTTAAAAATTTTAATAAGCGGAAAAACGGGAACCAGGTCGCAGGAACACTCCAACCATACCAAGCACCAGAAACTAGAAACAATGAAGGAACAAGAGAAATCTTGTATCCACTATCTTTTGTACATTTCGAGACATACATTGTGAGACATGATTTATCAGTACACACAATGATGAGGAGAGAAGAAAACCAACTATAAGAAGCTGGCGGTTACAACATGAACCCGCCAAACCGCCCGACTACAAAGGTTTTCCGCGCAAACCGCCAAGTGACCAAGCTGACCGCGCGACTAACCGCGAAATCACCAATCCGCAACTCAACACGTGGACTACCCATTTTTCCAATCCTCACTCTGTTCGCCCAAGCATGGTCGCTTGACCGCAGTCACTTGGCCGCTCCTAACCGCGAACAAGCTGCTGAAGAACAGAACAGAAATAACAGACCGGCAAAGGCAAACTGCCTAACCGTCGTGGTCTGAACTTTATTGAAAGCTGGAAACGAGATGAAGAGACCCTGCCTTGTCGCATTCCGCGACCTCCTGCTACTACCCGCCGCCGACTGCTACCATCTTATCCACTGCGATTTCCTCTGATCAAATCAGAACTACAAGCAAGCCCCACAACCTGCGAACACAACAAAGGTAAGCTTCAAATCGCGTGAAAAGAAAAATCTATCCGCACCACAAACTCGCGAGCTCTCACTTACTGTTCACATTTTTTATGATGAGCTAGGGGGGTCCTATTTATAGTAGAGGTGAGAAGTGTGGTAACCGCCTATGCGATAGGATAACCGCCTATAGCAACACTGACGGGTAGAAGACAACTCGCGCTGCTTGCTGAGAACCCTGCTGAACAGCTCTCTGACTTTGTAACAAGCCGCGCGGACTACTTCAGAACTTCTAGCAATACTAGCAGACACCTGCCAGCCTGCGAGTAAATAACCATCCAGAACACAATGTCTAGAAGTAACAGCGGGTGCTAACCGCCTAGTTACAGCCAGATAGCTGACCCCAGATGGTTGAAGAACCAAAGCCATCTGCCACTGGCGAGCCGCTAGTCCAATGCGGGAAGACAACCCATGCGGTCTCTTTAACAGACCGCTCGACCTCCGTTGTTTTCCAGACTGCCCGGTTTGATGCCCAGACTGCCCCACCTCCACTTACACTTCAAATATTCAACAGCATTTAGTAAAACCAAAAGGCAAATTCCCGTTATTAGCAGACCAGTATAGAAAAGCTATATATAGACCTTGAAGGGCACCTTTGGAGAGGATTTCAATTCTAATTTTTGGCTTCTTCCTCCCTAGGTTATTTGGTTAGCCCCTCAGGCTCTCCAAGGGTGCCCAGCTTCAGCTTTGGCTTGGGAGGGAAAGCGCTCTAAAGATCTTCCGGGTGTGTGGTGGGACCTCCATGCTGTAGCCAAGGGTCTGTGTTTAGCTCTAAGTCTCCGGTCAGTTCCCCCTTTGGGATTAGTAGGTGCTAGTAGCCCCCCTTTACAGGTTTCTGAACTCCTTATTAGGCTAGATACTAGTTTCAACAATCCTGGGTATTGGATATCGGATGCGGTTCTCATATTTGTACAAATGTGTAGGAACTGAGAAGGGGAAGAATGCTAAGTAAAGGGGAGGTAGACCTGCGCGTTGGAAATGGAGCAAAATTTGCTACCATTGCTGTTGGTGTCTATTGTCTTTCCTTGCCCACTGGGCTTAATATAGAACTTGATAATTGTTATTTTATTCCTGCCATAACTAGAAACATCATTTATATTTCATGTTTAGACATAAATGGGTTTTCTTTTATTATTAAGAACAATTATTTTTTATAAGAATGGTGTTTGTTATGATGTTGCTCAAATGTTTAATGGTTTGTATGTTTTGAACAAAAATCATCTAATCTATAACCTAGAAAATATCAAGCGACTAAAAAGTAATGACTCTAACCCTACGTATCTCTGACATTGTCGTTTGGGCCATATAAATGAGAAACGCATATCCAAGCTCTATAAAGATAGACTATTGGACTCATTTGATTATGAATCATTTTAGAGATGCGAGTCATGTTTATTAGGAAAGATGACAAAAGCCCCTTTCACTAGTTGTAGTGAGAGGGATGATGATCTCTTGGGAATAATACATAGTGATGTATGCGAACCCATGAGTTCTATGGCTAGAGGTGGGTACAATTACTTCCTTACATTTACTGATGATTTCAGTAGATACAGATATATATATATCTTATGAAGTGTAAATCTGAAACCTTTGAAAAGTTCAAAGAATTTAAGAATAAAGTAGAGAACCAACTGGGAAAAAGGATTAAAGCACTCTGATCTGATCGAGATGGCGAATACCTAAGTCATCAGTTTCGTGATCATCTGAAAGAGTGTGGTATTTGATGCGCAAATCTTAGCACACCGCTATAGGCGGTAGCAAGAATGCGGCACGAAACGATAGTGTACCAATCGTTCAAGTAATATAAAATGTGGGAGTGAATCCCTAAGTATCGATCTCGAAGGAACACAGTAAGGTGGAGTTAATTATCGAGGAAGGACTTGAGATTGAAGTCCTTATGAGCGGATGGATTGCGGAAAAGGGGGGTTTTGGTTGCGGAAAATAAAGGAAAATACTACAACTACTCCTATGCAATGCCGCTATGCAATGCTTCGCTTGGTGGGATGGAGACTACGTAGGCCTTGATCGCACTAATTCGAGAGGGCGGATGGACGAGTAGGCTAGCAGAATGAGGGTCGCAAGCACCTCATCGACAAGCACGCCACTAGCAATTGCTAGTGCGGCACACGAACATGACGACGGAATGGAAAATGGATGGTGGCGCACCTCATACACACATATGAACAAAATAATCACATATAAATGAAATAAACATTATAACGCAGAGTTCATAGTGCACATCATCAAAGTGTAGAGAAATACAAATTACAACTACTAATACAAAGATAGAGAAAGCAAGGAATCGACCGAATCCGAAGTCTTGTTGAAGATTCATGGTTGGAATCATTGGGTTGTCAAATCACATCCAAGCTCGGTCCTCAACTACGTCCGGGGTAGAGGAGGCTGTCACTACCACCCAATGGCCCGTCTTCTTCGTGTCACGATCCGGCCGCACGACCTAGCTTCCTTCTCCTTGGATATTGTGGATGCAGGGTTGAATCTCTCTCCTTGGAGATTGAGGATGATGGAGGAGGCCCAAAAGGACGAAACCCTTGCGGAAATGGCGAAAATGGCGGAGTGGTACGGCGTGTATGGTCTCTTCTCGTTTAGGTCAGAAGCTGCAGCTTTTATAGAAAAAATGTTAGAAAAATGGTCACACATGGTCGAACGCACGATCGTGCGTGAACCGTGCGATACTTAAGTGAAACAGAAAGGACGGAAGAAGGAAGATGCGCCCGTGCATTTTACTCACGCACGGTCGAATCCGACCGTGCGTAAAAACGCATGTGTAACTTCCGATTGAACGAAAAACAGGCAAACAGGGAGCTCGTGCGTTTTACTCACGCATGGGCGAACCCACCCGTGCGTAAAAATGCACGACCACATTCAGATCACCATTTTGCCAGCCACCATGAGCACACAATCGTAGCCATTCGTGCGTCAAGAAAACGCACGACCGTGCGATTCATGCAGACATGAATTGAGGCAAAATGGAGATCTGCCCCTATTCACATCCAATGCGCAATCTGGGAATACACTTCCAGCACAATCATAAAGAGAAAAATACAATGGGGAGCACAATGTGCTTAACACCTGCAATATAGTGCGCAATTGCACACAAAACGGGCCTAAATATGCACTTCAAGTAAAAGCATGAACAAGGTGAATATAAGCAAACATGAACAAAAACTGAAGTACAAAAGCTAGAAAACTAGCCCGGATGAGTCCAAAAATCAATATATAAATGGGACTCATCACATCCCCAGACTTACCTGTTTGCGCGTCCCGAGCAAACAAATCCGGCGGAGTATGAAAATGGTAGTTAGTGAAGGGAATTGCAAAATAGGAGTACGGTGTGAAGTATCATACGCATGCAAATAGAAATTCAGTAAAAGGAGATTCTAACTATGCTAACTAATTTACAAAAGTGTTAAAGCGTAAATAAAGATTTATTGATACTCAACTGGTGAATCATGAAGAACTTGTGCGGTCGTGCCCGGTGTGAAAGCACACGAGCCACTCAGGAGGGTGTTGCTAAAGACCGGAATTCGGGGATAACTCCGCTGAAATCCATCAACGACGAGAACCATTAGTTCTCCTCCTTGCTCTCAACAAATGTGCATTTTCACTAGCAGCAACCAATTCTTGAGTTTCTTCTCCACCAACAACCTCCCAGAGGTCCTCGCCCAAAAGATAGCTCTCCATGCAAGACTTCCACTTCTTAAAGTTAGTCTGCGTCAGGAGCTCAATACCAATATCTCTTGTTATTCCTCCTTCCATTGTTATACCACTGATAACCGTGCTTCCAGAAATCCAAGCAAGATAACTGCAGCTGAATCACTGCTCAAACCTCTGTCCCCTCTGATACCATGTTAAAAATTTTAATAAGCGGAAAAACGGGAACCAGGTCGCAGGAACACTCCAACCATACCAAGCACCAGAAACTAGAAACAATGAAGGAACAAGAGAAATCTTGTATCAACTATCTTTTGTACATTTCGAGACATACATTGTGAGACATGATTTATCAGTACACACAATGATGAGGAGAGAAGAAAACCAACTATAAGAAGCTGGCGGTTACAACATGAACCCGCCAAACCGCCCGACTACAAAGGTTTTCCGCGCAAACCGCCAAGTCACCAAGCTGACCGCGCGACTAACCGCAAAATCACCAATCCGCAACTCAACACGTGGACTACCCATTATTCGAATCCTCACTCTGTTCGCCCAAGCATGGTCGCTTGACCGCAGTCACTTGGCCGCTCCTAACCGCGAACAAGCTGCTGAAGAACAGAACAGAAATAACAGACCGGCAAAGGCAAACTGCCTAACCGTCGTGGTCTGAACTTTATTGAAAGCTGGAAACGAGATGAAGAGACCCTGCCTTGTCGCATTCCGCGACCTCCTGATACTACCCGCCGCCGACTGCTACCATCTTATCCACTACGATTTCCTCTGATCAAATCAGAACTACAAGCAAGCCCACAACCTGCGAACACAACAAAGGTAAGCCTCAAATCGCGTGAAAAGAAAAATCTATCCGCACCACAAACTCGCGAGCTCTCACTTACTGTTCACATTTTTTATGATGAGCTAGGGGGGTCCTATTTATAGTAGAGGTGAGAAGTGTGGTAACCGCCTATGCGATAGGATAACCGCCTATAGCAACACTGATGGGTAGAAGACAACTCGCGCTGCTTGCTGAGAACCCTGCTGAACAGCTCTCTGACTTAGTAACAAGCCGCGCAGACTACTTCAGAACTTCCAGCAATACTAGCAGACACCTGCCAGCCTGCGAGTAAATAACCATCCAGAACACAATGTCTAGAAGTAACCGCGGGTGCTAACCGCCTAGTTACAGCCAGATAGCTGACCCCAGATGGTTGAAGAACCAAAGCCATCTGCCACTGGCGAGCCGCCAGTCCAATGCGGGAAGACAACCCATGCGGTCTCTTTAACAGACCGTTCGACCTCCGTTGTTTGCCAGACTGCACGGTTTGATGCCCAGACCGCCCCACCTCCACTTACACTTCAAAAATTCAACAGCGTTTAGTAAAACCAAAAGGCAAATTCCCGTTATTAGCAGACCAGTATAGAAAAGCTATATATAGACCTTGAAGGGCACCTTTGGAGAGGATTTCAATTCTAATTTTTGGCTTCTTCCTCCCTAGGTTATTTGGTTAGCCCCTCAGGCTCTCCAAGGGTGCCCAGCTTCAGCTTTGGCTTGGGAGGGAAAGCGCTCTAAAGATCTTCCGGGTGTGTGGTGGGACCTCCATGCTGTAGCCAAGGGTCTGTGTTTAGCTCTAAGTCTCCGGTCAGTTCCCCCTTTGGGATTAGTAGGTGCTAGCTGCCCCCCTTTACAGGTTTCTGAACTCCTTGTTAGGCTAGATACTAGTTTCAACAATCTTGGATATTGGATATCAGATGCGGTTCTCATATTTGTACAAATGTGTAGGAACTGAGAAGGGGAAGAATGCTAAGTAAAGGGGAGGTAGACCTGCGCGTTGGAAATGGAGCAAAATTTGCTACCATTGCTGTTGGTGTCTATTGTCTTTCCTTGCCCACTGGGCTTATTATAGAACTTGATAATTGTTATTTTGTTCCTGCCATAACTAGAAACATCATTTCTATTTCATGTTTGGACATAAATGGGTTTTCTTTTATTATTAAGAACAATTATTTTTTATAAGAATGGTGTTTGTTATGATGTTGCTCAAATGTTTAATGTTTTGTATGTTTTGAACAAAAATCATCTAATCTATAACCTAGAAAATATCAAGCGACTAAAAAGTAATGACTCTAACCCTACGTATCTCTGACATTGTCGTTTGGGCCATATAAATGAGAAACGCATATCCAAGCTCAATAAAGATAGACTATTGGACTCATTTGATTATGAATCATTTTAGAGATGCGAGTCATGTTTATTAGGAAAGATGACAAAAGCCCCTTTCACTAGTTGTAGTGAGAGGGATGATGATCTCTTGGGAATAATACATAGTGATGTATGCGAACCCATGAGTTCTATGGCTAGAGGTGGGTACTATTACTTCATTACATTTACTGATGATTTCAGTAGATACAGATATATATATCTTATGAAGTGTAAATCTGAAACCTTTGAAAAGTTCAAAGAATTTAAGAATAAAGTAGAGAACCAACTGGGAAAAAGGATTAAAGCACTCTGATCTGATCGAGATGGCGAATACCTAAGTCATCAGTTTCGTGATCATCTGAAAGAGTGTGGTATTTGATGCGCAAATCTTAGCACACCGCTATAGGCGGTAGCAAGAATGCGGCACGAAACGACAGTGTACCAATCGTTCAAGTAATATAAAATGTGGGAGTGAATCCCTAAGTATCGATCTCGAAGGAACACAGTAAGGTGGAGTTAATTATCGAGGAAGGACTTGAGATTGAAGTCCTTATGAGCGGATGGATTGCGGAAAAGGGGGCTTTTGGTTGCGGAAAATAAAGGAAAATACTACAACTACTCCTATGCAATGCCGCTATGCAATGCTTCGCTTGGTGGGATGGAGACTAGGTAGGCCTTGAACGCACTAATTCGAGAGGGCGGATGGACGAGTAGGCTAGCAGAATGAGGGTCGCAAGCACCTCGTCGACAAGCACGCCACTAGCAATTGCTAGTGCGGCACACGAACATGACGGCGGAATGGAAAATGGATGGTGGCGCACCTCATACACACATATGAACAAAATAATCACATATAAATGAAATAAACATTATAACGCAGAGTTCATAGTGCACATCATCAAAGTGTAGAGAAATACAAATTACAACTACTAATACAAAGATAGAGAGAGCAAGGAATCGACCGAATCCGAAGTCTTGTTGAAGATTCATGGTTGGAATCATTGGGTTGTCAAATCGCATCCAAGCTCGGTCCTCAACTACGTCCGGGGTAGAGGAGGCTGTCACTACCACCCAATGGCCCGTCTTCTTCGTGTCACGATCCGGCCGCACGACCTAGCTTCCTTCTCCTTGGATATTGTGGATGCAGGGTTGAATCTCTCTCCTTGGAGATTGAGGATGATGGAGGAGGCCCAAAGGGACGAAACCCTTGCGGAAATGGCGAAAACGGCGGAGTGGTACGACGTGTATGGTCTCTTCTCGTTTAGGTCGGAAGCTGTAGCTTTTATAGAAAAATGTTAGAAAAATGGTCACACACGGTCGAACGCACGATCGTGCGTGAACCGTGCGATAATTAAGTGAAGCAGAAAGGCCAAAAGAAGGAAGATGCGCCCGTGCATTTTACTCACGCACGGTCGAATCCGACCGTGCGTAAAAACGCATGTGTAACTTCCGATTGAACGAAAAACAGGAAAACAGGGAGCTCGTGCGTTTTACTCACGCATGGGCGAACCCGCCAGTGCGTAAAAATGCATGACCACATTCAGATCACCATTTTTCCAGCCACCATGAGCGCACAATCGCAGCCATTCGTGCGTCAAGAAAACGCACGACCGTGCGATTCATGCAGACATGAATTCAGGCAAAATGGAGATCTGCCCCTATTCACAGCCAAAGCGCAATCTGGGAATACACTTCCAGCACAATCATAAATAGAAAAATACAATGGGGAGCACAATGTGCTTAACGCCTGCAATATAGTGCGCAATTGCACACAAAACGGGCCTAAATATGAACTTCAAGTAAAAGCATGAACAAGGTGAATAAAAGCAAATATGAACAAAAACTGAAGTACAAAAGCTGGAAAACTAGCCCGGATGAGTCCAAAAATCAATATATAAATGGGACTCATCACACCCCCAGACTTACCTGTTTGCGCGTCCTGAGCAAACAAATCCGGCGGAGTATGAAAATGGTAGTTAGTGAAGGGAATTGCAAAATAGGAGTACGGTGTGAAGTATCATACGCATGCAAATAGAAATTCAGTAAAAGGAGATTCTAACTATGCTAACTAATTTACAAAAGTGTTAAAGCGTAAATAAAGATTTATTGATACTCAACTGGTGAATCATGAAGAACTTGTGCGGTCGTGCCCGGTGTGAAAGTACACGAGCCACTCAGGAGGGTGTTGCTAAAGACCGGAATTCGGGGATAACTCCGCTGAAATCCATCAACGACGAGAACCATAAGCTTGCCCGGTTACACTCTCTCCACGGCGCTAGCAAACTCACAAGTTAAATCAATAGGACTTTTAGGTTGTAATGGGGATTTGGTTACGGTATGATATTCAATGAGAAACTAGACGGCTACGCAACCCAATTCAGTCAAAAGATAACGTTGTACCGAAACAGGACCAAGAACGATGCTAGTGTGACACCCCCCAGACTTTGCTTGAAAACTGGGTGTGCACACAGCCTACTCCAACAAATACCAACTGAATTTTCTATTACGCTCAAGGAATTTTGTTTCATTCCAATTCTTTTCAGATTTTTCTTTTAACTTCATTTTTTCCTTTTTCTTTTATCCCCCGGTTGGTTCACAATAATGAGTTCAGCAAATAATACAGATTTTTCTTTGACATCACAAAGGTTCCATACATCACACCAAATCAAGAAATATGATTTTAGTTAATTCGCTAGTTGGTTGCAATAATAGGACAAGATTCAGGCTTTGGTGATTGAAAGAAGAGCTGAAACAAAGGAGGGGTAGGAACAAACTTGGCTTGCAAAGGTAAACGCATAGGTCATGGAAAACAAGGCTCAAACTAGCAAAAAAAAACGGCCTACATCACGTTTCACAATATGAGTTGCTCTCGCCCATGCTTCAAGAGTCACTTGGGGCAAGTTCTTAGCCCACGAGAAAGGTAAACCTTCCTTCCGACTCGAGCAACAAACAACTAGCTCTTGCCTACACACAACACCGTGTTACCGCCAATTTCATTCACATTCACCAATTGAGTATAATAAATCTAAAACAAAGCAAAAACACTAATCGTAAATTAAATGCATAGAAATAATCTAATTTTATTCAAATTTCTACTGGAGCATGCGGATGCGACTAGAGCACTACAAGAGTCAACATCGCACTCCGATTTGCAATTCCTAGGCTAACATCCTATTTCACATTCCAACCAAAATAAGCATGAATGGAAACACACACACAAGTGAGTGTGCGCTCAAGTGGGTAATGTGGTGCACAAAAAGAATGAACAACAAATTAAATAAAAGCTTCTAGTATGCTATGCGATAGTGCACGTGAGCGGGTACAGAAAATAGCTCTCCCCTAGACTTAAACTAAACAGTCCAACACAATATGTAACTATGAAAATAAAAAATACATCTAGGGGAAGAGAGTACCCAATGCTCAGCAAGTGAGCATACCAGAAGTTTGGCGTGTGAATCAAGACAAAGCTTTAGCGTCTGCCATCCAGAAGAAGGACTTGTAGGGGTGAGCCCCGCCAAAAACAAAAGAAAATTACAAAAATAAAATAAAATATAGCTAACTAAACTAAACAAGATGAAATAAGAAATGCAAGAAAATTAAGATAACTACTGGGGTTATTGTCATCCCAGCACGACTTATTTAAATTTAAAATAGTTCTAGCTAATGGGAGTATGGAAAAGGAAATGAACATGTAACTGTTCTAATATGCGTGTCGGTAGTGGGTACCGATACGACGATAGAACAGTTACTCCCCTACCTAAATAATAATACCTGCCTAACACAGGTAGCGGGAATAGGAAGTAAGAAGAGGAGGACAGCTGGTCCTCACTCATCTCACCACAAAATAAATCCTTGCCCAGCAAGGTGTCATCTCCAGGGTGGCAGCAGGATGAGAAGGCAATGAGTGGAGCTTCCTCTATGGAGGGGGGATCAACCTCCTCACATAAGAGGATGCTCTCATCATTGACTTGAGCATCATGCTCCAAGTCCTCCTGAGGTACCTATTAAGACTCAACCTGCATAGGATCAGATAGAGAAAGGGGATTAAGAAATAAACAAGAAGAAGAACATGAATAAAAATCAATCAGGGGAGTGGTCCCGGTCTCACTCCCATTAGGTTGGGAAAGTAAAATAATGTTTGCATTGTCATCAATGCTATAAGGTTCGGCAGGTTCAACAGTGGCCATGCCCAAGATTTGGACTTCCTCCACCGGTGCTGAGGAAAGCTCCTCTTCACCTAGACGGTTGTCCTCCTCCATAGGAGCATGCATAACACATAGATCGTCAGCCTCATCCTGCGACACATCCTCAACAATGTCGTCAGAGATGAGTATAGTATGCACAACAGGGGGAGGAATAGTGCTTGGATAAATGTCAAGCACCGATTCCTCACAAAGAATCGAATCTAATCACGATGATATATGCACAGGGGAGATGGGCTCAGCCATGTCCGAGCCTAGATCAGCCACACATCTGGTGACTGTGTCCACATCATCCCCTTCAAATTGTGAAGGTGACACAGACACATAACTAGATGTTGAAGGTGTGCTGCCAGAAGTAGGAGTCGGGACAATCTGGATATCCGGTTCATCATCCTCGTCCAATTGGCGATGGAATGCAGCACAATCCTTCAAGGCATGATCCATGCTCCGACAAAACAAGCACTGTTTTGCATTTTTCTTCGGCTCAAATTGAACCGGAGATGAATGCAAAAAGGGCATGTGCGGAGCGGAAGAGTAACCATAGGACTTATGCGCACCATATGGAGTACAAGACGAAGTCGGTGCTCCATATACTGGGCCATGAGTGATAGGGTTACTATCTCCCTTTGGACATCTATCACTAGCATGCGATATATCTCCACACAAACGGCAACGAATATTAAAAGAGGCCCACATTGTGTGAAGATAACGAGATTCAAATGGAAAAACACTATTGTGCAAAATACTACACCTAATAAAAATTTACTAGAGCAACCTAATATAAACAGTAAACAGAATAAGAAGAAATAAAACAAAAACAATAAACAAATGAAAGGGCTTCTCTCTCAGATTCTCCCTCTCCAGAAAATTCACATGACTTTGTTCCCCGACAACGGCACCAAAAACTTGATGCGCAAATCTTAGCACACCGCTATAGGCGGTAGCAAGAATGCGACACAAAACGGCAGTGTACCGATCGTTCAAGTAATATAAAATGTGGGAGTGAATCCCCAAGTATAGATCTCGAAGGAACACAGTAAGGTGGAGTTAATTATCAAGGAAGGACTTGAGATTGAAGTCCTTATGAGCAGATGGATTGCGGAAAAGGGGGGTTTTGCTTGCGGAAAATAAAGGAAAATACTACCACTACTCCTATGCAATGCTTCGCTTGGAGGGATGGAGACTAGGTAGGCCTTGGACGCACTACTTCGAGAGGGCGGATGGACGAGTAGGCTAGCGGAATGAGGGTCGCAAGCACCTCGTCGACAAGCATGCCACTAGCAATTGCTAGTGCGGCACACGAACATGACGGCGGAATGGAAAATGGATGGTGGCGCACCTCATACACACATATGAACAAAATAATCTCATATAAATGAAATAAACATTATAACGCAGAGTTCATAGTGCACATCATAAAAGTGTAGAGAAATACAAATTACAACTACCAATACAAAGATAGAGAGATCAAGGAATCGACCAAATCCGAAGTCTTGTTGAAGATTCACGGTTGGAATCGCTGGGTTTTCAATCCGCGTCCAAGCTCGGTCCTCAACTGTGTCAGGGGTAGAGGAGGAGGCCCATCTTCTTCGTGTCACGATCCGGCCACACGACCTAGCTTCCTTCTCCTTGGATATTGGTGGATGTAGGGTTGAATCTCTCTCCTTGGAGCTTGAGGATGATGGAGGAGGCCCAAAGGGACGGAACCCTTGCGGAAATGGAGAAAATGGCGGAGTGGTACAGTGTGTACAGTCTCTTCTCGTTTAGGTCGGAAGCTGCAGCTTTTATAGAAAAAGGTTAGAAAATGGTCACGCACGGTCGAACACACGACCGTGCATGAACCGTGCGATACTTAAGCGAAGCAGAAAGGACCGAAGAAGGAAGACGCACCCGTGCATTTTACTCACACAGGGTCGAATCCGACCGTGCGTAAAAACGCACGGGTAACTTCCGATTGAACAAAAAACAGGCAAACATGGAGCTGGTGCATTTTACTCACGCACGGGCGAACCCGCCCGTGCGTAAAAATGCACGACCACATTCAGATCACCATTTTGCCAGCCACCATGAGCGCACGATCGCAGCCGTCCGTGCGTCAAGAAAACGCACGACCGTGCGATTCATGCAGATGTGAATTCAGGCAAAATGGAGATCTACCCCTATTCACAGCCAAAGCGCACGCTGGGAATACACTTCCAGCACAATCATAAAGAGAAAAATACAATGGGGAGCACAATGTGCTTACCCCTAGCAATATAGTGCGCAATTGCACACAACAATGGGCCTAAATATGTACTTCAAGTAAAAGCATGAACAAGGTTAATATAAATAAATATGAACAAAAACTGAGGTACAAAAGCAGGAAAACTAGCCCGGATGAGTTCGAAAATCAGTATATAAATGGGACTCATCAGTATTGTATCACAACTCACTCTGCCAAGAACGCCACAACATAATGGTATTTTTTAGAGGAGGAATCATACTTTGTTAGACATGGTGCGATCGATGATGAGTCATGTAGATCTGGCCGTTTCCTTTTGGGGATTTGCTCTAGAGACTACCGCTTTCACTTTAAATCGTGCTCCATCGAAAACGGTTCTAAAGAAACAATATGAGATATGGACTGGGAAGCGTCCTAGTTTGTCTTTTATTAAGATTTGAGGCTGTGAGTAATACGTGCGACGTCAAATGCTTGACAAGCTGGAACCCAAATTGGATAAGTGTTATCTAGTGGGGTATCCTAGGGAGACCAAAGGGAACTACTTCTACCCGCCATCTGAGGGCAAAGTGTTTGTCGCAAGGACTGGTGTCTTTTTAGAGAAAGAGTTCTTATCCCGAAAGACTCCAAGGTAGAACTTGAAAAAGTTTAAGAACCACAAACTGAGAATGATTCGGAAATAGAACCTGAGCAAGGACTACAAGAAGTTGTAGCTAGAGAGTTTGCTCAAGAAACACAAGTCCTACATAGATCTGGTAGACCAAGATTTGAGCCTGAGAGATATGGATTTCTCATGTCTCAGATAGGTAATGTGTTGCTTATGGATCATGATGATGAGCCTGCAACCTACCAAGAGGCTATTATTAGACCGGACACCGAGAAGTGGCTTGACGCCATGAAATCTGAAATGGACTCCATGTATCCAAACCTAGTTTGGAACATGGTGGAACCACCTGAAGGGGTACGACCCTTAGGGTGCAAGTGGGTCTTCAAGAAGAAGACTGACATGGATAGAAATGTACAGACATTCAAAGGGCAATTAGTGGCTAAATGTTTCAAGCAAATTCATGGTGTCGACTATGATAAAACCTTTTCCCCTGTTGCTATGGTTAAGTCCATCAAAATTTTGCTTGCTATTGATGCATATTATGACTACGAGATCTGGCAAATGGATGTCAAAACGTCTTTCCTAAATGGAAACCTCCTTGAGGAAGTGTATATGACACAACCCGAGGGTTTTGTATCTCCAAATGAAGCCACTAAAATTTGCAAGCTGTAAAGATCCATTTATGGATTGAAATTGGCTTCTCGAAGTTGAAATCTACGTTTTGATGAGAAAATTAAAGAGTTTGGTTTCATCAAGAATGAAGATGAGCCTTGTGTTTACAAGAGGATTAGTGGGAGCATAGTTGTCTTCCTGATATTATATGTAGACGACATAATGTTGATTGGGAATAACATTCCGACCCTGCAAGTTGTTAAGAACAACCTAGGAAACTTTTTTTCTATGAAAGACTTGGGCGAAGTGACTTATATACTTGGTATTAAGATCTATAGAGATAGATAGAATAAGTTGCTGAGTTTGACCCAGAGTACATACATTGAGAAGGTGCTGAAACGGTTCAGCATGCTTGAATCAAAGAAGGGATTCATACCCACGTCTTATGGTGTGAGTCTCTCTAAGGACCAGTGTCCTAAATCTTTGGAAGATAAGGACCACACGAAGGTGATTCCATATGCTTCGGCAATTGGATCAATCAGGTATGCAATGTTGTGTATGTTTGCCCGGAAATCTACGACCTCTCTTCTCAGTCAGGCTGATCCTTTCCAACGGTCTCAGATTTGTGAGACCGCCCAGATCGCCTCTCTTCTCAGTCAGGGTGATCCTTTCCATCGGTCTCAAATTTGTGATACCGCCTATACCTCCTCTCTCCAGTCCAGGGATGCCTTACAAGTGATCAGCGGTTAAGCTCCAGTCAGATCGTCAAACCGCGCGGTCTGGTATTTTCTCCATTTTTGTTATTAGCACCTCCTTTCTCTGCCCCAGCTCTCCTATATCCCGGGCAGTCCATAATTTTTGGATCTGCCCGTTTGGGCAGCCTCCGCGTCTATAAATAGAGGGGTAGGGGTACCTGGAAAAGCACTTTTGCTTCAAGCCTCCAACTTACAACCTGTGTAAGCGGTCTCAAAATTTGTCACTTTTCTACCTCGAATCATGCCGTGCTTCTAAATTCCTCTGTACTCCCCTTTTGAGGTCAATCCAAGTATCTTTTCTCTTCCCATTTTCCTTTTCAACATCTCTTGTCTTAAGTAACCTACACTCCGTAGTTCCCCCTCATCCTTCTCTTAGTGTGAGTTTTGGAGGTACATTTTTTGGTACCAACAGAACGAACACGCGAACTTCAGATCAGGAGTGCTTAGGTGAATCCAGTAGACACCGAGATGGCCGATCGCAGGATGCATGCTCGCCGGTCTTCCAACAGTCGTCCTCCCCTTGATTCGAATCCCTTAGAAGCCCTTGAGCATCATTTCGAGATGTGCGTCGAGCAAGCCCTCCAGGAGGCCGCTCGAGCTCGGCAAGAAGCTGCCCAAGCTCAGCAGGAGATCACACGATCTCAGCAGGAAATCGCGCGATCTCAGCAGGAGACTGCCCGAGATCGCCAGGAGGTCTTCCGGGCTCAGCAAGAGTCCGCCAAGCAGATCGAAGCCATGAGCTAGATTCTGGCAGCGATCTCCCAGAGAATCCTTCCCCAGCCAGGTCAGATCGTCACACCTGACCGGTTGGCTAGCGATCATCCTTGTGACCGTGCGAGCCCTCAACCCACAGCTCCTCTGCGATCTCAGTAAGTGGAGTTCGCAGCCCGTTGTGACTCTTTTAGAGCAGCAGCTCAGGGGCCTCCAGCCTAGACCTTAAATTTCCAATAGGATTATGTCTATCCTCCGGCCCTTCTGCTCCTTTTCCTGCTCCTTCCGGCAATATTGAGACGGAGGAGACCTCTCCTTTTTTCTGACAAAGTTCCTTGGGAACCCATTCCCAATGGCTTTAGAGAGCCTCGACTCCCTATGTTCTCTGGGGAGAGAGACCCAGTTTCTCATCTTTAGGCCTTTGAGTCCACCGTCGCTCTCAGGACTATCTCAGATGCTGTGAGGTGTAAATTGTTGATCACCTCTTTTGATGGATCTGCTAGGGAATAGTTCGACAAGCTGCCTTCCCAATCCATCCAGAGCTTTGCCGTCGAGAGGAACAAACTTCTTCTGAGGTTTGCAACCTCTAAGAAGAGGAAGAGTGGTCCTGCGTCCCTTGATGCGCTATTTCGGCAATGCTAATTAGCAAGCGTGAAATGAAATACGACGGCAGTGCACTGGTCGCTCAAGTAATAAAATAGGGAGGAACTCCCCGAATATCGTTCTCTACGGACCGCAAGTTGGGTAGTACGATTTTCTCAAACCAGGAAATCAGTTAAAAGGATTAATAAGAAACAAAAGGGGGGTTGTGATTTGGGTTCCTAAGCTATTGCAGAATGAAAAGAAATGTGGGTCGAAAAGCACCGCTTCTCAACGTGTGGGTGAGTGCAGCGGCCGCGATGCCGCGCTTCGGTAAGCGGGTGGAGTGGCCACAGTGCGGGGTTCGTGAGGGTCGTACTCACCTCTTCGCAAACATCACCACTAGCAATCGCTAAGTGGCTTCACACACAAGCAACCTAGGCTATCACAACAAGAAACAAGGTCTATTCTTGCCACCGCATCAACATTGGACATGAACACAAGCAATAATCCTTAAGATTAAATTAACAAGCATTCATACAACGCATAAACAAGTACAAGCATCAAGGGTTAGAGAGGACAACAAAGAAGATGTCACCGCGTCTTGGGTTCACGGCCGGAATAAGAGGTTGTCGGGCTCTCTCCGGGCTCGGCCCTCAGATGGCGTACTAACTCGAAGGAGGCTGTCACCGCTCCAACGATCTTCAGCGCTTCTATGGTCTCCTCGGCGAGGAATGCTTGAGCTAGCGGCGACGTAAGCTTGCAAACGCTCTCGAATGGAAGGATGATGAAGGAGATCGCCGAAGATGGTCTCCTCTTGCCTCCTACAGTGGAAAGGGTGAAAATGGTGGGATTCCCAGCCTTTCCCGCGAGGGGGATCGAGCTCTGTCCCATCACACCAATGGCAGCAACATTTCCTGCTTAAATACTAAACAGGAAGAAAAATGGTCACGCACGGTCGAACGCACGACCGTGCGCAGACCGTGCGTTAATTAATGATAAAAACTGGCGTGAAGACAAAGCTGCGCCGCCCGTGCGATTTACTCACGCACGGGCAAATCCATCCGTGCGTCAAAACGCACGGGCAAATTCAGATACGGCATAAAATAGCAGAAACAGGAGACCGTGCGTTTTACTCACGCACAGGCGATTCCGACCGTGGGTCAAAACGCACGAGTAAACTCGGATCGCCAGTTTTCTGCCCAGATGAGAGCGCACGACCGCAACAGACCGTGCGTCAAGGAAAACGCACGACCGTGCGTTTCACACAGTTATGAAATCTGGGAGAAAACGGGATACAAGACAATCCGGCCACCTGCACACAAGAAAAACAAGCTGGGAATACACCTCCAGCAACAGATAAACGTAGAGAAATGGAAGGGGAGCACCATGTGCTTACCCCCAATAACAAGGAGCGCAATTGCACACCGAAACAGGCCTAATAGTGCACCTAGCAGGGAATAGTGAATATGAATGAAAACGTGCCTAAAGTGTTGTGCAAAGACTAGATAATCGGCCAGATGAGTCCAAAAATATATATATATGGGGCTCATCACACCCCCAGACTTAACCATTTGCACGTCTCGGGCAAACTACTCTGTCCTCCTGTCGGAACAATTGGATGTTAGCGTGAGTGTGAGCGGTAGAGACCAATGCGAAGTCGCATGCGCACGTGCATAGAAATACATTAGAACTGAATTAAACTCAAGATTATATCTAACTATTTCTAGAACAGTGGTTTGAAATTCATTTTACTTGGATGGTGAATCCTGGTGAATCTTTCGGTCGCGCAAAAGGGAAAATAGCGTGACTAATGAGTAGAGTATTACTCGAATCGAAGCTCGGGACAAACTCCTAAGAAATCCATCAAAGTCGGTGTCCATAGGCTTGCACGTTCGCACTCTCTCTACTGCATGAGACGACTCGTATCTAAAATGAATAGGACTTATGGGTTAGAATTGGGCTTAGGTTGAGTATAGGCTAGGTAAGTAGAAGGACCATGGGAATCGCATTCAACACAACCTGAGCACTCAAGAGAATTACAATCACCAATACAAAATTTTCAAGAATTACACAACACCCCCAGACTTCAACTGAACACTAGGTGCGTGCTAAGCCAAAAATAAATTGAATTTGCCGAGAGAATATTATTTTTGCACTACCTTTTTTTCCTTTTCTTTTCTTTCTTTTCTTTTCTTTTCTCTCATTGACAAAATGACATTTGTAAGTACAATAAAACGGCTCCTTTAGCTAATTCAAAACTGCCATACACAACAAAGATGACACCAAATGCGATCGAAAAAGAAATTTCTTTCGGCTCAAAGGTTGGTGTGAAAATAGGTTCGGCCGTATGGCTTTGGTTAAATTTTAGTGGAGCTAAACAAGGAGGAAGGGTAGGCTCAAGTGGACTTGCAACGGTGATTATGTAGGTAAGGATTTCAAAAGCACAACCGGATCAAGAAATGTCCTATATCACATTTTATGACGAGTACTTCAACGCAATCGTTTCGAGAGTCACCTAGCGCAAGTTCTAGCCACCGAGAAAGGTTGTCCTTCCTTCCGACCCTAGTAATAAGCTACTACTAGTCTAGCTACACTCGACCTTATGCTACCGTTGGATTCACCGGATTCACCACTAAAGTAAAATAAATTGCTGCTACTACAATAGAAATAATTAAATTATAACTCTGAATTTAATTCTACTCTAATTGAATTTCTAGGCGTGACGGAAGCACTTGACTAAAGCACTAATCGAGTCAACATTTTTCTCTACTCCTCACTCATACGCTAATAATCCAATTCTTACGAGCGGGGAACCTCGCAGCGATACCCAATAAGTATGCGTGATCAAGTGCGCGTGAACTAGGTGCAAGTGTATGCAATATGTGCAACAAAATACAAATCCTAACTCATCACATTCTAACATGCCATGCAAAGTGTGTGCACGTGCACCGATCACTCTCTCCCCCAGACTTGATCAAAACTAACTAAAATAACCGATTCAGAAATAGGTAAGAGAGTGGTAGAGTTGACCTATGCTCATAGAAGAGCATGCCAGAAGTGCGGTAGTGCCAACATTAATATTTTCCATACTTTCCTCATCCTCCACAAGAGAGCATCCACCTACAATGTTAGCAAAACAGAAATAGTAGTGCATAAAAGGAATTAAAAAACAGACGGAATCAGGTGGTTCCCATGGGTTGTCTCCCAAGAAGCCCTTTTGTTTAACGTCCTTCAAGGTGGACCAAATACCTATATTAAAGTATTGTTCAAATAGATCTAATAAAGTTTTTCGTAATTGCACGGAATATCCCAGAAATACAATACATCACCAAAGATGAAAAGATAGAAATTAAGCAGAGTTATACAAATCACGAATTCAAATACAACAGAGAGACAAAAGAGAAAATCACCCTAAAACATTTGACTCAGCTAGATACACTTTTGTACAGTCCTTCAAAACTGTGTCGCCCTCATAGATTTTCAAGCGATGACCATTCACCTTGAACGTCCCTTCTTTTTCTCCCGAAATTTCAATTGCGCCAAACGGAGAGACACCAGTCACAGTGAACGGGCCACTCCATCGTGACTTCAACTTTCCAGGAAATAAGCACAGACGAGAGTTGTAGAGGAGAACGCTATCTCCCGGATTGAATTCTTTTGGTCGAATATTCCTATCATGCCACTGCTTTGTCTTTTCTTTGTATATGCGAGAGTTCTCGTAGGCAAAATGCCGCAATTCTTCAAGTTCATTCAGCTGAGAAAGACGCCTTTCCGCCGTTGCTGCGATGTCCATGTTTAGGAACTTTGTTACCCACAAGGCTTTGAGTTCTAATTCCACTAGTAGGTGGCATGCCTTTCCAAAAACAAGCTGGAAGGGTGTCATACCTAACGGAGTTTTGAAAGCGGTACGGTAGGCCCACAAGGCATTATCCACTTTCGTTGCCCAATCCTTTCTATTCGAGTGGATTGATTTTTCTATTATTCTTTTGAGTTCTCTATTCGAAACTTCCACTTGCCCACACGTTTGCGGGTGGTAAGCTAACGAGACTTTATGATGCACGCCAAATTTTTTTAATAATTGCAAAAATTGTCGGTTGCAAAAATGACTACCACCTTCACTTATGATTGTCCGCGGAGCTCCGAATCTGGAAAACTTATTTGCATGAATAAATTTCAAGACTGTACGGGCATCATTAGCAGCAACAACCTCCGCCTCCACCCACTTTGAAACGTAATCCAGTGCCACAATTATATAATGTTTTCCGTGAGACATTGGGAATGGACTCATGAAGTCGATTCCCCAAATGTCGAACGGTTCACAGACTAACATGTTATTGAGCGGCATCTCATCTTTCCGCGAAATGTTGTCAGTTCTCTGGCATTCATTGCATTTTGAGACATATGCGTGAGCATCCTTGAATAGCGTTGGCCAAAATAATCCACTCTGAAGTACCTTGCGTGCTGTCCTAGCAGCGCCCATGTGTCCTCCGGCCTCCCTATCGTGGCAATGTTCGAGAACAGATCTGTACTCCGATTCTGGGATGCAACGTCTGATTATACCATCGCTACATGTACGAAACAACAAAGGGTCTTCCCAAAAATAATACTTTAAGTCCGAAAAGTGCTTGTTCCTCTGCTGAGGCATAAGATTGGGCGAGAGAGTTTTACACGCAAGCTAATTTGCGATATCAGCGTACCATGGGGTTGTTGACGGATGCGTAGTGATTGCAAATAACTTCTCGGCCGGAAAATAATCGGTCGTTTCCTCCTCTTTGATGTTGGGAGAATCAGCCGTCATGTCGTTCTCCAGCCGCGATAAGTGATCTGCGATAACATTCTCTACCCGCTTCTTATCTTTGATCTCCAAATCATACTCTTGCAGCAGTAGGATCCAGCGGATTAAACGCGGCTTGGCCTCCTTCTTGCAGAATAGGTACCTCAGAGCGGCATGATCAGTGTACACTATCACTTCGGAGAGCACTAAGTATGGATGAAATTTCTCGAAGGCGAAGATCACGGCCAGCATTTCTTTCTCCGTGGTGGTGTAGTTTGCTTGCGCGTTATTGAGGGTCCGACTGGCATAAGCAATGGTGTGAAAGGTTTTGTCTTTCTTTTGGCCAAGCACTGCCCCCACGGCCACGTCACTAGCATCACACATGATCAGAAATGGCAAGCTCCAGTCAGGTGCCACCAAGATCGGAGCGGAGATAAGTTGCCCCCGTAGGATTTCAAACGCTTGCATACAGGCTTCAACGAAATAGAACGGGACATCTTTGCCTAGCAAGTGAGAAAGAGGTTTTGAAATGGTTGAGAAATCCTTTATAAACCTTCGGTAGAATCCTACATGCCCAAGAAAGCTACGGATACCCTTCACAGAAGACGGCGGAGGAAGGTTCTTGATGACACTAACCTTCGCCTGATCCACCTCAAGCCCTTGGCGGGAGACCTTATGCCCCAACACAATTCCTTCGCGCACCATAAAGTGGCATTTTTCCCAATTTAAGATGAGGTTGGTGTCCTCACACCGCTTCAAGGTCTTATCAAGATTGGCAAGGCACGAATCAAAACTGCTGCCGAATAACGTGAAATCATCCATGAAGACTTCGAGAAAATCTCCCACCATGTCAGCGAAGATTGCAAGCATGCATCGCTGAAAAGTTGCAGGAGCATTGCAAAGTCCAAATGGCATTCACTTGAATGCGAAGGTACCGAAAGGGCAGGTGAATGTCGTCTTGTCCTGATCAGCAGGGTCGATTAAGATTTGATTGTACCCGGAGTAGCCATCCAGAAAACAGTAGTAGTCTTGCCCTGCCAACTTTTCCAACATCTGATCAATGAAAGGGAGTGGGAAGTGGTCCTTGCGCGTAGCATCATTTAGCTTGCGGTAATCGATGCAGACCCTCCATACGGTGATCACACGGGTAGGTAGTAACTCATTTTTCTCGTTGGGGATAACAGTGATCCCTCCCTTCTTTGGCACAACCTGAACTGGGCTGACCCACTTGCTGTCACTAATTGGATAGATAATGCCTGCATCCAAAAGCTTTATCACTTCTGCCTTCACCACCTCTTGCATCTTCGGGTTCAGCCGCCTTTGGGGTTGAACCGATGGCTTGTACTGATCTTCAAGAAGGATCTTGTGCATGCAGACGGTGGGGCTAATTCCTTTAATATCGGCAAGGGAACGTCCGAAGACTTTTTGGTATCTTCTTAGCAACTTCACCAACGCAGCTTCGTCGGCCTCAGACAGTGTTGCAGAAATAATCATCGGATGCGTGGTATTTTCTCCCAGGAAGAAATATTTCAAAGAGTTCGGTAATTGTTCGAGAGCTGGAGAGGTGCAAGAATCCGATGACACAATAAATGATTCTCTGATCGGAAGAAGATCCTCAGACTTGTCCGAGGATGAACCTCCATTGCCCACAAGGCTTTCTTGGTGCCAAAAAGTCTCACAATCTCCTGGGCTCATATCAAACTGACTATCCAATTCCTCGATTGGCTCCGCCAGTTCGCAGTCTGTGATCTCAAATAGTTGCGCCGGGTTGTGAACATTAAAAGATATGGCGTCCTGCCCCAATCTGAGAGTGAGCTCTCCCTGCTCCACATTAATGATGGCACGTGCCATTGCGAGAAAGGGGCGTCCCAAGATAATAGGAACTTTAGCATCGGCCTTCATATCAAGGATGACAAAATCAGCTGGAAAGGCGAGGTCATTCACCACAATGGTAAGGTCTTCCACAATCCCGACCGGTTTCTTGATCGTTTTGTCGGCTAGCTGCATCATTACTTGTGTCGGCTTCAAAATCCCCGCACCTAGCTCTTGAAAAATGGAGAGCGGCATTAGATTGATGGAGGCTCCTAGATCACAAAGTGCCTGACCGAATCGGTGGTGACGATTCTGCAAGGGATAGTAAAGCTGCCTGGGTCCTTACGCTTTGTAGGGACGTCGGTGATGAGGGCGGAGCACTCCTCAGTGAGATCAATGGTTTTGAGGTCCTCCAGATCCTTTCGCTTTGAAATCAGCTTCTTCAAGAATTTTGAGTAACCCGGTATCTGGGAGATGGCCTCAATCAGCGGTATGCTAACTTGTACTCCCTTCATCATTTCCAGGAATCTGCGAAATTGCTTCTCTGACTTCTCATTCCGTAACCTGTGAGGAAATGGAGGGCTAATGATACTTTTCGAGGGTTGTGCCACACTTGCAGAATCCGGCACAGTAGAGGTAAGAGTCGGCTCCCCTGTCACATCAGCATCAAGCCTGTCCGTAGGATTCATAAGTGGTTCCTGTAGCGCAGGTGCTGGAGGTGTTTTCTGACGTGGGAGGTTTTTTATACTCCTCCCACTTCTTAACTTCATGGTGTTCACAGACTCGGGCGGCTGACCCGAAATCCCCGAGACAGCATCTTTGAGATTACTAATAGTGGAGTCGAGCTGCTGGATTGCTGCGGCTTGTTCATTCATTTTATGCAGCATATCGGCCACGAAAGTAACTAGCAGCTCTGTTTGCTCTGACGGAGGAAATTCCTCTACTCCATTAAGTGTTGCTGCGTCAACTTCGCTAGTGCTCGGAGGATGAGTAGAGTGGCTCCATTACTGGCTAGTCTGCGCTACATTCGCAACTATTTCCCAGGCGTCCTTCCCCGACTTATTAAACAGGGCGCCTCCGGCTGCGATATCAAAAAGCAAACGGAACCTGTACAAAACTCCAAAATAGAAAATCTGAACTAAAAAGTTTTCTGACAAATCCTCACGATAACAGTCCCTGTGTAAGGATTGAAAACGCTCCCATGCGTCTACTAAGGTCTCTTCCTTTCCCTGGCTGAAGGCAATAAGTTCCTTATGCCTATTCATACCTCGCATGCGGTGTTGAAAATCAAACAGGAACTTCCCTTCAAATTGCTTCCAAGAAGTTGTCTCACTCTTCCGGGTATCCCGGTACCATCTTTTAGCTTTATCACGCAAAGAGAATGAAAATGCCCGGATTTTTCGCTGGTCATTTTCGACTCCATCGAAAATACACGCGTAGTAGACATCTAAGAATCCCTGCACGTGATGAACTGCATATTCATGCGAATCCCCGCTGAATGTGCAATTTTCAGATATAAACTTGATAATGTCAGTGGAGATCTCGGACGCATGATTATTCATTCGTGCCTGGTTCCTAAGATCATTTAAACTCCCCTGATTAATATGTTGCTGGATAGAGGTCATGATTACTAGCTTGCAGGACAAAGGATTAGCGCACAACAAAAAGAAACAAAAATACCTTAAAACGAATTTCCAAAGAAAAACAAATCATACACGCTTGCAGTCCCCGGCAACGGAGCCAAAAACTTGATGCGCTATTTCGGCAATGCTAATTAGCAAGCGCGAAATGCGATACAACGGCAGTGCACCGGTCGCTCAAGTAATAAAATAGGGAGGAACTCCACGAATATCGTTCTCTAAGGACCGCAAGTTGGGTAGTACGATTTGCTCAAACCAGGAAATCAATTAAAAGGATTAATAAGAAACAAAAGGGGGGTTGTGATTTGGGTTCCTAAGCTATTGCAGAATGAAAAGAAATGCGGGTCAAAAAGCACTGCTTCGCAACGTGTGGGTGAGTGCAGCGGCCGCGATGCCGCGCTTTGGTAAGCGGGTGGAGTGGCCACAGTGCGGGGTTCGTGAGGGTCGTACTCACCTCTTCGCAAACATCACCACGAGCAATCGCTAAGTGGCTTCACACACAAGCAACCTAGGCTATCACAACAACAAACAAGGGCTATTCTTGCCACCGCATCAACATTGGACATGAACACAAGCAATAATCCTGAAGATTAACTTAACAAGCATTCATACAATGCATAAACAAGTACAAGCATCAAGGGTTAGAGAGGACCACAAAGAAGATGTCACCGCGTCTTGGGTTCACGGCCGGAATAAGAGGTTGTCGGGCTCTCTCCGGGCTCGGCCCTCAGATGGCGTGCTAACTCGAAGGAGGCTGTCACCACTCCAACGATCTTCAGCGCTTCTATGGTCTCCTCGGCGAGGAATGCTTGAGCTAGCGGTGGCGGAAGCTTGCAAACGCTCTCGGATGGAAGGATGATGAAGGAGATCGCTGTAGATGGTCTCCTCTTGCCTCCTACAGTGGAAAGGGTGAAAATGGCGGGATTCCCAACCTTTCCCGCGAGGGGGATCGAGCTCTGTCCCGTCACACCAATGGCAGCAACATTTCCTGCTTAAATACTAAACAGGCAAAAAAATGGTCACGCACGGTCGAACGCACGACTGTGTGCAGACTGTGCGTTAATTAATGATAAAAACTGGCATGAAGACGAAGCTGCGCCGCCCGTGCAATTTACTCACGCACGGGCAAATTCGTCCGTGCGTCAAAACGCACGGGCAAATTCAGATACGGCATAAAACAGCAGAAACAGGAGATCGTTCGTTTTACTCACGCATGGGCGATTCCGACCGTGCGTCAAAACGCATGAGTAAACTCGGATCGCCAGTTTTCTGCCTAGATGAGAGCGCACGACCGTAGCAGACCGTGCGTCAAGGAAAATGCACGACCGTGCGTTTCACACAGTTATGAAATCTGGGAGAAAACTGGATACAAGACAATCCGACAACCTGCACACAAGAAAAACAAGCTGGGAATACACCTTAAGCACCAGATAGACGTAGAGAAATGGAAGGGGAGCACCATGTGCTTACCCCCAATAACAAGGAGCGCAATTGCACACCGAAACGGGCCTAATAGTGCACCTAGCAGGGAATAGTGAATATGAATGAAAACGTGCCTAAAGTGTGGTGCAAAGACTAGATAATCGGCCCAGATGAGTCCATAAATATATATATATATATAAATGGGACTCATTAGCCCTCTTCAAGATTAAGCAAGGAGAAAATGAGACTTTGTCTCGTTTCATCGACCGCTTTCAAAAAGAAATTCTGGGAATCAGGGATGTACGGCCCGCTCTCTATATGGCGGCCTGATTAATGGCCTGCAGGAGGGTCCCCTCAAGTTTGAGGTCACCACAATAGAGCCCAACTCTTATCAAGAGTTGATCAGCATCACCAATCATCACACAGAAGGGGAAATCAACAACCCCGTCTATGTCTCTAACCTGACCAGCAAGGCCGTTCTGAAAGGTTCCACAAGATTTTATCCAGCTCTGTCATCATCAAAGTCGCACCAAGAGTTCCCACCTCCCACTCGAAGAGGAAGAAACTTCCGCAATCACCGCTCCAATCAGGGAAATCAGCAGTTCTAGCCTATGTGACCTCTGCTTCCAACCCCTACTGCCCCAGATCCACAAATCACTCCAGTTCATCAAATTCAGTATATTTAGCCGCCCCTTCTGACTGCTCAACCATTCTATAGTGACTCCCAGAGGTCCTTTATAGATATCGGTGTTTCTATGAGTGAGGTGGTTCAGATTCTCCAGAAGCAACCCTTCTACAAGAAGCCTGCTCCGCTTAATTCAGATCCAAAATCCAGGAATCCGGCTCTTTACTGTGAACATCACAGGGAGAGAGGCCACTTCACCGAGAATTGTAGAGCTCTTCGCTTGCTAGTAGAGAAGATTCTGAAAGAAGGAAAGCTCCGAGATCTTTTCCAAAAAAGTGACCCCTCCAAGGCTTCGACCTCCAAGAGCAAGGAGGTGGCGGAAGACCATTTGGAATGTGAAGAAGTAGATGATGTTTTCCACCTAGGCAACATCGGTTTTCCAAATAAGTGCATGGATGCGGATGATGAAGGTGCTTTGGGCCATCTTTTCTGCATCCACTAAGGGGCAGGACCGGAATCATCTAGGAAGGCTAGTCTCAAAATGGTTTATCAATCGGAAGTTGCTGTCACTTCCTCAGCTCCAGTCCGGGGAACGGTTACCTTCGGGCAAGAGGACCTTCCTCCGACCTCCAATCCCTTCGACGACGCAGTCTTTATTAAAGCAGGTATCTAGAATTATACCGTAGAGAAGATCTTAATCGATACTGGGAGCTCGGTGAAAGTGCTCTTCAAGCCTGCTTTCAAAGCTCTGAAGATAGGGAAGACTCTTCTCTCCACGGAGGGACCTCTCTATGACTTCTCAGGAGAAAAGAAGGAAGTGGAAGGAGTCGTTACCCTCTCAGTGATTTTGGCAGGCATCATGAAGCTTGTAAAGTTCATAGTCGTTAAATCTCCGAACAGCTACAAAGCAATTTTCGGAAGGCCCGTTCTGAATGGATATCAAGCGGTAGTGTCAACCTGTCATCAAGCCGTGAAATTCGCCTTAAATGGCAAGTAGCACCAGATCAGGAGTGATCCGAAGAAGGCCAGAGAATGCTATGTCAAAATGGTCAACGTGATCGTATCTTCTTCTCCCTAGGTAGCTGAGATGTCTTCAACACCTCAAATTCCTGACCAGGTCAAAGTTGCGGAAGAAGCTGAAGAAGAAGATGAAAGAGATGGAGTTTGATTGGAGCCTGCCCAAGCGACTCAAGGTGTGCCCATCAGCGAGGGAGATGAGAGAAAGAATCTCTCCATCAACGCTGAACTACCTGAATTTGACAAGAGTCAACTCATCTCTTGCCTCTTAAGGAATCTGGATGTCTTCGCCTGGTCAGCAGATGACTTGCCAGAAGTTAATCTAGATATCGCCTGCCACCACCTCAACATTGACCCCAACTCTATTCCTATCAAGAAAAAGAAGAGGTCCGTAGCGATGACCCTTGCTCAGCTGATTTGAGAGGAGGTGGAGAAGCTGCTGAAGGCCAAGTTCATTAAAGAAATTCAGTACCTGGAATGGGTGTCAAATGTCATAATGGTTAAAAAACCTGGGGGAAAGTGGAGAATGTGTGTAGATTTTACAAAACTTAATAAAGCTTGTCCGAAAGATTACTACCCCTTGCCTCTGATAGATTCTTTAGTGGATTCCGCGGTTGGGTATTCCTGCATGAGCTTTTTAGATGCATTCTCAGGCTATCACCAAATTAGAATGCATAAGCCCAATATCCCTCACACCTCATTTATCACAAATGACGACTGTTTTTGTTATCTCGTGATGCCCTTTGGACTAAAAAATACTGGAGCAACTTATCAAAAAATGATAGATACAGTTTTTAAAGCCCAAAAAGGAAGAAATCTAGAGGTCTATGTCGATGACCTCCTAATAAAAAGCAAATCATTTTCATCTCACCTTAGCGATCTAATGGAGACATTTGCGACTCTTCGAGCTTTTAATATGAGGTTGAACCCATTGAAATGTGTTTTTGGAGCATGAAAAGGAAAATTTCTTGGTCATCTCCTCACTTCGGTGGGCTTAGAGCCTAATCCAGATAAGGTAAAAGCCATCTTGGAGATGGCACCTCCTAAGTCCCCTAAAGATGTTCAGCAATTAGGAGGAAGAATGAAAGGTTTGAGTCGTTTTATCTCTCGATCAGGAGATAAAAGCACTCCTTTCTTTAAGACCCTCCGGCAAGGGGCTAAGTTTGAATGGATGAAGGAGTGTGATGATGCCTTCAATCAGCTCAAAAGGCAGTTGACATCAAATCCTCTGCTCCAAAGCCCAAGGGAGGGAGAAGACCACTTTCTGTATCTAGCAGTTGGCTCCGATGCTATAAGTTCAGTATTTGTCTGAGAAGAATGGAGGAAGCAGTTTCCAATATACTATGTGAGTAAGATTTTGAAAGATGCGGAGACTCGTTACCCAATTCTCAAAAAATTGGCCTTAATGCTCGTGACTTCAGTGCGGAGGTTAAGGCCCTATTTCCAAGCTCATTCGATCCATGTTGTCACTGATCTTCCATTAAAGAATGTCTTAGAAAAGCCAGGACATTCAGGGAGATTAGCTAAATGGGCAATAGAACTTAGTGAATTTGACATCTCTTATATTCCAAAGGTAACGATCAAAGAGAAAGTTCTAGCGGACTTCATGATTGATTCAAGTGAAGATATATCGAAAAAAGAGGTTGGGACACCCCTTGCCTGGACAATCTTTGTCGATGGAGCTTCAGGGAGGAATTCATCTGGGGCAAGGGTTGTCTTAATCAATCCAAATGGAGTTAGATTAGATCAAGCTTTGAAGTTCTATTTCCCAACAACAAATAATCAAGCAAAGTATGAGGCCTTGTTGGCCAGTCTCAGATTTGCAAGAGAATTGGGAATTGAGGATGTTCAAATCAAAACAGATTCTCTGGTGATGGCATCTCAAGTAAACGGGACTTTTGAGACCAGAGATTGTATTCTGAAGCAATATCTAGCTCTGGTAAAAGTTGAAATAGGCAAGTTCAAAAGTTTTACTATCCAACATATTCCGAGAGAGAAGAAGGCGGAAGAAGATGAACTGGCGAAGTTTGGTCTCCTTTCGGGATGAACCACCTCAGAGTTATTTCATCCAGCAATTGAGGAAGGAGAAGTTATGCGGATAGATCAATGCCCATCTTAGATGGATCCATTCATCCTCTACCTCTCAACCGGGAAGTTCCACTCAACAGGAAAAGATAGGAAAAGATTTAGACTGAAGATAGCTCACTATTACTTGTTGCAGGAATACTTTATAGGAAGACCTTCCTGTCACCTTTAGCTCAGTGTGTCTCAGAAGAAGAAATCCCAGTCATTCTTCAAGAGGTTCACTCAGGAGAGTGAGACAGTCACTCTGGATCTAGAACCTTGGAGAAGAGAATTCTAAGGCAGGGATATTTTTGGCCTCAAATGAGGAAGGATGTAGAGAAGTTTGTGAAGAAGTATGTCCAATGCCAAAAGTTTGCTCCTCTTCAGAATCAATCGGCTCAACGACTTAAATCAATAGCAACCCCATGGACATTTGCGGTCTGGGGAATGGATTTAATTGGGCCTTTTCCTTTGGTTAGTGGACAATGTCAGTTTATTATAGTATTTATTGGTTATTTTAGCAAATGGATCGAGGCAAAAGCGTTGGCTAAAATTACCACTCAAGTTGTGAGAAATTTTATCTGGGGAGAGATAGTATGCAGGCATGGAATTCCAATGGCAATTATCACGGATAATGATTCTCAATTCAACAACTCTAAACTTATAAATTTTTGTGATCAGATTGGCACCGAGTTGCATTTTGCTTCTGTGCATCATCCTAGAAGTAACGGTCAGGTAGAAGCTGCTAATAAACTCATAATCAACCTTTTGAAGAAGAAAGTAGAAAATCTCAGGGGAAATTGGGCGGAGCAGTTACTTTCAGTATTATGGGCCCTGAGGATGACTCCAACCTCAGCTACTGGAGAAACCCCTTTTAAATTGTCTCATGGTTCAGAAGCTCTTATTCCCGTTGAATTTGAGGTAAAAAGTCCAAGGGTGTTATTATCTCAACAAAATCAGGACGACTGGATGGAAGGGAATGATGAAGAGCTAAAGTGTAGTCTTGATCTTATCGAAGAATTAAGAGATACAACAATAATTAGGCAAGAAGAGGTGAAGAGAAGGATGGCAAATTTTTTTGATAAAAATGTCAGAATTAAGGAGTTCGCTGCTGGTTATTCTTGAAAAAGGTAGACACAACAGCTTGATCTGGCTCAGTTGGAAAGCTCAACCCGAATTGGCCAGGGCCGTTCATGATAAAAGAAGTGCTTAAGAATGACGCTTATCATCTCCAGACTTATAAAGGAGAGGAATTGCCTCACACTTGGAGTGGGGATGACCTCAAGCATTTCTTCTCTTAAATACTTGTATCTAGTTTTTCATTCTCTTTCTTGCTCTTCTCTTCTCGAACATTATGATGATGTATTTGCAATCTTTTATAATATATATGATAAAAGGAAGGTATCAAAAATGAATAGTCATCAAAAGCTAAGGTCCTACCAAGGGAGGTATCGAAGGATCCTACTTCATTCCTGTTGGATCGGTAGGCTCCCTTAGAGGGGGGCTGAATAAGGGTTTTTCAAAAAGTTATATTATATTTTAAAAAGCTTTGAAATAATGTGAGATTAAGACAATAAGAAGTCAAGTAAAACAATAAAGTAGAGACATGCTTTATTAATATCAAATAAGGTTTTACAAAAGTTGATTTCTATAACGCTAGAAATCGGTGGCGAGTAATAGTAGACTCTTTTTGTTTTCTATCCCGACTCGTATCCCCACGAACCGGTGGCCCTAGCCTATCCTCCCCGAATTAAGCCTCAAGCCGCTCTAGCCAACCCTTCCCCAGATATGGCCTCGAGCACCCCCCAGACCTAGCCTAGATCTAGTCGCCAACACGAGGCAAGTTTCTGCCCTAAGTCCTACCCAGACCTAGTCGCCAACACGAGGCGATTTCACTAACCGTTTACAAGAAATACGAAATGAAAATAATTAAAACTCCCTCTTGATGAACTTCTGAAGTTGGAGACGAAGATCCGCTGTAGAATAAGCGTTGTAGAAGCGGACTTCGTTTGGATCCGGCGTGATGAGATTCTCTTTCAGAAGTTTCCAGAACTTTAGTAGGACATCAACTTTCGGCCAAGGTAGCCTCTGGAATTCTGGTACTCAATCTCTCTCTCTCATGTCTTTATCAAATGAGAGAAGAGGGGTCCTTTTTATAGCCACAACGCTAGTGGTACCGCCGATGCTATCCCATATTTGGACATATTCTGCGCTGCAGAATCTTCAATCGGAGGAAACTTTTCTCTCTTGCCTACTGTGCTCCTCGCTATCGCCTGCGCTATCGGATACCACCTGGCGCTATCTCCTTCTATAAGTACTCCCGGAATTTGCGCTTAAGCAAACATTTCGTCAATCAAAATTTTGTCGAATGCAGCTAAGAGTTCGTCGATCGAATTTTCGTCGAACGCAGTTATGTGCATTTCGTCGAGCGCCGCTAACAGTTCGCCGAACGACAGCTAGCGCCTTTACTAGGACTACCGTCAGCGCTAGTAGGAGATTTGGATTTGATGGCTCAACTTTGGGGGAAACTTTCTTTTGTAATCCTTGAGTCATGTGGACTTTGTTATCCTGCACACTTAAACACATAAGATCAAATACACATAGGATTTGTTATTCTCAAACCTAGGAGATGCGGAAGACCATGTTCCAACAAACTCCCCCTTTTGATAATAACAAATCCATTAATGATAAATCAGAGCATTAATATATAAGCATGATGAAACTTACTTGTGTGTGTGTGAGAGTGATGACTTAGGATAATTTACGATTTTAGCATTTAGAATTGCTCCCCCTAAATACATGCTCCCCCTAAGTGAATGCTCCCCTAATATGTAAGCTATCATCTTAATTTAGCATGTTAGTTTGATATTTTGATAGCAGATTATATTTATCATGTTAGTTCTCCCCCTTTTGTTATTAGCAAAAGAGGGTAAGGAGACACCACTTAAAAGTTGATAATAAGATAAAGGCATGATCGAGCTTGTAGAGAAGGAAATGATAAGGAGTCTTAGAATACTTTTTATTGAAATAGACCAGAGTTGTGAATATTACAACAATTTCATAAATTAGAGTTTGTAGCATAAACAAATACAAGGTAAATGTAAAGTTGCGGAAGACTTAGAAAAATACAAGCAAACATCTTTTGTAAGTCATGATGAAAAAAGATATATGAGTTCAATTTCATAAAGAAGATGTTTTGTAAATCTTTGTTCAAGGAAAATCTTTAAATTCAATAATAACGTAACCAAGCATGAAATAATGTGACCAAAAACGAGAGTACTACAATGTTATGTTAATTCACAATTTCAAAACATACTAAACATTGTACAAAGCATGCTAGGATAACTAGTGCATTTCATAAATAAAGAGTAGTATAGAATTTTCAATAGGATCCAATACTCATGAGAAGAAGTGTTATGGAAGATAATGATGTGCACATAAGTGTATTTTTGAGTAGAGTAAACAAATGTTTTAATCAAAAATACAAGTAATATGTAAAGTAAGAGCACAATAAAACACAAATAATTTTACTTCCACACACTTCAATGCACAAAAAATGTACAACTACCATGGTGCTTTGCACACATAATGCTCATTAAGACTTATCAGGGTGCAAAGTAGTGCTTGGGGGATCACATATTTTATTTTTAATGTTGAGACTAGTGATCCAGTGTACTTAAGAGTAAGTGGTTTTTATTTTGAAAGAAAGATTTGATTTGCACAAGATACTTTACTATTCTTTCCAAGGTGCTCAACCTCACAATGCTTATTAAGACTTATCAGGAGGTTCAAGTCGTGCTTGGTGGAGTTATCTTTGACACTTTATTTTATGATTTTTGTTGTGTACAAAGTTCTCCGAATACACTTGTTTTGTAAACCAATATAATTTATTGAAAAAAAAACAGAACCACTTTTCTTAACTTTTAAAAGTGCAAATAAAGGAGTGTAGGTAAGATACTTGTGCAATTTTAATTCATTGTACTAATACACAACATACACAACATTCTTAGATTAAACACATATGTAGACAATGCCAAAATAAGTGAGTGAATAAAGATCATTATCAAACATAAAACATTTCCTCATACTTAGAGGCATGCTAAGCATAGTTCTACACAACTTTTAAACGATACTTGATGCACATATTAATAGATATATCAAAGCATGATGAAAACAATGTTCATAGTGGCTTGAAAAGATAAATTGCAACAATATAGAAGTTCTAACTAATAAATTAAATCATGCTTGATTTTTATAGGAAAATCCATGCAGTTTTTTTTATAGTTGTAATGTTTTATAATTTTGTATTTGATTTTTGCAAAAAATAAACTTTAAACAAATGGCAAAAACAAAAAGGCAAAACATAATTTTTTTTGTAATTTGGCCTTTGTATTTTTGTATTTGATTTTTCAAAAATGAAATATAATCAGAAGTGCAAAAATAAATAGTACATATAGATTAATATATTTTTAAGAATTGTTCACAATTTTAAAAATACAGAAAAACAAATAAGTACGCTAGCACCGGCGTTAGAGCTAGCGCGGGAAACAGTACATGATTTTTTAAGATTTTGCAATTTCTAATTGTTGATCTTGATTAAGTGTCCCAATAGTAGTTTCATGCTGAAATTTCAAAATTTTAGGAGATGTTTTCGATGGTTAAAAATTATAAAATTGCATTTGTGAATGTGTTTTAAGTCGAAAGATCTAGGACACCTAACTCAAGTCGTAATAAACGAAATCTTGCATCGGGAAGAGGTTTAGTAAATATGTCAGCGATTTGAGAGTCCGTGCCAATGAAACATACTTTTACATGCTCTTTCTTAATGTGATCCCTAATGAAATGATGACGAACATCGATGTGTTTGGATCTAGAATGGTGTACGAGATTATATGTGAGGTCTATTGCACTTTTGTTGTCACATTTAAGATCAATGTTTTTGAGATGAAATCCAAAATCCTCTAGTGTTTGACTCATCCATAACGCTTGTGCACAACAACTACCAAGTGCGATATATTCGGCCTCCGTGGTGGAGAGTGCAACCGAAGATTGTTTCCTACTAGACCAAGCTACTAAAGAGGGTCCTAGAAAGTGATAAGTACCGCTAGTGCTTTTTCGATCTAGTGAACACACGGCGTAGTCCGAATCGAAATAGCCGTGGAGTGTGAATGAATCATTGTGTGGGTACCATAATCCTAATTTAGATGACCCTAATAGATAACGAAAAATAAGTTTTACCGCTTTTAAATGTGATTCTTTTGGGTTGGCTTGAAAGCGAGCACATAAACATATGACAAACATTATATCTGGTCTAGATGCACTTGGGTAAAGAAGAGATTGTTGGAACATGGTCTTCCGCATCTCCTAGGTTTGAGAATAACAAATCCCATGTGTATTTGATCTTGTGTGTTTAAGTGTGCAGGATAACAAAGTCCACATGACTCAAGGATTACATAAGAAGGTTGCCCCCAAAGTTGAGCCAACAAATCCAAAACATCTACTAGCGCTGGCGGTAGTACTAGTGTAGGCGCTAGCTGCCATTCGACGAACTGTTAGCGGCGCTCGACGAAATTCTCATCATGGCATTCGACAAAACTTCGCTCGACAAACTCTTAGCGACGTTCGACGAATTTCTGTTCGACGAAATATTGGCTCAAAGCACAATTGCCGGTACAACTTATAGAAGGAGATAGCACCAGGCGATATCCGATAGTGCAGGCGATAGCGAGGAGCACAGTTGGCAAGGGAGAATTGTTTCCTCGGATTGAAGATTCTGCCGCGCAGAATGTGTCCTAATATGGGATAGCACCGGCGGTACCGCTAGCGTAGGCGCTAGCGCTGAGGCTATAAAAAGGACATCCCTTCTCTCATTTCATATAGACATCAGAGAGATATCAGAGAGAGATAGAGTGCTAGAATTCCAGAGGCTATCTTGGCCGAAAGTTGATGTCCTACCAAAGTTCTGCAAACTTCTGAAGGAGAATATCATCACGCCGGATCCAAACGAAGTCCGCTTCTACAATGCTTATTCTACAGCGGATCTTCGCCTCAAACTTCAGAAGGGAATTTTTATTTATTTTCATTTCATATTCTTCTTGTAAACGGTTAGTGAAATTGCCTCGTGTTGGCCACTAAGTCTGGGTAGGACTTAGGGGGAAACTCACCTCGTGTTGGCGACTAGATCTAGGCTAGGTCTAGGGGGTGCTCGAGGCCACATCCGGGGAAGGGTTGGCTAGAGCGGCTTGAGGCCAAATCCAGGGAGGATAGGCTAGGGCCACCGGTTCGTGGGGATGCGAGTCGGGATTGAAAACAAAAAGTGTTTACTATTCATCGCCTCCGATTTCTAGCGTTATATTAATCAATTTTTGTAAAACCGTTTTTGATATTAATAAAGCATGTCTCTACTTTATTTCAATTGTTTTACTTGACTTCTTATTGTCTTTGTCTTGCATTATTACAAAGCTTTTCAAAATATCACTAAAGTTTTTAAAACCCTTATTCACCCCCCATCTAAGGGCGCCTACCGATCCAACAAGTGGTATCAAAGCGAGGTTATTCCAAATTGGCTTAACAACCGGGAATAATGGCGTCTCATGATCTCGCTTCTACTAGTGGGACAAATTTCTGTGAGGAAGAAATATCTCTTAAACCACCTTTATTTGAAGGAACAAATTCTAAAGGATGGAAAATTTTAATTGAAAATTTTATTAAGACTTTAGATATCGAAGTATGGAATTTAGCCATTGTAAGACCTGCGGATGAATCAAATAAAAAGGAACGTCAACTAAATGCACAAGCCAAACATTATTTATTTTGTGCTCTATCAAATGAAATTTTCAAATTAATATATTGTTTTTCTAGTGCATACAAAGTTTGGCAATTTCATGAAGAAATGTATGATTTTCCTCTCGCAGGTATGGACCAAACTCAGGAGGAGAAGAACATACAAGCTTCCACGACTACTCAAGAAGATCTCTCTCGTAGCAAAGCCATGGAAATCATGGAAACTAACTTGGAAAAAGAAAAAGAAGATGAAAAGTCATCTATGATGGAGGAAGGTCCAAAAGATAACGAAGGAACTTCATGCACACATTTTGCCTCTACCAAAAGCGCTGTAAGAAAGTCAAAATCTTCTTCTTGTGTAATAACTTCCATTTCTAATTTCAATATACTAAAAACTGCTAAACGTAAGATCAAGAAATTGAAAATTACTATTAAAAATTTGCATTTAGAAAATAAGAGACTAAAAACTAATGTTAATTTAGAATCAAATTGTGATGTGGTTTCACCATATTGTCTTTTACTTGAAAACACAAAACCTTGTTTTGATTTTGATAATTTTAAGGAAAAACTTAAGGAACTTGAAAAAGAAATCATTTGTATAAAAGAACATAATGAAAAATTATCTCTAGAAAATTCATCTTTAAAAGGTGATTGTGCCACATGCAAAAGTTATAAAATTGGAATTGAAGAGATGGATGAAACATTTGAGGAATACATAAATGAATACCAAAACCATATTGATTCAATTGTTTCTACTCTTAAAAATAGCACAATTGCGTATAATAAAGCTAGACATAACTTGAAACTTAAGAACAATGAATTAGAAACTAAAATTATCTTGCTTAAGGAAATCTTAAAGAAAAATTCTCAATATCAAACAAACTCTAAGAGCAAGTTAAATATGATATCTCAAAATATGAATAAACCAAAAAATGGGAATAAAAAACTTCAAAATGAAATTCCAAAATACAATCATTATCAAACTTCTCCCAACATAAAATTAAATGCTCATAACTTTCCTATGAAAATTACCTTCAAAAATCATCAATATAAAGATTATCGCTATGGAAATTTCTCATATAAGAATAACACTAAACCAAAGTTTGAATGGAGGCCCAAAACTAAAACTAAAACATTAACATCACATGAACGGACCCATTCATCAATATCTACCCATAAACCTACACGATATATTTGGGTACCCAAAGGAACCACCACTCTTGGTCCCCTTTGGATCCCTAAATCTCTTACTCATTAAGTATCACCAAATGCATAAAGTAGAAATCAACAAAAAATATAAAGTATCAACTGTTCTACTTCATGATATGCTTTAACTTAATAAGTTTATAAATCAAAATAATCAAAACTCAAAATCATTTTTATCTATCATTCTTATATTCATTACATATATATATTTACATCATTTATCAATAATTGAATTCAAAATTACTATGTGGTATTAAAATCCCTAAACATAAGCTTTTGAAGTATACTACATACGATATTAAAAATTGCCTAAAAATCCTCATTTCATGACTTCAAAATTCATAAATAATATGTATAACAAAAACTTAAAAAAAACTAACAAGAAAAATCAGATAAAAATATTCAAGCATCCAAGAACATGTGTCAAAATACATGTATTATTACAAAAAAAACCTTGTTCCCCTCAGACCGTCCTACTCCACTACTCCTCCTTGTCTATCTCCTCCACACTTGGACTTGGAGAGTGTCTTCTACGAGTCCTCTGAACCGAATGATGGGGTGGATCCTGTTCTGGGCTGTCCCACTCCCTCCGCTCCGGTGTAGATGGTTTTAGCTTTAATGCCTTGATCATGAACTTCACCATCTTCTTTATACCAGAAACATCCTTCTCCACTCTTGTCATCCGATCTCCCATCTCTTCTCGAAAAGACTCAAATGAATCATCTCGAGCCCCTCGAGATGAAGCTCCTCGCAGAAGTGGTGGTCGAGCAGACGACGATGGCTCATCCGGGTGGGATGTAGCACGCAAGTGTGAAGTACTATAAATCAATGGAAAGCAATCCATCAAGTAAAAACCCAGTTCTATAGAAGGATACATCACCTGAATGACCCGTTGAATGATGCCACCCAGGGGAAAGTTATTATATCTCTGACAGGATGGATGCCGCAACTTGAATGAATAACGAATCAAGGAAAGCAACAAATCTGCCACATCAAACTTTTCCTCCTTTAGAATGAAGTAGGAGACATAACTTAGCTGTGCGGTGACTTTTGTTGTATCACCCAACTTCAGTAGGATTGTATGTCGTAGTACATCTTGAACAACCAAGGCATCTACTATAAGTGATGACACTGTGGAGATCAGATTCCTGCAGTCCCTATTGTGCAGCACCATATTAACTTGGGTCCAGTCTCTATCTATTCTTAACTTTTCAACGATTTCCAAACGATTTGGATGCTGTGTCAATCCAAAAACGTTCCTCAGATCATCATGAGTAATTGTCACCACGTGACCCTGCACCATAGACTGCACTCCTCCATCCAACTCTATATGTGATGGATTCTCCAAGTGCGTATAAAATTCTCGAACTAATTCTGAACAAAACCCATCTGGAGAAAATAAATTGAACACCTCCGACGAAACAAATAACTGCAGAATATGGTGGTGATGTGGCATGTCAAACTCCACTATATAAGGTACACCCACCACTGTTGCTTCCACGGAAAGATCTGCAGTCTTCTTACCCTTAAATCTAGGTATCATCTGCCACATTACAAGAAAAATTAAAACTAAGCATCATTCAATAGCGCCAACGCTATCAATAGCGCTCAGCGTTATCAATAATGCCTACAGTAGCGCCGACACTAATCCTCTGCTCTAAATACAGTAAAAAATTTCCCTAAAATAACACATTTTCAAATAATAACTTGCTAGATCCAAGAAACCTACATAATCCAAACCAAAATCAAAACCAAAATTTTCATAAAAAGTTAAAACAAAACTCTTGAAGAAAAGAATCATCCATTGTAGATCTAGATTCTAAAACCACCTAAAAACCTCAAATATCTTCATCTCTAACATCAAAATCAAGTTTTAAAACAAAAATCATAAGAAAAGATGAAGATTTACCTCAGATCTACGCGCGGGCTGGGTCATCTTCTAGGTTTTTTCGGAAGAGAGTAAATGGAAATGACCGAAATGAAAGAGTAAAGGGAATCTATATAAAGGTTCAATAGTGCCAGCGCTATCGCTAGCGCAGGCGATATCGTACCTTTCTGAAAAACAAAACTCTATAATATTCCTAAATTTATTCCCAACTGTTTGTGCTGCTTAGTGATGCAAAATTCAGTTTATTACGACTTGAGTTAGGTGTCCTAATTCTTTCGAGTTAAAGAACATTCACAAACGCAATTCTGTACTTTTTAACCATCGAAAAAATCTCCTAAAATTCTGACATTTCAGCATGAAACTATTATTGGGACACTTAATCAAGATTAACAATTAAAAATTTCAAAATCATAAAAAATTGTGTACTGTTTCCCGTGCTAGCGCTAACGCCGGCGCTAGCGTACTTATTCATTTTTCTGTATTTTTAAAATTTTGAAAAATTTCTAAAAATATATTATTCTATATGTACTATTTATTTTTGTACTTCTGATTCTATTTCATTTTTGAAAAATCAAATACAAAAATACAAAAGACAAATTACAAAAAATATGTCTTGCTTTTTGTTTACATTCTATCTTTTATGCGAAAATCAAATACAAAAATACAAAAGCCAAATTACAAAAAAAAATTATGTTTTTGCCTTTTATTTTTGCCATTTATTTAAAGTTTATTTTTTGCAAAAATCCAATACAAAAATATAAAACATTAAAAAAAAACGGTATGAATTTTCCTATGAAAATCAAGCATGATTTAACTTATCATTTAGAACTTCTATAATGTTGCAATTTATCTTTTCAAACTACTTTGAACATTGCTTTCATCATGCTTTGATATATCTACTAATATGTGCATCAATTATATTATGAAAGTTGTGTAGAACTAAGCTTAGCATGCCTCTATGTATGAGTAAATGTTTTATGTTTGATAATGATCTTTATTCACTCACTTATTTTGGCATCGTCTACATTTGTGCTTAATCTAAGAATGCTTGTGTATGTTTTGTATTAGTATAATGAATTAAAATTGCACAAGTAAATTACCTACACTCCTTTATTTGCATTTTTAAAAATTAAGAAAAGTGGTTATCTTTCTTATAAATTATATTGGTTTACAAAACAAGTGTATTCGGAGAACTTTGTACAAAACAAAAATCATAAAATAAAGTGACAAAGATAACTCCACCAAGCACTACTTGAACCTCCTGATAAGTCTTAATAAGCGTTGTGAGGTTGAGCACATTTGAAAGAATAGTAAAGTATCTTGTGCAAACCATAACTTTCTTTCGAAATAAAAACCACTTATTCTTAAGTACACCGGATCACAATAAAAATCAATCTTGAAGAATAAAATTATGTGATCCCCCAAGCACTACCTTGCACCCTGATAAGTCTTAATGAGCATTGTGTGTGCAAAGCACCTTGGTAGTCTTACATTTTTTTGTGCATTGAAGTTTGTGGAAGTAAAATTATTTGTGTTTTATTGTGCTCTTACTTTACATATTACTTGTATTTTTTATTAAAACATGTGTTTACTCTACTCAAAAATACACTTTTGTGCACATCATTATCTTCCATAACACTTCTTCTCAAGAGTATTGGATCCTAATGCAAATTCTATAATATTCTTTATTTATGAAATGCACTAGATAACCTAGCATGCTTTCTACAATGTTTAGTATGTTTTGAAATTATGGATTAACATAACATTGTAGTACCATCTTTCTGATAACATTATTTCATGCTTGGTTAATTTATTATTGATTTTAAAATGTTTACAAAACATCTTCTTTATAAAATTAAACTCCTATAAATTTTTTCAATTATCATGTCGTACAAAAGATGTTTACTTATATTTCTTCTAAGTCTTCCGCAACTTTACATTTACCTTGTATTTGGTTATGCTACAAACTCTAATTTATGAAAATATTGAGATACTCAAACTCTGATCTATTTAAATGAAAAGTATTCTAAAACTCCTTATTATTTCCTTCTCTACAAGCTCGATCATGCTTTTATCTTCTTAGCAACTTTTTAGTGGTGTTTCCTTACCCGGTTTTGCTAATAACAAAAGGGGGAGAACTAACATGATAAATATTCATAATCTGCTATCAAAATATAATGCTTAATTAAAATGATAGCTTACATATTAGGAGAGCATTCACTTAGGGGGGCATGTATTTAGCGGGAGCAATTCTAAATGCTAAAATCATAAAATATCCTAAGTCATCACTCTGACACACACACAAGTATGGTTTTTCATGATTATATATTAATGCTCTGATTTATCATTAATGGATTTGTTATTATCAAAAGGGGGAGTTTGTTGGAACATGATCTTCCGCATCTCCTAGGTTTGAGAATAACAAATCCCATCTGTATTTGATGTTGTGTATTTAAGTGTGTAGCATAACAAAGTCCACATGACTCAAGGATTACATAAGAAGGTTGCCGCCAAAGTTGAGCCAACAAATCCAAAACATCTACTAGCGCTGGTGGTAGTACTAGAGCAGGCGCTAGCTGCCGTTCGACGAACTGTTAGCGGCGCTCGACGAAATTCTCATCAAGGCGTTCGACGAAACTTCGCTCGACGAACTCTTAGCGGCGTTCGACGAATTCCTGTTCGACGAAATATTAGCTCGAAGCACAATTGTCGGGAGAACATATAAAAGGTGATAGGGCTAGGAGATATCCGATAGCGCAGGTGATAGCGAGGAGCACAGTTGGAAAGGGAGAATTGTTTCCTCTGATTGAAGATTCTGCCGCGCAGAATGTGTGCTAATTTGGGATAGCGCCGGCGGTACCGCTAGCGCAGGCGCTATCACTGAGGCTATAGAAAGGACATCCCTTCTCTCGTTTCAGATATACATCAGAGAGATATCAGAGAGAGATAGAGTGCTAGAATTCCAGAGGCTATCTTGGCTGAAAGTTGATGTCCTACCAAAGTTCGGCAAACTTCTGAAGGAGAATCTCATCACGCCGGATCCAAACTAAGTCCACTTCTACAATGCTTATTCTACAACGGATTTTCGCCTCCAACTTCAGAAGGGAGTTTTTATTTATTTTCATTTCATTTTTTTCTTGTAAACGGTTTGTGAAATCGCCTCATGTTGGCGACTAGGTCTGGGTAGGACTTAGGGGGAAACTCGCATCGTGTTGGCGACTAGATCTAGGCTAGGTCTAGGGGGTGCTCGAGGCCACATCCGGGGAAGGGTTGGCTAGAGCGGCTTGAGGCCATTCCGGGGAGGATAGGCTAGGGCCACCGGTTCGTGGGGATGCGAGTCGAGATAGAAAACAAAAAGAGTTTGCTATTCATCGCCACCGATTTCTAGCGTTATAGAAGTCAATTTTTGTAAAACCATTTTTGATATTAATAAAGCATGTCTCTACTTTATTTCAATTATTTTACTTGACTTCTTATTGTCTTTGTCTTGCATTATTACAAATCTTTTCAAAATATCACTAAAGGTTTTAAAACCCTTATTCACCCCCCCCCCTCTAAGGGCGCCTACCGATCCAACAGAGATCCTATCATTCCTCTATATAACGTTTGATCAATTGAAATTCTGAATTCATCTTTTCCTAGTTTTAAAGAAGCACTCATAGGAGTAGAAGCTTGTTTAAGATTTTCAAATCCAAATCATTTAAGCATATCGTGAACATATTTTGTTTGGCAAATAAAGATACCATCAGTTCGTTGTGAGATTTGAAAACCAAGAAAGTATGATAGTTCTCCTACAAGACTCATTTCAAATTCATTTTTCATTACTAAGACTACTTCATTACACAACTCTTCATTAGTGGCTCCAAAAATGATATCATCAACATATATTTGTAAAATAATTAGATCGTTATTATTATGCTTAATGAAGAGTATGTTGTCGGCACTTCCCATAACATACCCGTGCTATAACAAAAACGATGTAAGTCGATCATACCATGCACGGGGCGCTTGTTTTTAACCATAAAGCGCTTTTTCTAATTTGTAAACATGATTAGGGAATTTTTCATTTATGAAACCGGGGGGTTGTTCTACATAAACTTCTTATTTTATAAACCCATTTAAAAAGGCACTTTTAACATCCATTTGAAATAATTTTATTCTTTTAAAACTCGCAAATGCCAAAAATATTCGTATATATTCTAAGCGAGCAACGGGTGCAAAAGTTTCTTCAAAATCTACCCCCTCGATTTGAGAATAACCTTGAGCAACTAAGCGTGCTTTATTTCTAATAATCCTAGATTCACCATCTAATTTATTTTTAAAAATCTATTTTACGCCGATAATTGGATGATTAGATGGTCTATCTACTAGATTCCAAACTTTATTTCTTTCAAATTGACCTAACTCTTCATTCATAGCCAAAAACCAAAATTCGTCATTTAAAGCGGTGGAAACGTTTTTAGGTTCGATTTCAGAAACAAAGCAAATATTTGAAAATGTTTTATGAAGAGAGGATCGAGTTCTTACCCCAGTAGAAGGTTCCCCAATGACCAGTTCTTTTGGATGATTTTTTGAGAAGTTCAAAACGCTTGTAGGTACATATTCATCTTCCTTCGACTTCTCCTCCTCTTCTTTGGATGGTTCCTCTTCGTCGTGCTCCAAAGATGGCAAAGGTTCATCATTTGTACCTGTAGGAAGCTTCTCTGCACATGGAATAAACTCATCAAATTTAACATTAATAGACTCTTCAACCTTACTCGATCTTTTGTTAAATATTCTATAGGCTTTACTGGTTGAAGAATATCCAAGAAATATTCCTTCATCACATTTTTCATCAATATTTCCTAAAGAATCTTTTGTATTGAGAATAAAACATTTACATCCAAATACGTTAAAATATGATACGTTAGGTTTCTTTTGATAATATAGTTCATACGGTGTGAGATTTAGTGATGGGCGAAGCATGACTCTATTCATTACATAGCATGATGTGCTTACGGCTTCGGCCCAAAAAGACTTAGGTAATTTATATTCAGATAACATGGTGCGTACTAGTTCTTGGATTGTCCTATTTTTCCGTTCAATAACACCGTTTTGTTGAGGTGTGCGTAGAGCGGAGAACTCATGCTTAATACCTAACATTTCACAAAAAGATTTAAAATTTTCATTTTCAAATTTACCTCCATGATCTGAGCGAATGCATTTTATTTTTAAATCCAGTTCATTTTGAATACGAGTACATAATTTTGACAATTCGCAAAACGCATTAGATTTGGAAGAGAGAAATAAAGTCCAGCAATATCTTGAGAAATCATCTATTAGAACGATAGTGTATATTTTACCACCAAGACTTGCGGTGTTAACGGGACCAAAGAGATCCATATGAATTAATTGTAATGGTTTTGAAGTAGAAATTTCATTTTTGCTTTTAAAAGATGATTTTGTAAATTTTCCTTTTTGGCATGGAGAACATAGCGAAGATAAATTTCCATTCAACTTAGGGAATCCTCTAATCAATTCTCCTTTTGTTAGTTTTAAAAATGAGCTTTGTACTAGCGTGACCTAAACGTCTATGCCATAGTTCTAATTCATCACTTTTGGTTATAAAACATTTTATAGATGATTTGGAAAGATCATGAAACGAAACTATGTAAACATTGTGAATTCTAGGTGCAGTTAGTAACACATCTTTTGATTTAGGATTAACTATTTTGCAAAGATTAGTGGATGATTCAAATAATACGTCTAATCCTTTATCACATAGTTGACTTATAGATATTAAGTTATGTTTTAAACCTTTTACATAAAGAACATTTGAGATAAGAAAAGATTCGTTACCCACTGTACCAACTCCCATGATCCTTCCTTTACCGTTATCACCAAACGTTACGATCCCTCCTTTCTTCTTTTCTAGGCTAAGCAATTTTGCTTTGTTGCTTGTCATGTGCTTGGAGCAGCCTGAGTCCAAGTACCACACATCCTCCGTTTCCTTAGCCTTCCTGCAAATCTAGAGAGAAGATGAGAGTAAAGATCCAGATACCTAAGAGGTACCACCCACAGAGTAAGTGGATTTCTTAGGTACCCAGATTTGTTTTAACGATCGTTGTTTTATATTCCTGCAAGAGCTAGACGTGTGTCCAAACTTAAGACAATTAACACACAAAATAAAGGGGGTTGAGACCCTTTTCTGAGTTTCTACGTTGCTCTTGCTGGACGATGTTTCAACATTAGAGAAATCAGAAGATTTTTTAATAGTTGAGCTACCGCCGGCGTTAGTGGCTAGCGCTGGGCGGTAGGGTTCACCTTTATATCCGACCCCAAATTTTCTAGAACCATAACATTGGTTTCCCAAAATCATATCCAGGGATTTTTGACCAATCCCGAATTTTTTTATGGCTATATTGAGGTCATGATTTTGTTTTTTAAGAAAAGTATTTTCTTGTACAATCATAACACATTTATTTTTAAATCCCTTTTTATTATTTTCAATTTGTAAAAGAGTGGTTTTTAGTTTTCTCTCTAAGTCCCCCTTTTCTTTTGCAATAGTTTTGTTTTGTGAGAGGGCCTTAGAAAGAGAAACTTCAAGTTCTTTTGTCATAAATAAAGAGTGCTCACACTCTTGACATGAAACCTTTCTCTTTTCAAGGGAAATCAATTTTTTTGTGAGCTTATGATTTTCTTTGATAATAGATTCATTTTCACGATTTAATATAATATTATCTTTTATAGTTTGATCATAGGATTTGCAAGTTAGAACAAATTCATCATAGAGTTCTTCGAAAGTACGAGGAGTTACCTCAGTGTCGCTAAGAACACTGGTGTCGTCATCGTTGCTTTTTGCCATTAAGCCTAAGTTTGCTTCCTCCTCGCTACTTGACTCAGACTCGTTTGACTCTTCAGAGGAAGAATCATCCCAAGTTGCGGCTTTCAGTACTTTCTTCTTCTCTTTTGCTTTGTGTTGTTCTTTTTGATCCTTTTGATACTTTGGGCACTGGCTCCGAATGTGCCCGGTCTTTCTGCAGTAGTAGCACTCTGGTGGTGGTCTTTCTTCTTCATCTTCGCTTCCTTTTTCTTTCCTTGATGAAGAGGAAGATCCCTTTCGTCGAGTATTCTTTTGGAAGTATTTTCAGAATGTGTTCCTTCTTTCTGGATTCCTGATGAACTTCCTGAAGTTTTTCTCCAGGATACCTTCTTCATCTTCATCATCATCTTCGATGCTCTCCTTCTTTGATTTTAGTGCTAGCGCCTTTTTCTTTGGCTTTTTGTTGTATTCATCGTGTGAATCTGGAGTTCTACCTCATGGGTTTTGAGATTCCGAATAAGGTTCTCGATCTGGAGTGTTCTTAAGTTGTGCGACTCCGAGATGGCTGTCACCTTTGGATTGAACCTTGGAGGTAAGGAGTGAAGGATTTTCCTCACCAAGTCCCCGTTTGAGTAGGTCTTTCCAAGTTCCTTTGAAGCGTTGACGATCTTGGTGAAGCGAGTGTACATCGAGTTGATGTCCTCTTCGGTATCCATCCTGAATTTTTCATATTCAGATTCCAGTTGGAATATCTTTGCATATTTCACCTGTGATGTATCTTCATGAGTAACTTCCAATTGATTCCAAATATCATAAGTAGTTATGCATGCAGAAATTCTATTAAACTCAGTCCTATTTAAAGCGCAATATAAAGCGTTCATTGCTTTAGCATTATTTTTACATCTTAGTTTATCGTTATCATCCCATTTATCTTTAGGTTTTGGTAATGTTGCCTCTCCCACTACAGTTGTAGGAGGAGAGTATCGAACTTCTACCATGTTCCATACTTCTACATCCATGGTCATAAGAAAACACATCATTCGATTTTTCCAGTAGTTAAAATCTGACCCAGTAAAGAGAGGTGGTCGACTAACCCCTTGACCCTCCGGAAAAGAGAGATCATGAGACACCATTATTCTCGGTTGTTAAGCCGATTGGAATAAAACCTGGCTCTGATACCACTTGTTGGATCGGTAGGCACCCTTAGAGGGGGGGGGGGTGAATAAGGGTTTTCAAAAAGTTATATTATATTTTAAAAAGCTTTGAAAAAATGCGAGATTAAAACAATAAGAAGTCAAGTAAAACAATAAAGTAGAGACATGCTTTATTAATATCAAATAAAGTTTTACAAAAATTGATTTCTATAACGCTAGAAATCGGTGGCGATGAATAGTAGACTCTTTTTGTTTTCTATCCCGACTCGCATCCCCACGAACCGGTGGCCCTAGCCTATCCTCCCCGGATTCGGCCTCAAGCCGCTCTAGCCAACCCTTCCCCGGATATGGCCTCGAGCACCCCCTAGACCAAGCCTAGATCAAGTCGCCAACACAAGGCGAGTTTCCTCCCTAAGTCCTACCCAGACCTAGTCGCCAACACGAGGCAATTTCACTAACCATTTACAAGAAATAAGAAATGAAAATAATTAAAACTCCCTCTTGATGAACTTCTGAAGTTGGAGACGTAGATCCACTGTAGAATAAGCATTATAGAAGCGGACTTCGTTTGGATCCGGCGCGATGAGATTCTCCTTCAGAAGTTGGCAGAACTTTGGTAGGACATCAACTTTCGGCCAAGGTAGCCTCTGGAATTCTGGTACTCAATCTCTCTCTCTCTCTCATGTCTCTATCAAACGAGAGAAGAGGGGTCCTTTTTATAGCCACAGCGCTAGCGCCTGCGCTAGTGGTACCGCCGGCGCTATCCCATATTAGGACATATTCTGCGCGGCAGAATCTTCAATCGGAGGAAACTTTTCTCTCTTGCCTCCTGTGCTCCTCGCTATCGCCTGCGCTATCGGATTCCGCCTGGCGCTATTGTAACGCCCCAGGTTTTCTCTTATAATTTATCGTTGCGTGGTACTAATGCGTGAGGGCGTTACGGTTTCGGAAGCGTCGTCGTCCGACGAATTTTATAAGTTAGATATTTATATATATACTTATGTATTTACAGTAGATTTCAGCATTTATATATAAATAGGCATATATATGTACAGCATATATATATACATATTATTTTAAGTGGCATTAGCTGTATGCCATGTTTCTTGGCAGTACGGAAAGCTTAGGTTGGTTTCTCCTTCCCGATAAAACTTCAGCCTCACCTTTTCTCCCGAGGGCTAGCCATCCTCCTGGTTTCTTTTTTCCTTTTTTTCCTTCTCTCGCGAATTCCAGTCGAGAGGAAGAGGGGGGCCACAGGAGAGGGTTTTCATCCGGGGTCTTTTCCCGGTGGCGGAGGTGTTCGGAGCTCTCGCCAGTGCCGGGGATCGGAGAGCTCTCGTCAGGCTTTCCTCAGAGTAGGAGGTGTTGTGGCCTTGGATCTTGGTTAAGGCAAGGAAACCCTTCTTCTTCGTCGCCCCTTCCCCCCTTTTTCTATTGCTTTTCTTGTATGGATTTATGTTGGCAGATCTTTTACTTGATTCTTAATTTGGGAGGGGGCTGCTGTTATACTTTTTGATATGGGGTTGCCTTTTTTAATTGTTTCTTTTTCCTCCTTGTTGAGGGGTCTGCTGCTATATAACTTGATTGGGGGCTGCCTCTTATACTTGTTTAATTGGGGGCTGCCTCTTATACTTGTATAATTTTGGGCTGCTGCTATATAATTTAACTGGGGGTTGTTTCTTATACTTGTTTAATTGGGGGCTGCCTCTTATACTTGTTTAATTTGGGTCTGCTGCTATATAATTTAACTGGGGGTTGTTCTTATACTTGTTTAATTGGGGGCTGCTTCTTATATTTGTCTAGTTGGGGGCTGCAGTTTTATACATTCTTATTGGGGTTGTTGTTATGTATATTCTAATTGGGGCTGCTATATATATCATCTAATCGGGATTTCAATTGGTGGCTGCTATATATATAATTCTAGTTTGAATTTTTTAGGGGTTGCTTCCTATATATATTTCTTCTTGTTTTATATATATATATATAATTTCAGTTGGATTTGTTAGGGGCTGCTTTGCATCATTCCGGTTTGGATTATTCTGTTTGGGGCTGCCTTGTATTATCGGTTTGGGGGTTGCTGTTATAAAATTATGTTCTGTTTGGGGGATGCCATATGTTGTTCCAGTTGGATTATTTTGTTTGGGACCGCTATGCGTAGTTTCTATTTGCTATATATAAATAGAACTATATGGGGGTTGGCATGTCTAATCCTATTCTCGATATTACATTCCATTGTTGTTATATGATCGGTGGGCCGCTTCCGGGTTGCAAGCCTCGATAATTCAAATTGCGTAATCCACTCTTAGCTCAAGTTTATTCTTGCTATATGGCATTTAATTGCTTTGGTTATATGGCCCTGGGTATAATAAAATACGGTTGTCAAGTTCGGCAATTATTTAAACGTTGGCTAACTTGCAAAACCACTCATAGTCTCACGCTAGTAGCCTAGCTGTTGAGGTCATCTATTGCCTGTTCCCTTCTCTTTTAATCCTTTTCCCTGGTTTTTTGTGTAATCTGCCTTTTGTTTCTGAGTATTTTAAACCCTTTCCGACTCAGTCTTTCATGAAATTTGTGTTAACTTTCTCAGTGAAGGGTAATGCTTCCTTCTCACTGTCTTAGCAAGCTAATTGAATGTAAAGACTTCTCTTTTAGTGGTTGTGGGCTGCAAATGGCGGTCTTTTCCTTAATGACTTTGTTTCCTGAAGCTTAGTTATGCTAGGCTCTCTTGTTGGTTGTGTCTTTCAAGTAGTAGTAGTTCCCTTGGCTTGATTTTGCTGGGTGATTGAAAGTCCTTCATTTCAGTCCTTTCTTCTTCCCTGTCTGCCTAACCTGTTGATTTTAGGTTAGGGGCTGTTGTGTTTCCCTTTTGGGGTCTTATTGGTGTTCTGGGTTCTTGATTCCTGATGTCATCCCCTTGGAATCTTGATAGCTTCCTTACCTGTTTAGTTATGCTACCAGGTAGTCTGATAAGACTTCCTTAGGTTTAGAAAAGTTTTCTCGCCCTAAGATCGTAAAATTTCTTCTTCTTTTATGAAGTTTCCCGTCGACTTTAACAAGAAGTCTTCTAGTCAACTTTGATATAAGTCCTTCTCGTCAACTTTGATATAAGCTTTTTCCCGTCAACTGTTGTTAAGTTTCCCTGTAAATTTTTGATAAGTTTTTCTGTCGATTTCATCGCTTATTCTGAATTGATTCGGTATATATTTATATGTTCTTTCACCGGGTGCGGGTATCTTAAGCGATGTTATCAAACCTTTTAAGTCCCTTTAGCTGAGGCTTTTGATAAAACTATGCTCTATTCTTTGAGTTGCCCTATTTTTGGTTAGTGTTCATTGGGGTGTCTTGTCGTGCCTTATTTATCATACTGTTACGAGAAGTTCGTTGGGAGTCATGTTTGGACTCACCAAGTGTTTTCAAGTGGACCGATGAGTATTGTTCTGGTGTTAGGCCTCCGTGTTAAGTTTATCCTCGTCTTGTTCCGACACCAAGCCTTGCATGGTGTCGACTTTCTGAAATCTTCGACCTTGTTGTAAGTTGAATGTTGATATATTGATTAATTGCTGAACCAGGTGCTACTGATTCTCTCGTCTCGAGTTGTGGTTACAACTATATGAAAATCTGGTTTTTTTTCCTACCTGGCACTCGTCTGTTTGTTCTGTTGGATTTATGAGCTAAGTATGCTATGTTGTCTAATTCTCCGGGATACTTTTGGTGAGTGGTTCTTGATCTCTATGATCTTCGTGGTCTAAGGTTCTAAGTGTTCTCTGGTGGACTGCAATGTGGTTTATTTATATACTTATATATATACATATACATATATATATGTTTATGCAACCCTGCTTCTGGTGCTGTGTGTGAGTCTGTTGAGTGTGTGAGCTAAAAGTCACCGCCACAGTGCCTCGTTTGGGCTGTTGCTTTGGGTGGATTGGAGCCACCGCCGCAGTACTCCTGTATGGTTTTTGGGCTGCGGGCGTTAGTGGAAGATACCACCATCGCAGTGCCTTCTTTTGGGGGATGCTCTTCCCTCAAGCTGATCAGTCTCAATTGCTTCTAAATTTATAGGCTTATATATGTATATTATGATATTATATGTATAACCACCATCTCTGAGCCGCAATGGAGGATACGTGGTTGGCTTTGATTGCTTTGGCTATTACCTTCTGGTGCAGGCTTTTCCTCTTACCGAGTGCACTCGTTTGAGCTGGCTCGAGTTGTTGTAAGATGATTGATATTTATCTGCTTAGTTCTCCTTTCTGCAATCTTTTATTTCTGATTATTGCTAATCTTGGTTTTCTTGCACCCTTTGGGCTGAGACATTCTTTTCTTATGAATGTCTCAGGTTCAGGTCTTTAGCTGCCGCAGGAGTTAGAGCGGTGTCGTTCAGTTTTCCTGTCGAGGCCCTTCCTCCCTTCTAGGTAAGGGGCAGTACTTTGGTTGTTGCCCTCTTTTGGTTGTTTTCTTTATTTTCTATGGGCTCATGTCAGTTGTTGACGCCCATAGCTCTAGTTTTCTTGTCCTAGTTTACTTGCTAGTTGTTTTGCTGCTACTTTCAGGTTGTTTACCTACTTGCTCTCTGGGAAGATTTTTGCTAGGATGCATTAGTTACTTTATTTGTATAAAAAATGTCATTCTTGCACATCATGATTTTAAATAATTGTCACATACTTTGAAGACCGTAGAAAATACTTTCTTACTATAATAAACATAGACATGTGCATATCATTTCTGGGATGTGGATCTTCATGCTCATGTAGGCTAAAAATGAACCTATTTTTCGCTGCGCATGTATAGCTTTCTACTTGTGGACTAGTAATCCACTGGACCGAGGGACGCGGTCCTAAGCTAATATGTAAATTCTCTTTTTATCTCAATCACATATGTCTTTTATAAATTTATCGTAAGGAGCATTTGCCTGAGCGTCTGTAGTCGTCTCCTGCAGGACGTGGCATCACGACGCGTATTTTCCCCTTGCTCTGATAATATGTATTAAATTCTTGGGAAAATGCAGGTTGTGACAACTATCTCCTTCTATAAGTACTCCCAGCATTTGCGCTTAAGCAAACATTTCGTCGATCGAAATTTCGTCGAACACAGCTAAGAGTTCATCGATCGAATTTTCGTCGAACGCAGTTATGAGCATTTCGGCGAGCGTCGCTAACAGTTCGTCGAACGATAGCTAGCGCCTGCGCCAGGACTACCGCCAGCGCTAGTAGGAGATTTGGATTTGATGGCTCAACTTTGGGGGCAACCTTCTTATGTAATCTTTGAGTCATGTGGACTTTGTTATCCTGCACACTTAAACACACAAGATCAAATACACATAGGATTTGTTATTCTCAAACCTAGGAGATGCGGAAGACCACGTTCCAACAATTCCCCCTCGACTTGAAGCTTGAGTGGTAAAATCTACCAGGACCACAGGTAGCGGGGAGATTTCGCATCTGTGTAGCAGTACCTCGCCAAGCTCATGCGGAGGAACTTTAGGATGCCGGGTCCTAGTTTACATCTGACACACCTTTACATTAAGGGAGGCTTTAGGTGAATGTTCAGCTCTGTCATGCATTGTAGGAGGACATCGTTACAGTCTTGATGATCTTTCCGGGGAAAGCAATGTCGGTGTAACCCCAGTGGTATGACCATACCCGCCCTATGGATCATCTTATTTTGTGACCATCGAATGCTCATTGGTGTGAGGATAGCCAAAAGAAAAATGGTTGTATGATATAACCTTGAGAAGTTTCTTGGGGAAAGAAATATCGGTGTAGCCTCTGCGACATGACCACACCTTCCCTATGGATCATTCTTGCTCTGTAACTCTTGAATACTCATTGAAGTGTGTGTAGACAAGGGTCGGTCGGAAACATCTATGGCCATCGCCTGAATCCTGAGGGGTGGTCTGAATCATGGGAGAACGCCAGTTTTGGTCTTTTTCTGGATTTTCAGTAATCTAGAATATTCAAGACAGCCTGCTGGATCTCCTCCAGGACATGGATGTTAGAGATCGCTGGTAGATTCTCCAGAGGAAGTTTATTTGGGAAGAGGTTTTCAGTAATCTGGAATATTCAAGACCGTCGGCTGCATCTCCTCCAGGACTTGGATGTTAGAGATTGCTGGTAGGTTCTCCAGAAGAAGTTTATTTGGGAAGAGGTTTTCAGTAATCTGGAATATTCAAGACCACCGGCTGGATCTCCTCTAGGACATGGATGTTAGAGATCGCTGGTAGGTTCTCTAGAAGAATTTAATTTAAGAAGAGGTTTTCAGCAATCTGGAATATTCAAGACCGTCGGCTAGATCTCCTCCAGGACTTGGACGTTAGAGATCGCTGGCTGGTTTTCCAGATAAGTTTTTTGAACAGAACTCGAGGCATTTGAATCATTACCTAGAAATCTCTCCTAATTATTCTTATAATGAGCGGTTTGAATGAATTGAGACCGCAAGCTAAGTGATTACTCTTACTTTTCCAAAGTATACAGAAATGTTCATAGGTTGTCCTTATTTTTGTTAAAAAGCGGTCTGAGAAAGTCAAGATCGCATGATGTCTGACTAATGAAAAGCTTAATGTTTTTTCAAATATAAGAGAACTGGGATTAATGAGAATAATTTGCGAAAATCTCTGGGCTCGAAATGGTCTGAAATAATTAAGACCACTGGTCATGATCTCTCTAGAGATAGAACGGCCTGAAATATGTGGAATCACGGATTATTTATTATACGGGTTTTCACTCAAGCATGTTTTTATTACTCAAGGAAGAAGCGGTCTCTGTGGTGAAAGGTCACATCTTCTGCTCGTGCCCGAAATTACTCAGGAATCAATATCAGCGGATCATCATCTTTTGCTCTGATGAATTTTCAACACCAGAGATTGCTAATGCAATAAGCGGTCTCATATGGTCTTATGGTAAAACTGGAGATCGTCAGTTGTCGAAAAGCCTCTATTTAGTTCTTGCTTAACCAAAGTCGGCTTCGTCTCCCAATAATGCGGTCTAAAAAATATAAGATCGCCCTTATTGAATTATAAATCAATTACTTCAAGGTCAACAAATACCCAAGGCATCGAGGTCGAATGCCAATTCTTTCTCATTATAATGAGATCACAAACAATACAATTAACATACAAAAGGAAAAAGCACCAGAAAAAAATATTCATTCACAGAAAAGAAAGGTATGACAAATTTCTATTTATATTTCTATTCCAATATTTAAGTACATCAGACCGCCCGGTCACAAAATTCATAGTCACAAAAAAGTAAAATTATAAGATTGTATCTATTCATTCTTCGATCTTTTGGGAGACCGTTCATCTGAGGAGGAGGAGTCGATCTCTTCAGATGATTCTTCTAAGCTCCCTCCTGGAATTCTGGATCTAGAGCTCGAGCCCGCTCTAGAGCTCATATCCTGGCCCACCATGTATTGGCTCCCACTTGCTCTATCTTCATCTCCGATCTCAACACTCTCTCTTCCTTATCAGCGGTCTCATCCGCGGTCTCTGATTGCTCATCATTTTTCCTCGCCCCTTCAGGGAAGAGATTGGCAAATTTAATATCTTTGAATTCTTCAGTAAAACCGTCGCGATCACGGATCTCAGAAATCACATGGTTAGCGGTGTCTTTTATATGTTGCATTAGAACTTTCTGGAACTCAGGATTTTTTGGATCATAAGCTGCTTCCCTTGCGTGCTGCAGAAAGAAAATTATTAGACCGTGCGATCAGGATAAAGAGTTTGATACACCAGGAAAAATTATCTTACCCTTCGTTCTTCATGCAGGATCTCGATCTCTTTTAAGGCACCTCAGAGAGATCGCCCATGTGGTGATCTAAAACCTTGCCCCTACCGGTCACCTAAGCGCAAACATCAGGAAGCATTTCAGTCTCAAAACTATATGCTTTTGTTGTATTGTTTTTTCCATATGAAGCGAAAGTGACCGCAGAGGCGTGGCGAGTCAGTTTTCCACTCCAAAGAGGGGGATCGGTGGAATTCCTCATGGTCTTTCCCTTAGGGCCTCATTTGAGAAGGAGTTTGCCTTTGATATCTTTTTGTTTTTTCATTAAGCCAAGCATATGAAATGGTTCGCTGGCAGTCTCAGATGTGCTGCTGAGCCCAGCAGTCTCACGACCTCCTTATCTCCTTAATCTCTTCTCCCTTTGAGTAAGCACCTATTCTGCTGGCGACATGGGGGCTCTCGTTGGGATCGCGAAGGTCGCTGAAAAACGGAAAAGTTAGTAAAATAAGAAATTATGAAGAGATCGTGGGAGACCGCTGGAAGAATACTCACTCTCTTCTGGAGAAATTTCAGCGATCTCGGGCCAGATTGCTAGGTAGTGAATGAGGTCCAGCCGCTTGCCCGCCAGGAAAGCCAAGATTTTCCACTCCTCTGAGATCATTTTAATTTTTATGAAGACGCTCTCAGGTCGTGGAGAAGGTCGGCTCTGGAGACCGCTGAGATCGCCCTCAAAAACAAGGAACCTCTCTGTCCAGGAAGGAACCTTATTGGGAAGATTCAAAAATTTAATTCCTTCAGCAGAAAAATATATCAATCCTTTAAATTCTTCTTTCTTTCTTTCAAGATCTTTACAGTGAAAGTCGCACGGAAGAGCACGCACCATGGTGAATTTGATTTTTTACGATCTCAAGGAGTTGATAAAGACATTGATGAGACCGATCGAGTTTGGAGGCAGCTGGGCGAACACCAATCAGTAATACTTCATCACCTCAAGGATTTCCCAAGGGAGAGGGATTTTCAACCCATGATCGAAGTGATCGATGGGGATAATAAACTTGTTCTCCTCTCCAAAGTTTAATCCTTCATTCTCCTCTGGCGGTCTCATGATGATCTGATTTTGAATCATGTGCTTCTCAAAGAAGTTCACATATTCATCCTTGGAAAGGCGGCATGATTTGTGATCGGCTTTCAAGAAGATTTCAGCAGAGGATGATCGCGCGGATACCATAACTGGAGTTCGTTGAGACCGGTGCTTAGGGCGCATTCAGAAAATATAGAATAAAGATTCTAAGACCAGCTATTTATAGAAATCAAAGGATATTTTCATAATGATGATTTTTTCTCAGACCGCACAGCAAAACTACCTAGACCGCCAAACCCGCATAGGAATGGAAAAAATAATACATAAATAATCGGTCTCAAGAATCTGAGATCGCAGCACCTCAGGCAGCATGATAAGATGAGCAACATAATCATAAAAATCACCACAACATCACAGAGATCGCAGACAATGAAAATTATACATATTACAAAATCAACATTGTCCAGGAATAAACATTAAAAGATCATATGAAGTAAATAATTAAAGTTTATTTCTTGTAAGACTGCTTCATTCCTCCATTGGCCGCGATGTCTTGCATTTCGTTAACCGCGGTCAAGACAGATGCCAGGTTCTGATTGGCGGACATTGCGGCTCGATGAAACTTAGACATCTCCATGTCTTCCTGCTCTATGGGAATAACCATTATCTCTGAGCATGGTCTCTCTTCTGGATGATCGGCAGATGTCTCCGGCCTCATCGTCATTTTTGCAGGTCCGCCCCTCAACATTCCGACCTCAGCAGATAAAGCAGTGTCCTTCCCTTTATAGTATTCAGCATCCTTTTCCTCTTTTTGAAGCGCTCGAGGGAGCTCATCAATTTTCAGACCGCACTCCTTGTTGGAACAACCCTATTATTGATTTGGGCTAGGATCACTATCTGTTGACTAGGACTAAGTTGAACCCAATGTATAGTCTAAGGTTCAAGGTTTTAGGCTGTCTGAGTTAGCTAGAACTTAGGAAAAACTTTAAGTTTCTGCGTTCGACGAACTCCATCCTGTGTTCGACGAACTCCATCTTGGGTTCGACGAACGTCATTATCCAGTTCGACAAACTTGCCAAGTTTCTGTGTTTGACGAACTTCATTCTGCATTCGATGAAATCCATTCTGCGTTCGACGAACGTCATGCTTCAGTTCGATGAACTTGCTCTCCATCTCGATGCACTCAGTTCTCCAGCCAGTCCAGCAGTTTATCTTCAATTCGACGAACTCCAGTTTGAGATCGACGAACTCAGCTCCGCGCTCGATGAATAAGTATCAAGATGTTCAATTCGACGAAAGTGTTTCTCAGATCGACGAACTCAGTTCTTCCATCCAGATTAAACAGATTATCTCTCAGTTTGACAAACTCCAGATTCAGTTCGACGAACTCCAGATTGTGTTCGACGAATTAATTCAGTTCGACGAACTCAGCTCTCAGCTCGACGACAGTTTCTCTTCAGCTTGTTAATTTCAGAAGGATCAGTTATATTATTCTCTGAACTCAGATCGGCTATCAGCAACGGATCTATTCTATTATTTGGAGTTATTCATTTCCAGATAAGTCAAGATTTGTTCCTTCCTTTTGTTTATTCCTTTCCAGTCTCTTCTCTCGAGAACGTCGCCGTTTGGCTTATTGGAAAAGGATATCTTTTATGGAAAAAGGAAAAAGGAATTAAAGATTTGCTGAATCAGATTGCAGTTCCAACATATAATCAATTTTGATTATTTTATTCCTTATTCATAGGATTTGAAATTCAAATCAGATTAATATACTCTCTAAGAAAAAGAAGAAGAAGAAGTAATACCAGTAAGAAAGTATCACAGTTTCAGTCAAGAGGAATACACAGAAAGTCAAAAAGAAAGATCATCTTCCTCAAGCATCACCTTTCACTCTTTGAGAACATTAAGATCATTCTCTCAGTTTTCAGCTGCAAGTTCTAATCTTCAAAGAACAACAACAATTTGAGAAACATTTCCTCTCAGATTCATCAGCTATCAAGGAAGATCATTTACATTCAAGAGAAAGCTCCATCCATCAACTGTCAACCATTTCTATCAGACAGGGGGAGCTTTACAACACAACGATCCACTAGTATTCTCTCAGCTTGTTGACAGAGAAGAACTTCATAAACCCTCTTTATCCCATCTTGTACAGGGTTCTAACTCCCTTCAAAAGTTAACCCTTTGGTGGCAGGGCACTTGATCAAAAACCTGTGGTTGGTCGTAGGGCACCTGATCAAAAACCTATGGTTGGTGGCAGGGAACCTGATCAAAAACCTGTGGTTGGTGGCAGGGCACCTGATCAAAAACCTGTGGTTGGTGTTTGGGCACCTAATCAAAAACCCATTGGTGATAGGGCACCTGATCAAAAACCTAGTGGATTCCTACCAAGGGTGGTAGAAGAGTAGATGTACCCAGGTTGATTGGGGAACTACTATAGATCCTTGTGTCTTCTATGTTTGTGTTTATTTTCTATACTGTGCTGTGCTGTGTGATTTCTTGTTTTGTTTTTTACACTCACTCTATTATACACATATATATATCACTATTTTAATTCTGCTATAAAATAAGTTAAAAACCTTTTAATACTCTATTCACCCCCCTCTAGAGTAAATCTAAGATCTAACCTCACTTTCACTTGTATCAGAGGTTACTTTCAATTGGTATCAGAGGTTGGTTGATTGTTTACAAGCCAACACCTGAATCAAAAGATCAATTAGATCTTAAGTTTTTCTAGAGTTTTATTTTTCTAAAAAAAACTCATGGCACAGAACAAAGAATACTCAAGCACAATACCTCCTATGTGCAATCTAAATAAGTTTGCATTATGGAAGGCAATGATCAGATTGTATATGAATTCTATTGACGAAGATATTTTCAATGCAATTTTGATAGGACCTTCTACTCCTACAACAACAACAAGTGCTGATGCAACAAAAAAAAATAATGTTGTTCCACCTCCTGAGTGGACAGAAACTCAAAAGAAACAAAGAAGTGCAGATGCCAAAGCAATGAATATCCTGGCACAGACAATGTCTGATGAAATATTAAAAAAGGTTGTGAAATGCACCTCAGCCAGGGATATCTGGATCTCCCTCAACAACATGGTTGAAGGATCTGCAGATGAAAAAAAAGACAGATGTTCTCACCTTATCTCTCAATATGAGAATTTCAAAAAGGGAGAAACTGAAATTGTTGCTGATATGTACAATAGACTCAGCCTCATAATCAATGAGCTGAAGACTTTGGACAAAGTGATCTCAATCACTGAAGTTAATGATAAGATCCTAATGTGCTTCCACAGCACATGGGACTCTAGGATCTGGCCAATCAAGGAAGTCAGAAGCCTTAATGAGATCTCTACTGAGACCTTGTTAGGCAAGCTAAAATCCTATGAGCAGCTTATCAAATCTAGAGAAGCTGAACAATCTACCTCATCTCCAGCATCCAAGAAAGAAAGGGGCATTGCTTTCCAAGCAACAGAAGAGGAAGATAATGCTCTAGGAGAAATGGAGTTTATGAGCCTACTAGCCAAAAGGTTTTACAAGATGGCTAGAAAGGATTTCAGAAAGAAGGATTCAAGATCCAAAGAAAAACCAAGGTATGGCAAATCTAATAGTAAGGAAATTGTTTGTTATGGTTGCAGGAAACCTGGACAAATTCTACCTGAGTGTCCAGAGAATCAAAAGAAGCACAAAAGAAAAGAGAAAGAAGAAAAGAGGCACTCCAGCAAGTCATCCTCCCACAAACACAAACATTACGGAAGAGGCTTTCTAGCTGAAACATGGAGTGAGACAGACTCAGAATCTCCTTCCAGCTCTTCTGAAGATGAAGAGAATGCAAATGACAAAGATCAATGTCTGATGGCTGTCTATCACTCAAGCAGTGAGTCAGAATATGCATCATCATCCAGCTCCAGTGATGACGAAGAAGAAATAAACTTCTGCATGATGGCTATCAATGCATTAACTAACAATTCAGATGAATCAAAATCTGACAATGACTGTGATCAGGTAATCTCAAACTTTGATTTCAATTCAAATGAATTCAAAGTTGAATTAAAAACTCTTTGTTTAGATTTAATTAAATCTGAGAAAGAGATAATCTCTCTCAGAGGCAAGTTGGCTGAAATGAACCAACTAAGTGAAGAAAATGCCAATCTTAAGAAAGAACTGGCTGCCTCCAGAGAACACATTATTCTCATTGAGAACAAGTTATCTGAAGCTAAGAAATTTGAAAAATCCCTCAATGGGAGAAGTATCAAACTGATGGACATCACAAGCACAGTGAATGCCAGACTCAGTGGCAAACTAGGCTTGGGTGCATCATCAAGTGAGCCACATCTTCTTAAGAAGAATACTTTATCTACACCAGTAAAATTAATTTTTGCCAAGAACAATGAGGTAGTAGAAGTAGATAAAAATATCTCAAGCAAGGCTGTTAAGAATAATGGAATTCAACAGAATTCATCAAACAGAGCTCGATGAAATCACTTCATTTCATCGAACGGAGATCGACGAACTCTGAAGACAGACCTTCAGTATAGTTATTATTCGAACGACGCTCGATGAAAGCACTTCACGTCATCGAACGGCGATCGACGAATTCATCCAAATTCGTCGAACGGAAAAAATACTGAAAATCTACAGAATTCTTATTCTCAACGAACTAAAAATTCTTTCACTTAGTGGATAATTCCTCCAAGGAGATATCATCCACAAGGCTATAAGGATCAGCCTGAGATTTCTTATATTTCAGAATTTTGTGGAAAGACAAAAAAGGACCCAAGGTAGTCTGGGTCAAAAACAACTAGTTTATTTTTTCTATTTTGCAGGTACAAGGCTATCCAAACATAAAAGAACAATGGTATTTGGATAGTGGGTGCTCCAAGCACATGACAGGAAACAAGGCCAACTTAAGCAACTACAAGGAAATGCTTGGACCCAAAGTGATTTTTGGAGACTCCAACTGTGGACAAACCAAAGGTATGGAAAAATCAAAGTTGGAGCAGTTACCTTCAAAAAGGTAGCTTATGTCAAGGGTCTCAAGCACAACCTCATCAGCATAAGCCATTTGTGTGATGAAGGTTATCAGGTAACTTTTAACCATTCCTTATGTCTCATTACCAATAATAAAAAAATTAATATGTTATCTGGTATTAGACATGGAAATATTTATTTAGTCAATTTTGACTCTGCCAACTCAGATATTTGTTTATTTAATTCTATGAGTAAAATAAATGAACTATGACATAAAAGGCTAGGACACATTAACCTTAGAACTATCTCTAAGCTCTTTAAGGACAATCTTGTTAGAGGGCTGCCTTCTGGTTCATACAAGAAGGAAGGACTCTGCAGGGCTTGTCAACTAGGAAAGCAAACCAAGAGTAGTTTTAAATCTTTATCCAAGAGTGATTCACGTAGGATTCTGTACTTACTGCATTTGGATCTCTATTGACCCACTACAATACAGAGCTTAGGAGGGAAGCATTACACTTTAGTTATTGTAGATGACTTCTCAAGATTTACTTGGGTGTTCTTTCTTAGGAACAAGTTTGACACCTTCAGTGTTCTGACAGACTTTCTCAGGTCCATCAAGATTGAGTACTCTACTCTAGTTGCATTGATCAGAAGTGATCATGGCACTGAGTTTGAATCTCTTCTGATGAGAGAATTCTGTGGAAAAGAAGGGATCAGGCAGTGTTTCTCTGCTCCTAGAACTCCTTAACAAAATGGGGTAGCTGAAAGGAAAAATAGAACCTTAATTGAATCAACTACTACATTGTTTGTTGATGCTCACTTGCCACTCTATTTTTAGGCAGAGGCAGTGAAAACAACAAATTATCTGTTGAACAGGAGTTTGATACATAAACTTAAGGGTAAAACTCCCTATGAATTACTTAAGAATAAAAAGCCTAAAGTTAACTATTTTAAGATTTTTGGATGTAAATGCTATGTGCATAACAATGATAAGAAATATCTAAGGAAATTTGAAGCAAAAGCTACTGAAGGTATATTCCTTGGATACTCTCTTTCTAATAGAGCATATAGAGTTTATAACGAATCAACTCTTAAGATAGAAGAGTCCATGCATGTATCTTTTGATGAAACTAACATGTTAAATGAGGAGACGAATGATGCGCAAATCTAGCACAACGCTATAGGCGGTAGCGAGACTGCAACACGAAAAGGCAGTGTACCGATCGTTCAAGTAATATAAAATGTGGGAGTGAATCCCCAAGTATCAATCTCAAAGGAACACAGTAAGGTGGAGTTAACTTTTGAGGAAGGACTTGAGATCAAAGTCCTTTAGGTCGGATGGATGCGAAAGGGGGTTATTTGGTTTGTGGAAAATAAAGTAAAAGAACTAAATCAACTACTCCTATACAGGCCTTGAGCGCACTGCTTCGCTAGGCGGGATGGAAACTACACGGGCCACTATGCACCGATTCGCAAGGGCGGATGGACGAGTAAGCAAGTGGATGGAGTGGTAAGTGCGGAATCGAACTGTGCAGGCCTTGAACGCACTGCTTCGTGAGGCGAATGGATTACACGGGCCACTATTCCACGCTTCACTAGGCGGATGGAAGAGTAGGGACACGAAATGGATGAGTAGGCTAGCGGAATGAAGTGGAGGGTGGAGTGGATTTGGTGGCGCACCTCAAATACACATATAAACAAAGAGAAATTTCACATAAACATGAAATAAACACTATAAATCAAGGTTCATATGTGCTACATCATCTAATAATAAGGATTACACTCATTTACATCAAGCACAAATAAGAGAGAAAGGCAAGAGATACGACCGAATCCGGAGGCTTGTTGTAGATTCTCAGTAGGAATCGTCGGGTTGTCAATCCGCATCCTAGCTCGGTCCCAACTATCATCTGGGGTAGAGGAGGGCTGTCACTTCCTCCCAATGGACCCGTATTCTCTGGTAAACTACAATCCGGACACGTCTGCTGCGAAGAACTCTTTGCTTGCCGATGAAGATGAGGCTGGAATCCTCTCTGTGAAGCACTTGGATGATGGAGGCGGCCGAGAGGATGCCCAGACTTTAGATTTGCAAGGAAATGGTGGTCGGAGCTCCTCCTTAAGGTGGGCGGCGATGGAGCGGCGAAAAAGGACGAAACTGGAGCTCTTGGGCGTGGGAAAGAAGATCGATCCAATTAGGGCGGATTCTGCAGCTTAAATAGAAAACTGGTCAGAAATTGGTCACACATGGTCGAACGCGCAACCATTCGTGAACTGTGTGATATTAATTAAGAATAACACTAGGAAGACGACCCAGAGCGCGCCCGTGCATTTTACTCACGCACGGTCAAAGCCGACCGTGTGTAAAAACACACGACTAAATTTAGATTGCTACTTTGGGCCATAGATGAGAGCGCACGATCGCAGACGACCGTGCGTCAAGAAAACGCACGACCGTGCGATTCACGCAGACAGGAAATCTGGGCAAAATGGATGTTTTACCCACCCGCACAACACCAAATAGCAATCACACAGCTGGGAATACCCTTCCAGCTCATTCCAAATACAGAAAAAGGGTTGGGGAGCACCTTGTGTTTACCCCCAACAATAAAGCGCGCAATTGCAAACCAAAACGGGACCAAAGAGTGCACGTTTTGAAGAAATGTGTTCACGCGAAATATAAGCAATAATGAACTAAAAGTGAAGTGCATATGCGAGAAAACTGTCCCTGATGAGTACATAAAAGTGTATATAAATGGGACTCATCACATCCCCAGACTTACCTGTTTGCGCGTCCCGAGCAAACAAATCTAGCGGAGTAGGAAAAGCATAGCTGGCCAAAAAATTGCAAACCTGGAATAGAATGCGAAGTTGCATACTTGTGTGCATAGAAGTTCATTAGAAGAAGTTTCTACATATGCTAGCTAATTTATAAAAGTGTAAATGCATAAAAAGAAATTTATTTTTACTGAAAAATGGAATGTTGGTGAATCGCGAGGTCACACGTAGTACGAAAATAAGCAAGACGTGAAGGGGAGTGTTACCCAAGACCGGAACTCGGAATTATCTCCGTTGAAATCCATCAACGTCGAGAGCCATAAGCTCGCCCTGTCACACTCTCTCTACGGCGCTAGTGAACTCACAAGATGAATCAATAGGACTTTTTTGGTTAATACGAGGCTTAGGTTACGGTTTGGAATACAAAGATAAACGTGAAGGCTAATCGCAACCCAAATGAGCATACAAAAGTGCTAAATCATAACAGCCCCAATAATACACGTGTAACACACCCCCAGACTTGACTTTGAAATCGGGTGTGCACACGACCTACTCCAATCGATAGAACTATATATTTCAAATAACACGCTAGGGATATAATTTTTTTTTCTTTGCTTTTCTTTTTCTTTTCTTTTCATCCCCGTACCTATTCACAACAAGCTCAGCACATAGGAATTTTGAAAACTTCCACATCAACACTAAAGTTTCGCATCACCGCACCGCATTGGAAAATTACAATTCATAAATGCTTTTGGCTTAATTTTTTTTTTTTTGCGATAATGGGATTAGCTTTTAGGCCTTGGTGAAGTATGGTGGAGCTGAACCAAAAGGTGGGGTAAGCACAAAATAGGCTAGCAACGGTTAGCATATATGAATGGTAGAACAAAGCTCAAGCTTGCCAAATAGATGGCCTACGTCACGCTCAACTTGCAAATCGTTCGCACCCAAGCTTCGAGAGTCGCTTGGGGCAAGTTCTTAGCCCCCGAGAAAGGTAATCCTTCCTCCCGACTCGAGCAACACGAACCTCACATTCGCTTACACACAATACCACGCTACCACTAGATTCAACCACATTCACCATTTTGAGTAAAATAAACTAAAATCTACGCAAATCAACTAATTATAAACTAGGAGCATAAATAAGAACTGATTCTACACAAAGTCCTAAGCAAAACACAAGTACTCAACTAGAGCACTGCAGGAGTCAACATTCCACTCCATCTTGCAATTAGTTAGGCTAATACATCAATTTCTACATCACAACCAAGAATTTAATATACAGGAGCATACAAACAAGCGAGTGCGCGCTCGTGTGGGTGAAATGGTGTGTGAAGCATATGAACAAATTTATTACAAAGCTAAAATAAAATTACTTCCAGTATGCAATCCAACATGTGCGTGCACTGTGGGTAACAAACAGCTCTCCCCCAGACTTAATCTATGCACTAAGATCAGCTGAAATAACAACATGAGTGTAAGACAATGAAAAGAGGAGAGGTTACCCCATGCTCAGAAATGAGCATACCAGAAGATTTGGCGTTAACTTCTATAAATTTAGCTCCAAGAGTCTGCCACCAAAGAAATTGCCGCACACCTGCAGGAAAAAGACTCCACTCACAAAGTATATATGTAAAACTAAACTACTAGCATGTTAGAGAAAAATAAAAGCAACAAAAACTTGGGTTGTCTCACAACAGCGCTTTTGTTTACCGTCCTTAAGCTGGACTTAATACCTATATTATGAAATTTTAATAACATTGTCTAAACATAAAAGAGAAAACTAAAATATCCTAATTATTACAAGCATGACAAAAAGATCAACAGTAAGTTGATTTAAAATAGTAACTAGAAATAAAAGAAATGGGTCTGAAGACCCAACAGCAGCAGTCCAGAAGATCAGGAGCTTTCCATCTCCATATTTCATCTTTCTTCATCCTCTTCCTCTCCTCCAATCGGCGGTCATGGATGAAGTAGCGTTTACCACCCTGCACCCAGTCTTTCAAGGAAAAAGCAGGCAATGATGATGAGGTGGAATAGACGAGTGATTTCATCATTGCCATTTGCTTTTTTTCCAAGACTGCCACTCAGAATTACCCAAAAATGGGTCTAGATATTCATTCACCTGCAAAGGGATAAATGAAATATCAGACATTAAAGAAGGCGGGGAAGCAGGAAGGATGAACTTATCAATATCATTATTAAAAGAAAGAGGATTAGGAAATAAACTGGATGAAAAACTAAAAAAATGAAACAAAGGAGGAGTGGTCCCGGTTTCACTCCTGGCAGGTTCCCAAGCCTGATCACAGTCAGTGTCATAAGAGTCGTAGCGAGGTGCATCTGAAAACTCGAAGGCATCAGTGGTGCGGCAAATCTCCTTCACCAATGAGGAGGTGCACAACTTTAATAAGAATTCGACGTATCCTATGTCGACGTAGCTCTAATTTCTAGTCGACGCACCTTAGTCGACACACCTTCCTTATTCTCCTCTCGACGTCCAGTCAGGATGAATTCGACGCTTACGTCGAATTGTAATCGACGTACATCGATTACTATGTTAAATTCAAATAACACCAGATCTCTTTCCTTCTTTCTATAGATCTGATTTATATGGAATAATATTATTCTTTTATAGCCGTTATGAATCATTCCTTCCCTCTAATTGATTCTTGGCTAAATTGATTAAGTTGATTATGGATATTATTTGAAATCAAAATAAATTCTTTCCTTCTATAGATATAATAGTTATGGAAATATTTCTCTCTTTCTAATACTCTATCTACTAATTGATTTCTCTCCTATAGTGTTATCTTAATACACAGAGCTATAAATAAGGAGAAGGTCGACAGAAAACAATGAGAGGTGATCCACTCCATACATTTGAAATAGAGGATTCGGAACCAAGGAATCTCCACAACTAAATCAGACAGGGGGAGCTCTCTTCACCATCTTCATCAAGATCCAACTCAACATCCAATCAGGATTTTCAAGTGTCTTCTCAGCTAAAAGAGAAGAACAATATATCTTTTCCCTTTCTCCTTCCCATCTTGTAAAGGGTTAAAACTCCCTTCAAAAGTTTACTCCCGCTGACAGGGCACCTTAGCAAAAACCTGCAGCTTCGTTTATAAGCACCTTATCAAAAGCTTATAGGTGAATTGGGCACCTGATCAAAACTCCCATTGGTGTGTGGACACCTTATCAAAATCACCTTGGTGTGTGGACACCTTATAAAAATCACCTTGGTAAGAGGGCACCTTATCAACAACCTCCTAGTGGATTCCTACCAGTGGGTAGAAGAGTAGATGTACCCAGGTTTTGGGGAACTACTATATATCTTGTGTCATCTGGTTATGTGCTTGTTTTCTACTTTCTCAATCAGCACTCATATATATATTTATATATATCACTTAATTTGAAACAAAGTTAAATAAGACTTTTAATAATACGAATGAGAACTAACACTCTTCTTTCACCTTATTTTTCAGGATACATAATAATCAAACATTACTAGTTCAAATCTATGTAGATGTTATTATTTTTGGCTCTACTGATTCAAATCTATGCAAAAGGTTTTCTGACCTAATGCAATCTAAATTTGAAATGAGTAGTATGGATGAGTTATCTTACTTCCTTGGCCTTCTAGTGAAGCAAACTCCAAATGGCATATTCATATCACAATCCAAGTATGCTAAGGAATTAGTGAAAAGATTTGGTATGTCTGATGCTTCTACTATGAAAACACCCATGCCCGCCAATGCTGTTGTTGACAATGATGTATCAGGGAAACCAATTGATCAGAAAGTATATAGAGCAATTGTTGGCTCACTACTTTACTTAACAGATAGTAGACCTGACATAATGTTTGCTACATGTATTTGTGCTAGGTTCCAAGTTAACCCCAAAGAATCTCACCTAATTTTACTAAAAAGAATTTTGAGATATATAAAGGGTTGTCCAAATCTAGGACTCTGGTATCCAACAGCTTCAGAATTTGAATTAACTGGATTCTCAGATTCTGATTCTACTGGATGCAGAGTAGATAGGAAAAGCATATCAGGAACTTGCTAGTTTCTTGGTGATAGGCTAGTGTCTTGGTTTTGTAAGAAACAAACATATGTGTCTACATTAACAGCTGAAGCAGAATATATTGTTGCAGGCAGTTGCTGCTCACAAATATTGTGGATACAAAATCAACTTTTAGATTATGGTATAAATCTAAATAAATCAATTATATTTTGTGACAATACTAGTGCAATATCTATAGCACAAAATCCAGTACTCCATTGTAGGACTAAACACATAGAGATTAGGCACCACTTTATCAGAGATAATGTGGATAAAAATAAAATTTGCCTACAATTTAATCCTACTGACTTACAAAGAGCTGATATTTTCACCAAACCATTGGATGAAAAGAAGCATATTTTCTTTATAAATCAGCTAGGAATGATAGATGAAGATTCAATAAATTAAAAAAAAAATCTTTTATTTATCCCTCAATGTGTGAAGTAAGTTTAATAGGTTTGCTGTCTAAACAGCTGAGACAAGCTCTCAGTCTCAACTGAACAGTTGAGACAAGCTCTCAGTCTCAACTAAACAGCTGAGACAAGCTCCCAGTCTCAGTTGAACCATTGAGACAAGGCCTAGGGCCGCTGAGAAGTAGTCTGGATCCGCTGGGATGGGACATAAGAATCTGCTGAGACTGGAAGCTATCTCAGCCCAACCGCTGAGACGATACCAATTAGATCTTGGGATCGACGAAGACAAGCTCGATCGTCGAACTGAGATCGACGAAAATTAATTTTTTGTCGAACGCAATCTGACGAAGGCTAAGTCTTTTCGACTTCTGATCTCTCTATATAATCAAACTTTTATTTCATTTTATCTTTATGCCAACAAAATCTGCTTCTCCTTACAGTTCCTTTGCACTTTATCTCTCTTTTTCTTTTGCAGGAACAATGGAAATATTTCTTCTAAAAATTGCATCCTTCCCTTCCTCCTCTTCAAATATCCCTTCTTCTAGGGGCCTAACTTCAGGTCTTCCTGAAACTAGGCAGGGGGAGATGTTTCATGAAGAAGCTCCTTTTTGATAGGGGGTGATACTTTATGAAGAAGCTCCAGTTTCAGGGGGAGATACTTTATGAAGAAGCTCTATATAATGCAGTTTCAGATGCAGTTTTTGATCCAGTTAATGCAGATACATATATGGATGTTGATATAGAAGAAGCTCCAGTTACAGCTCCAGATTCTGTTACAGTGAATGATGTTTCAGTTATGATGTTTGATATAGCAGATACAGTTTTTTTTTTGATAAAGTAGATCAAAAAAGAAGATCAACAAAGCAGATTCAGTTGCCATGACTCAGATCAACAAAGCAAAAACTGAAGGCAAGATTTTCTTTCAGTATTCTACAATGTAAAGTTTTCTAAACCTAGAGTACTATATTTTATCTGCTGAAATGATTTAAAATTTATGTAAGATATATATGCTCTATGTTTGTTATTTATTTGTTTATTACTTAATTTTGTCAAATAGTGTCCTAACCCAAACAGGGGGAGATTGTTGGAACAACCCTATTACTGATTTGAGGTAGGATCACTATCTGTTGACTAGGACTAAGTTGACCCCAATGTATAGTCTAAGGGTCAAGGTTTTAGGCTATCTGAGTTAGCTTGAACTTAGGAAAAACTCTAAGTTTCTGCGTTCGACGAACTCCATCCTGCGTTTGACGAACTCCATCCTGGCTTCGACGAACGTCATTATCCAGTTCGACGAACTTGCCAAGTTTTTGTGTTCGACGAACTTCATTCTGCATTCGTCGAAATCCATTCTGCGTTCGACGAACGTCATGCTTCAGTTCGACGAACTTGCGCTCCAGCTCGACACACTCAGTTCTTCAGCCAGTCCAGCAGTTTATCTTCAGTTCGACGAACTCCAGTTTGAGATCGACGAACTCAGCTCTGCGCTCGATGAATAAGTATCAAGATGTTCAGTTCGACGAAAGTGTTTCTCAGATCGACGAACTCAGTTCTTCCAGCCAGATTCAGCAGATTATCTCTCAGTTCGACGAACTCCAGATTCAGTTCGACGAACTCCAGATTGTGTTCGACGAATTAATTCAGTTCGACAAACTCCAGATTCAGTTCGACGAACTCAGCTCTCAGCTCGACGAAAGTTTCTCTTCAGCTTGTTAATTTCAGAAGGATTAGTTATATTATTCTCTCAACTCAGATCGACTATCAACAACGGATCTATTCTATTATTTGGAGCTATTCATTTCCAGATAAGTCGAGATTTGTTCCTTCCTTTTGTTTATTCCTTTCTAGTCTCTTCTCTCGAGAAAGTAGCCGTTTGGCTTATTGGAAAAAGATATCTTTTATGGAAAAAGGAAAAAGGTATTAAAGATTTCTTGAATCAGATTGCAGTTCCAACATATAATCAATTCTGATTATTCTATTCCTTATTCAGAGGATTTGAAATTCAAATCAGATTAATATACTCTCTAAGAAAAAGAAAGAAGAAGAAGTAATACCGGTAAGAAAGTATCATAGTTTCAGTTGAGAGAAATACACAGAAAGTCAAACAGAAAGATCATCTTCCTCAAGCACCACCTTTCACTCTCTGAGAACATCAAGATCATTCTCTCAGTTTTCAGCTGCAAGTTCTAATCTTCAAAGAGCAACAACAATCTGAGAAACATTTCCTCTCAGATTTATCAGCTATCAAGGAAGATCATTTACATCCCATAGAAAGCTTCATCCATCAACTGTCAACCATTTCTATTAGACAGCGGGAGCTTTACAACACAACAATCCACTAGTCTTCTCTCAGCTTGTTGACAGAGAAGAACTTCATAAACCCTCTTTATCCCATCTTATACAGGGTTCTAACTCCCTTCAAAAGTTAACCCTTTGGTGGCAGGGCACCTGATCAAAAACCTGTGGTTGGTGGCAGGTCACCTGATCAAAAACATGTGGCTGGTGTTTGGGCACCTGATCAAAAACCCATTGGTGATAGGGCACCTGATCAAAAACCTAGTGGATTTCTGTACTGTGCTGTGTTGTGTGATTTCTTGTTTTGTTTTTACACTCACTCTATTATACACATATATATATAACTATTTTAATTCTGCTATAAAATAAGTTAAAAACCTTTGAATACTCTATTCACCTCCCTCTAGAGTAAATCTAAGATCTAACCTCACTTTCACTTGTATCAGAGGTTACTTTCACTACTCACGAACTCGCCTTTCGGTGGCGCGCAGTTTTTCTTCGAGATCGCGGAGTTGATCATTGTGATTCCGCTCCCCAATCAGCATGGAGTGAATATCCTCAAACATTGGAGTAAGGATGTTAGCAAGCTGGGGAGGGATCACGATCTCTTGCGGTGGAAGTTCTCCTTCTTCAATCTCGACAACGTTATCACCTACGGTCAGAAGAATTTGATAATTAGCTCAACTATCAGCAGTTCAATAATAAAAGTGTTCGCACAGAAAGAGTACTTGGAAAGAAATTAAGACCGCAGTCACGTAAAGTATTTTCAATATCCTTTGTGACCGTGGGCTCAGCGGTCAATAAGAGGAGGTCTGATCCCTTTAAGCGCTCAAGTTCCATTCTTTCCAATTCTCTCTTCTGCGACCTTTCTCCTTCTTTTCTTCTCCTTTTTAACTCCTCGTTGCTAACAAGGATGTCGTCAGTCTCAATGATGACGATCTCACATTTTCTTTTTGGAGATGCAGGTCGAACAACAGGCAAAGGAATAAATTCTAGCTGTTTGGTAACCATTTTTGCCTTACCAGTTTGCAGGGCAGAGACCGCTGCTGCGCGGTCCGCTGCAGCCTGGTATAGTTGCTCTTCTTGAGCAGCAGAAGGGTTCAGTAGACCGCTAGAGAGCGTGGCTTTTTCCTTGGCGATCTGCTTGCTTTTTTCCTCTGCTTTTTGCTCGGAAATCTTCTTCTTTTTCTTCTTCTTTTCTGCGGCTAGTGAGACCACATTTTCCTTCTTCTCCTTTTCTTCTTCCTCTGCACTGAGCAGAGATGCTCTTTTCTCTTCCTCCTCTTTTTGCTCTGCAGTGATCAATGTTGCCTTCCTCTCTTCTTCTTTCTTTGCGGCGGCGATCAGAGCCGCTTTCTCTTCTCTTTCATTCCTCTCTTTCTCCTCTTTTTCTTTCTTCTCTTTTTTCCACTTTTTCATCCCTCTCTTTCTCCTCTTTTTCTTTCTTCTCTTTTTCCTCCCTCTCTTTCTCCTCTTTTTCTCTCTTCTCTTTTTCTTCTTTCTCTTTCTTCTCTATCTCCTCTTTCAGCCTGATCGCTGTTGCAGCGGTCTCCTTCTCCCTGTCAGTTACCTCTTTTTCAGCGGCAGCCGCCTGGAGATTTGCGGCCTAGAAATGATCAAGCACCTGCAATGTCGAAAAAGAAAAATCATTAGAAGAAGCTTCATCAAGATAAGCAATCAATTCGAAGTCCACTTCTCTTGAAAAAGCTGAGATCGCAGAAGGGAAAAAGTGACCGACCACACCACTTACCTTCGTAGAAGCATCCACGGGATGCTTAAGACCGCCGCCTTCTGGGAGTGTGACCGCCTTTGGAGCGATCATATCCTTAGTTCCTTCATCTTTTTTCCTCTTAATCCTTTGAGTATAAGGATTTGAATTCTTTCTTTTTCTCATCTTCACAGTATCCCTGGAATCAGCGATCCTTTGCCTGATCTTCTCGGCTTCAATTTTCTTCTCCTGCATTCTAGCCAGGATCGTTTCAGTTGAAACGATCTCGCCATGCTGAGCAGCGGTCTGACTGAGCGCTTCTAGAGTTTTCTGATAGTTAAAAGAAATGAAAACGTCAGGAAGATTTAGTACAGGCCCCAAAGAGCTATTTGATAAGACAACAACAGTATGGGTCGGCGAGACCGTATTTTCTGATAGGTTGGATTGTTTCTTCAGAGAAGTTCGCGCGGTCTCCTTTGACGTTCTCGCCTTAGTCGAAGTTTTGACAGCCTTCACCACCTTCTTTGAGTTGGCGGTCTCCTTTTTCTCAGGAGAATCTGCTTCTGGAGATTTATGACTTAGGAGGGACAACACTGTGACCATTGTAGAGATCATTTTTGTCTGAATTTCGGTGACCGCTCGAGGGTCAAGCTCGCCTGTTTTTTCAGAAAATTATGAATTCTAAAGCCGTGGAAGCCGTATTTATAGACCCTGGATGCATTAATGACGGTCACGGTCTCGACGGTTAAAGTTTACATTTTCGAAGTTCCAGCGCAACTTAAAAATGTGCGGGGATTATGTTTGCCCGGAAATCCGCGACCTCTATTCTCAGTCAGGGTGATCCTTTCCAGCGGTCTCAAATTTGTGAGACCGCCCAGATCCCCTCTCTTCTCAGTCAGGGTGATCCTTTCCAGTGGTCTCAGATTTGTGAGACCGCCCAGACCACCTCTCTCTGGTCCAAGAATGCCTTCCAAGTGATCGGCGGTCAAGCTCCAGTCAGATCTTCAGACCGCGCGGTCTGGTCTTTTTTCTCCCTTTTTGTTATTAGCACCTCCTTTCTCTGCCCCGACTCTCCTATATCCAGGGCAACCCATAATTTTTGTACCTTCCCATTTGGGCATCCTCCGCGTCTATAAATAGAGGGGTACTCCCTTTTTGAGGTCAATCTGTCACTTTTCTACCTCGAATCCTGTCCTGCTTCTAGATTCCTCTGTACTCCCTTTTGAGGTCAATCTGAGTAGCTTTTCTCTTCCCATTTTCCTTTTCAACATCTCTCATCTTAAGTAACCTACACTCCGCAGTTTCCCCTAATCCTTCTCTTAGTGTGAGTTTTGGAGGTACATTTTTTGGTACCAACAGTGTACTCGACCCAAGGTCTCATATGCTTTAAGAATGACGAGCAGTTATCAATCTGATCCTGGTGATGGTCACTGGATAGCTGTCAAGAATATCCAAGAAGGACTAAGGATATGTTCTTGGTGTTTGGTGGAGAGGTAGAGCTCGTCGTAAATGGTTACACAGATGATAGCTTCCAGAATGATAGGGACGATTCAAAGTCCTAGTCAGGTTTTGTATTTTGCCTGAATGGAGGTGCTGTTAGCTGGAAGAGTTCCAAGCAAGAGATAGTTGTTGATTCTACGACTGAGGCCCAGTATATCGCTGCTGCAAATATGGCGAAGTAGGCTGTGTGGATTAGGAAATTCATCAGCGAGCTTGGTGTAGTTCCTAGCATTGTTGATCTCGTAGTTCTCTACTGATAGTTTATAGGTATGTAGTCTAATTCACCTAGAGGGGTGGGGGTAAATAGGTCTCTTTGAATTTTACTTAATTATTTTTGCTAGTACAAAAAATAACAAGCACACACAGAAAACACAAAAGTGTTTATAGTGGTTCCCCAAGATAGTGTGTCGATGGATAGTCCACTTTCCCTCTACAACTTTCTATCAGTGTGTTAGACAAGGCCAACTCCTCCAATCTCAGCTTCTAGAGCTTACAACTCAGATCCCTCATGATCTCTCAGGCTTGCCCCAAGCCCCACCTTAGGCCAACCAACCCTACCACTCAGAATGCTCCCACTCCTACAACTCAGAGATTCCCTTGACCTCCTACCTCAGGCCTATCAAGAATCCCTACTTCTCAAACAAGATGCCCTACTGCTCAGGCTCAACAACCTTACAAACCTCAGGCTAAACAACCCTACTACTCAGGTTAAACAACCCTACTATCTCAGGCACAGTGCCCTACAAGCTCAGAACAATACAGTTCCTACAGTGAATAAATGTTAAGCTTACAACATTCGACAGTACTGGAATGATGTCTTCTGCTGTTCCTGCACATCTGGTGCTTCCTTGAAACTTGGATGAATGTAAACTTCAGTCTTTGCTTCTTTCTGATCCTTCTCTTCAGCAGTGGAGAAAGGATCACCTTGCTCTTCTGAGTAGAAGAGCTATCTTCTCTCCTTTTGTCTTCTTGTTGGTTTAATAAGCAAGAGGAGGAGAGAACTTGAAAGCCGTCAATAAAATAGTGATAATGGCTTTCTTCTTTTCAACACACCAATAGGTACTTTTGAAAGTGCCCTAAGATGTTCTTTTATACTTCATTTGTCTTCAACGGCTCTTAGAAAGGCCCCTGACACTTTGGAAGAGGGTATAATGCTTTATCACTCCTTTACAGCTGTTTGTGCCAAAAGCAGGTCGCGCCACTGTCTTCTTCCTGATTTGAATCTGTCTCAGCTGTTGGGCTGAGACAGTTTTCCGTCTCAGCAGTTTAGCTATCTTGGTCTCAGCAGAGCCGCTGAGACAGATTATCTTCTCAGCATTTTTTGTTTATCTGTAGCTCAGCAGAGGCAGATCACTTCTCAGCAGCTCCTGGCCTCGTCTCAGCGGTTCCGCTGAGACAATGACTCCATCTCAGTGGTTTTGACAGCAAACCTCTGAACTTATTCCAATTCTTGGAATATATTAACCCTGCATATTCCTGAGGCAAAGTATGGTTTATCAAATACAATATGTACTTAGGATTGTGAGTAATTCCTCTTCAAATTAAGGGACCATTGAGGACAATATTCCCAACAATCTCCCAGTATTTGAAGAAGGCAAAATATCCCCAATGCTAAGATACATTACCAACTAAAAGAATTTATCATGTAAATGTATTTCATAGCAACATGATATCATAACATATAAATGTTGACATTCATTTGGCATCACAGATAAGTAAGGTCATGATAGATTATCTTCATGACAACATAACAACATTGTTTGTCAACACAATAATATTGTTAACTAATTATGTCTAGTCATCACAGATTATATAAAACAATAATACTTAACTAAATTATAAGGTTTGACTCAGATCAGCCTATAACACACACCAATGTTTCAACAGAACTTTCAATTTCATGATGTTATAATGTTTCTACATTGTCCAAGTTACAAGTTGATTTAATGAAAAACAAAATACATTCATCTAAGTTTTTCTTTTCTTGGAGCTTTCAGCTTTGTCAACAACAACCTCCTTCCCTTTAGCAGTAGTAGCAATCTCAGCTAGCTTCTTCTTGTTTTCTTGCCTCTTGAAATAAAGATATGGCTTTGGAATGTACTTAGAAGGCATTCTCTTTGGATTGTTCTTTCTTACTAGATTTTCCTTGAAAATTTTATCGCTGTGATTATTTTTCTCCAGATGTTTATTCCACTCTTTAGATGGATAGATTCAATCAATATCCTTGCACACTTGACCATGACTTAGCCAGGCATTCAAGATGATGCTCTTGGAGTCCTCACTCCAATACTCATAGTCTGGGTCATTGCCCTGCTCTTCCCTTTGCTTAGCCATAAACTCTTCTGCTAGCCATACTCCTTCTCTCTTTCTTTTCTTTGCCAATTGAATATTTTGAGCAATCTTAGCCTGCCCCTCAAAGTAAAAGTCTTATTTTATGTAATTATCCAGCAGGGGTTGGTTCAGGGCAATTCTGGTTCCTTGTAGCACTTGGAGAGCCAATTTTGAATTGGACTCAGCATTGGCCACCTCCCCCTTTCTGGCTTCTTCAACTATTTTAGCTTCTATGGTCTGGGAGACAGCTGCAACAGAACCTGAGAGGGTCTGGAAAGAATTTTACAAATCATATTTCATCTCATCCTTCATTCCCTCTACCTCATTGATCACTGTGGTTGCAGTTTTTCAGACAAACTCTTCTATATGGTTGGAGGCTTTTTCTATAACCTCATCTGTCTTGCTGACATTGTTCTTTACATATGACATATCTTGCTCAGATAGTTGGAGGTGTTTGTCCATTGATCTGAGGATAGTACACTGAGAGACCACTGATTTTTTTGCCAGATCAAACCACTTAGTCATTTGCTTGTTGAGGAATGCAGTTTCTTCCTTAATCTCCTTGACCTCAACCATGGCTTCTTCCTTGATAGATATTATTGAACTGCCAATGTAATTCTTCATTGAAATCATTTGATCATCAATTAATATGTTGATGGAGTTGAGCAGCTTGTTTTGTGATATTGTTGATGTGGATGGGACATCAGATACAATATCCATCTCCCCCACATCCTGAGAAGGGATTGGCTCCCCCTCAGCTGGGTCAGGTAATTGCTCCTTTTTAGTATTAGCACTAGGCTGGTCTTCATCTTGATCCATTGTAGCATTCTACTTGGCTTCTTCAACATTTTTCTGATGCTCCCCCTCATTTGGGGGATTATCATCTTTGTCATCTACATTTAGATTAATATCATCATTAGCATTAATGTTAGTGTGAATATCAGTGAGATTACTGACATGTACATTACCTGATAAATTCTCTTTTTCTTCTTCAACAATCCTTTCTTGCTCCCCCACACTTGGAGCTTTATCATTGTCCTGATCATCTCCCTAGAAGTCAGCTGGTTCAAAAGGGATTAGTTTAATACTTTGCTCTAGATTGAATATCAATGAGTCAATCTTACCCTGAAGATCAGCAGGAGCAATGCCTTCATCATCCTCATTATCTTCTGAGGAGAAATGTATAATCTGCACACCTTTATCAGTAATGGTAGGATTGGAGGAATCACAAGTAGTATGATCTTCTTCATGTCCTTTTGACATGACCTTAGTAGCAGCAACAACTTCAACCTTTTTATGCTCATTTTTAGTAGCATCATCTTTTTCCCTATCATACTCTTTCTCAGCAGCATGGTCTACATGACCTTCAGTGTCATGTTCTCTTTCTTTATCCTTTGGAGTACTACTGTCTGGTTCCTTAGTGTCCACAGCTGGGACATTGCCTCCTGCCTCTGAATCAGATTCAGAGCAGACAATCCTTGCTTTTCTCAGCCCTTTAACTAAGGTCTTCCTCTTCTCCTTGGGCTCAGAGGGTTGGCTCATGGGGAGGACCCTTGTGAACCTGTCCAAGGTTTTGATGTCCATCCTTTTGAGATAATGTACATTTGTTCCTTTGGACCTATTAAATTCCTCTGGGTAGGTGTTTAGAAGGTAGAGTGAGAGAATTCTGCCTAGGTTGTCGGCCTGCAGGCATTCTCTTATCCTTAAAAATAACACCTCAGCCTAGGAAGTCTACTTCTTCAGAATAATTCTTGACGTCAAATCAAACATGTGTTTTGATATGGTGTCATGAGAGCCTGATTTGCACAATATGGCCTTGCCAACAATATCAGAGAGCAATTTGCCTCTCTAATTAAAGAACTTCCTCTTGAGTGAGCCAAGTTTGGCATCACTATATTCACACCATTATAGAGCTTGATCTCTGTCTTTCTCAGAAATTTCTTCTTCCTCCTCTTCACTGCAAGAGGTCTATCGCAGGGCCTTCTCCATTTTATTAGGAGATAATCTTATCTTCTTGCTTCCTATCCTTCCTTTGATAGAGGAATTTAAAGAGGACATCTTTGCATTAGAGAAGAATTCCAGAACTTCAGTTCTGAGAATTGAGGTTGGTTCAGACAGTACATATTCCATTACTTGGTCGGTTAGAAGTTGAATCACTTCTCTTATTTCTTCTGGACCATGCATGAATCCATTTTGAACTATTACATAGTCCTCATGCAGCTCTTTTGCCATCTTTGGCGCCATTTTTTTTGAAGGATAGGTCGCTGAGACGGGAAAGAGAAGGGCTCGTCTCGTCGGCTAGGATAATTGAAAATGTGCTAAATTAATCAACATTTTGATATTTATAGGGGCCTGATTTAGGTTTAGATTTTTTCTAAGTATATAAGTTGATTGACCTTAATCAATTTGATTGATTTTATATTTCTGAGTTGTCAATTATGGCAAATTTTCATTTAGCCAGCCTGTCTCAGCGGAACCGCTGAGACGGAGTTGTTATCAGCTGGGACAAGGTATTGTCAACCGCTGAGATAGTTCTAGTTGTCTCAACGGATTAGCTGAGATCTTCTCAGCTTTCTCAGCGGTTCAGCTGATACCTTCTCAGCTGTTTCAGTTGATTTCACTATCATCGATCCTAAGCATGCTAAATTCAGATAGCATTAAACGTTTAGGCATGTGTCATGACCTAAACATGCTACCAATTATTTAGATATCTACTTTTCCTATCAAGGCTTGATAAACATGATCACATGCTATATTAAAGCTAGGGAATAACATCATGAGCAAGACATACAAATTGGTAGAATAAGATCTATTCTAAATTCAACATGCCAAGCTCAATTTTAAAAGTATTAAACTTTGCCTCATCCAATGGCTTTGTAAAGATGTCAGCAACTTATTTGTCTATGGGGACAAATTCAAGGTATACATCATTACATTCTATATGCTCTCTAATAAAATGATATCTTATCTCTATATGCTTAATCCTGCTATGTGAAACAGGATTCTTAGCTATAGAGATAACACTGGATGAGTCACAATATAGGGGAGAATTACTTACCTTGAGGTTATAGTCCTCTAACTGATGTTGTATCCACAAAAGTTGTGCACAACAAATTCCTACAATAATGTACTCAGATTCAGCTATGGATATTGCCATACTGGTCTGCTTCTTGCTGCTCCATGATATCAGCCTTCTTCCAAGGAATTGACAAGTTTCACTTGTGTTTTTCCTATCTTCTTTGCAACCTGCAAAATCTGCATCTGAAAAGATAATTAGTTCAAAATCATTGTTCTTAGGGTACCAAAGGCCAAGATGTTGGCTGCCCTTAAGGTATCTCAAAATCCTCTTTGCAGCTGAGTAATGAGATTCCTTAGGGCATGCTTGGTACCTAGCACAAACACATGTATCATACACAATGTCTGATCTATTGGTAGCTAGATAGAACAGGGACCCAATTATGCACCTGTACATGGATTCATCAACAGGCTTACCCTTTTCATCCTTGTCCAGGGAAATGTATGACCCCATGATATTTTTCATGGTGGAGGCTGATTCTATCCCAAACTTCTTAATAAGCTCCCTAGTGTACTTGGTCTGAGAGATGAAAATTCCCTCATCAGACTGTTTCACTTGGAGGCCTAAGAAGTACTTGAGCTCTCCCATACTGCTCATCTTAAACTCCCCTTGTATAAGGTTGGCAAACCTTTTGCAAAGGTTAACATCTGTAGACCCAAAGATTATGTCATCAACATAAATTTGGACTATAAGACACTGCCCTTTGTTTCCCTAAGAAATAATGTGCTATCTATATTTCCCCTCAAAAACTTGTTCTTGATGAGAAAGATAGACAAGGTCTCATTCCAAGCCCTAGGGGCTTGCTTTAGACCATATAGAGCTTTCCTAAGCAAATAAACATGGGAGGAGAGGGTAGGGTGAACAAAACCTGAGGGCTGCTCCACATATACCTCTTCCTTTTGATTTCCATTCAGGAATGCTGATTTGACATCCATCTGGTACACTTTGAACCCTTTGTGGGAAGCAAAGGCTAGGAACAACCTTATTGATTCTTGCCTTGCCACTGGGGCAAAGGTTTGATCAAAGTCAATACCTTCTTCTTTCCTGTACCCTTTGGCCACTAGTCTGGCTTTATTCTTGATGATGGTGCCATTCTCATCAAGCTTATTCCTGTAGATCCATTTGGTGCCAATGATATTGTGTCCTTGAGGTTTTGAAACCAATTTCCACACCTTGCACCTGTTGAACTGAAGCAGTTCTTCTTGCATTGCTTGAATCCAAAAGGTGTCTTCATTTGCTTTTTCAAATTTCTTGGGCTCCATTTATGATAGAAAGCTCAAGAATAGGGCTTCCTTGTGTGCCCTGCTTTTGGAACCACTCATTGGTGTACATCTCCAATTATTTGGTTTCTTGGATGATCCCTTAGGTGTCTATTTGCTGCAGGCAAACTGTTAGCTCTCTGCAGCTCTTATTCTTGAGCAGCATCATCTTCAGCAGTTTGCTGATCTTCAACTTCAGAGATTGCTACCTCTGAATTGACCTTGCTTGTGCTGGGTATGTCTTAGAGAGACATATCTTGCATTTGTTGTTCATTACCTGTCAAAATAGGAGAGCTAGACTAGTCCTTATAAAGCAGGCTGGTCTCATCAAAAACTACATGCATAGACTCTTCTACAACACGAGTTTTCTTGTTGAATACTCTATAGGATTTGCTTTGTGAGATATATCCAACAAGAATCCCTACATTGCATTTTTCAGCAAACTTAGTTAATTGAGATTTTGCATTATTTAGAATGTAGCATTTGCAACCAAAGATTCTAAAGTATGAAATATTTGGTTGTTTGCCTTTCAGAATCTCATAGGTGGTTATTCCTAGGGTCTTATTAATAATTGCTCTATTGAGAACATAACATGCAGTATTGACTGCCTCAGCCCAGAAATATTCTAGGAGTTAGGAGTCACTAAGCAGTGTTCTCCCAACCTCTATCAAGGTCATATTCCTCCTCTCAGCCACACCATTCTGCTATGGAGTCCTTGGAGAGGAGAATTCTTGGGTGATACCAAATTCTTGACAAAACCTTGTCATTGCCCCAGATTAAAATTCTGTACTACGGTCAGTTCTAGTCTTGACCACAGTACATTGGAGTTCATTCTGGATTGCCTAAACATGGTTTATAAAGACATCTAAGGTAGAGCCAAGTCTTTTTGGCTGAATGAGGAAAGGCGTCTAGGTGCGGGGTAAGGGTTACCTCCCATCGGTTGGGCGGGCATGAAGGCCATGCTGACTGATCAGTACGTCCCGACCTATCATCGCACCCAAATGTTTGATGATTTGGCCTCCCTTAGGCAAGGTACACGTTCGGTCGCGGAATATATGGGTCTCCTGAAGGAGATGATGGTTCATTGTGATGTTAGGGAAATGCCGGAGGTTACCCTCTCTCGGTTTCGTAAGGGACTTAGCCCCAAAATACAGGGCAAGCTCCTCCGTTATGGGAAAACTGACCTGAAAACCACCTATAACGCTGCGTTGGACATCGAAAAACACTTGGCCCACAAGTCCAAATCACGTTCGTTCCAAAGGGGGAAGTCCATCTTAGGAGCCCCTCCACTTGTCACGAAGGATAAGGGGAAGTTTTGATCCACTGATTCGAACTCCGTCGTTATCACCGCTAGGAATACGCGTAATCCATCCGGTGAGCGCGTGCCCGTGGGTCGGATTAGCAAAACGAACGCTTCTTGTTTTAGTTGTGGGGTTCAAGGGCACTACGCTAGTGAATGCCCTACTAAGGCCAAGCCCCTAGCTTTGATGGGAGCTGAGGATGACTCAACCGAGCTCGAATATGATGCCGGTAATGAGTCCGAATCGGAAGGAGTGACTAGTGACATTGATGATGATGCTAACCTGATGGTCATGCAATGTATTTTAGCCACCCCGCGTACGGCCGATGATTGGAATAGGACGAACATATTTTCATTAAATTTTAAGAGCGGAGAGAAGTGGCGCAAGCTCATCATTGATAGCGGAAGCTGCATGAATGTCATTTCGGAGAATGCGGTAGTCCGGATGAAACTGACCACTGAACCGCACCCTCACCCATATAAGGTGGCATGGGTTAACAAAACATCCCTTCCAGTTACTCGTCGTTGTTTGGTACCGCTCACCATCAAAGCCTATTCGGAAAGGGTTTGGTGCGACGTCATCCCCAAGGATGCATGTCACGTGTTGCTTGGTCGCCCGTGGCTTTATGACCATGACGTAACCCACTTTGGGCGAGCCAATACTTACGAGTTCAAGTTTACGGGCAAGACCGTTACCTTGAAACCGTCCCCACCTAAGGACCCCTCTAGCGCCTCGAAGGACACAATTGTGCCCGTAGAGAAGAAGACCTTAAGTTTACTAGGCAAAAATTCTAAGGTATCAGATTTCTTCTTAAGGAAGAATACCCATGTATACTTTGAGTGATCATCAACGTGCTCTTTACAACTAAATTTTCTCTACTTAAATTAAAATCATAACGTGCTCTTTACAACTAAATTTTCAAAATTTTAAATCTACAAACTACGATAAAAGTAAAAGTTTTAGCAAATCAAAAATAATGAAAATGCTTATAAATAAACTCTAACTAGCCATGAAAATAAAAAAAAAGCAAAAAATACAAATATGATTTTTTGGGGTTTTTCAATGTTTTTTTCATCAAATTGTTTTTCATCATATTTTGAAATTTGCCAAATATTAATACTTAATAATATGAAAAAGGGAAAGAAACTTGAGATAAAACAAAAATACAAAAGGAAATAAAGAAAAAAATACGTATATATTATAAAAGGAAAAATAGAAAATAGTAGGGGAATTTTTGAAATATTATACTTCTTGGATTTTGTTATATCAAATTTATTGAATTTTTTTGGTTTTCCTATTTTTTTTGTTTTTCTAAAATAAATGAGAGGCAGAAAAATTACAAAAGTGGGGAAAAATACTCCCATACATAAAAGTCAACATTGTGCCAAATGTTGAAATTAAGTATGAGGAACATAGATATATTTACAAAAGCATAAAAAGAGGAAAAAATAAAAGGCAAAAAAGAAAATAGTAGGGGAAAGGGCACGTCCCTGATTTTGAGACTGGACGACCGCATGAACACCTACAAAACATGTTAAAACAAAAGAATAATAAAACTATGTAAAAACATAAGAGAAGATAACCAATTTTATTTTATTTTTTTCTTAAATTTTTTTTATTTTGAACATAAAGAATATAGAAGACTTAAAAACTATACAAAATAAATTAAATAAAACAAAGGAAATTTTTTTATTTTTGGCGTTTTTTATAAGTTTTGTTTAATTTAATTTTTTCTTTTAACTCACGAGTTACAAAACATAAATTTAAAATACAAAAAACTATACAAAAACAAAGCAAAACAAAGGAAGGAGAGATGATTTTTTTTTTTCATTTTGATGTTTTATAGTTTTTTTTTATTTTTATTTTGTTTTCTTAATGAAAATAATCAAAACCTAAATCTATATACATAGAAAACTAAAAAAGGTAAAGCGAAAATAAGTAAACACACGTATACAAAACACAAGAATGAAAAACTATTTTTGGTCGTTTTTATAAATTTTATAGTTTTTTTGGTTTTTCTTTTAACTTAAGCAAAGATAAAACAAACTTTATTTATATATACAAAAATTATACAAAATAAAACAAAACAAGTAAAACAAAATGAAAGAAAGAAAGACACATTTTTGTGGCCTTTATACAGTTTTTCATTTTATGTGATATTTTAGGATTTCTTAAAGCTTATAAAAATAAGGAATGAAATATTTTTGGTGATTTTGAGGCTTTTTAATTTTTTTTTTATTTTTAAAGGAAAAGAAAATGATAAAGATAAAAGCAATAGTGTTTTCTCTTTTCAAAATATCAACAAAAATCTCGGGCAACGAAGCCAAAATGTTGATGATTTAAATTTATAGTGCTGCAAAAGCCTTCAGAAGAGTAGAATTTAGAGGCCGTTTTTGAGGGGTTTTGCGAGTAGTTCTAGTTCGAGAAACTAACCATTATCCTATCGAAAGATAGAAGTAATAGTCTTTTCTTCTTCCAAAATATCGACGAATACGCCACTGCGACGACGCCGAAAACTCTAAATTTTTAAGAAAAGGAGGCTTTTTTACAGAGCTTTTGGAAGTTTATCCAAACTACTCTTTCGATAAAGGCAAGTATACCTTATCGCGTATAGTATAGGATATTTTTAGAAAATATCAAGGTTGTATAAAAATCCAGGGTCTGTCGAGTACTTCCACTTCGAGAAAATGGATTATTGTTCTATCGGAGTAAACACGAATAAAAACTAACTAAAATTGAAATAAATAAGAAAACAAAACTTAAAATAAATAAAAACAAGAAAACGAAACTTAAAATAAAATAAAACAAGAAAACAAAAATAACACGAAAATAATGATGCAAAAAAGGAAAAAGCTAAAACTAAATAAAAATAACACTTAAATAAATTCAAATAAAAAGTTATTCTATATATCAATCCTTACATCTCCTACAACTGGCGGAGTTACATCAAGTTTTGGTATGTTGGGAGATATCATTATTGTTGAACCTAATGCCCACATTGCGTTTGCAGGGAAAAGAGTAATTGAACAATGAATGGGATCGATTGGATCGGCCTATTATTCGAATGATTTCAAATGAGGTAGATTCAGGGGTACCAGATTTAGTAAGAAAAGGGAAGGCGAGCAATAGCGAAGGAGCTAGGTTGATTTGAGAATAGAAAATCAAATAGAAAGAAGGCGAGCGATAGTGAACAAAAATAAAAAGTGAAAAAATGGAAGAAAGGAAATTACACAAATTGAAATTGCATAAACTGAAAGCTAAGGTGGAAATGAAAATTGTATGACAGAAATGAAATTGCGGAAATTGAAACTAAGTTAGAAATTGAAATTGCAGAACCAAAATAAAATTACAGGAATTGAAACTTATCTAGAAATTGAAATTGCGTGACAGAAATGAAATTGCAGGAATTAAAAGAAAGTTAGAAATTGAAATTGCGGGATAGAAATGAAATTGCAGGAATTGAAACTAAGCTAGAAATTAAAATTGCAGGACAGAAATAAAATTGCATGAAATTAAAATTAATTAATTTATTACCATAAAAAGGAAATTACAAGAAAATAAAAGACACTTACACTAAGAAATCAAATTATAAACATTTAAAAAGAAAATACAAAAAAGAAAAATAAAGAAATTTTATAAAGAAAATACAAAAAAAAAGTGGAAAGGATGGTTGAAGATCACCCAAAAAGGGCAATCCAAGATGAGAAATTAGTGAGGGGCTAGGCTTCTATTTATAGAGAAATCTTAGTCTATTGGGGAAGCTAGGTCTACGGTTAGAAATTTCTGGAAGCTTCTAGTTTGTTGGGGAAGCTGGGTTTGCGGTTAGAATTTCCTGGAAGCTTCTGGAAGCAACTGGCTTGTTGGGGAATCTGGGTCTGCGGTTTGAATTTTCTGGAAGCTTCCGGCTTGTTGGGGAAGCTGGGTCTATGGTTAGAATTTTTTGGAAGCTTCTAAAAGCATCTAGCTTGTTGGGGAAGCTGGGTCTATGGTTAGAATTTCCTGGAAGCTTTCAGAGAAATCAGGCAAAAATTGCATTGGCGCTGAGGTTCGATCCCGCAAAAAGAAGATTACACACCAAGACTCCAATGCACCATGCTAACAACGCTTATCAGTATAAGAATGAAATATATTAATATATTATATTCTTTAACGTATTTATTAATTAATAACAAAATATTTTAATTAACTAATATAGTATTAGATTTATTATTATTTTTATTGTTATGAATATATATAATATTATTGTTATTATTATGCATACATATACATAAATATTTATTATAGTAAGATGGTTCAACCCCGGTCAAATCGGTCAAACCGGTCAGACCTTGAACCTTAGAACAAACAATAATTTAATTAAAGAAGCACTTAGAGAATAAAATTAAGAACAAACTAATTATGGAATAAGATGCAAAACAAACTATTTATTCAATAATTTACATAAGAAATTTACAATTTTAATTAAACTATACTAAAAATACGTATAAACTATATTCATCAACTTGGGTCCACAAGGTGAGTTTACCATGCCTATTGGGTTCTAAACCTTTCAACTTGTCCAAGCCATGTCATTATGGCATATGTTGCCCTTAGGGGGTCTAGAAAGAAAAGAGGACGTTATAAATCCCAATTGTTGGGAAAACTGCCAACAATGTTCCAGATTTGTAGAAGTCCCCAAGCCAATGATAAGTACAATTTGTATTTGATGTTCATTTGATGTGACATGAGCAGGTTAGAACGTCATACATACTAAGTATAATATATAAGGATCAAGCAAAAATCATTAAGGCAAACATCATCGTGTCAACAAGATACACACGGCGATATCACTGAGATTACTTATAGAAGATAACAGAAGAAATAAGTCAGTAATCGACGTGACGATAAGAATAATAAGACAATGTCATTGTGTCAACAAAGTACACACGACGATATCGTTGTGAGAATAAGAAGAATCAACCAAGTCTAGGTATCGTCATGACAACAAGTATTACACGACGATATCTTTAAAAAGTCTAGCTTGTTGAAGTTCTTCAGTATTCTTAAGTATCTGACTAAGAAGACATATCATCGTAAAAAGGCTATATCGTCTTGAAGACTAAGTCAGAGATCGTGGACACAGTTCACATCTAAAGTAGTAGTCAGAATGATCTCGACATTATCGATGAGAAGACCTCTCGTTGACAAGATGATCTCGATGATATACCTACCCGGTCCGATCGAGAAAGTGTTGTACCAAAAGAGATCCACCAAAAATTAATGATTTCGGAAAAGGTAGATCTCTCCCAACAAAAAGAAAATGAGGATTGCCAATCCTCACGAACTTAAAGAGATCAAGATGAACAACAAAATCTATCGAAGAAAACCACAATAATTCAACATTGTCGTAGATGACGCAAAAGTAAATCCACCACAAGAATATTCTAGAGGGAAAACACAAAGGTAGATATTTTCGTTACCCACTCAAAAAATGATTGAATCCGAGACTCGATCGCTCTTCACCGGTTCCACCGGAGCTGCACCGAATGGAGAGAAACTCATTCGCCTTCCACGCTTCACGCCGGATTTGATTCCCCGAGACCACGGTTCCTTGTACCTTAGCCAAACTCCACCAAGAGGAGGGGAAACCTTGGGTGGCCAAAATCTTCAAGGGGAAGGGGCAACCTAGGTTGGTCGAAAACCTCTAAGTGAAGTTGAGGAGCACTCGTCAGCTTGCAATACTAGAAGGGTTGAAGGAGGATCGGTGGGAGAATTTAGAGAAGGATAGAGGGGTTAGCCGAATTTTCCCTAAGAGGGAGAGAGGGGGGTGGCGGCTAGAGAGAGGGAGAGAGGGAGCAAGAGGGGGAATTTCAAGTAGGGTTTTCAAATTTCATCTATTCTCCCCAATCCTTCAATAATCAAGGCCTTATATAAGGAGTACAAACATCCGGGCTATATGTAGCCCAATTAAAATAAGCTTAACAACATGGCTAAATGCAGGCCATAATGAAATACAATCCCTAATTTAAAACAATGCTAATAGGAAATAAATAAATATAAATAACATTATAATTATTAAATATGAGTCTTGTGCCGAGGGCGGAGGTTATAGCATCGATCAAAAAGGTTGTCACGCCGCCGCAAGTCTTTGGATGCAGAGGGTGAAAGATCTTCCTTAAGTGTGTCGGCTCCATCATCATCAACATGTTGGGGGTCATCGTCTCCATCAGCATCGTAATACTTTGCATGTCTGCACTAAGCCTCGAGCATCTGATCCCGAATCAATTTGATGGTCGCAACCATGTTATTGATATATTCTACCCCCAGCACATTTGGATCCTCATCCTAGACCCATGATAGAGGTGTCATGTACCTCCTGCCATACAGTGCCTCGTATGGAGCCATATCGATGCTCGACTGATGTATGTTGTTGTAGGAGAACTCAATCAATGAAAATAGTCTCTCCCACGGCTCGCCACAATCCAAGATGCACAAACAGAGTAGGTCTTCCATAGTCCTGATAGTACACTTCGTCTATCCGTTAGTCTATGGATGGAAAGCAGTGATAAATGTCAAGCAAGACCCCTTATAATCATGTATAACCCTCTATTCCCTTGAAGTGAATTGACCATCCCTATCTGAAACAATCGACTTGGGCACCCCGTGATATCTGACATGTTGCTCCATAAAGAGGCACATCAAGGCACTGACGTGAATATCTTTCCAGATGGGGTGGATATCTTGGTCAATCAATCCACTATCAACCACACTGAATCGTTCCCCGAGCGAGAGTGGGGTAGAATGTGCACGATGTCAATGGAGATGTACTCAAACTTCCACTCTAGTGCTAGCAAAGGCTGCATTAATCCTCCGGGACTCTTGCACTCTCTCTTCACCCACCGACAAGTCTCACAGTGGGCGACGAAGTTGATAACATCCCTCTTCATTCTGGGCCAGTACATCATCCGGCGCAGGTCTACAATCATCTTGGTGATCATGGGGTGCACCGAGTATTTTGTGCAATGTGCCTCTCTCAAGATATCCTCCCGGATCCCCCTTCCTGCGGGAATGTATACACAGCCGAGGAAATGAATGAGGTCCTATCGTAGTGTATAGTCCCCCAAAGAGCCATCCGCTAGTGCGCAAAAAGTAGAATACAACGTTGCGGCCTTCCTCTGCTCGATTCGGATACGATCTTGGATGTCACAAATAATGCTCATAGATGCAGATGGAGCATTTGTGAGCCCAAAAGGCATGAATCTAAAATCATAAAGACCGTACCTCAAACTGATTGCGGTCTTCGGGATGTCTTCCTCTTGGATCCTCAGCTGATAATATCCAGACCGTAAATCTAGCTTCGATAACCAAAGCGCTCCCTCAAGCTGGTTGAAAAGCTCATCAATCCTAATCAACGTGTACGTATTTTGGACCGTCAACTAGTTGAGCTCCCGTTGTCGATGCACAATCAGAGTGAGCCATCCTTCTTCTTAACAAATAGCATTGTAGTTCCCCAATGCGATGAATTGGGATGGATGAACTCCGAATCCACTAACTCCTACAACTGCATATGGAACTCCACAAGCTCCTTAGTAGCCATCCTATGTTGAGCCTGAGAAATGGGCCTGGCTCCCAGTATCAACTTGATCTAAAAATTCACTTCCCGATGTAGGGGTAATCTGGGCAACTTTTCTGGGAAAACATCAGAAAAGTCCCGAACTACAAGTATGTCAGAAATACTGGCCTCCCTCTCTTTCATCTTAAAGCAAATCATAAATACGTCATCTCCTTGTGTCTGATCCTTAACTGCTTGAATGGAATATAGTAGGATGCTCGTGATGGGTGTAATACCTTTGATGAAAACATCTGTATCATTGTCTCAAGGTGATTTACTTTGACATGCAATCAATCCTCGCATGATTCCAGTGTAACCATGAGATGCCCAGAATTTGATCAAAATCTGGCATCCTTATTATCGTCACTGGTGTATTGAATGGTTTTCCGCCAATGGACACCTCCAAGCTGCACTTTGTGGAAGACAATTACTCTGAGCCATCCGAAAGATGCACACTCCTGGTGGTTCCCGTGAAGTGTTGCACTACATCCAGATCCCCAACAAAGTCCTCTAACATGAATGAATGAGAGTCAACCATATCAAAGAGAGTGTCGTCTGGCTTATTGCTAATATTCACAGTACCTAGGGTTTAATTTATGCGTAATTATATGTGGGGTTCTCTAAGTAATCTATTAAATACACCAAGGCATATTAGTTATAAAAAGATAGAAAATGAAATACATGGTTACCTGTGATGACTTCTTGCGGATTCCTCTCCCGGGTCATGTTGAATGCATACACCTATCATTAAGCAGGCCTATGATTTCCTCCATGATGTCCTCGACCTCAGCCTCATCCTTGACCTCGGCCTTGCTGTGCTGGTCGAGCTGTAGGGGGGTTTGGTAGAAGCCTCTAGGGGCAGTGAGCTTGTATATGCCCTGGCTGGTTGCACCTATAACAAGTCCATGGAAAGTGTCCTCTCCCTTTTGACCTCAGAGGTTCCTGAATATGTAAGGGTGGGGAGTTAACAATGTTGGTGACAACCTCTTAGGTCTATAGTTTGGATGGGCACGTGCTCCAGCTCTCCATTGACCCATAATTTTGCCCCTTGGGGGACCCCTCGCCTACTTCCCTCTCCTTCTGTCATAATGTCGGCCGACCTCTTCCCTTTATTTTGGACCATGATATGGTTCGACTCGAGCATCTTTACCATCTCTTTGATCCAAGAGAGTCTAAAATCAGCCACAAATAGCAAAGCCTATCTGAACGAGTCCCGAAGACCCCTGTGGAATCTCTTGGCATACCCTCGATCATCCAAGGTATACGCTCCCGCAAATCTGGCGGAGTGGGAGAATTCTTGTTGATACTCTAAAACTGGCCGATTTCCATGTCTCGGATGCAGGAATCTCTCCTCAATCTCGTCACGATTGGCAGGTGACACAAAATGTTCCAAGAAAGCATCACTGAAGTCATCCCAAGTGATGTCAGTGTACTCGTATCCATTATAGCTGGAGTCCATGAAGGACTTCCACCATCTCTTAGCATGCAAATCCAATGCTGAAACTACCAAGGTGACAGTCAGGTTAGTTGGGCATCGAATCTAAGCTAGAATCTCCTGAATAGTATCTAGACACTCCTTAGTCTGCACTATTGTCTCCGTCCCATGGTAAGTAGGGGGAAAAGCCTCGGAAGGCACTCAGCCAGTTTAACCCAGGGTTTTGCTGCTTCACCGGAGCCTGTTGTGACCTGAAGGCCTCTAAGATTATCATCAGAGTCTGTCCGAGTTTGGGCAGCTAGAATGGAGTAACAGTCGGAGGAAGGGGAACATTAGTCTGCGGACCAATGTTCGTTAGAGGCTACCAATGAAAGATACAATTTATATCAAAAGGTTGACATTATTTAATAAAATGTGGACTTACTAATGTGAATTCACACATGGGTACACCAATGCTTCTGCTATATTAGTTTCTACGCAAACTAATTTTTGAGCGGGGTGTTCTAGTGGTTTAGTGGACTTGATCTATTCTAAGATAGTGTTTTGGCTGATACCAGTTATAGAACTCCGCCTCCCGGTAATTGAGCACGGCTGAGGGAAGTTTTATACCCAAAATAGCTGTCTTGCAGTTGAGCCAACTCACAGGCTAGCACCCAAAACAGGATGCCTATTTTGTGGGCAATTTCCAAATATCACAGGACAACCACAATAGTAAAAGGAATGAAAATATAAAGTCCACATCACATAAAATAGAAACAGTAGTCCACAAAAGTACGATAATATAGTCTAGCATATTTGGATATACGTCAAAATAAAATACAATATAATATAAGCAGAAGATCTCTAATGTCTCACATCTGCTGTGGAAGGGGTCGGTACATGCTGCATCATCACATCTGGCTATACCACTCAGGACTGGTGGTCCTGCTACTCGAGTTGTTGTTGTTGTGTCGGCATGGTTCCCTAAAACGATGTGGTCCAATGACCATTGGTCAAAAAGACTAAGTGGTTTCGGCATCCGCTCCCTCGGCCACTCCAAGGCACCGGGCAGGAGGATGGAAAAGAAAGGTACAATATATGCAGTAATGATAATACAAACATGTGACATATGAGGTAATGTATTCTATGGTGTCATTTATTACAATACATCAAGTAGTTGTATATGTAGGAATAGTAAGCATTTTGTTGTTCTCAGCAAGTAATTATTTATTCTACATATACTGTCAATAGAATAAACTAACATGTACAATCATATAGCAAAAGATGATAAATAACTTAACTTATAAAAATGCCCAATAGATTTATAAGTTAAGGGTTGTTCTGCAAGTAAAATAACTCATCATATAAAAGAGCTCAAACTAATTTGTATTATGAGGATCTTGGTGAAGATTTATGAAATTTGTTCCATGCTATGCTATGATATGATGACTCACCATGCACTTACACACACAACTCTATGTCGACATATGTTGGAGAAATGATTTCTCTTAACCCCTAGAAATAAGGTGAATATGAATTCTAAGAAAGAACAATAAGGTTAAGTAAATATGCGTCGAATAGTATTCGACGCAACGTCGAAATATAGTCGACGTTTCCTTCAGATTGAGTCGAAGTAACTCTAGGAAGATTTTGACGTATGTGTTGTCGACGCTAATCTGATTTCTAGTCGACGCATATGGAGAAGTCGACGCACCTTAGTCGACGCACCTTCCTTATTCTCCTCTCGACGTCCAGCCAGGATGAATTCGACGCTTACGTCGAATAGGAATCGATGCACGTCGATTTATATGACAGATTTAAATATGCGCCAGATCTCTTTCCTTCTTTCAGTAGATCTGATTTGTATGGAATAAGTATCAATATTTTATAGCCGTTCTGAATCATTCTTTCCTTATATCTGATTCTTGGCTAATTTGATTAAACTTATTTGGACATTATTTGAAATCAGAATTGGTTCTTTCCTTCTACAGAAATAAATATTATGGAAACATTTTCATCTTTCTATTTCTCTGACTGCTAATTGATTATCCTCCTATAGTATTATTTTGAATTAACAAAGCTATAAATAAAGAGGAGGTCGGCAGAAAAAGCCAGTTGAGTGATCCACCACATACATTTGAAATAGAGGAAAAGCTCCCAAGAGAATAGAGAGAAAAGCTGAGAAAAGAGATAGTGTGCTGCAGAGAAAAAGCCTTCATCTTCTCCTTCTTCTTCAGAAGCCATTCTACTGCAAACTCTGAAAGCTCTCTCAAGAGAGAGAAAAGTTTTTTATAATCTCCTTCTCACTATAGAAGAGAGATTTCATTCACTACTTCTTGTGCTTCCAATCTTCTTGCTAGGAAGAAGATCCATTCTTGTTCTTATTTCTTTCTTCTTTCTTTTTCTTACTTAAACATTGTAAACGAGTTTTTAGAATCTCTCTTCAAAAAATTCAGTGTACTGGTTCGAAGAGTCTCCTTGTCAAAAGACTCAGTTGGTTCTAAGAGTCTCCTTGTCAAAAGACTCAGGGTGGTATTAAGAGTCTCCTTATCAAAAGACTCAGTGCAAGATAGTGAATTCCTACCAAGGGGGTAGAAGAGTGGACTACCCAAAGTTTGGGGAACCACTATATTTTCTTGTGTTGTGCTGTGATTTCCTTACTTGCTTTTATTCTCTTTATTTGTTTAATTCTTGTTGGTGTGCGGGAAGCTCTAATCTGTGATCATACACATATATATATATATATATATATTAACTTTGAACAAAAGATTTTTTAATTCTCTATTCACCCCCCCCCCCCCCCCCCCTCTAGAGAATTCTAGTGAGGTAAACTGTGCACTTTCAATTGGTATCAAAGCGAGGTTGATCTAAAAAGAATAACTCCTTGATCAAAAAGATCCTACCTCTCATATATATATATTTTTCTACAAAATTATTTTCATGGCACAAATTAAAGATTATGCTTCCACCAGACCACCAATTTGCAACCTTGAAAAGTTTGCTCTTTGGAAAACAAGAATTAGAATTTATTTAAACTCTATTGATGATGAATTATTTAATGTTGTCATGACAGGTCCCCTCAAGCCATTCAAAAAGGATTCAAGTAGAAAAGCTACTGAAACACCTGCTCCAAAGGCTGAATGGACAGAAAAGGAAAAGAAAGCCCAAGCATATGATGCCAAGGCTATGAATATCCTAGTTTCAACTCTCTCAGATGAAATCTTCCAAAAGATTGCTGAGTGTGAGTCAGCTAAGGAAGTATGGGAAGCTCTCACCAAAATGGTTGAGGGAAGTGCTGATGAGAAAAAGGACAGAAAGGCACTACTCATATCCCAATATGAAAACTTCCAAAAGAAAGAGAGTGAAAGTGTTGCTGACATGTATTCAAGATTCAGCCTCATAGTCAATGAATTGAGAACACTTGAGAAGGACATATCTCTTACTGAGATAAATGACAAATTACTGACATGCTTCCCTAGCTCTTGGGATTCAAGAATCTGGCCAATCAAAGACTCCAGAAGCCAAAAAGAAATCTCAACAGATGTCCTATTGGGTAAATTAAAATCCTATGAACAACTGTTGAAAACAAGGGCTGAGAAAGAAGAAAAAGAAAAGACTTCTCCACTCTCAAAAGAAAAGAGTATTGCTTTGAAGACTGTTGAAGGAGTACCCTCTACAAGTGATGAGGAGCTGATCAGTCTACTGGCCAGAAGGTTCAAGAAGTGGATCAAAACAGAAGGATCCAGAGGAAGAGATTCAAAAACCAGGTATAATAAAACACCTACTAAAGAAATTATATGCTACTCTTGCAGGAAACCTGGACATATTGCACCTGATTGTCCTAAAGAGGTCAACAATAAGAAGGATCTAAAAAGAACAGATCTAAAGAAGAAGAAGAAGAAGAAAGAAAAAGGATTCATTGCTCAATCTTGGAGTGATTCAGAATCTGAAGAAAGTACCTGATCAGATGATGATCAGCAAGAGGTCAAGCAAGAGGAAACCTGTCTGATGGCCACTGAGAAGCCTGATGATACATCTATGGTAAATATACTTGATAATATAGATTTCTCTTCTACTGATTTCAAACAAAGTTTCAAAGAATTCTGTTTAGATCTAATCAAATCAGAAAAAGAAGTAAAAGAATTAAAAATTGAATTAAAAAACCTCAAACAGGAAAATACACATCATAAAAATTATAAGCTCAATCTAGAACTCTCAGAAGAAGAATTAGATAAAATCTATTCAGAAAATCTAACACTAAGGAAGGAGCTTGCAAAGGCTAAAGTCTTTGAAGACTCTCTAAATGGGATTTAGACAGCTAAATCAGAATACTAATGAAGCATCTAAACCTCAAATTTCCAGCAAATCTGTCTGGAAACATCCAATTCACTTCACTAGGTAGAATTATCTAACAGGAGAGAGATTACAAGAAAATCCTGAAATAACCACTGTTTTTAATAAACCTAATCTCATTATAGATAAAGGAATCTTAGGAAAATATCCTCAGAAAAAATTTGAACAAGCATCGAATTCTTACCAACATGCGTCGAGTACTAATCGACGCTTATACCGAAATGCGTCGATTTCTACTCAACGCAACCTCTCTCATACTTCGACTGAAAGTAGACTCAGAATGAAGAAAGCGTCGACTCCATATCGACGCAACCAGAAACCTACGTCGAATTCATATCGACGCAACCATAAGTCTACGTCGAATCCCTATCGACGCAATAATTCAGACAGAAAATTTTCTGTTTCCAAACAGGTCTCTCAATCCATGTCCTTCTATTATGAACATTATTTCTGTGATATCATCCAAGAAGATTGGTATGATAAGCCAGTACCCCATAAGAAGGAAGGATATCCTGAAAAACCCACTTATTCTTTTATTAAATCTTTAACTAATGAGAGGAAGGGACCCCAGCTCAGCAGGGTCCAAACTAATGCTTAAAATTCTATGTGCAGATGTAACACATCTCCAGGATGGTGTGGTACTTGGACAGTGGATGCTCCATGCACATGACAGGATGCAAAAACCTATTAATCAACTTTGAGGATAGACTTGGACCATCAGTAACCTTTGGAGATTCTAGCTGTGGCCAAACCAAGGGCTTTGGAGATTTCAAAGAAGGGAAAGTCACCTTCAAGAATGTTGCAGTAGTCAAAGGACTAAAGCACAATCTGATAAGTATAAGTCAGATATGTGAAAATGGTAGGTATGAGGTAAAATTCACCACACTATTCTGCCATATTATTGATATCAAGACTGGTGCTACAGTACTAAATGGAACTAGAAAAGGAAAAGTATATGTAGTGGACTTTAGCTCTTCACCCACAGAAGTTTGCTTATTCAACAATATCATAGATAAAAATGAACTATGGCATAGGAGACTAGGTCATCTAAACTACAAAACCATTAGTAAACTAGCAAAGAATAACCTAGTCAGAGGTTTACCAAAGGGTAGGTACTCTAAGGATTCTCCATGCAGACCTTGCCAACTGGGAAAACAGACCAAATCATCTTTCAAACCCATTGGTAAGGATGACTCTCCCAGGGACCTATACTTACTACACATGGATCTCTTTGGTCCCATATCCACTCAGAGCTTAGGTGGAAAATCCTATACCTTGGTTATTGTTGATGATTATTCTAGGTTTAGCTGGGTATTCTTTCTAAGGGTTAAATCTGGAACCCATAAAATTCTCTCAAAATTCATAAAACAAATTCAATCTGAGTTCAACTCCAATATTTCAATTATAAGAAGTGATCATGGGACTGAATTTGAAAACCAGATGATTTGTAGTTTCTGTGAGGAAAAAGGTATTAAACAAAGCTCCTCAGCACCTAGAACTCTTCAACAAAATGGAGTTGCTGAGAGGAAGAATAGAACCTTAATAGAATCAGGTAGGACCCTGCTTGCAAAATCAGGATTACCAAAAACCTTTTGGGCTGAAGCAGTCAACACTGCAAACTATGTTCTAAATAGAAGCCTCATACACAAAACTAATTCAAAGACTCCATATGAGCTCCTGAAAAATAAAACACCCACTGTTAAATATTTTAAAATTTTTGGATGTGCTTGCTTTATTCTAAACAATGGGAAAGATCATCTTGCCAAATTTGACAAGAAGTCTGATGATGGAATATTTCTGGGATACTCATCATCTAGTAAAGCCTATAGGTGCTACATTAGAAGAACTCTTAAAATTGAATAATCTATGCACATTGTATTTGATGAAACTAACATGCTACTTAAGGGGGAGGAGACTCCCACCAGTTCCTTTCCACAGGAAAACAACAGCATAGAAACTCAGCTTGAGCAACTAGCTCTAGAGAACACATAAAATGGAAAGGCAAATCAGTTAGAGGAACCAAGTGAGGAGTCTGAACAAGAAACCTCAGAAAAGAGCATTCTAGACCTATTTCCACAAGAGAACATGGTTCAGGAAGAACAATTGAACAATGATCTCATTGAGAATGAAGAAGAAGAACAACTGACAAGTTCAAGCAGAACAGGGATCAATTTGAAGGATCATCCACAAACTCAAGTAATTGGAGACCCCAATACAGGAGTAAGAACAAGACACCAGGTCTCCACTGGGATGGTGCTCCAATGCTTCCTATCACAAGTTGAACCAAAGAAGTTTGAGGAAGCAAATTGTCATCCTCACTGGATTATGGCCATGCAAGAAGAGCTAGGCCAATTTGAGAGAAACAAAGTATGGAACCTAGTTGAAAGACTAAGAAACTACCCTGTAATTGGTACAAAATGGGTATACAGGAACAAACTAGATTCCACTGGAGTAATTGTGAGGAACAAGGCAAGACTTGTAGCACAAGGATATAGACAAGAAGAAGGGATAGACTACAACCAGACCTTTGCTCCAATAGCCAGATTAGAGGCAATCAGGCTCTTTCTTGCCTATGCAGCCTTCATGAAGATGAAAGTCTACCAAATGGATGTTAAGAGTGCTTTTCTAAATGGAGATCTGCAAGAAGAGGTTTATGTGGAGCAACCACCAGGTTTTGTTAATCCCTCTTCTCCTAACTTTGTTTATAAACTTAACAAAGCATTATATGGTCTTAAGCAAGCACCTAGAGCTTGGTATGAAACTCTCTCAAATTTTCTTCTAGAAAATTCCTTTGAAAGAGGAAAAGTAAACAAGACACTCTTTACTAGAACCCATTAAAACCAACTCCTCCTTGTTCAAATATATGTAGATGACATTATCTTTAGCTCAACTCATCCTAAACTGTGTAAAAGATTTGCTAATCTAATGCAATCTAAATTTGAAATGAGTAGTATGGGAGAACTCTCATACTTCCTAGGGCTACAAGTAAAACAAAGTAGTGAAGAAATCTTTATCTCACAATCAAAATATACTAAAGAGCTAATCAAAAAGTTTGGTATGGAATCAGCATCTACCATGAAAACACCCATGGCAACCAATGCCATTATAGAGAAAGATGATAAAGGAAAATCAGTAGATCAAAAGACTTATAGGGCCATCATAGGATCCCTTCTATATCTTACAGCTAGCAGACCTGATATCATGTTTGCCACTTGCATATGTGCTAGATTTCAGGTTGACCCAAAGGAATCCCATCTCACCTCTGTAAAAAGGATTCTTAGATACCTAAAGGGAACCCCTGACCTAGGGCTATGGTACTCAGCAGAAACCAACTTTGAATTAATAGGTTTCTCAGATGCAGATTATGCTGGATGTAGGGTTGATAGAAAAAGCACATCTGGTACCTACCAATTCCTAGGTGACAGATTGATCTCATGGTTTAGTAAGAAACAAACCTCAGTCTCAACCTCAACAGCTGAAGCTGAATATATAGCTGCTGGGAGCTGTTGTTCACAAATCCTGTGGATGCAAAATCAACTTCTTGACTACAAATTGGAAATACATAACTCTAAGATCTATTGTGATAGCTCTAGTGCTATATCCATAGCATCCAACCCAGTCCTTCATAATAGGACCAAACATATAGAGATCAGACATCACTTTCTTAGAGACAATGTTGAGAAGGGTAAAATAACCTTAGAATATATTCCCACAGACATTCAAAGAGCAGACATCTTCACAAAACCTTTAGATGAAACTAAGCATAACAATTTCATAAACACCTTAGGAATGCTTGATGGAAGCCTGTAAACCCCATTGTTAGGAAACTCTAATGAAATCAGACATTCTAAGAAAATTTCTTGAAGATACGTCGAATACATGTCGACGCTCCGTCGAGACAAACTCGACGCTGACATCGATTTCCATCAGACAATGCTACATCGATCCTTTATCGACGTACCGTCGAATTCATATCGACGCAAGACTATGATCACATCGATAAAACACCAGGCCGGCCAATCTCCACGCAAACGTCGACATCCATTCGACGCAACGTCGACTTCCAGTTAAAATTAGAATCAAATCTTTACTTCCTTTTTTTTTGACGATTGGATTACCTTTATTTCTGCTTCCTTTCTCGACGTTTCATCTTCTTTAAATAAGGCTTCTTATTTCATAACATATACCTTTCTAAACCCGCCAAAACTTTGTCTTCTACCTCTCTCTCTCTTTCTGCATCAATGGCGCCTGCTCCTGTTCAAACTGCCCTTCTTAAAGTGATGAACGATGCTCTGGAAAATCTTCTCACCGACTTCCAGACACGTCTAACCAACTTCTCAAATGAATGTGCAAATATGATCACCACCTGTGAAGCCAAATTGGCCACCCTATCTGCCTCTCTTCCTGAGCTTCATGCTCTTCTTCAAGAAGAACCTCTGTCGCCACAAAGGTTTACATCCTTCCTGAAAGATATAAACCAGGGGGAGAGTTGCTCCAGAAACCCCTCTTGCCAGGTCTTTGATCTCACTAAAAGCTCAGGTTTTACTCCTCTCTCTCCAACCTCTAAGTATTCTCTCTAATTATTACTCCAATTCCATTATAGGCTCCACTCCTCTCAAATCACTCTGACTACACCTTCATCAAACATTTTGGTGAATCCTCCTCTTACAACACTGAAGGGGAGCATGCTGTGGATTCAGAATTCAGAATTGATAATCCATACAACCAGGGGGAGATTCCTGTAGTAAAGAACTCAAAAATCCAGGGGGAGGAAGAAGCAGTCACCTCTGATGATTGGAATGGACAGATATGGATTGATGCACCCTTATGTGAGGAAGAACTTCAACATCACTCCCTGGCTTCTCTGCCAGTTACATCAAGTTGAAGACACCTCTACTTGAGGAAATTCCTGCAAAAGAATCTGGAGGAGACAATCATCCCTCAGCAGAGAACATTCTTCCTGAAGTCATTCTGCCTTCTATTGCAGAACAGACTTCTCTTCCTAATATAGTTCCCCCTCCTCTTCAACCTTCTTCTCCATCTCCTCTGTTACCTCTACCTCCACAAGCAGCAAGAATTCCTAAACAGATCATACCTAGGCAAAGTCCAGAAGGAAAGATAAAAAGAAAAAGGGAAGCAATTCCATACTGGCAAAACTTCTCTAAAGAAGAAAGGAGGGAATATGCAAAAGAAAAGAAGTATAGAAAAGCATGTGAGCAAATAAAAAGATTTGAAAAGATGCCTGTTATCACTCCTAACAGCCCTGTGAAGGAGTACCATGACCCTGACATAGAAAAGAGGCATGAAGAGATACGAGAAAGAGAACTGTATGAATATGAAGCAGCCAGGAAAGAAGTGGAAGATAAAAGGATTGCCTGGATGGAAAAGATCAATAAGGGAATGACTAAAGAACAAATTCTTGCTGAATCTTCCATTAAAATTCCAAAGAAGCTATTTGATGCTGAAGCTTATCAAAAGAAAAATCCTCAGGCAGGGATTATCTTAGATAAGGGTCAAAAGGACAAGAAGGGTATATGATGTAAAGAAGATACATATATTCCCTATATAAAGCCTACAAGACCTGCAAGGTTAGACTCATGGCATGGTTCCTCCTGGAAAGGGAAAGGAAAGATAGCTGAAGTTCCTATGAAACAGGAATCAGAAAAGAAAACAAAGTTTAGGCCCAAAGTTGATAACAAGGGACCACCTGAGCTCAAGTCCAATCAAAAGAAAACTCAAGACATCACAATTGAGATGATTGATGAAAAGCTGCAATAATAATCAGCAAGGGCTATTCCATAGATGATACTCTTCCTGATGGTAGCAGGACACTGAACAAACTGCACACAATCATTGCCAATATCCAGAAGCATCCTGACAAAGCCAGAGGCTATATGTTTGGTGTTATTGAAGACTTATCTAGGAAGCTCTATTCTGCATTTGTCAACTTTATGTATAACAAAAAGGTTTTAGTTTAATCCTGTGAAAGACAACTACTTATTTATACATGATTTCTTCTAATTGCTTCTATACAAATGTTGTGCTGGATTGATTTTATGCTAATACAATTTCTCTCCATGTAGGGTTAAGACAAATAGGGGGAGATTGTTGGAGAAATGATTTCTCTTAACCCCTAGAAATAAGGTGAATATGAATTCTAAGAAAGAACAACAAGGTTAAGTAAATATGCGTCGAATAGTATTCGACGCAACGTCGAAATATAGTCGACGTTTCCTTCAGATTGAGTTGAAGTAACTCTAGGAAGATTTCGACGTATGTGTTGTCGATGCTACTCTGATTTCTAGTTGACGCATATGGAGAAGTCGACGCACCTTAGTCGACGCACCTTCCTTATTCTCCTCTCGATGTCCAGCCAGGATGAATTCGACGCTTACGTCGAATAGGAATCGACGCACGTCGATTTATATGATAGATTTAAATATGCGCCAGATCTCTTTCCTTCTTTCAGTAGATCTGATTTGTATGGAGTAAGTATCAATATTTTATAGCCGTTCTGAATCATTCTTTCCTTATATCTGATTCTTGGCTAATTTGATTAAACTTATTTGGACATTATTTGAAATCAGAATTGGTTCTTTCCTTCTACAGAAATAAATATTATGGAAACATTTTCATCTTTCTATTTCTCTGACTGCTAATTGATTATCCTCCTATAGTATTATTTTGAATTAACAGAGCTATAAATAAAGAGGAGGTCGGCAGAAAAAGCCAGTTGAGTGATCCACCACATACATTTGAAATAGAGGAAAAGCTCCCAAGAGAATAGAGAGAAAAGCTGAGAAAAGAGATAGTGTGCTGCAGAGAAAAAGCCTTCATCTTCTCCTTCTTCTTCAGAAGCCATTCTACTGCAAACTCTGAAAGCTCTCTCAAAAGAGAGAAAAGTTTTTTACAATCTCCTTCTCACTATAGAAGAGAGATTTCATTCACTACTTCTTGTGCTTCCAATCTTCTTGCTAGGAAGAAGATTCATTCTTGTTCTTATTTCTTTCTTCTTTCTTTTTCTTACTTAAACATTGTAAAAGAGTTTTTAGAATCTCTCTTCAAAAAATTCAGTGTACTGGTTCTAAGAGTCTCCTTGTCAAAAGACTCAGTTGGTTCTAAGAGTCTCCTTGTCAAAAGACTCAGGGTGGTTCTAAGAGTCTCCTTATCAAAAGACTCAGTGCAAGATAGTGAATTCCTGCCAAGGGGGTAGAAGAGTGGACTACCCAAAGTTTGGGGAACCACTATATTTTCTTGTGTTGTGCTGTGATTTCTTTACTTGCTTTTATTCTCTTTATTTGCTTAATTCTTGTTGGTGTGTGGGAAGCTCTAATCTGTGATCATACACATATATATATATTAACTTTGCACAAAATATTTTTTAATTCTCTATTCACCCTCCCTCTAGAGAATTCTAGTGAGGTAAACTGTGCACTTTCAACATATAAATTTAGTTCCCACTTTTTGAGGGTAGCTAACCTCTCAGGAACCTCCCATCATGGTCAAATGGAGATAGTGGAGCGGGCGTCTCCACTACTAGGTGGGTTTCACACACTACCAGACCTAAGCCTTATGTACACCTCAATGCGGGAGCATTGCGGAGTCTCTGTGTAATTTTGTTGGAATGTACCAAACCAGACATCTATGGAATAGGGAAAAGTCATTGGGAAAATGTCTCCAGGACACCAACTGCGCTGGCCCACTAGACCTCAACCCCTCTAGCCAAGTCAACATGCTTCCGACGGTGTGATGAATGGACACGCATCGTAGACCCACCACAAGTAATCATATTGGTAGGATCTATATGCATATGCACAAGTAGACATCTCCACTCATATATATCATTGAGCTAACAGCTCCCAAGGACTACAAACCAAGCCCTCATAAGCATCATCCATCAGAATATAAGACAGTTGTATAAGTTCCGAGTTGGCGACAACATATATCCTAAGGTTCAGCTCCTGTGTGGGGGAGTACAAACTGTAGTAAATTAATCGTGATCCTATGGATTACTTATGATATTATACATATATTGAGTGTCTATCCACTGGTTAATATGTTCATCATATGTAGGCTTACAAGTTTATGTTGAATCTAGGACTTCCTGAGGTCTACCTGGTGAAGAGCTCACATCGGTACTAGGAGATACGATGGGATGACATCACAAACCACCCTTTCTCAAGATAATTAATAACATGGGTTACAAACATTTCTTTATTGTATAATAATATTGAAGGGTGTTGCTGCGAGGTTATTTTCGAATATAAGTTCATAACCAAAGATTACTAACCACACCCATATTTAAGATTTCATATGAGAGAAATCATATTAGACTAATCCAATTGTCCCAAAACTTGTACCAAGGGTTAAAGACTTATTGAATTAAGTTCTTCCAATGTTTGGTCATCATATGATCACTATCTAGAAGTTTATGCCCATAACTAGAATTGTTGTCTGCGCCCACAATTAGGTTTTCATATGAGATTTATTAAGTTAGCCTAACCCAATTGGCCCAAAACTTCTACCAAGGGTTAAAGTCTTACTTAATAAGGTTCTTCCAAGGGTTGGTCATCATATGTTAATCATCTAGAAGTTTATGCCCATAACTGGAATTGTTATCCGCACCCACAATTATGTCTTTATATGAGATTTGTTAAGTTAGCCTAACCCAATTGGCCCAAAACTTCTACCAAGGGTTAAAGACATACTGAATAAGGTTCTTCCAAGGTTTGGTCATCATATGATTATTATCTAGAAGTATATGCCCATAACTACATTTTCAATCCGCACCCACAATTAGGTCTTTATATGAGATTTATTAAGGTAGTCTAACCCAATGGGCCCAAAACTTCTGACAAGGGTTAACGACTTACTAAATAAGGTTCTTACAAGGTTTGGCCATCATATGTTAACTATCTAGAAGTATATGCCCATAACTAGAATTGCTATCTGCACCTACTATTATGTCATTATATGAGATTAGTTATGTTAACCTAACCCAATTGGCCCAAAACTTCTACCAAAGGTTAAAGACTTACTGAATAAGGTTCTTCCAAGGTTTGGTCATCATATGTTAATTATCTAGAAGTATATGCCCGTAACTAGAAATGTTATCCGCACCCACAATTAGGTCATTATATGAGATTTGCTATGTTACACTATTTCCATTGGCCTAGAATATTTATCATGTGTGCATTAAGATATGAATAATTGACTACCAATGATTTGGAATTTTCCTAATTTATTTTCTCTTCATTATTTTATATATTAAGAAATATGGCATAATTCAAATATTGTCAAACAATAGGAGTGATTATTCTAAAATTCCCAAAATAATTCCAGTGGTGTATTTTGGCCTAAACAAGGTTCTACCAGAGTTTTGGAATTTTCCCCATTTATTTGACTTCCATTATTTCATATATTAAAAAGTGTGACCTAATCTAAATATTGTCAAATAATATGTGATTATTCTAAAATTCCCAAAATATTTTCAGAGATGTAGTATGACCTAGAAAAGGTTTTGCCAAAGTTTTGGAATTTTCCACATTTATTTGTCTTCCATTATTTCATATATTTAAAAGTGTGACATAATTTAAATATTATCAAAAAATATGTGTGATTATTTTAAAATTCCCAAAATATTTCTAGAGGTGTATTTTGACCTAGATAATGAATGTTCTACCAGAGTTTTGGAATTTTATTCTCTTGTTGAAATTCCATTATTTCTTATATTTAAAAGTGTGACATAATTCAAATATTGCCAAATAATATTAGTGTTTAACCTAAAACTCTCAAATTAATTCAATAGGTGTAGTGTGACCTAAACAAGGTTTTGCCAGAGTTTTGGAATTTTTCCCATTTATTTGACTTCCATTATTTCATAAATTTAAATGTGTTGGCATAATTCAAATATTGTCAAATAATAGGAGTGTTTATTTTAAAATCCCCCAAATAATTCCAGAGGTATATTTTGGCATAAATAAGGTTCTACCATATTTTTAAAATTTTCCCCAATTATTTGACTTCCATTATTTCATATATTTAAAAGTGTGACAAAACTTAAATATTGTCAAATAATATGCGTTGTCATTCTACAATTCACAAAATATTTAGAAAGGTGTAGTGTGACATAAATAAGGTTTGGCCAGAGTTTTGGAATTTTCCCCATTCATTTGACTTCCATTATTTCATATATTTAAAAGTGTGACATAATTTAAATATTGTCAAACAATTTGTGTGTTTATTCTTTAATTAAAAATATTTCTTGATGTGTATTGTGACCTAAATAAGGTTCTACCAGAGTTTTGGAATTTTCTCCACTTATTGAATTCCATTAATTCATATATTTAAAAGTGTGACATAATTCAAATATTTCCAAATGATATGAGTGTTTAACCTAAAATTCCCAAATTAATTCCAGAGGTGTTGTGTAACCTAAATAAGGTTTTTCCCGAGTTTTGGAAATTTCCCCATTGACTTCGATTATTTCATATATTTAAAAGTGTGACATAATTTAAATATCAATTACTATGTTTATTCTAAAATTCCCAAAGTATTTTCAGAGGTGTATTTTGACCGAAATAAGGTTCTACCAGAGTTTCACTGTGATGCATTTAATATTCTAGGGAGAGTGTACTAAAGTACATTTTGTGTCATATGCATGTCACATTTTGAACTATACAAATTATTCAAAGAAAAATTTACTCACATGCATGAGTCCAATTGACCTCAAACTTGTACCATAGATGTAAAATGACCTATAGAACATGCCACCACGAATTTGGTATTTTTCAAATCACCTAAGTTATAAAAATTTCAATTATATCTTTAGTGTCACATATATATTTTACACTAAAACTTTAGAAAACTTAATTCCAAAAATTCTAAAATTTATAGAGATGGTGCATAACATCATAACCCATATCGGGTCCAAAGTTCATAGACCTGCAAGTAAAAATTTGAGAGAAATACTAAATAACGCACTTCCATAGTCTTAAAACTACCCTAACTTTCAATCAAGATTGTGAGAGCTACAGGTCGTGCGCTATAGAGCCAGTGATCGTGCGCAGTGTTCCTGTACAGAACTGTACCGGGAACACCTGCACGACTTTGGTTCCAGCATACAACACCAGTCTAGCCACTGAAGGTGGCACTTAACACTGCATGAAAACTAGTAACGAAGATGAATAAGAAATAACATCAAAACGGGCCTAGAAGTGCACTTAGCATGGAGTATTAAATAGGAATGAAAACATGTCTAAAGTGAAGTGCAAAGACTAGAAAATCGGCCCAGATGAGTCCAAAAATGTGTATATAATTGGGACTCATCACACCCCCAGACTTACCTATTTGCGCGTCCCGAGCAAACGAATTCGGCGGAGTGTGAAAGTGGTAGTTAACAAAGAAAATTACACATAGGAGTACAATGCGAAGTAACAAAAGCATGCAGATAGAAATTTAGTAAAAAGAGATTCTAACTATGCTAACTAATTTACGAAAGTATTAGAGCGTAAGTAGAGATTTAGTTATACTCAATTGGTGAATTATAAAGAATTCGAACGATCATGCCCGGTGTGAAAGTAACAAGACACTAAGGCGGGTGTTGCACAAGGTCGGGGTTTAGGAATAACTCCGCTGAAATCCATCAACGTCGTGAACCATACGCTCGCCCGGTCACACTCTCTCCACGGCGTTAGCAACTCACAAGTCAAATCAATAGGGCTTTTAGGATTATATTGGGGCTTAGGTTGCGGTATGATATTCAAATTTAAACACGATGGCTACGCAACCCAAGTGAGCTAACGGAACGCTGCACCACACAAAACCAAAAACAATGCTCGTGTGACACACCCCCAGACTTATCATGAAAACTAGGTGTGCACACGGCCTACTTCACAATTACCAACAGATTTTCTATTTAGCTCGGAAGGATTTCTTTACGACATATTTCTTTTTCAGATTTTTTTTTAACAACATACTTTTCTTCTTTTACTTATCCTCCGGTTGGTTCAAATTCAGCAAAATAAAACGTGTTTTTCTTCATGACATCACAAAGATTCCAAAAATCACACCAAATCAAGAACATGAGTGCAGATAAACATCAATTTGGTTGCGAAAGTGGGCAAAGCTTCACGCCTTGGTGAATGGAGGAGGAGCTGAACAATAGAGTGGTAGGCACAAGTTTGGCTTGCAAGGGTGAGCGAAAAGGACATGGAACGACAAGGCTCAAACTAGCCAAAAGGTGGCCTACATCACGATTAACTCGACGAGTCGCTCTCGCCCATGCTTCGAGAGTCGCTTGGGGCAAGTTCTTAGCCCACGAGAAAGGTAAACCTTCCTCCCGACTCGAGCAACACACGACTAGTGCTCGTACACACACAACACCGGGTTATCGTCAATTTCGTTCACATTCACCATTTGAGTATAACAAATCTAAAACTACGCAAAAATACTAATCATAAATTAAATGCATAGAGATAATCTAGTTTTACTCAAATTCTATTGTAGCATGCCGGTGCGACTAGAACACTGCTCGAGTCAACATCGCACTCCAGATAGTAATTCCTAAGCTAACGTCCTATTTCACATTCCTAACCAAAATAGTTTATTTGGAAACAACATAAATAGGAAAGCGCGCGCTCATGTGGTTGAAGTGGTGCAAGAAGCATTAAAACAATGATGATGATAAAGATAAATAATAAACAAACTTCTAGTATGCAGTGCAACTCGTGCACAGTGGATGACACATGCTCTCCCCCAGACTTATTCTAAACTTTACATCACAGAAATTGGAAGCTAAGGGGGGGGGGGGGGGGGGAAGAAGTGTTACCCAATGCTCAGAATTGAGCATACCAGACGATTGGCGAATAAGATAAGGAGCAGTCTGCAGCGTCCGCACCAAAGAACACAACACACCTGCAAGCACAAGACTAAAAACAGCAAAAACAAATATAAAAACTGAACTAAACATGTTAGATAAAAATAAAATCAGGAAATCTGGGTTGTCTCCCAGCAGCGCTTTTGTTTTATGTCCTTAAGCTGGACCAAATACCTGTATTATAAATGTTTAAAGAGAGAAGAAATTAAAGGAGAAGTTCACAGAAGCAGTTTCACAAATTCAGACAACACAAATCAGCTATAGGCGCTCTTATGGTCCGCATCCCCCGTAGCTCGTAGGCGGGAGGTGAAGGCTTTAGGGCCAACACTGGTGTCACGCAGTGTTCCCCTAACCTCCGCTCTCTTGCCACAGAGAGCGGCAGCACGAGCGTCGCACAGAAGTTTCTCCTGTTTAAGTTTAGTGACAGTCGGGGACTGCCAACGTTGAAAGTTTTCAGATTTTTCACCTTGGTGGTGGGTGGCGTCACTTCCGGCGTCGCGGTGACTATCGGATCAGCCCAAGAGATGGAGCGCTTAAATTGTTTATTACTAGAATCAAAACACGAAAATAATGGGACAACGTCCCGAACTAAATTCACGTCAATATTTTTCGAAATGCAATCTTCCTCCGTCTCGGCATCAAATTCTCTCCGAAGATCTACTTCTTCCTCACTGGACCGGTGCTCCTCCTTTTCTCCTTCAATTGTTTCTTTATCTTCGGAGAGAATTTGATGCCGAGACGGAGGAAGATTGCATTTCGAAAATAAAGAGAGGGGGAGGAGTGGATGTTTCGGTTATAGCTTTGGGGCAAGTGGGCTGCTGCACCTTATTGGGTAGGGAGACACACCCCGTAGCGAAATCAAGGGTGGCACCGCTCTCTTTGAAGAACGGCACGCCCAAGATAGGGATAGAGTTATTTTCCTGGGGTCCCAACACCTGAAAATCAGCAACCACAATCGTCCCCTCAACTATCACTTCCACATTTTTCACTTCCCCCTCAGATTGTATAATGGTCCCATTAGCAAGCATAAGGGATTTCCGATCCTCCGTGTTCAACTCAAGTTGCAATTTAGCAACATCTTACAACGCAATGACGTTGCGGGAGGAGTCGGAATCGCACAAAGCTTTCGTTTCAATATTATTGATGGAACAAGAAATCACTAACTCACTTGGATCAGCCTCTACCACATCGCCGAGACTCTTCCCTTGATCTATTGGGTTCTTTTCAGTGTTGCTAGGAAGGGTCCCATGCGACCGCTCGGTTAGCACTTGGGCCAATTGGCCCAGCTGCGTTTCCAAGTTCCGCATGGATGCGGTTTGGTTCACCATATTTGAGGTAGCCGCTTGCATAAATTTTTCCATCATCTCCTCCAGATTACTCTTTTTTTGGGCTGAGGGGCCTTGGTTATAATCCGGGTGCGGTGGCCTCGGTTGGCTCCCGGAGGCATAAGCATCATTTTGATGCTGCCCCAGTGCCCATCGTTGGCCATGCGTGTTTGGGTTCCATGAGAAGTTCGGGTGACTTCTCACTCCCGGATGATAAGCATTATTAAATGGCACCCCCTTAGATTGATTTCCTACAAAATTAACGGATTCATTCAAGGATAAGTGCGCAAAGTCACCGGATACGTTGTTCCCTGAGCATTCGTACGCGTTGTGGCCGCCGCCTCCACATCCTTCGCACATAATGACAGCAGCAGGCGCAGGTGTAGGAGGAAGTGAGTCGACCACAAAGAGACCCCGGGCGTTCCTTGGTGCATTTCTCCCGGCAGTCCAGAATGTACTGTGGGAGGCGGTGTCGCGCAGAATCCGAAGGGCCTCCTCTGGAGTGTGGTTCATTAGAGTACCACCCGCAGCAGCATCGATCATTGCCCTGTAGTTGGGCTCGATCGCAAAGTAAAATGTCTCTACCACATTCCACGATTGGAGCTCGTGGTTCGGGCAACGGTGGAGAAGATCGTTAAGACGCTCCCACACCTCGGCAAGGGTCTCTTGATCGGCTTGGCGAAAGGTGGCGATCTCCCGCCGCAGACTTACAATTTTATCGACGGGGTGAAATTTGGCTAGGAACTTGGATGCGAGGACATCCCAAGTCGCAGCGGTCCCCGGAGGAATAGAATGAAGCCACACCTTGGCCTTGTCGCGAAGCGAGAATGGGAAAAGTCGCAGCTTGACTGTGTCATCAGGAATCCCAGCGTAGCGGAAAGTTCCGCAGATATCAAAAAACTCAGCCAGGTGCAGGTGCGGATCTTCACTGGCCATCCCAGAGAACTGAGCATTGTTCTGGATGATGTTCAAGATCGCAGGTTTGATCTCGAACTGGTTATTCATAATATTGGGACCAAACCTAGGATAAACACTCCCAGCTGTCGGAGTGGTATAATCTCTCATCGTTCTGGGTCGAGGTCTCACTACCTCTTGCTCATCTCCAGGTTGGTGCTGCCCCACGGCGGGCACTCTTTGCTCAACATTGTCTGGGTCTATGTGGTCACCCATTGCTGCCTGTACGGCTACTGCACGCCTTCGTGCGCGAGCGGTCCGTTCAATTTCTGGATCGAAGGGTACAAGTTCCCCCGCGGCTTGTCTCTGCATGCACAGTCACAACAACAAGAAAACAAAACAAAGGAAATAAAAAACAACTGCTCTTGTAACAAAAGCTCACAACTCAAGACGTTACACGCCTGAACATTCCCCGGCAACGGCGCCAAAAACTTGATGGCGCAAATCTCACACACCGCTATAGGCGGTAGCTCGACTGCGACACGAAACGGCAGTGTACCGATCGTTCAAGTAATATAAAATGGGAATGAATCCCCAAGTATCGATCTCAAAGGAACACAGTAAGGTGGAGTTTATTATCGAGGAAGGACTTGAGATTGAAGTCCTTTCGAGCGGATGGATGCGGAAACGGGAGTTTTGGATTGTGGAAAATAAAGAGAAAATACTATAATTACTCCTATTCAATGCCGCTATGCAAAGCTTCGCTCGGCGGGATGGAAGACTACGTAGGCCTTGAACGCGCTACTTCGTAAGGGCGGATGGACGAGTAGGCTAGCGTAATGAGGGTCGCCGGCACCTCTTCGACAAGCACGCCACTAGCAATTGCTAGGGCGGCACCGAACACGATGGTGGAATGGAAATTAGATGGGGGCGCACCTCAATAAGCGCACATGAACTAAATGTTTCCAAATAAATGAAATAAACATTAAGCAATATTGTTCATGGCATACATCATCAAAATATAGAGGGAACTAGATTATACAATCAACAACATAAGGGAGGAAAAAGAGAGTAAAGGAGTCGACCACATCCGAAGCCTTGCCGAAGATTCACGGTTGGAATCGCTGGGTTGTCAATCCGCGTCCAAGCTCGGTCTTCAACTGCGTCCGAGGTAGAGGAGGGCTGTCACTTCCTCCCAATGGCTCGTCTTCTTCGTGTCACGATCCAATCTCCTCCGATACACGATCTCCTTGCTCGATGTTGGCGATCTTTGGGCTAGAAACCTCTCCTTGGAGCTCAAGGATGATGGAGGAGGCCTAGGGGGGTGGAAAACCTGTGGAAAGGGCGAAAACGGCGGACTGAACGGAGTTCCCGATCGTGATCCCGCCCTAATTCGCGAACAGAATATTTATAGGCGCTGAAACGAATACTGCGCACGGTCATTGGCGCACGACCAGTGGTCGTGCGCACTGGAATTCTGCGATCGTGCGCAGTATTCGTTTCAGCGCCTATAAATATTCTGTTCGCGAATTAGGGCGGGATCACGATCGGGAACTCCGTTCAGTCCGCCGTTTTCTCCCTTTCCACAGGTTTTCCACCCCCCTAGGCCTCCTCCATCATCCTTGAGCTCCAAGGAGAGGTTTCTAGCCCAAAGATCGCCAACATCAAGCAAGGAGATCGTGTATCGGAGGAGATTGGATCGTGACACGAAGAAGACGAGCCATTGGGAGGAAGTGACAGCCCTCCTCTACCTCGGACGCAGTTGAAGACCGAGCTTGGACGCGTATTGACAACCCAGCGATTCCAACCGTGAATCTTCGGCAAGGCTTCGGATGTGGTCGACTCCTTTACTCTCTTTTTCCTCCCTTATGTTGTTGATTGTATAAACTAGTTCCCTCTATATTTTGATGATGTATGCCATGAACAATATTGCTTAATGTTTATTTCATTTATTTGGAAACATTTAGTTCATGTGCGATTATTGAGGTGCGCCCCCATCTGATTTCCATTCCACCATCGTGTTCGGTGCTGCCCTAGCAATTGCTAGTGGCGTGCTTGTCGAAGAGGTGCCGGCGACCCTCATTCTGCTAGCCTACTCATCCATCCGCCCTTACGAAGTAGCGCGTTCAAGGCCTACGTAGTCTTCCATCCCGCCGAGCGAAGCTTTGCATAGCGGCATTGCATAGGAGTAATTATAGTATTTTCTCTTTATTTTCCACAATCCAAAACTCCCGTTTCCGCATCCATCCGCTCGAAAGGACTTCAATCTCAAGTCCTTCCTCGATAATAAACTCCACCTTACTGTGTTCCTTTGAGATCGATACTTGTGGATTCATTCCCATTTTATATTACTTGAACGATCGGTACACTGCCGTTTCGTGTCGCAGTCGAGCTACCGCCTATAGCGGTGTGTGAGATTTGCGCCATCAGTATATAGGAGCTCTCTAGAACTCTTCAATATGCCCAACTCAGCAGTTGGCTTGGGAGGGGAAGTTCTCTAAGATCTTCCGGGTTAGTGGCGGGACCTCCTCGCTGCATCTCGTGGGTATATTCCTAGTTTCCAACCTTTATTTGTGAGGTTCTTTGCTCTGAGTGCCCAATCTAGTGACTGAACTCAGGAGAAGAAAGAGAAAGCTACACTAGTCTGAACTCCTCTCGAGCCGTGCTTTCTGGGATCAGAGGTTGAACCGTGATTTTTGGGTTCAGCATTTTTAGTGTGGTGAGCATGGACCGTAGCTTGTTTGGAAAATCCTGAGTAAAATCTAAAGACCGGAAGCGATGGGCAAGGAGGTGACCTTAGGAGCTCACCCCCTTCAAGAGAGTTCGTTAAGAAGAGCGACATCAACGAGTTCAGGAAGTCGATTCTGGAGACCCTGCGCATCGACCTCTCACCGTCGGGTGAGTGCTCAACTCCTGCGGTTCCAGTACTCTCCCTGTATGCTCTTAGCAAGGACGCACCAGGCAGGCGACCTGGGTCAGGTGTAACCCGGCAAGGAGGCACGGGCGGGGGAGGATGAGCAATCCCTTCACGCATGGGTGCTATTTCATAGATCGTCGAGTGCTCGCTACCCAGGAGAGGAGACCCGATGAGTGCCCCCAACTCGCCCAGTAGGGTCAAGAAGTCGGTTTTGCGAGCTAATTCTCTCCTCTCCCATCCCAAAGGGATTCATAGAGCACGTCGTGTCATACTACACGGGCAAGGGTGATCCCCTCCAGCATCTCCAGTGGTTTGAGGACATTGTCTCCATCAGACAGAGGACAAATGTCTTCAAGTGCAAGTTGTTTTCCATCTCTTTTAAGGGAAAGATGAGGGACTGGTTCCATTAGCTCCCTTCCAGAACCATCTCCAGTTTTGAAGACCTCCGTCAGAGTTTCTTGCTGTGGTTTGTCATGTTAAAGAAGAGGAAGAAGAGGAAGAAGAGGAAGAAGGGGGTCGAGGCCCTTTTTCTAATCCAGCAGAAAGCTGAGGAATCATTGGGGAGCTTCATGGATCGATTCCAAGAGGAAGTTCTCTTGGTCCATGAGGTGTCAGGGCACACCTTGCAACTCGCCTTCACCCTTGGATTGCGACAAGGGCTGTCCATAATGGGACTTTCCAGAGATCCCCCGCCGTCATATGAGGAATTGATCGAGGGGCAGGGTGAGAGATTGAGTGGGAGTCCACCAATAGCACTTTCATGGCAATGTTGGCCAAGTGGGAAGGAGGAGAGGAGAAGGGGGGAGGAAGACCCCAGCAGTACGATATGAGAAGAAGAGAGGAGCCGGGAAGGCAGGGGTTCCATGGCCCCTCGGAGGACAGGAGCCAGGAATAAGATATAAACCACATATCAATTGGCCTGATTGGAGGACTCCAGGGGGGTATCTGTGAAATTTTCTGTAGATCTAGGAGTGAGCAGGAATTGTACAACTCAAAGTTACATCCAACAACCAAAAGCACATGAAGTAAAGCAACCTTTATTGATAATAGCAGAAATCTTCATTACAGAGCGAGGTATACATGGCGAGACATGATTTCGCCAGTACACAAAACTAATAGGAAAAATACAAGCTGAAGAAAGGATAACTGGCGGTCTGAACACAGAAACCGCCAGACCGCGTGACCTGGGTGTTCGCGCCACTAGAAAAGGAGACCGCGCGAACAGACTGCCGACGACTTGAATCAACACCACTGAAGCCGCGAACTCTCGAACTCCACTGATTCTCCCGAACTCCAGCAACCCGCACTGCAAGCTGCAAGACCGCCTGAACACCTTAGAAGAAGAGGTGACCGCGACTGCCTGCATAATCCACAGAAGCTGCACAATGAAAGTTCAATCAGCAAACTAGTCGGTCACAAAAAACGAGACCGCAAGAAATAGGCGCGAGCTCAGCTTACACAGAGAGAACGGTGGTCAGGAGAGAACGGTGGTCAGGAGAATAAGACTGCGGCTTGACCGAATAGGTTAGACCGCAAATGAGACCGCGAGATCGCGCGGTTAGACCAGACCGCGCGGTCTTCACCCAGACCGCCAACTTCACACTTCAACATTATCAACACTCCCCGTTGAAGTGGGAAGTTGAAAACAACCCAAGTAAACTCCTCAGCCGAGTGAACGGCCCCTTTGCCAACGCCTTTGTGAATATGTCAGCAACGTTGTCCAAACTCCGAACATGCTCGACCGAAAGAGACCCATACAGCACCTTCTCACCAATGAAATGATGCTCGATCTCGATATGTTTGGTCCTCGCGTGACACACTGGATTAGTAACCAGTTTGAGTGCACTCTCATTGTCGCCGCGGAGCAGAATCGGACCTCGAATCTCCTTATGAACGTCTCCCACCAACCTCCTAAGCCAGATGGCTTCTTGAGCTGCCAAGACCGAAGCCTTGTATTCCGCTTCTGTGGTAGAGACAGACACGGAATCCTGCTTCTTGCTGCACCATGATATAGCCGTAGGGCCCGCCATGAAGACGAATCCATACGTCGACTTCCGATCATCTGAATCTCCCCCGTAATCAGCATCCATGTACCCATGCACCTCAAATCCCGCATCCCTCCTATATAGGAGACCCATATCCGAAGTCGCCTTGACATACTTCAAAATATTCTTGGCCGCTTGGTGATGAGGCATCCGTGGTTCCGCCATATAATGACTCACCCTGCCAACTGCATACGAAATATCCGGCCTAGTAATCGTCAGATAAATCAAGCTCCCAACCAGAGCTCGGAACACAATCAGATCTTCCAGAATCCTCCCCTCATCCTTCCGAAGTTTCATGGCCTTCTCCAGAGGTGTATAAATGCATTTCTCTTCCTTCATACTGAATCGCTCCACGATTCGCTCCGCATATCCAGCCTGGGACACCAGTACTCCACTTTCCTTCCTCTGCACTTCGAGTCCAAGGAAATGTTGGAGTTCACCCAAGTCCTTCATCTCAAATCTGATAGATAGCTCAGCCCGAAGCTTTGCTACCTCCTCCTTTGAATTCCCCATCACGATCATATCGTCGACGTAAAGCAGCATGATGACTTGAAGCTCCCCATTTTTCTTGACAAATAAGCTAGAGTCAGAGTCTGAAGCACCGAATCCACAGAATAAGAGATATTCTGCAATCTTCCCGTACCACGCCCTCGGCTCTTGCTTCAACCCATACAGGGCATTCTTCAGCTTACAGACATAGTCTGGAAAATCTTCAGATATGAAGCCTGGCGGCTGGACCATGAAGATATCCTTGTCAATCTCGCCGTACAAGAAAGCATTCTTTACGCCGAGTTGCCAAATCTCCCACCCATAAAATGTTGCCAAGGCAATAACGAACTAAACTGAAGCCATCTTCGCCGCCGGACTGAATGTCTCTTCATAATCTTCACCGTATTGCTGCGAGAATCCAGGAGCCACAAGGTGAGCCTTGTATCGCTCGATACTACTGTCTGCCTTCTTCTTAAGCTTATAGACCCATTTGCACGTCACAGGGGTGATACCCATGGGCCTGGGTACTAGAGACCAAGTCTCATTATTCTCAAGAGCTGCCATCTCTTCTTCCATATCCGAATCCCACTGTTTCATGCCTTTGGACTTTTAAAAGCTCAATGGTTCCCTCTCATCCAGGGGACCAGCGAAGAAACACGAGACAAAGCTCACCATGTTTCCTCCTATATAGTGATCAGGGGCAATGATCGTTCGCTTCGATCTCCTCAACACCTTTTCCTGACTCACGTTATCCTCAGCTGCTTCTTCCCTAGCTCCCCTTCCAGACGTACTAAGAGCATCGCTCCCCCTGCTTCCTGATCCAGAAGCCTCTGTCTCAGAACTAGAAATGGATGGACCACCTGGTGACACAGGCAGCTCCACCTGAAGTTTTTCCACAACTCTCTCTGGCTCCTCCACCCTGCTTTCTGGTAACTCAACACCAGAACTTCCCTTGTACGACGTCACCTCGTCAAACACAATGTCGTGAGATACAACAATTCTCCGCGTCTCTGGGTCCATGCACTTCCAGCCCTTCTTCCGATCATCATATCCCACGAAGACTAGCTTCCTTGCTTTTGCATCTAGCTTCGTCCGAAGCGCATCTGGAACGTGCACATAACAGGTGGAACCAAACACCCAAAGGTGTGCCACACTTGGCTTTTCCTTGAACATCATCTCATGGGGGGTCAACATGTTGATGGGACTGAGAGGCATCCTGTTGATGACGTACGCAGCACAAGACATTCCCTCCGCCCAGAAGGACCTTGGGATACTCTTGGCATGCAACCAACACTTGCAGGTCTCCGTCAGATGATGGATCTTCCGCTCTGCAACTCCATTTTGTTGTGGAGTATGCGAACAAGTAAGCTCCCTCCGGATGCCTGCCTTCCTGCAGAAACTTGAGAACTCACCAGATGTGAACTCCCCCCGTTATCAGTTCTCAACTTCTTTATCCGCCGGCCTAGCCGACCCTCCACTAGCTCCTTGAACTCCACAAACTTGGCAAACGACTCCGCCTTCTCCTTCAGGAAATAGACCCAGACATATCTGGTGTAATCGTCGGTCAACACCAGCATATACCTGCTGCCTCCGAGGCTTGGGGTAGCAGTCGGTCCCACCAAGTCACGGTGGATTCACTCCAACGACACACTACTCCTTCTCTGCGACTTATCAAACGACAGTCGATGAGACTTGCCGAACTGACATCCTGCGCAAACATGACCGTCACCGTAGGAAGATAGACTAGGCAGTCCCTTGACTAGACCTTTTATTTCCATAGCCTTCAACTTATCCATCCCTACATGCCCCAACCTCTCGTGCCATATAACGGCACTATAATTTGTCCTCATCTTGTCAACATAAGAACTTGTCGATAAAATGAACAAGTCTTTTGCCCTTCTCCCGACATGAACGACATCAGCCTTTACCGCCTCAATGTTTCGAAGAAACCTCACTTCTTTTTGGCCGAACAGAACGTGATACCCAACGTCAACAGCGTTGGTCACAGAGAAGAGGTTTTTCCTCATTCCAGGTACATGATAGACACTCTTCAACATTAGTGGCCCCCTATCACTGCCCAAGGAAACAACCCCCACCTTCTCGACAGTATGCACAGTATCATCAGCAGTTATAATAGCATCAGTACCTGAGTAAGGCTGCGCTGAAGAAAGCTTCGACTCATCCCCGGTGAGGTGATGACCACACCCCGAGTCCACGATCCAGTCCTCCTGATAGTTGATAGGAGCAGCAGCTTCGACAGAAGCCGAGAAGGCTCCTCCCCATCCTCCATCATTTTGCCTGGCCTCAGCTTCCTCCTTCCCTGCAGCAGCATGCCCTGGTTGAAGATTCACCCGACAATCCTTCCTGATGTGACCAAGCTTTCCACATCTGAAACATTTGGGTCCTTCTACCTTCTTCCTCCCTTCAGCCTTGGGAGCATAGCCCCTCTCCTGTTGTCCAGAAGTTGAAGGCCCATTGCCTCCAGCGGTCTTCTTCTTCTTATCCGATTTCTTCTTCTTCCCTGTGAAGAGCACCTCGCCTTCTCCCCCAGACACTGACACCCCCGCCATCTGCCTTGCTAGGCTCTCCTACGATGTAAGCAGATTCTCTAGCTCCAGCAGAGACGGCTGATTTGCCCAACCCAACACCAACGTCATAAAGGCCACATACTCCTTCCGCAAGCCGCGGATGATGTGCCTCTTCAGCTTCGTCTCAGAAATTGGCTCATCATGATCGAGTGCTGAAATCTCAGCGCATAGGTTCTTCATCTTCAGGAAGAACTTATAGATAGACAGATCTCCCTGAGCCGATCTAGCCAGCTCATTTTCCAGGAACTATAGCCTTGCTACATTCTTCTTGTTAAACAGCCCATCCAGGGCTCTCCAGATCTCGGCAGCTGATCCACACCCTAAGATGTGATCGAATAGGTTATGTGATATTGCCATTTTTAGAGCGAACTCTGCTTTCGCATTAATCCTCCTCCAATTCCTCACCTCATGACCATTGTCCCCAGCTAGGATAACTTCCTCCGTGCTATCTCCTCCAACCACCTCCCAGAGGTCCTCGCCCAGAAGATAACTCTACATGCACGACTTCCACTTCTTAAAGTTAGTCGACGTGAGCATCTCAATTCCAAGACCTCTTGCAAAACCTGCTTCCATGGCTCTACCACTGGTTCCTTCTTCACAAAGGTGATGGAAACTTTGAGTTATTCACAGCTCTATCCACTCCAACCTCGCTTTAATACCATGTGAAATTTTTCGTAGATCTAGGAGTGAGTAGGAATTGTACAACTCAAAGTTACAGCCAACAACCAGAAGCACATGAAGCAAAGCAATCTTTATTGATAATAGCAGAAATCTTCATTAGAGAGCGAGGTATACATGGCGAGACATGATTTTGCCAGTACACAAACCAATAGGAAAAATACAAGATGAAGAAAGGATAATTGGCGGTCTGAACACAGAAACTGCCAAACCACGTGACCTGGGTGTTCGCGGGACTAGAAAAGGAGACCGCGCGAACAGACTGCCGGAGACTTGAATCAACACCACTAAAGCCGCAACCTCCCGAACTCCACTGATTCTCCCGAACTCCAACAACCCGCACTGCAAGCCGCAAGACCGCCCGAACACCGTAGAAGAAGAGGTGATCGCAACTTCCCGCACAATCCGCAGAAGCTGCACAAGGAAAGTTCAATCAGCAAACAGGCCGGTCACAAAAACGAGACCGTAAGAAATAAGCGCGAGCTCAGCTTACACTTGGTGCGATGATTTTGCTGCTATAGTGACTCCTTTTTATAGGCATGCGACCAAATCCAGTCACCACCCTATGAGATAAAGTCACCGCCCTGACCGCGCGACCAAGACCGGTCAACCCGCACGGTCAGCAGAAGATCGCTCTGCACTTTGTGAGCTCACCGAATTCAACCCGGATTAGGAGATCGCCACTCCTCCAAGAATCCACGCGATCATGACAACCCGCACGGTCATGACGCTCACCACCAGTGTTCGCCTATACGAGACCTTCCCCAGAGATCGCGAACACAGCCAAGTCGACTAAGGAAATAGCCCACCAAGTCGACCAACACCAGTGTCCGCATATACTAACAGATCGCCAAGGACCAGCTTATGCGAACACAAAGGAGAGACCGCGCGACTAAGAGAACCTTAGTCGGCGCGCACCACCAAGAACCCGAGCAGCCACCAAACCGGACTGTCGGATACAGAAAATATACCGCGGTTAACAGCTTAACCTGCACAGTACAGAGAACAGCTAGCCATGCGGTCTCACGAACCAGACCGCGCGGCCTCTCCTCGGCAACCTTGGACAGAGAGAACGATGGTTAGGATAATAAGACTGCGGCTAGACCGAATAGGTCAGACCGCAAATGAGACCGTGAGATCGCGCGGTTAGACCAGACCGTGCGGTCTTCACCCAGACCGCCAACTTTACACTTCAACATTTTCAATAATATCCTCAAGGTCACGGAAGAGGATTCGCCCAGGGCTAGGAACCATTCCAAGGAGGAGGGGGTACTTTCAAGAAGGGCAGGGACGGTTCAACCCTCCGGGGTGGTGACCTAGTCTGAGACCCATCTAGGCCCCACCTCAGCATGCCAAGGTGATATGCCCGGGAGGAAAGGGGGAAGAATGAATTTCCCAGGAGGGGCAGAAAGAGGGAGGGTGGTGTTTCCATACTGTGACTTCCACTAGGAGGAAGGCCACACTACATCTACCACTCTCGAGTTCTTGGAGATAAGAGGAGGGAGGAGGGCGCCGGCGGGGCAGAAACAACTTCAGGATGTCGGAAGAGGAGGAGAAGGGGCGAAGGTAGTGGACCGGTGCGAGGATCGGGTCGAAATGGGAACCCGAGGAGGGATCAGGGTGATCCATTTGGGGTAGGAATCGAGTCCACCCAAAAGTGCAGTATCCATGCAATCTACCATCGGAGTGTCGCTTTGACCTCCAGGACCCCACCCCCCCCCCCCCCCCCCCCCCCCCCCCCCGAGGTGAAGATCACCTTCACCAACAAGGACATACCCGAGCATGAAGCTCCACTCTGTGATGCATAGGTAATCCAAATAGTGATTGAGAACTTCACTTTCTCCAAAATCCTCGTGGACAATGGGAGTTCCTTCAACGTGATCTTCAAGAAAGCCTTCCATGAGATGAAGGTAGAGGAGAAGAGGGTACTCGCCTCGCATGGACCTCTATTTGGATTCTTAGGAGAAAGAAAGGAAGTGGAGGAAGGAGTAGAGCTCCTCGTAACTCTGGGAGGAACATCCAAGAACTGTCGGTTCGTCATCATGGATGCTCCGAGTAGCTATAACATTATCTTTGGAAGGCCCTTCATCAGTGCATTTCGGGGTGTACCCTCCTCCTATCATCAATGCTTAAAGTATAGTGTCGGGGGGTCCAAATTTGAGTCGTCGGAGACCCTAAGGTGTCTAGGCAGTGGTACGTTATGGCCATCAACACCATCACCTAAAAAGAGGAGATGGAGGAGGTTGACAGAGCCATGGAGGGGAAAGCCAAGTTGGAGATAATGGAGGAAGTCTGGATGAAGGAAGTCACCACCCAGGATGGGAGGCTGGAGAAAGTGCATGTCAACAGGAGGCTGAGCGAGGAGGACCAGGAGAAGGTCTGAGAGTGCATCCAGTAGAACATTGACATCTTCGCATGGAGCATTGCAGACATGCCAGGGATCGATGCGGATGTGGCATACCATCACCTTAACCTTGACCCAAGAGTCCATCCCATCCAGTAAAGGAAAAGAGTTATGGCAGCTACACTGGTCGAGCCCATCCGAGAAGAAGTGGGAAAATTGATGAAGGCAGGTTTTGTATCGGAGATCCAGTACCCAGGCTGAGTCTCCATCATTGTAATGATGAAGAAAGGAGACGAGTGGTGGAGAATGTTTATAGCCTTTTATTTATTGAATAAAACATGCCCCAAGGATTGTTATCCTCTGCCTTGAATCGACGTGTTGGTAGACTCAGTCGTCGGTTTCCCTATGATGAGTTTTTTTATTCTTTTTCATTATACCATTGATATAGATTTTAAGGAAGTACATTACATGAAAAAGAGAACATGAAAGCTTAAGGAAGAACATGAACATGAACATGAAAGACTCACTATCAGCTCTAGCAGCACCTCCCCCACTCCAAAATTCTGAACCCTGGACTCAAGGAGAGCCTCTGAATTTTCAGGCAAAAATTTCAGATTACACGCCCTCGGTCACGGGCGTGACCAAGGGCGTGACTGCACTATTCACATCGGATCTGACAGTGGCGTGAGCTTTCTGGAGGGCGCGGCGAAAAGTGGCATGTCACGGGCGTGACATGTTGGGTCACGGACGTGACTTTGGACGGCTTCATTTAATGCAGCGTGGGCTGTTTATGGCGCGGCGGCAGAGCAGGGATCACGCGGGCAAGTCACAGCCGTGACATGTGAGTCACGGGCGTGACTAGGGTTGACTTCTCGACAGCATCTCCACGTCTCGACGGTAGACAGATGGAAGATTCTAAGATTACACGCCCCTGGTCACGGGCGTGACAATGGGTCACGGGCGTGACCGAGGGCGTGACTTGTTGTGGACTAGCTCAATTTGCGCCGCATCGAGTCTGGACTGATCTTTAGGTTACACGCCCTTGGTCACGGGCGTGACTGAGGGCGTGTACTTGTCAATTTCTCCAATTTGTCCCAAAATTCTGCAAAAATTGAAATTAAGCTAAATTAGAAACATAATTTCAAAATAAACACTTATGACCTAGAAATGACATAAAAAAGGAAAATACAAATTAAATATTTACAAAATTTTCTATTAAAAAGTTATAAAAATACTACTTATCAAATACCCCCATACTTGAGGTTTTGCTATTCCAGAGCAAAAGTGTGAGACATAATTTATAAGACATCCTTAAAAAAATTTTAATTTAAAACTAAAATTTCATTTAACCACAAGTTAAATTAATAGTAAATTCAAGGGGGAGTTAATTCCTAAATTATGATGATGATTTGAAAAGAGGGAAAAATGTTTAGGCAAGAACTTCTCAAGAAAATTAATTCGTTTGACAAAATTGTAGAAATTATAAAACTAAATTAAATTAAAATTATAAGAACTCTACCTTAAAAGAAACTTAAGGAAAAGTAAATTACTAAATATTGCTCTCTCCATAATTTTCAACTAAAACTAGAACAATGATAATTGGCTAAGGGGGATTTCATAAAATTTGGCATAAGAAGAGATATTTGATTTGAGGTGATGAATTTTATCCTCTCACCTCTATATTTCTTTTCTTTTCTTTTTTTCTCTTCTAATAACAACCCAAAATGTATATGGTTTAGGAGTAATGAATTTTATCCTCTTACTCCATGCCATATAATCTTTTCAAATATTTTGGGTGCATATGTTTTAGGGAATAATGAATTTTATCCTCTTATTCCCATGACATATGATCTTTTAAACTTCATCATTTTTTTATGCCATGAAAGGGGTAAGGAAGGGGATTAAATCTAGCTAGCTTTAAATTATATTGAGAGCAAATTCTAGTAACATTAAATTTCCTAAGATCTAAAAAGCTAGAAGAAAATATAATTGAAATCTAAAGAGGTTTAGCAAATTCACTACAAAATGAAGCCATTTAAAAATAAAAAGAGAAGTCATGCTAAATAAATTCTCTAATCAATTTAAAATCATAAGATGATTCTTAAATCAAGATTACCTCAAATTTAAAATTAACAAACTATGATAAGCAAAATTTTAGCCAATTAAAAACTTAAACATGCTTATAAACATTCTCAACTAGATTTCTAAGAAATCACAAAAACAACAAATAGGAGAGGTATAAGATTTAAATTTTTTGTATTTTAAGTTTTTTCATATATTTTTTTGAATTTTGATATTATATTTTTTTTGATAAGAAATAAACAAAAACATATACTAAAAAGCTAACAATTTTTTTTGTTAATTCTTGGACTTCCCGAGGTATACCCCGTGAAGGGTTCTCACAGTACTAGGAGGTGAGATGGGGTGAGGTCTCAAACGTCCCTTTCCAAGATTTAAATTTTTCTATTTTCTAAATTTTTTTGAGTTTTTGTGTTTTACAAGTGCTAAAATAGAAGAAAACATAAGAAAATATATTTTTTTTTTTGAAATTTTTCTAATTTAACAACTATATACAAAGAACTATTTACACCCCCATACTTAAAGTTAAACATTGTCCCCAATGTTTAAAACTAAGTATGAAGTAAAAGAAAATAAAGTGCAAGACAAAACAAAAAGGAAATGCATGATAAAAGAGAAGGAAGAAAGAGAAAGGGCTTCCCTGATTTTTTGAAGTTTGCGCGGGGAAGCGACGATTACCTACAAAATATGTTAAAGAACAAGAGAAAATAATAAAAAGATAACTTTGGGTGCCTCCCAAAAATGCTTTGTTTAAGGTCGCGTAGCTTGACCCACTTGCCGATCATATTATAGGTTGAAATACAATCGAATCACTCTTTTCATTAGTTAACTCTCCCGGAAGATATAATTTAAGGCGGTGCCCGTTAACTTTGAAGGTACCTTTTTCTGGGTGGGAAATTAAAATTGTCCCATAGGACCAAACTTCTTTAACAATAAAGGGTCCGGACCATCGGGATTTTAGTTTTCCCGAAAAAAGGCGAAGGCGGGAATTATAAAGGAGGACGAGATCGCCCGGCGAAATAGTTTTTGGAAATTTTATATGCTTATCGTGATAAGACTTTGTTCGCTCCTTATATAATTTATTGCTCTCATACACATTCGCTCGCCACTCATCTAATTCGTTCATTTGGAATTTTCTTTGTTCTCCCGCTAGAGTGGAATCGAGGTTTAAAAATTTAAGCGCCCAAAATGCGCGGTGTTCTAATTCGACCGGAAGGTGGCAAGCCTTGCCATAAACCATTCGATACGGTGTACAACCGATAGCGGTCTTGTACGCCATTCGATAGGCCCATAGCGCGTCATCGAGCTTTATTGCCCAATCCTTCCGATTAATAGAAATTGTTTTTTCTAAAATCCGTTTTAATTCTCGATTAACAACTTCGACTTGGCCGCTCGTTTGTGGGTGATATGCGGTGGATAATTTGTGCGTGACACCATATTTTGCTAAAAATTTTGTAAATTGACTATTGCAAAAATGGGTGCCCCTATCACTCACAATAGCGTGCGGCGTGCCAAATTGAGAAAATAATTTTTTTAAGAAATTAACGATGACTCGCGCATCATTGGAGGGGAAAGCTTGCGCTTCCACCCACCTCGATACGTAATCGATCGCCACTAGAATATATTTATTTGAAAAAGAGGGAGGGAGAGGACCAACAAAATCGATACCCCAAAGGTCAAAAATTTCGCATTCTAAGAAAATGTTTTGGGGCATCTCATCCCGGCGAGAGATGTTCCCCGACCGCTGGCAGCTGTCGCAAGAACTCACAAGGGTGTGAGCATCTTTGAAGAGCGTGGGCCAATAAAAGCCCGCCTTCAGCGCCTTCCTCGCGGTTCGGTTCGAATGATAATGACCACCAGTGGGTCCCTCATGACAATGATGTAAAATTTTAATGCCTTCCTCACTTGAAACACATCTTCTCACAATCTGGTCTGCGCATACACGGAATAAAAAGGGGTCCTCCCATAAGTAATTTTTTAAATCAGAAAAGAATTTCTTCTTTTGCAGACTCGAGAATTCTTTTGGCAGGACCCGGGCTACTAAATAGTTAGCCAAATCCGCAAACCAGGGGGTAGAAGATTAATTAATATTTTCGAGAGCTAGGAGGCGCTCTTCGGGAAATTTATCGTTAATGTCGGCCTCTATTAATGCTTCCGAGGAGGGATTTTCTAAATGAGAAAGGTGATCGGCCGCCAAGTTTTCGGCACCCCTTTTATCCCAGATCTCTAAGTCAAACTCCTGCAAGAGTAGGATCCATCGCAAAAGATGAGGCTTGGCGTCCGATTTACTCAAGAGATACCTAAGCGCGGAGTGATCTGTGAAGACGATAACTTTTGAGAGAGTGATATATGACCTACACTTATCGAAGGCGAAAACGATTGCTAGAAGTTCCTTCTCGGTCGTGGTGTAGTTTTCTTATGTCAACGTGAGTGTTTTGCTCGCATAATAGATCGGGTGAAAATATTTACTCACCCGTTGGCCTAAAACAGCACCAACCGCAATATCACTCACGTTGCACATGATTTCAAAAGGGAGCGACCAATCTGGGGCGACTAGAATAGGGGATTTTATAAGTTTCTCTTTGATAAGTTGAAAGGCTAAATGGCATTCATCGTTAAAAAGAAAAGATGATTCTTTCTCGAGAAGATGGGTTAACGGCTTTGTGATTTTGGAAAAATTTTGTATAAAGCGCCGATAGAACCCTGCGTGGCCTAGAAAACTCCTAATAGCCTTTACGTTTGTTGGAGGGGGGAGTTTTTCAATTACTTCAATCTTGGCCCTATCGACCTCGATCCCCTTGCCCGAAATTTTATGGCCAAGGACTAGTCCTTTCTTGACCATAAAATGGCATTTCTCCCAATTAAGTGCTAAATTTGTTTCCTCACATCGCTGCAACACGCGCTCGAGATTTTTTAAACAGTTTTTAAATGAGTTTCCGTACACGGAGAAGTCGTCCATAAATACTTCCATCACCTCCTCCACTAACTCATCAAATATTGCCAGCATACATCTTTGGAATGTAGCTGGCGTGTTACAAAGACTGAATGGCATCCTTCGATAAGCGAAGGTGCCAAAGGGACAAGTGAAAGTGGTTTTCTCTTGGTCGTCAGGCGAAATCGGGATTTGGAAATATCCCGACAAACCATCAAGAAAACAGTAGTAGGAGTGACCCGAAAGGCGTTCTAAAATTTGGTCGATAAATGGTAAGGGAAGTGATCCTTACGGGTGGCATCATTTAGTTTCCGATAGTCGATGCACATCCGCCAACCCGTAACAGTACGGGTTGGGATCAATTCGTTATTTTCGTTCGCAACTACCGTGACACCACCTTTCTTTGGCACGACTTGTACTGGCTAACCCAAGTACTATCTGATATCGGGTAGATGATTCCCGCGTCCAGAAGTTTTATAACTTCTGCCTTAACGACTTCTTTCATGTTCGGGTTTAGTCGTCGTTGAGGCTGGACTGAGTTGCTGGAATTTTCATCAAGAAAGATTTTGTGAGTGGAGAAAGATGGGTTTATACCCTTAATATCCGATAATTTCCACGCAATTGCGTGGCGGTGCTTTCTTAAGACTATAGTCAACTCAGAAATTTCTGAGTTGCTAAGATCGGATGAAATGATGATGGGTAGCTTAGACTCTTTTTCCAAAAACAAGTATTTAAGGTGAGGGGGAGTTGTTTCAACTCTAATTCAGGTGGTTCTTCATAAGAAGTCTTGATTTTTATTTTTTCTAAAAGTAATGGTTCGGGTGGTGTGGGGTGAGAAACTTCTTCTTCATCATAAAAGAGCTCTACGGGCTCGGAATCACTACTCGCCGATGAAACTAACTCGAGGGATAAATCGAACTCACAACACTCTTCCAAGTAAAAACACGAATCGTCGTTTTCTAGCGTGTTCCGCATCGAGAAATTTATTCCGAAGGTAACTTCATCGTCTCCAACCCGTAGGAGGAGCTTTCCGTTACTTACATCTATAATAGCGCGGGAGGTGGCAAGGAAGGGGCGACCGAGTATGAGGGGTACTTCGGCATCCTCTTCGATGTCAAGAATGACAAAATCCACCGGGAAGATGAATTTGTCAACCTTGACGAGCGCGTCCTCCACTATTCCTATCGGATATTTTAAAGAACGATCCGCTAATTGGATACTCATTCGAGTGGGCCTTGGATTTCCTAGACCTAGCTTTTTGAACAAAGAAAACGGAATAAGGTTGATGCTTGCTCCAAGATCCGCTAAGGCGTGTTTTACTAACGTGTTGCCAAATAGAAATGGGATGGAAAATCGTCCCGGGTCATTTGCTTTTTTAGGCAATTTGTTGAGTACAACCGCGGAGCATTCTGCGTTTAAAGAAATATGCGAAATATCTTCTAACTTTTTCTTATTGGAGAGCAACTCCTTAAGATATTTCGCATATTTAGGCATTTGTGAGATAGCCACATCAATCATTTGCCTCGTTTGGAATTTATGCCATTATAAAATATTTGCACTTGTTGCCAAGTGGCAAGTGCGTGGTGAGGGCATCGACGCAAAAGCTCCTTGAAGCGCTCCCATGTGTCATAGAGAGTCTCCGAGTCGATTTGCATGAATGACGCAATATCCGTGCGCAATTTAGCGGTCTTTGAAGGCGGGAAATATTTATTGAGAAATTTTTCCGCCATTTCGGCCCATGTAGTGATGGATCCCCTAGGTAGGGAGCCCAACCACTGCTTGGCCTTAGACCGAAAAGAAAAAGGAAAAAGACGTAATCGAATGGCGTCATCCGTGACGCCATTGATCTTAAATGTGTCGCAAATTTCAAGAAAGTAAGAGATATGCGAATTAGGATCCTCGTCCGGTTGACCATCGAAGGTCACCGATTGTTGCACCATTTGTATGATGCTGGACTTGATCTCAAAATTATTGTTCGCCACCGTGGGGCGAACAATACTCGACTGTGTGCCTTCCAAATTTGGCCGCGCATAATAGGACATGGTCCGTTGCGCGTCCTCATTAGGATTTGGCTCGTTAAGATTAGGAGGATTAAGATTATGATCCATATTCGCTGCGTTAGTGTCCCCGATCGACTCTTCAGATTCTACTTGATTTCCCTGATCACGAGAACGGCGGTGCCTCAAAAGGGTTCGCTCGATCTCCGGATCAAAAGGAAGAATCGAAGTGCTACCTCGGGTCATACACAAAAAAGAGAAGAAAGGAAGAGGAAAAACTAAAAAAAAAAATTTTTTTTTGAAATTTAGAAAAAGGAAAATAAAATAAAACGAAACATGATAAAATTAATAGCTATCCTCTTTTCAAAATATCTACGCAAATTCCCCGGCAATGGCGCCAAAAACTTGATATAGATTTTTGCGGTTTTGAAATTTAGTGAAGGTTTGAGATTTTCTCCAAAACTATATCCGATAAAGACAAGTGTACCTTATCGTTTATAGTATAGGATATTTAGGAATATCAAGGTCCTATTCCACGGGGCGCGTTAATTACTTCTGCTTCGAGGAAAATCACCATTATCTTATCGATGAAAATTTGAGGTTTTGATTACTTAGCTAAAAAAAACTAATTGCAAGCTAAATGAGAAGATTAAACATTGCATGAAAGGAAAGGAAAATTAACATTCATAAAAAGAGAAAATACCAAGGAGAGAAAGAGAACATGAAATAGGAAACTTAATTTTATTGAAGATGAGAGGACCCAGCGCAACCAACTACACCAAAAGCCATGATTGTTGGTGAAGGCGCAACTTAATCTTTATATCAACGGAAAGGCGCTACGGGTTAAGTGAAGGAACGCTGGACCCAACAATCCCCCCCCCCCCCAGCGTCCAGCACGACCCGCAAGCTCAGAGGTGCTCCACATGGCCCGCAAGATCAGAGGTGGCTTGACACATGGCTCCGGCCGCCTGACCCGCCAGGACCCACACAGGTAGAGAGAATTTCATTAATTATTAGCGCCCCCCCGGTCTCGAACCCGCAACCTGCTTTGATACCAATTGAGAGGACCCAGCGCAACCAACTACAGCAAAAGCCATGACTGTTGGTGAAGGCGCAACTTAATCTTTATATCAACAGAAAGGCGCTACGGGTCAAGTGAAGGAACGCTGGACCCAACAAAAAACCAAAACGATTACAAGCTTAAAGAGAGATTACAAAGCTAGGAAAGTAAAGTTACAAGCTTTAATTAACTAGTGCAAGCAAGAAATAAAAAAACTAGTACATTACATGAAAAAGAGAACATGAAAGCTTAAGGAAGAACATGAACATGAACATGAAAGACTCACTATCAGCTCTAGCAGCACCTCCCCCACTCCAAAATTCTGAACCCTGGACTCAAGGAGAGCCTCTGAATTTATAGGCAAAAATTTCAGATTACACGCCCTCGGTCACGGGAGTGACCAAGGGCGTGACTGCACTATTCACATCAGATCTGACAGCAGTGTGGGCTTTCTGGACAGCGCGGCGAAAAGTGGCATGTCACGGGCGTGACATGTTGGGTCACGGCCGTGACTTTGGACGGCTTCATTTAATGCAGCGTGGGCTGTTTACGGCACGACAACAGAGCAGGGATCACGCAGGCAAGTCACGGCCGTGACATGTTAGTCACGGGCGTGACTAGGGTTGACTTCTCGACAGCATCTCCACGTCTCGACGGCAGCCAGATGGAAGATTCTAAGATTACACGCCCCCGGTCACGGGCGTGACAATGGGTCACGGGCGTGACCGAGGGCGTGACTTGTTGTGGACTAGCTCAATTGGCGCGGCATCGAGTCTGGACTGATCTTTAGGTTACACGCCCTTGGTCACGGGCGTGACTGAGGGCGTGTACTTGTCAATTTCTCCAATTTGTCCCAAAATTCTGCAAAAATTGTAATTAAGCTAAATTAGAAACAGAATTTCAAAAAAACACTTATGACCTAGAAATGACATAAAAAGGAAAATACAAATTAAATATTTACAAAATTTTCTATTAAAAAGTTATAAAAATACTACTTATCAACCATCAGATCAGAATGCACTTGCCGGATGTCCAGGACGTGTCCTTCATCTCGGATTATGGATGTTATTCTTACAAAATGATGCCCTTCTGGTTGAGAAATGCAGGGCCCACATACCAAAGAGTGATGGATCGAGCGTTCAGGAAGCAGAAGGTGAGGAATTTAGAGTTCTACATAGATGACCTGATGGTGAAGAGCAAGGACATGGGGTCTCACCTCCACGACCTAGCGGATACTTTCAACACCCTGCAGAAATTCAAGATGAGACTCAACCCTCTGATATGCATCTTTGGTCAGGAAGGGGGAAGTTTTGGGTCACCTCCTCACCCCTGCAGGGGTAGAGACAAACCCCAAAAAGGTGAGGGCAATATTATACTTTGAGTCTCCTAGGAATGCGAAGGAGGTCCAGCGGTTGACGGGGAGCTGGTAGGGTTGAGCAAGTTCCTCTCTCGGGCAGGGGAGAAGTGCTCACCCTTCTTCAAGGTGTTATGGAGAAGTCAAAAGTTTGAGTGGACTTCAGAATATGAGGAGGCCTTTCAACAGTTGAAGAGGTAGCTCACGCCGGCCTACTACTCCAAGGGCCGAGGGAGGGAGAGGACCTAGCTTTATACTTGGGAGTGGTAGCCGAGTTGATAAGCGTGATCCTTGTCCGAGAAGAGGGAAAGAAGAAGTTAACCATCTATTACTCTATCTTTGAGAAGCTAACATTCGCTCTGATCATCTCAGCAAGAAAGCTTCAGCCATATTTCTAGGCACACTCGATCAAGGTAGTGACCAACCATCCCCTCCTCAACATCATGGAGGCAGTGGAGCATTCAGGAAGGTTGGCAAAATGGTCGTTAGAGCTAAGCGAGTTCGAGATTTCCTTCGTACCCTGACTGTCGATGAAAGCACAGGCAGTGGTTGACTTCTTGGCAGAGTATGTGGTCGAGGTGGAAGAGTCCCCGTCCCCTGAGCTCTTGGCTTGGGAGATGCTGGTGGATAGGGCATCCGGAAGGTACTCCCTAGGAGGAGGAGTGCTCTTGGTAAGTCCACAAGGTACAAAAACCGAGCAAGTAATAGACATTTGTTTTCCTCTTACCAACAATCAAGTTGAGTATGAGGCGGTGATAGCAGGACTCCGCTTGGCATGGCAGCTAGGGGTATGGGACATGAAGGCCTCTACAGACTCGATGGTGGTAGCATCCCAAATCAAGGGAGAGTTTGAGACTAGAGAACTGACTCTCCAGCGATACATGACAAAGGTTAAGGGGCTCATCGAGTTATACCGAACTTTTTCCATTCGACATATGCCAAGGGAGCAAAATTCTCAGGAAGACTATATGGCGAAGAATGCCCTCGTACAGGAGAGACGATGACATAACTATTTCGGCCATCCATCGAAGAAGGAGAGCTGATGTAGATCGATCGGCGCCCACGTGGATGGATCCTTTCATCGCTTTTCTAACCTCATGCAAGTTCCCAGAGGAGGTCCCGGATAAATGTCGATTCAGGTACAAATCATCTTACTATGTGCTTTAGGAGGGAGCCCTGTATCGGAAGACCCTTACCGGGATCCTCGCAAGGTGTGTCTCCGAGGAGGAGGTCTAGACGGTTCTGGAGGAGATCCACTCTGGAGGGTGCGGAAGCCACTCCGGGAGTCGGACCCTGGAGAAAAGAGTGTTAAGGCAAGGTTACTTCTGGCCCACAATCAGCAAGGATGTGACAGAGTACGAAAAGAAGTGCCAAAAATGTCATCTCTTCGCACCACTGCAACTTCTACCAGTTCAAAGGCTCAGGACCATCACTGCTCCATGTCCTTTTGCAATTTGGGGAATTGATTTAGTGGGCCCTTTCCCCCACGACAGTGGGTAAAGGAGGATCCTCCTATTCATGATCGACTAATTCTCCAAGTGGCAAGAGGTCAAAGCGCTAGCAAGGACAACATTGCAAGTAGTGTGAAACTTCATTTGGGGAGAGATACTATGCCGGCATGGGTTGCCCCTAGCTATCATTATAGATAACGGGCCACAGTTTGTTAGTCATGAGCTCACCAGCTTCTGCCGTCATTTGGGCTTCGACCTCTTCTTGTCATCCGTTCGTCATCTTAGGTGCAACAAGTAGAGAAAGCGGACAAAACTATCATAAATCTATTAAAAAATAAGGAAGAGAACCTGAAGGGCAACTGGGTGGAGCAGCTGCCCTCAGTCCTTTGGGCTTTGAGAACCAATCACTGCACAACCACATGGGAAACTCCTTACAAACTCTCCCACGGCTCCGAGGTCGTGTTGTCGGTGGAGTTCGAGGAGAGGTCCCCTCGATTTATGGCCGCAGAGGAAGGAGGTGATGAGTGGAGTGTAGAGAATTAGGAAGAACAGCAGCTCTCGCAGACCTTTGTGGAAGAACTTTGGGACTTGGAAACTATTAGACAGGAGGAGATCAAGCACAGGATGGCAAAGCACTTCGATAGACAAGTTAGAATCAAGCACTTTGTGAAGGGGGGCCTTGTTCTCAAAAAGGTCAATGAAGCGAGAAGGTGAGCACCGGTTTGAAAACTCCACACCAATTGGGAAGGTCCTTATGTAATTGTAGAAGTGTTAAAGTTAGGATTATATCGCCTCCAAAATGTTGAAGGAGTCCCCCTAAGCAACACTGGGAGCGGTGACGACCTGAAATGTTTTTATTCCTAGTTGATAATAAAATTTGTCTGGTAAATCTGTTTAGAGATGCATAGACTTCTGCCCTGCCTGGGGCAGGGTACTAGGAACCAAAAGTTCCATGCTATTTGTAAATTAAAGTTCATCTATTGAAAGTCCCCAGATTTGGTTCCGCCGATTGGGCTCTCACAAGCCGTAAGGCAGTTTGACCACTAATAAGGCAGGTAGAGATGATGTTGAAAGACCTTGGAGTTGATTCCGCCGACCGGGCTCTCACAAGCCGGTGAGGCAGGTTTACCACTCAGGAGGCAGGTAGAGAGGATGTGAAAGACACCCTGAGTTGGTTCCGCCGATCGGGCTCTCACAAGATGGCGGGGCAGGTAGACCACTTGGGAGGTAGATAGAGATGATGTTAAAAGAGCCCTGAGTTAGTTCTGCCGACCAGGCTCTCACAAGTTGGCGGGGCAGGTTGACCACTCTGGAGGCAGGTAGAGAAGATGTTAAAAGACCCCTGATTTGGTTCCGCCGGCCGGGCTCTCATTAGTCAGTGGGGCAGATTGACCACTCGGGAGGTAGGTAGAGATGATGTTGAAAGACCTATATGTTGGTTCAGCCGACTGGGCTCTCACATGTCAGTGGGGTAGGTTGACCACACGGGAGGCAGGTAGAGATGATGTTGAAAGTCCCCTAAGTTGTTCTGCCGACCGGACTCTTACAAGCCGACAGTACAGGTTGACCACTGAGGGCGTGGATAGAGAAGATGCTAAAAGATCCCTAAGTTGGTTCCGCCATCCAGGCTCTCACAAGCCGATGGTGCATGTTGACCACTCAAAAGACAGGTAGAGATGATGTTGAAAGACCCCTGAGTTGGTTCCTCCAACCGTGATCTTACAAGCCGGCGGGGCAGGTTGATCACTCAGCTGGTGGGGTATGAAGCCATGATAAAAGGTCCCTAGAAATGATTCCACTGAGCAGGATCTCACAAGCCGACAGGGCAGGTTGATCATCTATGTGACAAGTAAGAGCGGGCGGGGAGAGCGATTCAACCCAGACAAGGGAAGGATGTGAGTCGAGATGGTCTCGCCTTGGCCATCCATTTCTCCCACTCGCTCTCTCATGGATGACCATATACGCGTGAGTCGCGTGGCTCACGACCAGGGTTGGGTTTAGCGCTCTCACAAAATCTCGGGCGGACATCCCCTGGTTTTTGCTAAATGGATGCGAGGACACAGGGACCGCAAAACATAGGTTTTGCAAGTCTCTAGGTTTCGCAACTCTCTAGTTTTGGAACATGCTTTCCGCATCTCTTCGTTTGAAAATAACAAATCCTATTGTATTTGATCATATTTGTTTTTGTGTTTATAACATGCAGGATCCTGTGCATTCAAATCTCCATAGGAATATGTTGTGTTGTTGCTACCACAGAGCGTTAGCACTACCGCTGGCGCTAGCGGTTCAACGAAATGAGATGCGCTCGACGAAATGGTGTTCGACAAAAATAGATGTCGTTCGATGAACTGGCGTTCGACGAAAATGGCATTTGACAAAATGGCATTTGACGAAAATGGCGTTCAACGAAATGGTGTTCGGCGAAAATAGATGTCATTCGACGAAAAAAGATGTCAGGCGTTGCTACCACGGAGCGTTAGAACTACCGCTGGCGCTAGCATAAATGGAAATAATTGATGGGAAGGAAACAGTGGAGAAAAAGGAATGATTGGCGGGATGCATATTTAGCGTGCTCTACCGCAGCGCGGCATCTCTACCGCCCGACAGTAGCTTTTGGAATCCTCCCATCTGCATGTGATTGAGGGCAAATGTGGAAGGAGATATTGGCTGAAGGAAGTTTATCTTGCTATCGCAGAGCGTTAGCGTTACCACGGTGCACTAGGAGGAGCTCAATGTTTGGCGCTCAAGAGTTGCCTAAACTGCCACGATCCGTGTGCTTGATCATTGCCTAATTTGGCTACCGCGGGGCGGTAGTACTACCGCAGGCGGTAGCGGCTGATTCTATTTAAAGACACGCGCTTCCTCTATTGTTGCTTGCTGTCACAGAATAAATTGAAGTCATATATTCAGAGCACTCGTGAGAACCTTCCCCAAGCAGCCCGAAGAACTCCGTCAACATTCGTGAACGCACAGAACTTGAAGACCGATCTGTTCGCATCTACATCGACATCAAGTTCTTCTTTTGAGGGAGTTTTTAGTTTTTGTTTTGTTTGTCTCTAATTGTAACATTTATATCTTTTGTTCGGTAGAGGAATTCGCCACACGATGACTAGGGCCTTGCGGGGACTAGGGGAAATTCGCCTCGCATTGGCGACTAGGTCTAGGGTGTAGATCTAGGGAGTGCTCGAGGCCTTTCCGGTGAGGGAAGGGCTATAGCGGCTTAAGGCCATATCTGGTGAGAGATAGGCTAGAGCCAACCGGTCCTTGGGAGAAGGGTCGGTATAGAAAACCCAATAAAGTTTTTATTTGTCGCCTCTTTCCAAGCGTCATTGGGAAAAGATTTTGTAAACAAAATTATTTATTGTTAATGAAAATATGTCTTTCTTCACCTCCGTTTCGTGATTTCTGATTTTCATTACTATAACATAAACAGATTTTCTCTGTCAATAATGCCGAGCGGTAACACTACCCCTCGCGGCAGCAACAGAGAATCGTTTTTCATTTAAATATTTTCGAAAATATTAGAACCCTTATTCACCCCCGCCCCCCTCTCTAAGGGCGCCTACAGATCCAACAAGTGGTATCAGAGCCAGGTTATTCCAATTCGGTCTAACAACCGGGAATAATGGCACTCCGTGACCTCACTTTCTATGAGGGGCGGGGAATAAGTAGACCCCCGCTGTTTACTGGAACTGATTATAATTACTAGAGAACGCCTATGCGTTGTTTTTTGATAAACTTAGATATAGATGTATGGGCATGTGTTGAAACTCCATACACTTCTCCTACATATATTGTTGGAGAAGTAACCTTGGAAAAACCTAGGGATAAATGGGACGATGGAGATAAGTCTAGGTGTAAGAATAATGTGAAAGCGATGAATGCTTTGTTCTGTGCTCTTGATAGGACTGAATTTAATAGAGTAAGTGAATGTGAAACTGCTTATGATATTTGGAACTTATTAGAAATAACGAATGAAGGTACCTCGCAGGTCAAAGATTCAAAACTATTCCAACTGGAATCTGAATTCGAGAGGTTCGGGATGGATCCGAATTAGGACATCGACGTCATATACACTCGATTCACCAAGATCGTCAATGCCTCAAAAATTCTTGGAAAAATAATTTCGAAAGGAGACTTGGTAAGAAAGCTTCTTCGATCACTCCCACCAAAGTTCAATCCAAAGTTGACGGCGATTTCCGAATTGCATGATCTTAAGCGGCTCCAAATTGAGAGCTTCATTGGGAACCTCAAAACCCATTAGGTAGAACTGAAGATTCAAGAAGAAGAGTACAACAAGGAGCCAAAGAAGAAAGCCTTGGCACTAAAGTCAAGAAAAGAAGATGACGATGAGGAAGATGACGAGGAGAGTCTCTTTGTGAAGAACTTCACTAAGTTCATGAAGAATCTGGAAAGGAGGAACACCTTCCGGAAATTTTTCCGAAAGGGCTCCTCATCCAAAAGAGAGAAGAAGGAGAAGTCTAGCGACGACGACGAAGAGCGGCCACCTCCCGTGTGCTTCCACTGTAGGAAGACCGGGCATATTAGAAGTCAATGCCCAAAATTCTTGAAGGAGCAAAAAGAAAAATGGCTTAAAGCAAAGGAGAAGAAGAAGGTCTTAAAAGCTGCAACATGGGATGACTCTTCCTCCGGGTGCTCAAGTAAATCAAGCTCAAGCGATGATGATGAGGCAAACTTGTGCCTTATGGGGAAAAGCAATAAATCAACCGACGACGAGTGCAGTGTCCAAAGCGACACTGAGGTAATCCCTTCTAACTATGATGATCTTTATTCTGAATACTTAAAAACTTGTAAATCTTTTGGCAAAAATTTAAAAGATCTCGATCGACTTAAAACTGAAAATAAAATCCTCTGAAAACAAAATAAAAAATTAAATAAGGAAGTAATTGCCTTGGGAAAGGAGATGGAGTCTTGCCAAAAGAATGATGATCTTTTGGCAAGGACTAGCGAACTTGAAATTGATCTTTCTAACGCTCTCTCCAATATCGAATCACTCTCGAAACAAAAGAGAGTCTTGGAAAGAAATTTGAAACTCTCACTTTCTAATGTTGAAAATGAAAAGAAAAACTTTGCAAATAGATGCGGAAATTTAGTTAGTGAAAATTTTGCATTAAAAGCCCAAATCAATGACCTTAACTTAGCCATAGAAAAATTTGGTGTTTGCCAGAAAAGTCTTGATATGATTTTGGCCAACCAAAGGCATGGTAGTGCAAAAACTGGGCTAGGTTATGTCTCTGCTAACTACCGCCCGACGGTAACAGTTAATGCTGGCGGTAGTAATAGAATTCATAATTCATGTAATAATCATAAATCTGGAATTTTTTCAGCTGATTCCCCATCCTCCAGCAAGAGTCCACAACAAAAACTGAAAAAGGTCTCAACCCCTTTTGTGTTATGTGCCGAGTGTCATCACTTCGGGCATACCTTGGACTCTTACAGGATGAAGGGTCGATGTACTGCCAAGCAAATCTGGGTGCCTAAGGTTTCCACCTATTCTATGGGAGGAACCACTTGGGTATCCGGATCTTTACTCTCATCTTCTTGTTAGGTATGTTGTCAGGCTAAGGAAAAGGAAGACATGTGGTACTTGGACTTAGGGTGCTCCAAACACATGACGGGCGATAAAGTAAAATTCCTTAGCCTCAATAAGAAGAAAGGAGGAATGGTGACATTTGGGGACAGTGGAAAGGGAAGGATTTTAGGCACCGGTACTGTGGGTAACAGTTCTTTCTCTCTTACTAATGACTTATATGTAGAAGGTTTGAAACATAACTTGATTTCTATTAGTAAACTTTGCGATAAAGGTCTAAATGTCCTATTTGAGTCTTCTACTGATTTATGTAAAATTATAGATCCTAAAACCAATAGTATTGTACTCACTGCACCACGAACTCACAATGTGTATCTAATTGCCTTTCATGATCTATCATGTGCGTCACTCAAATGTCTTATATCAAAAAATGAAGAACTTGAATTATGACATAGGCGTCTCGGTCACTCTAGCACCAAGTTAATCTTAAAACCATCAACGAATAAAGTCATTAAAGGTTTGCCTATGCTAAATGGAAATCTATCTTCCTTATGCTCGCCATGCCAAAATGGAAAATTTTCAAAAACATCGTTTAAGAGTAAAAAAGAAATATCCACCTCAAGACCCCTACAACTAATTCACATGGATCTTTTTGGACCTATTAGCACATGTAGTCTTGGTGGTAAAAAGTACACTTTTGTATTAATTGATGATTTTTATAGATTTACTTGGACCTTATTTCTTACCTCCAAATCCGATGTGTTTTCTGAATTTACAAAGCTTTGCAATCGTATTCAAAATGAATTAGAACTAAAAATCAAATGTATACGATCGGATCATGGAGGGGAATTTGAAAACGATAACTTCACCACTTTCTGTAATAATCTAGGTACTAAGCACGAATTTTCTGCTCCACGCACCCCCCAACAAAATGGTGTGGTGGAGAGGAAAAATAGAACACTTCAAGAACTCGCACGGACTATGCTATCCGAGTATGGGTTGCCTAGATATTTTTGGGCCGAAGCCGTAAATACATCATGTTATGTCATAAATCGTGTCATGCTTCGCCCTATTTTGAAATTAACTCCATATGAATTGTATTTTCAAAAGAAACCTAATGTATCGTATTTTCATGTTTTTGGTTGTAAATGTTTTATCCTAAACACCAAGGATGCATTAGCTAAATTTGATGAAAAATGTGATGACGGTACTTTTCTTGGTTACTCTTCCACTAGCAAAGCATATAGAATATATAATAAAACATCTAAAAAGGTTGAAGAGTCTATTCATGTGAAGTTTGATGAACTTGTGTCTTGTGTAGATTCTACTTGTGCAGGTAATGAAGATGAACCTCTTTCACCATTGGAGCATGATGATGACGAACCACTTGGAAAAGAAAAAGAAGTAGAGATGGTGCAAGAGGAGTTCGTGCCTCCAAGATTGCTTCGATTTACAAGAGATCATCCAAGAGAGCTTATCATTGGAGAACCATCAAGGGGGGTAACGACACGTTCTTCTTTTAATGAATCCTTTCCAAACTTATGCTTTGTTTCCAAAATAGAACCGAAAAATGTTTCCACCGCTTTGAATGATGAATTTTGGTTTATTGCTATGAATGAGGAATTGAATCAATTTGAACGCAATATGGTTTTGGAAACTAATTGAAAGACCTTCTAATCACCCGATTATTGTTGTCAAATGGATATTTAAAAATAAATTAGATGGAGAATCTAGAAATACTAGGAACAAAGCTCGATTAGTGGCACAAGGTTACTCTCAAATCGAGGGGATAGATTTTGATGAAACATTTGCACCCGTTGCTCGCCTTGAATCAATTAGAATTTTTCTAGCTTTTGCAAGTTATAATAAATTTAAATTATTTCAAATGGATGTTAAAAGTGCTTTATTAAATGGGATAATTAAAGAAGAAGTCTATGTTGAACAACCCCCAACTTTATTGATGAACAATTTCCAAATCATGTATATAGATTAGAAAAAGCGCTTTATGGTCTAAAACAATCGCCCCGTGCTTGGTATGAACGCTTAACATCTTTTTTATTAAAGCACGGTTATAAAATGGGTAGTGCCGATAACATGCTCTTCATTAAGCATTTTGATAATGACTTGATTATTTTACAAATATATGTTGATGATATTATTTTTGGAGCCACTAATAAAGAGTTGTGTAATGAAGTTGTTCTAATGATGCAAAATGAATTTGAGATGAGTCTAGTGGGTGAACTAACATATTTTTTAGGATTTCAAATAACCCAAAGAAATGATGGAATTTTTATATATCAATCCAAATATGTCCATGATATGCTACAACGTTTTGGTTTTGAAAACTTGAAACAAGCTAGTACTCCAATGAGTGCATCACTAAAATTAGGAAAAGATGAAGTCGGAATTTCAATTGACCAAATGCTATATAGAGGAATGATTGGATCCCTATTATACCTTAGTGCATCTAGACCCGATATTATGTTTGGCGTATGCTTATGCGCTAGATTTCAAGCAAGTCCAAAAGAATCTTATTTAAAATCGGTGAAATGACTTTTTTGTTATCTAATCGGTACATCTAAATTAGGACTTTGGTATCCAAATAATGATTCTTTTCTCTTGCATGGGTATTCAGATTCTGATTATGCGGGTTGTTCATTAGATAGGAAAAGCACTAGTGGTACCTGTCATTTCTTAGGTCCTTCTCTAGTTGCATGGTCAAGTAGAAAACAAAATTCTATTGCCCTCTCCACCACCGAGAAAGAATATATTGCACTAGGAAGTGTTGGATCGGTAGGTGCCCTTAGAGGGGGGGGGGGGGGGGGGGGGGGGGTGGGTGGGGTGAATAAGGGTTTTAAAAACTTATATTATATTTTGAAATACTTGCTTATGATAAGAAATCAAAATAGTGATTTTGTTTAAAGATCTAAATTGTTTTGTAATGAAGGAGAGGTTAGTAAACAATTTAGAGAAATGAAGATCAAATCAATTTTATTACACAAAGAGAGACATGATTATTAATAATAAAATTGATTACAAAATTTTGATTTCAATGACGCTAGAAATCAAACCGAAATATGAAAGATTCTTTTTGTTTTCTATACCGACTCGTATCCCCACGAACCGGTTGGCTTTAGTCGTTCCTTCCCCAGATACGGCCTCAAGCCGCTCTAGCCAACCCTTCCCCGGATATGGCCTCGAGCACCTCCTAGAACTACACCCGAGACCTAGTTGCCAACACGAGGAAAATTTCTGCCCTAAGTCCTACCCAGACATAGTCGCCAACACGAGGCGAATTTCTTCCCTAAGTCCTACCCAGACCTAGTCGCCAACACGAGGCGAGTTCACTAAACGATTACAGAAAAGATGTGAAATGAAAAGACAATAATATAAAACTCCCTCAATATGGATCTCTTGGAGAAGTAGACTAAGACGCAGAGTATGATCGTAGTCGATGCGGTCTTTCATCACGATGATGACGCGTGTTGAAATCTTCTCCACGGATCTCCTTAAGCCTTTTCAGATTTGTGGGAGTATCTCTCTAAACCTTCCTCTCTCTATTGTGGGACGAAGCTCTGGAATTTTGGATCTCAAGAGGATTAACAAGACGGAGCCAAGGGGTCCTTTTTATAGCCTTAGCGTTAGCGCCTGCGCTAGTGCTACCACCTGCGCTATCCCATTTTAGGACATATTCTGCGCGGCAGAATCTTCAATCTGAGGAAACAATTATCGCTTGCCTTCTGTGCTCCGCACTACCGCCTGCGCTATCGGATACCGCCAGGCGCTATCTCCTTCTATATGTGCTCCCAGAATTGCGCTTAAGCATTCTTTTCGTCGATCGAATTTTCGTTGACCGGAGTTCGTCGAGCAGGCTTCATCATTCGTCGATCGGAAATTCGTCGAACGGAGAATCGTCGAACGCAGGATCGTCGAACGCAGATTCAATTTCGTCGAACCCAGCTTCCGTTCTCAGCGGCTTGATTTCGTCGATCGCTGCAGCAAGTTTGTCGAACGGGCTTCATCATTCGTCGAGCGGAAATTCGTCGAACGCAAGTTCGTCGAACGCAAGATCTATTTCGTCGAACCCAGCTTTCGTTCTCAGCGGTTCGGTTTCTTCTCAGCGGTTCCATAGCGCTAGCGCCAGGCGTTAGGTGATACCGCCGGCGCTAGAAGGAGTGTTGATTTTGAAGGCTCAAATTTTGGGGGCAACCTTCTTATGTAATCCTTGAGTCATATGGACTTTGTTTTCCTGCACACTTAAACACACAAGATCAAATACAAATAGGTTTTGTTATTCTCAAACTTAGGAGATGCGGAAGACCTTGTTCCAACAAACTCCCCCTTTGGATAATAACAAAACCATTAATGATAAATCGGAGCATTAATATATATAAGCATGATGAACTACTTGTGTGTGTGTGTAAGTGATAACTTAGGATAATTATCGATTGTAGCATTTATAATTTCTCCCCCTAAATTCATGCTCCCCCTAAGTGAATGCTCCCTTAATATGTAAGATATCATCTTAATTAAGCATGCACGTTAGTTTTCTATTTTGATAGCAGATTATATTTATCATGTTAGTTCTCCCCCTTATAGTATTAGCAAAAGAGGGTAAGGAGACACTGTTGGATCGGTAGGCGCCCTTAGAGGGGGGTGAATAAGGGTTTTAAAAACTTTGGTGATATTTTGAAAAGCTTTGTAATAATGCAAGACAAAGACAATAAGAAGTCAAGTAAAACGATTGAAATAAAGTAGAGACATGCTTTATTAATATCAAAATTGGTTTTACAAAAAATGACTTCTATAATGCTAGAAATCGGTGGCGATGAATAGTAAACTCTTTTTGTTTTCTATCCCGACTCGCATCCCCACGAACCGGTGGCCCTAGCCTATCCTCCCCGGATTCAGCCTCAAGCCGCTCTAGCCAACCCTTCCCCAGATGTGGCCTCGAGCACCCCCTAGACCTAGCCTAGATCTAGTCGCCAACACGAGGCGAGTTTCCCCCTAAGTCCTACCCAGACCTAGTCGCCAATACGAGGCGATTTCACTAACCATTTACAAGAAGAATATGAAATGAAAATAAATAAAAACTCCCTTCTGAGGTTGGAGGCGAAGATCTGCTGTAGAATAAGCATTGTAGAAGCGGACTTCGTTTGGATCCGCGTGATGAGGTTCTCCTTCAGAAGTTTGCAGAACTTTGGTAGGACATCAACTTTCGGCCAAGATAGCCTCTAGAATTCTAGCACTCTATCTCTCTCTTATATCTCTCTGATGTCTATCTGAAACGAGAGAAGGGATGTCCTTTTTATAGCCACAGCGCTAGCGCCTGCGCTAGCGGTACCGTCAGCGCTATCCCATATTAGGACACATTCTGTGCGGCAGAATCTTCAATCTGAGGAAACAATTCGCCCTTGCCAACTGTGCTCCTCGCTATCGCCTGCGCTATCGGATATCGCCTGGCGCTATCTCCTTCTATAAGTTCTCCCGGCAATTGTGCTTTGAGCCAATATTTCGTCGAACAGGAATTCGTCGAACGCCGCTAAGAGTTTGTCGAGCGAAGTTTCGCTGAATGCCATGATGAGAATTTTGTCGAGCGCCGCTAACTGTTCGTCGAACGACAGCTAGCGCCAGCGCTAGTACTACCGCCAGCGCTAGTAGATGTTTTGGATTTATTGGCTCAACTTTGGGGGCAACCTTCTTATGTAATCCTTGAGTCATGTGGACTTTGTTATCCTGCACACTTAAACACACAAGATCAAATACACATGGGATTTGTTATTCTCAAACCTAGGAGATGTGGAAGACCATGTTCCAGCAAACTCCCCCTTTTGATAATAACAAATCCATTAATGATAAATCAGAGCATTAATATATAAGCATGAAAAACCATACTTGTGTGTGTGTGTGAGAGTGATGACTTAGGATATTTTACGATTTTAGCATTTAGAATTGTTCCCCCTAAATACATGCTCCCCCTAAGTGAATGCTCTCCTAATATGTAAGTTATCATCTTAATTAAGCATTATATTTTGATAGCAGATAAATATTTATCATTATCATGTTAGTTCTCCCCCTTTTGTTATTAGCAAAAGCGGGTAAGGAGACACCACTTAAAAGGTTGCTAAGAAGATAAAAGCATGATCGAGCTTGTAGAGAAGGAAATAATAAGGAGTTTTAGAATACTTTTCATTTAATAGATCAGAGTTTGAGTATCTCAATATTTTCATAAATCAGAGTTTATAGCATAACCAAATACAAGGTAAATGTAAAGTTGCGGAAGACTTAGAAGAAATATAAGTAAACATCTTTTGTACAACATGATAATTGAAAAAATTTATAGGAGTTTAATTTTATAAAGAAGATGTTTTGTAAACATTTTAAAATCAATAATAAATTAACCAAGCATGAAATAATGTTATCAGAAAGATAGTACTACAATGTTATGTTAATTCATAATTTCAAAACATACTAAACATTGTAGAAAGCATGCTAGGTTATCTAGTGCATTTCATAAATAAAGAATAGTATAGAATTTGCATTAGGATCCAATACTCATGAGAAGAAGTGTTATGGACGATAATGATGTGCACAAAAGTGTATTTTTGAGTAGAGTAAACACATGTTTTAATCAAAAATACAAGTAATATGTAAAGTAAGAGCACAATAAAACATAAATAATTTTACTTCCACAAACTTTAATGCACAAAAAAATGTACAACTACCAAGGTGCTTTGCACACACAATGCTCATTAAGACTTATCAGGGTGCAAAGTAGTGCTTGGGGGATCACATAAATTTATTCTTCAAGATTGATTTTTATTGTGATCCAGTGTACTTAAGAATAACAGGTTTTTATTTTTGAAAGAAAGTTATGGTTTACACAAGATACTTTACTATTCTTTCCAAGGTGCTCAACCTCACAACGCTTATTAAGACTTATCAGGAGGTTCAAGTAGTGCTTGGTGGAGTTATCTTTGTCACTTTATGTTATGATTTTTGTTTTGTACAAAGTTCTCCGAATACACTTGTTTTGCAAACCAATATAATTTATGAAAAAGATAACCACTCTTCTTAACTTTTAAAAGTGCAAATAAAGGAGTGTAGGTAAGATACTTGGGCAATTTTAATTCATTGTACTAATACATAATATACACATGCATTCTTAGATTAAACGCATATGTAGACAATGCCAAAAAGTGAGTGAATAAAAATTATTATCAAACATAAAACATTTACTCATACTTAGAGGCATGCTAAGCATAGTTCTACACAGTTTTTACAATATAATTGATGCACATATTAATAGATATATCAAAGCATGATGAAAACAATGTTCAAAGTAGTTTGAAAAGATAAATTGCAACATTATAGAAGTTCAAAATAATAGATTAAGTCATGCTTGATTATCACACTAAATTTCATACCGTTTTTTTGTTGGTTTTTGCATTTTATATTTTTGTATTTGATTTTTGTATTTAGAAATAGAATTTGAGCAAATGGCAAAAGAAATATATTTTTTTTGTAATTTTGGCTTTTGTATTTTTGTATTTGATTTTTGCATAAAACAAAAGAGACTGTAAACAAAAAGGCAAAACATATTTTTTGGAATTTGTCTTTTGTATTTTTGTATTTGATTTTTCAAAAATAAAATAGAATCAGAAGTGCAAAAATAAATAGTACATATAGAATAATATATTTTTAGGAATTGTTCAAAATTTTAAAAATACATAAAAATGAATAAGTACGCTAGCGCCGGCGTTAGCGCTAGCGCGGGAAACAGTACACGATTTTTTATGATTTTGAAATTTTTGATTGCTGATCTTGATTAAGTGTCCCAATAGTAGTTTCATGCTGAAATCTCAGATTTTTAGGAGATATTTTCGATGGTTAAAACTTGCAAAAATAGTGTTTTGTGAATGTGTTTTAACATGAAAGATCTAGGGCACCTAACTCAAGTCGTAATAATCGAAATCTTGCATCGGGAAGAGGTTTAGTAAATATGTCAGCGAGTTGAGAGTCCGTGCTAATGAAACTTACTTTTACATATTCTTTCTTAATGTGATCCCTAATGAAATGATGACGAACATCGATGTGCTAGAATGGTGTACGGGATTATATGTGAGGTCTATTGCACTTTTGTTATCACATTTAAGATAAATGTTTTTAAGATGAAATCCAAAATCCTCTAGTGTTTGACTCATCCATAATGCTTGTGCACAACTACCAAGTGCGATATATTCGGCCTCCGTGGTGGAGAGTGCAACCGAAGATTGTTTCCGACTAGACCAAGCTACTAAAGAGGGTCCTAAAAAGTGATAAGTACCGCTAGTGCTTTTTTGATCTAGTGAACACCCGGCGTAGTCCGAATCGGAATAGCTGTGGAGTGTGAATGAATCATTGTGTGGGTACCATAATCCTTATTTAGAAGACCCTAATAGATAATGAAAAATACGTTTTATCGCTTTTAAATGATATTCTTTTGGATTGGCTTGAAAGCGAGCACATAAACATACGGCAAACATTATATCTAGTCTAGATGCACTTAAGTAAAGAAGAGATCCTATCATTCCTCTATATAGCGTTTGATCAATTGAAATTCCGGATTCATCTTTTCCTAGTTTTAAAGAAGCACTCATGGGAGTAAAAGCTTGTTTGAGATTTTGAAATCCAAATCGTTTAAGCATATCGTGAACATATTTTGTTTGACAAATAAAGATACCATCAGTTTGTTGTGAGATTTGAAAACCAATAAAATATGATAGTTCTCCTACAAGACTCATTTCAAATTCATTTTTCATTACTAAGGCTGCATTTGGCGCAGCGTTTTTGTCCGGCGCGTTTTCCGGAAACGCAACCGCCGGTCAAATTTCCGTTTGTTTTGCCGCCTCCCTTTCCAATCGCCGGAGTTTAGCGCGTGAAGAATTTCGTGGCCTTTCTAAACGGCGCCGGAGAGCTCCAGTTTATAGCGTTTTCTCCCGTGCCCCGTGCAGGAATCGCCGCTCCGTGCAGGAATTGCCAAACTGTCAACGCTGCTGCTTCCGCCATTAATAAATACTCTGTTTTCTTCAATCCCTCCACCCCCAAACTCCTGCTCTCAGGTCGAGCACTTGCCTGAGTTTTGCCATAAACAGACCATGGCGAAGCAGCAGCTTGAAGTTCTGAACGCGCTTGATGTCGCCAAGACCCAACTGTACCACTTCACGGCGATCATCATCACCGGCATGGGATTCTTCACCGACGCATACGACCTCTTCTGCATTTCTTTAGTCACGAAGCTACTTGGCCGTATCTACTACTACGAAGTCGGCTCTTCAAGCCCTGGCACACTCCAGCCGAACGTCGCCGCCGCTGTTAACGACGTCGCCTTCTGCCGGAGCCCAGCCGGACTACCCCCGGCGGGTTCGCCGGAGACCGGCGACCCCGCCGGTGGGCTCCGGTCAGGCTGGCGGCGGCTCCGCCGCCGGCGGCAACTCTAATTCTAGCCCGGGCAGGCGGAGGGAGGCGGAGAAAAAAAAATTACAAATAAAATTTGTGCCTATAGTTGAATAGTAAATAAAATTACAAAAAATTTACTTTTATTTTATAATATATATATTAGAATAATATATATATATATATAACAAAATTTATATATTTTTATAAATCAGAATTTATATATTTTTATATAAAACAAAATTTATATATATTTTTTTTTTTTTTTTAAAAATTATAATAAAAATTATTTATAAAACGCCACCGCTGTTTTGCCAATTGGTTCTCTGTTCTGAACAGCTCTGCAAACACAGACTACCCAAATAGATTTCCGTTTCCAGCATCCAGTTTCCACCAGCTCCATTTACAAACCTCCCATTACAACAACTCCCTTTACAACCGCAACCGCTAAACCAAATGAAGCCTAAGACTACTTCATTACACAACTCTTCATTAGTGGCTCCAAAAATGATATCATCAACATATATTTATAAAATAATTAGATCGTTATTTTTATGCTTAATGAAGAGTGTGTTGTCGGCACTTCCCATAATATTACCGTGCTTTAACAAAAACGATGTAAGTCGATCATACCATGCACGGGCGCTTGTTTTATACCATAAAGCGCTTTTTCTAATTTGTAAACATGATTAGGGAATTTTTCATTTATGAAACCGTGGGGTTGTTCAACATAAACTTCTTATTTTATAAACCCATTTAAAAATGCACTTTTAACATCCATTTGAAATAATTTTATTCGTTTAAAACTCGCAAATGCCTGAAATATTCGTACAGATTCTAAGCGAGCAACGGGTGCAAAAGTTTCTTCAAAATCTACCCCCTCGATTTGAGAATAACATTGAGCAACTAAGCATGCTTTATTTCTTATAATCCTAGATTCACCATCTAATTTATTCTTAATGATCCATTTAACGCCGATAATTGGATGATTAGATGTTCTATCTACAAGTTTCCAAACTTTATTTCTTTCAAATTGTCCTAACTCTTCATTCATAGCCAAAAACCAAAATTCATCATTTAAAGCGGTGGAAACGTTTTTAGGTTCGATTTCGGAAACAAAGCAAATATTTGAAAATGTTTCATGAAGAGAGGATCGAGTTCTTACCCCAGTAGAAAGTTCCCCAATGACTAGCTCTTTTGGATGATTTTTTGAGAAGTTCAACACGCTTGGAGGTACATATTCAGCTTCATTGGACTTCTCCTCCTCTTCTTTGGACGGTTCCTCTTCGTCGTGGTCCAAAGATGGCAAAGGTTCATCATTTGTACCTGTAGAAAGCTTCTCTGCACATGGAATAAACTCATCAAATTTAACATTAATAGACTCTTCAACCTTACTCGATCTTTTATTAAATATTCTATAGGCTTTACTGGTTGAAGAATATCCAAGAAATATTCCTTCATCACATTTCTCATCAAATTTTCCTAAAGAATCTTTTGTATTAAGAATAAAAAATTTACTTCCAAATACTGTAAAATATGATACGTTAGGTTTCTTTTGAAAATATAGTTCATACGGTGTGAGATTTAGTGATGGGCGAAGCATAACTCTATTCATTACAAAGCATGATGTGCTTACGGCTTCGGCCCAAAAAGACTTAGGTAATTTATATTCAGATAACATGGTGCGTGCTAGTTCTTGGATTGTCCTATTTTTTCGTTCTACAACACCGTTTTGTTGAGGTATGCGTGGAGCGGAGAGCTCGTGCTTAATAACTAACATTTCACAAAAGGATTTAAAATTTTCATTTTCAAATTCACCTCCATGATCTGAGCGAATGCATTTTATTTTTAGATCTCGTTCATTTTGAATACGAGTACATAATTTTGAGAATTCGCAAAACGCATCAGATTTGGAAGAGAGAAATAAAGTCCAGCAATATCTAGAGAAATCATCTATTAGAATGAAAGTGTATATTTTACCACCCAGACTTGCGGTGTTAACAGGACCAAAGAGATCCATATGAATTAATTGTAGTAGTTTTGAAGTAGAAATTTCATTTTTGCGTTTTAAAAGATGATTTTGTAAATTTTCCTTTTTGGCATGGAGAACGTAGTTAAGATAAATTTCCATTCAACTTAGGCAATCCTCTAATCAATTCCCTTTTTGCTAGTTTTAAAATGAGCTTTGTACTAGCGTGACCTAAACGTCTATGCCATAGTTCTAATTTATCATTTTTGGTTATAAAACATTTTATAGATGATTTGGAAAGATCATGAAACGAAACTATGTAAACATTGTGAATTCTAGGTGTAGTTAGTAACACATCTTTTGTTTTAGGATTAACTATTTTGCAAAGATTAGTGGATGATTCAAATAATACATCTAATCCTTTATCACATAATTGACTTATAGATATTAAGTTATGTTTCAAACCTTTAACATAAAGAACATTTGAGATAAGAAAAGATTCGTTACCCACTGTGCCAACTCCCATGATCCTTCCTTTTCCATTATCACCAAACGTTAAGATCCCTCCTTTCTTCTTTTCTAGGCTAAGGAATTTAGCTTTGTTTCCCGTCATGTGCTTGGAGCAGCCTGAGTCCAAGTACCACGCGTCCTCTGTTTCCTTAGCCTTCCTGCACATCTAGAGAGAAGATGAGAGTAAAGATCCAGATACCCAAGAGGTACCACCCATAGAGTAAGTGGATTTCTTAGGTACCCAGATTTGTGTTAAAGAACGTTGTTTTATATTCCTGCAAGAGCTAGACGTGTGTCCAAACTTAAGACAATTAGCACACGAAATAAAGGGGGTTTAGACCCTTTTCTGAGTTTCTACGTTGCTCTTGCAGTATGATGTTTGAACATTAGAGAAATCAAAAGATTTTTTAACAGTTGAGCTACCGCCGACGATAGTGGCTAGCGCTGGGCGGTAGGGTTCACTTTTATATCCGACCCCAAAATTTTTCAGAACCATAACATTGGTTTCCCAAAATCATATCCAGGGATTTTTGACCAATCTCGAATTTTTTTATGGCCATATTGAGGTCATGATTTTGTTTTTTAAGAAAATTATTTTCTTGTACAATCATAACACATTTATTTTCAAATTAGAAAGAGAAACTTCAAGTTCTTTTGCCTTAAATAAAGAGTGCTCACACTCTTGACATGAAAACTTTCTCTATTCAAGGGAAATCAATTTTTTTGTGAGCTTATGATTTTCTTTGATAATAGCTTCATTTTCACGATTTAATATAACATTATCTTTTATACTTTGATCATAGGATTTGCAAGTTAAACCAAATTCATCATAGAGTTCTTCGAAAGTAGGAGGAATTACCTCAGTGTCGCTAAGAACACTGGTGTCGTCATCGTTGCTTTTTGCCATTAAGCATAAGTTTTCTTCCTCCTCGCTACTTGACTCAGACTCGTTTGACTCTTCAGAGGAAGAATCATCCCAAGTTGCGGCTTTCGGTACTTTCTTCTTCTCTTTTGCTTTGTGTTGTTCTTTTTGCTCCTTTTTATACTTTGGGCACTGGCTCCGAATGTGCACGGTCTTTCTGCAGTGGTAGCACTCTGGTAGTTGTCTTTCTTCTTCATCTTCGCTTCCTTTTTCTTTCCTTGATGAAGAGGAAGATCCCTTTCGTCGAGTATCCTGTTGGAAGTATTTGCGGAATGTGTTCCTTCTTTCCGGATTCCTGATGAACTTCCTGAAGTTCTTCACCAGGAGACCTTCTTCATCTTCATCATCATCTTTGATGCTCTCCTTCTTTGACTTTAGCGCTAGCGCCTTTTTCTTTGGCTCTTTGTTGTATTCATCATGTTGAATCTGGAGTTCTACCTCATGGGTTTTAAGATTCCCAATAAGGTTCTCGATCTGGAGCGTTCTAAAGTTGTGCGACTCCGAGATGGCTGTCACCTTTGGATTGAACCTTGGAGGTAAGGAACGAAGAATTTTCCTCACCAAGTCCCCGTCTGAGTAGGCCTTTCCAAGTGCCTTTGAAGCATTGACGATCTTGGTGAAGCGGGTGTACATCGCGTTAATGTCCTCTTCGGTATCCATCCTAAATTTTTCATATTCAGATTCCAGTTGGAATATCTTTGCATCTTTCACCTGCGATGTACCTTCATGAGTTACTTCCAATTGATTCCAAATATCATAAGCAGTTGTGCATGCAGAAATTCTATTAAACTCAGTCCTATTTAAAGCGCAATATAAAGCGTTCATTGCTTTAGCATTATTTTTACACCTTAGTTTATCATTATCGTCCCATTTTTCTTTTGGTTTTGCTAATGTCGTCTCTCCCACTACAGTTGTAGGAGGAGAGTACCGAACTTCTACCATGTTCCATACTTCTACATCCATGGTCATAAGAAAACACATCATTCGATTTTTCCAGTAGTTAAAATCTGACCCAGTAAAGAGAGGTGGTCGACTAACCCCTTGACCCTCAGGAAAAGCAAGATCATGAGACGCCATTATTCCCGGTTGTTAAGCCGATTTGGAATAACCTGGCCCGGATACCACTTGTTGGATCGGTAGGCGCCCTTAGAGGGGGGGGGGGTGAATAAGGGTTTTAAAAACTTTGGTGATATTTTGAAAAGCTTTGTAATAATGCAAGACAAAGACAATAAGAAGTCAAGTAAAACGATTGAAATAAAGTAGAGACATGCTTTATTAATGTCAAAAATGGTTTTACAAAAATTGACTTCTATAACGCTAGAAATCGGTAGCGATGAATAGTAAACTCTTTTTGTTTAATATCCCGACTCGCATCCCCACGAACCGGTGGCCCTAGCCTATCCTCCCCAGATTCGGCCTCAAGCTGCTCTAGCCAACCCTTCCCCGGATGTGGCCTCGAGAACCCCCTAGACCTATGAAAGTGAGTTTAGTTCTTATTATAAGTTTAAAGCTCTTGCTTAAGTTTTAGTTTCAAAATAATGGTATATAAATATATAAGTGTTTGCTGAGTAATAAACACAAACAGCTAGAGTGCATAAATAACACAGCACAGGAAATAAAATAAAGCATAAACAAGAAGCATTCCAGGTGACACAAAGAAATATAGCAGTTCCCCAAATCTGGGTAGTCTACGCTTCTACCACCCTTGGTAGGAATCCACTAGGATTTTTGATCAGGTGCCCTTACACCAATGGAGGTTTGATCAGGTGCCCAATTCACCACAGTCAGGTTTTTGCTAAGGTGACCTGTCACCGAGAGTTCACTTTTGAAGGGAGTAATAACCCTGTACAAGATGGGAGAAAGGGAAAGGGAAAAATATAATGTTCTTCTCTGTATAGGAAGACTCTTGAAGATCCTGATATGGAGTTGAAAGGATCTGATTATGATGTTGAAGAAGACTCCCCCTATCTGATAGAGCTTGGTGACAGTTTTGGAGGCTCTTTCTCTTGATTGAACAAGCACCTCTTCTTGTTCAGTGATGATCCTGAGCAAATGATTGTGATTGTTGTCTCAGGATGTGTATGATCTGCAAGAAGATGTTAGGCAAAAAGAGAGGTTTCTTGTAGTGTTGTATCTCCGTTGTATATGCCTGTCTATTTCTTTTTTATCTCATATTTACTGCTCTATATATAATCTGGAGAAGGTATTTGAATTCTTGCCCGGGAAAAAGGAAAGAGATAAAGTCTCTTTAATTAGATTCCTTGGGAAGATAAGTTTTCCGTCTCTTACTCTTCTGAAAACGGCTATAATCTTTATTGCCTGCAACGGCTATATCAGAAAAGCATGAATATATTAATGTTAGTCCAGCTGTATAATAATAATAATAATAAAAGTATTGCTGATAACACATTTGTCGAGCTCTTCTCGATTCGTCGAGCGCCGTTTAGAGAATGCTTAGCCGCTGAGATTTATTTTGACTGGAATTTGTCGACCGCTGTTCTGATAGAGATTTGTCGAGCGCTGGCAACAAAACTGTCGAACGCTGGCTGGCTTTGGTCGAGCACCGATCGACATTTGTCGATCGCAGAGAATATATATAGTCTCTTTAATTCCTTCTCTTTATTTCTCTCAGCCAAATGTATATATAAATTTCTTAGTATGTTTTATATATATTATTTTTATCAGCTTTCTTATCTTAATGAGATTTAGTCTGAGTAATTAAATGGTCTATGACCAAAGGGATGGATCCTAACTCAAATCAAAAACTAAGGTTCCAACAATCTCCCCCTATTTGAGTTGGGATCCTAAATCAAATTAAAACTAGTGGCATGGTACTCTCCCCCAATTTGGTTTAGGATGCCGACAGTTTTAATTTATATATTCTCCTTTTCTCTCTCACTTGGCTTTTAGCAATTTTTATTCTTTGTAAGGTTATTTTTGCACCTTTACTTTCCTAAATTTTGATTTAAAATTTTCAATTGCAGCAACCTTTAATGGATTTCATTTGAATGTTGAAGTCAGAAAAAAAAACTTTGTTTGATACCTTCCTTCTTAAAGAATCCCTTAAATCAGAAGAGACTCACACTCAGTCACATAACCATTTCTGATTAATGTGACTACAGTAGAATGCTCAACATGGTTTTCAGAGAAATCTATAAGACTGAAGTTTTCTGACATTGCTTTTAATGATATAAACATTTAAATGAATTTTATGTTTTGCTGTTTAATTTAGGGATGGAGTTTAATGGTGAAAAACTTATTGATAATTAAGTAAGGAGTTTTTATTAGAGTTGAAAGGTTTAGTATTTTGAAATATGTTTAGCCTTTTTATTTCATTGAAATATAAATTTGAAAATTTTCTTTTATATTGCTGAACAGACATAATTTCTTTTTCTTTAAAATTCTGTTTGAATTTTTCAGCTTTAATGAACTTATTTTTTAAGTAAACAAATTGTTCTGCTGTTATTTTAAAATCTTCTTTAATTTCAACAGAAATTAATTTGTTTATTATTAGCTTTTTACTGATTTTGTTTTCAGAAATTATCAAATCTGTAGATGGTGAGTTAAAAACAGATGTAAAATTAGAGGTAATAATAGGAAATGTTGTTACCTCTTTTACCTTTCCTTTATCAAGTTCTACATCAGATTCAGATTCTGCATCAGATTTGTAATCTGAGCCATATATAGCCAACATGCAGAAAGCTGTGGCTTTTTGTTCTTCTTTTTCTTCTTCTTCAGTTAGAGTAACTGATGGTGTTGCATCAAAAATGATGTTAGATAAGGCAGTTTCAACTTGTGGATCTGAAGATAGAAAATTTGCTTGTGCCATTTGAAAAACCCTTTTGAAACAAAATAAGAACTAAGTGATCTTTGTGATTTCACGTGTTAGCCTGTGTGAAAAATCAACCTCCTCTGATACCAATTGAAAGTGAGTTTAGTTCTTATTATAAGTTTAAAGCTCTTGCTTAAGTTTTAGTTTCAAAATAATGGTATATAAATATATAAGTGTTTGCTGAGTAATAAACACAAACAGCTAGAGTGCATAAATAACACAGCACAGGAAATAAAATAAAGCATAAACAAGAAGCATTCCAGGTGACACAAAGAAATATAGTAGTTCCCCAAATCTGGGTAGTCTACTCTTCTACCACCCTTGGTAGGAATCCACTAGGATTTTTGATCAGGTGCCCTTACACCAATGGAGGTTTGATCAGGTGCCCAATTAACCACAGTCAGGTTTTTGCTAAGGTGACCTGTCACCGAGAGTTCACTTTTGAAGGGAGTAATAACCCTGTACAAGATGGGAGAAAGGGAAAGGGAAAAATATAATGTTCTTCTCTGTATAGGAAGACTCTTGAAGATCCTGATATGGTGTTGAAAGGATCTGATTATGATGTTGAAGAAGACTCACCCTGTCTGATAGAGCTTGGTGACAGTCCTGGAGACTCCTTCTCTTGATTGAACAAGCACCTCTTCTTGTTCAGTGATGATCCTGAGCAAATGATTGTGATTGTTGTCTCAGGATGTGTATGATCTGCAAGAAGATGTTAGGCAAAAAGAGAGGTTTCTTGTAGTGTTGTATCTCCATTGTATATGCCTGTCTATTTCTTTTCTATCTCATATTTTCTGCTCTATATATAATCTGGAGAAGGTATTTGAATTCTTGCCCGGGAAAAAGGAAAGAGATAAAGTCTCTTTAATTAGATTCCTTGGGAAGATAAGTTTTCCGTCTCTTACTCTTCTGAAAACGGCTATAATCTTTATTGCCTGCAACGGCTATATCAGAAAAGCATGAATATATTAATGTTAGTCCAGCTGTATAATAATAATAATAATAAAAGTATTGCTGATAACACATTTGTCGAGCTCTTCTGGATTCGTCGAGCGCCGTTTAGAGAATGCTTAGCCGCTGAGATTTATTCTGACTGGAATTTGTCGACCGCTGTTCTGATAGAGATTTGTCGAGCGCTGGCAACAAAACTGTCGAACGCTGGCTGGCTTTCGTCGAGCATCGATCGACATTTGTCGATCGCAGAGAATATATATAGTCTCTTTAATTCCTTCTATTTATTTCTCTCAGCCAAATGTATATATAAATTTCTTAGTATGTTTTATATGTATTATTTTTATCAGCTTTCTTATCTTAATGAGATTTGGTCTGAGTAATTAAATGGTCTATGACCAAAGGGATGGATCCTAACTCAAATCAAAAACTAAGGTTCCAACAACCTAGCCTAGATCTAGTCTCCAACACGAGGCGAGTTTCCCCCTAAGTCCTACCCAGACCTAGTCGCCAACAAGAGGCAATTTCACTAACCGTTTACAAGAAGAATATGAAATGAAAATAAATAAAAACTCCCTTCTGAGGTTGGAGGCGAAGATCCGCTGTAGAATAAGCGTTGTAGAAGCGGACTTCGTTTGGATCCGGCGTGATGAGATTCTCCTTTAGAAGTTTGCATAACTTTGGTAGGACATCAACTTTCGGCCAAGATAGCCTCTGGAATTCTAGCACTCTATCTATCTCTGATATCTCTCTGATGTCTATCTGAAATGAGAGAAGGGATGTCCTTTTTATTGCCTCAACGCTAGCGCCTGCGCTAGCGGTACCGCCGGCGCTATCCCATATTAGGAGACATTCTGCGCGGCAGAATTTTCAATCCGAGGAAACAATTCTCCCTTGCCAACTGTGCTCCTCGTTATCGCCTGCGCTATCGGATATCGCCTGGCGCTATCTCCTTCTATAAGTTCTCCCAACAATTGTGCTTCGAGCTAATATTTCGTCGAACAGGAATTCGTCGAATGCCGCTAAGAGTTCGTCGAGCGAAGTTTCGTCGAACGCCATGATGAGAATTTCGTCGAGCGCCGCTAACAGTTCGTCGAACGGCAGCTATCGCCTGCGCTAGTACTACCGCCAATGCTAGTAGACGTTTTGGATTTGTTGGCTCAACTTTGGGGGCAACCTTCTTAAGTAATCCTTGAGTCATGTGGACTTTGTTATCCTGCACACTTAAACACACAAGATCAAATACACATGGGATTTGTTATTCTCACACCTAGGAGATGCGGAAGACCATGTTCCAACAGACACCACTTAAAAATTGATAATAAGATAAAGGCATGATCGAGTTTTTTAGAGAGAATGAAATAATAAGGAGTTTTAGAGTAATTTTTATAGAGATAGATCAGAGTTTTTAGCTTAAAGATGAACAATATAACATTTTCCAAGTTATCCATATTATAATGTTAGTTTTCTCCTTTATATAAGAGTTTTAGGCATAAAAAGGTAATGATTTCCAAATAACCAATCTACCCAGACAATATATCTACACCCTAGCACCGTACTAAGTGACGGATGGGCATGAGGAGCTGCATACATGCCGTAGGTTGGGGAGTTAGTCCCATATGCAAACACTAGACAAAACTCACCCTAGCACTCTTCCCCCCCAGTGCCTCGCAAGGGCCCACTGGAACCCTCACCGGTTAAGGACAAGACATGACTAGAGATAAGGTTATCTAATGTCTACAACCCTACGCCCCCGTTATGGTGAGATATGAAGTCATGGATAATACTTATTGGAAACATTTAAGCGTTTTAACTTTAGTGATAAGTTCATAGCCTATGGGTTTATATTTTTATTTTAATTTATGAAAACACTCACATAGCTATTTTTGAAATCCATTAATGAATCAGGGTTTTTAATATAATAAAATTTTCATAGAAATAAATCAGAGTTTTTAGCAAAAAAAAATATTCATGTTTAGAGTAACCAATATAAAGTTTACCAAGCAAGTCTACCACTTGTTGAAAGAAAGGAATTTTAAGATTCAAGTGATGATGCACACAAAATAAAAGACTTTAAGTAAGCAAGAAAGCACAAGGTAAAATAATTATATGGTTATGATGCGGAAGACTTATAGAAATATAAGAAACATCTTATTGTAATTAATGATGATCCATAAAAAGATATATGAGTTAAATTTCAAAAAGAAGATGTTTTTGTAAATCATTTTTCAATTAAAATCTTTAAGTTTGACAATAAAGTAACCAAGCATGAAATAATGTTATCAAAAAGAGATTACTACAATGCTATTTTAATTCACAAATTCAAAACATACCAAACATTGTAGAAAGCATGCTAGGTTATCTAGTGCATTTCATTAATAATGAGTAGTATAGAATTAGCATTAGGATCCAATACTCATGAGTAGAAGTGTTATGGAAGATAATGATGTGCACATAAGTGTATTTTTGAATAGAGTAAACAAATGTTTTAATCGAAAATACAAGAGATATGTAAAATAAAGAGCACAATAAAACACAAATAATTTTACTTCCACACACTTCAATGCACAAAAAAATGTACAACTACCAAGGTGCTTTGCACACACAATTATCATTAAGACTTATCAGGGTGCAAAGTAGTGCTTGGGGGATTACACAATTTTATTCTTCAATATTGATTTTTTGTTGTGATCCGGTGTACTTAAGAAAAAGTGGTTTTTATTTTGAAAGAAGGTTATGGTTTGCACAAGATACTTTACTATTCTTTCCAAGGTGCTCAACCTCACAACGCTTATTAAGACTTATCAGGAGGTTCAAGTAGTGCTTGGTGGAGTTATATTTGTCACTTTATTTTATGATTTTTGTTTTGTACAAAGTTCTCCGAATACACTTGTCTTGCAAACCAATATAATTTATAAAAACATAACCACTTTTCTTAACTTTTAAAAGTGCAAACAAAGGTTGTGTAGGTAAGATACTTGTGCAATTTTAATTCATTGTACTATTACAAAACATACACAAGCATTCTTAGATTAAGAAACATATGTAGACAATGCCAAAATAAGTGAGTGAATAAATATCATTATCAAACATAAAACATTTACTCATACTTAGAGGCATGCTAAGCTTGGTTCTACACAACTTTTACAATATAATTGATGCACATATTAATAGATATATCAAAGCATGATGAAAACAATGTTCAAAGTAGTTTGAAAAGATAAATTGCAACATTATAGAAGTTCTAAATGATGGGTTAAATCATGCTTGATTTTCAATGAAGTCCATACAGTATTTTTGATATTTTTGAAGAATAATTTTGATTTAAAGTTTAAACTCATAAGATTGATCTTGGACTTCCCGAGGACTACCTTGTGAGAGGTTCACCCGGTACTAGGTGATATGATGGGATGATAGCCCAAATCACCCTTTCGCGAGATACATGCAAATAGAAAAGTTAAGTTCAAAATAATAATTTTTTATACTTGTTTTTGTTTTATATTTTTGTATTTGATTTTTGCATATAGGAATAGAATTCAAACAAATATCCAAAGACAAAACAAAATATTTTTTTGTAATTTGGCTTTTGTAACTTTGTATTTTAATTTTTCAAAAACAAGTACAGGCAGAATTGCAAAAATTAGTAGTACATATAAAATAATATATTTTTATTGATTTTTCAGAATTTTAAAATTTTAGAAAATCAGATACTTGAGCTAACGCCTGCGTTAGGTCCTAGCACCTGTGTTAGCTCATAGAGAGTGCTTATTTTGATCATATAGCCTAGATTTTTTTTTATTTTGCATCCGATTTTTCTTAGTTATGTTTGTGCAATGTAAGGCATGTCTAATGAAGTGATGAGACGAGAAGAAATCATAAAAAGTTGCGGAAGTTAAAATTGTAGTACATGGGTTTCATATTCATTAAATCTCCATACTCGTTAGACCTTAATTCTTGAGTTTTGAACAACATATGCATGAGTGAAATGATCATAAATAAGTGAAATAATATTCATGCAATTTTTCAATTCCGATTTAAACATACTAGGGGTAATTGAAAATGACGCAAATATATTAGCTACCTAAGCAAAACTTGCGCATTTTATAAATTTAGCCTAATACCCCTAAAATACCTTTTAAATCCATTATGACACTTATTTCATTTAGTCTTAATAATATCATATGACAAATTTAGTTTTTTCAAATTTTATAAGACTTTTAGGAAATGGATTTAGAAGGATAAAAAGAAAAAGGATAAGTAGATCACTTGAAAAATGACATGACTTTTTATTCAACTTTATTCAATTTGATTTATTTATGAATTTTGGTTTAATATGAGAAAGTCATATCACAAGTTATATAAAGTGATCATATCATGATGGTTCTACAAAAATAAAAAGCAAAAACAAAAAGGAAATTAAGCACATCATGAAGTAGAGAATTGATATTTTATTTTGAGTTGATTTCTACTTCATGCAAATGATTGGATATTAATGACTAAGAGATTTAGGTATCCAAAGGGGACCAAGTGTGGTGGTTCCTTTGGGTACCCAAATATATCGTGTATGTTTGTGGGTAGTTAGTGATGAATGGGTCCTTTCATGTGAAGTTAATGTTTCATTTTTAATTTTGGGCCTCCATTCAAACTTTGGTTTAATGTTATTCTTATATGTCAAATTTCCATATGATAATCTTTATATTGATGATTATGATTGTAATGATTATTGAAAGTATTTTTCATAGGAAATTTATGAACATTTAATTTTACGTTGGGAGAAGATTGATGTTGTAAATGATATTAATGATTGTATTTTGGAGTTTCATTTTCAATCTTTTGTAGTTTTTTATTTCCATTGTTTGGCTTATTCAACTTTTTAGAAATCATATTCAACTTGCTTTTGGATTTTGCATTATATTGAGAATCTATGTTTTGAGAATTTTTCTTTATGATTTACTTAAGCAAGTTGATTTTAGTTTTTAATTTATTATTTTTAATCTTTAAAATATGTCTAGCTTTACTATAAGCAATTGTTCTATTTTTAAGAGTGGAAACAATTGAATCTATATGATCTTGATAGTTATTTCTATATTCATCAAATGTTTCATCCATCTCTTTAATTTCAATTTTATAGTCTTTGCACATAGCACAATCATTTATCAAAGATGAATTTTCTAAACATAATTTTTCATTTTGTTCTTTTACTAAAATAAAATCCTTTTCAAGTTTCTTGTGCTTTTCTTTTAATTCATTATATTCTACACAAGTTGTGGTGTTTCAATTAAGGAGCCATGTGTAGAACTAGATAAATTAGAATTTGATTCTTCATTAATTTTTGCCTTTAAATTTTTATTTTCTAAGCGCAAATGTTTATTAGCATTTTTTAATTTCTTAATTTTGCGCTTTGTAGTTTGAAGCATTTGTAATGTAGAAATAGAAGTACAGAAAATGGGATTTGATTTCCTTACATTGCTTTCGGGAGAGGCACGATTTGAGCATATCGTTTCATTGACATCTTTTTGGCACTCCTCTTCCGAAGATAGTATTTCTTCTTCTCTTTCACTTGATGTGCACTTCATGGATCCGGTTCTTGCGATTGTTCCATACCTGTAAAAGGAGAATCATACATTTCTTCAAGAAATTTCCATACTTTGTATGCACTAGAAAAACAATATATTAATTTGAAAATATCTTGAGATAAAGCACAAAAAATATAATGCATAGCTTTTGCATTTAGGTGACGCACTTATTTATTTGATTCGTCCGCTGGTCTTGTTATTGCTATATCCCAAGCGTTGATATCTAATGTTTTAATAAACCTTTCCATTAATAATTTCCACTCTTTATAATTTCTTCCTTCGAATAAAGGTGGTGCAAGAGATTTTTCTTCTTCATAAAAATTTTCCCCACCAATAGAAGGAGATCATGAGACGCCATTATTCCAGTTGTTAAGCCGATTTGGAATAACCTAGCTCTGATACCACTTGTTGGATCGGTAGGCGCCCTTAGAGGGGGGGGGGGGGTGAATAAGGGTTTTAAAAACTTATATTATATTTTGAAATACTTGCTTATGATAAGAAATCAAAATAGTGATTTTGTTTAAAGATCTAAATTGTTTTGTAATGAAGGAGAGGTTAGTAAACAATTTAGAGAAATGAAGATCAAATCAATTTTATTACACAAAGAGAGACATGATTATTATTAATAAAATTGATTACAAAATTTTGATTTCAATGACGCTAGAAATCAAAGCGAAATATGAAAGATTCTTTTTGTTTTCTATACCTACTTGTATCCCCACGAACCGGTTGGCTTTAGTCGTTCCTTCACCGGATACGGCCTCAAGCCGCTCTAGCCAACCCTTCCCCGGATATGGCCTCGAGCACCCCCTAAACCTACACCTGAGACCCAGTCGCCAACACGAGGCGAATTTCTGCCCTAAGTACTACCCAGACCTAGGCGCCAACACGAGGCGAATTTCTTCCCTAAGTCCTACCCAGACCTAGTCGCCAACATGAGGCGAGTTCACTAAACGATTACAGAAAAGATGTGAAATGAAAAGACAATAATATAAAACTCCCTCTATGTGGATCTCTTGGAGAAGTAGACGAAGACACAGAGTATGATCGTAGTCGATGCGGTCTTTCGTCACGATGATGACGCATGTTGAAATCTTCTCCACGGATCTCCTTAAGCCTTTTCGGATTTGTGGGAGTATCTCTCTGAACCTTCCTCTCTCTGTTGTGGCACGAAGCTCTTGAATTTTGGATCTCAAGAGGATTAACAAGACAGAGCCAAGGGGTCCTTTTTATAGCCTTAGCACTAGCACCTGCGCTAGTGCTACCGTCGGCGCTATCCCATTTTAGGACATATTCTGCGCGGCAGAATCTTCAATCTGAGGAAACAATTCTCTCTTTCATTCTGTGCTCCGCGCTACCTCCTACGCTATCGGATGCCGCCGGGCGATATCTCCTTCTATATGTGCTCCCGGAATTGCGCTTAAGCATTCTTTTCGTCGATCGAATTTTCGTCGACCAGAGTTCGTCGAGCAGGCTTCATCATTCATTGATTGGAAATTCGTCGAACGGAGAATCGTCGAACGCAAGATCATCAAATGCAGATTGAATTTCATCGAACCCAGCTTCCGTTCTCAGTGGCTTGATTTCGTCGATCGCAGCAGCAAGTTCGTCGAACGGGCTTCATCATTCGTCCAGCGGAAATTCGTCGAACGCAAGTTCGTCGAACGCAAGATCTATTTCGTCGAACCCAGCTTCCGTTCTCAGCGGTTCAGTTTCTTCTCAGCGGTTCCTTAGCACTAGCACCAGGCATTAGGTGATACCGCCGACGCTAGAAGGAGTGTTGATTTTGAAGGCTCAAATTTTGGGGGCAACCTTCTTATGTAATCCTTGAGTCATATGAACTTTGTTTTCCTGCACACTTAAACACACAAGATCAAATACAAATAGGTTTTGTTATTCTCAAACTTAGGAGATGCGGAAGACCTTGTTCCAACAGGAAGTTGTTGTGCCCAAGATTTATGGATGACTCAAACCTTAGAAGACTTTGGGGTTCATTTAACTAATATTGAACTTAAGTGTGACAACAAGAGTGTTATTGACTTAACAAACAACCCTGTTCATCGCTCACGATCTAAACACATAGACGTAAGACACCACTTCATTAGGGATCACATCAAAAAGGAACATGTTCATGTGAACTTCATTGGAACTGAATCGCAACTTGCGGACATCTTTACCAAGCCTCTACCCGATTCGCGATTTGCTCTACTTAGATTAGAACTAGGGGTCTTCGACATTCATACTTAATCGTGCAAAATCCATGTTTTTATGACCACACATTTCTGTAGTGAATCACCTTGTCACCAACATGTACAAACTTTCTGCAACAAAAAATTCTGAAAAATTTCATGATTCCCAAGTTTTTGGTGTTCTCCCACTACCGCTCGGCGATAACTTCTAGCGCTGGTGGTAGTGGATCTGTTTCGTTCTTTATTTTTGTCTTTCATGTTTTTTTGCTGCTTTTTCTTTTTATTTACCTTTATGCATTTATTAATTTTCTATTATTTTCTTCACAAAAACCTCAAATAAAAAAAACGAGAAAACATTCTCAAAACACCACAAATATGCTTTTGTTTTTTTATATATCAAAATCAACTACAAAATTAAAAAAAATCACATAAATCAACAAAACTTTGTTTTCATTTTTTTTGCTTTCATTGTTTTGACAAACACACAAAAAACAAACATATAAAAAATATTTTTTTGTTCAAAATGGTTCAAGCACGGTATAACTTATCTTTTCAAGCTTCGATTTCAATGTTCACTTCCAACTTTCAAGTACTTTAATACCTTTGTCTTATATCATGTCTTGCTCATTATCACGTGAGCCTCAACATTGATTTTGGAATTCATGTGTAGATTTGTATAGCTTGCCTCTATGTATGAGTAAATGGCCTATATTTGATAATGATCTATTCACTCACGCTTTTTGATAACCTACATATGAATTTAATTTTTTCTTACAAGACAGTGTAGCGTAAACACCTCAAACTTGTTGCTATGTGTGCTTAGTTTTACCTACACCATACTCAAAAATCTCTTTTCATGCACCTATTTTATGATGAATTGTGTACCTTTTTCAAAAATCATATTGTTTGCAAATACAAGTGAATTTGTGATTTTTGTCTTTCAACAAAAATTCATATGAATATTTGACAAAAATTTCTCCACCAAGCACTACTCACGCTCCTGATAAGTCTTAATGAGTATTGTGAGGTTGAGCACCTTGGAGAGAATTGTAAAGTGCCTTGTTGCAAACACTTTTTTTACACTACTTCTTCTTGTACACCAGATCACAAATAACTAAATTTCCAAATAATAATTGTGATTCCCCAAGCTCTACTTTGCACCCTGATAAGTCTTAATAAGCATTGTGTGTGCAGAGCACCTTGGTAGTTGTACTGCTTTTCTATGTGCATTGAAAAATTTATCTAGTTTATGGGTAGAAGTAACTCTAAAAACACATTTTCAATAATGTTGTGTTTATTCCATTATACATGTCATGTGTTTTGCTTTACTCATATGTATACTTTTATCAAAAACACTACTTTTGTACACTACATTATCACTTGTAAGCCTTCTACTCCTAAGAATTAGAGTCTATTGCTTATCTATAGTTTGTCTCTAAAATCCTTAGTTGATGCACTAGTTTTGGTTTTGACATGATCATTACAATGCCTAAATGTACTTGTTTTTTCTTTCTCTTGGACATTGGAATCTCTATCTTGTCTTGATATGTTGTATCATTCTTACATTCTTTTATTTCGTCTTCCGCTTACTGTCTACTCTTACTTGCTTACTTTTCAAAACAAGTATTTGTTGGTTAGGTTAAAAAGCAAAATCCTTCGTCTTTTCGATCTGCACACCATCTATTTTTCTCTACTAGAAATACCTTTTTTTTTGCTATGCTTTAGATTTCTATAATGATGGTTTATTCTACAACTGGTGCACACTGCTTTCCACCTCTTCTCTTCAACTTATTCGCTCAATCATGAATATTTCTTTTTCAACAAGTGTGTTATCTTGAATTATCACCGTTCTTTCACTCCTACATTTTTTCTCTCTTCCCTACGTATTATCTCGTTCTCATGCTCATGTCTTCTCTACTCAAAAAATATTACACGCCTTCTCTTTTGGCTTTCTCTCCACCCTCTTTTGATAATACCAAAAGGGGGAGAATAAATTTGAAAGAAATTCACATATACGGGGAGTAGATTCAAAGAAAGTTCTGTGGTAAGGGGAGAACTCATTTAGGGGAAGATTTCATTTAGGGGGAGCATTTGAACATGCCTAATTTTCATGCTATCCGTGTTAGTTCTTATTATAAACATAAATTCCTATCACTTGAATTATTTCTTTCTAAGGGGATTTGTTATTATCAAAAGGGGGAGTTTGTTGGAACATGCTTTCCGCATCTCTTGGTTTGTCAATAACAAATCCTATTGTATTTGATCATATTTGTTTTTGTGTTTATAACATGCAGGATCCTGTGCATTCAAATCTCCATTGGAATATGTTGTGTTGTTGCTACCGCGGAGCGTTAGCACTACCACGGAGCGTTAGCACTACCGCGGAGCGTTAGCACTACCGCTGGCGCTAACGGTTCGACGAAATGAGATGCGCTCGATGAAATGGTGTTAAACAAAAATAGATGCCATTCGACGAACTAGGGTTCGACGAAAATGGCGTTCGACGAAATGGCGTTCGACGAAAATGGCGTTCAACGAAATGGTGTTCGGCAAAAATAGATGTCGTTCGACGAAAATAGATGCCAGGCATTGCTACCGCGTAGTGTTAGAACTACCGCTGGCACTAGCATAAATGGAAACAATTGACGGGAAGGAAACATTGGAGAAAAAGTAATGATTGGCGGGATGCATATTTTGCATGCTCTACCGCGGAGCGACATCTCTACCGCCCGGCGGTAGCTTTTGGAATCCTCCCGTCTACATGTGATTGAGGAGCAAATGTGGAAGGAGATATTGGATGAAGGAAGGTTATCTCGCTATCGCGGAGCGTTAGCATTACCGCGGCGCGCTAGGCGGAGATTAAAGTTTGGTGCTCAAGAGTTGCCTAAACTGCCACGATCTGTGTGCTTGATCATTGCCTAATGTGGCTACCGCGGGGCGGTAGTACTACCACAGGCGGTAGCGGCTAATTTTATTTAAAGACATGTGCTTCCTCTGTTGTTGCTTGCTGTCACAGAACGAATTGAAGCCATATATTCAGAGCACTCATGAGAACCTTCCCCAAGCAGCCCGAAGAACTCCGTCAACGTTCGTGAACGCAAAGAACTTCAAGACCGATCCCATCGCATCTACATCGACATCAAGTTCTTCTTTTGAGGGAGTTTTTAGTTTTTGTTTTTTTAGTCTCTAATTGTAACCTTTATATCTTTTGTTCGGTAGAGGAATTCGCCAAACGACGACTAGGGACTTACGGGGACTAGGAGAAATTTGCCTCGCGTTGGCGACTAGGTCTAGGGTGTAGATCTAGGGAGTGCTCGAGGCCTTTCCGGTGAGGGAAGGGCTAGAGCGGCTTGAGGCCATATCTGGTGAGAGATAGGCTAGAGCCAACCAGTCCTTAAGAGAAGGCTCGGTATAGAAAACCCGATAGAGTTATTCATTCGTCGCCTCTTTCCAGGCGTCAGTGGGAAAAGATTTTGTAAACAAAATTATTTATTGTTAATGAAAATATGTCTTTCTCCACCTCTGTTTCGTGATCTCTGATTTTCATTACTATAACATAAATAGATTTTCTCTGTCACTAACGTCGAGCGGTAACACTACCGCTCGCGGCTGCAACAGAGAATCATTTTTCATTTAAATATTCTCAAAAATCTTAGAACCCTTATTCACCCTCCCCCCTCTAAGGGCGCCTACAGATCCAACATCTAGGTCTCGCATAATTCATAAGGGGAATCCAACACTGGCTCATAAGATAGGCACTCGCCGAGTCCAAGAGGTTAAGGTGAGTCGCAATGAGTAAAAAGAAAAAAAAAAGAGTAAAAAAGAGAAGGAAAATATGAACAATAGTTGAAAAAATTTCATAACATTACGACAGAAATCCGGGTCCTCACCCCTAAAATGCATAACAAAAGTTTAGGGACTCGCCCCTTTTACATATCAAAAAAAGGGAGGGAAGAAAAGAGGTCTTCAGAGGACGGTCTTCATTCGCTATCATTCTTGTCATTTGGCGAGTAGGTGTGTGAGTCGGAGGACGAGCCTGTCGGGGGGTTTGGGTGGAAGAGCGCGGGGATCAGCTCCTCCATGGTGATGTTCTCCCACTCTGCCCCGAATGCATTGAAATTTCACAGCATGTCGAGCGTGGTCTTAGTGTACTTGATCACCATCAGCTTTCGAGTCGCCTCGATCTCAATGGGGGTGAATTGTAGCACCTCCTCGTGCTTAGAGGATGATCCACCACGCCCCGCTGCCAGTGTCTCCACACGGGCCCGGGTGAGCTGTGCCTTTAGGGCCTCCACCTCAGCCTCCAGTTTTCCATTTCGAACCTCAATCTAGGTCGCGGCCTCGACATCCTATATTATGGCCGCGTGAGAAAACAAGAAAAGAAAGGGTAAGGGAAAAATAACTGCTAAGGCGAGACCTACCTCCATCTTTAGGGCCTGTTCTAGGAGCCTCTCGGCGATTTTGAGCCGCGCTTTGATATTGTTAGCGCACTCCTCAGTGAGCTCTCGGGCGACCTCATCTTTGTAAAAAATCTTCATAAAGGAAAGGTCGTGGATGGATGCCATGTGTGAGACCTCTGTGGTGCGCATCAGGGCCCACAAGATCCCGTAGGCGAGCCCCCATAGGGCATACTTATCGTAGGACACGACCCCTCTCTCCCATACAGTATGAAGTCTAGGGTGTAGGCGTGCTTGCCTGCCAGACCTTGCTCAATCAAGGAGGGGAGGCGAGTAGATATGGAGATCTTCTCTACCGCCCCTCCCAAACGACTATGGGCTTGCCCGCGCTGTCCCGGGGCTTCTCCCCAAGGCCAAAGTGGGGGTGCACATACTGTAGATCTCCACAACTCGGTCCCGCATCGGCATGGGTCGCGGGATCCAGGCGGCTCACTGTGGTGGACTTCTTCTTGGAAGCCACGGTTTTCTTTAACTTCTTCCGCGAGCCGGAAGGGGTCGGACGGTCAAGATCCACCACCGACCTTTTCCCTTTATCATTGTTGGACTTGGGTTGGCTCATGTCACCTGCGTAGGCCTCCACTACAGCTCTTGCCACCTCAAGAAGATAGGTCAGCTTTGCGCCACCCGCATGAGGCGGGTTCACCAGAATCAGATGCTCCCCTGCAATGAGGAAACATGTTAAATAAGGTGGGTGAGCAAAGGAAAGGCGGTCTGAATTACGCGAGTAGAAGCATACCTTCCCTCTGTGGTACTGGGGTGAGCGAGTCAAGCTGCCACCGCAGGTAGGCGATCTCAAATTTCTTCTCAAGGAAGAACTGGCAGAGCTCTGCTGTCTCCCCATCCACACAAGGAGCACGATATATCGACTCGCTCCGCTGGATAGGCGTGTACAGAATGTTGCCAAAGTTCCCCTTGATGAAGAGGAATCAGTCATTCTAATTGTGCACCTTGTTGAGGGTCTCATATACCTTGATCCACGAGCTGGTCAGAAAGGTGACCCCATCCTTGGTGGCCCGGTAGATTAACAGCTTGAGGAAGGCTGTGAGGTTGAACTCTATCCACTCCTCGCGCATGTACCAGATGAATGCCATGAGCATGGCAATCACATTCGGGTTGATCTACGCGGGCACAGTCCCGAAGTATATCAGGAACTGCTTCACCTCGGGCCACAGAGGGAGGCGAAGCCCACCATCAAAATGAGAGAGAGGGAATGTGAGCTCATCCTTGCAGAAGGAGTTGGGCCTCGCACTCACTAGGGAAGTGAACCATATAGCCTTCTAGAAGGTAGGTGTCCTCGAATGTGAGGCAGTACTCCTCCGACACTTTCCCCTCAGGGAAGAGGTGGTCGACAAAATTCACCACACATTTTCCTCGCCCATCGATGGGATCAAACATCTTGGCCCTTTTTTAGAATTTGGCAAGTGGAACGAGCGAGTCAAAAGAAAAAATTAACGCAAGGATGTTGTTAATGCGGTAGGTGAGTACGGAATTGAAAGGGGGTGGGGGTATTTATAGAAAAAAGAGGGTTCAGAGGGGTTTTGCGACTAACGACGTGATCCACTCACCCTACGCCCCACTCTCCCCTAGCCACCTGCGAGAACCGCTTAGTTCTATCTCGACGAGAACACACGAGCACTCTTATCCTACAAACCCTACCATCAGATAACGATAGAAAAAAGTAACACAACAAGCGAGCCACACCAGATAAAGAGAACCACAGATCCCCACGAGATGGGGTTTGACATGACAACATAATGTTCATACAGAAAGAAACAACAGTTAAAAATAATAACATGAAGGGAACTCGAAGGAGAGCGGATTAAAGGCGTGATTGGATTCACCTCTAGGGACCCCGACCGATCATCCGTATCCTCAGACCTCGCCTCGCGAAGGCGTACTCGCGAGCGACAACAATCTCTTGTTGGAAGGTGAGAACGCACTCATCAATTTGCCTGAAATGGTCTTCTGGCAACGCCGAGGCACCTCCTGCGAGCTGCTACACTTCTTTCGCGAGCAGAGTTCAATCTCCCTCGAGGACCTCCATTCTCCATTCCATGGCAAGGATATGAGCGAAGGGGTCATTGTCTATCGAAGCCCTCTCCTCCAGGATCTCGTGGAGCATATATCTATGCTTTCACAGGGTTCCCGCCAGCCAACTTTTCATCTCGTCGGCGTTGGAAGGATCGCCAAGGTACTCGCCGATCATGTCTGGATAAGGCGGTGCCGAGTAGAGCACTTGCTCGTCAGACTCATCGGTCCTTTGAGTATCGTCTAAAGTAAGGTAAAAAGTTAGTGACGAATTGAAAAACAGCAAGGCGTGAGTGAAGTCTCTTACCGAGTGAGTCCTCGATAGCTTTTCCCTCGCGGTGCGAGGTGGGCTCGCAGTCTTGACTGGTAAGAAAGTTGGGCCTCCCACAGAAGGGACAGGAGGGGGCGCACCGGGGATTTCCCCAAACCCTGTCGCAAGGGCGTCTTGCTGGTATCCGGAACTTCATGGGGCGCGACAGCACCAGATTCAGTGCTCACAGGGGAAAGGGTCATCTTAGTGAACTCCTGGGTCAGGTCCCAAGTGGGCGACTTCGTCCATAGAGAGTTCGCCTAGAGGTCGATGTATTTGGGCACTACAAAATACATACATACCCATGAGGCAAATTCGCTTACCTGGGATGTAACTGGTGACAGGGCCGACCTTATTACTCACTTCCTCCTGTTCGCCGATTCGTTGATCGCACACGCCACCTTCTGTGGAGGTATTGACCTGCAAAACCTATGACTCAAGACAAGCATAACCTCGCTAAAGTTGCTGCAAGCGAATGCATTAAGGAAAAATTCTGCACCTAATCCGAGACCCGAGGACAAAGCTGAACGCTGCCTGGGAGGGAGGCTCGGCCAGAGTTTTTTCCTCCCCCATGCACTCTCGCCTCGCCCTCTTGGCGACGCACTTCCCCACTCGCTTCGGCATAGCCTGCGAGGAGTGTTTGGTGTTGAGACCTAGCATATCGGCGGAGGTTGCTTTGCTCTTCTTCTTAGTAGCGTCGAGATTGTTGGATCCTATATTCCGCATCTCTTGGTTTGAAAATAACAAATATCGTGTTGTATTTGATCTTGTATTTTGTGTTTTTATAGTATGCAGGTTGTACAGGAACTATAGCTACACATCCCTTTGTTTGAGAATAACAAATCCTAAATTGTATTTGATCTTGCTTGTCGTGTATTTAGAGAGTGCAAGAACTATAGGTGCAATACTCCACAGGTAGAAAACAGATTGGAGATGACTCTCTGGAAATTGTGCTAACGCTCGCGTTAGTTGTTAACGCCCAGCATTAACAACCGCTGAGAAGGAAACTGCTGAGATGGCATTCGACGAAATCTGAACTGAACTGCGCTCGATGAATTGGAGCGTTCGACGAACTCTGAAGGCGCTCGACGAAACCTGAAGGAACCTGCGTTCGATGAAATCAGAACTGAACTGCGCTCGACGAATTGGAGCATTCGATGAACTTGGAGTTCCGTTCGACGAAATTGCCTTCGCTCGACGAAATTGCGCTCGACAAGCTGCGTTCGACAAACTTGGAGTTCCGTTCGACGAAATTGATTCCGTTCGACGAACATGGTTTCTGCCACGATCCTGGCGGTTTGCATGATCCTGACGGTTATGGTTTTCCGTTCGACAAAGGCGCATTCGACGAAGGCTTGTTTGACGAAATTAGTCTCGTTCGACGAAATTTGGTTCTGTTATCCTCCCGACGCTTTACACGGTCTCAACAAATGCCATACACGCTCTCTAACGCTGGCGTTAACCTTAATGCCATGTTTTAGCTCCAGTGGTTATTTAAAAGACCAGATTTTGTTTTTGTTGCTGGCTGTGAGGATTATTGTGGTAATGATTTCAGAATTCTGATACTTTAGAGAGAGGTTTGTCTACAGCAAATTAAGAGATCTCCCTTGGGCTAACATGAAGATCTAAAGAAGATTTTGAAGGAGAAGGTCTACAACGCATATTCTATACGAAGGATGGTCGTTTCAAGAACGCCAACATCTACATCGACTTTGTCTTGACCTTCAGAATTTCTTGGGGAGTTTCTCTTTACTTATCTTGTAATCTTTTATTTTATTCTCTTTGTAATTCGTGTGGAGAAATCGTTCGGGGAGAACGTCGGATTCTGGGAAGGATTCCGTGGGTAAATTTGCCGTGTGTTGGCGACTAGGTCTGGGTAGGACTTAGGGAGGAATTCACCTTGTGTTGGCGACTAGTTCTAGGTGATTAGATCTAGGGGGTGCTCGAGGCCATATCCGGGGAAGGATTGGCTAGAGCAGCTTGAGGCCTTATCTGGGGAAGGATAGGCTAAAGCGAACCGGTTTGTGGGGATACAAGTCGGTATAGAAAAGGAAAAATTGTTTTACTTTGTACGCCTCTGATTTCTAGCGTTATAGAAATTAAACATTTGTGTATTCAATTTATTATGAAATAAAATCATGTCCTTTAATGTTCTATTCAATTGATTTTATTTCCTATTCAAGAATGTTTTAATTTCTATTCCATTAAAGTATTAAAATTAACATTTGTTTAATTATCTTTGAAATACAATAATTATTTTAATTATCTCTGATTTTCTGGAATTGTATTTCATTAATGTTTTTCATTAGTCAAATCTCATTGACATAATTCTAGCAGATTAATTTTCTGAAGAGTTAACGCCCAGCGTTAACACTTAACGTCAGGCGTTAGCAACAGTAAGGAAAAAGTTCTGTTTCCCTTATCTGAGATATTAAAATATATTTTTCTATAAAATATTCAGAAACTTCAGTCCCAAACTCTGATAAATTTAATTAATATCTAAATTCCATAAAAACCTTATTCACCCCCCCCCCCTCTAAGGGCGTCGTAAGATCCAACAGAGATGAGCTTGGAGTTCTTGGGAGAGTGGTGATGATTTATCTTTGGATTTTTCTTTTTATGGTTTGCGCAACCTTTATATGACGAGATTAGAATTAGGCGGGTGTTTTCGAAGAGTTTCGCAAATACTCCTACTTTGAGAAACTAACCGTTATCCTATTGAAAGATAGAAGTAACGGTCTTTTTCTTCTTTCGAAGTATTGACGATTACACCCTGACTACAACGCCGAATTCTATTGATTTTTAAAATAGAAAAGGAGAGTTATGCACCAAATTGGATTGAAAAGCTTTTAGCTAAATTTTAATCCAAACTAATCATTTGATAAAGGCAAGTATATCTTATCGTGAGTAATACATGATATTTTGTTTTAGAAAATATCGAGGTCATATATTTCTGCGGATCGTGTTAATTATAGCTACTTTGAGGAATGAACTATTATTTTATCAGAATAAGTTTTTAGTGTGGGTTTTTAAAAGCGAACGATAATAAGCGTATAACTAGAGTTCTAAACGATGATAATAAATAGCGCCCGATGTCGAATTACCTTGAGATGAAAATAGTCTTTTTTAGAAATAAAAGAGATTACTTTTCAAAGCATTAAAATGACTTGGCCGTGGAGGTTCCATAATTATGACGCTCCTCTATCGAGGGTACGCCCACTTGAGATTATGAATATTCGACCGAACTCTCATTCTTTAATCGAATCTCTTTAATACTCGCTTTATGTTATGAACCCCGCTATTGGATTTTTTTACTTCCAATTCGGGAGATTTACCTCATCCTCTCTCGAGTGTAGAGCGCACTTCTCTTTACCCGTGATCGATCAGTTCATACGCACGAGCCTCTCGGCTAACTAGTGTACGAAAACGGAAATGAAAACCACACATCGATTATGTGGCTCCACTCAACGTTATTTTCGGGTAAACCTTAAGCTCGTTTAATTATTTTTAGAAAGAGATGTTTTATTTTCTTAGAAAACTATTTATTTGTCTCAATGCTCTTCGACATCGTGTGCTAAAAGAAATTAGTCACTCATCGGAATCGAGATGACATAAGTTATTAAAAAAATACATGTTAATAATTTAAGCGGATATAAGCGTGAAAGAAAGAAATAAAAGACTTATATTAAAGCTGAATTAGTATCCGTCCCAACCGTCTTAAACAAGCACTAAAATAGTTCTTAGCCTCTTATCCAGGACGGGGGTCGTATAGAAATAAAATACTTATAAAAGTGCAGAAATAATATCCATCCCAACCGTCTTAAACAAGCGCTAAAAAGTACTTAGCCTCTTATTTGAGATGGGGGTGGTATATAACAGTTATATAAAGACTGAAATAAAGCTATATTACAAAAAAAGGAAAAAGAAAAAAATGAAAGAAAGCGTTTAAACGAAAGCGATAAATAAAGCGTTGAAAGAAAAGCAATAAACTATTTTTATGAAAGCTTTTAACCTAAATTATGAAAGAAGTAAACCTAAGTTATGAAAGAAATAAACCTAAGTTATGAAAGCAATAAACTATTCTCATACACACACACACACTAACATAAATTGAAAAAGAAGATGATCCAAATGAGAAAAACAACATTTTATTTCTAAAACAAGCATTACAACTAGACTAGGAAGGCAAAAATTACAAACGAACTTAAACTTAATTGCATAAACAATACTCACATTCACTCAAAAGAACTCAAAAACCACTAACAAGAACTCAAAATTTGGATGAAAATTCCTTCAGCCGAGCCCTTCTATTTATAACCAAAATTTTATTTTTACACACCCCTGGGTCATGGGCGTGTCTTGTGGTCACGGGCGTGACCCTGGAGCGTGACATTTGCTCTGGCTTAATGGCCGCCTTCTCGAAGGATCCGTCGTCAAAATAAGCATGTACACGGGCGTGGCTTGGATTGTCATGGGCGTGACTCGTCGAGTCACGGGCGTGACTATAAGCGGCAGACGTCAGCAGCATGGGCGTGACTTTGGGGCGTGACGCACTGGTGGTACACGGGCGTGACTTTGCTGGATCACGGGAGTGACTTGTAGAGTCACGGACGTGACTTGGTAAAAATCCGTCGAGACAATGGGACGGTTCACTTATCCGTCGAGAAGAGTAGTTCACGGGTGTGACCTGATATGCAAAAAGTGTATATATACACAAGTGCACGTGTCAGTTCAAGTAATAAAGTGTGAGTAGAGATCATTCCCACGAGGAAGTGTTAAATCTAACGCTCGCAATTACTAGCTTAACCTTTTCTTTAAATTCAAGTTGATTAATTAAGGAGGTGATTGGATTTGAAAACAACTTATAATAACTTCTAAAGATTACAACTACGATTATCTAAAAATAATTTTGATAACAATTTAGAGAAAAACTCTTGTACATTGATTTCCTTTGCTTATTGTGATGGTTACTTGAAGTGATTCGATATGGATGCTAAAATAACTAACATGCAACGATTTGAAAGTGCAAAACATGATCTCTCGATCTATGAAATTCGTTTACCCCCTATTTTCCTAGTTATCTCTAACTTAGGTAACTATAAAGAATAACATCAAGTACACAAATCAATGTTGCTACCGAGAAGACGAAATCTCTTTCTCCCTTATTCAATATATTAAATTTATGATGCACTTACGCCACTCCTCTCTCGAATCTTGCAGCGCAGTATAAAAATGGAAACTTTGGTGACAAATTTACGCAACTCCTCTCTCGAATCTTGTCGCGCAATATAAAAACTCATCTAGCCCGACTCCTCTCTCGAATCTTGCCAAGCAAATTTAAAGATGAGACTTAAGCCAAAATTTCCAAGAACAAAATCATAAATTCAATAAAGATAGTATTTCAAACATCCACAAGAAAATTAAAATCAAAACATCACAACAAACGAAGTACTTTCAACATACAAGACAAAGGAAATTAGTTCATGATGAAGGAGAGATCACACGCAAATTAGAAGTTCTTACTAGACATAGTTAGAGAAGATGAAGAAATGCAGAATTTCTTCTCCGAATGGTGTTGAAAATTGTCTTCTTCTTCCTCTTGACGGTGTGCCCTAATCTCTTCTCCAAAGTACTCCCCTTCTCTCTCCTTTTTTTGCATGATGGTAGTTACCCCATGTTCTCCCCTTCTTATTTTCGAAATCCCCCTGAAAAGTCGCACCTTTCCATGTAAAATAACCGCCGCCATCTTTTAAATTCGGAATTAATTAGCAGAATTTTCGGATCCAGACTTGTTGCAACAACCAGAAAAAGTTGTTGCAACAACTTTCCCAGGCAGAAAAATCTGGTTTTTCTTTGCTTCTTCAAATTAGATTTTTCTTCGACCTTTCTACATAGAAAACCACATACACAATAATAATAGCCCAAATTTATATAAATGATATATTTAGCCATATTCCGAACATTTAATACAAATTTATGCAATAGAAGGTGTGTAGCGGTAAATTAATTAGATAAAAATAACTTCTTTTTAAGAAGTTATCACACCCCCACACTTAGCACTTTGCTAGTCCCTAGCAATGATAATCAACATTAGTAAATTGGATGATCACCAAAGTAATATGATACAACTTCAACTTGCCCTTGCCACCAATATAGATATAGTTATCACAAGAGATTTATTTGAGCAATTGAAAATTTTGTCAATCATTAAGATTTTAACAATTATAAAAGAAAATCCTTAGTTTGATCAATACTAGCATTCCACTAAGATTTCAAGTGTTGTGTGTGTATTCTCAAAATTCATTACTTCTACACAAGTTATCATGATGAACTCCCATACTAATGAGGGTGAATAAGAATAGGTTGAATAATGACTTAGCCTCCACATAAGTTTTGTAGTTTGGTTGAAAAGGAATAATAGGGACATACGACTTCCTTAGCTAGAGCATCATAAACAAGTTTTTTTATAATAAGATAAAAACACCTTCCTTAATAATCTTAATGAAAGTCTGGAATATGGGGTTTAACTATCAAACATCATATATTTTTCTTAAAATCATAGTCGGGATCATTCCAAGCATGTACTTAGGCCACATATCACTATGACATTTTTTTTCTTTTTTTACTCATAGTTGGGATCATTCCAAGCATGTGTAGACATACTTAGGCCAGATATCACTATGATATCTCTTTTTATTCCTCATAGTTGGGATCATTCCAAGCAGGTGCACACATACTAAGGCCGCATATCACTATGAGATTTGTTTTTTCAAAATTGTGTTATAATAGTTAAGACACCCATAAGTAGACATTCATTTTGATACATTAAGAAGGATCATGAGCTAGTTCATATCAAAATAAAATTGCTCCAAAATCAATATCCTTAATATCTCTTCCCAATCAACTACGCTGCCCATGTTTTAACTTATATCATTGATTCAATTCTTGCTTAACCTTCCATCACAGAGTATAGAAGTTAATAATAAAAAAAATATTTTGCATAGAAGTAAATTCTTTTGAAAAGAAGTATAAAGTGCATAAGAGAAATACTTAATGGAAGTTTAGAATATCAAAATAAGTTTTAGTTTTAACATTGGAAATCTTAGGTTTGACTACTCATCAATTGCAGTTAAATAACTTGAATAACACATTCATGTATTTAAAATCAAGGGCAATCAAAGAAGTATTGAGTCTAGTTGAATCTTCACCCAATTAGTATAGGGTGTACCCCCACACTTGATACTTTGCTAGGCCATGGCAAAGATATCATTTAAAGTATTCATATGATATACCATATTTGAGCCAAGGAATATTTAATCAAGCAAAACAAAATGTGAATGTAAATACTCCCCTGGAATCAGTAATCCAAAGCTTCTTCACATCTCTTCTCTTTACGTGCTCAGGAGGCGAAATAAGATCAAAGATTATGCTGCTAAGTCCAAATGAAGTGTACCTACAGTGGTGAGCTCCAACAAACAAGGAAAATAGAAAAAAAAATTAAACTAGACTTGAAAAAATAAAAATGCAGAAAAAAATAAGATAACTACTAGGTTTATTGTCTCCCCAGCATGACTTATTTAGGCCTTAAAAATATTCTAGATTATTGGCCTGTGAAAGATAAAGTGAACAGGTAACTTCCTTAATATCCATTGCGGTAATGGGTACCGATGCGGAGATAACACAGTTACTCCCTCTCCTGAATAATAATATATGAACTTCACAGGTAAGGGAAATAGAAAATAAGAAGAGGAGGAAGTTTGCTCCTCACTCATCTCATCAAAATATAAATCCTTGTCTAGCAAGGTGTCATCGTTCTCAGGGACAATACATGGGGAGAAAGCAACAAGTAGAGATGCCTCAATGAATGAGGGATCAACTTCCTCACAAAAGAGAATGCTCACCACATCAAATTGAGCTTGTTGCTCCCTATCCTCCTGATGCACCTGCTACTCATCAACTTGCATAGACTTAGATGGAGAAGGGAGTTTAGGAAATAAATTATAAGAAAAACTTAAATAATTGAAAATCAGGGGAGTGGTCCCGGTCTCACTCCCAACAGGCTCCAAAACTCGTACACTGTTGTCGACATTCAAGGCAGGGCAAGGGATATCAGAAGGTAAAGGAGTCACACAAGCAACATGGACATCATCAACAAGTGAGGAAGTGGATACTTCCTCAACCGGTGAGATGGCCTCGTCACACTTTTGGGACTCGGCTACAATCTCTGTAACCTCGCCATGCTGGATGGCTAAAGCAGGATCTGCGGAAATGAGTGTAGAAAGTTTATGCAAAGGAGGAACTGTGTCAACCGCAATATCAGAGAACATGTGGATTGGTTCCTCGTGGGGTGAATCCAAAAGAGATGATGAATGTGTGTGTAGAGGAGGCACAACCATGTCATTGCACAAATCATCAGAAAATATAATAGGAAAATCCACAATACTCCCCCGTAGACAAGGTGGCACTGCGTATGGATCATCAGTGGTAGAAGAAATGTCATGTGTGCGGAGAGAATCTGCAATAGTCCTCCGTAGACAAGGTGGATAATCAGATAGACTAATTTCAATATATGACCCCTTCTCCTCCTCCCTTTTACGTTGTAATGCAGCACACTCTTTTAATTCATGGTCGGTGCTATGACAGAAAATGCATTTTTCCCCACTTCTTTGCGACCTTTAAGGGGTCGTGCTGAAATAAGGGAATGATACTTGTTATGGAGGTGCGTAATTATAAAAATTTGGCTCGCCATATGACATATCATATGATAATGGTGCTCTGTATGGTGAGTCATATGATGTATAACCATGGTCTCCTATATAACATTCATTACTATTATGAGTATAAGACCCGCACCATCGACATCGAGAGTAAGAAAACATGATGCTGCATGGGTGGATTCACAAATTGAAATTATGCATAAACTAGTTATATAAATACAAAACCATTATGGAGGCTCGCTTAGAAAATTTAAAATAACAATGAAAAAAAAGAATTAAAAAAAGACAACTTCACAATTAATTTCTCAAATAAAACATAAAAACCTGAGCTCTAAATACTCAGGGTTTACTAATATTGCAAGAAAATATTAAATTAGTTTACACTTCCCCGGCAACGGCGCCAAAAACTTGATACACGAAAAGTGTATATATACGCAAGTGCACGTGTCGGTTCAAGTAATAAAGTGTGAGTAGAGATTGTTCCCACGAGGAAGTGTTAAATCTAATGCTCGCAATTACTAGCTTAACCTTTTCTTTAAATTCAAGTTGATTAATTAAGGAGATGATTGGTTTTGAAAAGAACTTATAATAACTTCTAAAGATTACAACTACGATTATCTAAAAATACTTTTGATAACAGTTTAGAGAAAAACACTTGTACATTGATTTCCTTTGCTTATTGTGATGGTTACTTGAAGTGATTCGATATGGATGCTAAAATAACTAACATTCAACGATTTGAAAGTGGAAAACATGATCTCTCGATCTATGAAATCCATTTACCCCCTATTTCCCTAGTTATCTCTAACTTAGGTAACAATAAAGAATAACATCAAGTACACAAATCAATATTGCTACCGAGAAGACGAAATCTCTTTCTCCCTTCTTCAATATATTAAATTTATGATGCACTTACGCCACTCCTCTCTCGAATCTTGCAGCGCAGTATAAAGGCGGAAACTTTGGTGACAAATTTATGCAACACCTCTCTCGACTCTTGTCGCGCAATATAAAACACTCATCTAGCCTGACTCCACTCACGAATCATGCCAAGCAAATTTAAAGATGAGACTTAAGCCAAAATTTCCAAGAACAAAATCATAAATTCAATAAAGATAGTATTTCAAACATCCACAAGAAAATTTTAATAAAAACATCACAACAAACAAAGTACTTTCAACATACAAGACAAAGGAAATTAGTTCATGATGAAGGAGAGATCACACGCAAATTAGAAGTTCTTATTAGGCATAGTTAGAGACGATGAAGAAATGCAGAATTTCTTCTCCGAATGGTGTTGAAAATTGTCTTCTTCTTCCTCTTGACGGTGTGCCCTAATCTCTTCTCCAAAGTACTCTCATTCTCTCTCCTTTTTTCGCATGATGGTAGTTACCCCATGTTCTCCCCTTCTTATTTTCAAAATCCCCCTGAAAAGTCGCACCTTTCCATGTAAAACAACCGCCACCATCTTTTAAATTCGGAATTAAATAGCAGAATTTTCGGATCCAGACTTGTTGCAACAACCAGAAAAAGTTGTTGCAACAACTTTCCCAGGCAGAAAAATCTGGTTTTTCTTTGCTTCTTCAAATTGGATTTTTCTTCGACATTTCTACAAAGAAAACCACATACACAATAATAATAGCCAAAATTTATATAAATGATATATTTAGCCGTATTCCGAACATTTAATACAAATTTATGCAATAGAAGGTGTGTAACGGTAAATTAATTAGATAAAAATAACTTCTTTTTAAGAAGTTATCATGACCCGTAATGTCACGTGCGTGACATGGTCGATTCGTCAGAATTTGGTCTGGATTTGGCCTGGACCGTCATGATTGCACTTTAAATTTACACGCCCTTGGTCACGGGCATGACGTGGGGCGTAACTTGAGAAAATTTGTCAAAAAACTGAAAAAGAAAAATAAAGCTAAGTTAGTAACAAAAATAATAAAATACGCAATTTATTTATTAATTTATATAGAAAATTTACAATAGTAATTAAAACAATACTAATAATTATACTAAAAATACACATATTTTACTACTCATCAAATACCCTTATACTTAAGCTTTTTCTATTCCAGAGCAAAAGTAAGAGAGATCTATACGGGATTAACATAAGTTCTAATTTTTAGCTATTATTTTATTTTAATCATAAGAGACTGGAAAATAAAAATTCAGAGTAATAAGAGTTAAGTCCTAAATTATGCAAATGATTTAAGTAGAAAAAAATGTCTTAGCCAAAAGACTTATTAATTAACCAAATAGCAAACAAAATTGCAATCATTAGTAAACGAGATTAGATCGAAATTATAAGAACCTTTGTTTAAAGAAACATGAAGAAAAAATATAAGTTACTAATTATGCTCTCAAATAATTTTTGAATTAAAACTAAAAACAATAATTTGGCTAAGGGAAAAGGGGTAAAAAGCCTTGGCAAAAAGAAGAGTTTTTAAATTAGGGGTGATGGTTTTTATTCGTCCACCCCTTCATTTTAGCTTTTTTGGTGTTCCCGTGGTTTACGAGGGAAAACTAATTCATTTGTTTTTATTAACCCAATGCCTATGTTTACGGAACGAAATCTTATTCCCATTGACATAAGATTATTTAAAGTATTTATTGGGTGCCTATGTTTACGGAACGAATTCTTATTCCCATTGACATAAGATCTTTTTCTTCTTTTGATTTTTTATTTGCCATGCTAAATTGGTGTATACAAGGGGTTTTCAAGAGAAATTCAAGAATAATAAAAAAAAGGTTTGAGACCAACCTTAGTAATTTGAATATTCCTAGATTCCTAAAGACATAAAGTAGGGATAATTGCATTCTAAAGTTGTTTTGCCAACATAATACACAAGCCTCTATTTTAGCTAGTAGAAGTAGTGCTTGAAAACAAAGCCTCTATTTAAATTAAAAACACAAGATATTCTTTAAAACTTAACCCCAAATGTTTAAATCTATCGATCTTAGATAAACAAGCAAATAGTAAAACTAGCGATTATGAAAAACCACAAACAGATATTCTCGAAACTAAATGCTTTTAAGAATAAAAGTAAAGTAAGGTTTATTATTTTTTTGGATTTTTGCATTTTTGTACTACGATAAAGTAAAAAAAACATGTTTTTGAAAATTTTTGTGGCTTTAAACATTTTCTTTTAGTTTTTACAAAAGTAGGCACGATTAAATAAAACAATTTTTTGAAAATTTTTTGTTTTTTAAATGAAAACGGTAAAACACCCCCATACTTAAAACCCAACATTGTCCACAATGTTGTAATATAAGTATGAAGAAGAGAAAATAAAAGTGCAGTATGGACAAAAGGAAAGAGAGAGCTAAGAGGCTTCCCTGAAGTAAAGCTAGCGAGGCCGTAAGAAACCCTGTAAAAATATATAAAAAAAACAAAATAGAATAATATATTAGATAAATATGGGGTGCCTCCCACAAGCACTTTGTTTACCGTCGCGTAGCTTAACGAATTTGGCGTGGTGAGATTATAAATTGGGGAAGGTTAAGGATTCGATAGTATCGCCCACTAGATCGCCCGCAATATAAAGTTTTAAACGATGCCCATTGACTTTAAATTCACCTTTTTCGGGGTGGGAGATAAGAACGGTCCCATACGGCCAAACCTCTTTGACTTCAAAGGGGCCGGACCATCGGGATTTTAGCTTACCCGGAAAAAGACGAAAGCGGGAATTATAAAGAAGGACAAGATCGCCTGGCGTAAATGTTTTGGGAAATTTTATTTTGCGATCATGGTAGAACTTAGAACGCTCCTTATAAAATTTATTACTCTCATAAGCATTCGCACGCCATTCATCGAGTTCATTTAGTTGGAATTTCCTACTCTCGGAGGCTAAGTTCGAATCGAGATTTAAAAATTTTAAGGCCCAAAAGGCACGGTGTTCTAACTCTACCGGTAAATAGCATGCTTTGTCGTAGACTAATCGATAGGGCGTACAATCAATAGTGGTCTTATATACCGTACGATACGCCCACAGTGCGATCGAATTTTAAGGACCAATCTTTCCTATTTAAAGAAACAGTTTTCTCCAAAATGCGTTTAATCTCGCGATTTACTACTTCTACTTGGCCGCTTGTTGGGGGTGATAGGCGGTGGTGAGCTTGTGCATGACGTCGTATTTAGAAAAAAAATTTGTAAAATGGGCGTTGCAGAAATGCGTACCCCTATCACTTACTATTGCGTGGGGCGTGCCGAAGCGAGAAAATAGTTTTTTTCAGAAAATGGAAGACGACTCTCGCGTAGTTGGTGGGCAGAGCTTGCGCTTCCGCCCAACTAGAGACGTAGTCGACCGCCACTAAAATATAGCGATTATTAAAAGAAGAAGGTAGGGGCCTACAAAATTTATGCCCCACAAATCAAAGATTTTGCATTCGAGAAAAAGGATTTGGGGCATTTTGTCACGACGAGAGATGTTACCTGACCGCTGGCAGCTATCGTATTTACTCACAAAAGTGTGAGCATCCTTAAAGTGAGTGGGCCAATAAAAGCCCGCCTCTAACGCTTTCTGCGCGGTCCGGTTGGCTTGATAATGCCCTCCAACCGGCCCCCCTCATGGCAGTGTCGCAATATTTACGCACCCTCCTCGCTTGAAACACATCTTTGTATCACTTGGTCTGCACAGACGCGAAAGAGAAAAGGGTCCTCCCAAAAGTAGTTTTTCAAGTCAGAAAGGAATTTCTTCTTTTGCTGAGTCGAAAAATCTTTTGGAAGGACCCGCGCAACTAAATAGTTCGCGTAATCTGCGAACCAAGGGGTGGAAGAAGTTTTTATATTATTTATAATTAAGAGGCGCTCCTCAGGAAATCGATCGTCTATTTTGGGTTCGAGGAGCGCTTCTGCGGCGGGGTGTTCTAAACGTGAGAGGTGGTCGACTGCCAAATTTTCGGCCCCTTTCTTATCCCGGATCTGTAAATCAAATTCCTGTAAAAGGAGGATCCATCGAAGCAGGCGGGGCTCGGCATCTATTTTGGTTAAAAGATATTTTAGGGCGGAGTGATCAGTGAAAACGATTACTTGTGAAAGTGTTACGTAGGCCCTGAACTTATCGAAAGCAAAGACGACGGCAAGAAGTTCCTTTTCTGTCGTGGTGTAGTTAGCATGTGCGGCTGTGAGTGTGCGAGAAGCGTAATAGATTGGGTGAAAATATTTATAAATGCGTTGGCCTAATACGGCTCCTGCCGCAATATCGCTTGCGTCGCACATGATTTCGAACAGAAGGGACCAATCTGGCGCCACCAGAATAGGAGAGTTGATAAGTTGTTGTTTTATAAAATTAAATGCCTCTACGCAGGTGGCATCAAAAATAAACGGGAATCCTTTTCCAGGAGGTGGGTTAGCGGTTTTGTTTTTTAGAAAAATCTTGTATAAACAGCCAATAAAAACTCGCATGGCTGAGAAAACTTCGAATAGATTTTACGTTCAAAGGTATGGGAAGTCGCTCAATTATGGCAACTTTGGCCTTATCGACCTCCATCCCCCTGGAAGAAATCTTATGTCCGAGGACTAAACCCTCTCGGACCATAAAGTTGCATTTCTCCCAGTTTAAAACTAAGTTTGTCTCTTCACACCGCTGGAGAACTCTATCTAAATTTTTCAGACAGTTTTGAGAAGAGTTTCCAAAGACTGAGAAGTCATCCATAAAGACTTCCATTATATCTTCTATAAGCTCGCCGAATATCGCCAGCATACATCATTGGAATGTAGCTGGCGTGTTGCAGAGGCCAAACGACATCCTTCGATATGCGAAGGTGCCGAACGGGCAAGTAAAAGTTGTTTTTTCTTGGTCTTTGGGGGAATAGGCATTTGGAAAAATCCCGAGAGACCATCAAGAAAGCAATAAAAAGGATGACCGGAGAGACGCTCCAGGATTTGATCAATAAATGGTAGCGGGAAGTGGTCTTTTCTGGTGGCATCATTTAGTTTTCGGTAATCGATGCACACCCTCCAACCCGTAATAGTACGAGTTGGGATCAATTCATTCTTCTCGTTGGCCATGACCGTTATACTGCCCTTTTTAGGGACGACTTGTACGGGGCTTACCCACGTACTGTCGGATATAGGATAGATAATCCCCGCATCAAGGAGTTTTATAATTTCAGTCTTAATGACTTCCCGTATATTCGGGTTAAGCCGTCGTTGAGGCTGAATCATTTTGCGGGGGGTATCTTCTACAAATATTTTATGGGTGCAGAACGAGGGGTTTATTCCCCTGATATCTAAAATCTGCCATACAATTGCACGGCGATGTTTGTTTACAACTTCTACTAATTCGGATGTTTCCGAATCACTTAACGTAGCGGAGATGATAACTGGAAGTTTTAAATCTTTTTGAAGAAAAACATATTTTAAATTAATAGGGAGCTGTTTTAACTCGAGGAGTGGCAGTTCTTCGTAAGATGTTTTAACTTTTAAGGCTTCTGAATCGAGGGGTTCGAATGGAGAATCTGTCGGCATGTCGTCAAGACAAGAAAGATTCGCCAAATTCGAATTATCTAGTGCTAAAGAGAGAAATTCAGTAAGCGAAGAACATTCCTCTTCAAATGCGGGTTCCAAGTTATAACTGGAATCATCGTTCGACAGGGAGTTCCGCATCGAGGGGTTAACAAGTAAAGTAACTTCGTCATCTCCGACCCGAAGGAGGAGGCAACCGTTACTAACATCGATTAACACGCGGGAGGTTGTGAGAAAGGGGCAACCGAGAATGATAGGCACCTCAGCGTCCTCCTCTATGTCCAGGATGACAAAGTATACCGGGAAGATAAACTTGTCAACCTTGACCAGGACATCCTCCACTACCCCTATCGGGTACTTTACCGAGCGATCCACGAGTTGGATGCTCATCTTTGTCGGGCTTGGGATGCCCAAATCAAGTTTTTTGAAAAGGGAGAAAGGCATCAAGTTGATGCTAGCGCCCAAGTCCGCTAGAGCGTACTTTATTAACATATTGCCGAAGAGGCATGGGATGGAGAATCATCCCGGGTCATTCAGTTTTGGCGGTAATTTGTTAAGGAGGACAGCCGAGCATTCCGCGTTAAGGGAAACACGCGAAACATCATCGAGTCGCTTTTTATTAGAAAGCAACTCCTTAAGATATTTCGCGTATTTCAGCATTTGGGAGAGTGCCTCATAGAAAGGAACGTTTATGTGGATTTGTTTTAAATTTTGTAAAAAAAATATAATGCTCGTCCTTCCGCTCGTTGTTTATTTTTGAGGGGTAAGGAAGGGACGAGCAAAAAATGTTTGGCACAGTCGGAATACTCATTGTATTGTCTATCGACAGAGATGGTGGAGGGGTTGGAGTCGAAACATGTACCTTGGGCTCAACCCATTTTGGGGAGGTTACCTCCTTGCCGCTGCGAAGGTTTATGGAGTTGGCATTTTCTCTGGGGTTTGGTTCCGTGTTCCCTGGTAGAGCTCCATATGGCTGCTAAGAGACCATCTTTACCAGCTGTCCAACCTGATTTTCCAAGCTTTTAATCGATTCGGTAATATTTTGGATATTTGACTCGGTGGACGCGACGTATTTAGCAAAAATATCTTCTAGCGGAGAAGGTTTTGCAGGTGGAGGCTGGAATCCATTCGGAAATCCTTGTGGAAATCCTTGCGGATTCACAATTGGGGGCCTCTGAGCATTATTAGGATTGCTCCAGGAAAAATTTGGGTGGTTCCTCCAACCCGGATTATAATTATTACTATGCGGATTGTTGTTAGGGTTGAAGGGGGGCCTAACCGGGTTGCCTAGGTAATTGATGTAGGCTTGGGTGTTCGGGTCGCTCTCACTTGCGCGATCGATTGGGTCGCGAGATCGTTTCTAAATAACACTTAATCAGATTAACAAACGCAGCCACCTACGGGTGAGTCCTTCACAACTATCACGCAAACACAACCACAAGAAGATCCTCTGAAAGCAAAACTCTGGAAATAGGAGGATCTTCCCCAACAAAGGCAAAAGAGAATCGCCACTCCTCGTCGAGTAAAAATAATTCAAGATCGTTCAACTATCACAAATGAGAAGGATCGCGAAAAGATCAATGTCGGAAAATTCGTCACAATTCCTATCCACCACAAATAACTATTGAAGAATCGCTCAAGAGGTAGAAAGCGTTACCCTCCCGGAATAGTAGATCTGGGTTGTAGAAAGCCCTACGTTATTCACGGAGTTGGTCTCCGGAGGGGAGTCCTTGAAGATGTGCACCGTCGCCTTCAAATCCCGCCGCCACGAACAAGCCCAAGACCACCTTGATACGTGAGAGAAAGTAGAGGGAGAAACGGTAGAGAGAGGGAGAAGGGAGGGCGGATCTGCAAGAGGAGGGGGGCGGCCGGCGGCTAGAAGGAGGAGGAGAGGAGGGGGAAGAGGTTCTGGCCGAACCTTAGAGACGAAGAAGACGGAGGGGCGGCACCTTAGAGGGAGGAGAACTTTAGGGTTTTAATTTTCATTCATAATCTGCTTTGAAATCAACAACAAGCATGGTTATATATAGCCTTACACCACTCAATCTCCTCCATACAAAATTTAGAATAAAATAAAAATAATACCAAAAGTTAACTGCATGAAAATAGAAACAAATATTATGATGGTTATATGCAGCCATCATAATAAAAATACAATTGCTTTAAATAAAACATGCTTAAATTGAAATTGCTAAAAATAGAAATTGTTTGAAATGATAAGTAATAAAATATATAATAATAATTATTTAATTTATGATTATATATTTTATTTAAAATGGTGACGGCGGACGTCGTGCAAAATGTGTAGCCGCGAAGGCGAAGAACGTTGCGGCGTTGGCGTAGAACGTCGTGGTGAAGGCGAAGAAACGACGTGTCTTCGAACTTGCGGCAACGACCGTCCCAATCCATGAACTGTCTATGTCGGGGATCAACGGCCGCATCAGCAATGTTGCCATCAATCCTCCCCCACTCAAAATTACTCATCTCCGATGAGTGGCCCGTGAGGGGAAAACAGTCAGAAGCAGCAGCAACGGCCTCCATCAAGTTCATCAGGCCAGCAGCAGTATCATCAGTATCCCCAACCAAGTGGATGTGGGAGTCTTCATCAGTAACATCCCCTACCAAATGAGGCTCAGTGAAGGGGTCTTCATCATCTGGGGTGGGGGAAAGAGAGGGGCTGAAGGGATGGTCCCCATCAATCCTCCCCCGCTCGAAAAAACTCATCACTGATGAGTCAGCACTGTCGGATGTAGGTCCTGGTAAGAGTACTCCTCCTGATTTCCTGTCAAACAAAAGGTTGGCCTCGGGGGCCTTGATCAAAGCATAGGAAAATGAAGAGGAAAGTGCAACAATTTCATAAGACGGCTTACCTCCAGAGACCGCCAAAGGAGTGAATAACATGCTACCCGGCTCACCCCTCAACCCAATAGAAATTTTTGTGGAGGGGAACGAAGGGGGAGCTAGATGCAGTGGAGCTAGAAAGAGTGAAAAATATTTCGAGCCATTGAAAATGGGGTTTGGGCCCCTCTCAGCAAAAACTCTCAAATGTAAAGCAAAACTTTCTAGAATGACAACTATTCGACGAATTGTGGAGACAATACTGACAATGCCGTCTAAGTTGCCAATTGGCAACTGTCCAAGGGAATGATCTACTAAACCCGAGTCTTCCTTATTGCGGGATTCTCCAATGGGTGCGGTGACTACAAAGTGAATGGACCCAGATGGGTCGGCTAGAACTAATTCATCATGTTTGGGTGGATTAAGACCTCTTGAAACACCTACTAATTCATTATATGAAATTAAATTCAGCTTCATCCTAGGGCGATCCCAACAATTAAGATCAGCTAGCTTGGGAAAGACAACCCAACAAAACCACTCAACCCGCCCTGCGGCGGTAACAGGCTCTATGCCATACTTCCAGATCGGGGCTGAAGTAGGGGAAACCCAAGCAACCTTGAATGGGCGAAGGTTCAATGGGGGCGCTAACACTAGCCTAGGGTCCACTAGTGGAGAGAATGTGCCCACACAACTACTACGCACAGATAATGGATTGGACCATTTGTCCACCCCACTAAATGACACAGGAAACGCACGAGCCCTAATCCCACCATCAAAAATGTGAGGAGTCGATAAGGCTCGCCCTATCTCCTCAACTGTCTCACCATCAGCATCAGATTCACTCAGCGCACTTTTAGAATTTTCTTCAACCTCCTGAATGTCCTCTGGGTGGCCAACAGAAGGCTCCCTAAGGCTAACGGGATCAAGTAGAGGTTGGCTAATCAGAGCAGCATCAATTTCAGGCACTAAATTAGTCGAGGGTGCCTCAACTGGGATAATGTCTATGGGCAGGCTGGGACTAACAGGGCCAGCCTCAACTTTAACGATTAAACCTAATGTGTTCATTTCGGAGGGGCTAATATAGTCTATAGGATGATTTTGACTAACAGTGTCAAAATCCTCTTTCGTTGCTAGGCACGGTGGTGTCGACTCAGTAAGGCTACAAGTATCTCCAGGTGGGACCAAAGGCTTCTTAGGCGGAGTGGACCTAAGAGTGATAAGCTGACCATTATGCTGGAATTCTATCAAGTTGTCATGGTCCTCGTGGATGACCACATGGTCAGAAAGCCATGGGCGTCCTAGTAATGCATGACAATCCTTCATAGGAAGGACATCACACCAAACGCACTCAGAATAGACTTTGATGGTGAGGGGCACCAAACATCGCCTAGACACTAAAATAGTGCTCTCGTTAGAACACACAAGCCGATAGGGACGGGGGTGCGGCTCCGTGGTCAAACACATCCTCGTGATAGCATTTTCAGAAACGACATTCATGCGGCAAATGGTGTCGACAACTAGTTTGCACCACTTCTCACCGTGCTTAAAATTTTTCGAATATTTTCTTGTTATGTCACAGTCAAACCTAAACACTCTTGCAACGGTGTCCCACCCTTTAGTTAGAGTTCGGGGGGTCTCTCTAGTCAACACGAGTAATAGTGGATCGAAAAATGTGAATTTTGAATGTGAATTTCAAAAATTAGAATTTTGAATTTGAATTTTGAATTTCAAAATTTTGAATTTTGAATTTGAATTTTGAATTTTCAAAAATTTGAAATTTGAATTTTGAATTTCGAAAATTTGAATTTTGAATTAGAATTTTGAATTTCATACATTTGAATTTTGAATTTCAAAAATTTGAATTTTGAATTTGAATTTTGAATTTCAAAAATTTGAATTTTGAATTTTCAAAAATTTGAAGTTTGAATTTGAATTTCAAAATTTTGAATTTTGAATTTGAATTTTGAATTTGAATTTTGAATTTTCAAAAATTTGAAATTTGAATTTGAATTTTAGATTTCAAAATTTTGAATTTTGAATTTGAATTTTGAATTTTGAATTTCAGAAATTTGAAATTTGAATTTTGAATTTCAAAATTTTGAATTTTGAATTTGAATTTTTGGCGCTATCCGGTACGGTGAGCGGGCCACAGGTTTGGCACCTGGCACCAACTCGATACAGAAATCGATCTCTCGCTGAGGCGGAGCCCCAGGGAGTTCGTTAGGAAACACGTCGGCGTACTCCGCTACAACTGGGACATCACATAACCTGGGCTTTGGCTCCGAAGCCTCCAACAAGGTGAAGAACAACTCGGCGCCTTTTCTCACCGCCTTAACCACTTGGAGAGCAGACATCAGCGTCTTGCTCGCTCCTCGCATACCGGCAAATGTGGTTTCTCCATCGGCGTTCCTTCCCAGAGTGATCTCCTTAGAATTGCAATCTATACATGCACGCTGCTCCGAGAGCCAGTCCATGCCGAAGATCACATCGAATTCAGCTAACGGTAATAACGATGCTTCCAAATCGAAATCTTGATTTCCGATCCGCACCTTCACACGGCTCTTCCTATCCGCAGACATGCGAGATCCATTGGGTAGCACTACTTCTAATCTATCCTCTACGAAGGTAGATGGCACTCCGATTCGCACCACGAAGTCCTCAGACAGAAAAGTGTGCGATGCACCCGTATCAAATAAAGCTCTCGCCGGATAGTTGAAAATTAGGACGAAACCTAATTGCACACAAATAAAGCATAAAGTCGTACCACAATATGAATTATATATATAGCTGTAAAAGCTAACTTCTAATTCGTACCTGTGACGACATCAGTTTGTCGTATAGCTTCTTGTTGGCCAAGCGAAAAGACTCTCGGCTGAGTCGGAATGTGCTGGGAAGCCGAAGACTCCGCAGCTTTACCCTTTTCCGCAGTACGAGCATAATCCACCGCTCGATTACCAGTCTTCGGGGGACCACTTCGACACACCGCAGCTTTGTGTCCCACCTTCCCGCAGGTGAAACACGTAATAGGAGTCCGCGCAGTCGTGGCTCCCGAAACATTTGAAGGAGCTGGTTCCGCCTGTTTGAACTTCCTTTTGTTCCTTCTGAAAACCGACTTGGACTGAGAGGCCGGCGCATGAAACTCAGGTTTCTTTACAACACCCCTTGCTTGTACCCTCTTCATGTCCAACTCCAAAGATCTGGCAGTTTGCACCATCACTTGGAAACCGAACGTCATAGGGCCTGCAAGGAGCAGCCTCAACTCGTCCCGAAGCCCTTCATAGAACTTATTTGTCTTTGTCTCCTCATCCTCCACCAAGGACCCCGCATAGCGACTCAGTCTGGTAAACTCATGCAAGTAATCGTCAACGGAGCGATCACCTTGTGTCAACCTCAAGAACTGGTTTTGTAACGCAATGCGCTGGGCAGAGGGGATAAACCTTTGGAGGAACGACTTTGAAAACTCAGCCATTGTGATTTCAGTAATATCTCTACCGCAGAACTTATGCAGCTCCTGCTCTTCCCACCACAGCACAGCCTCTCCATCAAGAAGGAAGGTGGCTAAGGTGACCATCATGGCTTCGTCCGTCGCTGTCGCCCTCAGAGTTCTTCTAACTCTTGACAACCAGTCTTCTGCCTCCGATGGGGACTCAGATCCCGAGAAGGTAGGAGGATTAAAGCTCAGGAAATGCTTTAATTGCTGGTCACGCGCTCGCCCCGTAACTACTTGCGCAACTTGAGGTTCCACCCTCGGCGCTACCGCAGGTTCCACTGCAGCAACAGCCTCAGGGGCCACATCCAGAGTAGGAGTAGCAGGCTGGACCAGCCTTTGGGGTTGAGCGTTGATCATCGCGAAGACCGCTTCTGCGACTAATTTGATCATTTCAGCAGAAGGAGTGGTCGCTGGCACTTCAGCCGACCCACTACTTTCAGCGGTGTTACGGGGTCGAGACTGCCCCGCAGCACTTCTAGTCACCTATAATCATGCAAAGCACAATTTAGTGACCCAAAACATATCAAACATCAATCATGGAACGCTCAGGTTCCGCAAACAAGTATGTTTTCTTTTCATTCCTAAGTGGACATTCTTATTAGTTTTTGTCGTTTTAGGTGAATGCACAACCCGTGCGCACCACCCCTTAAAAGGAATTCGTCCCGAATTCGCTAAACTACGGATCGACGCCTTAAGTCCGATACCAAATTGTAACACCCTGCCAGTACGAATAATATAACAGTAGGTCCGGCCGGGACCCCACGCCATACTAACCACACTAGCTAGGAGTTAAAAGGTGATAAACAGAAAGAAACTACAACAGAGTATACTAAACACTAGCGGAAGCATAAAGATTTAACATTACCATTAGAATTGTCCACTATTATAGGAATGAAACCTAGAAAGAGAGTTATGGCCTTAAGGCCTTACATTTAACAAATGTACCAAAACTCCAAAACATACATCGGCACGCAGGCCGGCAATACATGAGAAAGCTAAAAAAGAAGAGGCTGGCCTTCTAGGGCCAACTCAGCAAAAGGGGCCACCGCCCGCTATTTCCCGCTAGGCTCACCTGCACCTGCATAAGAACATTCCACCAAACGGTGGCAAACAAGGTAACGGTCAGCACAGCTGACCAAATTATAACAACCCCACCCCTTTCCCGGGGTGGCGGAGATTCTATCCTGCAAGCAAGCCACACTAGCACAAGTACTAAAAATAAAGAAAGTGCAACTACACAAGGTGAGGTTTCAAGCACATTCAATCTTCTAGGTTGAGCATCAAAAAGGAGGGAACCTAGGTATGCACATGATGTTGGTTGGGTTCACCCGAAGGTTCCCCGCAACCGCCTAAACAACCGCATGAGGCTAACAACATCAATTCCACAAACACTCCACCGTAAGGGCCATCGCCTTATGTGGGAAAAAGAGCTTTTGGTCGGTCTAGGTAAACCACCTTCCACGACCTCTCCCATGATCACACGGCTACATGAGGTAGGGACCTCTTACCGATCTGCATGGAAACGGGTTCGGTTTAGCTTTGCCCGTGCTCTAATCGTCGCGATCTGTCGCACGACGCGGGTACGGCTTCGCCTCGGCCCGTAAGGGTTTAGCACCTTCAAGTGCTACACAAATATAAGCTACGCACCTAATCCCTTCACAAGGATCTAGGCTTCACAAATACTCAAAAAGGGGAGGTATAATACGCTCCGCATCAATTTCGAGGTGAAGGTTTGCCTTCATCCAATCTCAAAGCATGGGGCTTTCGTTAGGATCTTTACAAGACGCCTACACTTAAAACCCGCACTACTATAGATGATTTCAAGGAGTCATTCTCCGGCACGCATTCTAGGCTTAACCTAAATGCAACGTCGCAATCCAAGCATCACCGATTCGGGCTCACGGCCACGAATAGGCTTCACACAAAATGCCTAAATCCGCACGACTACCGGATTTTCTACATGCAATATGCCGGGGACGGACACAATCGACCTGGAGTTCCGGAGAACTTGAGGGAATCCTACACTTCACCCATTTGGTGAAAGGGATCCCTCATGCAAGCATAGAGAAACGAAGGAGAGGACAAAAGACAAGTCCAAACAACGGGAGAAGAAATCGTTACCCTAGGAGCGTTCTTTTTCGCCATGGATTCGAGATTCTAGACGGAGGGAAATGACCGCACCGGGCTGCACTCTCCAGATCTGGAAATGGTTCGCGAAACGGAGCTCCGGAGCTCCATCAATGGCGGAATCTCACTTCTTCTTCCTTGGCTCCTCCTTCTTTCTCTAGGGTTTGGAGAGAGAATGACTTAGAGAATATGAGGTTTAACCCCCTCTCATCAGCCCTAAAGGTCTCCCGCAACTAAACCTAGCCGTTGGATCAAATCCCAAAAGATTTGGACGGCCCGATCTTCTTCTCCGCTCAAAATCGCGGAACAGAATAAACAGGGCGCACGATCGCTGGCGCACGATCACTGGTCGTGCGCGAAGAGGGAAATGGTCGTGCGCACTGTCCGAGACAGAACTCGATTCTCTTCTGAATTAACGCACGATCGCTGGCGCACGATCACTGGTCGTGCGCGAAAAGGGAAATGGTCGTGCGCACTGTCCGAGACAGAACTCCGATTCTTTGCGGGTTGCGCACGATCGTTGGCGCACGATCACAGGTCGTGCGCAAAGAGGACAATGGTCGTGCGCATTGACCTGATCTGGAATCTTGAGCCTATCCCGAGCGCAACACTACCATTTCGCCTACCTCGCTGAACCACGATCTTTGGGGTGTTACAACTCCACCCCCCTTAAAAGAATTTCGTCCCGAAATTTCGAAAATAGTAATAGCAGGAAATTATAGTTTGTAAAGGAAATTTACCTGAGGGAAATAGCTCGGGGTACTCCGCAAGCATCGCTTGCTCTCTCTCCCAAGTTAGCTCCTCTCGGCCGCAATTATCCCACCGGACCTTTACCATCCGAATGGACTTGTTCCGCAACTGCTTTACCTCGGTATCCTCGATGCGTAAGGGTTTGACTTTCGTCGACAACCCACTATCCACCGACACTTTGCCGACCGCAACGATATGAGTAGGCTCTTGCACTGCCTTCCTCAGAACTGAAATGTGAAACACGTCGTACAGACCGCTCAGCTCTGCAGATAGTGCAAGCCGATAAGCCGCATCACCAACACGTTCCACAATCTCAAACGGTCCTAAGTACCTTGGACTGAGCTTTTTCAAGCGTCGGATCCTTGATACCCCTTTGAACGGTTTGATCTTCAAGTAAACCCGGTCACCGACGGCGAACTCTAGGTTCCTATGCTTGGCGTTGTAATACTTTGCTTGCCTATCCTGGGCAATCAATAGCCTTTCCCGAATAGTTCGGATCGTCGAAGTTGCTTCCTCAACATCCTTTCGCTTTAATAGCTAGTATCGCCCGTTTCTGCCCAAGACAACGGCGTACGTCACTTCTTACCATAGAGGGCCTCGAAAGGAGCCATCTTTATACTGGCTTGGTAGCTATTATTGTAGGCGAATTCGATCATATAGAGATGATCTTTCCACTTCTTTCCAAAATCTAGAGCGCACATTCGGAGCATATCCTCCATAGTCCTGTTGGTCCTCTCGGTCTGTCCGTCCGTTTGCGGGTGGAAGGTCGTGCTGAATTTCAATTTAGTGCCCAACAGTTCATGGATAAGCCTCCAATCTTTCGATGTGAAACGCCCGTCACGATCGCTGACGATGCTACGAGGGACACCGTGCAGCCGCACAATACTATCGACATAGAGCTTCGCTAGCTTTTCTACGGAATCATCCTTCCGGTTCGGAATAAAATGCGATACTTTTGTCAGTCTGTCCACGATCACCCAGATGGCGTCGTTTCCATGCTGCGATCTCGGCAATTCGTGCACGAAATCCATCGAAATATCGTCAAACTTCCATTCCGGAATCGGCAAGGACTTCAAAAATCCACCGGGACGTTGACATTCCACCTTCACCAACGCGCAAGTGTTGCACTTGGCCACGTAGAGGGCAATGTCCTTCTTCATACCCGGCCACCAGAAAAGTTTTTTCATGTCCATGTACATTTTCGTGCTCCCCGGGTGGATAGAGTACTTGGTATGATGAGCCTCGTACATCAATTCCTCCCGTAGAGTACCAACGTTTGGGACGCACAATCTGCCATTCTTCCACATAAGGCCATCTTCGAAAGAGAAATCAGCGTCCAACCCGTCAACGGTTTCCGCTTTGTAGCATTTCATGCTCTCATCCAGCTCCAATGCCTGTCGAACTCGGTCGGCAAGGTGGTATTGAATCTCCGTCCAGTTCAAGCATGCTGAAGTAGACGCTCTTCGATCAACGCAAATGATCTCCATTTCTTCCAGCTCACGGATCAGACGCTCGTCGTGCATCAAAATCCAATTTGCTTGAGCGGGAGCCCGACGACTCAACGCGTCCGCAACTACATTTCCCTTTCCAGGAGTATATTTGATGTCGAAGGTGTAGTCCCCAAGGAACTCCAACCACCTCCTCTGTCGCATATTCAACTCCCTTTGATCTAGCAAGTACTTAAGGCTCTTGTGGTCGGTAAAGATGTCGATCTTCACGCCATACAAATAATGCCTCCAAAGCTTAAGAGCAAATACCATGGCCGCTAGCTCCAAATCATGGACCGGGTAATTCCTCTCATGAACTTTCAACTGACGGGAGCCGTAGGCAATTACCTTACCGAACTGCACTAGGACACAACCCAAACCACTTCCTGAGGCGTCGCTATAAATTCCATAGCCTTCCGTACCACATGGCGAGCATAGAATGGGCGTCGTGGTCAGATGGCTTTTCAGTTCTTCAAAAGCTCGTGCGCACTCGGGCGACCAAACGAACTTATGATCTTTCCTAGTCAATTTAGTGAGAGGAAGTGCAATCCTCGAGAAGTTTTCCACAAAGCGCCTATAATAGCCGGCAAGTCCTAAGAAACTTCGGACTTCCGCTACGTTTTTCAACAAAGGCCAGGCTCGGATCGCTTCTATCTTCGACGGATCAACCGCAATTCCATCTCCACTAACGACGTGACCAAGGAATGCTACTGACGGTAGCCAAAACTCGCACTTGGAGAACTTGGCATATAGCTGACTCTTCCTCAAGGTGCTCAGAACGGCGTGCAGATGCCCTACATTCTCCTCTTCCGATTGAGAGTATACCAAAATGTCGTCGATAAAGACAATCACGAATTGATCCAAATACTCACGGAACGTCCTATTCATTAAGTCCATGAATACCGACGGTGCATTGGACAGACCGAACGGCATCACCGTGAACTCGTAGTGCCCAAAGCGGGTACTGAACGCTGTTTTTGGAATGTCACATTCCCTTATCCGCAGTTGGTAATAGCAGGACCTTAGGTCTAGTTTGGAGTATACCGTCGACCCAACCAGCTGGTCGAAGAGATCATCGATTCTTGGAATCGGATATCGGTTCTTCTCGGTCAACTTATTTAGCTCTCGATAATCGATACATAGACGCAAGCTCCCGTCCTTCTTTTTCACAAAGAGGACTGGTGCACTCCAAGGCGAAGAACTTGGACGTACGTAGCCTTGCTCTAGCAGCTCTTGCAATTGAACCTTCAGCTCTGCCAATTCCTTAAGCGCTATCTGGTACGGTGAGCGGGCCACAGGTTTGGCACCTGGCACCAACTCGATACAGAAATCGATCTCTCGCTGAGGCGGAGCCCCAGGGAGTTCGTTAGGAAACACGTCGGCGTACTCTGCTACAACTGGGACATCACATAACCTGGGCTTTGGCTCCGAAGCCTCCAACAAGGTGAAGAACAACTCGGCGCCTTTTCTCACCGCCTTAACCACTTGGAGAGCAGACATCAGCGTCTTGCTCGCTCCTCGCATACCGGCAAATGTGGTTTCTCCATCGGCGTTCCTTCCCAGAGTGATCTCCTTAGAATTGCAATCTATGCATGCACGCTGCTCCGAGAGCCAGTCCATGCCGAAGATCACATCGAATTCAACTAACGGCAACAACGATGCTTCCAAATCGAAATCTTGATTTCCGATCCGCACCTTCACACGGCTCTTCCTATCCGCAGACATGCGAGATCCATTGGGTAGCACTACTTCTAATCTATCCTCTACGAAGGTAGATGGCACTCCGATTCGCACCACGAAGTCCTCAGACAGAAAAGAGTGCGATGCACCCGTATCAAATAAAGCTCTCGCCGGATAGTTGAAAATTAGGACGAAACCTAATTGCACACAAATAAAGCATAAAGTCGTACCACAATATGAATTATATATATAGCTGTAAAAGCTAACTTCTAATTCGTACCTGTGACGACATCAGTTTGTCGTATAGCTTCTTGTTGGCCAAGCGAAAAGACTCTCGGCTGAGTCGGAATGTGCTGGGAAGCCGAAGACTCCGCAGCTTTACCCTTTTCCGCAGTACGAGCATAATCCACCGCTCGATTACCAGTCTTCGGGGGACCACTTCGACACACCGCAGCTTTGTGTCCCACCTTCCCGCAGGTGAAACACGTAATAGGAGTCCGCGCAGTCGTGGCTCCCGAAACATTTGAAGGAGCTGGTTCCGCCTGTTTGAACTTCCTTTTGTTCCTTCTGAAAACCAACTTGGACTGAGAGGCCGGCGCATGAAACTCAGGTTTCTTTACAACACCCCTTGCTTGTACCCTCTTCATGTCCAACTCCAAAGATCTGGCAGTTTGCACCATCACTTGGAAACCGAACGTCATAGGGCCTGCAAGGAGCAGCCTCAACTCGTCCCGAAGCCCTTCATAGAACTTATTTGTCTTTGTCTCCTCATCCTCCACCAAGGACCCCGCATAGCGACTCAGTCTGGTAAACTCATGCAAGTAATCGTCAACGGAGCGATCACCTTGTGTCAACCTCAAGAACTGGTTTTGTAACGCAATGCGCTGGGCAGAGGGGATAAACCTTTGGAGGAACGACTTTGAAAACTCAGCCATTGTGATTTCAGTAATATCTCTACCGCAGAACTTATGCAGCTCCTGCTCTTCCCACCACAGCACAGCCTCTCCATCAAGAAGGAAGGTGGCTAAGGTGACCATCATGGCTTCGTCCATCGCTGTCGCCCTCAGAGTTCTTCTAACTCTTGACAACCAGTCTTCTGCCTCCGTTGGGGACTCAGATCCCGAGAAGGTAGGAGGATTAAAGCTCAGGAAATGCTTTAATTGCTGGTCACGCGCTCGCCCCGTAACTACTTGCGCAACTTGAGGTTCCACCCTCGGCGCTACCGCAGGTTCCACTGCAGCAACAGCCTCAGGGGCCACATCCAGAGTAGGAGTAGCAGGCTGGACCAGCCTTTGGGGTTGAGCGTTGATCATCGCGAAGACCGCTTCTGCGACTAATTTGATCATTTCAGCAGAAGGAGTGGTCGCTGGCACTTCAGCCGACCCACTACTTTCAGCGGTGTTACGGGGTCGAGACTGCCCCGCAGCACTTCTAGTCACCTATAATCATGCAAAGCACAATTTAGTGACCCAAAACATATCAAACATCAATCATGGAACGCTCAGGTTCCGCAAACAAATATGTTTTCTTTTCATTCCTAAGTGGACATTCTTATTAGTTTTTGTCGTTTTAGGTGAATGCACAACCCGTGCGCACCACCCCTTAAAAGGAATTCGTCCCGAATTCGCTAAACTACGGATCGACGCCTTAAGTCCGATACCAAATTGTAACACCCTGCCAGTACGAATAATATAACAGTAGGTCCGGCCGGGACCCCACGCCATACTAACCACACTAGCTAGGAGTTAAAAGGTGATAAACAGAAAGAAACTACAACAGAGTATACTAAACACTAGCGGAAGCATAAAGATTTAACATTACCATTAGAATTGTCCACTATTATAGGAATGAAACCTAGAAAGAGAGTTATGGCCTTAAGGCCTTACATTTAACAAATGTACCAAAACTCCAAAACATACATCGGCACGCAGGCCGGCAATACATGAGAAAGCTAAAAAAGAAGAGGCTGGCCTTCTAGGGCCAACTCAGCAAAAGGGGCCACCGCCCGCTATTTCCCGCTAGGCTCACCTGCACCTGCATAAGAACATTCCACCAAACGGTGGCAAACAAGGTAACGGTCAGCACAGCTGACCAAATTATAACGACCCCACCCCTTTCCCGGGGTGGCGGAGATTCTATCCTGCAAGCAAGCCACACTAGCACAAGTACTAAAAATAAAGAAAGTGCAACTACACAAGGTGAGGTTTCAAGCACATTCAATCTTCTAGGTTGAGCATCAAAAAGGAGGGAACCTAGGTATGCACATGATGTTGGTTGGGTTCACCCGAAGGTTCCCCGCAACCGCCTAAACAACCGCATGAGGCTAACAACATCAATTCCACAAACACTCCACCGTAAGGGCCATCGCCTTATGTGGGAAAAAGAGCTTTTGGTCGGTCTAGGTAAACCACCTTCCACGACCTCTCCCATGATCACACGGCTACATAAGGTAGGGACCTCTTACCGATCTGCATGGAAACGGGTTCGGTTTAGCTTTGCCCGTGCTCTAATCGTCGCGATCTGTCGCACGACGCGGGTACGGCTTCGCCTCGGCCCGTAAGGGTTTAGCACCTTCAAGTGCTACACAAATATAAGCTACGCACCTAATCCCTTCACAAGGATCTAGGCTTCACAAATACTCAAAAAGGGGAGGTATAATACGCTCCGCATCAATTTCGCGGTGAAGGTTTGCCTTCATCCAATCTCAAAGCATGGGGCTTTCGTTAGGATCTTCACAAGACGCCTACACTTAAAACCCGCACTACTATAGATGATTTCACGGAGTCATTCTCTGGCACGCATTCTAGGCTTAACCTAAATGCAACGTCGCAATCCAAGCATCACCGATTCGGGCTCACGGCCACGAATAGGCTTCACACAAAATGCCTAAATCCGCACGACTACCGGATTTTCTACATGCAATATGCCGGGGACGGACACAATCGACCCGGAGTTCCGGAGAACTTGAGGGAATCCTACACTTCACCCATTTGGTGAAAGGGATCCCTCATGCAAGCATAGAGAAACGAAGGAGAGGACAAAAGACAAGTCCAAACAACGGGAGAAGAAATTGTTACCCTAGGAGCGTTCTTTTTCGCCATGGATTCGAGATTCTAGACGGAGGGAAATGACCGCACCGGGCTGCACTCTCCAGATCTGGAAACGGTTCGCGAAACGGAGCTCCGGAGCTCCGTCAATGGCGGAATCTCCCTTCTTCTTCCTTGGCTCCTCCTTCTTTCTCTAGGGTTTGGAGAGAGAATGACTTAGAGAATATGAGGTTTAACCCCCTCTCATCAGCCCTAAAGGTCTCCCGCAACTAAACCTAGCCGTTGGATCAAATCCCAAAAGATTTGGACGGCCCGATCTTCTTCTCCGCTCAAAATCGCGGAACAGAATAAACAGGGCGCACGATCGCTGGCGCACGATTACTGGTCGTGCGCGAAGAGGGAAATGGTCGTGCGCACTGTCCGAGACATAACTCGATTCTCTTCTGAATTAACGCACGATCGCTGGCGCACGATCACTGGTCGTGCGCGAAAAGGGAAATGGTCGTGCGCACTGTCCGAGACAGAACTCCGATTCTTAGCGGGTTGCGCACGATCGTTGGCGCACGATCACAGGTCGTGCGCAAAGAGGACAATGGTCGTGCGCATTGACCTGATCTGGAATCTTGAGCCTATCCCGAGCGCAACACTACCATTTCGCCTACCTCGCTAAACCACGATCTTTGGGGTGTTACAGGGCGGATCTCCAAGAGGAGGGGGGCGGCCGGCGGCTAGAAGGAGGAGGAGAGGAGGGGGAAGAGGTTCTGGCCGAACCTTAGAGAAGAAGAAGACGGAGGGGCGGCACCTTAGAGGGAGGAGAACTTTAGGGTTTTAATTTTCATTCATAATCTGCATTGAAATCAACAACAAGCATGGCTATATATAGCCTTACACCACTCAATCTCCTCCATACAAAATTTAGAATAAAATAAAAATAATACCAAAAGTTAACTGCATGAAAATTGAAACAAATATTATGATGGTTATATGCAGCCATCATAATAAAAATACAATTGTTTTAAATAAAACATTCTTAAATTGAAATTGCTAAAAATAGAAATTGTTTGAAATGATAAGTAATAAAATATATAATTATAATTATTTAATTTATGATTATATATTTTATTTAAAATGGTGACGGCGGACGTCGTGCAAAATGTGTAGCGGCGAAGGCGAAGAACGTTGCGGCGTTGGCATAGAACGTCGTGGCGAAGGCGAAGAAACGATGTGTCTTCGAACTTGCGGCAACGACCGTCCCAATCCACGAACTCTCTATGTCGGGGATCAACGGCCGCATCAGCAATGTTGCCATCAATCCTCCCCCACTCAAAATTACTCATCTCCGATGAGTGGCCCGTGAGGGGAAAATAGTCAGAAGTAGCAGCAACGGCCTCCATCAAGATCAACAGGACAGCAACAGTATCATTTGTATCCCCAACCAATTGGATGTGGGGGTCTTCATCAGTAACATCCCCTACCAAATGAGGCTCAGTGAAGGGGTCTTCATCATCTGGGGTGGGGGAAAGAGAGGGGCTGAAGGGATGTCCCCATCAGTAATCTACAATTTCTTCGACAAAATTATTATTATTATTAAGCCAAGCAGGAGTGGAGGAGGAAGCAGTCATCTCTGCCACTTGCTTACTGAACCTTTCGACTTGAGAGGCTAAGTGAGAAGTGGCATTCCCTTCATATATCCTAGTTGGTTTAGTAGGGCGTGATCTAGGCGCATTCTATTGATAGGCGTTCATGGCCATTTCTTCGAATAGAGCTTGAGCGGCCTCCGGGGTTTTGCTGTTTAACGTTCCCCCGATGGCTGCATCGATCATCTGTCGTGTTGAGAAATTTAAACCATTATAAAACGTCTGGACCTGCAGCCAGGACGGCAGCGCATGATGAGGACACCTACACAAGAACTCCTTAAAACGCTCCCAAGTCTCGTAGAGAGACTCAGAATCGAATTGAATGAATGAGGCGATATATGTGCGTAGTTTAGCAGTTTTAAAGGGGGGGAAATATTTTGTGAGAAATTTCTCCATCAATTATGCCCACGTGGTTATGGATCCTCTGGGGAGAGAACTTAACCACGCCTTGGCCTTTCTCCATAATGAAAATGGAAATAAGCGTAAACGAATAGCGTCGTCAGTAACGCCATTAATTTTAAAGGTATCGCATATTTCCAAAGAACTAGAAAGGTGCAAATTCGGATCCTCATCTGGCAAACTATCAAATTGAACTGACTGTTATACCATTTGAATGATGCTATATTTTATTTTAAAATTATTATTAGCCACTGTTGGGCATGTAATACTCGATCCGGTATCTTCCAAATTTGGCCTGGCATAATATGCCATGGTCCGTGGCGGAGCAACATCTGGAATTTGATCGGTCATAGCTTCAGTGTAAGTTTCTCCTATAGACTCTTCAGGAAATTCGAGTAAGTTTTGATCACAAAGTCGGAGGCGCTCACGAAGGGTGCGCTCGAATTCGGGGTCAGAAGGGATATTCGAATCATCCGAGGAGTTTCCTCGGGTCATATACTAATAATAAAAATTATTATATATTTTTGGCTTTTTCTATTTTTTTCTATTTTTATTTATAATTTTTTTTATATTATATATTTTTAATATATATGATAAAAGTAATAGTAATTCCTTTTTTCAAAATAACAACACTACTTTCCCCGGCAATGGCGCCAAAAACATGATGATTTATCTTTGGATTTTTCTTTTTATGGTTTGCGCAACCTTTATATGATGAGATTAGAATTAAACGGGTGTTTTCAAAGAGTTTCGCAAGTACTCCTACTTTGAGAAACTAACCGTTATCCTATCAAAAGATAGAAGTAACGGTCTTTTTCTTCTTTCGAAGTATTGATGATTACACTCTGACTACAACGCCGAATTCTATTGATTTTTAAAATAGAAAATGAGAGTTTTGCACTAAATTGGTTTGAAAAGCTTTTAGCTAAATTTTAATCCAAACTAATCATTTGATAAAGGCAAGTATACCTTATCGTGAGTAATACAGGATATTTTGTTTTAGAAAATATCGAGGTCGTATATTTTCGCGGATCGTGGTGATTATCGCTACTTTGAGGAATGAACTATTATTTTTTTCGGATAAGTTTTTAGTGTGGGTTTTTAAAAGCGAACGATAATAAGCGTATAACTAGAGTTCTAAACGATGATAATAAATAGCGGCCGATGTCGAAATACCTTGAGACGAAAATAGTCTTTTTTTAGAAATAAAAGAGATGACTTTTCAAACCATTAAAACGACTTGGCTGTGGAGGTTCCATAATTATGAACACTCCTCTCTCGAGAGTACGCCCACATGTGATTATGAATATTCGACCGAACTCTCGTTCTTTAATCAAATCTCTTTAATACTCGTTTTATGTTATGAACCCCGCTATTGGATTTTTTACTTCCAATTTGGGAGACTTACCTCATCCTCTCTCCAGGGTAGAGCGCACTTCTCTTTACCCGTGAGCGATCAGTTCATACGCACGAGCCTCTCGGCTAACTAGTGTGCGAAAATGGAAATGAAAAACACACATCGATTATGTGGCTCCACTCAACGGTATTCTCAGGTAAACCTTAAGCTCGTTTAATTCTTTTTAGAAAGAGATGTTTTATTTTCTTAGAAAACTATTTATTTGTCCCAATGCTCTTCGACATCGTGTGCTAAAGGAAATTAGCCACTCATCATAATGGAGACGGCATAAGTTATTAAAAAATACATGTTAATAATTTAAGCGGATATAAGCGTGAAAGAAAGAAATAAAAGACTTATATAAAAGCTGAAATAGTATCCATCCCAACCGTCTTAAATAAGCACTAAAAAGTTCTTAGCCTCTTATCCAGGTTGGGGTTGGTATAGAAATGAAATACTTATAAAAGTGCAGAAATAATATCCGTCTCAACCATCTTAAACAAATGCTAAAAAGTACTTAGCCTCTTATTTGAGATGGGGGTGGTATATAACAGTTATATAAAGACTGAAATAAAGTTATGTTACAAGAAAAGGAAAAAGGGAAAATGAAAGAAAGCGTTTAAACGAAAACGATAAATAAATCGTTGAAAGAAAATCAATAAACTATTTTTATGAAAGCTTTTAACCTAAATTATGAAAGCAGTAAACCTAAGTTATGAAAGCAATAAACTATTCTCATACACACACACACATACTAACATAAATTGAAAAAGAAGATGATCCAAATGAGAAAAACAACATTTTATTTCTAAAACAAGCATTACAACTAGACTAGGAAGGCGAAAATAGCAAACGAACTTAAACTTAATTGCATAAACAAAATTCACATTCACTAAGAAGAACTCAAAAACCACTAACAAACGAACTTAGAGACTGCTGCAATGACACTGAATCGCTCTCCGACGAAAACGGTTCTAAAGACACCATATGAAATATGGACAGGGAAGCGTCCCAGCATGTCATTCATTAAAATTTGGGGCTGTGAGGCATATGTACGACGTCATATGCCTGACAAGCTGGAACCCAAATCAGATAAGTGTTATCTGGTGGGATATCCTAAGGAAACGAAGGGATATTACTTTTACCTACCGTCTGAGGGCAAAGTGTTTGTCGCAAGGACGGGTGTCTTCTTGGAGAAAGAGTTCTTATCAAGAAAGACGCAAAAGGTAGAACTTGAAGAAGTTCAAGAACCACAAATAGTGAATGAACCAGAGTTGGATTCTGAGCCAGGACTACAAGATGTTGTAGCTAGAGAACCTGCTCACGAAACACAAGTCCTACGTAGATCTGGTAGACCAAGATTTGAGCCTGAGAGATATGGATTTCTCGTGTCTCAAATAGGTAATGTGTTGCTTATGGATCATGATGATGAACCAGCAACCTACCAAGAGGCTATGAATGGACCGGACTCCGACAAATGGCTTGAGGCTATGAAATCCGAAATGGACTCCATGTATATAAACCAAGTTTGGAACTTGGTGGAACCACCTGAAGGGGTATGACCCATAGGGTGCAAGTGGGTCTTCAAGAAGAAGACCGACATGGATGGGAATGTACAGACATTCAAAGGGCGACTGGTGGCTAAGGGTTTCAAGCAAATTCATGGTGTTGACTATGATGAGACCTTTTCCCCTGTTGCCATGGTAAAGTCCATTAGGATATTGCTTGCTATTGTTGCGTATTATGACTACGAGATCTGGCAGATGGATGTCAAAACGGCTTTCCTAAATGGAAACCTCCTTGAGGAAGTGTACATGACACAACCCGAGGGTTTTGTATCCCCAAATGAAGCCACTAAAATATGCAAGCTGAATAAGTCCATCTATGGATTGGAACAAGCCTCTAGAAGTTGGAATCTTCGTTTTGATGAGAAGATCAAAGAGTTTGGTTTTGTCAAGAATGAAGATGAACCGTGTGTTTACAAGCGAATCAGTGGGAGCATTGTTGTCTTCATGATATTGTATGTAGATGACATACTGCTGATCGGGAATGACATACCTACCCTGAAAGTTGTTAAGAACAACCTAGGGAACTGCTTTTCTATGAAGGACTTGGGTGAAGCGACTTACATACTCGGTATTAAGATCTATAGAGATAGATCGAAGAAGTTGCTGGGTTTGACCCAGAGTACGTACATTGACAAGGTGTTGAAGTGATTCAACATGCTTGAGTCCAAGAAAGGATTTTTGCCCATGTCTCATGGTGTGAATCTCTCTAAGGACCAGTGTCCAAAATCTTGCGAAGATAAGGACCGCATGAAGTCGATTCCATATGCTTCGGCAATTGGGTCAATCATGTATGCAATGTTATGTACTCGACCCGATGTCTCTTTTGCTTTGAGCATGACTAGCAGGTATCAGTCTGATCCCGGTGAATGTCACTGGATAGCCGTAAAGAATATCCTGAAGTACTTGAGAAGGACTAAGGATGTATTCTTGGTGTATGGTGGAAAGGAAGAGCTCGTTGAAAGTGGTTACACGGATGCCAGCTTCCAAACTGATAGGGATGATTCAAAGTCTCAGTCAGGGTTTGTGTTTTGCCTGAATGGAGGAGCTGTGAGCTGGAAGAGTTCCAAGCAAGAGACAGTTGCTGATTCTACAACTGAGGCCGAGTATATCGCTGCAGCTAATGCAGCGAAGGAGGCTGTATGGATTAGGAAATTCATCGGCGAGCTAGATGTAGTTCCTAGCATTGTTGGTCCCGTAGTTCTCTATTGTGATAACAATGGTGCAATTGCACAATCTAAGGAACCTAGATCCCATTAGCGCTCCAAGCACATACTTCGGCGGTTCCATCTTATTCGTGAGATTGTCGAACGAGGAGATGTGAACATTTGCAGAGTGCCGACTGAGGAGAATATTGCAGATCCACTGACAAAGCCTCTCGCGCAGAGAAAGCATGATGGTCATACTAGATCAATGGGTATACGATACCTGAATGATCAACTCTAGTGGGAGCCTTGTGGGTTGCATGTAAAATAAATATTCTGTTGGCTGTTTGTTATTTATTCATATGATGAATTGTGTACCAATTATTTCCTTTTACAATTAATGGCAAGTTCTTTTATTACGATATACTGTTTCTATATGATAGAATAAAATTCGTGATAAATACCCTTAGAATGTTCGCTTCCATAGGACATCAAGTACGAGACTTGAATGTGAGAGCCTATGATTTCGAAGCTTCATTCTTAAAAGGTCCCTGGTCGAGGTATCATCGTAGAAGCTAAGGGTGATGATGATACATTAAGACTAGCATGTGTGTTGACTGATGACCGGTTCTCACAGGTCATGATATTGTGATATCAAGTCATCACGTGGGTACTTGTTAGTGAACAAGTTGTACTGGACAGACCCAACCTGAGACTACTTTGTGGATTGTTACTTAAAAGTGTCACAAGTAGGTCTCATTTGACAATGGTGTTGTGGTCCTTTGACCTGAAGTCACAGCATTCACCGAGTGAGGAAGAGCGTGCTTTGATGTCATCTAAAGTCTTCCTTGAAGAAGGTTGATGATAAGGGTGGTCGTTGGGTACGTTACGAATCATTTGGGTGTTTGGGTGTGAGCAGATATGGGATTTGTCCTCCTATATAACAGGAGTTGCATCCATGGGCCCCTTGATGGAATTGGACTGAGAAATGCATGGCCATGCTTGGTAGAGTCAATATGTGATATTGAGCTCACCATTCTCTGGAAGTCCGTTCTTGATCAAGAAACTTGGATTGAGCTATTATGAGGGTGACACGGTCCATGCCTCTAGTTCTTTCCGGATGTAAGGGACAAAGGGACAAAGACAACGCTGGAACATTGGTCATAAAGGCTTATGAGTTATGAACTCTTATTGCTTGGGGAGCAATGATGCATTGCTAGATGCCGCTCATTGTTTGTGAGGTTTTTGGTTTGATACTTTCAAGATCAAGTGGGAGACTGTTGGAGTTGCCATTGTGATCTAGAAGTGGTCAAACATGTAATCTCACTGCCAACGCGATATGATCCTGCAGGGTCGCACATACGAGCATGTGGAGAAGTTGGTAGATTGACTGTGTTGGTAAATGTTACCAATCACCATATATAGAATGGGGAAATCCAGCAGGTTGTTGCTGTCTGAATTCGTCGGGTTTACACGGATAGAATTCGTCGGATTCGTCGGGATTCGTCGGATTGTCCCGTGAACACTCGACGAATTATTACAGAAACCCTTCATTCGACAAAATGTTGTCGTCTGTCTGGATTCGTCGGGATTCGTCGGGATTCGTCGGGTTGTCCCGTGAAGACTCGACGAATTGTTACAGAGATCATTTTCTCGGCAAATGTTGCCGTCTGATCTGATTCGTCGGATTCGTCGGATTGTCCCGTGAAATCTCGACGAATGATCTTCCGTGGAATTCCGACGAATTGTAACAGAAGCCCTTATTCTGATGTGTGGTCTGCGGATAGCGATTCTTCTAGAAGCTGTTTATCCTTTGGGTATAAATAGGACTTCGTTTTAGGGTTCTTAGAACTAACGAAAAGAAGAAGCCGACGGAAGGAGTTCCGTTCTCGCCTCACGAACCCTAGCCGACGGAAGTGTTCCGCCGTCTCTGAATCGCGTCCGCTGACCTCCTCTCCGGCGATCGTCGCCGTGTGTGTTCTTCCTGGAGCGAACCTAGCAGTTCGTGGAAGTTCAAGGTGCAGTCATTCTTCTCCCGGCTCGTGTGGATCACTGTAGAGACGTAGATATTATTCTACGTGAGGACTCGCATAGCCGACGACAGGAATCAACTCGTGGAGCATCTAGGTTGGATTTGATCCAATCCCGCAAAGGTAATTTCATACCTAGCATTTTGTTAACTTCTTGATTCAACATTCATGGCCGATCCAAAGTCTTTTTGGGTTGTTTCTCTTCATTTCCGCTGCGCCTACATTTGATGTATGGTTCTAGAAAAACCCAACAAATATTTAATATGAATTCTCTATTTTATGTCAAATTTAGGTTATAAGTAGTTCTTTTTGTAATTTTGATTCTAACTTAGCCTAATTTTAATATTTGCAGATTTTTGGACAAATTGGGAAAATATTGCATTACACGCCCTCGGTCACGCCCGTGACCAAGGGCGTGTAACTTGTAGACCAGTCCAGGTCGATGCCGTGCTGTTGAGCTAGTCCACACCCAGTCACGCCCCAGGTCACGCCCGTGACCCAAAGTCACGCCCGTGACCATGGGCATGTAATATTAGAATCTGCCACGTGGAGCTGCCGTCGAGACGAGAAGTTTCCGTTGAGAAGTCAACCAAAGTCACGCCCGTGACCCAAAGTCACGCCCGTGACCTTCCCGCGTGATCCAAGCACGCCGCCGCGCGGTCTGCCTAGCCCATGCCGCATTAAATGAAGTCGTCCTGAGTCACGCCCGTGACATGTCCGATTTTCTCCCGCCGTCACGCCAAGCCCACGCCGCTGCCGGATCCAATGTTACAGTGATTACACGCCCTTGGACACGCCCGTGACCGAGGGCGTGTAACTTGAAAATTTTGCCTATAAATTCAGAGGCTCTCCTTGAGTCCAGGGTTCAGAAATTTGGAGATGGGGAGGTGCTGTTAGAGCTGAGAGTGAGTTTTTCAAGTTAATGTTCATGTTTCTTAAGGCTTTCATGTTCTCCTCCTTCCCTTTTTCATGCAATGTTGTAGTGTAACTTTCGTGTACTAGTTTTCTTAAGCTTGCAATTTTCATTTTCCTTAGCCTTGCACTCTTAATTTAAGGCTTGTAATAGTTCTTTGATTTTCAATAAAATTAGTTTTCTCTTTCATGTTCTTTTTCTCCTTAAGTAATTTCTTCCTTTTTATGCAAGGTTAAATTTTTCTCTCCTTAGTAATGTTCTTTTTTTTATGCAATGTCAATTTCTCTTTCTTTTCATGCAATGTTCAAGCTTTTCATTTAGTTTGAATTTAGTTTTAATTTTAGTTAAGCGAAAACAAACCACCTCAAATTTTCGTCGATAAAATAATAGTGATTTTTCTCGAAGTAGAAGTAATCAACGCGCCCCGTGGAATACGACCTTGATATTCCTAAATATCATATACTATAGACGATAAGGTACACTTGCCTTTATCGGATATAGTTTTGGAGAAAATCTCAACCTTTCACTAAATTTCAAAACCTACCAAATTAAATATCAAGTTTTTGGCGCCGTTGCCGGGGACTTTGCGTAGATATTTTGAAAAGAGGATGGCTATTAATTTTATCATGCTTCTTTCTATTTTAGTTTGCTTTTTCTAACTTTCAAAAAGAAAAAAAAATATTTTTAGTTTTTCTTCTTCCTTTCTTCTCTTTTTAGTGTATGACCCGAGGTAGCACTTCGATTCTTCCTTTTGATCCGGAGATCGAGCGAACCCTTTTGAGGCACCGCCGTTCTCGTGATCAGGGAAATCAAATAGAATCCGAAGAGTCGATCGGGGACACTAACGCAGCAAATATGGATCATAATCTTAATCCTCCTAATCTTAACGAGCCAAATCCTAATGAGGACGCGCAACGGACCATGTCCTATTATGCGCGGCCGAATTTGGAAGGCAAACAATCGAGTATTGTTCGCCCCACGGTGGAGAACAATAATTTTGAGATCAAGTCCAGCATCATACAAATGGTGCAACAATCGGTGACCTTTGATGGTCAACCGGACGAGGATCCAAATTCACATATCTCTTACTTTCTTGAAATTTGCGACACTTTTAAGATCAATGGCATCACCGATGACGCCATTCGATTACGTCTTTTTCCTTTTTCTTTGCGGTCTAAGGCCAAGCAGTGGCTGGGCTCCCTACCTAGGGGATCCATCACTACATGGGCCGAAATGGCGGAAAAATTTCTTAATAAATATTTCCCGCCTTCAAAGATTGCTAAATTGCGCACGGATATTGCATCGTTCATGCAAATCGACTCGGAGACTCTCTATGACACATGGGAGCGCTTCAAGGAGCTTTTGCGTCGATGCCCTCACCATGCACTTGCCACTTGGCAACAAGTGCAAGTTTTTTATAATGGCTTAAATCTCCAAACGAGGCAAATGATTGATGCGGCCGCCGGGGGGACATTAAATAATAAAACCCCGATCGCCGCTCAAGAGCTTTTCGAAGAGATGGCCACAAATGCGTATCAATGGAACATGCCCCGAGCGCGGCCTAATAAGCCGGCCGGAATTTTTGAAATAGACGCAAACGCAAATTTGGCTTTACAAGTTGAGCGCTTAACAAAGCAAGTGGCGGAGATGTCTGCTTCCTCCGCCACTCCTCCTTGGGCCAATAACGTTTTAATTGAAGAACATGTTGACTACATGGGAAATCCACCTCGGCCTTCCTATAACCCGAACACCGCTCCGTATAATAACACCTACAATGCGGGTTATAGGAATCATCTGAATTTCTCATGGAGCAACCAAGGAAATGCTCAGCGTCCTATGAATTTAAATCAACCTCCCCCTAATCAACTTCTTAACTTAACTCCGCCTCAAAATTTGATTTCTCAAAATTATAATCCACCCAGTTTTCCACCGCAACAGCAAAAACTCTCTCCGATTGAAGAGGTTTTTGCAAAATATGTTGCTATAAATGAAACGAACATCTGGAACCTTACCGGATCAATCAAAAATTTAGAGAATCAAGTGGGCCAACTCGCAAAGATGATTTCTGAGCGTCAACAAGGAGCACTACCGGGGAACACCGAGCAAAATCCAAAGGAGAGCGCGCACGCGATTACACTCCGAAGCGGGAAGGAGGTGGTTCAAAAACAGGACGAACCCAAGGTAATTTCCTCTCCTCCTCCTACTTTTAATTCATCGTCGAATTTGCCCGCTACGATAGCTCCGCACTCTTTTATTTTAAATCCGCGCGCTACTACTTCTAATATTCCGTATCCATCGAAATTTAAAAATGAAAGCGCCGAAAAAAATTATAAAAAGTTTTTATATGTTTTAAAACAAATCCATATTAATGTTCCTTTCTGCGAGGCTATCTCACAAATGCCTAAATATGCGAAATATCTTAAGGAGTTGCTCTCCAATAAAAAAAAGTTAGAAGATATTTCGCATATTTCTTTAAACGCAGAATGCTCCGCGGTTGTACACAACAAATTGCCGAAAAAAGCAAATGACCCGGGACGGTTTTCCATCCCATGTCTTTTTGGCAATTCGTTAGTAAAACACGCCTTAGCGGATCTTGGAGCAAGCATCAACCTTATGCCGTTTTCTTTGTTCAAAAAGTTAGGTCTAGGAAATCCAAGGCCCACTCGAATGAGTATCCAATTAGCGGATCGTTCTTTAAAATATCCGATAGGAATAGTGGAGGACGTGCTCGTCAAGGTTGACAAATTCATCTTCCCGGTGGATTTTGTCATTCTTGACATCGAAGAGGATGCCGAAGTACCCCTCATACTCGGCCGCCCCTTCCTTGCCACCTCCCGCGCTATTATCGACGTAAGTAACAGAAAGCTCCTCCTACGGGTTGGAGACGATGAAGTTACTTTCGGCATAAATTCCTCGATGCGGAACACGCTAGAAAATGACGATTCATGTTTTTACTTAGAAGAGTGTTGTGAGTTCGATTCATCCCTCGAGTTAGTTTCATCGGCGAATAGTGATTCTGAGCCCGTAGAGCCCTTTTGCGATGAAGAAGAAGTCTCTCACCCCACACCACCTGAACCATTATTTTTAGAAAAATTAAAAATCAAGACTTCTTATGAAGAACCACCCGAATTAGAGTTGAAACAACTCCCCCCTCACCTTAAATACTTGTTTTTGGAAAAAGAGTCTAAGCTACCCGTCATCATTTCATCCGATCTTAGCAACTCAGAAATTTCTGAGTTGACTATAGTCTTAAGAAAGCACCGCCACGCAATTGCGTGGCAATTATCGGACATTAAGGGTATAAACCCATCTTTCTGCACTCATAAAATATTTCTCGAAGATAATTCCCGAAATTCAGTCCAGCCTCAACGACGGCTAAACCCTAACATGAAAGAAGTCGTTAAGGCCGAAGTTATAAAACTTCTGGACGTGGGAATCATCTACCCGATATCGGACAGTACTTGGGTTAGCCCAGTACAAGTCGTGCCAAAGAAAGGTGGTGTTACGGTAGTTGCGAACGAAAATAACGAATTGATCCCAACCCGTACTGTTACGGGTTGGCGGATGTGCATCGACTATCGGAAATTAAATGATGCCACCCGTAAGGATCATTTCCCTCTACCATTTATCGACCAAATTTTAGAACGCCTTTCGGGTCACTCCTACTACTGTTTTCTCGATGGTTTGTCGGGATACTTCCAAATTCCGATTTCGCCCGACGACCAAGAGAAAACCACTTTCACTTGTCCCTTTGGCACCTTCGCTTATCGAAGGATGCCATTCGGTCTTTGTAACGCGCCAGCTACCTTCCAAAGATGTATGCTGGCAATTTTTGACGAGTTAGTGGAGGAGGTGATGGAAGTATTTATGGACGATTTTTCCGTATACGGGAGTTCTTTTGAAAATTGTTTAAAAAATCTCGAGCGCGTGTTGCAGCGATGTGAGGAAACAAATTTAGCGCTTAATTGGGAAAAATGCCATTTTATGGTCAAGGAAGGACTAGTCCTTGGCCATAAAATTTCGGGCAAGGGGATCGAGGTCGATAGGGCCAAGATTGAAGTAATTGAAAAACTCCCCCCTCCCACAAACGTAAAAGCTATTAGGAGTTTCCTAGGCCACGCGGGGTTCTATCGGCGCTTTATACAGAATTTTTCAAAAATCACAAAGCCGTTAACCCACCTTCTTGAAAAAGAATCATCGTTTATTTTTAGCGATGAATGCCATTTGGCTTTTAAACTCATCAAAGAGAAACTTATAAACTCCCCGATTCTAGTCGCGCCGGATTGGTCGCTCCCTTTTGAAATCATGTGCGACGCGAGTGACATTGCGGTTGGTGCCGTTTTAGGCCAACGGGTGAGTAAGTATTTCCACCCTATTTATTATGCGAGCAAAACACTCACGTCGGCACAAGCGAATTACACCACAACCGAAAAGGAGCTTCTAGCGATCGTTTTTGCCTTCGATAAGTTTAGGTCATATATCACCCTCTCAAAAGTTATTGTCTTCACGGATCACTCCGCACTTAGGTATCTTTTAAGCAAATCGGACGCCAAGCCTCGTCTTTTGCGATGGATCCTCCTCTTGCAGGAGTTTGACTTAGAGATCCGGGACAAAAGGGGGGGCCGAAAACTTGGCGGTCGATCATCTCTCCCGTTTAGAAAACCCCGCCTCGGAAGTTTTGATAGAATCTGACATCGATGATAAATTTCCCGAAGAGCGCCTCCTCGCTCTCGAAAATATTAATTCGTCGTCTACCCCCTGGTTTGCAGATCTGGCTAACTATTTAGTAGCCCGGGTCCTGCCGAAAGAATTCTCGAGTCAGCAAAAGAAGAAATTCTTTTCTGATTTAAAGAATTACTTTTGGGAGGACCCCTTTTTATTCCGTGTATGCGCAGACCAAGTGGTGAGACGATGCGTCTCGAGTGAGGAGGGTCTTAAAATTTTACGACATTGTCACGAGGGACCATCCGGTGGCCATTATCATTCAAACCGAACCGCGAGGAAGGCGCTGGAGGCGGGCTTTTATTGGCCCTCGCTCTTCAAAGATGCTCACACCCTTGTGAGTACTTGCGACAGCTGCCAGCGGTCGGGCAACATCTCTCGCCGGGATGAGATGCCCCAAAATATTTTCTTAGAATGCGAAATTTTCTATCTTTGGGGCATTGATTTCGTTGGTCCTCTCCCTCCTTCGTTTTCAAATAAGTATATTCTAGTAGCGGTCGACTACGTGTCGAGGTGGGCGGAAGCGCAAGCTCTCCCCACCAACGATGCGCGAGTCGTCGTTAACTTTTTAAAAAAATTATTCTCTCGATTTGGCACTCCGCGCGCTATTGTGAGTGATCGGGGCACCCATTTTTGCAATACTCAATTCACAAAAATCTTAGCAAAATATGGTGTCACGCACAAATTATCCACTGCATATCACCCACAAATGAGCGGCCAAGTTGAAGTCGTTAATCGAGAATTAAAACAAATCTTAGAAAAAACAGTTTCTATTAATCGGAAGGATTGGGCAATAAAGCTCGATGACGCGCTATGGGCCTATCGAACGGCGTACAAGACCGCTATCGGTTGTACACCATATCGAATGGTCTATGGCAAGGCTTGCCACCTTCCGGTCGAATTAGAACACCGCGCATTTTGGGCGCTTAAATTTTTAAATCTTGATTCTACTTTAGCGGGCGAACAAAGAAAATTTCAAATGAACGAATTAGATGAGTGGAGAGCGAATGCGTATGAGAGTAACAAATTATATAAGGAGCGAACAATGTTTTATCACGATAAGCATATAAAATTTCCAAAAACTTTTTCGCCGGGCGATCTCGTCCTCCTTTATAATTCCCGCCTTCGCCTTTTTCCGGGAAAACTAAAATCCCGATGGACCAGACCCTTTATTGTTAAAGAGGTTTGGTCCTATGGGACAATTTTAATTTCCCACCCGGAAAAAGGTACCTTCAAAGTTAACGGGCACCGCCTTAAATTATATCTTCCGGGAGAGTTACCAAATGAAAAGAGTGATTCAATTGTTTTTCAACCTTTAATATGACCGGCAAGTGGGTCAAGCTACGCGACCTTAAACAAAGCGCTTTTGGGAGGCACCCCAAAGTTATCTTTTTTTTGTCTTCTCTTGTTTTTTAATATATTTTGTAGGTAATCGTCGCTTCCCCGCGCAAACTTCAAAAATCAGGGAAGCCCCTTCTCTTTCTTCCTTCTCTTTTATCATGCATTTCCTTTTTATTTTGTTTTGCACTTCTTTTTTCCTTTACTTCATACTTAGTTTTAAACATTGGGGACAATGTTTAACTTTAAGTATGGGGGTGTAAATAGTTTTTTTTTAAATAGTTGTTAAATCAGAAAATTTTCAAAACAAAAAATATATATATTTTTTCTTATGTTTTCTTCTATTTTAGCACTTGTAAAACCCAAAAAACTAAAAAAAAATATATATATATATATATATATATATATTTTTTCTTATGTTTTCTTCTATTTTAGCACTTGTAAAACCCAAAAACTAAAAAAAAAAATAGAAAACAGAAAAATTTAAATCTTGGAAAGGGACGTTTGGGATTTTATCCCATCACACCTCCTAGTACCTTGCGAACCCTTCACCGGGTAGCCCTTGGGAAGTCCAAGACTTGCAAAAAAAAAAAAATTTTAAGTTTTAAAGCTAGTTCCCTTTCTTTGTAAATAGTTTTTAATGAGAAAAATTCAAAAAAAAAGATAATATCAAAAATTCCAAAAAATTCTTATTTCGCTCCTTGTTGTTTTTGTGATTTCTTAGAAATCTAGTTGAGAATGTTTATAAGCATGTTTAAGTTTTTAATTGGCTGAAATTTTGCTTATTATAGTTTGTTAATTTTAAATTTGAGGTAATTTTGATTTAAGAATCATCTTATGATTTTAAATTGATTAGAGAATTTTGTTAGCATGACTTCTCTTTTTATTTTTAAATGGCTTCATTTTGTAGTAAATTTCCTAAACCTCTTTAGATTTTAATTATATTTCCTTCGAACTTCTTAGATCTTAGGAATTTTTAATTTTACTAGAATTTGCTCTCAATATGATTTAAAGCTAGCTAGATTTTTTTTTTCTTCCCCTACCCTACCCCTTTGATGGCATAAAAAAATGTATTAAAAGATCATATGTCATGGGAATAAGAGGATAAAATTCATTATTCCCTAAAACATATGCACCCAAAATATTTGAAAAGATTATATGGCATGGAGTAAGAGGATAAAATTCATTACTCCTAAACCATATACATTTTGGGTTTTTATTAGAAGAGAAAAAAAAAGAGTAAGAAAAAAAAAAGAGAAGGAAATTTCATGATAAATTCCATTTCCTCCATTCAAAAATTTCTCTTCTTATGCCAAATTTTATGAAATCCCCCTTAGCCAATTATCATTGTTCTAGTTTTAGTTGAAAATTATGGAGAGAGCAATATTTAGTAATTTACTTTTCCTTAAGATTCTTTTAAGATAGAGTTCTTATAATTTTAATTTAATTTAGTTTTATAATTTCTACAATTTTGTCAAACTACTTAATTTTCTTGAGAAGTTATTGCCTAAACATTTTTCCCTCTTTTCAAATCATCATCATAATTTAGGACTTAACTCCCCCTTGAATTTACTCTTAACTTAACTTTTGGTTAAATGAAATTTTAGTTTTAAATTAAAAATTTTTTAAGGATGGATGTCTTATAAATAATGTCTCACACTTTTGCTCTGGAATAGCAAAACCTCAAGTATGGGGGTATTTGATAAGTAGTATTTTTATAACTTTTTAATAGAAAATCTTGTAAATATTTAATATGAATTCTCTATTTTATGTCAAATTTAGGTTATAAGTAGTTCTTTTTGTAATTTTGATTCTAACTTAGCATAATTTTAATATTTGCAGATTTTTGGACAAATCGGGAAAATATTGCATTACACGCCCTCGGTCACGCCCGTGACCAAGGGCGTGTAACTTGTAGACCAGTCCAGGTCGATGTCGTGCTGTTGAGCTAGTCCACACCCAGTCACGCCCCAGGTCACGCCCGTGACCATGGGCGTGTAATATTAGAATCTGCCACGTGGAGCTGCCGTCGAGACGAGAAGTTGCCGTTGAGAAGTCAACCAAAGTCACGCCCGTGACCTTCCCGCGTGATCCAAGCACGCCGCCGCGCGGTCTGCCTAGCCCATGCCGCATTAAATGAAGCCGTCCTGAGTCACGCCCGTGACCCATATGTCACGCCCGTGACATGTCCGATTTTCTCCCGCCGTCACGCCAAGCCCACGCCGCTGCCGGATCCAATGTTACAGTGATTACACACCCTTGGACACGCCCGTGACCGAGGGCGTGTAACTTGAAAATTTTGCCTATAAATTCAGAGGCTCTCCTTGAGTCCAGGGTTCAGAAATTTGGAGATGGGAAGGTGCTGTTAGAGCTAAGAGTGAGTTTTTCAAGTTAATGTTCATGTTTCTTAAGGCTTTCATGTTCTCCTCCTTCCCTTTTTCATGCAATGTTGTAGTGTAACTTTCGTGTACTAGTTTTCTTAAGCTTGCAATTTTCATTTTCCTTAGCCTTGCACTCTTAATTTAAGGCTTGTAATAGTTCTTTGATTTTCAATAAAATTAGTTTTCTCTTTCATGTTCTTTTTCTCCTTAAGTAATTTCTTCCTTTTTATGCAAGGTTAAATTTTTCTCTCCTTAGTAATGTTCTTTTTTTATGCAATGTCAATTTCTCTTTCTTTTCATGCAATGTTCAAGCTTTTCATTTAGTTTGAATTTAGTTTTAATTTTAGTTAAGCGAAAACAAACCACCTCAAATTTTCGTCGATAAAATAATAGTGATTTTCCTCGAAGTAGAAGTAATCAACGCGCCCCGTGGAATACGACCTTGATATTCCTAAATATCCTATACTATAGACGATAAGGTACACTTGCCTTTATCGGATATAGTTTTGGAGAAAATCTCAACCTTTCGCTAAATTTCAAAACCTACCAAATTAAGGGTCTGTTTGGGACAGCTCTGGCGGATTGAAAAGCTGCTGTCCGGATAGAGCTGTTTTAAAATAGCTCTCTGGGGAGCAGTTTTGAAAAGCTGCAGAGTGTTTGGGTGTTTTGTGCAGAAGTGCGCTTTGAAGAGCGATTTTCTAATTTAGCTGTTTGGAGAAACAGCTTTTGGAAGCTGTTTTTTTTAGAACTTTTTAAAATACATAAAGTTTTAAACGTGGAGAATAATGATAAAATACATAAACGTGGAGAATAATAAAAAACAACCGATAACAATAGTCTTTTACAAATTCTCTGGTAATGCTATCAACGCTCCCCGTATATTTCTTCGGCAATGCTATCTCGTACTGTAGACATCTGTTCAGCTCCAGCAGCATCTCCCATTTCGCTTCCAATATCATCCTCCGCCGCAGGGTCTTCATCCTCTGAGGGAGCGAAAGAAGACTCATCAGCATCACAAACATTAAACTCAGGGTCCCAGCGAGAAGGATGTCTACGAATGAAGTTATGTAAGGCCATTGTGGCCAACACTATGGACCTCTGTTTCTTGAAGCTATACTGTGGCATTTTGCTCAAAATGTGCCACTTCTTCTTCCACACTCCAAACGTTCGCTCAATAACACTGCGAAGAGATGAATGAGCCCTATTGAAATGTTCTTGCCTTCCTTGAACAGGCCGACTCCCACGAGCAAAGTCTGCCAAGTGATATCTTGTATCCGGATACGGCTTCAAATAACCCATCTTTAACGGGTATCCAGCATCTACTAAATAATATTTACCTGCATTTATTTTGTATGTTAAACAAGCAAACATTAGGGGATATTTGAAGGATTTGAATGAATATAAAAATATTGATTATTATACCTTGTGGGGGATGCGGAAAATGCAATCTATCGTCTGCCAATGCGCGTGCAAAAATGCGACTATCATGAGCAGATCCCTCCCATCCAGCCAGGGCAAATATAAAACACATGTTAAAATCACAGACTGCCATTACATTTTGCGTCGTAGTGCCGTGACGTCCTATGTATCTGACTTGATCTTCTACGGGTATCCTCGCATCTACATGTGTACCGTCAATTGCACCAACGCAATCCTTGAAGAATGGCATGTAACGAGCATCATATCTTATCTCAGCCGGAATATCTCTGAACTGACGGTCTATAGGCTTTATAACATCAATTGAGAGTAACAAAAGAGATGTAAGACCTTTCGAAAAATATCTACTAATTGTTTCGGTCGAGTGCTGAAATCGCTCTTTCGCCAATCTAACGGAACCTCCTTGTGCTAAGATATACAATGTAATCCCTAGGACTTCTCTTGACGACGTCCGTTGTGATCCTTGAAGTTCATGATCTACCTCTAGTTTATGAAGTAAATCTATGAAAATGCGTTTCGACATCCTAAATGCATCATGAATCCTATCTGGATGTCCTTCTAGTAACTCTTTAATCCATTTATCACCTGTTTGGGTAGATGTCATGCATGGTCGTGTGTCACGAACATGATAATTCATCCTCTCGATCGATGACATAACTACACGACAGTACTCTATATATTGCATCCGCTCTGGCGAAAGACTTGTTGAATCCCCGGAATCCTCAGGGGAGGAGTCATGCTCTTCCATTGTAGTACCTGCATTTAAAGTATCACATAACATTTATCATAATCTATGTGAAGAAATTACCAAAACAACTAATATAAATTCGAGGTCCAATGTTAATCAACATGAGGTCCATATCAGAAGTAGAAAAATAGAAAATTCCACATAACAGTTTTAAAACGTAAAATACATAAATTTTTTAAAAATAAATGATCACTGAGCCCTCTTCTCGTACGCCTTCGTAATCCACCAAACCCGCATATCTTCTGGAATACTCATGAAGATCTCCCTACTGGTCTTGTCCCTGATGTGGTCGAGAGCAAAGTAATAAAGATCCAGGTTTGCCCATATCTCGGTGCTACTGGAAATCAACTCCACCACCTCTTTGACTGTGATAACTGGTGGAGGCTTCACAGCTAGGGTGGATTGATGTAAGTCTGACATCAAAGAAAATGTCATTCCTTTGTTCTTCCAGATCTTTCTTCTTTTACTCACCGAGGTGGACGCATTCCCAATGGTTGTTGAATGACCTCCTATCTCTTCAGGGCCACCTTGATTGTTCTCCATGATATCTTCTACATCATTATCTTCCAACTGGATCCTCCCCACATCCGGTGGCAAACTCCCAACAGATGGAGCCCATGAGTCATCTCCAGTTGCGACAACCTGACTGAACATGGTGTTCAGTTTCTCCTCCAACTCAGGTGATATCCCTCCGTATTGAAATTTTTTCGCTGCTGGAACAACCTGTTATAATCAATACATCAATACATCAATATTAAAATCTGTCAAAATAAGAACTAATACCATGAACTGAAAAATGAATTTATTTTCACCTTTATCTTTTCTGCCCACCATTCTTCTGATGCAGCAATAGTTCTCTTCTCTGGATCCCAACCTAAACCAGTCTCACCATGTTTCAGCTCCTTCCATAACTTCCAATCCTTTTTCAAATGATCCCATTTATTTTTCATTTGCATTCGATCGTAGCTTTTCCCGGTTCGTTCTTTAAACCCCGCAATCAAATTTTTCCACCCTTCTTTGCTAAAGTGAGTCGTAGGCCGATTCCCCAAACCAATCTCTTTTATGCAGAGATCACAAAATAACATGACCTCGCTAGACTCCCAACTCGCTATGATTCCTCCTTCTTTTGGTTTACCCATTACACTATTAATAAGTAATGAAATTTTATTAGCTATTTCTACTAAAAAATTACACATACATCACACATACACACAAACATACACAAAATACACAACATCCACACATACATACACACACACACACATACAAACATACACAAACAACCCTAAACCCATACACAACATACACAAACATACACAACATACACACAAACATACACAAAATACACAACATCCACACATACACTTATATACATCCACACACACACACACATGCAAAAAAACAAACACAACACACACACATATATACATCCACACACACACATATATACAAACATACAAACATACACACACACACATATACATCCACACACACATATATACATACACACACACATATATACATCCACACACACACTTATATACAAACATACACACACACATATATACATACACACACACATATATACATACACACACACACATATACCCAAACATACACACCTACACACACACATATATACATACACACACACATATATACATACACACACACATATACCCAAACATACACACCTACACACATTCCAAAATACACATAAACACACATACAAAAACACAAACACACACACACATTCAAAAAAACAAACATACACAAACACACACACACATACATACACACACACACACACACATTCAAAAAAACAAACACAAAACACACATATATACATACACAAACATACATACACATACAAACATACACAAACATACACAACATCCACATACATACACACACACACACACATACAAACATACACAAACATACATACACACCCAAACACACACACATTCAAAAAAACAAACACAACACACACACATACACTTATATACATACACACCCAAACATACACACACACACAAACAAACATACACACCCAAACATACACACACACCCAAACATACACACCTACACACACACACATACAAAAACACACACAAACACACATACAAAAATCCACACACATACATACAAACACACACACACACACACACACAAACATACATACAAACATACATACACACCCACACACTATCACACAAACACACAAACAAACATACAAAAACACACACACACTCACACAAACACACACACACACACTCATACAAACACACACACACACACACACAAACATACACACACACACACAAACATACATACAAACACACATACACACCCTCCTAAATACATACATACACACACACACTATCACACACACACACAAACATACATACAAAAACACACACACACACTCACACACACACACACACACACACACTCATACAAACATACATACACACCCTCCTAAATACATACATACACACACACACACTATCACACACACACACACAAACACACATACAAAAACACACACACACACACACTATCACACAAACACACAAACAAACATACAAAAACACACACACTCACACAAACACACACACACACACTCATACAAACACACACACACACACAAACATACACACACACACACAAACATACATACAAACACACATACACACCCTCCTAAATACATACATACACACACACACTATCACACACACACACAAACATACATACAAAAACACACACACACACTCACACACACACACACACACTCATACAAACATACATACACACCCTCCTAAATACATACATACACACACACACTATCACACACACACACACAAACACACATACAAAAACACACACACACACACTCTCACACACACACACACATACATACACACACACAAACATACATACACACCCAAACATACACACACACCCAAACATACACACCTACACACATACAAAAACACACACAATACACAAATACAAACACACACACACACACACACAAACAAACATACACATACAAACACACACACCCTAACATACACACATACACACACACACACACACAAACATACACACACATATATACATCCACACACACACACATATATACATCCACACACACACACACACACATATATACATCCACACACACACATATATACATACACTGAAGTATTACAATGTAGCAGAAATAGCATCATGAGCAAGAAGAAGAAGGTTACCGGTACGAGATCAGGAATCGTTTGAAGCCACTGGAGGAGGAAGGGAGATCGAGAGTACTTCGTCGCCGGTGGAGGAGGAAGAGAGATCGGAGTGATTCGTCGCCGCTGGAACTGCTAGGCACGGCTAGATCGGTTGGATCTAGCGCTGGATCTGCGGCTGGATCGGCGGGGTCGTCGGCAGGAACTGCTAGGGCACGGCTAAGATCGGCGGCTGGAGCACGGCGAAGGTCGTCGGCGGCGTAGGAGGGAGCGGTGAGGGGCACGGGAGAGCTGGGAGAGGCGAGGGCACGGCTGGGAGAAGGATCGGGGGGGGGGGGGGGGGGGGGGGTCGGGAGAAAGAACGATTCGAAAGAGCGATTCCTAAACAGCGGAACGCGGGGGGGGGGGGGGGGGGGGGGGGCGGCTTCCGGAAAAGAGCTCTGGGAGCGATTCCGGAGAAGCGATTTTTTTAGGGAGCTGTCCCAAACGCGTTAATTAAGAGCTCTGGCGGCTGGGAAATAGCTTCTCCAACCGCCAGAGCTGCGCCAAACAGAGCTTAAATATCACTAATAATAAACAAATTAATTTCTGTTGAAATTAAAGAAGATTTTAAAATAACAGCAGAACAATTTGTTTACTTAAAAAATAAGTTCATTAAAGCTGAAAACTTCAAACAGAATTTTAAAGAAAAAGAAATTATGTTTGTTCAGCAACATAAAAGAAAATTTTCAAATTTATATTTCAATGAAATAAAAAGGCTAAACATATTTCAAAATACTAAACCTTTCAACTCTAATAAAAACTCCTTACTTAATTATCAATAAGTTTTTCACCATTAAACTCCATCCCTAAATTACACAGCAAAACATAAAATTCCTTTAAATGTTTATATCATTAAAAGCAATGTCAGAAAACTTCACAGTCTTATAGATTTCTCTGAAAACCAAGTTGAGCATTTTACTGTAGTCACATTAATCAGAAATGGTTATGTGACTGAGTGTGAGTCTCTTCTGATTTAAGGGATTCTTTAAGAAGGAAGGTATCAGACAAAGTTTTTTTTTTCTGACTTCAGCATTCAAATGAAATCCATTAAAGGTTGCTGCAATTGAAAATTTTAAATCAAAATTTAGGAAAGTAAAGGTGCAAAAATAACCTTACAAAGAATAAAAATTGCTAAAAGCCAAGTGAGAGAGAAAAGGAGAATATATAAATTAAAACTGTCGGCATCCTAAACCAAATAGGGGGAGAGTACCAGGCCACTAGTTTTAATTTGATTTAGGATCCCAACTCAAATAGGGGGAGATTGTTGGAACCTTAGTTTTTGATTTGAGTTAGGATCCATCCCTTTGGTCATAGACCATTTAATTACTCAGACCAAATCTCATTAAGATAAGAAAGCTGATAAAAAAAATATATATAAAACATACTAAGAAATTTATATATACATTTGGCTGAGAGAAATAAAGAGAAGGAATTAAAGAGACTATATATATTCTCTGCGATCGACAAATGTCGATCGGTGCTCGGCGAAAGCCAGCCAGCGTTCGACAGTTTTGTTGCCAGCGCTCGACGAAAGCCAGCCAGCGTTCGACAGTTTTGTTGCCAGCACTCGACAAATCTCTATCAGAGCAGCGGTCGACAAATTCCAGTCAGAATAAATCTCAGCGGCTAAGCATTCTCTAAACGGCGCTCGACGAATCCAGAAGAGCTCGACAAATGTGTTATCAACAATACTTTTATTATTATTATTATACAGCTGGACTAACATTAATATATTCATGCTTTTCTGATATAGCCGTTGCAGGCAATAAAGATTATAGCCATTTTCAGAAGAGTAAGAGACGGAAAACTTATCTTCCCAAGGAATCTAATTAAAGAGACTTTATATCTTTCCTTTTTCCGGGGCAAGAATTCAAATACCTTCTCCAGATTATATATAGAGCAGAAAATATGAGATAGATAAGAAATAGACAGGCATATACAACGGAGATACAACACTACAAGAAACTTCTCTTTTTGCCTAACATCTTCTTGCAGATCATACACATCCTGAGACAACAATCACAATCATTTGCTCAGGATCATCACTGAACAAGAAGAGGTGCTTGTTCAATCAATAGAAGGAGCCTCAAGAACTGTCACCAAGCTCTATCAGACAGGGGGAGTCTTCTTCAACATCATAATCAGATCCTTTCAACACCATATCAGGATCTTCAAGAGTCTTCTTATACAGAGAAGAACATTATATTTTTCCCTTTCCCTTTCTCCCATCTTGTACAGGGTTATTACTCCCTTCAAAAGTGAACTCTCGGTGACAGGTAACCATAGCAAAAACCTGACTGTGGTGAATTGGGCACCTGATCAAACCTCCATTGGTGTAAGGGCACCTGATCAAAAATCCTAGTGGATTCCTACCAAGGGTGGTAGAAGAGTAGACTACCCAGATTTGGGGAACTACTATATTTCTTTGTGTCACCTGGAATGCTTCTTGTTTATGCTTTATTTTATTTCCTGTGCTGTATTATTTATGCACTCTAGCTGTTTGTGTTTATTACTCAGCAAACACTTATATATTTATATACCATTATTTTGAAACTAAAACTTAAGCAAGAGCTTTAAACTTATAATAAGAACTAAACTCACTTTCATCGGCTTTCTTTGAATGGAGAATGGAATTCGTCGAACTCAGGAGTAGATCGCGGGGATCTGGCTCGCCCACCTATCTCATGATCGGTCTGCGAGCGCTCGACTCGCCCGCCTTCACGTGGGATCTCCAATTTGAAGCGCTATGTTCGTCGAACTGAGAAGCAAGTTCGTCGAACTTCAAAACTCGGAAAGGATCTGGTTTTCCTAGAACATCACTGTAAGCGGATCGCGGCGCCCTGTCTCGCTCCTCTCCCTCACCAGCGGTCGGCGGGTGGCTAGCTCACCTTCCTATGAGTGAACATCGAGATTCTGGCTCGCCTTCCACATTACTCTTTCTTGTTGGTTACTCCTTAGTCTTCGTTCACCTCTAGGCGAATATCGGGGTTGTACAGTAGTAAGATATTATTTGGTCCCTTGTCATATGGACTTATTATGGATTTATTTCAGATGCTTATATTTACTTCATATGGACTTATTTACTTCATTATTGGCAAAGATTGTTTTAGATGCTTATATTTACTTCATATGGACTTATTTGGTCCCTTTAAATCTTACACCTTGGTTATTATTGATGATTACTCACGTCTTACATGGGAATTCTTTCTAAAACACAAGTCAGCCACCGTTGATATTTTCACCACCTTTGTTAGGCAGATCCAGAATGAACTCAACTGCTCAATGGTCAAAATCAGAAGTGACCATGGAACAGAATTCGAGTCTGGCTCCATGTCATAGTTCTGTGAAATTCTTGGTATCTTTCATGAGTTTTCCTCTCCTCGTACTCCCCAGCAAAACAGAGTTGCCCAGAGAAAGAACAAAACACTCACTGAGGCTTGTACAACAATATTGAGTGATACTTCACTACCAGAATACTTCAGGGCTAAAGTTGTCAACACTGCTTGCCATGTGGAAAACAGAGCACTAATCAACAGGAATCATCGTAAGACAGCTTATGAACTTCTAAAGGGCAGGAAACCAACTGTGTCTTATTTTAAAATCTTTGGTAGCAAATGCTTTGTACTTAATAATGGGAAATATTACAAAACTAAGTTTAGTGAAAAATGTTTTGAAGGTTTTTTTGTAGGATATAGTTGTCATAGTAAGTCATATAGGATTTTCAATAAGAAAACTCTGTGTTGGGAATCTTGCCCTCATGATTCCTGATTTGGAGAAGCCACCAATTCAAGAGAACTTCACTATTTATTTGATTACCATCTTAGCCCTATCATCTCAGTAGAAGACAAGCTCAAAGAATGTCGAGCTGACACATATCATCGAAAAGAATTAGGCACATCATCGATAAGTATATGCATGTCGTTGAAATGATGTGCAAAGCAAAGCAAAATGATCATATCGGCTATCGTCGAGACAATATGTGTATGATGATAGCGTTGTGACATCAACACTACAAAATGATATCGAATAGCCAAGATGAAGAAAGAAGACTTAAGTACAATCACTGGTCAGAATGTAGACGATATCGTCGTAAAGAAACTATGTCGCCGATAAGGCTAAGCAAGACAGATGTCATCGAAAAGAAGCCTTGTCGTCGATAAGGGTAAGAAAGACAGACATCATCGTAAAGAAGCCTTGTCGTTGGAAGGAACAAGTAAAACTAAGGACGACGATATCGTCGCAAAGAAGAAATGACGTCGAGAAGACTATGGAAGGTCACATGAAGGCAGACAGTTGCTGAAGATTAGTATGTCGACATAATATCGATTATATCGTCGACAAGATAGGGTGGTTACAATGATATCGAGCAGTCAAGAAGATTACGCCGACATCAGATAGATGACTTCATGTCATCTTAAGTGCAAGTCCAAGACATCTACAAGTCCTGTCGTCGAGTTATTGTCCATATCGTCGTAACAATGGAAATATCGTTGAGGCAGATTAAAAAATTGTCAGACGTGCTATCAGCATTTAATGCCGCCGCCTGATCCAATCAGTGCGTGGTATTAAGGTATGGGGCGTCTGTCAGTGGAGGACATCATAGGAGACTGTTAAGCGGCTCCTCAGTCTTATAAAAGGGATAAGTGATTGCCCTAAAAAAATATAGAGAATACAAAAGAATTTACGCAAAAACTAATAGAACAGTGAAAGCGGCGTTAAAGAAGAAAGAAGAAGATCCGAGAACAGATTGATCTTCATCCATTGTTCTCAGAGAATCAGTCTAATCTCATCGGCTGATAAGAAGAGTTCCAGATAAAAGAAAAGTTTGAAGAAGATCTGTGCGACCAAGATTCAAATCAGAAGTATCTTCTTTAAGAAAAGAAGCCGATCTTCACCAGGCAGAAGAATCTATATTCCATCTATCTTTGTAAGGCTTGCGGGCCAAATTTGTAAGATCTCTGTTCAGATCTAAGTGTCGAGCTTGAGGTCTTTAGATCTGTAAGGGTTGATGTCCAGGGCAAAGGACTTGCAGGTCCAACAGTGTCAAGCTTGCAGGCTTGGGTGCAGTGAAGGGGCTTGTGGGCCTAGGATGCAGGACTTATGGGTCCAAACGGCAAGACTTACGGGTTTGTGATGTGTAGGGATTGAGGACCTGAGTGTCAAGCTTGCGGGCTTGGGTGCAGTGAAGGGACTTGTGGGCCTAGGCTGCAGGGACTTGCGGGTCCGAGTTATAAGGCTTGCGGGCCGGAGACATTGGTGGAGTTTGCCGAGCCTAGCACACTGCTAAGTAGGCGCAGAGGGACAGAGGACTACTCAAGACACCTGGTCTTGAGGAACCTCTATACATCTTGTGTTGTGTGCTGGGATTTTCTGTGTGACTTTTCTGTGTTGTGCTTTCATTATATACATCGATTGCAGAAATATTTCAAAATAACCAAAATCACCTAACCCCCCCCCCCCCCCCCCCCTTAGGTGATCGTTCTATAACCAACAAGTGGTATCAAAGCGAGGTTGATCTAAAAGTGACTTAACCGTCAGATCTAGATCTTAGAACGACTCAATATGGCTAGAGGTGATTAGCATCGAGAAATGAGAGCCATGAAACTCCCAATCTACACAAAGGAGAACTTTCTTATTTGGAAGGAAAGAGTGCAGTTGTTCATGGAGGCAGCTGATCCTAGAATCTATATAACTGTTAAAGAGGGTCCCTTCATTCCCACAACAGCATCCACTATTTATCCAACTCGGATGGTGGCAATGAAGTATGCAGACATGACCAAGGATGAGCTAACCTTGGCAAGTCTAGATAAGAGGGCACATAACGTAATTTTAAGTGTAATTGATGATTCAACCCTCCAGAACCTCATTCACTGCAAGACAGCCAAGGAGACATGGGACTCCCTGATTGTCTATATGGAGGGTACTGATGAGGTAAGGGATGATAAGAAATCTCCCCTCAATTAGGAGTATGAAGCCTTCAAGCAAGGCAAGAATGAAACCATCTCTAGCTATTATGAGAGGTTTTTCATGATGGATTAAGAAATTATGACAGAGAATTCACAAAATCTAATTTAAACGATAAGTTCCTTAGATCCCTCTCTAAGGAATAGGATATTAAGATTTGAACCATCAGAGAGATGGGTCAGGTGGGCATCTTGGAGCCCAAGAATCTGTATGGGAAGCTGCTGTCCCATGAACTTCAGCTCAACACCAGGAAGGCTGAAGAGGAAAGCTCAAAGGGGAGCTCCAGAGAGAGATCTATGGCTCTCAAAGCTGAGAGCAGAAGGAGGTCCAAGGACAAGACTACTGCATACCAGAACAGATCAGAGGGCAGTGAAGAGTCTGATGCCAGCACATCAGATTCTAATGATACTGACAGAGAGATGGTCCTTCTCTCTAAGCAGTTCAAAAAGCTGATTATCAGAAGAAGAAGAAGAAGAAGAGACAACCACAGACCCTCCTACTCAAGCGTAAGGAGATCTGATCAATATGATAGGTCTAAATCCTCAAGGGAGGACAGGTACAAATCTAAACCTGGTAAGTTTGATTTTGCTAACACTGTTTGCTACTCCTGTAACTAAACAGGTCATATAGTTGTTGATTGCTCTTCTAAGAAAAAGGAATCAAGGAACTATGAAGATAAGAGAAGATCAAGGGACAAGAAGAAAACTGAAGAGGGTTTATAGCAAAGAAAATCAGAACTCTAAGTGATTCTGATTCAAGCTCCTCAGATACTGAGGAAGAGGCTCTGATTGTCCTAATGGCCATAAAGGAAGACAACCAGGATGATATCTCTTCTGGAAAGGTACCCATCAAAGCTCATTTGTGTGCCTCTGATTCTGAATCAGTGGTAGACTCATTGCATGATAATGAGAGAGTGTCTGCTGCCAACAACCTGACCTCAAGATCTCAATATGATGTTGAATCTGACCTGATAAAGCAGTATAAAGCTCTATGGAAAGCTTTCAAGAACTGTAAGAAACTCCTCAAAATCCAGACCAAGGAGTTAGATTCCTCAAAGATTGTCCAGTCTGAGCTCAAGGAGACAGCTGAAAAGCTGGCTGCCATGAGAAAAGAAGTGGACAGATTCAAGGAAGCCACAAGGCTTAAGAATGCTGAATTAGGTCAGAAGAACAAAATCATTAAGAATCTTGAAGAGATGTTGCTGGTTGAGAAGAAACTTGTTGCAATCTTCTCCATGCCCAAGACAGTGTTGCCCATTATTGATACCTTCTCTAGATCATTCAGAGCTGGTATAGGATTCAATCAAGAGACTGTTAAGGACAAAGGTTCAGAAGCTCAATCTTCTTTTAAGAAGGTGCTAATATCAGGTCCTTCAACCCATGGACCAATAGCACCAGCACTCAAGTAAGGGAAAGGCTACTTCCACAAAGCATGTTCCTAGGAAGGTGAACCAACAAGTGGTGAGACCAGCTCCACTCCACTCTCACACCTGTAAGGTTCACCCAAGACCTATTAAATCAATAGTCTCCCCTCCTGCTCACCAACACTCCCATCCCAATCAAATGGTGAGGCAGAAGAGAAGATATAACAGATATGAATGCTGGTGATGTGGAAAAATATGCCACTTTGCCCTGGACAGTTGGTTTAACCCAACAGGACCCAATGCAAAGAGAGTGCAGAATCCTCAGTGGTGTGGCATTCCATTTTATCCTCCTAACAGGAACCAAGGACCCAAACCAAATTGGGTACCTAAGAGAAATTAAATTTTCTTGCAGGTATGTCCAAATACCAATCAATCTCCAATCTGTATTTGGACAGTGGCTGCTCCAGGCACATGACTAGAGTCAGAAAGTATCTAAGAAGCTTCATCCTTGTGGAGAATGGACCAACAGTGATCATTGGAGGTTCATAAAAGGGGATCCCTAAGGGTTATGGTAATATTTCTAACGGCCTAGTTACCATCACAAATGTAGCTTATGTTGAGGGATTGAAATATAATCTCATAAGCATAAGTCAGCTCTGTTATCTAGGTTTTGTAATCATCTTCCAAAAGGATAAGTGTTTGATTAAGAAGTCCTTAGACTCTGAGGCTATCTTAATTGGCACTAAGAGTGGTAATATTTACTGCTTAAATTTCTTTAATGCAAATTCTTCCATGCCTGTGTGTCTTATAGCTAATGACAAAGAGGCTCAATATGTACAATGGCACAAGAGACTTGCACACATTAACTATAAGACCATAAGCAATCTTTTCTCACAAGAACTAGTAAGAAATGGACCTAATAGTGCATCAAGGAAGAACCTTATCAAGATTGCCAACTTGGGAAGCAGACAAGGACCAGCTTTAACAGCATTTCTGACAAAGATTCCTCTAGGTGATTATTTCTATTGCACATGGATTTGTTTGGTCCTATGTCAGTTCTCAGTTTGGGATGGAAGGCTTACACCCTTGTTGTAACGACCCAGAAGCCGACAATGCTTGCCACATATCAAGGTTCACTTGGGTATTCTTCCTTCAAAAGAAGTCAGATACCTTAAATATCTTGAAGAACTTTGTCAGGCAGATCTAGAATGAGATGAACTGTACTGTGGTCAAGTTCAGAAGTGGCCGGGGTACAAAATTTTAGTCAGGAGCCATGATAGAATTCTGCAATGAACTGGGTATCTCCTAAGAATTTTCCTCCCCTAGAACTCCTCAACATAATGGGGTTGCAGAAAGGAAAAACAGAATCTTTATAGAGGCAAGTAGGACAATGCTAAGTGATTCCTCTCTTCCAGAATACTTCTGGGCAGAGGCTGTCAACACTACTTGTCATGTGATAAACAGGGCCTATATCATCAAAGACCACAAGAAGACTCCCTATGAACTGGTGAAAGGCAGAAAACCTACCTTATCCTACTTTAGGATCTATGGTAGTAAATGTTATGTGCTTAATAATGGGTAGGCCTGGCTAACCAAGTTTGCTGAGAAAAGCAGTGAGGGGGTTCTTGTTGGCTACAGCTCCTGTAGGAAGGCCTATAGGGTGTACAACATCAATACCCAAGCAGTGGATGAATTTGTACGTATTGTATTTGATGAGACTAGCCTTATATACAAAGGCTGGTCTAGTTCCCTAGTGAATGCAGGTACAACAGAGAAAATGGTGGAGTTATCCATTGAAGACAAGGCTGAGACCTTAATTAAAGATAATAATCACTCAGCAAGAGTTGAAATTGAAGAAGAGGCTATAGAAGGCTCAGAAACAACAGAGGAAATGCAACCTGAAGAACCTACCACAATAGAAGTGAAAATCAATTGATATGCTTAGATACCAATTGAAAGTGGAGGTTAGATCTTAATATTACTCTAGAGGGGGGTGAATAGAGTATTAAAACTTTTTACTTTATTTTATTGCGGAATTAAAATAGTGATATATGTATATGTATTGAGTGAGTAATAAAAGAAAACACAAAGAGAGCACACAGAAAATCACAACACAGAGGACACAAGGATTTTTATAGTTGTTCCCCAATAAACCTGGGTACGTCTACTCTTCTACCACACTTGGTAGGATCTACTAGGTTTTTTGATCAGGTGCCCTATCACTAAGGGGTTTTTGATTAGGTGTCCACACACCAAGGGATATTTTGATCAGGTGCTCTAACCCAACTACAGGTTTTTGTTCAGGTGCCCTGCCACCAAGGGGTTAACTTTTGAAGGGAGTTACAACCCTGCACAAGAGGGGATAAGAAGGGGTTTAGATGTTCTTCTCTGTCAACAATCTAAGAGAAGACTCTAGTGGATTGATGATGTAAAGCTCCTCTGTCTGATATAAAATTGTTGACAGTAGATGGTTGGAGCTTTCACTTGAAAATAGATCTTCCTTTCTCTTCCTGATAGCTGATAAATCTGAGAGACAAATGTTTCTCAGATTATTTGTTGCTCTTTTGAAGATCTAAACTTGCAGCAGAAATCTGAGAGATGGTGTTGATGTTCTCAGTGTGTGAATGCTGCTTGAGGAAGAAGATGAAGATAATCTGTAAAGCTTTGTTCTTCTTTTTCTTCCTGATGCTTTCTGAAGAATAGTATATTTTTCTGTAATGTGTTCTCTTCTTTCTATAGTGTTGTACAGCTATACTGTAATGTATGATGTCGTGAAAAACTGTAAGTAATAATAATATTGTATATCTTCTTCCTTATTCTTGATGAAATCTCTGACAGATTTGACAAATCAAATCCTTTAATTAAGGAATATAATATTCTGAAAGAGATATATCCTGTACTGCAAATCTGATACATCATTTTTCTTTTTCCTTATCCATGAATATGTCCTTTTCCAAGCATATGTCAACGGCTATTTTCGAAATAGGAAAATAATAAAAGGAAATATATTATTCGGACTTATCTGGAAGAATAGAGCCGTTGTTGTAGACGATATGAGTTCAGAGAATGAAATAAGAATAATCTTTCTGAAATTTTGAACTGAAATAAGACATTTCTTCGATCTGAACAAGTTTCATCGATCTCAATAATTTTTGTCGATCTCAAGAATTTCGTCGAACATAATGTTGAGTTCGTCGACCTCAACTGATTCTGTGTGGAAGAGTTGAATTAGTTGAGCTGAGAAGAACTTTCATCGATCTGAAGGTTGAGTTCGTCGAACTGAAGAATTCGTCGACCACTGTACTGAGCAAATTCGTCAACCGCTGAGACTTGATAAAATCATCGACCGCTAAGCCGCTGAGACTGTTCGTCGACTGCTGAGACTGACCCGTTGAGACGCTAAGATAGAAGCAAGCCGTTCGTCGAACGCAGAACCTGAATAATTTCTGGAGTTCTAACAGCCTAAACTCTTGACCCATAGACTATACATTGGGGTCAACTTGATCCTAGTCAATAGATAGTGATCCTAGCCCAAATCAGTAACAGTTTTGTTCCAATAATCTCCCCCTATTTGGGTTAGGACACTATTTGACAAAAATTTGAATAATAAAACAAATAACAAAACAACAGAGCATATATATATCTGATAGGTTTTAAATATTTCACCAGATATATAAAAAAATATGATACTCTGGGTTTTGAAATATTACATTGAAAATAAAACTAATAAAAAGAACCTTTGTCTTTCTCTGAATTTTGTCATTGTCTTTCTCTGATTTTTCTGAATTCTGATTAGCTGAGCTTGTACCTGCTATATTTCAGCTTTCTGAATTTGTTGATCTGAAAAGCTTTATCATCTGAATATGTTGTGCTACTAATCTGAATTTGAATCTATCATAACTGAATCTACAGCATCTCCTTCCTAAATCTGCAAACTGTTGTGAGCTTCTTCATCAACTGAAAACATGCTTCTTCATATAGCATTTCCTCTTGATAAAACAACTCCCCTTATCATAAAGGAGTTTCTTCAGCTTTCTCCCCCTGCCTAGTTCAAAGAACATCTCCCCCTGAACAAAACACTGCATCATATGGAGCTTCTTAATAGAACTTCTCCCCCTGCCTAGTTTCAGGAAGGCCTGAAGCTAGGCCCCTTGATGAAGGGACATTTGATGGAGGTAGGGAAGGATGCAATCTTTATATTGCTATTGTTCCTGCAAATAAAATAGATCAAGTGCAAAGGAACTAGAAAGAGAAGCAGTTTCTATAGGCATTCACTTAAAAAGAAAAAGATTTGAATATAATGAGAGGGTTCAGAAAAAAAAGCCTCATCAAAACTGGGTTCGACGAAAAATAGATTTTTGTCGATCTCAGTTAGATGAAGAAATGGGGTAGGTAGAAAACTTAATTTTTATCACTCCATCTATCATTCCTAGCTGATTTATAAAGAAAATATATTTCTTTTCATCCAATGGCTTGGTGAAGATATCAGCTCTTTGCAAATCAGTAGAAATGAATTGTAGGCAAATTTTATTTTTATCCACATTATCTCTGATAAAGTGGTGCCTAATTTCAATGTGTTTAGTCCTACTATGGAGAACTGGATTTTGTGCAATAGATATTGCAATAGTATTGTCACAAAATATAATTGAAGTATTTAGATTGACACCGTAGTCTAGGAGCTGATTTTGTATCCACAATATCTGTGAGCATCAACTGCCTACAACTATGTATTCAGCTTCAGCTGTTGATGTAGACACAGATGTTTGTTTCTTACAAAACCAAGACACAAGCCTATCACCAAGAAACTGGCAAGTTCCTGATGTGTTTTTCCTGTCTACTCTGCATCCAGCATAATCAGAATCTGAGAATCCAGTTAATTCAATTTCTGATGTTGTTGGATACCAGAGTCCTAGATTAGGACAACCCTTTATATATCTCAAATTTCTATTTTAATAAAATTAGGTGAGAATCTTTGGGGTTAACTTAGAACCTAGCACAAATACAAGTAGCAAACATTATATCAGGCCTACTTGCTATTCAATAAAGTAGTGAGTCAACAATTGCTCTATATACTTTTTGATCAACAGGTTTCCCTGATTCATCAGTATCAATAACAGCATTTGAGGGCATGGGTGTTTTCACGGTGGAAGCATCAGACATACCAAACCTTTTCACTAATTCCTTAGCATACTTGGATTGTGATATGAATATGCCATTGGGAGCTTGCTTCACTCGAAGACTAAGGAAGTATGATAGTTCACCCATACTACTCATTTCAAATTTAGATTGCATTAGATTATAAAATCTTTTGCATAAATTTGAATCAGTAAAGCCAAAAATAATATCATCTACATATATTTGAACTAGTAAAGTTTGATTTTTATGTATCCTAAAAAATAGGGTTTTATCAACTATGCCTCTACAGAAATTGTTCTCTAAAAGAAAATTAGCTAAGGTCTCATACCATGCTCTGGGAGCTTGCTTGAGACCATAGAGAGCTTTATTAAGCTTAAACACATAAGAGGAGTGAGTTGGAGAGATAAAACTTGGTGGTTGTTCTACATAGACTTCTTCTTTGATGTCTCCATTCAGAAATGCACTCTTTACATCCATCTGATATACCTTGAATCTCTTGAATGCAGCAAATGAAAGGAAAATTCTGATGGCTTCAAGTCTTGCAACAGGAGCAAAGGTCTGATCCAATTCCTTCTTCCTGTGAATATCCTTGGGCTACCAATCTTGCTTTGTTTCTCACTATATTGTCTTGATCATCAAGCTTGTTCCTGAAGACCCACTTGGTGCCAATAACTGGATGGCCTTTTGGTCTTGGAACCAAATCCCATACCTTGTTCCTTTCAAATTGATTGAGCTCCTCTTGTATTGCAGGAATCCAATTTGGATCTTGTTCTGCATCTTTTATGGTTTGAGGTTCAATCTGGGATAGGAAACAAGTGTGCATCTGATTTTGATGTAGTTGATGCCTTGTTTGAACACCTGCTGAAATATCACCAATCACTTGTGATATTGGATGATCTCTAACTGTGATGTGGTCAACAGTTGGAGTTGGTTCAGCAATGATATCCACTTGGGGAATTTGTTCAGCTGTCACTTGATTTGAGCTGTCAGCAAGATCTGGATGATAATCTTCTTCATTGTCTTCAATAATTTGTGCTGATGGAAGTGGTGATACTTCTTTCTGTAGATCTAATCCATTGAGCTCTTCACATAGAGCTGGTACCTGCATAGTATGTTTGGTAGAGGTGGTGTTCCTCTCCTCAAGTAACATGTTAGTCTCATCAAAAGATACATGCATGGACTCTTCTATCTTAAGAGAGGATTTGTTATAAACTCTATATGCTTTACTAGAAAGTGAATATCCAAGGAATTGCCTTCAGCAGCTTTTGCTTCAAACTTCTTGAGGTACTTCTTGTCATTGTTATGCACATAGCATTTACAGCCAAATATCTTAAAATAGTTAACCTTAGGCCTTTTATTCTTAAGTAATTCATAGGGAGTTTTACCCTTAAGTTTATGTATCAGGCTTCTATTCAACACATAATTTGATGTGTTCACTGCCTCTGCCCAAAAAGAGAGTGGCAAGTGAGCATCAGCAAGCAATGTAGTTGCTGATTCAATAAGTGTTCTATTTTTCCTTCCATCTACCCCATTTTGTTGAGGAGTTCTAGGAGCAGAGAAACACTATTTGATCCCTTCTTTTCCACAGAATTCTCTCATCAGAAGAGATTCAAACTCAGTGTCATGATCACTTCTAATCAATGCAACTAGAGTAGAGTACTCAATCTTGATGAACCTGAGAAAGTCTGTCAGAACATTGAAGGTGTCAGACTTGTTCCTAAGAAAGAACACCCAAGTGAATCTTGAAAAGTCATATACAATCACTAGAGAGTAATGCTTCCCTCCTAGACTTTGTATAGCAGTAGGTCCAAAAAGGTCCAAGTGTAGTAAGTACAAAATCCCAGGTGAATCACTCTTGGATAAAGATTTAAAACTACTTCTAGTTTGCTTACCTAATTGACAAGCCCTGTAGAGTCCTTCCTTCTTGTATGAACCAGAAGGCAGTCCTCTAACAAGATTGTCCTTAGAAAGCTTAGATATAGTTCTAAGGTTAATATGTCCAAGCCTTTTATGCCATAATTCATTTGTTTTACTTATAGAATTGAATAAGCAAATATCAGAATTGGCAGAGTCAAAATTGACTAAATAAATGTTTCCATGTCTAATACCAGATAATACATTAATGTTTTTATTATTGGTAATAAGACATAAGGAATGATTGAATGTTACCTGATAACCTTCATCACATAGCTAGCTTATGTTGATGAGGTTGTGCTTGAGACCTTTGACATAAGCTACCTCCTTGAAGGTAACTGCTCCAACTTTGATCTGTCCATAGCCTTTGGTTTGTCCGCAGTTCGAGTCTCCAAATATCACCTTGGGTCCAAGCTTTGCTTTATAGTTGTTCAGGTTGGCCTTATTTCCTGTCATGTGCTTTGAACAGCCACTATCCAAATACCATTGTTCATTCTTGCTTGGATAGCTGTGTACCTGCAAAACAGAAAAAATAAACTAGTTGTTCTTAACCCAGACTACCTTGGGTCCTTTTGACTTTCCACAAAAATCTGAAATAAATGACATTTCAGGCTGATCCTTATAACATTTTGGATGATATCTCCTTGGAGGAATTATCCATTCAGTGAAAGGATTGAAAGTTTGTGAAGAATAAAAATTCTGTAGATTTTCTGTATATTTTCCGTTCGACGAACTGGGTTGAGTTCGTCGATCGCCATTCGACGAATGGACGTGCTTTCTTTGAGCGTCGTTCGAATAATGACTATACAGGAAATCTGTCTTCAGAGTTCGTCGATCTCCATCCGACGAATTCGTCTGATTTCGTCGAGCTCCGTTCGACGAATTCTGCTGAATTCCTTTATTCTTAACAGCCTTGCTTGAAATGTTTTCATTTACATCTACAACCTCTTTGCTCTTAGCAGAAATGAATTTTATAGGTGTAGAGAGTATGTTTTTCTTAATCATAGGTGACTCGCTCTATGATGCACCGAAGCCTAGTTTGTCACTTAATCTGGCATTTATTGTGCTTGTAATGTCCATCAGTTTGATGCTTCTCCCATTTATGGATTGTTCAAATTTCTTAGCCTCAGATAGTTTATTCTCAATGAGAATAATATGTTCTCTAGAGGCAGCCAATTCTTTCTTAAGAATAGCATTATCTTCACTTAATTTGTTCATTTCAGCAAGCCTATTTCTGAGAGTGATTATTTCCTTCTCAGATTTTATTAAGTCTAAGCAAAGAACTTTGAATTCATCTTTGAATTCAATTGAATTGAAATTAAAATTAGATATTACCTGATCAGCATCATTTTCAGCTTCTGATTCTGATTCTTCTTCATCTGGGTTGTTTGCTGGGGCATTGATAGCCATCATGCAGAAATTCTTTTCTTCTTCATCATCTTCATCATCAGAAGAGCTAGATGAAGATGCACTTACTGACTCACTGCTTGAGTCATAAATGGCCATCAAGCACTGATCATTCTCCTTTGATTCTTCTTCATCATCAGAAGAACTGGATGAAGACTCTGACTCAGTTTCACTCCAAGTTTCTGCTACAAATCCTCTTCCCTTATGCTTGTGCTTGTGGGAGGATGACTTGATGGAGTGCTTCTTGTCTTCTTTTTCTTTTCTCTTTTCCTTCTTCTGATTCTCTGGACACTCTGGCAGAATGTGTCCAGGTTTCCTGCAGCCAAAACAAATAATTTCTTTAGAATTTGATTTATCATACCTTGGCTTTTCTCTTGATCTGGAGTTCTTCTTTTTGAAGTCCTTCTTAGCCATCTTGTAGAACCTTTTGGATAGAAGGCTCATGAACTCCTCATCTCTTGGAGCCTTATCTTCTTCTTCAGTAGTTTGGAAAGCTATACTTTTCTCCTTCTTGGATGCTGGAGATGAAGTAGATTGTTCAGCTTCTCTAGATTTGATAAGCTGCTCATAGGACTAGAGTTTGCCTAACAAGCTCTCAGTTGAGATCTCATTAAGGATTCTGGCTTCCTTGATTGGCCAGATCCTAGAGTCCCATGTGCTGGGGAAGCACATCGGGATCTTATCATTGATCCAAGTGATGGAGATCACTTTGTCCAAGGTCTTCAGCTCATTGATTATGAGGCTGAGCCTGTTGTACACATCAGCAACTGCATCAGATTCTCCCTTTTTGAAGTTCTCATATTGAGAGATAAGGTGAGATCTTCTGTCCTTTCTTTCATCAGATTATCCTTCAACCATATTGTTGAGTGAGATCCATATCTCTCCTGCATAAGTGCATTCCACAACTCTTTGAAAAATGTCATCAGACATTATTTGTGCTAGAATGTTCATTGCTTTTGCATCTGCACTTCTCTGCTTCTTTTGTGCTTCTGTCCATTCAGGTGGTGGAACAACATTATTGTTGGTTGTGGTTTCAGCACTTGTTGTTGCTGTAGGTGTAGGAGGTCCTGTCAAAATCACATTGAAAATTTCTTCATCAATAGAGTTCATGTACAATCTAATCATTGCTTTCCATAGTGCAAACTTATTGAGATTACACATAGGAGGTCTTGTGCTAGAATATTCTTTGATCTGTGCCATGAGTTTTTTTAACAAAAAGAAAACTCTAAATAAATTAAGATCTAATTGATCTTTTTGATTCAGGTGTTAGCCTGTATAAAATCATCTACCCTCTAATACCAATTGAAAGTCAATTGATATGCTTAGATACCAATTGATAGTGGAGGTTAGATCTTAATATTACTCTAGAGGGGTGGGGGGGGGGTGAATAGAGTATTAAAACTTTTTACTTTATTTTATTGCGGAATTAAAATAATGATATATGTATGTGTATTGAGTGAGTAATAAAAGCAAACATAAAGAGAGCACACAGCAAAGCACACAGAAAATCACAACACAGAGGACACAAGGATTTGTATAGTAGTTCCCCAATAAACCTGGGTACGTCTACTCTTCTACCACACTTGGTAGGATCCACTAGGTTTTTTGATCAGGTGCCCTATCACCAAGGGGTTTTTGATCAGGTGTCCATACACCAAGGGAGCTTTTGATCAGGTGCTCTAACCCAACTACAGGTTTTTGTTCAGGTGCCCTGCCACCAAGGGGTTAACTTTTGAAGGGAGTTAAAACCCTGTACAAGAGGGGATAAGAAGGGGTTTAGATGTTCTTCTCTATCAACAATCTGAGAGAAGACTCTAGTGGATTGATGATGTAAAGCTCCTCTGTCTGATATAAAATTGTTGACAGTAGATGGCTGGAGCTTTCACTTGAAAATAGATCTTCCTTTCTCTTCCTGATAGCTGATAAATCTGAGAGACAAATGTTTCTCAGATTATTTGTTGCTCTTTGAAGATTTGAACTTGCAGCAGAAATCTGAGAGATGGTGTTGATGTTCTCAGTGTATGAATGCTGCTTGAGGAAGAAGATGAAGATAATCTGTAAAGCTTTGTTCTTCTTTTTCTTCCTGCTACTTTCTGAAGAATAGTGTATTTTCTGTAATGTGTTCTCTTCTTTTCTATATTGCTAAACTTGTATACTGTAATGTATGATGTCGTAAAAAACTGTAAGTAATAATAATATTGTATATCTTCTTCCTTATTCTTGATGAAATCTCTTACAGATTTGACAAATCAAATCCTTTAATTAAAGAATATAATATTTTGAAAGAGATATATACTGTACTGCAAATCTGATGCGCCATTTTTCTTTTTCCTTTTCCATGAATATGTCCTTTTCCAAGCATATGTCAATGGCTATTTTCAAAATAGGAGAATAATAAAAGGAAATATATTATCCTGACTTATCTGGAAGAATAGAGCCGTTGATGTAGACGATCTGAGTTCAGAGAATGAAATAAGAATAATCTTTCTGAAATTCTGAACTGAAATAAGACATTTCTTTGATCTGAACAAGTTTCGTCGATCTCAATAATTTTCATCGATCTCAAGAATTTCGTCGACCACAATGTTGAGTTCGTCGACCTCAACTGAATCGGGCTGGAAGTGTTGAATTAGTTGAGCTGAGAAGAACTTTCGTCGATCTGAAGGTTGAGTTCATCGAACTAAAGAATTCATCGACCGCTGAACTGAGCAAAATCGTCAACCGCTGAGACTTGATAAAATCGTCGACCACTGAGCCGCTGAGACTGTTCATCTACCGATGAGACTGACCCGCTGAGATGCTGAGATAGAAGCAAGCCGTTCGTCGAACTCAGAATGTAAGTCGTTCTTCGAACGCAGAGAGCAAGTCGTTCGTCGAACGCAGTATGGAGTTCGTCGAACGCAGAACTTGAATAATTTCTTGAGTTCTAACAGCCTAAACTCTTGACCCATATACTATACATTGTGGTCAACTTGATCCTAGTCAACAGATAGTGATCCTAGCCCAAATCAGTAATAGGGTTGTTCCAACAAGAAGTCCCCAGAATACTGATAGTTGCCTTGAGACAAATGAGAGATCATCCTCAAGGGGAAATAATAGGAGATGTCAACCAAGGAGTGTTGATAAGGAATAGAGCTGTGAATGAAGCATTGTACCTGAGTTTTCTCTCTCAAATTGAACCCAAGAAATTTGAGGAAGCAAATCAGGATCCATTTTGGATTGCAGCAAAGCAGGAGGAGCTGAACCAATTTAAGAGATGCAAAGTATGGAAGTTGGTTCCTAGACCCCAAGGATAGAATATCATAAGAACTAAGTGGGTCTACAGAAATAAATTGGATGAGAATGGAATCATCACTAAAAATTAAGCAAGACTTGTGGCAAAGGGATACAGAGAGGAAGAGGGGATTGAATTTGATCAGACTTTTGCCCTTGTGTCCAGACTAGAAGCCATCAAACTGTTCTTGGCATATGCAGCCTACCAAGGATTCAAAGTCTATCAGATGGATGTGAAGTCAGCCTTTCTTAATGGTGACCTCAAAGAAGAAGTCTATGTTGATTAGCCTTCAGGTTTTGTTGACTCTACTTATCCTGACTATGTCTACTTTCTTAGGAAAGCCCTATATGGCTTGAAGCAGGCACCTAGAGCCTGGTATGAGACTCTGTCATGCTTTCTCATTGAGAAGAAATTCTCTAGGGGAAAGATTGATAAGACATTGTTCCTAAGGGAAGTTAAGGGGAAGATTTTGCTAGTGTAGATCTATGTGGATGACATTATCTTTGGCTCTACAGATAACAATCTCTGCAAAAAATTTGCCAGCTTGATGCAGGGAAAGTTTAAGATGAGCAACATGGGTGAGCTCAAATACTTCCTAGGTCTCCAAGTGAAACAATCTGAAGATGGTATATTCATCTCTCAGAACAAGTTCACTAGAAAGCTAGTCAAGAAGTTTGGATTAGAGAGTGCTTCCTCTATGAAGACTCCAATGGGAACCAATGTGTCTCTAGAATAGGATGAGAAGGGAATACCCTTTGATGAAACCAAGTACAGATGCATGATTGGATCTTTGCTTTACCTAACTGCAAGTAGGCCTGACATAATGCTTTCCACATGTGTATGTGCTAGATATCAGGTTAACCCTATGGAATCTCATCATGTCTCTGTAAAGAGAATCCTAAGATACCTAAAGGGCACATCAAATCTTGGCCTAGGGTATCCTAGGAACAATGGGTGTGAACTGACAGGCAACTCAGATGCAGATTATGCTAGATGCAAAGAAGACAGGAAAAGTACCTCAGGAACATGCCAATTCCTTGGAGGAAGACTGATTTCTTGGAGCAGCAAGAAGCAGATAAGTGTAGCAATCTCCACAGCAGAATCACAATACATCTCTGTTGGGTGTTGATGTAAGACCCCTTTTTTTGCGAAAAACACCCGGAGTCTTATGCCTAGAACCGCCGTTTTGCGGTGAAATCCTCACTCGGGAAGATCGCCACCACAAAATGCCGATTCTACCAGCAATATCATTGCATCCATTCGTCACAGAGTTAGCGGAAAGGAAGATAGAACAAGTCCACAAATATATATATATATGAAATAACAAAATAGGCCACCACATCATCAAGTGCAATAGGAAAACTAGAACCAAAAAGGGCTTAAGCCCGGTACAATAATCTCCTCACTACAAAAATCACTCAGAAAGAAGGCACACATCTGGTCCACTCACGGATCCATGGGACGCTGCTGCTGAAGCCGGGCTAGGATGCCCCTCTTCCAGTATCGTACTCCTCGGCGGCTGCGTCTCCTGGCACAGCTCCTTGTCCCCCATCCTGAGCCCCTGAATGTTGTGGTCCATCCGACCGTTAGTAAAAAGACTAAGTCCATGTCCCCCACCCCTCCCTCAATGGCTCCTAGGCACCGTGAAGGAGGAAAGAAGCGGAGGACGAGCAAAGGGTGATGGAACAAATCAGATGACAACTATCCTAACAGGAGTGAATTTGTATGTTGCAGTAAATAGAGAAAAGTGAGCAGGTAAGAGCAATAATATTTATGTAATAATTTAACCGTCGACTTATAGGCTCATCTAACGAACCTATAAGTCGGGGGATCATTTTACAGGGCCTGAGGTATAAGCTGTCCCATACCAGCTTATACTTTAGGTGTCAAGGTGAAACAAAGTACAACTATAGCAGCCTAAGAGAAAATAACCATCGACTTATAGGAACGTCTAACAAACCTATAAGTCGCGGGGTCGTTTAGCAGGGCCTAAGGTGTAAGCTGTCCCGTACCAGCTTACACTTTAGGTGTCCGGGTTTAATGATATGCTTATGTATGAATGAATGTTATGCCAGCTATATGTTATGCACATACGAATGTACTCACCCACTTCGACTCTATGCGCATAGACCTTTAGTTCCCCCTTTTTGGAGCTAGCAAGACTCCCAGGATACTCCCATAGTGGCAAACGGAAGCGGTGGGTTAGGCCTCGCCCACCTCTAGGTTGGTATTCACACTACCTAACCTAGACCTATCGTACGCCTCAACACAAAACTGCGGAGCATCTGCGTACTCTTACTGGCTGGACCACCAGACTTTCATGGCTAAGTGTAAATACCACACTTGCCGAGTCAACGTATTGACGTCGGTGTGAACGTCCGTCCAATACCGAAGACCCACCACCTTTGTGCACATGCAACATGTTCTACTATCTACCCCCGAGCCATAAGCTCCCGGTCTAAACTGCCCGTCATCAATAACCTTCCAAGCCACCGGCTCGCCGGACCAACCCGTCCGTACCATCAAACACCACTGAGTCTCAAGCTCACCTGACTTATCAATCCGCTCTTACAACCGCCGAGCCTACTGCTCGTGGCACCAAAACAACTAAACTCCCGTAACCATGGGGTGTGGGTGAGTGTGTTATTAAATTATTCTTGTACATTGACTTATCCCTACATTTTATGGTTTATCTTGGACTTCCCGAGGATTACCCTGTAAGGGGCTCGCTACGGTACTAGGAACTATAATGGGATGACACCCCAAAGCTCCCTTTCTCAAGACACTTAATGTTATTGGTATCTACCCATAAGCACACCCCTCTTATCATTTCACTTGAATTAAACCTAAGTGTTTTATGACCCTCTAAGGGAAAAGACGATCTTTCGTTGATCCCGGGACGACCTACCCCAAGGGTGGCACCCCACCACCCTAAGACTCAACAAACCCTGGTTGACCCTAAAGACTCTCACTTAGTTGCATTATGATCAATAACCACTCATAAAACCCACCACAAGACACCAAATTGACCCATGATCACAAAACTGCTAAATGCAGACCATCCTTAACGTTTTGATGCGCATGAAGGGAGGTACAATAAATAATCAGCTCACTGACCTAATATTTTTATTAGGGGTCCATACTACTGATTTAGGATCAATTCCAGAGTTCCATAATTTTCCCAACATTATTAATATTTAATATAATTTTTCTGAAAATATAATTTCCTAAGGTTTGAACTACAAGTGCACTTTTCTGACTTCCAATGCCTACTAAAATGTTTACATAAATCAAGGGTACCAAGTAATCAGTAAATATGAATTTTCATGATTTTCCAAAAATTTAACTAATATTAAAAATTCCTAAACCCATTAATTATCAATTATTTCCAAAGGAGGTACCCTTATATGAACTCCAAACCCTATGCAAATTTTTATAGAGGTAAATCATTCCAAAATATCCAGTCCTACAAATTTTGACCACTTTCCACAGAGGTTACATTTGTAATTTCTTCAAAGGTTATATTTGTAATTAGTTTCACTGTGAACTAGAAGTGCCATAAATATTACTCTACAAATTATAAGAAAATTACTAAGCAATCATAATGGTATAAAATGACATCCAGCAAGGCTTCATGAATTTACAGAAAGCAAACACCATAAAATTAATCATCCCAAAAATTGTCTACAATGTGAATAATTACAATTTGACCTCCCAAAAATCTTCCAATGGTTCTAATAATATTTCCAGAGAATGATAACATCAAAACAACATTGGTGACTGAAATTGAGTTTCCCTAAGTATTTATTCTCCCCTAAAATGAAAACCCTGATTATTCGCAAATATACCCTAGGATTTATTCACCTAGGTCCACAAACCCAAATCCCCTCAAATTTCTCAGGGGAGGCTTCTCTGGTCACCATGGTCATCTCCCCAAAATTTTGGGTCAGACCAAGGAAGTTTGACCCCTCTCCCTTGATGACCCCTATGAGCACACCTCAGGGTTTACCCTAGGGCTCTTGGGCATTTCAACCCAAAATCCACCCAAAGTTCAAGGTGGGGGTGATTTAAGTGACCCCAAGTCATTGGTCAGAGACTCACCACTTTTGGGTGTGATTTGACCATGGAGAACCCCAAATAACCCCTAACCCTAATTTTCCCCTTTTTGAACAAAAGTTTGGCCAATTAAATATCTGGTCAAAAGAACCCCAAATGGGTTGAAATTTTAACCAGAGACTTTTCTTGACCCTAATAACACCCCACCAAAATTTGGTTGAGATTAGAGGTCATTTGACCCTCCAAATAATTTCTACGAGTATTATTAAATTTTTCCATAAACTTTAAGAAAATGTCCTCCAAAAATTCTCATTTTTGGATATGTTATGGTCACAGGTACGACTCACTCCTAGTCCAAATTTCAAGTCATTTGAACTTCTGGATTAGTGTGGGCACCCATTCAAAATTCAGTCAAACTTTGCACCAAAATGGGTGCTGAGGTCAAACCTGACCTTCAAGTTGAGTGAAATCAATTGTAAATTAAACTTCAGACTAAGGTCTACAATTTTCATGTTGGTGACTTTTCTGTCTAAGGCCATATAATATTTTTAAAAATTAACACCAATATTAGCTACAAAACATCACTAAATAATGTATAAATAATACAAATTATATTTGATTTATGTTAACAATCGGACGGCGGAGGTGTTGTCTTCCCTGATGAGCCAAGGGCTCATAGAGCCCGCGCCTGGAGCGCTTGCGGGCCGATTCCCGGCGCGACGGTGCCACCTCCAGCGATTCGCCCAAGCCGAAAGCATCACCCGACCTGGGCTACACACCGGCGGTGATATCATGGCCGGAGGTGGCCGGGTTAGCTCCACCGTAGTTCTCAAATTTCGGCTAGATCGTGGAACAAAACATTTGGAAAAAGCCTCCTATTCTTTGGTTTTGAAATCGGGAGAGAGAGGAATCTAATCCACTGAGGTAGAGGAGGAAGACGGACCTGCCGGCGGGCTTGAATGCGGGTGCTCCTCCTTGCTTCCATTGCTGACTACCTTGATCTTGCAAGTTCTGCAACCTCTATGTCCGAGACCTTCTCTCCTCCAGACGAGTTGGGGACCAAATTCCTACAGTCTAGGGAAGCTTTTTATAGGGGCCAATTTGGGAGGGGAGGGGTGATCCTTGGCCTCCCCCATTAAGGGTAGTCAAGGCCATTTTCGGCCTTCCCCAAATCTGGCCATCCCTCAAGTTGGCAATGCTGTAGAGTACAAGTTTCTAAAGTAGTTGAAGCCTCCCTTCTCTCCCCCCGTCACCTCTTCTGGTTTTGCCTAAGTAAAAAAAATACGCAGGTTTCTTTGAACTGAGATCGACGATCTCTCAACTTAAAACACACCGTTTCTCTGAACTGAGATCGACGATCTCTCATCTGAGTTCGACGAAAACTGCCTGATAGTCAGAACATTAGTTATCTGTTTGCGATCGACGATCTCTTATCTGAGTTCGATGAAAACTTCCTGATAGTCAGAACATTAGTTATCTATTTGCGATCGACGATCTCTTATCTGAGTTCGATGATAGCAGAACTCAGATCGACGAAAATTGTCTGAGATCGACGAAAGTTACAGTCTCTACGCTATTTCTCAAAAGCGTCGAGAGGTTTAGTGATCTCGACGCTATTTCTCGGAAGCGTCGAGAGGTCTCGACGCCTAGGCCGCTGATTGTGCAGTTTCTCTCCTATTTACCTTGGCCCTAAGGGTCCTTTGTGCTTGCCTAGGGTTTTGTCATGACCAAGTCATGCCAAAACCACCCTAGGGGTCTAGCTGTTTGAGGGATGTTACAAATCCTAACATATATAAAAAAATTTCATCCCCGAAATTTAAGTTATGCCTACGGGGTGAATCCTAACAAGCAATTAAGGTATAATAAATTGTAACATCCCGAGGGGGTTTGAAGGTATACCTGTCGTGAAAAGCTCCGGGTACTTTTGCTGCATCAGGTCTAGTGGCTCCCAAGTGTGCTCCTCCTGTCCGTGATTCGACCACAAGACCTTGACCAGCGGGACCTTTTTGCGCCGCAAGACCCGTACTGTTGTATCATCTATCCTGACCAGCTCCAAGTGGACCGACCGATCAGATGCCACCGGCCCATCTGTAGAAGTAACCTGCTGCTCCGGCCGTAGTAGAGCTCTCCTAAGAGAGGAGACGTGGACAATGTCATGCAAACCTGCCAGCTCCGGCAGCAGCTCCAGTCTATAGGCCAGGGGGTCGATCCGCTCCAGGATCCTGTAGGGTCCCATGTACCAAGGACTGAGCTAGTTCTTCCGCCCGCGAACCTGCGAGACTCCATGCATCGGACATATCTTCAAGAAGACCTGGTCCCCAACCTGGAACTCTACCTTACGATGTCGCGCATCGTAGTACTTGGCCTGTCTGCTCTGGGCCTCCAGCATCCTCTCTCGTATCAGTCGCACCTGAGCATCGTTGTCCTCCACAAACTCTGAGTCTAGTGCCTTCGGATCCTCATCCTGGATCCAAGATAGTGGGGTCCTGCACCTCCTCCCATATAATGCCTCATACGGGGCCCTACCTATACTGGACTGGTGACTGTTGTTGTATGAGAACTCGATCAATGGCAACAGTCTCTCCCAAAGCTCTCCGCGGTCCAGTATGCACAGGCGGAGCAAATCCTCCAGTGTCCTATTGGTGCGCTCTGTCTGCCCGTCCGTTTGAGGGTGGAAGGCGGTACTGAATGTCAGTCGCGATCCCAAGTAAGCCTGAACCGTCCTCCACTCCTTGGACGTAAACCGTCCATCACGATCTGACACGATCGTCCTGGGCACTCCATGGTAGCGGACAAACTGCTCTACGAACCTCTGAGCCAGGGTCCTGACCGGGGTATCCTTCCGCACTGGGATGAACCAGGCCACCTTCATCAGCCTGTCGACGATCACCCAAATGGAATCATTCCCCGCGTGAGATCGCGGGAGTCCATAAATGAAGTCCATTGAAATGTCGTCGAACTTCCACTCAGGCACTGGTAGTGGCTGCAATAAACCGGCATGGTTCCTGCACTCCACCTTCACCAGCTGGCACGTCCCGCAGTGAGTGACAAAATATGTGACGTCCTTCTTCATCCCTGGCCAATACATGGTCCTCTTCAGATCTGCCAGCATCTTCGTGATCCCAGGATGTACGGAATACCGGCTGCAATGTGCCTCTGTCACGATATCCTCCCGAATACTGCCCCCTGCTGGTATATAAGCTCGTCCTCTAAAGCACATCAATCAGTCTCTCAATGTATAATCCTCGGTCGTGCCTTCCTCCAAGGCGCGGAATATCGGCTCCAACTGGGAATCCTGCCTCTGCCCATCCCTTACACGATCTCTGATGTCGTCGGTGGTACTCATCGCTGTCAGGTACTCCTCATACAGCTCCGGATCATCCTTGGAGACAAGTGTGATCTGCATGTCCTCGAACATTTGCACCAGAACCATGGTCATCAGCTGTGGCTCTGCTCCTGAACTGGTAGCCCTCCTGCTCAACGCATCTGCCACCACGTTCGCCTTCCGGGGTGGTAATGCATGGTGTACTGATAGTCTGAAAGGAACTCCACCCACAGTCTCTGTCAAATTTTCTGATCCTTCTGTGTGTCCACATACTTTAAGTTCTTATGATCTGAGAAGATGTCGCAGTGGACTCCATAGAGATAATGCCTCCAGATCTTCAGGGCGAAGACTACCGCTCCCATCTCCAGGTCATGCATCGGGTAGTTCGCCTCGTGTTTCTTCAGCTGGCAGGAGGCGTATGCAATCACGTGCCCGTTCTGCATCAGAACGGCACCCATCCCCTGATAGGAAGCATTTGTATATACCTGAAATCCTTCCTTCCCAGATGGAAGGGCAAGGATCGGGGCCGAGGTAAGCCGGTCCTTCAGCTCCTGGAAGGCGGCCTCACACTTCGGCGTCCAAACAAAATGCGCCTCCTTCTTCGTCAGGGCTGTAAGTGGGAGAGCAATCTGTGAGAACCCCTTCACGAACTTCTGGTAATACCCGGCAAGTCCCGGAAAAATCCTCACGTCTGTGGCTGTCTTCAGCGGTGGCCAATCCCGCACTGCCTGAATCTTCGTCAGATCCACTGCTAACCCCTCTCCACTGATAACGTGGCCTAAGAAAGCCACCTCCCTCAGCCAAAACTGGCACTTGCTGAACTTCGCGTACAGCTGATGCTCCCTGAGTCTCTGCAAAACTAATGCCAAGTGTCGTCCGTGCTCCTCCTCCGTCCTTGAGTAAACCAGGATGTCATCAATGAAGGCAATGACGAAGCAGTCAAGATAATCCTTGAACACCTCATTCATCAATGCCATGAAAGCGGACGATGCATTGTGAGCCTGAACGGCATCACAATGAACTCATAGAGGCCGTAGCGGCTGCTGAAGGCGGTCTTTGGGATATCTCCTGCCGAGATCCGCAGCTGGTAGTAACCTGATCTCAAATCCAGCTTCGAGAACCAAAATGCTCCCACTAGTTGGTCAAACAGCTCGTCAATTCTTGGTAAGGGGTAGGTATTCCGCACCGTGAGCCGATTCAAAGCCCTATAGTCGATGCAGAGCCGGAGTGTCCCATCTTTCTTCTTTATGAACAGCATTGGAGCTCCCCATGGCGAGGAACTCGTTCTAACAAACCCCGCATCCACCAACTCCTTCAGTTGTACCCGAAACACCGCGAGCTCCTTTGGTTCCATCCTGTACGGTGCTCCGGATACCGGCTTAGCCACCGGTACCAGTGGAATCTCAAAATCCTTCGCCCGATGCGGTAGTAGCCCTGGCTGCTTGTCTCGAAAGACGTCTGCATAATCCTTCACCACTGGAATACCGGCAAGGGGAGTCAAGACCTCGATCAACTCGAACAGCACGGGGTAAACGTCATCCCCCTGCATATAGGCCTTGACAGCCTGAAAAGAAGATAATACCTGTCGAGAAATCGGGGCAATACCTTTGAAAGTAGCGACGTCGTTGCCGCGTCTCAGAACGACCTTCCTCGTCCGGCAATCAATCTGAGCATGATTCTCCGTGAGCCATGCCATGCCGATGACGAGATCAAAGTCTGGCATCCTCAAGACCGTAGCCGGAGCCTCGAGGGTAACCCCGTCAATGAACACCCAGAGGAGGCACTTCGTCGTGGCCCGGATCTCCGTCCCGTCGGGGAGACGCACCCTCCTGACCTCTCCCTGGTAGTGTTGCACCTGATCCAAGCCCTTGGCAAAATCTTCTGATACAAAGTTGTGGGATGCCCCTGTGTCGAATAAGGTGTAGGCGGGTTTGCCGCACACCGCCACTATCCCTAAATTTATTAAGACGTCTTAGTTGTCTAAACCTAGGGTTTTCTTCTCTAGTTTATTAACTGTATGTAAAACTAATCAATTTTCAAATGGAAGCAGGAAATGAATAGAAAGAAAGCAAGTTATACCTGCGATCATCCTGTCCGGGTCCCGGGGCTGAACAAGGTCCAGGGTGTACATCTGATCTCTCCCTTGTCGGCGGTCCCCGCCCTGGAATCCACGACCTCTGCCACGTCCTCGACCCCCGAAGTGCTGTCCAGGTGGGGCAGCATGTGGTGCTGGTCGTGGCCCCTCCCTCGGGGGGCAGTTCTTCCGAAAGTGCCCCGGCTGATGGCACCGAAAGCACGTCTGCGGAGGAGGTACCCTCTCCACGGGTCTCGGCATCTCCCGCATCTGCAAGGGCTGAGGGGCTAACACTCTTGGGGCCCTCTGCTCTTGTCTCTGCTCCGGCGTGGCCTCCTGACGGGGCTGATCCCCGGTCCTCCTCTCCCCCATGACCCGGCCTCTCGGCGGATCTCTCCTGCCTCCCATCACAGTATCATCTCCTGCTCTCTTCCGGACTCGGGATGAGGACTGATCTGCCTCCAATTTCTTGGCCATCTCCAAGATCCTGTTGATGCCCTGGTCTGATACGAAGAGTAGGGCCTGTCTCAGATCGTCACGAAGGCCCTTGTAGAACCTCTTCGTGTACCCGGCCTCATCCAGCTGATACAAATCTGCATACCGGGCCAAGTGAGTGAACTCTCGGTGATACTCCAGCATCGTCTTGTTCCCCTGTTTCAACATCAGAAATCTATCCTCCAACTCATCTCTGGCAGACTGCGGCGCGAAATGATCTAGTAATGCCGCCTTGAACTCTTCCCAGGTAATATCTGAAACCTCTCGTCCAGCGAAAGTAGTGTCGAGGCGCGACTTCCACCATCTCTTCGCATGCGACTCTAAACATGAAACTGCTAAAGCCACAGCCGTCTCCACGGGGCACTATATACCAACCATCATCTCATACATGATGTCAAGCCACTCATCTGGTCGTACTGCCGACTTCGTCCCGAGGTAAGACGGAGGAGAAAGTCCCCTGAATACACTCAACCAGTTAGCCCCGGGATTGGGCTGAGGGGTCGGGGCCTGCTGTGCTCTGAAGGCCTCTAGAATGGCCGTCAAAGTCGGTCCCAGCTCTGGCTGCTGTGGTGGAGCTGGAGCCTGAGCCGGAGGTGGTGGTGGTGTAACCTGAGCTGGTGGTGGTGGGGAAAAATTCTCAGTCGGAGGTATCTCCCGCTGCGGGGCAGGGTTTGACGGAGGCTGTATGAAAATTGAAAATATCAAAACTTACGCAGAAATCTTAGTTAAGGGTGGACTTATTATTTGTGATTCCTCCTATGGGCACACCAATGCTTCCGCTACTTAGTTTGTCCGCAAACTAATCTCGCGCGGGGTGTCCCTAGGGTTGTGGACTTCCTTTTCACCGGATCGAGGTAAGCTCTGATACCACTTGTAAGACCCCTTTTTTTGCGAAAAAACACCCGAGGTCTTATGCCTAGAACCGCCGTTTTGCGGTGACATCCTCACTCGGGAAGATCGCCACCACAAAACGCCGATTCTACCGGCAATATCATTGCATCCATTCATCACAGAGTTAGCGGAAAGGAAGATAGAACAAGTCCACAAATATATATATATATATATATATATATATATATATGAAATCACAAAATAGAACACCACATCATCAAGTGCAATAGGAAAACTAGAACCAAAAAGGGCTTAAGCCCGGTACAATAATCTCCTTACTACAAAAATCACTCAGAAAGTAGGCACACATCTGGTCCACTCACGAATCCATGGGCCGCTGCTGCTGAATCCGAGCTAGGCTGCCCCTCTTCCAGTATCATACTCCTCAGCGGCTGCGTCTCCTAGCACAGCTCCTTGTCCCCCATCCTGAGCCCCTGAATGTTGTGGTCCATCCGACCGTTAGTCAAAAGACTAAGTCCATGTCCCCCACCCCTCCCTCAATGGCTCCTAGGCACCGTACAGGAGGAAAGAAGTGGAGGACGAGCAAAGGGTGATGGAACAAATCAGATGACGACTATCCTAACAGGAGTGAATTTATATGTTGCAGTAAATAGAGAAAAGTGAGCAGGTAAGAGCAGTAATATTTATATAATAATTTAACCGTCGACTTATAGGCTCATCTAACGAACCTATAAGTCGGGGGATCGTTTTGCAGGGCCTGAGGTATAAGTTGTCCCATACCAGCTTATACTTCAGGTGTCAAGGTGAAACAAAGTACAACTATAGCAGCCTAAGAGAAAATAACTATCGACTTATAGGAACGTCTAACAAACCTATAAGCCGCGGGGTCATTTAGCAGGGCCTAAGGTGTAAGCTGTCCTGTACCAGCTTACACTTTAGGTGTCTGGGTTTAATGATATGCTTATGTATGAATGAATGTTATGCCAACTATATATTATGCACATACGAATATACTCACCCACTTCGACTCTATGCGCATAGACCTTTAGTTCCCCCTTTTTGGAGTTAGCAAGACTCCCAGGATACTCCCGTAGTGGCAAACGGAAGCGGTGGGTTGGGCCTCGTCCACCTCTAGGTTGGTATTCACACTACCTAACCTAGACCTATCGTACGCCTTAACGCAAAACTGCGGAGCATCTGCATACTCTTACTGGTTGGACCACCAGAATTTCATGGCTAAGTGTAAATACCATACTTACCGAGTCAACGTATTGACGTCGGTGTGAACGTCCGTCCAATACCAAAGACCCACCACCTTTGTGCACATGCAACATGTTCTACTATCTACCCGCGAGCCATAAGCTCCCCGGGCTAACCTGCCCGTCATCAATAACCTTCCGAGCCACTGGCTCGCCGGACCAACCCGTCCGTACCAACAAACACCACTGAGTCTCAAGCTCACCTGACTTATCAATCCGCTCTTACAACCGCCGAGCCTACTGCTCGTGGCACCAAAACAACTAAACTCCCGTAACCATGGGGTGTGGGTGAGTGTGTTATTAAATATTCTTGTACATCGACTTATCCCTACATTTTATGGTTTATCTTGGACTTCCCAAGGATTACCCTGTAAGGGGATCGCTACGGTACTAGGAACTATAATGAGATGACACCCCAAGGCTCCCTATCTCAAGACACTTAATGTTATTGGTATATACCCATAAGGACACCCCTCTTATCATTTCACTTGAATTAAACCTAAGTGCTTTATAACCCTCTAAGGGAAAAGACGATCTTTCGTTGATCCCGGGACGACCTACCCCAAGGGTGGCACCCCACCACCCTAAGACTCAACAAACCCTAGGTTACCCTAAAGACTCTCACTTAGTTGCATTATGATCAATAACCACTCATAAAACCCACCACAAGACACCAAATTGACCCATGATCACAAAACTGCTAAATGCAGACCATCCTTAACGTTTTGATGCGCATGAAGGGAGGTACAATAAATAATCCGCTCACTGGCCTAATATTTTTATTAGGGGTCCATACTACTGATTTAGGATCAATTCCAGAGTTCCATAATTTTCCCAACATTATTAATATTTAATATAATTTTTCTGAAAATACAATTTCCTAAGGTTTGAACTACAAGTGCACTTTTCTGACTTTCAATGCCTACTAAAATTTTTCCATAAATCAAGGGTACCTAGTAATCAGTAAATATGAATTTTCAAGATTTTCCAAAAAGTTTAACTAATATTAAAAATTCATAAACTCATTAATTATCAATTATTTCCAAAGGAGGTACCCTTATATGAACTCCAAACCCTGTGCAAATTTTTACAGAGGTGAATCATACAAAAATATCCAGTCCTACAAATTTTGACCACTTTCCAGAGAGGTTACATTTGTAATTTACTCAAAGGTTATATTTGTAATTAGTTTCAATGTGAACTAGAAGTACCATAAATATTACTCTACTAATTATAAGAAAATTACTAAGCAATCATAATGGTATAAAATGACATCCAGCAAGGCTTCATGAATTTACAGAAAGCTAACACCCTAAAATTAATCATCCCAAAAATTATCTACAATGTGAATAATTACAATTTGACCTCCCAAAAATCTTCCAATGGTTCTAATAATATTTCCAGAGAATGATAACATCAAAACAACATTGGTGACAGAAATTGAGTTTTCCCTAAGTATTTATTCTCCCCTAAAATGAAAACCCTGATTATTCGCAAATATACCCTAGGATTTATTCACATAGGTCCACAAACCCAAATCCCCTCAAATTTCTCAGGGGACGCTTCTCTGGTCACCATGGTTATCTCCCCAAAATTTTGGGTCAGACCAAGGAAGTTTGACCCCTCTCCCTTGATGACCCATATGAGCACACCTCAAGGTTTACCCTAGGGCTCTTGGGCATTTCAACCCAAAATCCACCCAAAGTTCAAGGTGGGGGTGATTTAAGTGACCCCAAGACATTGGTCAGAGTCTCACCACTTTTGGGTGTGATTTGACCATGGAGAACCCCAAATAACCCCTAACCCTAATTTTCCCCTTTTTGAACAAAAGTTTGGCCAATTGAATATATGGTCAAAAGAACCCCAAATGGGTTGAAATTTTAACCAGAGACTTATCTTGACCCTAATAACACCCCACCAAAATTTGGTGGAGATTGGAGGTCATTTGACCCTCCAAATAATTTCTACGAGTATTATTAAATTTTTCCATAAACTTTAGGAAAATGCCCTCCAAAAATTCTCATTTTTGGATATGTTATGGTCACAGGTACGACTCACTCCTATTCCAAATTTCAAGTCATTTGGACTTCTGGATTAGTGTGGGCACCCATTCAAAATTTAGTCAAATTTTGCTCTAAAATGGGTGCTGAGGTCAAACCTGACCTCCAAGTTGAGTGAAATCAATTGTAAATTAAAAACTTTAGACTAAGGGCTACAATTTTCATGTTGGTGACTTTTCTGTCTAAGGCCATATAATATTTTTAAAATTTAACACCAATATTAACTACAAAACATCACTAAATAATGTATAAATAATACAAATTATATTTGATTTATTTTAACAGATCGGACGACGGAGGAGTTGTCTTCCCTGAAGAGACAAGGGCTGACAGAGCCCGCTCCTGGAGCGCTTGCGGGACGATTCTCGGCGCGACGGCGCCACCTCCAGCGATTCGCCCAAGCCGAATGCACCACCCGACCTGGGGCTACACACCGGCGGTGATATCATGGCCAGAGGTGGCCGGGTTAGCTCCACCGTAGTTCTCAAATTTTGGCTAGATCGTGGAACAAAACATTTGTAAAAAGCCTCCTATTCTTTCGTTTTGAAATCGGGAGAGAGAGGAATCTAATCCACTGAGGTAGAGGAGGAAGACGGACCTGCCGGCGGGCTTGAATGCAGGTGCTCCTCCTTGCTTCCATTGCCGACTACCTTGAGCTTGCAAGTTCTGCAACCTCTATGTCTGAGACATTCTCTCCTCCAGACGAGTTGGGGACCAAATTCCTACATTCTAGGGAAGCTTTTTATAGGGGCCAATTTGGGAGGGGAGGGGGTGATCCTTGGCCTCCCCCATTAATGGCAGTCAAGGCCATTTTTGGCCTTCCCCAAATCTGGCCATCCCTCAAGTTGGCAATGCTGCAGAGTACAAGTTTCTAAAGTAGTTGAAGCCTCCCTTCTCTCTCCCAGTCACCTCTTCTGGTTTTGCCTAAGTAAAAAAAAATATGCAGGTTTCTCTGAACTGAGATCGACGACCGTCGATCTCCGATCGACGATCTCTCAACTTAAAACACACAGTTTCTCTGAACTGAGATCGACGATCTCTCATCTGAGTTCGACGAAAACTGCCTGATAGTCAGAACATTAGTTATCTGTTTGCGATCGACGATCTCTTATCTGAGTTCGATGAAAACTGCCTGATAGTCAGAACATTAGTTATCTGTTTGCGATCGACGATCTCTTATCTGAGTTTGATGATAGCAGAACTCAGATCGAAGAAAATTGTCTGAGATCGACGAAAGTTACAGTCTCTACGCTATTTCTCAAAAGCGTCGAGAGGTTTAGCGATCTCGACGTTATTTCTCGGAAGCGTCGAGAGGTCTCGACGCCTAGGCCGCTGATTGTGCAGTTTCTCTCCTATTTACCTTGGCCCTAAGGGTCCTTTGGGCTTGCCTAGGGTTTTGTCATGACCAAGTCATGCCAAAACCACCCTAGGGGTCTAGCTGTTTGAGGGATGTTACAGTTGATGTGATCAACTGCTATGGATTCAGCATCAACTTGAAGACTACAATCTCAAGATGACCAAAACACCCTTGTTTTGTGACTCTTCCAGCGCAATCTCAATTACTAAGAGCCCTGTCTCACACAGCAGGAATAAGCACATTGAGATCAAGTATCACTTCATCAGGGTGCATGTGGAGAATGAAGATATCACCCTTGAGTTTGTTCTCAGAGACAAACATGTGGCTGATATATTCACAAAGCCCCTAGATGAAGCTAAGTTTAACTTCTTCAAAATCCAATTGGGCATGTTAAACTTAGAGTAATTTTCAACTTATTGATCACTAATCCCCTACATATGCTAGTAAGAAGAACTTGCAGGACAAGTGCTGAAGCAATCTGATAATAAAAGCCTACCAAGTGCCAAAGTCAGACAAACATCGAACAATAGTCACGATGACACAAACAATTATCTCAACGTCATGAACCATACTCACGATGACATCAGAAGGATCGTCGACAAAGAATCAAGCACATAAACACAGAATCTACAAGGCCTATTATGAAAAAGTCAGAAAGGGGAGAAAAGAATAACCTGGGAAGAGGAGATGCATGAGTCAAGGGGGAGTAAAGAAAAGAGGCATCACATCAAGGGGGAGCTACCAGCTCAAGAAGATGCAAAAGCTAAGGGAGAATGGTAACTATGTTAACATTTACTGCATAGATTCACATTTATTGGTAAGTGAAGGTAATTTTGAATTGGGGTTCTGACTTCTTCAAAAAGGGGGAGATTATTGGGAATCTTGCCCTCATGATTCCTGATTTGGAGAAGTCACCAATTCAAGAGAACTTCACTATGTATTTGATTACCATCTTATCTCTATCATCTCAGTAGAAGACAAGCTCAAAGAATGTCGAGCTGACACATATCGTCGAAAAGAATTGGACATATCGTCGATAAGTATATGAGTGTCGTTGAAATGATGTGCAGAGCAAAGCAAAATGATCATATCGGCTATCGTTGAGACAACATGCGTATGATGATAGCGTTGTGACATCAACACTACAAAATGATATCGGAAAGCCGAGATGAAGAAAGAAGACTTAAGTACAATCACAAGTCAGAATGTAGACGATATAGTCGTAAAGAAGCCGTATCGTCGATAAGGCTAAGCAAGACAGATATCATCGAAAAGAAGCCTTGTCGTCGATAAGGGTAAGCAAGACAGACATCGTCGTTAGGAAGCCTTGTCATTGGAAGGGACAAGTAAAAATGTTGACGATGATATCGTAGCAAAGAAGGCATGACGTCGAGAAGACTAAGGAAGGTCACATGAAAGCAGGCAGTTGCTGAAGATTAGTATGTCGACATAATATCGATTATATCATCGACAAGATAGGGTGGTTACAACGATATCGAGCAGTCAAGAAGATTATGCCGACATCAGCTAGATGAATTCATGTCATATTAAGTGCAAGTCCAAGACATCAACAAGTCCTGTCGTCGAGATATTGTTCATATCGTCGTAACAATGGAAATATCGTCGAGACAGATTCAAAAGTTGCCAGACGGGCTGTCAGCATTTAATGTCACCACCTGATTGTCCAATCAGCGCGTGCTCTTAAGGTATGGGGCGTCTGTTAGTGGAGGACATCATAGGAGAGCGTTAAGCGGCTCCTCGGTCTTATAAAAGGGATAAGTGTCTGCCCTAAAAAAATACAGAGAATACAAATGAATTTACGCAAAAATTATTAGAATAGTGAAAGCGGCGTAAAAGAAGAAAGAAGAAGAACCGAGAACAGATTGATCTTCATCCATTGTTCTCAGATAATCAGCCTAATCTCATTGGCTGATAAGAAGAGTTCCAGATAAAAGAAAAGCTTGAAGAAGATCTGTGCGACCAAGATTCAAATCAGAAGTATCTTCTTCAAGAAAAGAAGCTGATCTTCACCGGGCAGAAGAATCTATATTCCATCTATTTTTATAAGGTTTGCGGGCCAAATCTGTAAGATCTGTGTTCAGATCTAAGTGTCGAGCTTGAGGGCTTGAGATCTATAAGGCTTGAGGGACAGGGCAGAGGACTTGCGGGTCCAACAGTATCAAGCTTGCGGGCTTGGGTGAAGTGAAGTGGCTTGTAGGCCTAGGCTGCAGGACTTGTGGGTCTTAGGGGCAATACTTGCGGGTCTGTGCTGTGTAGGGCTTGAGGGCTTGAGTGTCAAGCTTGCGAGATTTGGTGCAATGAAGGGGCTTGCGGGCCTAGGCTGCAGGTACTTGCGGGTCCGAGTTGTAAGGCTTGCGGGCCTGAGACATTGGAGGAGTTTGTCGAGCCTAGCACACTGCTAGGTAGGCGCAGAGGGACAGAGGACTACTCAAGACACCCGGTCTTGAGGAACCTCTATACATCTTGTGTTGTGTGCTGGGATTTTCGGTGTGACTTTTTTGTGTTGTGTTTTCATTATATACGTCTATTGCTGAAATATTTCAAAACAGCCAAAATGACCTAACCCCCCCCCCCCCAGCCCCTAGGTGATCGTTCTATAACCAACACTATGGTTATTGAAGAATCAATAAATGTTATATTTGATGAGATGAGCATGCTCCATAGAAGCTCATCTTGTATCTTTGTTGAAGAAGATGGTGTTCAGCTAAAAGAGTTAAGATTAGAAGAAGCAGTCAAAGAAGACGTTCCAAGCTCCATCAACATCAACTCTCCAAATTTGATAGAAGAAGAAGAAGAACATCAAAATGAATAAGGTGCACCAGAAGTAGAAGAACCTCCTGGTGGCATAGAGGTTGCAAGATATTCCATGATAAGGCACTCAAAATATCACCTAGTTGATCAGATCATTGGAAACCCTCATGATGGAGTAAGAACAAGAAGAGGTACAACTAACGAATTATTACACCTAAGTTTTTTTCACAGATTGAGCCAAAGAAATTTGAAGAGGCAAACCAAGATACTTCATGGATCATCACTATGGAATAGGAGCTTAATCAATTTAAAAGTGTGCAAAGTTTGGAAGCTAGTACCAAGGCCCAAAGGTCAAAATGTGATAGGGATGAAATGGGTCTTCAGAAATAAGCTAGACAAAAATGGAATAATCACCAAGAACAAGGCCAAGCTTGTGTCTAAAGGTTACCGACAAGAAGAAGCGATCGACTTCGATCAAACATTAGCTCCAGTGGCCAGACTCGAAGCAGTCAGGTTGTTCCTAGCTTATGGTGCAAACAAAGGGTTTAAAGTCTATCAAATGGACGTGAGTCAGCCTTCTTTAATGGTAATTTAATAGAAGAAGTATACGTGGAACAACCCCCAGCTTTTGTTGATTCATCTTTCTCTGACTTTTTTTTACATTTTACGCTAAGCTTTATATGTTCTTAAGCAGGCTCCCCGAGCCTGGTATGAGACGCTCTCTAGCTTTCTTCTTGAGAACAAATTCTCAAGAGGAAATATAGATAAGATATTATTTCTTAGGGAAGTAAAAGACAAGATTCTGCTAATGCAAATCTATGTCGATGATATTAGCTTTGGATCTACAGATGATCACCTTTGCAAAAAGTTCTTTAACTCTATGCAAGGGAAGTTTGAAATGAGCAGTATGGGTGAGATGAAGTATTTCTTAGGACTTCAGGTGAAATAATCTGAAGATAGAATTTTCATCTCAAGGATGAAGTTCACCAAGAAGTTAATTAAGAAATTCCGAATAGAGAATGCAACATCTATGAGGACTCCAAAGGGTTCAACTATGACTTTGGACAAAGATGAGAAAGGGAAACCTTTTGATGAAAACAAGTACAGAAGCATAACTGGATCCTTGCTCTACCTCACTGCTAGTAGACCAGACATAATATTTTCAACATGTGTATGTGCTTGATTTCAGGTGAACTCTAAGGAATCTCATTATTCCGCTGCAAAGAAGATTTTGAGATACCTTAAAGGCACACTGAATCTTGGTTTATGGTACCCAAGAAGTAATGACTTTGAACTAATTGGATTTTCAGATGATGATATTGAAAGAAGCAAGGACGATAGGAAAAGCACTTCCAGGACTGTTCAATTCCTTGGAAGGAGGCTTATTTCTTGGAGTAGTAAGAAGCTGAATTGTGTAGTAATCTCAACTGTTGAATCAGAATACATCTCTGCAGGCAGTTGTTGTTCACAACTTTTGTGGATCAGGAATCAACTAGAAAATTATTATTTGAGTCTGAAGGATATTATAATGTTTGGCGACTCTTCTAGTGCCATAGTAATTGTAATAATCCAGTCTCTCACAGCTAGACAAAGCACATCGAGATACACTATCACTTCATCTGGGAGCATGTGAAGCACAAAGACATTAATCTCAGCTATGTCCTGATGGATAAACAAGTTGTAGATATTTTCACGAAGCCACTAGATGAGGCCAAGTTCACTTTCTTCAAAATGAAACTTGGTATGCTCAACAAGGAATCATGAAAACTTCAGGAAATTTGCCCAAGTACAAAAATTCAGACTCCTCAAGAACTTAAGGAAGCTAATTGGAATTACTCGTGTCATTCCGATGAATTCATCGAGTCTTCTCCTATTATTTCTATGAATTATACAAATCTCTGTAGTCACTTCGACGAATCAACATACTTAGTTGAATCATTTCGGCGAATTAGCCGAGTATTTCTAATTCTTTTCGACAAATTTCTGAAGGTCAGCAATTCTCTCTAATTATTATATTGGATCTTAAGAGTCACTTTTCAATCAGGTACACACCTCTATTTCTTCAAAATTTTAGTACTATATAAATAGATAAAGGCTTCACGACAACACGATACATTTCATCGAGACCTTTCGGAAGCTCAATCGGTGAATTCTCTCTCCCTCCCAACGATTCATCTTCTCCACATCCAATGGAGCACAAAAGTTCAGGGAATTTGTAGATTGGTGGAGAGCTTGTTCGCATAGGTTTTGCAGGTGCTTCCGATGAATTCTGAAATGTCATTCTAATGCTTGAAGTCACCAGCCTCTTGTTTCTTTTGGAACATCAGTGTTGTGTGTGTTGGTATAAAAAATGTACATCCAAGACTCACACTAAAAGAAGAGGAAAGGGACTGCGGAGTGCAGGTTATTGATGAGTCCCATTTATATACACTTTATGGACTCATCTGGGCTAGTTTTCACGCACTTGCACTTCACTTTTTGTGTATTAATGCTTATATTTCATTTAGTCACAATTCTCACATGAAGTGCACTTCTAGGCCCGTGTGGTGTATTTTCTTGATTATCACTCTTAATATCTTTCATGTTGTGTTATGTGACACTTTCAGTGGTTTTGATTTGTGTTTATGCTGGAACAGGGGTCGTGCAGGTGTTCCCAGTACAAATCTGTACACGAATACTGCGCAGGATCACTGGTTATACTGCGCACGACCACTGATCGCGTGCCGCCGATCGTGCGCGATCATTTGCAGCCCAAAGTTGCATTCTGAATTTGGTCGTGCGTTTTTACGCACGGATGTGCGTTCGGTCGTGCGATCTTTATATTTTATAAAGCTTATGTCGCAGGTTCCGCTGGGATAGTGCGCACGAGCACCTAACTTCTAGTGCGCACAACCACTGGTCGTGCGCCACTGGTCGTGCGCACTATTTCGCCAGCACCTATTTAATGCCCAGTTCCGCGATTTTAGGGTATTCATTCCGCCCCGTAGCCGCCCATCCACGGATTTTGGGAGCTTCTCTCCCCCCATTCGCCTCCCTTCGTCCATCCATCCTCCGTTCAAGATCCGGGCATCGATTCATCATCCAAATGCTCCGCTTACTCCACTCCGGCGAGTTCTCAACCACGCAACACTATTCAAGTGAAAAGAAGAAGAAGATGCAGGGATTCGGTGCCAGTTCAGAGGTTCAAGTGAAGAAGACGAAACATTAGCGGAGGATTGACAACCCTTCGAGTATCCCGGACGTTAGCCGAAGCCGAGCCCGGATCCGGATTGACAACCCGGAATTCCGGCCGTGAACGACGGCGAGTCTTCATCCTTTGGTGACGAAACCTCTATCTCTCATTTTCATATTATTACTTGTTGTGTAATTTCTGAGATTTTGGTGTATTGAACAATTAGTTGTGATAATATAATCATGTCTCGTTATGTTATTGGTTGATGATCTCGTTGTGACGATCGTTCGGTTTCATTCACGTTCACAATCCACGCTATAGCAAAAGTGCTATTAGCATTTGCGAAGAGGTGCTCTCGGCCCTCAACACTTCCGCCCTTGCGATCGCCCATCCACGTGTCTTCTCGTCCATGCGCTTTCCGAAGCACGGCATCGCGTCCGTTGCATCCATCCCGCCTTGCGAAGCGGAGTTTTGACCCGCATCTCTCTTTTCTGCACTAGTTTAGGAAACCCAAAATCAAAGCCCCTATTTTTCCTTTAATTTACTCTTGTAATTATTTTCTCAATCCGAAGAGTCAAACTAACCACGCGCATTCCTTGAGAGACGATATTCGGGGACGTACTGCCAACTTTATTACTTGTGCGACCGGTGCACTTGCCGAACACGCATCAAGTTTTTGGCGTGTTGCCGGGGAATGCAGGCTTAGTTTGATTTTGGTGTTTGAGTTAATAGTTTCAGGAGTTGTTGTTTTGTTTTTATTTCTACTGTTTTCGGGTTGTGTGTATGCATGAGCGATGTCATGTTCTTTACTTTCTCTGTCACAACATGATGAGCATACAGCCTATTTGGAGGAGAAATTCTGCAAATTCGCTTAAATTATAATTCAAGGCCTTGAAACGCGGCAAGAGTATATTGATAGATTGACTGTGCAGGTGGAGACTTTATTGTCTCTTGCCTCGGCTGTGTTGCAAGAACCTCCTCATGATGTGATAGTGGTACAAACAGAACCTGCAGGGAGTGAAACCAGGATCACTCCCTCGACTAATGATTCTTTATGTTCTTCATCTACTTTGTTTCTTGACCCTCTTTCATTGGTTACAATTCAACAGGAAGAGTTAGCATTGGTCATCCAGGTAGAATCTGATCATCTCTCACGGGAGGATGTCACTTGTGACATTTATTCCTCCTACTTTGCTCCTACGGATGTTAAGTATACTCTCGCTCCATCTCTTCCTGTTATTTCTAACATCGTTTCATTTGTGCCCCCGCAGAATTTGGAATATGCTGACCCATTTTTGGGCAGTCGGATGATGCATTCCTGGCCGGATAAGCAAGTTGCAGTGGCAGACGATATTGCTTTGTCCACTCCAGCGTCACCGCATGTGCTTCCCCTAAAGGACTGGCTGCAGGGGGGAAAATGATTTTTCTTTGAAGAAATACTCTTGGAAGAGAGAAAGAGAGCAAGAAAAGAGGAGACTTGGGGATGGAGGCTAAACCTCTTACTTCGTTGCCATCAGTTGTGGGTCTCCGGACCTTTTTCTTCTATCTGCAGTTACTATTTTAAATCAACATATAGTTGATTTCTCTGTATGGTTGTGTAATAATACTACGTAGACTGGGATGACCTCCTCTCTTTAATCTTGCGTGAACAATTTTATAATCTGCTTAATACAGGTATTTAGTCCACCTTAAGGACGTTAAACAAAAGGGCTTCTTGGGAGACAACCCATGGGAACCACCCGCTTCCGTTTGCTTGCTTTAATTTCTATTATGTTTTGTTTATTTTTGCTTTGGTGCTAACAATGCAGGTGTGAACTCGATTGGATGAAGAGGAGGAGATCTTTAAAAAAAGGATTATACCGCTCTTCTGGCATGCTCTTATGAGCATAGGTACTCCTAACCTAGCTTTATTTTTGCTATGAAATGTTATATTTGATGTGTGTTTTCAAATCAAGTCTGGGGGAGTGGGCCTTTGCTTATGCTACACGCACATACATGCTAGAATGTTATGTTAGGAATTTTCAAATGTATTGTCGCATTGCATACCACGCACCACATTCGTTTTCTTCTTATTCGTGCGCATTTATCGTGTAAGTGCTTAATTTGTATGTTTGGAAGCTTGTTTGTTGATTTAGGATTGTGTGGCAGAACAAGTTGTGACCCGTGCGGTGCTACTAGTAGAGCGCTAACGTGGCTTAAAAATTATTGTAGAGTAGATTTTATTACGAAATTATAGTTTTATTTACTTCTGTAGTGTAACTGTAAAACACTCTACTCGAACAGTGAATTTGGTGAATCTAGCGGTAGCCCTAAGTCGAGTGTAGAAGAGTTGTTAGCCTCATGTTGTTTGAGTTGGAAGGAGAGGAGACCTCGCTCGGTGGTTAAGAACTTGCCCCTAGATATTTTCAAAACAAGTGCATTGAATGATCTTGTTGGGAGCATGACGTAAGCCATCATTTGATCCAATTGAGCTTTGATTTCCCAACCTAATATCACCCTTTGCTAGCCTCGTTGAGCCTTACCTTCCCTATTTGTTAAACTCCACCAAACTTTCACCAAGACCACATATCCTAACCTAAAACGCACTAGAGTCAAGCTTTGAAATTTATACATTTTGTTGATGATTGTGCGATGCGGAGTAATAAAAATTCGGGGGTGTGATGTGGTGCGTGCGCGAGAAAAATGAAAAAAATTTTGATTGATCCTAACTTATGTAATTATGGATCTAAAAAAAAGAGAGAGTTAATGTACTCTAAAAAGAATAGAACCATAAGTATGGTAGTCTCGCGCACACCATAGTGCTTAATTGAAGTCTGGGGGAGTGTGCTTCAAGGTGAAGATGTTAAGGTTGAATTTTGTTTATTTACCGGAGGTTGGGTGCGTTTAGCCTACGTTCTTCTACTTCATTACCGTACCTCAACCCAAGCCCAAGTCTAGCCTAAAAGCCCTACTGATTCTTGATAAGATCGTCTCATGCAGTGGAGAAGGTGTGAAAGGGCAAGCATATGACCATCGACCTTGATGGATTTCTTGGAGAGCTTTTTCTTGAGATCCAATTTGAACAACGCTCACCTCAGCAGTTCACGCTATTTTCCCTATGGCGCGACAGTTCGATTCACCAATAATTCACCTCAGAGTAGTAGTATTTTGTATTTTACACTTGTATAAGTTCTTAAAATATAGTCTTTGTTTAAAAACCTTTTCTACTTTATTTTTACGCTCGTTAGTTCTTTACTTCCCATCATGTTTTGCCTGCACAGTTGCTTCTTTAACATCAATTTTTCTATCATGGGATTGAGTGTTTGCCCGAGACATGCAAACGAGTAAGTCTGGGGGTGTCATGAGTCCCATTTATATACACTTTTATGGACTCATCTGGGCTAGTTTTCACGCATTTGCACTTCACTTTTTGTGTATTAATGCTTATATTTCATTTAGTCACAATTCTCACATGAAGTGCACTTCTAGACCCGTGTGGTGTATTTTCTTGATTATCACTCTTAATATCTTTCATGCTGTGTTATGTGCCACTTTCAGTGGTTTTGATTTGTGTTTATGCTGGAACAGGGGTCGTGCATGTGTTCCCGGTACAAATCTGTACAGGAACACTGCGCACAATCACTGGTTATACTGCGCACGACCACTGATCGTGCGCCGCCGATCGTGCGCGATCATTTGCAGCCCAAAGTTGCATTCTGAATTTGGTCGTGCGTTTTTACGCACGGTCGTGCGTTCGGTCGTGCGATCTTTATATTTTATAAACTTTATGTCGCAGGTTCAGCTGGGATAGTGCGCACGAGCGCCTAACTTCTAGTGCGCACGACCACTGTTCATGCTCCACTGATCGTGCGCACCATTTCGCCAGCGCCTATTTAATGCCCTGTTCCGCAATTTTAGGGCATTCATTCCGCACCGTAGCCGCCCATCCACGGATTTTGGGAGCTTCTCTCCCCCCATTCGCCTCCCTTCGTCCATCCATCCTCCGTTCAAGATCCAGGCATCGATTCATCATCCAAACGCTCCGCTTACTCCACTCCGGCGAGTTCTCAACCACGCAACACTATTCAGGTGAAAAGAAGAAGAAGATGCAGGGATTCGGTGCCAGTTCAGAGGTTCAAGTGAAGAAGATGGGACGTTAGCGGAGGATTGACAACCCTTCGAGTATCTCGGACGTTAGCCGAAGCCGAGCCCGAATCCGGATTGACAACCCGAAATTCCGGCCGTGAACGACGGCGAGTCTTCATCCTTTGGTGACGAAACCTCTATCTCTCATTTTCATATTATTACTTGTTGTGTAATTTCTGAGATTTTGGTGTATTGAACAATTAGTTGTGATAATATAATCATGTCTCGTTATGTTATTGGTTGATGATCTCGTTGTGACGATCGTTCGGTTTCATTCACGTTCACAATCCATGCCATAGCAAAAGTGCTATTAGCATTTGCAAAGAGGTGCTCTCGACCCTCAACACTTCCGCCCTTGCGATCGCCCATCCGCGTGCCTTCTCGTCCATGCGCTTTCCGAAGCACGGCATCGCGGCCGTTGCATCCATCCCGCCTTGCGAAGCAGAGTTTTGACCCGCATCTCTCTTTTCTGCACTAGTTTAGGAAACCCAAAATCAAAGCCCCTATTTTTCCTTTAATTTACTCTTGTAATTATTTTCTCAATCCGAAGAGTCAAACTAACCACGCGCATTCCTTGAGAGACGATATTCGGGGACGTACTCCCAACTTTATTACTTGTGCGACCTGTGCACTTGCCGAACACGCATTAGTTACTTAGGATGAAGAATGCCAGAGAAGAGATCTCTGAGGGAAAACTTGTTTGATTGATCTCAAAAAAGGATTACAGAAGGGGTCTAAAATAGTCCAGGGGAAGAGATAGAAAAGTGACAGAATTTGAGACCGCTTACACTGGTTGTAAGTTGGAGGCTCGAAGCAAAAGTCACTTTTCAGGTACCCCTACCCCTCTTTTTATAGACGTGGAGGCTGTCCAAATGGGTAGATCCAAGAATTACGGGTTGCCCGGGGTACAGGAGAACCGGGGCAGAGGAAAGGGGTGCTAATAACAAAAAAGGGAAAAGTGCCCAGACTGCCCGGTCTTGTGGTCTGGCAGGGGCTTGATCGCTTGTGCCTTGGAAGAAAATACCGGAGGGGGAGCAGGTGATCTGGGCGGTCTCTTAAATCTGAGACCGTTGGAGGGGTCCTTTCTAACTAGAGAAGAGGTCGCAGGAATTCCGGGCAAACATGATCCCCGCACATTTTCAAGTTGCGCTTGAACTTTGAAAATGTTCACTTTGACCGCTGAGACCACGACCGCCATAAATGCGCTGGGCTCTATAAATAGAGGGGTAGGGGTAACTGAAAAGTGACTTTTGATTCGAGCCTCCAGCTTACAACCTATGTAAGCGGTATCGAATTCTGTCACTTTTCTACCTATTCCCCTGGCCTGTTTTAGGCCCCCCTCTGTAATCCTTTTTTGAGATCAATCAAAGAAGTTTTCCCTCAGAGATCTCTTCTCTGGAATTCTTCGTCCAAAGTAACCTGCACTCCGCAGTCCCTTTCCTCTTCTTTTAGTGTGAGTCTTGGAGGTACATTTTTTATACCAACTGAATGAACACGCAGAGTGCAGGTTACTTAGGACGAAGAATGCCAGAGGAGTGATCTCTGAGCGAAAACTTCTTTGATTGATCTCAAAAAAGGATTACAGAGGGGGGGATCTAAAACAGGCCAAGGGAAGAGGTAGAAAAGTGACAGAATTCAAGACCGCTTACACAGGTTGTAAGCTGGAAGCTAAAAGTAAAAGTAACTTTTTAGGTACCCCTACCCATTTATTTATAGACACAGAGGCTGCCCAAATGGGCAGATCCAAATATTATGAGTTGCTCTGGGTACAGGAGAACCGGGGCAGAGGAAAGAGGTGTTATTAACAGAAAGGGAAAAAGATCCCAGACCGCGCGGTCTGGCGATCTGGCAGGGGCTTGATCGCTTGTGCCTTGGGAGAAAATACCGGAGGGGGAGCAGGCGATCTGGGCGATCTCTCAAATCTGAGACCGCTGAAGGGGTCCTTTCTAACTGGAGAAGAGGTCAGGGGAATTCTGGGCAAACATGATCCCCGCAAATTTTCAAGTTGCGCTGAAACTTCAGAAATGTTCACTTTGACCTCAGAGATCACTTCTCGCTGCAGAGAAGAAGAAGGAAGAGGAGAGGAAAGCTGCTCTGCTCGCTGCAGAGAAGAAGGAAGAGGAGAGGAAAGCTGATCTGCTTGCTGCAGATAAGAAGAAAGTGGAGAGGAAAGACGCTCTGCTCGGTGCAGAGAAGAAGGAAGACGAGAGAAAGGCCGCTCTGCTCGCCGCAGAGAAAGAAAAGAAAAGGGCTTCTGATGAGAGAGCTCGTCAGATTGAAAAGAAGAAAATTGCACTTTCTAGCGGTCTTGAGAACCCCTCTGCTACTCAGATTGACAAAATAAAGAAAGCGACGGCAGATTGTGCATCGACGGTCTCTGCCTTGCGGACTGGTAAGACAACGGTGATTGCAAAATCGTTGGAATTCTTTCCCCTTCATGTTGTTTGACCTAGATATCCAGAGAGAGGGCATGAGATCGTCATCATTGAAATAGATGACATTCTTGTTAGCAACGCGGAGCTAAAAAGGAGGGGAAAAGAGGGAGAGAAATCTCAAAAAAGGGAATTAGCAAGAATGGACCTTGAGCGCCTAAGAGGATCAGACCGCCTTTTGCTGACCGCAGAACACGCGGTAACAAAAGATATCGAAAGTACCTTACATGACTGCGATCTTGATTTCTTTCCGCGTATTCTCTTTTACGCAAAAACTTCTGTTTTTGAACTGTTTGTAGTTGAGCTAACTATCAAACTTTTCTGATCGCAGGTGATGAGGTCGTGGAGGTTCCAGAGGAAGGAGAGCTCCTCCCGCAAGAGATGGTGGTTCCTTCTTAGCTCGCTGACATCCTTAATCCAACGTTTGAGGATGTTCGCTCCATGCTAATTCGGGAGCGATCGCAAAATGGTCAACTCCGTGCTCAAGATGATCAGCTCTGGGTTCAGACCACCGATTTTGAAGAACGGCTGCGAGCTAATGAAAAATTAGTCCTTGAGGAGTATGACCAGAAGACTGCTGAGCTCATTCGGACACTTCGTAATACTGAGAAGGACGCTGAATATTACAAGGGAAAAGCCACAGCTCTGTCCGCTGAGGTCGCTATCCTGAGGAGTGGTCCTGCAAAGATGACAATGAGGTCGGGGACTTCTGGCGATCATGCGGAGGAGAGACCGGCATCAGAAATTATGGACATCCCTATTGTCACAACCCGTATTTTCCCGAAATAATTTATATTATCAGAGCGAAGGGGAAAACACGCGTCATGATGCCACGTCCGGTAGGGGACAACTACAGACGTTCAGGCGAGCACTTACACGAGCCTTTTCTTTTACAAACAGGTAGAAATTAATTAAAGGATTATCTTTTAAGGTTTATTTAATTTGGGTTAGGAGACCGTGTCCCTCGGCCCTGCGGTTTACTAAGCCGCGTTTTATAAAAACATGCGTATACAACGGAAGAAAGTAGGTTCATTTTATTCCTAACGGTGCTGGAGACTAGAGACGTCCCCAGGGCGATCGCCGGTCTAAATTTAGTACATAATAAATAAATATCATTTTTTACTTTGGTTTACGTTTCGCAAATAGGTGATATTTAATAGTAAATGTGACAAACGGCTATAGAAATAACTTTTTTATAAAGCTAAGGAACTGCGCTAATATACAGCAAAATAAGCTTTTCCCAGAGTTAATGAGTACAAAAATACTAAGCAGCAAAAAGAACTAGCAGCAGCGTAAGTAAGTAAGCTAAGCAAAATTGTATGGGCGTCAACATCTCACACGAACCCGCAGGGAAAGGTCAACAGTCCAAAAGAAAAGCTACACGACAGAAACTGAACCAACGGCATCCTTACCCACTAGAGAGGGAAGGCCTCAACAGCGAACAGTACGTCCCCACTCGAACTCCGGCGGCCGCTACAAACCTGAACATGAGGCATTCATAAGAAAAGAATGCCTCAGCCCAAAGGGTGCAAGGAAACAGCAGAAGTAAAGGAGAAACTGAAAGGTAAGCAGAAAGAAAGCACGAGTCAAACCCAACTGCTGCACAACAAGTCAAGGAACTGGGGTGGGGGCCCCTACGTCCACCCACACTGCAAACAACCACCGCTGTGCTGGGGGCCCCTACGTCCACCCACACTCCGGTCGAAAGAATATTCACTGTAGTGGGGGCTTCTACGTCCACCCACACGCCGGCCCAAACCACTGTGCTGGGGGCCCCTGCGTCCACCCACACTCCAGACCAAAACCACTGGGCTGGGGGCCCCTATGTCCACCCACACTCCAGACCAAAACCACTGGGCTGGGGGCCCCTATGTCCACCCACACTCCAGACCAAAACCAAATCCTACGAGACTCGTTGACAGCCTACGGGGTTTGACGCTCAAGGTAGTTCTAGCACATAAAGAAGGAAGAAAGAGCCTCAACATCTATGCTATAAGTATAAGGCTATATATAAGAGCATATGACACTCTCCCTTACCATAGGAAGTAAGCTAATCAAACTTGGAACAGGGGTAAAGCTCGACCCCAGAATACATTTACACCACTTTTCGGCTTGCCAATTACTAATCTCGCTAAGTTATCGAGGATTAACAAGGGAAATTCCCAGGGAATGTAGCTTCTACTTCCCCAAATCTATAGGGATTAAAATACGACTTTCCCAGAGAATTTTAGCCCGCCAAAACCTCGGAACTTAGCCAACAATAGGAAAATAAATGCAGGATTGGAAATTTATCCGAGTGAGATCACGTATACTTTACTAAATAAACGAGTTCAACAAACTTTTTACCATAACATATAGCCCAAGGGCATCCCCAGCCCGTAAAACGAACGTAACTGACGACCTCGGCCCTTCCCGAGGGAATGAAATCTCAAGCTTATAGCGCCGAAAATTTAAGTTAGCATATACCGGGGTGAATTTCTAGCACTTAAATCCAGTAATCTCATGAACGGGGCAACTTACCTGAGCATATACTAAGAAATTTTCTAGCGGATAAAGAGCGAAATTTCATAGCAATATCAAATATTTAAACTAGAAGAAAGCCATGGGAGGAACACTGAATTTCAGTACAAACCCAGGTCGAAGCTAGTATGGAGCCAAGGAGAAAGATAACCCGATAAATTCCCAATATAGCATGATACCTAGCATCCTCCAATCATGGATCCCAAAAGAAATCCCAAATTATAACTCCTGGAGACAAGAGGAAGGAGCAGCCATACCAATCAAACAAAAAGAATCCGAAAATCCCCCCCCCCCCCCCCCCCCCCCCCCCCCCCCAAGTTAACCATTGCTGGAAGCAAAAAAAAAGAGAGCAGCCGCAAATCCAAAGATCCCAAGTTAACAAATTCCTGGGAATAAAAAAAAACAATAGCTGCTAGGATTGCATCGAGGAGTATACCAGCTGCCGACTGCATCAAGGAGGAGTTTTCCTCAGGAAAGCCCCAAAAACTCACTCAGCCACATAGCAGGAAGCATAAACGAGAGGGCCATAATAAAAGAATTCACCCTTAGCAGCTATCACATAAGAGAGGGCCAAATAAAAAGATTTTCCAAACCTTAGCAAATATCATAATAGAGAACCACATAAAAGGATTTCCCCAACCTTAACAGATGCCATAAAAAGAGATTTCGAGCAACAGAGGAAGCAACACCCCCCGCCCGTTTATCAAGTCTAGAGGAAGTGAGGAAGTTAAGAGGGAAGAAGGGGAAGTGTTTCCTTGCCTCGGTTTCAACTGGCGACTTGCCGGATCGCGACCAACACGACGAGAGCCGAGCAAAGCCCTAGCCCCGGCGACGAGGACGAAATTCCCGGCGACTCCAAGCTCCCTCAAACGGCCTAAGCCATCGGCGCCCGGCGATTCTAGCGCAAACCCTAGCCCACCATCGCGCGCACCCAAGAAGGAACTGGAGCAATCGAGGAGAAGGGGGAGGATTGGAAAATGAGATGAATAAATTGAGCTGCCGAAACAAATCTCCCCCTTATAAATAAAAAATCTCCCCCATATAAATAATCAGCAATAACCACTAAATTAGATTTTTTTTTGTTTTGATCAACACTAGTATGCACATGCATGTGCACACACACACACATACACACACAAAATGTACATAAGCCACTTACACATTTATATATATATATACATAGATACTCTTGTATAAAATCCCCCCTCCCAAACCTTCTCTATTTTTTTTGTATTACGCATACCAACAAGCGTAAATTTATACGTATATGTCAACCAAAACAAAAAAATCCTCCAGGATGAAAACATAATCATAATAGCTTGCCTCTTGATGAACCAACCAAAAGGGAAAGGAAAACCTCAAATATGCACACTTATGTAGTTATGTTGCAAATGTGGCTCGATTCAGAATTACTCGCCGGACGACGACGACGACGACGACGCTTCCGCAACGGTAACGCCCTTTCGCACCGACGTCTTAAATTAATATCTCGGTTTCGAATAATTATTATTAATTTCACGTGCTTTGTTAAAATAATCAAAAGAAGAATCTGGGGCGTTACAGTCACCCCTCCTCACAAAAATTTTCGACCCGAAACTTTGCGGTGACAATTCAAAACGAGAAAAGCACGAAAAAGAAAAACACGAAAAAGAAAGAAAACTCAGGAGGCGAAAACTTACCGGGGAATCTAGTAAAAAAGGTGAGGATAGGACTCCTTCATAGCTGACTCTAGCTCCCAGGTCGCACCCCGAACATCCTGATTGTCCCAGAGGATCTTGACCATAGGGATGGTCTTCCTCCGCAACACTCGATCCTGCCTTTCCAAAATGCGAACGCGCTGCTCCACAAACGATAGATTGGGCTGCAGCACTGGCACAGAATCTAGAACATGGCGATCGCTGCGGACGCACTTCCGCAGCTGACTCACATGGAATACGTCATGCACACCGGGAAAAGAGGCCGGTAACGACAACCTGTAAGCGGAAACCCCGATGCGCTCGACGATCTCGAATGGGCCTACATACCTGGGGTCTAGCTTGTGGCTCTTCCCAAACCGCTTAACGCCTGCCATCGGGGACACCTTAAGGAACACCAAGTCCCCCACTGCAAATTCCAGATCACTCCAACGCCGATTGGTGTACTTCTCATAGCGCTCCTGAGCTATCCGCAGCCTCTCTCGGATCAGCGTCACAGCAAAACCCATCTCCTCCAAAGCCTCGGGACCCAGAATAGGCTTCTCGCCCACTTCAGCCCAAAACAGGGGAGTCCGGCATCTCCTCCCATACAGCGCCTCAAACGGAGCCATCTGCAAGCTCTCCTGGTAGCTATTGTTGTACGCGAACTCCATGAGCCCAAGGCGTTCATCCCAAGCTCCGCCATGCTCTAGAATATAGCACCGGATCATGTCCTCCACGATCTGATTAACCCTCTCTGTCTGCCCATTCGTCTGCGGATGGTAAGCTGTGGAATACCTGAGATCGGTGCCCAAAGCCCCTTGCAGACTCTGCCAAAAACGAGAGGTGTACCTGGAATCACGATCAGACACTATGCTCGTGGGAACCCCATGCAGCCTAATGACCTCCTGCACATACAGAGACGCAATCTTCTCCATCGAATAACCAGTCTTGTACGGCACAAAGTGGGCACACTTGGTCAACCTGTCAACGATGACCCACACTGCATCATGCCCCCGCGGGGATCCCGGCAATCCAGTAATAAAATCCATGGAGATGCTCTCCCACTTCCACAAGGGAATATCCAACGGCGTCAACTTGCCCCCGGGCCTCCTGTGATCCGCCTTGACACGCTGACAAGTGTAGCACTGCGCCACAAACCTCGCAATATCGCCCTTCATGCCAGGCTACCACACAATCTGCTTCAAATCGCGATACATCTTTGTTGAGCCAGGATGATAAGATAAGCTGGAGTCGTGAGGCTCCTCGCAAATCTTTGCCCGAATCTGCTCCACCGCGGGTATGCACAGCCTGCCACGGAACCTCAAAGTACCCTCCACATCAATCGAGAAATCTGGCAACTCCTCTCTCTCAGCCCTGCTCCAGAGGTGCTGCAAATCCAGATCATCCCTTTGGTGCAACCTCGCCAAAACAATCCAGGACGGCTCCTCAACCTCCAAACGAGACGGACCACCACTGGGCTTCACCGCGATGCTCATCAGAAAGAACTCCTCCACCAGGGACTGCACAGAGAGTCCGAAAATAGAAGCTGACTTCCTGCTCAGGGCATCCGCCACTACGTTTGCCTTGCCGGGGTGATAGAGGATCTCCACATCATAATCAGCCACGTACTCCATCCATCGACGCTGGCGCAGGTTCAGCTCTCGCTGCGAGAACACATAAATCAAGCTCTTGTGATCTGAGTAGATCTTGCACTCCACTCCAAACAAGAGATGCCTCCACAGCTTCAAGGCATATATCACCGCAGCAAACTCCAAGTCATGCGTCGGGTAGTTCCGCTCATGCACCTTTAGCTGCCACGACCCGTACGCAATGACCTTGCCCTCCTGCATGAGGACGCAACCAAGGCCTATCATCGAAGCATCGACGTAGACCTGGAACTCCACTCCCTCAACCGGGAGAGCCAAAACCGGTGCGGACCACAGCCTCCTCTTTAACTCCTGAAAGGCCTCCTCGCACTGCTCGCTTCAATCGAAAGTCGCTTCCTTCCGCGTCAACCTAGTCAGAGGCGCGGAAATGCCTGAGAAACCCTCCACAAACCTCCGATAATAGCCAGCTAAACCCAAGAAACTGCGGATCTCCTTCGGCGACGACGACCTCTTCCAGTCCAGAACAGCAGCGACCTTCGCTGGGTCCACAGAGATGCCACTCTTGCCCACCACGTGACCCAAAAAGGAAACTTGCGAAAGCCAAAACTCGCATTTGCTCTGCTTGGCATACAACTTGTGTGCCCTCAAGGTAGACAGCACCAACCGCAAATGACGAGCATGCTCCTCCTCTCTCGAAGAATAGATCAGCACATCGTCAATGAAAACCACTACGAACTGGTCCAGAAAGTCCCGGAATACCCTGTTAATCAGATCCATGAAAGCAGAGGGCGCATTCGTCAGCCCAAAGGACATCACCAGAAACTCAAAATGTCCGCAACGCAACCGGAAAGCAGTCCGCGGAACGTCCGAGTCGCGAATCCTCAGCTGATGGTAACCGGACCGGAGGTCGATCTTCGAGAACACGCAGCTACCCTGCAACTGGTCGAACAAGTCATCAATCCGCGGCAACGGATACCTGTTTTTGATCGTGACCTTGTTCAACTCTCTGTAATCGATGCACAGCCTCATCGACCCATCCTTCTTCTTCACGAACAGAACCGGCGCACCCCAAGGCGACGAACTCGGCCTAATAAACCCAAGCTGCAGTAACTCTTCCAGCTGAGTGTGCAGCTCCTCCAACTCCCGCGGTGCCATACGATAGGGTGCCTTCGCAATAGGGCGGGTCCCAGACTCCAAATCTACCATAAACTCTATTTCTCACTCAGGAGGGAGACCAGGAAAGTTGTCGGGAAAAACGTCTGGGTACTCCCGCACCACAGGAATATCTTCAACACAAGGCACCGATGCACAAGCCGCAAGTAAAACGGAAACAACGCGGACTCGGCCATCAAACTCTGCCAAAGCTTGGGCACAGACCACCGACAGAACTGAGGAAGTCTGACGCGGAAAACCGAACACGCTGTTAGGTTGGCCATCATCCATCAAGAAATCTAGACGCTTATCTCTGCACTGAATCACGGCGTCATAGCGGGCTAGTCAATCCATGCCCAAGATCACGTCAAAGTCCGCCAAGTCGATCACCTTCAGATCTGCATAGCCCAAAAATCCATCCAAAACAATCGGACACTGCCTCCAGCACAGATCTGACACCACTGACTCTCCGGACGGGTACTTGACACGAAACCGATCATCAACTCGCTCCAAAGCCCAGCGATGCCGATCAACAAACCTCTTGGCCACAAAAGAGTGAGTGGCACCAGAGTCAAAAAGAACGTGCGCCCAACAGTCTCGAACCTTAAACTCGCCTAACAAAGCAGTATGGACACGCAACAACACAGGGATGAGGCATAAATATAGCAACTACTTTAGTATAACGAGGTTAAACTATAACGAGAACGAAGACGAACCTGATACAAACAGCCTGCTAAGACTGGACTCAAACCTCTAGGAAGGGAAGACATACAAATACTTGCTTTTGCTACTGCTTTTTCTCTGGGAAAAGTAAATACATATTATCACGTCATACTCAGGATGGTATACCATCCTTTACCTCTCGTGCATCTCTCCCGTATGCATATAAACTTTAAAATCTTACCTTCAAAATCATGGGTGTACACGTGTCATCGTGTAGATCTCTAGCTTGGCACGTGTGCTTATGCAATGTTATGTTATGCATGCAGTGCTATGCAAACTACGAAAAGGCCTTAATGCATGCTATGAGCGGCGTACACATGCGATCTTATGCATCCCATACTACATATTATCGCATGCAACGAAAAAGAAAATCTAATGGACACGCATGCGACCTACGTTATGCATCCCATACTACATAACAGTCGTATGTTGTCACCTATGAGGATCCATATACAAACACATATTATGCATCCCATACTACATAATATGCCCCGTATACTTCTTTCATGCTTATGAGTGTAGTGTTCGTGCTTCAGCCGAGATCTACCGATGACCCATCGGTGAGTGTATGCAATGATTAACGATTCTCACTGGATGGTTAACCGGGCCAACCAGACCATTTCCAGCAACCCGGCTAACCTCCCTCTGATACCAACTGTCACAACCCGTATTTTCCCGAAATAATTTATATTATCAGAGCGAAGGGGAAAACACGCGTCATGATGCCACGTCCGGTAGGGGACAACTACAGACGTTCAGGCGAGCACTTACATGAGCCTTTTCTTTTACAAACGGGTACAAATTAATAAAAGGATTATCTTTTAAGGTTTATTTAATTTGGGTTAGGAGACCGTGTCCCTCGGCCCTGCGGTTTACTAAGCTGCGTTTTATAAAAACATGCGTATACAACGGAAGAAAGTAGGTTCATTTTATTCCTAACGGCGCTGGAGACTAGAGACGTCCCCAGGGCGATCGCCGGTCTAAATTTAGTACATAATAAATAAATATCATTTTTACTTTGGTTTACGTTTCGCAAATAGGTGATATTTAATAGTAAATGTGACAAACTGCTATAGAAATAACTTTTTATAAAGCTAAGGAACTGCGTTAATATACAGCAAAATAAGCTTTTCCCAGAGTTAATGAGTACAAAAATACTAAGCAGCAAAAAGAACTAGCAGCAGCGTAAGCAAGTAAGCTAAGCAAAATCGTACGGGCGTCAACATCTGACACGAACCCGCAGGGAAAGGTCAACAGTCCAAAAGAAAAGCTACACGACAGAAACTGAACCAACAGCATCCTTACCCACTAGAGAGGGAAGGCCTCAACAGCGAACAGTACGTCCCCACTCGAACTCCGGCGGCCGCTACAACCCTGAACCTGAGGCATTCATAAGAAAAGAATGCCTCAGCCCAAAGGGTGCAAGGAAACAGCAGAAGTAAAGGAGAAACTGAAAGGTAAGCAGAAAGAAAGCACGAGTCAAACCCAACTGCTGCACAACAAGTCAAGGAACTGGGGTGGGGGCCCCTACGTCCACCCACACTCCGGTCGACCACTGTAGTGGGGGCTTCTACGTCCACCCACACGCCGGCCCAAACCACTGTGCTGGGGGCCCCTGCGTCCACCCACACTCCAGACCAAAACCACTGGGCTGGGGGCCCCTATGTCCACCCACACTCCAGACCAAAACCACTGGGCTGGGGGCCCCTATGTCCACCCACACTCCAGACCAAAACCAAATCCTACGAGACTCGTTGACAGCCTACGGGGTTTGACGGTCAAGGTAGTTCTAGCACATAAAGAAGGAAGAAAGAGCCTCAACATCTATGCTATAAGTATAAGGCTATATATAAGAGCATATGAAACTCTCCCTTACCATAGGAAGTAAGCTAATCAAACTTGGAACAGGGGTAAAGCTCGACACCAGAATACATTTACACCACTTTTCGGCTTGCCAATTACTAATCTCGCTAAGTTATCGAGGATTAACAAGGGAAATTCCCAGGGAATGTAGCTTCTACTTCCCCAAATCTATAGGGATTAAAATACGACATTCCCAGAGAATTTTAGCCCGCCAAAACCTCGGAACTTAGCCAACAATAGGAAAAGAAATGCAGGATTGGAAATTTATCCGAGTGAGATCACGTATACTTTACTAAATAAACGAGTTCAACAAACTTTTTACCATAACATATAGCCCAAGGGCATCCCCAGCCCGTAAAACGAACGTAACTGACGGCCTCGACCCTTCCCGAGGGAATGAAATCTCAAGCTTATAGCGCCGAAAATATAACTTAGCATATACCGGGGTGAATTTCTAGCACTTAAATCCAGTAATCTCATGAACGGGGCAACTTACCTGAGCATATACTAAGAAATTTTCTAGCGTATAAAGAGCAAAATTTCATAGCAATATCAAATATTTAAACTAGAAGAAAGCCATGGGAGGAACACTGAATTTCAGTACAAACCCAGGTCGAAGCTAGTATGGAGCCAAGGAGAAAGATAACTCGATAAATTCCCAATATAGCATGATACCTAGCAGCCTCCAATCATGGATCCCAAAAGAAATCCCAAATTATAACTCCTGGAGACAAGAGGAAGGAGCAGCCATACCAATCAAACAAAAAGAATCTGAAAATCCCCCCCAAGTTAACCATTGCTGGAAGCAAAAAAAAGAGAGCAGCCGCAAATCCAAAGATCCCAAGTTAACAAATTCCTGGGAATAAAAAAAAAACAATAGCTGCTAGGATTGCATCGAGGAGTATACCAGCTGCCGACTGCATCAAGGAGGAGTTTTCCTCAGGAAAGCCCCAAAACTCACCCAGCCACATAGCAGGAAAGCATAAACGAGAGGGCCATAATAAAAGAATTCACCCTTAGCAGCTATCACATAAGAGAGGGCCAAATAAAAAGATTTTCCAAACCTTAGCGGATATCATAATAGAGAACCACATAAAAGGATTTCCCCAACCTTAACAGATGCCATAAAAAGAGATTTCGAGCAACAGAGGAAGCAACACCCCCCGCCCGTTTATCAAGTCTAGAGGAAGTGAGGAAGTTAAGAGGGAAGAAAGGGAAGTGTTTCCTTGCCTCGGTTTCAACCGGCGACTTGCCGGATCGCGACCAACACGACGAGAGCCGAGCAAAGCCCTAGCCCCGGCGACGAGGAAGAAATTCCCGGCGACTCCAAGCTCCCTCAAACGGCCTAAGCCACCGGCGCCCGGCGATTCTAGCGCAAACCCTAGCCCGCCATCGCGCGCACCCAGGAAGGAACTGGAGCTATCGAGGAGAAGGGGGGGATTGGAAAATGAGAAGAATAAACTGAGCTGCCGAAACAAATCTCCCCCTTATAAATAAAAAATCTCCCCCATATAAATAATCAGCAATAACCACTAAATTAGAATTTTTTTTTGGTTTTGATCAACACTAGTATGAACATGCATGTGCACACACACACACACAAAATGTACATAAGCCACTTACACATTTATATATATATATATATCTATACTATGTAATAAAGAAGTTTGCGCAGCTACAGCGTATGTCCGTAAAAAACTAATGTGGAAAAAGAGAGGAGAGAAGAGAGAGAGAGGGTGGCTGGCGGATGAAAGAGAGGGAGGGGAGAGAGGAGAGAGGGAGTGGAGAGAGAGAGGTTGTGGTAATAATAATAATATATACCAGACTTTAAGTATATATCTCCTCCCCCCAAAAAAACCAGCCGCATATATCTTCTCCCACAGAAAAGGCCATCGCTGCTCTGCTCTTCGCCCCTCTTCTACGTCCGCCTCCCTCCTCGCTTTTTTTCTTCCCGAAAATCCAGGCATATACTCCGCCTCGCTCCTCTTCTACGCCTCCGGCCATCGCTCCGCCCGGTAAGTTCTCCGACTCTTTTTTCCTTTTCGATTTCGTTTTCAATTTCCTCTCTGATTTCGGTTTTGCTTTCCTATTGCCTTTTCTTTATGATTCCGTTTTCGAGTGCGCTTTTCTTTTTTGTTTCGATTTCGTTTTCTATTTCCTGTGCGATTTCCACTCTGACTTCTACGGCATCAGTATTTCAATTCGTTTCTACAGCTACTGCTGCAGGTACATCCGTCATCGGCAGCCCAAACGACGAAGTCCCCGCTCGGGTGCACTTTGCTTCCTCATCCTGATCTGGATTTCTCTACTACATCCTACGTAAGTTCTTATTGTTTGCTGCTCCTCACTTTGATTTAATTATCGTGCTTACAAACTCCTGATCAATTTTCCGTGTTTCTACTAACTGAGAAAAACATATATTTTTTGTTTACAATTTCCATTTTACAATTATCTGTGTAAATGCTTGAGCGTTTACTTCCTCCACACTCCACCGGATCAACTGTGATCAGTAGTATTAAATATTGAAGATTAACACTTGAACATATAAATTGATTAGGATTGACCTCTGACCATATAAACGTAACAAATATTTAAGAAATACTCAGATTTTTTGCTCTTCACCTTCTCCTGTGAAAATGTCGATTTCACTTCAGTTTTCATGATAATTTTGATTTAATTACGGCGCTTCTGAAATCCTGATCAAAAACTTTGCTTAACTGACAACATATCAACTTCCTGTGTCTGTGCTCTGTCTACATACTGTTTGGGGCTTCTGACTGCATCAGGTTTTTCATCGCCTTACTGTGTTTCATGAGTACTATTTCCATTTCATCTACTATGTTCTGCTCATGCTTTTACAAGAAGCAAACAGTGCAAGATGTTAAAAGGTTTTACTGAAATGCAAATCAGGCTGACTAATGAAATCATGGTATGTGCGTCTATGAAGTCATTTTTGAAGCGTCTTTTTATATGTTATACTGCTAAAGGATAATGCCCTCCATATTTTTTCAATGTTATCCTGATGAATAAAATAAATGAGCAAGTTTCATGGCAATCACCTTTCATTATTCTTGGACTTATATTGACATATCATTGAACTGAATGGATTACTATTACTATCATCGAATTTAATGGATTTTTATCGCACTATATTGATTAATATGATTATCATATATTGATTACTATTACTATCATTACATGTTGCAAAGGGTGGATAAACAATACTTTCAAAAGCTGCACCTCCACTTCTTCATGTTGCAAAGGGTGGATAAAAAATATTGAAAGTCTTTGGAATATTCAGTATCACGTTCCAATTTAAACTACATGATGTGTTTCTGTTCTATCTACAATTCCGACTTCAATTTTTTACTTTATTTTCCCGTCAGATTGGTTTGTGATTATTGAAGCAGTATGCATGTTTTGGTTTCTGAATTATGCAGTCCATTCTCTCCTGTTGGTTTCTACCAGTCCGCGTTTCCAAAAACTAATTACTTAAACGCACTCCGTAACTTAATACTTTGGTTTATGCTTCTCTTTAGACGAGCGTGTGTGCAATGGAAAATGAGACTGTCATAGAAGATATGTGTGTGGTCGTTGGAGCGCATGTTCGTGCTCGAAAAAGAGCAAGAAGCACATCTACAGTAGACGAACAACGCGCGGCGCAACGTATATACAATCAATCTTACACATCAAGGAGAAATTCATGTATGACCGAAGCGCAGCGTGCTGCTCAGCGAGCTTCCAATCGAGAACGTGCATAGGAAAGAAGAGCGCGTATGACAGAAGAACAACGTCAAGCACAACGAGCATATAATCGATCCTATCAACTGGCTAGGCGAGCTCATATGACAGAAGTAAAACGATCACATCAAAGGGAGATTTGGCGTACTGCTGCTCAACGACGACGCCACCAATTACCACTGCAATTGGAACAATTACAATATCAAAACTCCGCAGTGCAGTCTACTGCTTCATGCCCACCCCATCCACCTGCTCTCGCAATGACATCCAACAATAACTGTGCACACTCAAATATCTGGAAAGAAGTTCAATGCACTACGCCTCCACCACATGCTGTTGTGCCCGCACCAACATCCATCACTGAAGTTCAACACTCAAACATGACATGGGGTCAGTACCTAACTCTCTCAATTTACGTTGTCTTATGCTTAGGAATACTACTGAATAATACAACAACATAATATATTTGCATATAAACAGTAACATATACAGATAACGGTATTGTGCATACATCTACATTGACAACAATACCATCATCAATACGCTATCAACAGCGAGCACCTGAGATTGGACAATCATCCACACCCTATCCAATTACTCCACCGATCTCTTCCTCTACCCTCCCACCATTTTCCTCTCACACATGTACTCATCTTGCGACAAGCACTCTTACTACAATCCAATTACAAGCAAACTCTACACCAATAACACTTTCAGTCGTGCAACAAGATACAACGCACCGACCACAGCAAAGCATATTTCATTCTACGCCTGCACAAGGTCTGCTCTTGCTTAACAAAGTTCATTCAAAATTTTTCAGCATTTGGTACTATGACTACATTTACTCTCACCTGTGTAGAAATAGCACCAAACCTTATCCACCAAGATGAAAGCACAGAAGATGAAATCTCTGATGATGGTCTTCAGATGCAAATTCGTCGCCCTATAAACCATAACATTGCTCGCATATCGAATACAATTCGCCAAATCGTTTATCTACAACTCGATCCTCCTCATTTCTGTTACCATTGTCGCGCTAAATTATTCGATGGAGAAACATCAACAATGTGCTGCACCAATGGAAGAATTGAGATTGCAACTATACCTGCTCCAGATGAGCTTTACAATTTATTCGTCAGTGATTCTGCTGAAAGCCGACATTTTAAAAGATATATCCGTTCATATAACCATGTGTTCTCTTTTACTTCTATGGGCGTTAAACTAGATGAGGCATTAGCAACAGATCAACACACCATTTACACATTTCGAGCTCATGGCGCTATATACCATCGTATTGGATCTCTTTTACCTACTCCAAACACAAGACCAAGGTACCTACAACTATATATATATATGATACAGAACATGAGATTGATTATCGCTTACAAGAAAATAAAGAGCTTGATCGTATGTTGCTCGAAAAGATAACATCAATTTTGGACAATTGTAATCCATTTGTATTGATGTTTCGGCAATTAGCTCAGCGAGAAGATCTTAACAGATGTAGATTAGTAATCAGGGAAAGACCTGCTGCTCAACATCAATACACATTACCAACTGCGTCACAAGTTGCTGCTATAATTGTTGGTGCTGAAGACTATTTAGAATCAAATGAACGAAATATAATTCTTGAAACAACTGAAAGTGCTTTGCTGACTATTCAAGAATATACTGGCTACTATGATCCACTTCAATATCCATTGCTTCATCCATATGGCACATACGGCTGGTTAGCTGAATATACAGGACTTAATCACAGACGCGTTAGCTGCTGCGACTATTACTCATACATACTCCAGGTTTGTAAAAGAACATTTCGAGAATGTGCACATTTCCACCTACACCCATATTTGACCTCATGTTCACCTTATTGCAGGATCGTCAACCACATTTATCATTACCGTTACACGGTTGTCGTCTACTGCAGCAATATGTTGTTGACAACTACATTAAAATTGAAACTCAAAAATTATGTTGGATCAAAAACAATCAAAAAAACATCTGAGCTGAACTTTACAGTGGCTTACAAGATTGCCTTAATGCTGGAGAAAACAGCGGCGGTTTGTTCATTTTTCAGTCCATATCATCAAATTTCAACTACAAAACTACATACTAATACAACATTACTCAATATATATTTCTCTTGCAGCAAACATTGGTCATCGTGTTATCTTGCCTTCATCATTTATTGGAAGCCCTCGCGACATGTACCAACATTATCAGGATGCAATGACTGTTGTCCAACATTATGGCCGACCAGATTTATTTTTAACAATGACATGCAACTCTTCTTGGAAAGAAATCACAGAAGCACTATATCCAGGACAAACCCCGCAAGATCGTCCTGATATAGTTACTAGAATTTTTCATGCTAAATATGAAAAATTAAAACAAGATATTTTCCATAAACATGTTCTAGGTAAAGTTATTAGCCATGTCCACGTAATTGAGTTCCAAAAAAGAGGCTTGCCACATGTTCACATGTTAATTATTTTCGATTCACATGATAAGATGAGTACTCCAGATGAATACGACATGATTGTTAAAGCTGAACTTCCTCATGTTGAACGTGAACCCGAATTATATAATACAGTTGTTCGTCATATGATTCATGGCCCATGCGCACATATTAACCCTCATGCCCCTGCATGAAACATGGTAGCTGCAGAAAGGGTTACCCAAAAAACTTTGCAGAGTATACTTTGCAAGGAGCAGACTCCTACCCACTATATCGTCGCCGTAATGATGGAAGATCCTTCACTCTACCACGTGCTCAAGATTTTGTTGTTGACAATCGATGGGTTGTTCCCTATAACCCATGGCTTCTGCTAAAATATGAATGTCATATTAACGTTGAAATTTGTAGCAGTATTAAAAGTATAAAATATTTATATAAATACATTCATAAGGGCCCTGATATGATTGGATTTCAAGTTCATCCTCTGTCAGATCAGAATGAAGTATCCCAGTATGTAAGCGGTCGTTGGATATGTCCACAAGAAGCCTTTTGGAAGATTTTCAAGTTCACTATGTACCAAACATTTCCTTCAGTTATCCGTTTACAAATCCACTTACCTAATAAAAATCAAGTTCAATTTCGCACTACTGATTCAGTCAACAGTGTCCTCGCGAACGAACGTAATTCCAGAACAATGTTGACAGAATTTTTCTGTGTTTACAATAATCAACAAGAGACCCACAACTATTTGTACAGTGAATTCCCTAAACAGTACAGATGGAATTTAACTTCTAGAACTTGGATAAAACGGCGACGACGCCAAAGAGTTATTGCTCGAATGTACTCTGTCCATCCTTCTGAAGGGAAAGATTTTATTTGCGCATGCTTTTGAATCATATTCGAGCTGCGAAATCTTTCGAAGATTTAATGACCGTTGGTACTACTATCCATTCAACTTTTAAATTAGCTGCCGAACAGTATGGTTTACTTGAACGTGACAATAGCTTACACAACTGTATGCACGAGGCCAGAGAATTTCAAATGTCGTCAGCACTGCGAACTTTATTTACTAACATTCTGCTATACTGTAACCCCACAGAAGTTAGTCAATTGTTGGATGACAACTACACTGCAATGACTGAAGATTATGTTTGCTCGACAACTATCAGTGCTTTATATGTCCTGAATAAGCTTCTTCGTGAGATAGATTACATTCTTCAACAACATACCAAAAGTATCACACATTTTGATATTCCTCAGATGTGTACAATCTTTGAAAAATATTGGCAACTCCAGCTTAATTGAAGATGAACTCTCGATACCTATCTCACAGGCAGATCTAAACTCCTCCTTATGTTTAAATATCGCACAAAGTTATGCCTTCCATACTATTATTGAGGTTGTTCGACAATGAGAAAGTGTTGTTTTCTTCATAGATGGTCCTGCTGGTACTGGCAAGACTTTTTTATACAAAGCTATACTTGCTCATTTACGACAGGATGGTCATATTGTGCTTGAAACAGCATCATCAGGAATTGCTGCAACTCTTCTTCCAGGCGGTTGTACGTCACACTTAAAATTCAAAATTCCAATTCCTTTAGAAGCTGGTTCCTTCTGCAAATTTGGGAAGCACTCTAATATACAACAACTTCTACAACAATGTTCTGATATTTTATGGGATGAGGCACCAATGTCACACAAACATGTTTTTGAGGCTGTTGACCGATCGTTACGGGATGTTTTAGAGACAAATTTACCTTTTGGCGGTAAAGTTGTAATCATGGGAGGCGACTTTCGACAGGTGCCACCTGTCTTCATTAATGGAGCAAAGTCCCAAATTATCAAGGCCAGTATAGTTGAATCACCTTTGTGGTCAACTGTAAATTTACTTTCGTTGACGAAAAATATGCGAGCTTCAACCGATGAACATTTCTCAGAGTTTCTGCTGCGCATTGGGAATGGTGATGAGCCTATAATTCAGGATGATATGATTCGTCTGTCTGATTTAATGATTATTCCATGGGAGGGCGAACATTCAACAAATTTATTAATCAACAACATATTTTCTGACATTACAGACTCCGTGAACATCTCTGATTACTGGGAAGACAGAGCATTGTTGACTCCATTAAATGAAGATGTTACTAAGTTAAATGAAAAATGTCTCGAAATGTTCCCGGGCGATGAAGCTACATAGTACTCTTTCGATTCTGTTGATGATGATGCGAATAATATGTACCCACAAGAGTTTCTTAACAACATCTCACTGGGCAATCTACCACCACACAAATTAACCTTGAAAAAGGGTGCGCCCGTCATGCTTTTAAGAAATTTAAATCCTCGGATTGGCCTTTGCAATGGCTCGCAACTCCTCTGTCGCCATTTTTCACCCAATGTTATTGAAACTGAAATACGTACGGGCCAACATAAAGGCACGCCGGTCTTTCTTCCCCGCATACCACTCAAAAATGCCGAAGATTTAAAAATGTCGTTTGAGCTAACTCGCAAACAGTTTCCAATCTGTTTGAGCTTTGCATTAACCATAAACAAATCTCAAGGACAGACGATCAAGCAAGTTGGTATCTACTTGCCTTCTTCTGTTTTCACTCATGGACAACTTTATGTCGCTTTATCACGAGGAGTAGCTTCAGCAAATACAAAAATTTTGGTAAAAAATGGTGCCCTTAGCGGATATCGTGGCACTTACACAAAGAATGTTGTCTTTAAAGAGTTACTTTCCAAAGTTGTACTTCAGGTGCACTCGCTACTCCCCCTTTCGATTGTTCTCTACTTCCGCATATGTACTACTAATACTCTGAACTGCTCAAATATTTTTGAACTACACAGTCTCAGCAAACTTAAGCAACTTCAATTACATTCACTGCAACGTCATCTTCGACATTTTTATTAAACTGAAAATGACAACCCCTGCTTCACTCAAACTTCGTAAGGTAATGTACTTTCTTTTCGATACGTTTGCTTCATTGTAGCTATTATTATATGAGTAAATGTTGTATCAGATGTTGAACAACAAATGATTGTCTACCGTGAATATATTTGCTATAAAAGATTTCTCATACCCAGACTGTCTGACCTCACAAATCTATATGAACAGCTCCACAGGCATGGAATTGCTGGTATGTGCTGCAATTACTCTACACTATTATTGCAAATAGCAATTTTACATATTGATAGTTACTATATATTTTCATTACGTTTCATGTTCTCATGTTTCAGGTCTACCACCGCACTTTAGAAATCCTCCTCTCGAATTTATTATCACTGCTCTGCGCAGTTTATCTGAAATTGAAGATGTATACATAGGAGTTGATGGAGAATTACCACCGGTCTCATGGCATACAATGACTCAGCCCATACAGAAGTATCACGGTGTCCGAATTCTCATACCCAAGGTGCCTCCACACCTATCAGGTGTTCAACAATGGGATTTTGTCTTCCGTCAATTTGGGGCATCTACAAGATTCCTCATACCAAAGTAAAAAATATATGAAATTCTTCACAAACATGGATTCACTGGTATGTACTATTTTTTGTTTTGGAATTTCAAAAATATTTTTCGCTTCTATGTGCTTTATTTTTTTGGTTTCAGGATATCTGCTTTTTATTTTGTTTCACAATTACTTTTTTTACATTTCATCTTCTCAATTTTCAATTACTTAAGTCACTGTATCTAATATTTTATATTAGTCAAACTTGCATTCCTCTGCTCTACGATGACTCAAATGTTTCGCCTATCTGATTTTATTTTACTCTAAGTCACTTGGTAATTTATAGGTGAATTAAAATTGAGCAACATGTCTGAAAAAGAGAAGATAGTTGATGATCAGAGTTCCTCCAGATTACATGTTGCACTCTGCTCCAACTCTGCTCTCATCTGAAATTGAATGCAACTGTGTCTTCGACGCTGTCGAGCGGGCCATCATTGATAGCATAGGTACAACCGCAATTTGCACCTATAAATTTACTACCACTTCTTTGTTTGAACTTCTCGGTTCGCGGCGCAGCCCACATTGCCGGAGACTGCATTTTCAGCTGGGTTTACTCTTTCACAGGCTCCAATGACGAAGCGTAAAATGAATGCGTTAGGTCAGATTATGAACCCTTTTCTACTGCTAATATTGATTTCCCTGTTTCACATTTTGTTTGCTTGAACCACCAACTATATTTTCAAGTTCTAATAAAATAGGGGACCTCATCAGTAGCCACAAACAAGTTCGTATGCAGTAAAATTATAAATTTTTCTTTTGTCATTTGTTGAATACAGTATATGGAGTTGAATACATTTATTACAAATGGAGTTTGTTGATGCTAAAATTGTTGAATTTGTGTGCTAAAATTGTAGTTGGGAAATTGAGTTTGGCTGTACCATTTTATATATGTTGTACAAATGCTAAAACAAATAAATAAATATTATAGTCCTCAAAATTGCTTCCAATTAGCTAGGCATATATGCAGTTTCCCATTTTGCCCTTCCAACACCTCGACCATTAGTTATAGAATGATGTTGAAGGGCTGGCTCGATGAAAGAATTCTTTCTTCACAAAAATGGGTAGCTGAGAATGAACATATGTCAAGAAAAGTTCATTCGGAGTAGAAGAATTCTTTCTTCACAAAACTAGCGTTCATGAACGCTGGAAATACCCCCCACAACTGAAATTTGTGCCAAAACACAGTCCTGAAAGTTCCCACAACAACTTTACGCTTTCTTTGGGATGGCACTGGTGGTGAGAAGTTTTATTCCCAACACAACTTTACATTTGTTGATGGAGATTTTGAAATCTGCAACATAGCAAAATGTTTGGTGGTAAAGAAATAGAATTTTTTTTTTTAATAATATAATATGAGAATGTTATAGATTTATGTGCTGCCAAATAGGTTCTCTCAATATCACGATCCTTAAAAGATTATGAACTGCATCTTTGCTGGATAACAAGGTAAAAATTATGTTGACATTTGTAAGGCATGCTACATGACTGTAGAAAGAAGCACTTTCTAAGCTTACACAGCTACCATGTGTAGAAGGCGCATAAATTGTTCCGCTTTAATCTAATTTAAACTTTCGAATATTATTCTCATGGTTTTTTGTAGCAATATAGTTTTTCTACCTATTCGGCATTGTTGTTGAAATGTCATAGATGTCCATATGGAATGTTAATCTTCCTGTAGCTCTGAAATCAACTGCAGCTCCGAGTCGTGAGTTTCCTGCATTTCCTGCAGCTGTCATTGCAGATAGAAATATAGAGTGAGGGAGATGGATGGGTACGCATTTGCCCGAGCGGTGGATCTTTGTTGCGTTTTACACCCATGATCACTGTTAGACTGCCATTATCGACCAAATGCTCAGCTTTGACTGGCCACAGAGCGCAGGGAGGAGCAGTGTTCAAGTCAAGCGGTTGATGGTAGAATATCCGCCCCTCTTTCACTTTGTCTTCGTTTGGGTTTCAGATTTTTGCTTCCCTACAAGTGTTTCTGTGCAAACACTGCCCCATTACATTACTATTACTATGAGACAAGGATGAAATCTATTGAAAATACTCTCTCTACTGCAGTTAATACGACTCCACTTGAAATATTTGATTAAAATTTGTTCTAAATTATCTCTCCTTTTGCACGCCATTTCATTTCTATTTCTATGTTGGACGCTGGGGTGATGCGCAAGTCAAATTTAGACGGTTGTGCGTGAAAGTCAAGCTTAGTTGACTGTTGTGCCCGAACTCTTGAAATCTATACTTAATTATGGGTTGGACTACTCCTAATGGCTGCCAACTGTGATGCTACCTTACAGTATTCCTCAACTTTATTAATGGGCCAGTCCTCTCATATGTTACGTAATTACAACATTCCTTCTTCACAACTACCTGGAAGCAAATTGTGGCAGTTTGTCCTCACCACATTTCCGTAGTTTATAGTATCAAAATGTGCTTGGAATTACATTGTTCTGTATAACACACACAGTAATTATTGACTCGCATAATTACAATTGATGACTCTATATTCATTGACTGAGATTAAAATTTCATTTCCACACGCATATATACATACGAGCATCATTGCTTCGACAGTACCCCGACAGCGACGGTGCCTCCGCCCAAACGCGCCCGCTCTAGGATGTTCAGTCAATTGACGTTCAGTCAATTGACAGTACTATACAAGCATCTTCGCACGGGCTACGCCCGTGCTCGATGCTCTTCGCAGCGACGGTACCTTTGCCCAATGTCACCCCTCCTCGGGCGCTCGGTCAATTGACAGTGCGACTACAATGCTCGGGTGTGGCGAGCGGAGGGGAAACCGTTGTGCCATTTCTGTGCGCCCGAGAGAAGGTGATTGCAGGCGGAGTGACGGCCGCAGTCATATTACTATTGTGCCCGGGGTACTGTCGTGCACGGGTGTTTGCGAGCTGCATGATTGTCGTCGCGTTGGGACACCGTTGAGCCGGGAGTTCTGTCGCGCTGCTCCCGTGGGCTCCCGGTCCGCTGTCAATTGACCGATGGCCCGAGAAGGGGTGACTTTGGGCAAAGGTACCGTCGCTGCAAGTGTACTGTCGCTGCGAAGAGCATCGAGCACGGACGTAGCCCGTGCGAAGATGCTCGTATATATATATATACATACATACTCTTGTATAAAATCCCCCCTCCCAAACCTTCTCTATTTTTTTTGTATTACGCATACCAACAAGTGTAAATTTATACGTATATGTCTACCCACACAAAAAAATCCTCCAGGATGAAAACATAATCATAATAGCTTGCCTCTTGATGAACCAACCAAAAGGGAAAGGAAAACCTCAAATATGCACACTTATGTAGTTATGTTGCAAATGTGGCTCGATTCAGAATTACTCGCCGGACGACGACGACGACGACGCTTCCGCAACGGTAACGCCCTTTCGCACCGACGTCTTAAATTAATATCTCGGTTTCGAATAATTATTATTAATTTCACGTGCTTTGTTAAAATAATCAAAAGAAGAATCTGGGGCGTTACACCTATGGAGCAGGTGGACATGGAAATGTCAAAAAATCCACCGAGCTGTAATGTCCACTAATCGTAGTCTGGCGTCTGTTCTTACCATCGTGAATGAGATGCATGATATTGCGGCTTTTGTAGGAAGAAAGCGTCAGAATAGGAGATAGACTATTTCTTCATGCGCTCTTAAATATTAGAAAACTTGAACTATTTGATCTTGTGGTAATATATATGCTGACAATAATTTTTATTTATGTGCGATCTCCGTGATGCTGTGATATTGATCTCTTATTATTGTGTGCTACTTATTTCACTTTTATTTATATACTTGTAATGCTCTGTGATTCTGCAGTCTCCTTTTAATGAGACCGAAAGTATAGTGATATTTCTAATCTAATGCCGGTATACCATCGGTCTGAGCCATTTTACTGGGCGATCTCAGAAGAAGTCATCATTACAAAAATATCCTTGGATTCCTATAAATATCTGGCCTTTAAATTCTCATTTCATACTTTTCAATTGCGCCCTAAGCACCGGTCTCAGCGAACTTCAATTATCATGTCCGCACGAGCTTCTTCTGTCAAAGTCTTCCTAGAGGCCGATCATAAACCCAGTCATCTTTCCAAGGATGAATACATGTCCTTTCTGGCAAAGTACATGATTCAAAATCAGATTGTGGTGAGACCGCCTAGAGAGGATGAAAGATTGAATTTTGCTGAGGAGAACAAGTTCGTTATTCCCATCGATCACTTCTACTATAGGCTGAGATTCCCTCTTCCTTGGTAAATTCTCGAGGTGATGGAATATTATGGATTTGTGCTCGTTCAGCTGCCTCCAAATTCGATCGGTCTCATCAATGTCTTCATCAATTACCTGAGGTCGACAAGAATTAAATTTACTATAAAACTTTTCCGCATGACCTTTACTGCAAAAGTATTGAAAGAAGGACCAAAGAAAGAAGAGTTCAAGGGGTTGGTTTATTTTTTATGTGAAGGAGTGAAAATTTAGATTCTTCCAAAAAAGGTTCCTTTCTGGACGGAATGATTCCTTATTTTCGAAGGTGACCTCGGCAGTCTCAGCAACCGACCATCTCAGAGAGCAGAAGGCATTTTCAAAAAAAAAAAATAAGATGATCTCAGGAGAGGAGCTAAACATTCTGGCCTTTTTAGCAAGCAAGAGACTGGAACTCCTCCATTATCTAGCGATCTAGCTTGAGATCGCTTAGATTCCTCCAGCAGAAAGTGAGTATTCTCTCTGCGGTCTTACGTGTCCTTTCCATAACTTCTTGATTTTTTCTAACTTTTTCCTTTCTCGGCGACCTTTGCGATCCCTACAGCCGACCCGATGGCACCAGCTGAAGAGGTGCTCACCCAGAGGGAAAGAAGAAAAAGAAGGGAAGAATAGCGCGAGACCACTGGGGTTGGTGATACATCGGATACCGCCAGCGATCAGTTCCCTTTGGCCGGTTTCATGAAGAAACAAAAAGACATCAAGGGAAAACCCCTTCTTAGATGGGGTGCAAAATGGAAAGCCATGAAGGTGTCCATCGATCTCCCTCTTTGGAGCAGAAAATTGTCGCGCCATGCTTTTGCGGTGACCTCGGCCTTTTATGGGAAGAAAAATCTCCAAGAAGCATACAATTTTGAGACTGAGATGCTTCCCGATGCCTGCGCTCAAGCGACCGCCAAGAGCACAGTCTTGAATCACCACATGGGGCGGTCTCTGCGAAGAGCCCTGAAAGAGATCGAGATCTTGCATGAGGAGAGAAGAGTAAGATCAACTTTTACTTGAGGTATCTAGGTTCTTGTATGTGATCGCGCAATTTAATAATTTTCTTTTCCAGCAATCAAAAGAAGCTGTGTATGATCCAGACAATCCTGAATTCCAAAACGCTCTAATGCAACATATAAAAGAGACCGCAGAATAGGTGATCTCAGAGCTTCACGACCGCGGCAGTCTTACTGAAGAATTTAAAGATATCAAGTTTGACGATCTTTTCCCTGACGCTGCGAGAGTAATAGACGAACAGTCGATCATGACTGCTGAGGCCACCGCTGAGGGAGAAGAAGAGGAAGCAGATGTCGATATTGAATGGAATGCTGATGAAGCGAGTGGAAGCTAGTATGTTGTTGGTAATGATACAAGCTCTGCCGCAGACTCAAGCTCGGGATCAAAAGTACCTGCCGGAGATTCAGGAGAGTCCTCAGACGAGACCGGTTCTTATTCAGATGATGATCGGTCTCACAAAAGGTCAAGAAGCATATAGATCCAGTTGTAATTTTTACTTTTTGCATCTGCGGATTTTGTGACCGCGCGATCTGATGTAATGAACATTGAAAATAGAAAGATAGAAGTTTGGTATACCTTTGTCTTCTCTGCGAATGAATATCATTCTAGCACCCTTTTTTTTAAATGTCGATTGTATTATTTACGATCTCGTTGTAATGATTTAGAACTGGCATTCGATCTCAATGCCTTAGATGTTACCTCGCTCGGGATGATTAACTTAAACATTTTATATTGAGTGATTCAATAAACGCGACCTCACACTTTTCAGATCGCATTACCGGGAGATGAAGTATCAGTTTTAATTAATCATGAATGAAATTGTGAGAGTTAAAGATGGGCAAAATCTCTTGAGGCTGGCGATCTCTGACTATAATATACCCATATGAGACCGGTTATCATATTTACGGTCTTCGGCCTTTAAGTTCTGTCAAGATAACATCAATTCGTAAATATTGATTTTTAATAACTTCGAGCAGGAAACATAAAATATGATCTTCCATGGTTGAGACCGCTCCTTGAAAAATACAGCCCTTTCATAGTGCATAGTCCGCGATCTTTAACTCTTCCGGCCATTCCTCAGATATTTGGAAGAAATCTTGTTTGATAACCAGCAATCTCTCATATTTATAAGATATCTATAAGTCAGACCCACGGTCGTTATTTTTCCAGACTGGTTAATATGAAGGTAGATAACAATTCTGGTTAAACAAGAAATGAGATCATAAGATCGCCGACGATGAGCAAGATCGCTTATGACCGGCGGTCTCTGACTATAATACATCTTCACGAGGCCGCCTATCACATTTTTGACTTCCAGCTTTGAATCATTTGTCAAGATAAAAAGTGTCAACTCGTAGATGCTGATTCTCAAACAAATAAATATAGAATGCAATCTTTAATATTTGACAGGCTATCTTTTTGAAAACTGGCGATCTTGAATCTGTAAGATCTCTAGAGATAAAAGGTCATAATCCACGTGATTCCTGCATAGCCTTTAATGAGATCTAGAATGGCGATCTTCCAATGATTCAGACCATCACTTCCTTGGAATGGAACCATAAACATACTGTAAAGCTTGGCCACTTGAAAATTTTTATAAGGTTTTAAAGACTTTTAGGCGGCGGTCTCAATTGCTTCAGACCGCCCCATTCTCAACACGATCCAATACTGAAACTGGCAGTCCTCAAAAACCTCAGACCGCCCCTTTATAATAAGAGCTTGATGGATGTAATTTGTATTGATTTAAAAGGCAGGTGTGGCCATGCCAACATTGCTTTCCTCAAAAGAGCATCACAATTCTAGTATCTTCAGAAAAAGAGAGTGAAGAAAAGAGAAAACCAGCTCAGGATGATCAAACAAGGGGTAGGTGTGGTTATGCCGCGGAGGCCATACCGACATTGCTTTCCCCATGAGTTTACTTAAGGTTTCACCATACAACCAATCTCCTCTTGGCTATCCTCACACCAATGAGCATTCAATGATCACAGAACAAGATGATCTATAGGGCAGGTGCGGACATATCGCGGAGGTTACACCGGTATTGCTTTCCCCGGAAAGATCATCAAGACTGTAATGATGTCCTTCTACAATGCATGACATAGATGAACATTCACCTTAACCTCCCTTAACGTAAAGGTGTGTCAGATGTCAGCTAGGACCCGACATCCTAAAGTTACTTCGCACGAGCTTGGCGAGCCACTGCTACATAGATGCGAAATAACCCCGCTACCTGTGGTCCTGGCATATTTTACCACTCAAGCTTCAAGTCGAGGGGGAATGAAGTAGGATCCATCGATACCTCTCTTGGTAGGACCTTAGCCTTTAATAGTTAAAATAATATATCTTAAGGTTTTCTTTCTAATATGCATGAAGTTACAGTTTACATCCACATTATCATAATGCTTTCAGAAAGAAAGAAAGAAAGAAAGAAGGACAGAAAAATACAAGTTTTAAGAAAAGAAACGCTTGAGGTCATCTCCACTCCAAGTGTGAGATAAATCTTCCCCCTCATAAGATTGGAGACGATATGATCCATTCTTGAGCACTTCTTTGACAATGAATGGCCCTGTCCAGTTTGTATTAAGCTTCCCAACTGATCCAGATCTTGCTGCTGCGTCAACTTTCTTGAGGACTAGGTCTCCAATAGCAAATTCTTTAACTTTTACATTTTTGTTGAAGAATCTGGCCATCCTCCTTTTTACTTCTTCTTGTCTGACAGTTGTCGTATCCCTTAGTTCTTCAATGAGATCAAGATTACATTTCAACTCTTCATCATTATCTTCCATCCAGCTATCTTGACGCTGCTGAGATTACATTTCAACTCCTAACTTCAAATTCAATGGGAATGAGAGCTTCTGAGCCATGAGATAATTTGAAAGGAGACTCTCCAGTGGCCGAAGTTGGAGTTGTTCTTAAAGCCCATAATACCGAAGGTAATTATTCCACCCAGTTACCTCTAAGATTTTCTACTTTCTTCTTCAAGAGGTTGATTAAGAGTTTATTAGCAGCTTCTACCTGACCATTGCTTCGAGGATGATGTACATAAGCAAATCGTAATTCAGTGCCGATTTGATCATAGAAAATTATAAGACTTGAGTTATTGAATTGAGGGTCATTATTTGTGATGATTGTCATAGGAATTCCGTCTGTGCAAACTATCTCCCCCCAGATGAAATTCCTCACTATCTAAGTAGTAGTCTTAGCTAACGCGTTTGATTTACTCCATTTACTGAAATAATCAATCATGACCAAAATGAATCTGTGCTGCCCGCTTGCCAAGGGAAAGGGTCCAACCAAATCCATTCCCCAAACTACAAACGACCATGGGGTGTCTATAGACTTGAGCTGCTGAGCTAGCTGATGCTGAAGGGGGGCAAACTTCTGGCACTGAACACATTTCTTTCCGAATTTTTCTGCATCTTTCGTCATTTGGGGCCAGAAATATCCTTTTCAGAATCCTCCTTTCTAGGGTTCTAGCTCTTGAATGACTACCACATTCTCCCGAATGAACCTCTTGAAGTATAGTTGGAATTTCTTCTTCAGAAACACATCGTGCAAGAGGCGAAAGAAAGGTTTTCCTATAAAGAGTTCCTGCAACAAGATAATAATAGTCTGCTTTAAGCTTAAACCTTTTTCTATCTTTTACCGTTGAGTGAAATTCCATAGTCGAGAGATAGAGTATGAACGGATCCATCCAAGATGAACATTGATCTATCTGCATGACCTCTCCCTCCTCGATAACTGGATGAAATAATTCTAAGGTGGTTCCTCCTGAGAGAAGACTAAATTTTGCTAGCTCGTCTGCCTCCTTATTCTCTTTTCTTAGGATAAGTTGGATCGTAAAGCTCTTGAACCTGCTTATCTCAATTTTTACCAGAGCTTGATATTTCTTAAAAATGTGATCCCTGGTCTCGAACTTTCCATTCACTTGAGATGCCATCACTAGAGAATCTATTTTGACTTGAACTTCCTCGATTCCCAATTCTCTTGCGAATCTGAGACCGGCGAGCAAAGCTTCATATTTTGCTTGATTGTTTGTTGTTGGAAAATAAAACTTCAAAGCATGATCCAATCTAACTCCATTTGGATTGACCAAAATAATGCTAGCTCCGGAGGAATTTTTCCTAAGGCTCCATCAACGAAGATTGTCCAGGCGAGAGGGGTTCCGAAGTCCTTCTCTTAATTAGCCTCCTTTGCATCAATCATGAAATCCGCTAGTACCCGTGTTTACCCAGAAGACCACTACCTAAATAGTACCTCTCTCAGACTGGGCGGTTTGATGAGTCAAGTCGCCCAGTTCAGGACCAACGGGTCTCTCGGCCCAGCTTGAACAAATCGAGCGGTCTGATAGTATCCAGGCCGCCTCCAAGGATTGAAGAATGTCAAGGCTCAAGTCCAGAAGGCAAGCCGCGGTCTCAGGACAAAGGCCGCCCGAGTTGTTTCATCACCTTGACTGCAGCGCACATCAAGTCCGGCTAATACAGGTCGGATGCTCAAGTCGCCAAGTCACGCGACTTGTTTCTTTTTCCTTTCTGTATCCCGTCACCCTCTGCCTGATTATCCTGTATCTGGGAAGGCGGTTATTTTATCCCTACCCGTTTGGGCAGGCCCTCAAGCCTATAAATAGGGGGCGGCGACATTCCCAAGACACGCACACTTGAATCCTGGAGCTCGCTTGTTAGAGCTGTGGTCTTGAGTTCACTGACTTGTGACTTGTCTGACCGGCCGACTTCTCTCTTCCTGGTCTTGTAACCCGGTGTAACCTCTTCGCTTAAATCAAAGGAAAGCCCATCACAGGAGTGGCATTTGCCGTGACAGGTGAAGTCCGGCCTCGACCGCTGCCAGCGGTCTAATTCTCTCTAATCAAACAGTAACCGACAACCCACAACCTCCGTTTTCCCTCGCTTCTCTAGCGTCGATCGCGCAGGCGCATTTTCGGATTCAACAGAAACACGCGACCTTCAGATCGCAGACTGTCAGTGAAATCTTTGGTAAAAAGATGTCAGACCGCCAGTTCCCTCTAAGAGACCGCTCTGACCATAGTGATGATTCTCTATGGGAGGCCTTGGAGCAGTCAAAGATAGAAGTCGAGCGGGCTCAAAAGGAAACTGATCAGTGCCTAGAAGCGATCAGTCAGGCTTTGGCATTGTTAACCGAGCGGCTAGTCTCTCAGCAGGCCGCGGTTAACCAGGAGGTGACTCCTGTCCCTCCTCCTCCTCCGTACCCGCTACCGCAAGTCGCCAACTTCCAACCCCTTCAGGAAGGTTTTGCAGCTCAGCAAAACTTCTTTCAATAGGCCGCTCAAAGCATGCCGGCCCGAGTTCTTGATTTTCAGGGGGCGACTTCTCATGCAGCCCGTCTTTCCTACCCGGCGGCCTGCCCGCCAGAAGCCGCGGCCCACTCTTCCTACCAGGCGGCCTGTCCGCGAGTAGCCGCAACCCAGGAGGCTTATTATTCTATCCCTCTTCTGTATGAGGATACTGAAGAGACTTCTCCCTTTGTCGATGAAGTCCGAGGGGAACTAGCCCCAAATAACTTCAAGGAGCCACGCTTATCGGCATATAATGGAGAAGCTGATCCAGCTATCCATCTCCAGGCCTTTGAGTCGCCCATCGCCCTGAGGACGCTGACGGATGCAACTAAATGCAAGCTCCTTGTGACATCCTTTGATGGACAAGCAATGGAGTGGTTCTACAGGTTGCATCCCAAATTGATTAGCTACTTTGCCGAGCTATGCAGGGAATTTCTGCTCAGGTTCTCCACTTTTAAGAAGAGAAAAAAATGGCCCAGCGGCCCTTTTTGAGATCAGGCAACGAGAAGACGAGATGTGGGCCCATTTCGTAGATCTGTTTCAAAAGGAGATTGTGGAGATCCAGAATGTGGATCCTAAATTATACCGGGTAGCTCTGATTCACTGCCTGAGGGAAGGCCCATTGAAGTTTGAAGTGAACATCAGAGAACCGAGAACTTATCAGGAGATTATAAGTTTAGCCAATATGTTCATAAGGGGTGAAAAAAGTAACCCCGGGTATGCCGCAAAGTTGATCAGCGATAAGGATCAACCCAACCCATCCTTCACTCATGAGCAATCGAATCAACATCATTTCGAGCCCCGTTTCCAGAGGGGAAGGAACTACAAGCATAAACAACCCTTTATCGGCCATCAACGGTTTCAAGATCAGAAACCGTCGTTGGCCATCGCACCTGCTCCATCCATCACCATTCCACAAATAATGGCAGTATATCTGCCACAATATACTACGCATCCATCTGCAGCTGTTCCATCCACCCAGTATGATGATTTTCAAGAATCATTTACTCCTCTTAAAGTCACCATGGACGAGGTCGTCCATATTCTTCAAAAGAGGCCGGATTTCAAGAGTGCCTGCTCCTTTAAATTCGGATATTCGTAACCAAAATCCAATCCTCTTCTGCGAATATCATAAAGAGGGAGGGCATCTGACTGAGAACTGTCGAGCCCTCTGCTTACTGATAGAAAGGCTTTTAGGAGAAGGGAAGCTCTGAGGCCTAATCCGAAAGGAAGTGACTGCTGAACCAGCAACCGAGAAGAAGAAAGAAGCAATCGAGGTAACCTGGGAATGCACCAATGTGGAAGACACCGTCTGCTATGGGGATATTCATCCCACAACAGAATGCATAGAGGTAAATGATGTGGGCCCCCTCGGGGACATATACTGCATTCATGGAGGAGCTGGAGCCGAATCCTCCCGCAAGTCAAGTATTGCGAGAGTTTTAAAGCAAGAAGTGGCAGCAACTTCAACCTCCGCTCCTGAAAGCTCAATTGTCAACTTTGGTCAAGAGGATCTTCCTCCGAATGCCAATCCTTTCGACGACGTCGTGGTCATCAAGGCTATCATTGAAAACTACACAGTTCACAAGATTCTGATTGACACGGGCAGTTCTGTCAATCTTCTCTTTCGTTCAACTTTTGATGCCATGACGACTAGAAAGCCTCTGCTTTCCACCGATGGGCCCCTTTACGGCTTCTCGGGAGAGAAGAAAGAAGTAGAAGGTTCTGTGAAACTTCTGGTTTCCCTCGGAGGAATAGTCAAATTGATCAACTTCATGGTGGTAGATGCCCCAAGTAACTATTGTGCCATCTTCGGATGGCCCATTCTCAATGCCTATAGAGCAGTGGTGTCCACTTTCCACCTAGCCCTCAAATTCGCTGTCGAAGGAAGGCAATATCGGATCTGGAGCAATCTGAAAGTGGCTCAGGGAAGGCTATGTACAAACTGTCAATATGATCACTGACATTCCGATTCCTGAGCTTCCGGTTGAAGTTCTTGAAGTTGCTGAGTCTTCGAAGCTGCAGAAGAAAATAAGGATCAAGAAGGGGCTCACCTGGAACCTGCCCAGGCGACCCAAGAAGTCCCCATTGCTGAAGGGGAAGAAAAGAAGTTGATCGTTAATGCAGAGCTATCAGAAGAGGAGAAGGTTCAACTGATCGCCTATCTTCTGGAGAACTTGGACATCTTCGCCTGGTCAGCAGAGGATATGCGCGGAGTGGATGCGGATGTAGCTTGCCATCATCTCAATGTCTCTCTCGAGTTCAAGCCAATCCAACAGAAGAAAAGGGAGGTGGCAACCAAGCTGGCGGTGCCCATTAGAGAAGAAGTTGCCAAGCTTTTGAAAGCAAATTTTATTTCTGAAATTCAATACCCCACTTGGATGTCTAATGTTGTAATGGTGAAAAAATCCGGTGGGAAGTGGCATATGTGCGTAGACTTTATAAAACTCAATAAAGAATGCCCCAAAGATTGCTACCATTTGCCTCAGATAGATGTTTTAGTAGATTTTGCGGTTGGGTATAATTTCAGGATCTTTTTAGATGCATTTTCCGGGTACCATCAAAACAAAATGCATAAGCCCGATATCCCGCACACTTCCTTCATCACGAATGATGGGTGTTATTATTACCTCGTAATGCCTTTCGTCCTTAAAAACGTGGGTGCGACATATCAGAGAATGATGGATACAGTTTTCAAACATTGGAAAGGCAGGAATCTTGAAGTCTACTTCGATGATCTCCTCCTCAAAAGTAAAACTTTTTCAATACATTTGAAAGACCTCGTAGAGATGCTCGCTACTCTACGGCGGTTCACATTAAAATTGAATGCATTAAAATGCGTGTTGGAGCAAATAAATGGAAATTTCATGGGCATCTCCTCACTCCTAACGGCCTTGCACCAAACCCAAATAAGGTGAAGGCTACTCTAGACATGACCCCTCCTCATAATCCGAAAGAGGTCCAACAACTTGGCGGAAGATTGGCAGGGCTGAGCTGATTCATTTCTAAATCAGGAGATAAAAGCGCTCCATACTTTAAAACACTCCGGGGAGGATCAAAATTCGAATTGAACGAAGAATGCAATAATGCTTTTGAACAGCTAAAGATACAGTTAACATCAACCCCTCTGCTCCAAAGCCCTCGCGAAGGGGAAATATTGTTCTTATACTTGGGGGTCAGTCCAGATGCAGTAAGTTCTGTCCTCGTCCGAGAAGAGAAGAGGAAGCAATTTTCGATATATTATGTCAGCCATATTCTCAAGGATGCAGAAACTAGATACTCAATTTTGGAAAAACTAGTTATGGCTTTAGTCATGTCATCACGAAGGCTTTGCCCTTACTTTCAAGCCCATCCTATTCAAGTGGTTTCAGATCATCCTCTAAGGAGTATCCTAGAAAATCCAAATCATTAAGGAAGATTGTCTAAATGGGCTATCGAATTGAGCGAGTTTGAAATGTCTTACGTTCCCTGAACAGCAATCAAAGCGCAAGCCTTAGTGGATTTCCTAGTTGACACAACAGAGTCCAGTCCCGAACAGATAGAGAAATCTCCTTTGGCATGGATTGTTTATGTGGATGGAGCTTCTGGTAGAAACTCCGTGGGAGCTGGAGTTGTTTTAATCAGTCTGAATGGCATCAAACTTGAACAGGCTATCAAATTCCTCTTTCCGGTCACGAACAATCAGGCAGAGTATGAAGCACTCTTAGCTGGCCTAAAACTTGCAAGGAAGTTGGGAATAGAGCATGTGCATGTCAAAACTGACTCTTTAGTAATGTCTTCTCAAGTTTTGGGGAACTACGAAATAAGAGAGCCAACACTGAGGAAATATCTGCTGCTAGCTAAAGAGGAAATTGGAAAATTCAAATAATTCATCATTGAACATATCCCCAGAATGCAGAATGAAGAAGCAGATGAATTATCAAAGTTCGGTCTTCTATCAGGGGGAGTGACCTCTGAACTTTTCCATCCAGCAACGGAAGAAGGGGAACTCATGCAGATCGATCAGTATCCTTCTTGGAAGGATCCCTATGAGTTATACTTATCAAAAGGAGAGTTTAATCAATCCATCAAAGATAGAAGAAGATTCAGAAGAAAAGGAGCTTATTATTGCTTGGTAGCAGGAGTCTTGTACAGGAAGACTCTAATTTCTCCTCTGGCACAATTTGTTTCTGAAGAAGAAGAAGTTCCAATCATACTTTAGGAGGTTCATTCTGGAGAATGCGGTAGCCATTCAGGGGCAAAGACTTTGGAGAAAAGGATCTTGAGACAGGGATATTTTTGGCCGACCATGAGAAAAGATGTCGAAGCATTTGCTAGATGATGTGTTCAGTGTCATAAATTTTCTCCTCTTCAACATCTACTTACTCAAACACTTAGATCAATAACAGCGCCTTGACCATTTGCAGTTTGGGGAATGGATATCATCGGACCCTTTCTGATGGCTAGTGGCTAGCGTCGCTTTATAATCGTAATGATCGATTATTTCAGTAAGTGGATTAAGGCAAAGGCATTGGCAAAGACTGCAACGCAGGTTATCAGAAACTTTATCTAGGGAGAAATTGTTTATCGGCATGGAGTTCCGTTAGCAATTGTTACCGACAATGGCCCTCAGTTCAACAATCCAAAAAATGATCAACTTCTGCGACCAGGTCGGCATTGAGCTTTGATTCTCCTCGGTACATCATCCCAGGAGTAATGGTCAGGTTGAAGCAGCAAACAAACAAATCCAGTATCTTTTAATGAAGAGGGTTGTAGATCATAAAGTAAATTGGGCAGATCAACTCCCTTCCATCCTCTGGACTCTCCGGACTACTCCATCTTCGGCTACATGGGAAACAGCGTTCAAATTATCTCATGGCTCGGAGGAAGTTGTTCCTATAGAATTTGAAGTGGTCACCCCCAGAGTTATATATGCAAAGGAAGGAGGTGAAGCGTGGATAGATTATAATGACGAAGGTATCAAATACAGCCTGGATTTAATTAAGGAGCTTCAAGATGAAGCTACAATCAGGCAAGAATAAGTGAAAAGAAGAATGACGAAATACTTCAACAAAAACGTCAGAGTCAAATAGTTTGCAGTTGGTGATGTCGTGCTAAAGAAAGTAGATGTCGCAGGCAGGACAGGCGATGTCGGAAAATTAAATCCCAACTGGGCAGGGCCATTCATTGTCAAAGAAGCACTAAAGAATGGGGCTTATCGCCTCCAGACAAGCAAAGGAGAGGACATCTCACGCACCTGGAGCGGTGACGATCTTAAACGATTCTATCCTTAAATGTGTCTTTCATTTCTCGCATTTTTGGATATTCAATAAAAAGCCCTATACTGACACTTCTCCTTGTCTGGTGACTTTGTTACATTTTTTACATATCACTCACTGAACCACGGAGACATCGCCAAGTTCTGCTTGAACCCCCTCGGATTGTAGTCATTAGCATAAAACCACGAAGATCATGTGTAGCGGGGAGTTTTCGCACACGTGTAGTGGTAGCTTGCCAATTCTCGGGCGGAGGTCTTCAGAATCTTGGATCCCGGCTGATATCTAACACAACTCTGCATTAAGGGAGGTCTAGGTGACTGTTAGCTATATCATGCCCCGAAAGGGATATAGTTACAACTTTGATGATCTTTCTGAGCAAAGCAATATTCGTCGCCTAGGCCCACCTGCCCAACTGATCATCTTAGTCTATGACCATCGAATACTCCTAGGTACTCTCAAGCGATGCCTAAGCGGGACCCACGACTGAGTTGATCTTTCTGAGGAAAGCAATGTTCGCCTCCTAGGCCCACCTGCCCAATTGATCAACTCGGCTTGTAACCCTAGGAAAGAGAGCAGTTGAGTCATTTACAGCTCTTATGACCACTTGAGGAAAGCAATGTTCGCCGCCTAGGCCCACCTGCCCACTTGGTCATATGAGTCTGTACTTACTTTTCCCTTTTTTCAGAAAATTATCTCTACAGCTCTTATGACCACTTGAGGAAAGCAATGTTCACCACCTAGGCCCACCTGCCCACTTTGTCATCTGAGCTTGTAGCCATTTTCTGCTTCATTACAGGAAGTCATCCCTTCTCTTACGGTCCTTTAAGACCATTTGAGGGAAAATAGGATTTAACTGGTATCATACAGACCGGGCGGTTTGACCTATTAAAATGACAGGCTTGGAGTAAGCAGGTTATAACATCAGCATAATATGAGTTTTAAGACCGGACGGTCTAGCTCATTAAACTGATCGGCTTGGACAAACAACAGCTTAATATACTAACTGATTAGTTAGAATTAATCTAACCGTAAAATCTAGAAGAACCGGTTATCATAAAATGCCATAAGGTAGTGACTCCAGGGTATCAAGTATAATAATGACCGACCAGTTTTCTCATTCGGTCTATAATTCTATCAACCTTATGGATATTTACTTTATTCGCTCGGTTAAGACCGAGCAGTCCACGGGGAAGTGATCATGAGTTATTCTTGCAAGGATGAATATTACCAAGTATCAAATCATTGGACGCCTGGATTGCATACAGACCAAGCGAGCTTACCGATTGTTGCTTATACTTACAAAGATAAGTATTACCTAGGAATCCAAATTATTGGTCGCCCGAATTGTATACTTACCGCGCGACTTGTTGATTATTTTCTTATGGCTCTTGGATATTTATTATTTTACGAAATAACGCGTGAGTCGAAGAGTAATCGCGCGATGTGGTGGCTATTCTCTTTATTTATGGCTTGTGGACATTCATTATCTTACAAGTAGCCGCTCGAGTCGAAGAGTAATCACGCCACTTGGTGTTTCAACCACAAATCTGTGGAACATTAGTTATTAATCGCACAAGATACATTCAGACCGCACAATTCGTAATCGGGATTCATCTATTGTGATTAGCGGCTTAGAATTATGATCGGCTTCCGATTAACTCGATGGGTCCATTCATTTGATATTCTTCAGAGCATGAATTACTATCCGCTTGGATTATATGTTAAAACCGCACAACTATTTGTCAAGATCTATTATGAGCTGGCGATTTTTGGGTTATAACAAATTCGCCGAGTCAGGATTGAAGTAAAGGATAGGCCGCCCGAATAGCCTTCATAATATTCGAGTAACTATCTAATCGGGATTCTAAAAGATTAAAGTTTTGACCGCCCGGGTTAATATTAAGCCGCTCGACCTGATTAAAAGGGATTTGTAGTTTAAAGAAGAAAGAGATCACAACATTCACAAGTAAGTCGCAAAAAATAGACATCCGAACAGGTAAAAAACTTTCATTCATTATCAACATGTATCCTTACATCATTTTAAATGATCGGCTAACAAAATTAAGCCGTCGGTTACAAAAAAGAAGAAGTCTAAAATACAAACACTACTCGCCCGATTTTAGCCTTTTTTCCATAGGACAGCTTGAATCTCCTCCACCCTCAATGTCAACCTCGGGAGAGTAGCCGCCACTATCCGATGAAGAACTTGATGAGCTGCTGCTTGAGCCCTCTTTCAGGTCCCCAGATCGGACGGCCTCACTGTCAGAGGTACTGGTTCCGGAAGACGAGCCCTCTCCGTCATCAGCAACGGCCTCATCGTCAGCAGCGGCCCCCTGCCTGCAACGGTCCTATCAACCGCAGTGGCTTCTGTATCTACGATGGTTTCATCCCCACCATCATCAGTTTCTTCCGAGCTATTGGACTCGGCCTTGTCTTTTCCTTTGTCCCTATGGTTTATCTCATTGAATTTGTCCTTCAGGCCGGGGAAGATATCCGAGAAGGTGGAATCCTCGAAACCCGCAGTCAGACCGTCTCGATCTCTCAGACAATTTAAGGCGGCGTCAATCCCTTTAGCAACATGAGGAAAAACCTCATCCTGGAAGGCCGGATTATCCATATCATATTGATGCTGTAAAAAGAAAAGGGGGTTTAGATCGCGCGGTTTGAAGAAAATAGGTCGCACGAGTATTTGTCAGATGACTTACCGCCACGATCTCCCTTAACCGAGCGATCTCCTCGGCCTGCTCGGTACTTTTCTTTTCTAAGTACGTATGGGCCGAGACTAATCTCTTGTATGACAGAGCCATAAAGTGGTTAGCCGTGAAGCCCAATGCACCGTCTTGCGCGGCTGCTCGGGAAAGATCCTCCTCTGGAATCCTCTTCAATTTCTTTAATGCCTTCCGACCATACATAGCAGCACCGGCGGCTAGTGCATGGAGGCTGACTTTATCGCTCCCCCAGAATGGGAGCGCAGTTGAAACTTGCATGCAATCCCCATCCTGATGCCAGAGGATTATCGGTTTGCCTTGCAGGTCGTGTGGATTACTACAGGAGCGAAGGAGCTCGAACTCGCCTGAGGAGGCCGAGCTGTCCTCCTCAGATGATTGCGGCTTGATCTTCCTCTGCCTCTTCTCCCTCTGGGTCAGAACCAGATCGGCCGGGCTGACCGGTTTGTTCTGCAGAATGGTGGCGGCGGCTGTAAAGCAAAGCTAAAAGATTAATAAGGCAGTCCGCGCGGTCACAAAGCACCGAGTTGTGAAAAACTTACTATCTTCAGGATGGATACCCTCCAACTCTGCGAACAGCGGGATGTAGTGGTTCACATAAAGCTGCTCGTTTTCCAGAAATTTGAAGATCTTCAACTCGGTCTCTCCGACATTGACTGTCTGGAAGGCCGCTTCACTCCGCACCTGCGAGTTGACCTGCAACAACCCAAGCTGGCCTTCGAACATCACATATCGCTCCGACCAGCTCGTCACCTTGTTCGCAAGGTTGACGACCTTCATCCCTCGGCACCCAAAGTAAAGGTGCCCTCTAAAAATTAAAGTTCTAGCGTCTGTGATAGACCGCACGAAAAAGAACTTCCTGAAAAGGTCAATCGAAAACCTGACCCGCTCAGACCGCGAGTATGAGATAAAACTCTAGATGGAGGCGATAGAGTTCGGTGGGAGTTGTCTGGGCACAACCCCATAATGATCGAAAATGGAACTAACTACAAGAGGCGGAGGAAGCTTCAAGCCATTTACAAATTGGTCGATGAGGATTGCGATTTGAGTGGGAGAAGAAGAATTAATCCGCTCGTCGCGCAAGGGAAGTTGCGTGAGTAGATTGCTTCCAACCATATGTTTCTTGACGAAGTCATCCAACTCGGCTTGAGTTAAACGACACTCCTTGTGATCAGCGGAATGAAAGGCGAAGGCCGCATCAGTTCGGACGGCTTGGACCTTCTCAGACCGATTCGATTTGCTCTTAGCCCGTGCCATTTGGAAGTTAGTAAATGAGCCTCCGGGATAGCTACTACTTATAGAGACAACGATTTGCAAATAGGAAAACTGTGGCGCGGATATGTGATCTAACAGCACGATTAACAACCTGCATGATCAGTTTCATAGAGGAATACTACAAACTATAGACACAAGCCGAGCGGATAGCAACCTGCATCATCATCAGATTAATCGAGTTCAACAGAAAAGCATCAAGTGTATATCGCAGGTCGCGCGACCTGCAAAACAGTTCGGATAATATTCTAGAAATTCAAAGGCACAGACCACAATCATTCAATCCGCATGCGTTATAAGAATATAAAAAGGCAGCGAGAAATAGACTATTATCAAATAGATGTTCAACAACCAGATTATCCAAAAAACCAAATAAATAATATTACAAATATTGTTTTCAAGACCGCTCACGGTCGGCGATTCTCAACAGAAGGGTCTTCTCGATGAAGCCGAACGACTTGGTCGTTGGTTTGGTTAAGGAGACTATAAATATGGCTCGAGTGATAATGAAGATGATTAATTGTACTGTGAAGCCTCCCGGCATCCAGCTCTACCCGCATAGCAGAAATCATGCAAGCAGGAGGGATCCTAGAGGCCTCGTCAATCATAGGACCGGCCTCCCTAACTGGGGGAGTATTTGAGGTTGCCCCAACAGCCGGGCGGCTTAACATTTGCATCCTCTCATCATTCACGGGTCGCCGGCTTCCGCCGACCTCCCTAGTCAAGCGCAAATATTTCTCTTGATAATATCGACATTCACTGTCAAGCTTCGAGGCCGCCTTCTTCTCTCTCTCAAGCCGCACGGTCAGAGTAGCATTCTGCTCTAGCCGTGCATTCTTCTCGGCCTCCAGGGCAGTCCGAGCGGCTTCCAACCGAGTCTCCAGCGCCTTCTCTCTCTCTCCAGCCGAGTCTTTTTCTCGGCCTCGACTACAGTCCGAGCGGCCTTTAGCTGGGCTCCAAGCATCTACTGCTCCTCCTGCCGAGCCTTCTTCTCTGCCTCCAAAGCAACCCGGGTAGCTTCTTCCTGACCTTTATCTTCCTTCATCTTCTCCTTCAAGTCACCGAGAAGCCTCTGGAGGTTGTCCAACTCCTCTTGCCCAGAGTTTGAGTTATGCGCAAGGACTGGCATCTGAGAGGGCTGCGGAGGTAGGATCGATGAAAGGTCGCCCAGCTTCATTACTTCTTTCGGTTTGTCTGCAAGTAAAAGTATGGTTAGCATAGCCGAAAGCGAATAGCACAACACAGAATATTACAAGATTAAATGCCTAGATGCACAGGTCGTTGAGACTGTTCAGGGTCCATCCTACGACGTTGCTCATTCCAAAAAAGCTCATTCTGCCTCCTCTTGATAGCAGAGATTTGAGTCGCGGATGGAAAATAACCTGGAAGCGGGTTCAACATTAGGGCATTCTTTCGAGGCCGCGGAATGAAGAAGCGGACAATGTTGTACCCCACATCGCGCTTACCTGGAGCGAAAGGGTCTGGTAGCTGCGGCTTATCCAGAGCCCGCCTCCTCTCCTCCACCTTCACCTTCATCCAACGCAGCCCGGTCATTGCTGGGTCATCTTCTTCCGGCACAGACTCTTCGGGTTTACTCGCATCCTCGCCAGGAGGGTCAGCTCGGCTTGATGTCACAGGGCTGTCAAGGAATTTGTCCCGCTTCTGGATGTCATCCATGCTGTTGAAGATATCGCTGAGCATCATACTATTCGCAGAATCCGGAGGCAAACTGTCTGGCTTGGCAGAAGGGGTGACTGGCTCTTCAACCTCCTCCTTCACACGCAGGTTGGTTTGGAGGCAGGCCTCTGCCGGTTTCTTGTAGAGTTCTTTATTTTTGGCCCTCATCTTTCGGACCTTCCTCGCTATTCGCTTCGCCGCCATCTCAGCTCTCTTCCTTTTCTTCTTATCTGGCTCCGGTTTTGCTCGATGAGAGGGACTGGTGTTATCATCCACCACCACTAAAGTAGTAGTCAACCCGTCCGATTTCGGAGAGTTGACCACCCCTTCTTCTCCCTAATTTATCAACAGAAGGGGATTCCCAGAAGGGGTGATTTCAACATCGAAGGAAGCGACTTCGGCGGTTTTCAATATGGCACTACTTGATCCCGCCTTGTCAGAAGGGGCGAGCCCTTCAGTCTTCGGAAGGGTGGTATCAAGATTCATCCTATCAGAGGAGGCCGGTGGATCAGTCAGTGGAAGCTTCGAACTACCCGCTTCGGTCTCTTCTGGTGCCTTTGAGGTAAACAATTCCATGACGGGTTTTGAACTACCCATTCCGAGTTCCTCTGGCGTCTTGGAAGTTGTCAACTTCTCAGCAGGTTTTGTGCCACCCGCTGCGGTTTCCCAAATCGGTGACTTTTCTTTTGGTCTTTTGTTTTTTGGTCTTTTTCCTTTTTTCGATCTCCACCCTTGTCCACGCGGACTTGGAGATGATCCAGGAAGTCCATCCTGATCACAAAGTTGCCGGCTTGAAGAACCTTAACCGCAATCGGCGAGTAGCTCCCCGTGATTTCGAAGAAAGTATGCAGAGTGGAGAGCTCTTAGGGTTTCTTATATATTCCAGAACAAACTGTTGTTTATTGGGGTGTCTACTTAATCACCTAGAGGGGGGTGAATAGGTTTTTCTTTTTATAATATCCCCTTTTAGGTTTTTTCTTACTTTCTGGTTAATAGACCTAAGAAATAAAGAACAAACCACAGAAAGCACACAACGATCTATAGAGGTTCCTCAAGACCGGGTGTCTTGAGTAGTCCTCTCTCCCTCTGCGCCTACCCAGCAGTGTGCTAGGCTCGGCAAACTCCGCCAAAAACTTCAGGCCCTCAAGCCTTACACCACGGACCCGCAAGTCCCAACAGCCTAGGCCCGCAAGCCCCTACTGCCCCCGAGCCCGCAAGCTCGACACTCAGGCCCTCAAGCCCTACAACACAGACCCGCAAGTCCCAACAGCCTAGGCCCGCAAGCCCCTACTGCCCCCGAGCCCTCAAGCTCGACAGATCGCACCCGCAAGTGCACTGCCCTGGCCCTCAAGCCTCACAGCTATCCAGCCCTCAAGCTAGACAAAGTCGGACCCGCAAGTCCACTGCCCTGGCCCTCAAGCCTCACAGCTCTCCAGCCCTCAAGCTAGACAAATTGGCCCGCAAGCTTTACAAGAAAATATAGTAACAAAATAAACCGTTTCTTCAGCCAGATGAAATCTGGCAACTTAGCCTTGATGAAGATCGGCTTCTTAAGGATGAAGAAGATGCTTCTTGATTTTGAGTTTCATCTCTGGATCTTCTTCAGCCTCTTCTTCTTTTGCATGATGTTGAACATCGACTTCTCAGTCATGGAGATGACTGATTCTTATGAGAACTCTTGAATCTTGTTCTCTTTCTACTCCGCTGAAAAATACTGTTATATTGAAGAGCGTCGGGATTCTTTTTCTCGTTCTTTTTCTTTCCCAGCAAGCTTCTTTCTTTCCGATCTATTTATTCTCGATCGATTTCTTCTTTTATTTTGGCAACATCATATCTCTTTTATAAGACTGCGAGTTCCCCAACGGTCTTCTGAAAAAGTGCCTTAAGTGTCAGACGCTCCTTTCCTTAAGAGCACGCGCTAATTAGACAATCAGGCGGCGACATTAATTGCTAACATCATGTCCGTAAGATTTGAATTCTATATTGAAGATACTTGCATCATTACAACGACAATCTATCTCTGACTATGTCGTCACGATCTTCCTTCTTGCATCATGTTGTCGTGATCACATTGTTCTCTCGACGATATGCGTTCTTTACGACGATGTTTGTATTGTCTCGACGACACAGCCACTTTGGTGAAGTCGACGATACTGTGTCTTCTTCGCGTTCGACGATCTTGCTTCTGCGTTCGACGAATAGCATTCTGTGATCGACGAACTTGCCATCCTTCGTTCTACGATCGCCATTATTCATTCGACGATCTCGCCATGTCTTAGCGGTCGACGAATACTTTGCTTCTCATCAGCTGCTGCTCTGCCTGTCATTACGACGATAAGCACGCTTTGTCGACGATATCGCCTGTTCTTTTCGACGATATAGCACTTAGTAAACTAAGTAAAGTACACGACTTATTGTCGATTCCTGCAAGTATGAACTAAGTGGAACATTAAATACAACTTGCATTTATCATTGAGCCGAGCACTTCTTCAAATCAGGAACATTGCAGGGCAGTGTTCCCAACAATCTCCCCTTATTTGAAGAAGTCATAACCCACTCAGTGATAAATGCCATCTATGAAAAGATATAACATTTCAGATAATGAAATCACACATAAAGCAACAATCATATAATTGGGTTAAGTGTTCTTCAAAATAGATTAACTGTTCAAGAATAATCATGCACATTAATTTTGCCCTAACAAGACAATTAATGATTTTAGTTTGTTTCCCATCAGCGTCTGCTACTGCCGTTTGCTCCTTTGGCTTTCTGCCTCCGCCTTTGATGGTAGGTGATGGGTAGAGGAATCTTCTTAGGAGAAGGAGGAGGACCTTGTGGGAATGCTAGCTTGTGGTTCTTCCTCCTTTCCAGCTGCTTTAAATGACTATCCCAGTCAACTGAGTGGTATACTCTCTGATAATCCTCCTGTGAGTGTCCAAATTGAATCCACGATTCTGTTATTATTTCTCTTGATGTTGGACTCCAACTTCCAGATTGGAGATCCAGCTCAATTTCCCTCAGTCTCTTTTCCCTATACTGGTTGCTGTGTGAGAGGACCCAACGCAACCACCTACACCAAAAGCCCGGACTGTTGGTGAAGGCGCAACTTGATCTTTATATCAATGGAAGGGCGCTACGGGTCAAGTGAGGAGACGCTAGACCCAACAATCCCCCCCCCCCCCAGCGTCCAGCACGACCCGCAATTCAGAGGTGCTCCACATGGCCCGCAGGCTTAGAGGTGGCTTGACACATGGTTGCGGCCTCCTGACCCACCGGGACCCACACAGGTAGAGAGAATTTCAGGAATTATCAGCGTCCCCCCGGTCTCGAACCCGCAACCTACTTTGATACCAATTGAGAGGACCCAGCGCAACCAACTACACCAAAAGCCCGGATTATTGGTGAAGGCGCAACTTGATCTTTATATCAATGGAAAGGCGCTACGGGTCAAGTGAGGAGACGCTGGACCCAACACTGTGAATTTTCTTTCTTTTTCTGGAGGTGGTTGATTCTCCAAATTCTATCCCATACTCATCAGAGTCAGTGCTTGCAGAAGGAGTGGCAGTTACATATACTGATGGAGGTTGATTCATTGTCTGCTTTATCTGATTTGTGATCCACATCGCTTGATGTGAACTGACATTTATTATTGTATTCTCCCCCTTTATGGCTTGTTCAAATATGCGCTCTTCCAGGCTGTCTTTGACTAGATTAAGCCGTTCAACCAGGGTCTGCTCAGTGACATCCAGATTATTTCTTACTTCAAGCAGATGAGCATCTAGGGTGTGAGCATTCTCATTCACCCTGGTCAGAATTTGATCTCTGTTATTTGCAGCACCTGTGTCCATCTGCTCAAAACAATAATATACATTATTCGAGATGGTTTCTTGACTGGTCAAGATTTATGGGTTTCATGTCCCACTTTATTAACCTCCTCATTCATCTTATCTATAGCAGGAGCTGCCATAGAATAGAAGTGAGCGCATTGAGTGTTCAGGTCGTGTATGTCGCTCTTTACTTTCTTAATTTCTCCCTTCACTTCCTCTCTTAAATTATCCACGGTTTTTACTATAAATTGCTCTAGATGTTGTCGCTGAGCATTCAGTAAAGTTGATATCATGTGGAATAGCGAATCTGTCTGAGTCTAAGAGGGCTCAGCAGTTTGTCCTTCCTGATCTCCTCGTCCCTGCGAGTCTGCTATACTGACGTCTTCAGATGATTCTTCACTGATATGCGCTGTAACTTTGGCCTTCCCCTTAGGGACTTCTGGCAGGGGCTCACTTGGAGCTATGAGCACAATTTTGCTCGCAACAGCTAACTCTCGGCAATCGGAGAGAGTGATGTCTGTTGTTGGCTCAGACATTGTATTTCGATCTTCTGGACCAGAGTGCTCCAGATCGATCTCCCCCTCAACTCGAGCATCCTTAGGGATCATGTCATCATTTTGGGCTGAGCCCCCGAATTGAGGCTCCCCTTCAACGGGCTCATTTCCTCCATTGGGGTTCCGCGTATTTTCACCAATCTCTATGGAAGCAGGTTCAGGAGTTGAGACAGGGATATGTGCTTTGATACCAGTGGATGGTTCACGTCCAGATTGAGCAGAATGGTGTGGGTGTGTTGGGGTGTCATCAGAGCTGCTTGATGACTCTTCATCGGAGGAGGGGTTTCTTTGGTCTGCTGGTTTCTTCTGCTTCTTTGGAGCTGGTTGTACATCAGAGGATAGTTTGGGGATGGACCTGTCCCATCGGTCCAGCATCTTTGCATCTAATTTCTTGGAGTAGTGAAGAGGTACTCCCATTCTTTTTTGCAACACATCACCCTGGATGTTTAGAAACAAAAGGGACAATATTCTCCCATAGGAGGGGGTCTTTAGGGTGTTCTTTACTCTCTGGAAGAAGAACTCACTCCAGTCGGTTTTCTTAGAGTGAATGATTCGGGCCATGACAGCAAACATGTCTTTGGATATGCGGTCGTTGGAACCAGACTTGTACAATAAAACTTTGCCAACAATGTCGTCCATCAGCTTCCCCTTCTGATTGAACTCGGCTCTCTTGATAGACCCGTAGGTCTTCCCGGTGTGTCCGCCCCATGTGTAGCTTGCAGACATTTCTTCACCGGTTAGCTCATCCTCTTCCTCTCCCCCTTCGATTCTTGGCAGATTCAGTGCTTTACCGAGGCTATCTGCAGATATCTTAATCTTCTTGCCTCCCACCTTGGTCTTTATCTGTGATTCAGTATGGTTAAGTCTTGCTTCGGCATAGAACTCGGCCAGTTCTCGGTGGAGAAGGACCGATGGTTTGCATAGAACATATTCCATTCCAGACGTCTCTAACAACCCTATTACGGATCGTATTTCGTTGGAGCAGGCATTGAAGCCTCCTCGCTGGAGTTCACAGCAGGAGACTACTTCTTCTTTTTTGGGAGCCATTGATTCAGAGTGCGTGAGAGAGGCGGAACGTCGAAGAAGCATGCAAGGGTTTGTCGATGGAACGACTTAGGGCAACAGATAGCGTAATTTTATTTTTGGACATTCGCTCTATTTGTAGTGTCGGTAGGTGGATAGGCGCGTACCTTTCAAAAGCGATCAGACGGCTCCGATGGATCCATCTAATCCTGAGATGAATAGGTTAAATGTATTTTGCCGATGCGCTCATTGTCGTTGAAATGTTCCTTGGACACGAATTCTTTCATCTCGTATCTTTGTCGTCTTTTCGTCTATTATGTCGTTGTAGTACTCGACGATTGTAGATTCCGAGAGCTATCCATCCGTTAGGTCCCCCCCCTTTCTTAGTAGAATAACCTGCACTAATTTTATTAGTAAATAACCTTTGCTGTTCTGCCTATGGGTCAGAACAGCTACTATGTCCAGGGCCCAGATTTGCTTCTGGTGGGCACTCGGACTTCCTGCAAAATACGGTTACAAGACCTTAGGAACCCAAGTGAATTTGGGTCCTGGGAATTTATTAGCTCTGAAGGATATACTGGATTTCACTGCCCTCGTAAACGCGTAAGGATTGTGAACTAAATTGTTTATAGGTTTAGTATTTGTTACCCTTGGAGCTGCTGGATTGTGCCAACAATCACTTGTAAAGTGCCCTGTCTTACCACAGCACCAACAGTCAAATTTGTTGTGCATTATCCTCTTGTTGCCGGTTGGTGTATGATTCTTCTGTAGGCGGGAGGAGTACCTGTAGGAAACCGAATTGTATTGGTCAGGGGTGTGATTCTTCCCATTCCCACTTCTTCTGTGAAGGTCAGCCTTTTGTAAAGGTCCCTTCATTTTCCTGGACCTCCTGAGCTCATGTTCCCTTGTGATTCTTCTTTCGTGACTTACTTTGGAGGTGACAGGCAACATCTTTCTCCCTCCTTGACTGAGACTGCTGCCTTTATCCGGTGGAGGAGTTTGCTCTGGCATAAAGGTTCTGGCCCCTGTTCTCCTTTTTTGTGGGGGATTTGTTCTTCACCCCACTGACTTGATTGACTCTGAGTTTCGGCGGTCCAGCCAGATTCCTGTGCTTCTTTAGAAGCACAATTTCTTTGGTTAGAGAGTAGCATAGTTCTCTGCTGTCAACCAAAGCTTTCATGGTTTTCCCAAACTTGGTTATCAAGTCCATGTTTGAGTTAGCATTATAATCTCTTTTGAGCTGACAGAAATCTGTGTTCTCCAAAGTCAGCCTATCAGCCTTTTCCAAAAGATCGGAGTTTCTGGTTTGGAGAATTGAGATCTCATCGGCTTGCTTCCTGCAGAGTTCCTTGCTCCTTCTGAGTTCTTCTAAGAGATCCTCATAATTTTCGGAGAGACATATTTCGGACTCTGAATCAGTATTAGATAATGGAGCCCTTATTCCTACATGTTCTGGTGTTGTCTCATCCTGAATTTCTTCCTCTGATTCAGATAGGACAGTTAGTCCAAACTAAGCTTCCTCCTATGCATCTGAGTTGCTTGATTCACTATCACTCAGGGTTTTATTCTTCCCCTCAGCTGCAATATCTCCAATTTCTGAGAATCCTTCCATGAGGACTGTCAGAGAATCCTACATCTCTTTAGCTGTTGTGCAATGGATCAATTTCTGGAGTACAAAAGTATCAACTGCAGCAGCTATGATGTCTCTAACTTGTTTGTCCAAGTTAACCAGAATCATCTCATCCTCAGTCATTATCATGGATGTGGTCTTGGGAGCATATGGCCCTTCTTGAGTGACTTGAAACATCCTGGGATCCAAAGCTTCCATGAATATTCTGGCTCTAACTTTCCACAGGGGAAAGTTTTCTCTATAGCACTTAGCTATTCTTGACTCCATACTAAAGATGCTTAGACACCCACTGGCAGATCTATTCAAGTTGTTAAGCTTTTCTTTGAACAACCTCGCTTTGATACCACTTGTTGTTTATTGGGGTGTCTACTTAATCACCTAGAGGGGGGTGAATAGCTTTTTCTTTTTATAATATCCCCCTTTAGGTTTTTTTCTTACTTTCTGGTTAATAGATCTAAGAAATAAAGAACAAACCACAGAAAGCACACAAAGATCTATAGAGATTCCTCAAGACCGGGTGTCTTGAGTAGTCCTATCTCCCTCTGCGTCTACCCAGCAGTTTGTTAGGCTCGGCAAACTCCGCCAAAAACTTCAGGCCCTCAAGCCTTACACCACGGACCCGCAAGTCCCAACAGCCTAGGCCCGCAAGCCCCTACTGCCCCCGAGCCCGCAAGCTCGACACTCAGGCCCTCAAGCCCTACAACATGGACCCGCAATTCCCAACAGCCTAGGCCCGCAAGGCCCTACTGCCCCCGAGCCCTCAAGCTCGACAGATCGCACCCGCAAGTGCATTGCCCTAGCCCTCAAGCCTCACAGCTCTCCAGCCCTCAAGCTAGACAAAGTCGGACCCGCAAGTCCACTGTCCTGGCCCTCAAGCCTCACAGCTCTCCAGCCCTCAAGCTAGACAAATTGGCCTGCAAGCCTTACAAGAAAATACAGTCACAAAATAAATCGTTTCTTCAGCCATATGAAATCTGGCAACTTAGCCTTGATGAAGATCGGCTTCTTAAGGATGAAGAAGATGCTTCTTGATTTTGAGTTTCATCTCTGGATCTTCTTCAGCCTCTTCTTCTTTTGCCTGAAGTTGAACGGTGACTTCTCAGTCAATGGAGATGACTGATTCTTATGAGAACTCTTGAATCTTGTTCTCTTTCTTCTCCGCTGAAAAATACTGTTATATTGAAGAGCGGCGGGATTCTTTTTCTCGTTCTTTTTCTTGCCCAGCAAGCTTCTTTCTTTCTGATCTATTTCTTCTCGATCGATTTTTTCTTTTATTAGGGCAACATCTTATCTCTTCTATAAGACTGCGAGGTCCCCAACGGTCTTCTGAAAAAGTGCCTTAAGTAGCAGACGCTCCTTTCCTTAAGAGCATGCGCTGATTAGACAATCAGGCGGCAGCATTAATTGCTAACATCACATCCGTAAGATTTGAATTCTGTCTTGAAGATACTTGCATCATTACAACGACAAGCTATCTCTGACTATGTCGTCGCGATCTTCCTTCTTGTATCATGTCGTCGTGATCACATTGTTCTCTCGACGACATGCGTTCTTTACGACGATGTTTGTACTGTCTCGGCGACACGGCCACTTTGGTGAAGTCGACGATATTGTGTCTTCTTCGTGTTCTTCGATCTTGCTTTTGCGTTTGACGAATAGCATTCTGCGATCGACGAACTTGCCATCCTTCATTCGACGATCGCCATTCTTCGTTCGACGATCTCGCCATGTCTCAGCGGTCGACGAATACTTTGCTTCTCAGTGGGTGCTGCTCTGCCCGTCATTACGACGATAAGCACGCTTTGTCGACGATATCGCCTGTTCTTTTCGACGATATAGTACTTAGTAAAATAACTAAAGTACATGACTTATTGTCGATTCTTGCAAGTATGAACTAAATGGAACATTAAATGCAACTTGCATTTATCATTGAGCTGAGCACTTCTTCAAATCAGGAACATTGCAGGGCACTGTTCCCAACACAAACCGGGTGCGGTCTCCAGCCAGAACTGATATTTTCGAAATCTCCTCGATATTTGAAAATATGCGGGGATTATGTTTACCCAGAAGACCTCTACCTAAATAGTACCTCTCTCAGACCGGGCAGTTTGATGAGTCAAGTCACCCAGTTCAGGACCAACAGGTCTCTCGGCCCATCTTGAACAAACTGGGTGGTATGATAGTATCCAGGCCGCCTCCAAGGATTGAAGAATGTCAAGGCTCAAGTCCAGAAGGCAAGCCGCGGTCTCAGGACAAAAGGCCGCCCGAGTTGTTTCATCGCCTTAACCGCAGCTCACATCAAGTTCGGCCAATATAGGTCGGATTCTCAAGTCGCCAAGCCACGCGACTTGTTTCTTTTTCCTTTCTGTATCTCGTCACCCCCTGCCCAATTCTCCCGTATCCGGGCAGGCGGTTATTTTTATCCCTGCCTGTTTGGGCAGGACCCCGAGCCTATAAATACGGGGCGGCGACGTTCCCAAGACACGCACACTCGAATCCTATGCTCGCTTGTTAGAGCTGCGGTCTCGAGTTCACTATCTTGCGACTTGTCTGACCGGCCGGCTTCTCGCTTCTTGGTCTTGTAACCCGTTGTAACCTCTTTGCTTAAATCAAAGGAAAGCCCATCACAGGAGTGGCATTTGCCGCGATGGGCGAAGTTCGGCCTCGACCGCTGTCAGCGGTCTAATTCTCTCTAATCAAACAGTAACCGACATCCCGCAACCTCCGTTTTCCCTCGCTTCTCTAGCGTCGATCGCGGAGGCACATTTTCGGACTCAACAACCTGAGCTTTGATTGCTACTCTAGGGACATAACAGATGTCAAATTCGCTGAGCTCTATCGCCCACTTCGCTAATCTACCTAAATGTTCTGACTTCTCTAAGACATTCTTTAGCGGAAGATCAGTGATGACTTGGATTGAATGTGCTTGGAAATAGGGCCTCAATCTTCATGCTGAAGTCACGAGCATCATGGCTAACTTTTCAAGAATTGGGAACAGGGTTTCTGCATTCTTCAAAAATTTACTTACATAATAAACTGGAAACTACTTCTTCTTCTCTTCCCTGACTAAAACCGAGCTGATGGCATCAGAGCCGACTCTGAGGTACAGAAAGAGGTCTTCCCCTTCCCTGGGGCTCTGGAGCAAGGGAGTTGATGTCAATTGCTTCTTGAGCTAGTTGAAAGCATCATCACACTCCTTTGTCCATTCAAACTTGGCCCCTCCACGGAGAGTATTGAAAAAAGGAGCACATTTATCTCCAGAGTAGGAGATGAAATGGCTCAAACCTGCCATCCTCCCACCTAACTGCTGAACTTCCTTAGGGGTCTTGGGAGATGACATTTCTAAGATAGCATTTACCTTATCGGGATTTGGCTCCAACCCTTCCGGAGTGAGGAGAAGACCAAGAAATTTTCCCTTGCTAGCTCCGAAAACGCACTTCAATTGGTTCAATCTCATATTGAAACTTCAGAGGGTTGCGAATGTTTCATTTAAGTCATTAAGATGAGTTGAGAAAAACTTGCTTTTGATTAAGGGATCATCGACATAAACTTCTAGATTTCTCCCTTTCTGGGTGTTAAAAATAGTGTCCATCATCTCCGAGAGCAGAAGGCGTCTTCAGGAAAAGCAAAAAGATCTCAGGCGAGGAGCTGAACATTTTGGATTTTCTAGCGGGCAAGCGATTGGATCTCCTCCATTATCTAGTGATCTGGCCCGAGATCGCTGAGATTCCTCTCGAAGAGAGTGAGTATTTTCCCTGCGGTCTTATGTGTCCTTTCCAAAACTTCTTGATTTTTTCGAACTCTTTCCTTTCTCAGCGACCTTTGCGATCCCTACAGCCGACCCAGTGGCACCAGCTGAAGAGGTGCTCACCCGGAGGGAAAAAAGAAAAAGAAGGGAAGAAGAGCGTGAAACCGATGGGGTTGGTGATACATCTGAGACTGCTAGTGATCAGTTTCCCATGGCCGGATTCATGAAGAAACAAAAGGACATCAAGGAAAAATCCCTTCTCAAATGGGGTGCAAAAGGGAAGGCCATGAAGGTGTCCACCGATCTCCCTCTTTGGAGAGGAAAATTATCTCACAATGCTTTTGCGGTCACCTCGGACCTATGAGGAAAGAAAAACCTTAAAGAAGCATATAACTTTGAGACTGAAATGCTTCCTGATGCCTGCGCTCAGGCGACCTCTAGGAGCACTGTCTTAATCACCACATGGGGCAGTCTTTGCGAAGAGCCCTGAAAGAGATCGAGATCCTGCATGAGGAGCAAAAGGTAAAATAATATTTCTTGATGTATCTAGCTCTCTTTTATGTGATCGCGCGGTCTTAATTATTTTCTATTGCAGCAATCAAAAGAAGAAGCATATGATCTAGATAATCCTGAATTCCAGAGTGCTCTAATGCATCATATGAAAGAGACCGCAGGGCAGGTGATTTCAGAACTTCGCGACCATGGCGGTCTTACTGAGGAGTTTAAAGATATCAAATTTGCCTATCTCTTCACCAATGCTGCGAGGGTAATAGACAAACAGTCGATCACGACTGGTGAGGTAGTTGCTGAGGGAAAAGAAGAGGAAGCAGATGTTGATATTGAAGGAAATACTGACGAGGCGAGTGGAAGCCAGTATGTTGCTGGTAATGATACGAGCTCTGTTGTGGACTCAAGCTCGGGATCTAAAGTTCCTGCCGAAAATTCAGAAGAATCTTCAGATAAGACCGGTTCCTCTTCAGCTGATGAGCGGTCTACCAAAAGATCAAGAAGCAAGTAGATCCAGTTGTAATTTTTACTTTTTGTGTCTGTGGATTTTATGACCGCACAATCTGATGTAATGAAAATAGAAGAATAAAAATTTGATATGCCTTTGTCTTCTCTGCGAATGAATGTCTTTCTTGAACTTTTCTTTTAAATGCCGATTGTACTATTCGCGATCTCGTTATAATGATATAGAACTGGCATTTGATCTCAATGCCTTAGATGTTACCTAGCTCGGGATAATTACCTTATACATTTTATATTTAGCGATTCAATAAAGGCGACCTCATACTTTCAGATCGCCTTACCGGGAGGTGAAGTATCAGTTTTGTTTAAGCAAGAATGAAATCACGAGAGCTAAAGATGGGCAAGATCTGTTAAGACTGGCGGTCTCTGGATATAATATACCTATACGATACTGCTTATCATATTTGCGGTGTACGACCTTTAAGATCTGTTAAGATAACATCAATTCGTAGATATCGTTTCTTAATAACTTCGAGCAGGAACATCAGATATGATCTACCGCGGTTGAGACCGCTCCTTGGAAAATACAGTCCTTTCATAGTGGAAAGTCCGCGATCCTTAGTTCTTCAGGCCATTCCTTGGATATTTGGAAAATATATTTTTATGATAACCAGCGATCTCCCATACTTGTAAGATAAATAAGTTGAATCCACGATCTTTATTTTTCCAGACCGGTTGATATGAAGGTAGATAACAATTCTGGTTAAACAAGAATGAGATCATGAAGTCGCTGAGGATGAACAATATCGCTTATGACTGGAGGTCTCTGGATATAATTCACCTTCACGAGTCCGCTTATCACATTTGCGACTTCTTGCTTTGAATCTTTTGTCAAGATAAAAAGTGACAACTCGTAGAAGTTCATTCTCAAATAAATAAATATAGATTGCGATCTTCAACATTTCACAGGCTGCATTTCTTACAACTTGCGATCTTGAATCTGTAAGATCTTTCAGAGATAAATAGTCAAAATCCACGTGATTCTTGAATATCCTTTAATGAGAGCTAGAATGGAGATCTTCCAATGATTCAGACCGTCTCTTCCTTGGCTTGGAAACATAAAACATGTTGTAAAACTTGGCCATTTGAAAATTTTATAAGGTCTAAAAACTTTTAGGCGGCGGTCTCAATTGCTTCAGACCGCCCCATGCTTACATTATCCAATATTGAGACCGGCGGTCTTCAAAAACCTCAGACCGCCCCTTTATAATAAGAGCTTGATGGAATAATTTGTAATGATCTAAAGGGCAGGTGCGGCCATTCCAGCATTGCTTTCTTCAAAAGATCATCGCAATTCTAGTATGTTCAGAAAAAGAGTGAGGAAAAGAGAAAACCAGCTCAGGATGATCAAAAAAGGGGCAGGTGTGGTTATGCCGCAGAGGCCATATCAATATTGCTTTCCACAAGAGACTACTTAAGGTTACACCATACAACCATCCTCCTCTTGGCTATCCTCACACCAATGAGCATTCGAGGGTCACAGACAAGATGATCTATAGGGCAGGTGCGGTCAGACCGCGGAGGTTACACCGACATTGCTTTCCCCGGAAAGATCATCAAGACAGTAACGATGTCCTTCTACAATGCATGACAGAGATGAACATTCACCTAAACCTCACTTAACGTAGAGGTGTGTCAGATGTCAGCTAGGACACGACATCATAAAGTTCCTCTGCACGAGCTTGGCGAGCCACTGCTACACAGATGCGAAATCTCCCCGCTACCTGTGGTCCTGGCAGATTTTACCACTCAAGCTTCAAGTCGAGGGGGAATGAAGTAGGATCCATCAATACCTCTCTTGGTAGGACCTTAACCTTTAATAGTTAAGTAGTATATCTCAAGATTTTCTTTCTAATATGCATGAGGTAAGAGTTTACATCCACATTATCATAATGCTTTCAAAAAAGAAAGAAAGAAAAAGGATAGGAAAATACAAGTTGTAAGAAAATAAATACTTTAGGTCATCCCCACTCCAAGTGTGAGATAAATCTTCCCCTCCATAAGATTGGAGATGATATGCTCCATTCTTCAGTGCTTCTTTAATAATGAACGGCCCTGTCCAGTTTGGATTAAGATTCCCAACTGAGCCAGATCTTGCTGCTGTGTCAACTTTCTTGAGGACTAGATCTACAACAGCAAATTCTTTCACTCTTACATTTTTGTCAAAAAATCTAGCCATCCTCCTTTTTACTTCTTCTTGTCTGATAGTTGTCATATCCCTTAGTTCTTCGATGAGATCAAGGCTGCATTTCAACTCATCATCGTTTTCTTCCATCCAACCATCTTGATGTTGTTCGGATAATAATACTCTCGGACTTTTAACTTCAAATTCAATGGGAATGAGAGCTTCTGAACCATGAGATAATTTGAAAGGAGTCTCTCCAGTGGCCGAAGTTGGAGATGTCCTTAAAGCCCATAGTACGGAAGATAGTTGTTCTGCCCAATTCCCTGTAAGATTTTCCACTTTCCTCTTCAAGAGGTTGATTATGAGTTTATTAGCAGCTTCTACCTGACCATTGCTTTGAGGGTGATGTACAGAGGCAAACCGTAATTTAGTGCCAATCTGATAACAAAAATTTATAAGACTTGAGTTGTTGAATTGCGGGCCATTATCTATGATGATTGCCATGGGAATTCCATGTATACAAACTATCTCCCCTCAGATGAAATTCCTCACTATCTGAGTAGTATTCTTAGCTAGCGCCTTCACTTCGATCCATTTACTGAAATAATCAATCTTGACTAAGATGAATATGCGCTGCCCACTTGCCAAGAGAAAAGGTCCAATCAAATCCATCCCCCAAACTGCAAACAGCCACGGGGTGGCTATAGACTTAAGTTGTTGAGCTGGCTGATGCTGAAGGGGGGCAAACATCTGGCACTGAACACATTTCTTTGCAAATTTTTCCGCATCTTTCCTCATTTGGGGCCAGAAATATCCTTATCTTAGAATCCTCCTTACCAAGGTTCTAGCTCCTGAATGACTACCACATTCTCCCGAATGAACTTCCCGAAGTATAGTTGGAATTTATTCTTCGGAAACACATCGTGCCAACGACAAAAGAAAACTTTTCCTGTAAATAATTCCTGCAACAAGATAATAATGGGCATCTTTAAGTTTAAACTTTTTCCTATCCTTTACTGTTGAGTGAAAATTTCCGGTCGAGAGGTAAAGTATGAAAGGATCCATCCAGGACGGACATTGGTCTATCTACATAACTTCTCCCTCCTCAATAGCTGGACAAAATAACTCTGAGGTAGTTCCTCCTGAAAGAAGACCGAATTTTGCCAACTCATCCGCTTCCTTATTCTCTTCTCTTGGGATATGTTGGATTGTAAAGCTCTTGAACTAACTTATCTCAAATTTTACTAGAGCTTGATACTGCTTCAAAATATGATCTCTTGTCTCGAAGTTTCCATTTACTTGAGATGCCATCACCAGAGAATCTGTTTTGACTTGAACATCCTCGATTCCCAATTCTCTTGAGAATCTGAGACCGACGAGCAAAGCTTAATATTCTGCTTGATTGTTTGTTGTTGGAAAATAAAACTTCAAGGCCTTATCCAATCTAACTCCATTTGGATTGATCAAGATAACTCCATCTCCGGACAAATTTTTTCCTGAGGCTCCATCAACGAAAATTGTCCAGGCGAGAGGGGCTCCAAGCTCCTTTTCTGAATTAGCCTCCTTTGCATTAATCATGAAATCCGCTAGTACATGATCTTTGATTGCTACTCCGGGAATATAACAAATGTCAAATTCGCTGAGCTCTATCGCCCACTTCGCCAATCTACATGAATGCTTCGGCTTCTCTAAGACGCTCTTTAGCGGAAGATCGGAGAGAACTTGATTTGAATGGGCTTGGAAATAAGGTCTCAACCTTCGTGCTAAAGTAACGAGCATCAGGGCTAATTTCTCAAGGATTGGGTACCGGGTTTCTGCACTATTCAAAGTTTTGCTTACGTAATAAACTAGAAACTACTTCTTCTTCTCTTCCCTGTCTAAAACCAAACTGATGACATCGGAGCCGACTCCAAGATACAGAAAGAGGTATTCTCCTTCTCTAGGGCTCTTGAGCAAGGGAGTCGACGTTAATTGCTTTTTGAGCTGATTGAAAGCATCATCACACTCCTTTGTCCATTCAAACTTGGTCCCTCCTCGGAGAGTTTTGAAGAAAGAATCACTCTTATCTCCAAAGAGGGAGATGAAACGGCTCAGACCAGCCATCCTCCCACCCAGATGCTGAACTTCCTTAGGGGTCTTGGGAGATGACATTTCTAAGATAGAGTTCACCTTATCGGGATTTGGCTCCAGCCGTTCCCGAGTAAGGAGGTGGCCAAGAAATTTTCCTTTGCTAGCTCCGAAACACATTTTAATGGATTCAATCTAATGTTAAAGCATCGGAGGGTTGAGTTGAGAAAAGCTTGCTTTTGATTAAGAGATCATCAACATAAACTTCTCGATTTCTCCCTTTCTGAGTTTTAAAAACTGTGTCCATCATTTTCTGATAAGTTGCACTGGCATTCTTTAGCCCAAAAGGCATTATGAGATAACAGAAACATACGTCATTCACGATGAATGAGGTGTGAGGAATGTCGGGCTTGTGCATTCTTATTTGATGATAGCCAGAGAACGCATCTAAAAAACTCATGCAAGAAAATCTCACCGCAGAGTCTACTAAAGAATCTATCTGAGACAAGGGGTAGCAATCTTTAGTGCAAGCTTTATTAAGTTTGGTGATGTCTACACACGTCCGCCATTTTCCACCAGCTTTTTTAACCATCACAACATTTGATACCCACTCAGTGTATTGAATCTCCTGAACAAATTTAGTCTTCAACAATTTCTCCACCTCCTCCTGGATTGGCTGAGCGAGAATCTCTACCACTGCTCTTTTCTTTTGCTGGATTTGGGTGAATTTAGGATCGATGTTGAGGTGGTGGCAGGCAACATCTGGATCGACTCCTGGCATGTCATCCGCCGACCAGGCAAAGACATCCAAGTTCTTCAGGAGGCAGGAGATAAGTTGATCCCTATCATCTTTGGGCACTTCAGCGTTGATCGAAAGCCTCATTCTCTTATCTTCTTCGCTGATTCGCACAGCTTGAATCGCTTGGGCAGGTTCCAATCGAGTTCCATCTCTTGAGTCTTCTTCTTCTTCTATCTCCTCTGCCGCTTTGACTTGATCAGGAATTTAAGGTGTTGAGGAGATATCAATTACCTGGAGAGGAGATGATTCAATCACATTAACCATCCTGACATAACACTCTCTAGCCTTCCTCGTATCGCTCCTGATCCGGTATTGTTTACCATTCAAAGCAAACTTCATGGCCTGATGATAGGTTGAAATATTGCTTGGTACTTGTTTAGGACTGACCTTCTAAAAATTGCATTGTGGCTGCTCGAGGCTTCAACGACTATGAATTTTACCAATTTTACAATTCCTGCTAATGTCACTGAGTGGGTGACAACTCCTTCCACCTCCTTTTTCTCCCCTAAGAAACCATAGAGCGACCCTTCAGTAGAGATAAGAACTTTCCCAGTCTTCAGTGCCTCAAAAGCTGGTTTGAAGAGGACATTAACCGAGCTTCCGGTATCTATCAGGATCTTATCCACGGTAAAATTTTCGATTACCGCCTTGATAACGACTGCGTTGTTGAAAGGATTGGCGGTCGGAGAAATCTCTTCTTGCCCGAAGGTGACCGTTCCCCGAACTGGAGCAGAAGAGGAGGTAGCTGCAACCTCGGATTAATACACTCTTGCGAGGCTAGATTTCCTGGAAGATTCTAGCCCTGCACCTCCATGAATGCAAAAGCGATTACCTAAAGTACCTTCGTCATTTGCATCTATACATTCACATGGGTATCTGATGTTGCCAAGAAAGCCAACATCATTCACTTTTTCGCATTCCCAAAGAACTTCCGCTACCTCCTTGTTCTTGGAGGTCACAGCTTTGGAAAGATCTCCCTTCTAGAATAGATATTTGAACTTTCCTTCCTTCAGGAGCTTTTCCGCCAGCAATCGAAGAGCTCTACAATTCTCGGTCACATGGCCTCTTTCACTATTATGTTCACAGTAGAGAGCCTGATTCCTGGTTCTTGGGTCAGAATTGATCCGGGCAGGCCTTCTGTAAAAGGGCTGCTATTGAAGAACCTGAACTACCTCACTCATAAAGATGTCGAGGTTGGTGAAGGAATCTTGAGAATCATTGAAGGATGGTTGAGAAGGGGTTGGCAAATGCGGTTGAGGATATTCGATTTAATGTACTGGTGTGGATTGCTGAGTCAGGGCAGTTGGGATTTGCAGCGAGGACCCTTCTGGCTGGAACTGCTGATTTCCCTGACGAGGGCGATAATAACGGGAATTCCTTCCCTTTTGATAAGAGGGTTGGAACTCTTGGCGCGGTAGTTTGGACGATGGCTGGGCTGGATAAAAACTTGCCAAACCTTTCTGGATGGCTTTACTCGTCAGATTGGAAACAAACACAGGGTTATTGATCTCCCCTTCTATGTGGCGGTTGGCGATACTAATCAGCTCTTGATATGAGCTGGGCTCCCTAGTCGTGACCTCAAACTTGAGAGGTCCTTCTTGCAAGCTGTTGATCAAAGCTACCATATATAGAGAGGGATCTACATCCCTTATTCTGAGAATCTACTTCTGAAATCGACCAATAAAGCGAGCTAAAGTCTCGCCCTCTCCCTGCTTGATCTTGAAGAGGGTTGCAGGCAAGCAAGGCCACTCTTCCTCTTCTTAGAGGTTGAAAAACTCAGAAGAAGCCCATGCCTCAGGACGGCGAATCTCGGGATGGATTGGAAATGTAGCTTATTAAACCACTCCTGGGCTTGCCCATCGAAGAAAGTGATCAATAGCTTACACTTCACAGCATCCGAGACAGTCCTTAGAGCAACGGTGGACTCGAAAGCTTGAAGATGGGAAATTGGGTCATTCTCCCCCGTAAACATGGGCAGACGGGGTTCCCTGAAGCCATTGGGAATTGACACCCAACGAACTTTATCAGTAAAAGGGGAAGGCTCCTTCGCTTCAACAGCGTCAAAAGAAGCATGAAAGGCAAAAGCAGGGGCTGGAGCATAGGCACAATCTTCCTGGAAATTCAGGGCCAAAGCAGGAGGTCCCTGAGCTGCTGTTCTGAAGAAATCCTGGTAGGCTGTGAACTCTCCAGCTTAAGGTCGCATAGGAGCTGCGGGCTGGGAGGTCGCACTGTCAAGAGGGTGACCGCCAACCAAGCGGTCAGGGGTATTGGTCTGACTGGGTTGGGGAAGAAGCTTCTGAGAGATCACAGTAAGGGTCTGACTCAAAACTTCAAACTGCCTGGCAGACTCTTACTGAGCCTGAGCGGTCTCTCAGCGAGCTCAGGCGACCTCTCAAAGGGCTTGCTTGACGCGAAGCTCAAAACGAAGCTCCAAATCCTCTAAGGAGGTTAGATTGTTCGAGGGTCGACCGCTGGTAGACCGGCGAGACTAGATTGCAAAACTAGATTTCTATGACGCTAGAAATCGAAAGCGAATAATAAAAACTCTTTTTGTTTTCTATCCCAACTTGTATCCCAATGAACAGATGGCTTTAGCTGATCCTTCCCTAGATACATCCTCAAGCCGCTCTAGCCAATCCTTCCCTGAATAAGGCCTCAAGCACCCCGTAGACCTAACCTTGATCTAGTTGCCAACTCGATGCAAATTTTTGCCCTAAGTCCTACCCAGACCTAGTCGCCAACACGAGGCGAATTCACTAAACGATTATAAGAAAAGATGTGAAATTAAATGACAATAACATTTAAAAACTGCCTCTTGAAGAACTTCTGAAGTTGGAGACGAAGGACCGCTGTAGAATAAGCGTTGAAGAAGCGATCGTCGTTTGGATCCGGCGTGAAGAAATCCTCCTTCAGAAATTCATAGAACTTTGGTGGGAGATCAACTTTCTGCAGAATAAGGCTCTGGAATTCTAGCACTCAACCTCTCTCAAACTTGTGTATCGAAAATGAGAGTGGAGGGGTCCTTTTATAGGAGAGAGAGCTAGCGTCCGCGCTATCGCTACCCCCGACGCTATCTTGAATTAGGAAATATCCTCTGCGTGCGTATCTTCATTACAAGGAAACCTATCGTCATTCCTTTTGCGCTACCGCCTGCACTAGCCGATACCGCCTGTGCTAGATGTTACCTCCTGCGATAGACGCTACCTCCTGGCGCTATCTCCTTCTATATCTACCTCACGAAATTTCTCTAATAAGAGCTAGCGCCTGCACTAGGTGCTACCACCGATGCTAGTGAGCATGTTTGAATTTTTGGTTCAAATCTGGGGGCAACCTTCTTATGTTATACTTGAATCATATGGACTCGTTTTCTGCATACTTAAACACACAAGATCAAATAAACATAGGATTTGTTATTCTCAAACCTAGGAGATGCGGAAGACCATGTTCCAACAAACTCCCCCTTTTGATAATAATAAATCCATTAATGATAAATCAGAGCATTAATATATAAGCGTGATGAAACCTACTTGTGTGTGTGTGTGTGAGAGTGATGACTTCAGATAATTGTAAATTTTGTTATTTAGATTTGCTCCCCCTAAATAAATGCTCCCCCTATGTAAATGCACCCCTTATATGTAAGCTATCATCTTAATTAAACATGTTAGTTTTCCCTTTTGATAGCGATTTTTATTTATCATGTTAGTTCTCCCCCTTTTGTTATTAGCAAAAGTGGGAAGCAAGAGACATAAAAAGGATTTTTTTATAACAAGATAAGGCATGATCGAGTTTTTTAGAGGAAATAAAATGATAAGGAGTTTTAAGCACAATAATTTGCATAGAAATAAATCCGAGTTTTTAGCATAAATATTTTCATAGAAATAGATCAGAGTTTTTAGCATAAAGAGAACAATATAAAATTTACCAAGAAAGTCTACCACTTTGTTGAAGAAAAGGAATTCTGAGTTTTAAGACTTGAGATAAATAAAACTCAAGGTAAAAGTTATATGGTAATGTTGCAGAAGACTTATAGAAATACAAGAAACATCTTTTTGTAAACATGATGATTCATAAGAAGAAATATGAGTGAAAGTCCAAAATGAAAAGATATTTTTGTAGATCATTATTCTTTTAAAATCTTTAAAGATTACCAGAAAGTAACCAAGCATGAAAGAAGGATATCAAAAAAGAAACTACCACAATGTTTTTAAAATTTATAAATTCAAAACTTACCAAACATAGTAGAGAGCTTGCTAGGTTATCTATTGCATTTTATATATAAAGATAGTATAGAATTTTAGCATTAGGATCCAATACTCATGAGAAGAAGTGTTATGGAAGATAATGATGTGCACATAAGTTTATCTTTGAATAGAGTAAACAAATGATTTAATCAAAAATATAAGATAATATGTAGAGTAAAGTGCAGAATAAAACACAAATAATTTTACTTCCACACCCTTCAACGCAAATAGAAAAGAACATGTGGTGTAAAGAAAACATTTATGGTTTGCACAAGACACTTTACTATTCTTTCCAAGGTGCTCAACCACACAATGCTCATTAAGACTTATCAGGAGGTTTAAGTAGTGCTTGGTGGAGTTATCTTTGTCAATTTATTTCATTCATTTTTTGGTTTGTACAAAGTTCTCCGAATACACTTGTTTTGCAAACCAATGAAATTTTGAAAGCAGAACCACTTTTCTCAAATTTAAGAGTGCAAATAAACATTGTGTAGGAAAGATACTTGTGCAAACTTTATTCATTGTATAATTATAATGCACAAGCAAGCATTCTTAGATTAAAAGCACATGTAAACTTTGCCAAAATAAGTGAGTGAATGAGTATCATTATCAACCATAAAACATTTACTCATACGTAGAGGCATGTTAAGCTTAGTTCTACACAACTTTTACAATACAATTTGATGCACATGTGATTAGATATATCAAAGCATGATAAAAATATTGTTCAAGGTAGTTTGAAAAGATAAATTTCAACATTGAAGAAGGACTAAATGATTTATTAGATCATGCTTGATATGCACAATAAAATTCATACAGTTTTTTATATTAAAAAATTTTGTTGTAAAGTTTGAACTCTTATAATTGATCTTGAACTTCCCGAGGTCTACCCTGTGAGGGGTTCGCCTGGTACTAGGAGATGTGATGGGATGATAGCTCAAATCTCCCTTTCGCAAGATACATGTAAATAGAAAAGTTAAGTTCAAAAGATACTTTTTGATACTTTTATGTTTTATATTTTGTATTTGATTTTTGCATATAGGAATAGAAATAAGACACATAAACAAAGAAAGCGAAAAAATATTTTTTGTAATTTGGCTTTTGTACTTTTTTTCAAAAATTAATTGAAAACATAAATGCAAAAATAAGTAGTACATATAATAGAGCATATTTTTAGGGATTTTTTAAAATTTTAAAAATACAGAAAATCAGACAGGTGCTAGCGCCGGAGCTAGCGCTGGAAACAGTACACTAAATTTTAGGATTTTGAAAAATCTGAATTTTTTATATTGGTTAAGTGTCCAAAGTTTAGTTTTATGCAGAAATTTCAGAAGATTTGAAGATGTTTAGATATGTAAAAATTTCATAAAACCATTGCGTTTAAAAATGTGGTTTAACCCGAAAGATCTAGGACACCTAATTCAAGTCGTAGTAATCAAAATCTTTCATCGGGAAAAGGTTTAGTGAATATGACAGCAAGTTGGGAGTCCATACCAATGAAACTTACTTTTACATGCTCTTTCTCAAAATGATCCCTAATGAAGTGATGGTGAACATCTATGTTTTCGATCTAGAGTGGTGTACGGGATTATTTGTAAGATCTATGGAACTTTTGTTGTCACATTTGAGATCAATGTTTTTGAGATGAAAACCAAAATGCTCTAGAGTTTGGCTCATCCATAAAGCTTGTGCACAACAACTCCCAAGAGCGATGTATTCGGCCTCTGTGGTGGAGAATGCAACCAAAGACTATTTCCTACTAGACCATAAAACTAATGAGGGTCCTAAAAAGTGACAAGTACCGCTAGTGCTTTTTCGATCTAGTGAACATTTGGCGTAATCCAATTCGGAATAGCCGTGAAGTGTAAGTGAATCATTGTGTGGGTACCATAATCATAATTTAGATGACCCTAATAGATAATAAAAAATACATTTTACCGCTTTTAAATGAGATTCTTCTGGATTGGCTTGAAAGCGAGCACATAAATATACGACAAACATTATGTCTGGTCTAGATGCACTTCAGTAAAGAAGAGATCCAATCATATCTCTATATAAAGTTTGATCAATAGAAATTCCAGATTCATTTTTTCCTAATTTTAAAAAATCACTCATAGGTGTAGAAGCTTGTTTAAGATTTTCAAATCCAAATCGTTTAAGCATATCGTGAACATATTTTATTTGGCAAATAAATATACCATCATTTCGTTATAAAATTTGAAAACCAAGAAAATAAGAGAGTTCTCCTACAAGACTCATTTCAAATTCATTTTTCATTACTAAGACTATTTCATTACACAACTCTTCATTAGTGTCTCCAAAAATTATATCATCAACATATATTTGTAAAATAATTAAATCATTATTATTATTTTTAATGAAGAGTGTGTTGTCGGCACTTCCTATGACATAATTGTGTTTTAACAAAAATGATGTAAGTCTATCATACCATGCACGAGGAGCTTGTTTTAAACCATAAAGCGCTTTTTCTAATTTATAAACATGACTTGGAAATTTTTCGTTTATAAAATGGGGGGGGGGGGGGGGTTGTTCTACGTAAACTTCTTCTTTTATAAACCATTTAAAAAGGCACTTTTAACATCCATTTGAAATAATTTTATCCTTTTAAAACTCGCAAATGCTAAAAAAATTCGTATAGATTCTAAGAGAGCAACGGGTGCAAAAGTTTCTTCAAAATCTACCCCCTCGATTTGAGAAAAGCCTTGAGCGACTAAGCGAGCTTTATTTCTTGTAATCCTAGATTCACCATCTAATTTATTTTTAAAGATCCATTTTACGCCAACAACGAGATGATTAGATGGATGTTCTACTAGGTTCCAAACTTTATTTCTTTCAAATTGATCGAACTCTTCATTCATAGCCAAAAACCAAAATTCATCATTTAAAGCGGTTGAAATGTTTTTAGGTTCAATTTTGGAAATAAAGCAAAAATTTGAAATTGTTTCATGAAGAGAAGATCGAGTTCTTACCCCAATAGATGGTTCCACGATAACTATCTCCTTTGGATGATGTTTTGAGAAGTTTAAGACTCTTGGGGGCACATGTTCATCTTCCTTGGCCTCCTCCTCCTCTTCTTTGGAAGGTTCCTCTTCGTCGAGCTCCAAAGATGGCAAAGGTTCATCATTTGTACTTGTAGGAAGTCTTCCTACACAAGGAATAAATTCATCAAATTTTACATTAATAGACTCTTCAACCTTACTCGTTCTTTTGTTAAATATTCTATAAGCTTTACTAGTTGAATAGTATCCAAGAAATATTCCTTCATCACATTTTCATCAAACTTTCCTAAGGCATCTTTTGTATTTAGAATAAAACATTTACAACCAAATACTTTAAAATATGATACGTTAGGTTTCTTTTGATAATATAGTTCATATGGTGTGAGATTTAAAGATGGATGAAGCATGACTTTATTCATTACATTACATAATGTGCTTACGGCTTTGGACCAAAAGGACTTAGGTAATTTATATTCAGATAACATGGTACGTGCTAGTTCTTGGATAGTCATATTCTTTCTTTCAACAACAATGTTTTGTTGAGGTGTGCATGGAGCGGAGAACTCATGCTTAATACCTAACATTTCACAAAAAGATTTAAAATTTTCATTTTCAAATTCTCCACCATGATCTGAGCGAATGCATTTTATTTTTAAATCTAGTTCATTTTGAATACGAGTACATAATTTAAAAATTCGCAAAAGGCATCAGATTTAGAAGAGAGAAATAAAGTCCAATAATATCTAGAGAAATCGTCTATTAGAATAAAAGTATATATTCTACCACCAAGACTTGCGGTGCTAATGGGACCAAAGAGATCCATATGAATTAATTGTAACTATTTTGTAGTAGAAATTTCATTTTTGCTTTTAAAAGAGGATTTTGTAAATTTTCCCTTTTGACATGGAGAACATAGTGAAGATAAATTTCCATTCAATTTAGGCAATCCTCTAATCAATTCCTTTTTGGCTAGTTTTAAAATGAGCTTTGTACTAGCGTGACCTAAACGTCTATGCCATAGTTTTAACTCATCATTTTTAATTATAAAACATATTATAGATGATTTGGAAAGATCATTGAAGGAAACTATATAAACGTTGTGAATTCTAGGTGCAGTTAGTAAAACATCTTTTGTGTTAGGATTAAATATCTTGCAAATATTTGTGGATGACTCAAATAAGACATCTAATCCTTTATCACACAATTGACTAATAGATACTAAGTTATGTTTTAATCCTTTTACATAAAGAACATTAGAGATAAGAAAGGATTTGTTACCCACTGTACCTATTCCCATGATCCTTCCTTTATCGTTATCTCCAAAGGTTACGATCCCTTCTTTCTTCTTTTCTAGGCTAAGGAACTTTGCTTTTATGCCCGTTATGTGCTTGGAGCAGCCCGAGTCCACGTACCACACGTCCTCTGTTTCCTTAGCCTTCTTGCAAATCTAGAAAGAAGATGAGAGTAAAGATCCGGATACCCAAGAGGTAGGGGTGAGCATAAAAAATCGCAAACCGCAAAAACCGCCCGCACCGCAAAAACCGCACCGATTTTTAAACCGCACCGCGTAGTTTTGGTGCGGTGTGGTTTTGAAGTCTTACAAACCGAGCGCGGTTCGGTGCGGTGCGGTTTTTGGATCTTGAAAACCGCAAAAACCGCACCGCACCGACTACTTACATATTTTCAATTTTCATATAATTATGTGGGTGTTGTGTATATCAAGGACTTAAAATCATTTAGATTCATTATATTTGTATTTGATGTGTCTTTTCATATGCAACTAAAACAGTCATATCATGCGAATTGTAGTATCTGAAGATCTATTTTTAGGTCATGGTTGATTTTGTAGTATTTGTATTTTAAAAATATATGTATTACACATTTTTCCTGAAAATATAACTCATGCAACTATGTTTTTGCCCAAATTTTACATCTTATTTTGCCTCACATTATTCTCTTGGTGTCTATGTATATCACATGCTAAAAACTGCACCGAAACCGCAACCGCACCGCAAAAACCCGCACCAAACCGAAACCGCACCGCACAATTTCGGTGCGGTGCTGTTTTGCTCGGGCCAAAACCGCGCCCTTGCGGTGCGGTTGCGGTTTGGGCCAAAACCGCACCAAACCGCACCACGCACACCCCTACCAAGAGGTACCACCCATAGAATAGGTGGATGCCTTAGGTACCCAAATTTGCTTTAAAGATCCCTGTTTTATTTTCCTGTAAGAGCTAGACGTCTGTCTAAACCTATGATAGTTTGCACACGAAATAAAGGGGGTTAAGACCCTTTTCTGAAAATCTACACTTCTCTTACTGGATGAGGTTTGATTTTTAGAAAAAAAACAGAAGAATTTTTAAATGATGGGATATCGTCGGCGTTAGTGTCTAGCGTCGGGCGGTAGTGGTCAATTTGATATCTGAGCCCAAATTTTCCAGAACCGTAACATTGGTTTCTCCAAATCATGTCCATGGATTTTTGACCAATTCCAAATTTTTTGATGGCCACATTGAGGTCATGAGTTGATTTTTTAAGAGATGAATTTTCTTTAACAAGCATGACACATTTATTTTCAAAGCCTTTTTTGTTATTTTTTATTTGTAAGAGAGAGTTTTTTAGTTTTCTCTCTAAATCCCCCTTTTCTTTTGTAATAGTTTTGATTTCTGAGAGGGCCTTAGAAAGAGAAACTTCAAGTTCTTTTGCCTTACATAAGGAGTGCTCACACTCTTGACATGAAACCTTTCTCTTTTCAAAGGAAATTAATTTTTTTGTAAGCTTATGATTTTCTTTGATGATAGATTCATTTTCATGATTTAAAATAATATTATCTTCTATACTTTTATCATAGGCTTTGCAAGTTAGAACAAATTCATCATAAAGTTCTTTGAAGGTGGGAGGAGTTACCTCAGTGTCACTAAGAACACTGGTGTCGTCATCATTGCTTTTTGCCATTAAACAAAAGTTTGCTTCCTCCTCGCTGCTTGACTCAGATCCGCTTGATTCTTCAGAGGAAGAATCATCCCAAGTTGCGGCTTTCAACACTTTCTTTTTCTCCTTCACTTTATATCATTCTTTTTACTCATTTTGATAATTTGGGCACTGGCTCCGAATGTGGCTGGTCTTTCTGCAGTGATAGCACTCCGGTGGTGGTCTTTCTTCTTCATCTTCCTTCCTTTTTTCTTTCTTTGATGAAGAGGAAGACCCTTTTCGTCGAGCATCTTTCTGTAAGTATTTCTGAAAGGTGTTCCTTCTTTCCGAATTTCTAATGAACTTCCTGAAGTTCTTCCCCAGGAGACCTTCTTCTTCTTCTTCTTCATCTTCGATGCTCTCCTTCTTTGATTTTAGTGTTAGAGCCTTTTTCTTTGGCTCCTTGTTGTATTCATCGTGTTGAATCTGAAGTTCTACCTCATGGGTTTTGAGATTCCCAATAAGGTTCTTGATCTGGAGCGTTCTTAGGTTGTGTGACTCTGAGATGGCCGTCAACTTTGGATTGAACCTTGGGGGTAGAGAGCGAAGAATTTTTCTGACCAAGTCCCCGTCTGAGTAGATCATTCCAAGAGCTTTTGAAGTGTTGACGATCTTGGTGAAGCGTGTGTACATCGAGTTGATGTCTTCTACAACATCCATCCTAAACTTTTCATATTCCAATTCCAGTTGGAATAGCTTTGCATATTTTACTTGTGATGTACCTTCATGGGTAACTTCTAATTGGTTCCAAATATCATAAGCAGTTACACATGCATAAATTTAATTATATTCAGTTCGATTTAAAGCACAATATAAAGCGTTAATTGCTTTTGCATTATTTTTGCACCTTATTTTATCGTTGTCGTCCCATTTATCCTTAGTTTTTTGAATCGTAGCCTCTCCTACTACAATTATAGGAGGAGAGTACCAAACTTCTACCATATTCCATACCTCTACATCCATGATCATAAGAAAACACATCATCCTATTTTTCCAGTAGTTAAAATCTGACCCAGTGAAAAGAGGTGGTCTACTAATACCCTGACCCTCTGGAAAAGCGAGATCATGTGATGCCATTATTCCCGGTTGTTAAGCCGATTGGAATAAAATTGCTTTGATACCACTTATTGGATTGGTAGGCGCCCTTAGAGAGGGGTGAATAAGGGTTTTTAAGAACTTATATTATATTTTAATATATTTGAAAATAAAAGAGATTAAGATAAGAAATCAAGCAAATAAAATTGAGTCATCATTTTATTAATATGAAAAGAAGAGTTTACAAAACTTGATTTCTTATAACGCTAGAAATCGGAGGCGAATAATAATAAAACTCTTTTCCATTTTCTATCCCGACTCGTATCCCCACGAACCGGTGTCCCCTAGTCTATCCTTCGCCAGATACGGCCTCAAGGCGCTCTAGCCAATCCTTCCCCGGATATTATAAGACCCCATTTTTTTCAAACATCTGGGTCTTAGGCCCAGAACCGCCGCTTTGGGGTGACATCCTCGCTCGGGAAGGTTGCCACTACAAAACGCCGATGCTGCCAGCCAAATCGATCACGAAGAAGCAAGGAAAGATAAGCTAAAAAGAACGCCAAGTCCATATCACATAGAAAAGGTATAACATCCACAAGAAATGTCCACATAAATATAACTGAAATGAAAAGAGATACAAGGGCTCCTGCCCGATACATCAAAACCTCACTACAAATTCACTCGCGAAAGCAAAACAACTAGAACTAAAAGTCACTCACGGATCCAGTCATCGGTGCACCCATACTAGACTGCCCCGCCTCCAACTGCACTGGCCTCTGGTGCTGCTCCGTCGCCATGGTCTCCTAAAATGATAAGGTCCACCGACCGTTAGTCAAAAAGACTAAGCCAATCCCCCAAGTTTCATAACCATCGAGGTACTTTTGACCACATGGCCTTCACAAGGTTCTGCATGCACACCTAGGAATAAAACTAGTGTTCTAGGGCTTAATCACTTCTACACCATCCCAAACAACTCATGGGGATACTTTAGGTGATCCTAAACCAGTGGACAAGGTTCCATCTCATGGTGAGGAGATTTGACCACAAAATTCCAAGATAAACACCATGCCCTAACTATGACCCAATTTGACCTAACTTGGGTTAACCAATCACTCAATCAAAATAGTCCCAATTGGGCTGAGATTTTTACCAAGGTCATAACATAACCCTAAGGAGCATCCCCCAAAATTTGGAGGGCATTAGAGGTCTTTTGACCCACTAATTAATTAATATAATATTTATGAAATTATCCCAAAAACCTTAAAAAAAGGTTCTCCTAAAATTCCCAACTTTTAGTATGTTGTGTGGGTGCATGTAACTGGCCTAGGTTTAAAATATCAAGGCCATAACATCTACCAGTAAAAAGTTATGAAGGAAAGAGTGACAGCCCTACCCTAGGGACCAGTCCCACCATTTTGTCTCTACAGGGAGCTACAACACTCCTTTTGGGCTGAAACAAAGTTTAAACTGAAGTAGACTCCAAGGGCTACAACTTTGGTATTGGGTACTTTTTCATCAGAGGTGATCTAATGTTTTTAATAATCAAAACAAACTGCAGCAAAAAGGTGTGACAGAAATTAATATAACCTTTAATTATTAACTGAACCTTGCGTTCGACGAAAATAAAACAGCGCTCGACGAACGCTGAACACATCTGCGTTCGACAAAATCATTAATAAGTTGCGTACGACGAAATATTATCTGCGTTTGACGAACAAAGATCTGCGTTCGACGAACGCCGAATAATTCTGCGTTCGACGAAAATCCTAATTGCGTTCGACGAACGAAGATCTGCGTTCGACGAACACCGAGTATTTTTGTGTTCGACGAACGTCTAACTTCGTTCGATGAATTAAATGAGATAGACTTAAACAATTAATTCTAATCTGAGCTCGACGAAATCTATTTTGCTCGGCGAATTAATTCAGGTCGACGAATTAATTCCGTTCGACGAACCCGGTGATTCCGTTCGATGAACGAAATGATATATACGTAAACATTAATAATAAGATCTGATGGCTCTCTATCATCATCCCAGCAAAATGCACGGCGCGCGATAGCCCGACCTGGGCTTCTTTGCGCACGCCAGCCAAGGCCGGCCGGAGGTGGTCGGATCGGGATTTTAGAGGAGGGAAAAAGAGTACGTATCGCACCCTTTCGGAAGCACAATCCGAGCCCTTTTGAACACTGATCAAGCCCTAAATTTAGAAAAGATCTAGCACCAAGGGAGGAGAAGAGGATCAGACCTGAGTAGGGCTCAACTCTACCCCAGTCCTAACTCATAGCATTCTAAGCGGAAGCAAATAAAAGAGAGACAAGAATTAAACCCCCAAAACCCGAACGCGGGTATATCCACTTCTATTAATAGGAATAAAATGTTTTACACAACAAAAGAGGCACAACGGCCATACAAATTACCAACATCGGCGCGCAGGCCGGCCAAACATGAAAACAAGAGAACATCAAAAAGGCCTTCAAGGGCCGCAACAGCGCAGGGGCTTCAACCCGCTATGAGCCCGCTATGTTCCCGCTCGGTCCAGCACCTGTACAACAAGCCCACCAAAAACGGTGGCAAAACAGGGCAACGGTCAGCAACAGCTGACCAAACTATAATGACCCCACCCCTTCGAGGGGGTGGCAGTTTCCCGTCCCTGCAAGAGCATCACAACATATATATATAACAGAATGAAGCGGCTGACACGGACCACAACAATTCATACATATGCATCAATCACAAACGTGGGAATGGCCTCCACGTCTCGTGCTCTCAGGCACTCTTTGGTGTACTCTGCCTTCCACCACCATCCACTCTTGATGGCTTTGCCCTTCGAGGCTAAAGTCGGTGGCCCGAATACCAGGGCTCTCCCGTGCTTTAATTGTGAACATCCCGTAGTCCGAAGACTCTTTCCCATCGCTTCCCGACATGCTGTACGAGACTTACTAATCAGGTGCTGCAATGGTGCGGTTTCAGATTCGCCAAATGCCCGTTGTTCACAACTCTCGTTGTACAACACGAAAAGCAGGTATGACGTCCCCTCAGCCCAGGTATTCTCAATTATCCGGCTCTACGTCCGCTAAGTCATCCACCAGGACACCCTCACAGGTCGGGCACACAGGCCTCAGGTCCTCTCAACAGGTGGGCACAACAACATCACCAGAACTCAGTCTGGGAGCTGTCGCCAGCGTTAACGCTAATGCCTGGCGATAGTGTACAAAAACCCCATTTTGGCTTCTAGCTGTGGGTGCTTCCCGAGGCACACCCCCAGGCATTGCTGCACATGCAGTAGCACTCCCACTGCCTCAGAACGCACAAAATCACCAGAACCAAGTCTGGGAGCTACCGCCCGGCGATAACGCTAACGCCAGCGGTAGTGAACAGAAACTCCATTTCTGCTTCTAACTTCGGGTGCTTCCCGGGGCACACCCCCAGGCGTTGCTGCACATGCAGTAGCACCCTCTAGTCCTACGAAGCAGGATATCAACATGGAGTTTTCCCTGGCATGCATAATATCAAAAAGCATCACCAATCCGGACGAACCGTATCGGATGGACTTCACACATCGAGCCTACGTCCATTTCGCGCATGGACTCTATATGTATGCAAGATCTGACGGGGATAACACGAATCCACCCGTCGGAGGTTACCACCTCACCCTTTTGGGTAGGGACCTCAAAGATGCACGGAAAAGGACTAACACATGTCCAAAAGAGGGTATAAAGGATCGTTACCCTTAGACGTCGCTTCGAGGCCATAGCTTGATTTTTGGCACGGTTGGAAAGGAGCGTCTTGCCCTCCTCTACGCGTAGCCACCAATGGATTGGGATTCGGTGTAGGAAACCTCCACCAAAGATGAGCTCTAGGGTTGGAAAACCCTATTCATCACCACTACCAAGCTCCTCCTTCTCACCAAAACTAAACCCTTAGTGAATAAGGAAGAGAAGAGGGGTTTCGGCCTTTTCACACCCACCTCCCGAGCCAACTAGCCAAAAATCATCCCCTAAAGTCAATTGGCCATCAATGCCCACGATTTCGGCCGCCAAGTACAAAATACCGCAATCGCCCGGCGATAGCGATGTCGCCTGGCGATAGCGGTAATGAACCGACCCCGACTAGTCAACGCCACCGCTTTGAACAGTGCATGACACATGTCACGGTGTCGCCAGCGTTAGACTTACCGCCGCGCGATAGCCTCTCGACAGAGGCCTTCTCGACAGAACGCTATCGCCGGGCGATAGTCGCTATCGCCAGCGATAGCGCTGGATTCCAGAAATCCAACTTTCTATTTTGAGGTCTTACAACCCTCCCCTCCTTATAAAAATTTTGCCCCGAAATTTGTAAAAACAGGCATATATATATATATCCAAAAAGGTCTTTACAAAAAGGGGAAAAGGAGAGATAAACGTCACTGAAACAGCTCGGGGAACTCCCACATCATGGTCTGCTCACGCTCCCATGAGAGTTCCTCGCGACCGCAGTTGTCCCAAAGGACCTTTACCATACGGATCGCCCTGTTCCGCAACTGACGCACCTCACCATCCTCGATGCTAACGGGCATGACCGCCGTCTTAAGCCCACTATCCACGGGCACCTGATCCGCCGCGACCACATGCGTAGGCTCTTGCACTGCCTTCCGCAACATGGAGATGTGGAATACATCGTGTAGCCCGCTCAGTTCCGCCGATAGTGCAAGCCTATAAGCCGTCTCGCCGGCGCTCTCGATGATCTCAAACGGTCCAAGGTATCTCGGACTCAGCATTTTCAAGCGTCGAATCCTGGATACACCCTTGAACGGCATGATCTTCAAGTAAACCCAATCGCCAACGGCGAACTGGACGTCGCGGTGCTTCGCATTATAGTACTATGCCTGCCTATCCTGCGCAACCAAAAGCCTCTCCCGGATCATACGTACCGTCGAAGTCGCCTCTTCGACATCTTTCCTCTTGAAGAGCTTCGTCTCGCCCGTTTCCGCCCAAGCTAAGGGAGTGCGGAACTTCCTGCCATAGAGGGCCTCGAAAGGTGCCATCTGAATACTCACCTGGTAGCTGTTGTTGTACGCGAACTCAACAAGAAAGAGGTGATCTTCCCACCCCTTGCCGAAATCCAGGACGCACATCCGGAGCATGTCCTCCATCGTCCTATTGGTACGCTCAGTTTGGCCATCCGTCTGAGGATGAAAGGTCGTGCTAAACTGCAGCTTCGTACCCAATAGACGGTTGACTAGCCACCAGTCGCTCGAAGTAAAGCATGCATCTCGATCACTGACGATGCTACGGGGCACACCGTGCAATCGTACTATTGTATCAACATACAGCTTCGCCAACTTCTCCACCGAGTCATCCCTCCGGTTGGGGATAAAGTGCGCCACCTTCGTCAGCCGGTCTACGACTACCCTGATGGCATCGTTCCCGCGCTGCGATCTCGGCAGCCCATGCACGAAATTCATGGAAACGTCGTCGAATTTCCACTCTGGAACCGGTAATGACTTCAAAAAGCCACCGGGCTTCTGACATTACGCCTTCACTAGCGCACAAGTGTGGCACTTGGCCACGTAGTGAGCGATGTCCCTCTTCATACCCGGCCACCAGAAAAGGACCTTCATGTCCTTGTACATCTTCGTGCTCCCCGGATGAACTGAATACCTGGTACGATTTGCCTCGTACATCAACTCATCGCGCAGCTCACCCACCTTGGGGACGCACAAACGGTCGCCTCTCCACAGCAACCCGTCACGCACCTGAAACTGGGCATCCGGCCCACCACCAGCCTCCTCTGCGTAGCGCTTTAAACTCGGATCGAGTTCTAAAGCCTGGAGGACTCTATCTGCGAGGTCGTACTGCACCTCAGTCCAACTCAAACAGGCACCGGCACTGCTCCTCTTCTCCACGCAAGAAATATCCAAGGCCTCCAGGTCACGTATCAGGTGCGCATCATGCATCTGAATCCAGTTGGCCTGCGCTGGAGCCCTGCGACTAAGCGCGTCCGCGACAACATTCCCCTTCCCGAGAGTGTAATGAATCTCGAAGGTGTAGTCCCCAAGGAACTCCATCCACCTCTGCTGTCGCATATTCAGCTCCTTCTGCGTCAGAAGGTACTTCAGGCTCTTATGGTAAGTGAAGATGTCGATCTTCAAGCCATACACATAATGCCGCCAAAGCTTCAGGGCAAATATCACGGCCGCCAACTCTAAGTCGTGGACCGGATAGTTCCGCTCGTGCACCTTCAGCTGGCGAGAGCCGTACGCTACTACCTTGCCATGCTGCTGCAGAACACAGCCAAGGCCGCTCCCAGAAGCGTCGGTGTAGATCTCGTAGCCCTCCGTGCCGCAAGGCAAACATAAGATCGGAGTTGTGGTAAGCCGCCACTTCAACTCCTCGAAAGCCTGCGCACATGCGGGCATCCAAATAAACTCCTGCATCTTCCGTGTCAGCGTCGTAAGAGGCAGCGCGATCCGTGAGAAGTTCTCCACGAAGCGTCTGTAATAGCCGGCCAGCCCGAGAAAGCTACGGACCTCCGCTACATTAGAAAGAACAGGCCACTCCCTGATGGCCGCAACCTTCACCGGATCTACCGCCACACCCGCTCCACTAACCACATGGCCTAAGAACGCCACGGAAGGTAGCCAGAACCCGCACTTTGAGAACTTGGCATACAGCTGGTTCCTCCTCAGAACCTCCAAGACTACTCGCAGGTGATCACTGTGCTCCTCCTCGGACTGAGAGTAGACCAGTATGTCGTCAAGGAAGACGATCACAAACCGGTCGAGGTACTCTCGGAAAGTCCGGTGCATCAAGTCCATAAACACCGAAGGCGCATTAGATAGCCCAAATGGCATCACGGTGAACTCATACTGCCCGTACCTTGTACTGAAGGCAGTCTTCAGGATGTCGCACTCCCTGATCCGCACCTGATAATAGCCGGACTTCAAGTCCAGCTTTGAGTATACTGTCGAACCAACGAGCTGGTCGAACAAGTCGTCTATCCTCGGAAGAGGATACTTGTTCTTCTCGGTCAGCTTGTTCAGCTCCCGATAGTCGATGCAAAGCCGCAGGCTACCATCCTTCTTTTTGACGAAGAGGACCGGTGCACTCCAAGGTGAGGAACTCGGACGTACGTAGCCCTGCTCAAGCAGCTCCTGCAACTGCAGCTTCAAATCCGCCAACTCCTTCGGAGCCATACGATACGGCGAGCGGGCCACAGGCTTAGCGCCTGGCATCAACTCAATCGTGAAATCTATCTCACGCTGTGGTGGAGCACCAGGGAGATCGCTCGGGAACACATCAAGGAACTCTGACACTACCGGAACATCCACTAGGCTGGGCCTCGGCGTTGAAGCCTCCACTAGCGCAAAGAATAACTCTTCTCCCTATCGCACTGCCTTGGACACCTGGAGAGCAGACATCAGCATCTTGCTCGATCCACGCATGCCCGCAAAGACCATCTCACGATCGACACACTGCCCAAACCTCACCTCCTTAGTGGTGCAATTAGTGCACGCACGCTGTTCCGACAGCCAATCCATGCCGAAGATTACATCGAACTCAACCAGGGGGAGTAACGATGCTTTCAGGTCATACACCTAGCTTCCAACTAGAACCTTCACGCAGCAACTCCTCTCCACACGCATCGAATATCCATTCGGCAGTAGGACCTCCAGTCCATCTGCAGAAGCGATCGACGGCGCACCAATACGTTGGACGAAGTCCGACGATAAGAAGGAGTGTGAGGCTCCAGTATCGAAAAGCGCTCTCGCAGGAACGCCTAAAACATTTACAAAGCCGATGCCGCCAAACAAGGTTAGCATGAACACTAAAACAGGTATATAAAACAGTAAGGACTGTATCTTAAATTATACCTGTCACGACGTCCTTGGCTTTGATAGCCTCCTGCTGACCAAGACTGAAGACTCTGGGCTGCGGGGGAGCCATACGGGAGGCAGTGGACTCAACCGCCTTCCCCTTCTCAGAATAAGATGGCCCAGTCTTCTTCTCTGACCTTGGAAGCCCACTGCGGCAATCCCGAGAGAAATGGCCAGGCTTCCCACAAGTAAAACAAATAAGAGGGCCACGTCCAGACGACGCGCCCGAAGCAGAGGGAGCTGGCCCAGATAATCGAGCCTTCTTCCAGCGATTCTACCTCCGCTACTTCGCCGCACTCAGCGCCTTGCCCTCCAGCACTGCCTCGACCACAGCCTCTTGCCCTTCTCCCTGAGCATGTCCTACTCAAGCGCTCGGGCTGAACTAACGAGGGTCGTGAAACCCTGCATCAACGGCCCTGTCAGAAGGTACCGCAACTCACTACGCAAGCCTCCGTAGAACCTGTTCACCCTTCTCCCCTCGTCATCGAAAGAAGTTCTAGCGTAACGCCCGAGGCGGGTGAACTCATACAGGTAGTCATCAACCAGTCTATCACCCTGTATCAGATCCAGGAACTGGTTCGCCATCGCGAACTGCTGCGACGGAGGCACATACCTTGCCAGGAAGATTCTCGAGAACTCTTCCATCGGCACATCAACCAGTCGCCTTCCCGCAAACTGGCGCCTCTCTACCTCATCCCACCACCGCCTGGCTTCCTTTTCCAACAAGAAAGTAGCGAAGGTCACTTTCTGCGCTTTATCCGACTGTGTCGCTGTCAGAATTCGCTCCATATGCAACAACCAGTCCTCGGCCTCAGCTGGGGATTCAACCCCGGTAAACGGAGGAGGTCGAAATCCCAGGAAGTGCTTCAGCTGTTGCTCAGCAGCACGCCTCACGGGGACTTGCTCTACTCTTAGTGGCTCTGGGGCCACTTCCTGCGCCAGCGGTTGACCTTACCTTCCAGACTGGCCATTCAACGCAGCTAGAACGGCTTCTGTAACTCGCCGAACCATCTCAGCAGACGGAGGTGTAGGAGCCTCAGCAGACCCGCTACTCTCAACCACGTCCCGGGGACGCGACGGTCCCGCTGCACTTCGAGTGCCCTACACGAGTGCATCACACAGTTAGGCGACAGCACAGTCGCAACTAACAACAAAAGGAACACTCAGGTTCCAAAATCATGCAATAATTGTTGGTTTGTTCTTACATTTTATTCCTAAGTGGACATTTTTGGGTTTATTTTACGTCTCGACGGCAGCGCACACATGTGCTCACCACCCCTTAAAAGAATTCGTCCACGAATTCCTTAGAAGGACCCGGAACCCTAGGAGCTGATACCAATTTTGTAACACCCCCATCCGTTAAGAAGCATATGACAGAAGGTCCGGCCGGGGCCCCACGCCATATACAACAAAACGAACGGGAACGTCACAATAAGGAATATCATTCAACTCTACACCAGTCCTAACTCAGAGCATTCTAAGCGGAAGCAAATAAAAGAGAGTCAAGAATTAAACCCCCAAAACCCGAACCCGGGTATGTCCACTTATATTAATAGGAATAAAATGTTTTACACAACAAAAGAGGCACCACGGCCTTACAAATTACCAACATCGGCGCGCAGGCCGATCAAACATGAAAACAAGAGAATATAAAAAAGGCCTTCAAGGGCCGCAGCAGCGCAGGGGCTTCAGCCCGCTATGTTCCTGCTCGGTCCAGCACCTGTACAACAAGCCCACCAAAAACGGTGGCAAAATAGGGCAACGGTCAGCAACAGCTGACCAAACTATAACGACCCCACCCCTTCGAGGGGGTGGCAGTTTCCCGTCCCTGCAAGAGCATCACAGCATATATATATAACAGAATGAAGCGACTGACGCGGACCACAACAATTCATACATATGCATCAATCACAAACGTGGGAATGGCCTCCACGTCTCGTGCTCTCAGGCACTCTTTGGTGTACTCCGCCTTCCACCACCATCCACTCTTAATGGCTTTGCCCTTCGAGGCTAAAGTCGGTGGCCCGAATACCAGGGCTCTCCCGTGCTTTAATTGTGAACATACCATAGTCCGAAGACTCTTTCCCATCGCTTCCTGACATGCTGTACGAGTCTTACTGATCAGGTGCTGCAATGGTGCGGTTTCAGATTCGCCAAATGCCCGTTGTTCACAGCTCTCGTTGTACAACACGAAAAGCGGGTATGGCGTCCCCTCAGCCCAGGTATTCTCAATTAGCTGGCTCTACGGGCCGCTAAGTCATCCATCAGGACACCCTCACAAGTCGGGCACACAGGCCTCAGGTCCTCTCAACAGGTGGGCACAACAACATCACCAGAACTCAGTCTGGGAGCTGTCGCCAGCGTTAACGCTAACGCCTGGCGATAGTGTACAAAAGCCCCATTTTGGCTTCTAGCTGTGGGTGCTTCCCGGAGCACACCCCCAGGCATTGCTGCACATGCAGTAGCACTCCCACTGCCTCAGAACGCACAAAATCACCAGAACCAAGTCTGGGAGCTACTGCTCGGCGATAACGCTAACGCCAGCGGTAGTGAATAAAAACTCCATTTCTGCTTCTAACTTCGGGTGCTTCCCGGGTCACACCCCCAGGCGTTGCTGCACATGCAGTACCACCCTCTAGTCCTACGAAGCAGGATATCAACACGGAGTTTTCCCCGGCACGCCCAATATCAAAAAGCATCACCAATCCGGACGAACCGTCTCGGATGGGCTTCACACAGCGCGCCTACGTCCATTTCGCGCATGGACTCTATATGTATACAAGATCTGACGGGGATAACATGAATCCACCCGTCGGAGGTCACGACCTCACCCTTTTGGGTAGGGACCTCAAAGATGCACGGAAAAGGACTAACACATGTCCAAAAGAGGGTATAAAGGATCGTTACCCTTAGACGTCGCTTCAAGGCCATAGCTTGATTTTTGGCACAGTTGGAAAGGAGCGTCTTGCCCTCCTCTACGCGTAGCCACCAACGGATCGGGATTCGGTGTAGGAAACCTCCACTAAAGATGAGCTCTAGGGTTGGAAAACCCTATTCATCACCACTACCAAGCTCCTCCTTCTCACCAAAACAAAACCCTTAGTGAATAAGGAAGAGAAGAGGGGTTTCGGCCTTTTCACGCCACCTCCCGAGCCAACTAGCCAAAAATCAGCCCCTAAAGTCAATTGGCCATCAATGCCCACGATTTAGGCCGCCAAGTACAAAATGCCACTATCGCCCGGCGATAGCGATGTCGCCTGGCGATAGCGGTAATGAACAGACCCCGACTAGTCAATGCCACCACTTTGAATAGTGCATGACACGTGTCACGGTGTCGCCAGCGTTAGACTTACCGCCACGCGATAGCCTCTCGACATAGGCCTTCTCGACAGAATGCTATCGCCGAGCGATAGTCGTATCGCCAGCGATAGCGCTGGATTCCAGAAATCCAACTTTCTATTTTGAGGTCTTACAGCCGGCAAGTCCCAAGAAACTCCTCACGTCGGTGGCCGTCTTCAGCGGCGGCCAATCCCGTACTACCCGAATCTTTGCAGGATCCACTGCTAGGCCAGCTCCACTGATGATAAGGCCTAGAAAGGCCACCTCCTTCAACCAAAACTGACACTTGCTAAACTTCGCATACAGACGGTACTCCCGAAGCTTCTCCAAGGTTAGTGCCAAATGTCGTGCATGCTCCTCCTCCGTCCTCGAGTAGATGAGGATGTCGTCAATGAACACAATGACAAATATGTCGAGATAAGGCTCGAACACCCTGTTCATCATGCTCATAAATGCTGATGGTGCATTCGTGAGCCCGAACGGCATCACAGTGAACTCATACAACCCATATCGGCTGCTGAAAGCCGTCTTCGGGATATCCTCCTCCTAGATCCTCAGCTGATAATACACAGATCTCAAATCCAGCTTCGAGAAGCAGTGGGCTCCCTCTAGCTGGTCAAACAACTCATCTATCCTTGGCATAGGGTACGTGTTCTGCACTGTTAGTCTATTCAGGGCTCTGTAGTCGATGCACAATCGGAGCGTGGCATCCTTCTTCTTCACGAACAACACCGGAGCTCCCCATGGTGAGGAACTCGGCCTAACGAACCCAGCTTCCACCAGCTCCTGGAGCTGGCTCTGAAACTCTACCAACTCCTTCGGGGCCATCCAATAAGGGGCCCTAGATACCGTCTTAGCTCCCGGCACCAGCTGGATCTGGAAATCCTTCTCGCGGTGCGGTGGCAGTCCGGGAAGCTTCTCCGGAAAGACATCAACAAAATCCCATACGACAGGGATACTTGACACTAAGTCCTTAACTTCAGTCGCCTCGAAGAGCACCTGATATACCTCGTCTCCCTGCAGGTCAGCCTTGACGGCCTGAATAGATGATAAGAAGAGACGAGAGGTGGGTTGAGTACCTTCGAAAACTACTTCACCATCTTCGTGCTTTAGAACGATCCTCCTTGTCGGGCAGTCAATCTTTGCCTGGTTCCCGAACAACCAGCTCATGCCCAGGATCAGGTCGTAGTATTTCATCTTCAGCACAGTTGCCGGGACCTCGAACAATCTTCCTCCAATCTCCACTCTCATGCTGCACGTGGCGTTTGTTAGAACCTCCGATCCATCCGGAAATCGCACCCTCCTGTAATCGCTCTTGAAGTGTTGGACTTGGTCCAGGTCCTTGATAAACTTAGCCGAGACGAACGAGTGCGAGGCACCCATATCGAACAAGGTAAAAGCGGGTTTGCCGTAAATGCGTACTAAACCTGAGGGTTTTGGTTGTTTGGTTCAATGCTAAGGTAAAACTAAAATTTATAAGGTACAAACAATTAAAAGAAATGCATCAAAGTACCTGCGAAGACCCTTGCTGGGTCCCGGGGCCTTGCCAAGTCTAGGGCGTACGCCTGCTCCCTGTACTGTCTCTGATCATCGCCCTGAAATCCACGACCTCGTCCACATCCTCAGCCCCCGAAATGCTGGCCCTGTGGTGCTGCCCGTAGTGCTGGTGGTGCATTCCTCATGGGCAGTTTCTCTTGATATGGCCGGTCTGGTGGCAGTGGTAGCACTCTGGTGGTGGCCCACCTCCTCCAATCCTTGGCATCTCCCGCATCTGTAGAGACTGTGAAGCCAACACTACCGTCTCTCTCTGCTCCTGCCTCTCCTCCTGGCGGGGTCGGACCTCCGCCTTTCTCTCCCCAATGTCTCGGCCTCTCGGTTGATCCCTTCTGCCTCCTCGTCCCTGATCATCCATCGGTCTCTTTCTCCCACGAACAGCTTGTTGGTCTATCTCCAGCTTCTTGGCCATCTCTAGAATCTTAGTCATGCTGCCGTCGGAGACGAAGAGGAGGGCCTGCCTCAGCTCATCACGAAGGCCCTTGTAGAACCTCTTTGCATATGCTGCGTCATTCAGCTGATAGAAAACCGCAAACCGGGATAGATGGGTAAACTCCCGGTGATACTCCAGAACTGTCCTGCTCCCCTGCCTCAACTGCAAAAACCTATCCTCCAGCTCATCTCTTGCAGACTGCGGCACAAAATGCTCCAGCAGGGCTGCCTTGAAATCATCCCATGCAACGTCCGTAGCCTCCAGTCCTGGATAAGCTGTATCCAGGACCCTCTTCCACCATCTCTTGGCATGAGACTCCAAGAAAGAAACCACCAGTGGCACCTCCATATCTGCCGGGCACTGAATCCCTGTCAACATCTCCTCCATGATGTCCACCCACTCCTCAGTCCTCACAACGGTCTCCTTCCCGATGTATGATGGTGGGGAGAGACCTCGAAAGATGCTCAGCCAATTGGCCCCATGGTTTTGCTGTGGAGCCGGTGCCTGCTGTGCCCTGAAAGTATCCAGAATGGCAGTCAGTGTCTGTCCCAACTCCGACTGCTGGAACGGGGTAGGAGCCGGTGGTGGTGGTATGACGTTTGGAGTCGGTGGAACTCTATGCTGCGGTGTAGGGTCCGTCGCGGGCTACACAAGAAAATTACACTCGTAAGGGACTTAGCTAAAGAACGATCAATTATAAGTGGACCTTTTCATGTGATTTCCCTTATGGGCACACCATTGCTTCCGCTGCTAGTTTGTCCTCAAACTAAGCTCGCGCGGGGTGGCCTAGGGTTTGTGGATTTCTTTTCTTCGGATCGAGGTTTCCTCTGATACCACTTGTAAGACCCCACTTTTTTTTCAAACATCCCGGTCTTAGGCCCAGAACCGCCGCTTTGCGGTGACACCCTCGCTCGGGAATGTTGCCACTACAAAACGCCGATGCTGCCGGCCAAATCGATCACGAAGAAGCAAGGAAAGATAAGATAAAAAGAAAGCCAAGTCCATATCACATAGAAAAGGTATAACATCCACAAGAGATGTCCACATAAATATAACTGAAATGAAAAGAGATACAAGGGCTCCTTCCCGATACATCAAAACCTCACTACAAATTCACTCGCGGAAGCAAAACAACTAGAACTAAAAGACACTCACGGATCCTGTCATTGGTGCACCCGTACTAGACTGCCCCGCCTCCAACTGCACCAGCCTCTGGTGCTGCTCCATTGCCGCGGTCTCCTAAAATGATAAGGTCCACCGACCGTTAGTCAAAAAGACTAAGCCAATCCCCCAAGTTTCATAACCATCCTGGGACTTTTGACCACATGGCCTTCACAAGGATCTGCTTGCACACCTTGGAATAAAACTAGTGTTCTAGGGCTTAATCACCTCTACACCACCCCAAACCACTCATGGGGATACTTTAGGTGATCCTAAACCAGTGGACAAGGTTCCATCTCATGGTGAGGAGATTTGACCACAAAATTCCAAGATAAACACCATGCCCTAACTATGACCCAATTTGACCTAACTTGGGTTAACCAATCACTCAATCAAAACAGTCCCAATTGGGCTGAGATTTTTACCAAGGTCATAGCATAACCCTAAGGAGCATCCCCCAAAATTTGGTGGGCATTAGAGGTATTTTGACCCACTAATTAATTAATATATTATTTATGAAATTATCCCAAGAACCTTAGAAAAAGGTTCTCCTAAAATTCCCAACTTTTAGTATGTTGTGTGGGTGCATGTAACTGGCCTAGGTTTAAAATATCAAGGCCATAGAATCTACCAGTAAAAAGTTATGAAGGAAAGAGTGACTGCCCTACCCTAGGGACCAGTCCCACCATTTTGCCTCTACAGGGAGCTACAGTACTCCTTTTGGGCTGAAACAAATTTTAAACATAAGTAGAATCCAAGGGATACAAATTTGGTATTGGGCACTTTTCATCAGAGGTGATCTAATATTTTAAATAATTAAAACAATCTACAGCAAAAAGGTGTGACCAAAATTAATATAACCTTTAATTATTAACTGAACCCTGCGTTCGACGAAAATAAAACAGCGCTCGACGAACGCTGAACACATCTGCGTTCGACAAAATCATGAATAAGCTGCGTATGACGAAATATTACCTGCGTTCGATGAACAAAGATCTGCGTTCGACGAACGCCGAATAATTCCTCGTTCGACGAAAATCCTAATTGCGTTCGACGAACGAAGATCTGCGTTCAACGAACACCGAATATATCTGCGTTCGCTGAACGTCTAACTACGTTCGCCGAATTAAATGAGATAGACTTAAACAATTAATTCTAATCTGAGCTCGACGAAATCTATTCCGCTTGGCGAATTAATTCAGGTCGACGAATTAATTCCGTTCGATGAACCCTGTGATTCCGTTCGACGAACGAAATGATATATACGTAAACACTAATAATAAGATCTGACGGCTCTCTATCATCATCCCAGCGAAATGGACAGCGCGCGATAGCCCGACCTGGGCTTCTTTGCGGGGTGATTTCCCGGCCACCTACACCTCTTTCCGGCCAGCCAATGCCATCACCACCTCCGTTGAGGTGGTGGCCGCCGATAGGGGTGGTTGGCCGGCCGGAGGTGGTTGGATCGGGATTTTATAGGAGGGAAAAAGAGTACGTATCGCACCCTTTCGGAAGCACAATCTGAGCCCTTTTGAACACGGATCAAGCCCCAAATTTAGAAAAGATCTACCACCAAGGGAGGAGAAGAGGATCGGACCTGAGTAGGGGCTTGGTTGCGCGAATTCCGGTGAGTTGCCATTGACGGTGCTGGAGCTTTCGGTGCCATGCCGATCTAGACCTCCTCTGCACGATTCTCACTGGAAAGTTGGGAAAACTCTTCCTCTCTGAGCACTGGAGGAAATGGGGGGGGGGGGGGTTCAGTCGGCTTGGATGGCTTTATTCTTAAAAGCCATTAATGGCCATTTAGCCAAATTTCGGTTATCACTAAAATTCCCTTAATTCAGCTCCTCTGCCCATAGAAATTTCCAGAAAATGATCATAACTGAAGGGGGGGGGGAATGAATACACATCAATTGGGGAGGGATTTGATGGATCAAAAGCATTTAACTCCATGAATGCTCTCTTTCTCTCTGATTTGGGGAAAACTCCAATTTCTCTCTCTCCTACTCAGCAATTACAGAATTAAGAGTAAAATCCGAAATCAGCAGGCCCACTAGATGATGGATCACTTTAGTTGGGCCTATCCCAAATGGATTGGGTCCAATTTTGGGCAAACTAGGTTATAAATGGGTAATTTGACATAAATTAGGCTTAAGGGTAAATTGGTCAAATCGCAAGTCTCGTGATGGGGCTTTTTGGTCCATTAGGTTCCTAGTAGCCCTATCAGGGTAAGGGTAAGGTCAATTTGGCATGGTGGAGGCTAATTGACCCTAATTGAGTTAGTTTGACCAATTCAGGGTTAAGGTTGACTTTGGTCTAATTGGCCTTTTAATTTGTCTCCAATGGGTCCTTGGTGCTCCAAGTGGTCCCCTAATGGGTTAGGGATACTATAGTGGGGTCAAGGTTCAAATTGGGGCCCCTAAATGCAATCCTAGGCTTGATATCTGAAATTTGTTATTTGCAGACCACTTGGGTTTTCTCCTTCCCACCTAAGCTTTCAAGGTCCTGAGAAATTGGGTTTTCTCCCTCCTATGGTTTTGTCATGACCTAGTCATGACAAAACCAACTTAGGGGTCTAGTTGCTTGAGGGATGTTACAGATATGGCCTCAAGCACCCCCTAGAACTAACCTAGATCTAGTCGCCCACACGAGGCGAATTTCTTCCCTAAGTCCTACCCAGACCTAGTCGCCAACACGAGGCGAATTCACTAAACGATTACAAGAAAAGATGTGAAATTAAATGACAATAATATTAAAATCTCCCTCTTTAAGAACTTCTGAAGTTGGAGATGAAGGACCGTTGTAGTATAAGCGTTGATGAAGCGATCTTCGGTCGGATCCGGCGTGAAGAAATCCTCCTTCAGAAATTCACGAAACTTTGGTGGGAGATCACTTTTTGACTGAATAAGGCTTTGGAATTCTAGCAGTCAACCTCTATCCAACTTGTGTGTCGAAAACGAGAGAAGAGGCCTCCTTTTAAAGGAGTGTGCGCTAACGTCTGTGCTAGCTCTACCGCCGGTGCTATCCCGGTATAGAATTATTCTGTGTGTGCGTATCTTTCATTCCATGGAAACTCTGCCACCTTGCCTCTTGTGCTCCGCGCTACCGTCTACGCTATCCGCTACCTCCTAGCGCTAGCGCCTTCTAAAGATGCTGCCGGAATTGCACTAATCATCGCTAGCGCCTGTGCTAGGTGTAACGACCCAAAACGTGAAATGACCCAAATGATTACTAAAATTTTCCGCTATGATGAAAATAAAAATCAGTGTCTATTTTTTTTAGAATATGTATGTTTATGATGAAGTGCGTTTTATGAGTATTTGTTCGCCGTCGGCAGCATAAGAACAAAGGCCATGTTTATTTATTTATAAAGTTTCTATGTGAGCTGCTACAAAGGTGTGCTGATAGCAATTTCTATTTGAGGTGCTAATAGCAATTGTTATTAGGTGTGCTGCTAGCTAATTCCTATTTGGGTGTGCTGATAACAATTGTTATTTGGCTGTACTAATAATCAATGTAGCTATGGAGTGCTGATAGCAAAAATGTTTTAGTATATGATTTTTCAATGGCTTAGGAGAGGCGGTGGATCGAGGACTTAACTAAAGCAGCTTTCTTTTTTTTTGGATAACCTTGGATCGGCCGACTGTTAAAAGTATTCTCTCATTTCCCGTCTCATCTAGGGCAGAGTCGTGCCTTCTTCTGCCTTTCTCTTTTTCTCTCATCGTCTCCCTTCTTATCATTCTCGAAATCTCAAAGATTGCTGGACTGTTGCTGGGAGCAAGGGTTAGTAAGGTTTTACATAATCTTGGCTTAGCTGGGTTTGCGATTTGGTACTAATTTCGTGCCCGGCTTCGTTTACCTCCCTGTAAGCCTTTCTTCCCCCTCTTCCTTTCTTATGGTTACTGTTGGATTTCATATTAAGGGCAAACTATGGCTTCGATTTTGGGAGTCGATTGTTTTTATCGGCCTGTTACAACTATGATTTTCGTTTCTTTATAGCATCTCAAGCTCAAACCTTAGAAAAGGTCCCTTATGAGGAACGGATGGTTCTTGCTCCTCGTTTCAACTTTGTTTCACTGTTTAATTTGGAAAGAGATTAGTCCCCAGCTGCTGCTATAAATCTTCCTTAATTGCTTTTATGGTATTGGGCTTACTCCTGCCACTGCTCTAGAATCGGAGAAATGTTCTTTTGTTTGGTTAATAGCCGGTTGTAGCTTCTCTTATTTCCAGTTCAAGCTATGATTAGGAGGTTGGAGCTTGAGATTTCTGGAAGAACTTAGATGGGGTGATTGGAGGAGTTTAGGGTTATGGTTTTAGTGCTATTTGATTTACATGTTCCCTGGCCGGATTTTATGATGGTAGCTGTTCAAGGCTTTTGATTATTTGTCCTTTATGAACTTAGTATGAGAGGGGGGTTCTTATTGTGTTGCTACCTTTTTAATGAAGGGAAATGCGTTTGACTGTTAACTGCACTTAGTATTGTTTATGAGGGGGACTCTCCTTACTGTTGCATGCTAATGAAATTAATCGAGGTGAATTAATTATGGCAGCTGCTCATATAATTCCTCCAGCTCAAGTTGTTTTCACTTATTCTCATGACTAAAACTGATTCCTTTTTAGACCGGTTGTTTCATAGAGAAGCTATATAATTTACTTTAATTGGCCGGCTATCCTTGCCATTTGGGCCAAGTTCTTCTATTTCTACAAATTATTTTGATCATAGCTTCGCTTTCTAGTCGGTTATGGTTATTGGGCAGTAGTTGTTTAAAAGTAATAATGTGGCTGAGGTTTATTATTGACATGAACGTATTTGTTTTTTTGACTTATGTAAGCTAGAGGGCGGTTAAATAGCTTCCAAATGATGTAAACATAGTAGTTAAAATTGTAGCTATAGCGAGGTGCAACCTCGATATAAATGACCCAAAATGATATGATGCATATACAGATATCACGGAGGATGGCACCACAAAATAGACATGACAATGCTATGAACACTGATACTGATGGTGAGAGCTACCTATTTCATTTAAGTTTTATTGCTTTATGTTATTTTTACATATGCACTCATACTGAATGTTAAATGCATAGTTGATATCACTGATACTTAATGTCGCTACATTGTATGGCCTTGGAAAAAGGCAAACAGGCGAATGAATTTATGAGGGGATTATAAAAAAATGAATAACTCACTTTATGTAAACGTGTCGACACGAGGTTATATTACGGGCGACTTGAAATGCATGCACATGAATGACCCTTCGGGGTAAAGGGACCCTTCGGGGTAAAGGACCCTTCAGGGTAAAGGAAAAAGGAAAAAGAATTCGAACCGCCCTTAATATATCCTAAGAAACGAAATGTTCATGGAAGTATTGATTTAAAGGGTTATAAAAGTACATTGATAAATGCTTATAGACATGAAAACTGATATGAAATTATATATTTGCACTGCTTCCATGATATAGATACAGTTATGACACTTACATGACATGTTCCATAGTTCATATGAATTCTACAGTTCCTTATACTGTTTATGATTATTGACATGTTTTCCCCAGTTATTATGTTCTTTCATAGATACTGATACATGGACACACTGATATAATGCTATACTGATAGACTGATATACTGCTACTATGATAAACTGATACACTGATGTAGACATACTGATACAAGGATTTATTGCTTATACGGATACACTGCTTTAATGTTACATTGTACATGATATGGTTATGATCTTATACTGCTCATAATGTTTTATTGATACTAACATGTTCATGTAGTTATATGCTTCATAAGTTCATTACTGAGACAGAAAACGGTTAGTATGAAAACTATGTTTTAAAATGCGTAAGTTTTCTAATTGTATATAGAAATGAAAGAGGTATATCCTCACTTAGTCATATTTTTATGACTAAGCCCGTCGTCAATTTTTGTAGGTAGCGGTCATGACTTTGGATACGCAAAACAAAAGAAGTAAAGAATTGATTATGGATAAATAGAAAAGATTCAGCGAATAATGCAAGGTATGCAAGTAAATTTCTTATTATGTGGCTTTATTTTGTATTCACTAGCCTTACTTCAACCTGGGACACATGTATGAACATAGCTTAGATACAGATGTAAGTGGGGTCTAAATGGGGGCCTCACAATTTGGTATCAGAGCCAGGTTTTCAAGAAGTTTGGTTGTAGTGAGTACTAAATAGGCACACATGATATGATGATAAGAAGATCGATTATAGAAATTTAGTAATTTGGAATCTGTCTAAATGGAATTAAGTCGAAAGGTTTGAAAGCATTTATGAAAAGATAGAAATGAAATGAAATGTACACGAACCTAAAGCCACACGAAACCAAGTAATATTTGACATTATTTCTACTGCACGAGTCAACCCAAATGTTTCCAAAGAGAAATGTCTTCATACTATTTGCAATAGATAGACGAATATGTGAAACATAGAATAGTTGAAAGCTGAATGAGGTTAGACAGGAAAGAAAGATCAATGTACATCGTTGTATAGTTATATAATGCGAAGATAGAGACATGTAAATGGTTGAATACGTAACGAAGGGTGTATATATACCGAGCTCTGATTTTCTAAAAAGAGATAAATGTTTATATTTTTCTTTCCATGAAGCATTGCTAAACATCCGTAGAAAAGTTACTTAACAATCTTCACTGTTAAAGCTTTGAGATGTTTGAAATGAATATGCATTATACATCTACCTGTTTCATACAAACATGTAAAACAGAAAACGGAATATAGTGAGAACAAAAAGCTATAAATATACCGTGTGAATACTATGTTATGATTTCAATGAATGTGAAAACAAGTGATGCATAATAAGCTATAAATGAAATGAAAATGGAGGTAAAGAACGATAAAAAGAAAGTTGCAAACGACAACAACGGAAATATGAAAAGACGTAATATGTTATATGAAAATACGAGGCTAAGGAAAACGAAATATGTTATAAGTCGTTCTGAAAGAAGGGTTACAAAGAGGGCATGAGAAAGTCCTATTTGTGCTTTGAATCAACGACATGGGAAGCAATTGAAATTCCAGATGACAAGGAAATAGGATAATCAAGGTGTGTAACGCAGACAAGATAACGTAGTAATGACTTGTTTTTATTAAGAGTAAATGATGTCTTACCCAATAAGAACCCAACCTTACGTAAACATAAGAATATGTGAGTAATCTTAGGTAAGAAACAATTTTTTTTTTACATGAAAATATTTGCCAGCAAAGATGAAGTGAATGTTACAAAAGTACGACTATCATAACGACAAAATGCGTAAATATAGATTGGGTAAACCTATCACTCTCTATGTGTGGTGTTATCGTAGGAATCAAAATAGTTTTGATTAGGTGAAATGTGAAATAATATCAAGAATTATTATGCTTATCATTAAGGTGCCCGTATGCACAAAAAGATTTAAATTCAAGTAGAGTTTACAAGTCCGACATGACCGATTGTAAAATTGGCAAAAACTTATGTTCGCCAAGAAACATTTCTTATGTATGTAAAAGCAAGGGGTATCGTAGCAAGACAAATGTAGAAGAATGTGTATAAAGTGTGACATGTTAAAACTGAAATATTAAGGTAAAGGTTACCCAAAAGGAAGGTTCCTTTCAAAAAAGAAATCATTCGACTAGAACAAGTAAGGATAAAGATGACGCGTAAACTGAAAGGCATGAAATGAATATGTTATCTAAAATGAGAGGAAAAAAAGAAAACATTGATGGGGAAAGGTGTCGTTAAGTTCAGAAATGTAAGATGGTGAATGATATAAGAATGAAAAATGTTGTGCTTATGACTAATGTGGTATAAAAGCAAGGGGTAAGTATAGTTATACAATTTAGAATGGTCGAAAGCACAATATATGCAAGTTGAACAATTAACGAAAAGTGCACAAATAAAAAGTTGTACATCTTAAAATATATGATTGTACTTAATGCAAGTATTGCAAAATATCCGTAGTAAATTGAAATGACTACATTCAATGTCAAAGCAATGAAGAAACGTATTGTTAAAGAAAAAAAAAGGAGAATATTATGATGGGTATGGAACGTTGAAGGAAATGAATAAGTAAAGTAAAGACTATAATGAATTGTAATTTCACTTTCACTCTATATAATATATCTTGGATTTCGGCCGAATCTTTGATACGTTATATGGTTTTGAAAGAGGTGTTACAAAAATATTGTTGAAATATGAAGGTAAAGAAACAAGATAACATGGTTAAGGAGACACTGTTAAGCGTCTGTAGAAAGATTTCATAACAATGGTCATTGTCAAAGCTTTGAGACCATTTACAAGTCGTAGGTAAGGAAAGGAATGTGCATTGAAGTCCATCTTCGTCTTATGTGGCCTATATGAATTTGAACCAAATGTAATACACACAGGTAAACTACAAAGTAAATTGTTTATAACGTATATCGTTTCAATCCGATGTACTGGCCTCAAGAAATGTGAAACGAAATGAAACGTTATATGCTAAATGAACTCAAGATTGAGATAAAGAATAAACGATAAAAGAAATTTGCAAATGAGAATAACATGAAATGAAAGTACGCTGCTATGAAAACGATAGGAAAATGAGATACGAATTTCAATCAACGATTTACGAATTTTAACAAAGGAGAGTGCGATGTAAATGGAAAGTCATGATTGTACGATGAGTGATGAGTAAAATGACATGGGAAGTAAATAAAATTGTTAACTAAAAAGGAAAACGAAAGAGGAGTACTACGATATTGTTTACAAAGTGTGTCATGTCAATACTACAATGAATGTCAAAAGAAATATAATGTTGGCAACGGAAATGAAACCGAGGTTGAGGTAAAGAATAAATGATAAATTGTAGATAATAACGATATGAGTATGGGAATATGATGTGAAGGAAAATGAAAGTCCACTGATAATTGTCATATTGTAGGTCATTTCGCAAGAAGTGTTACAATGAGGAACTGATAGGAGAATTAACTAGGAAATACGCTTTTGAATTAACGAGGCAGGAATCCGACGCAGAATATTACTATGAGTATTGAAAGTCATAATATAGAGAATAAGAAAGACGAAGTCAGTGAAACTATTAAACGAAAGTGAAGAAGTTAAGTTGCTTACACGGAGTATAATGTCACATTAAAGGAAAGTTTTTATGCTGAAAGTTTACGATCAAAGTTTATATGCAATGATTGAGAATACTAATGAATGTTAATATGTGCATTGGTAAAAAGGTAACGTGAAAGTTCACAATGTGCATATCATGTTAAGTGCATTATGACAATGCTTTGATGATTAATGAACTGAAAGGCGATAAATGCTTTCATGAAACACAATTTGTTTTGGTGATTATGGCGGTGTGTCGATCGTTATAAAGTAGAAACTTGAAATAATGGAAAACGAGCAAAGGTTTGAATGCTTGGAAAAATAAATAGTGTAAAATATACTTGGGAATTGTTATTGTGTCCTATTTTCGGGGACGAAAATTTCTATAAGAGGGGAAGAGTTTGTAACGACCCAAAACGTGAAATGACCCAAATGATTACTAAAATTTTCCCCTATGATGAAAATAAAAATCAGTGTCTATTTTTTTTAGAATATGTATGTTTATGATGAAGTGCGTTTTATGAGTATTTGTTCGCCGTCGGCAGCATAAGAACAAAGGCCATGTTTATTTATTTATAAAGTTTCTATGTGAGCTGCTACAAAGGTGTGCTGATAGCAATTTCTATTTGAGGTGCTAATAGCAATTGCTATTAGGTGTGTTGCTAGCTAATTCCTATTTGGGTGTGCTGATAACTATTGTTATTTGGATGTACTAATAATCAATGTAGCTATGGAGTGCTGATAGCAAAAAATGTTTTGGTATATGATTTTTCAATGGCTTAGGAGAGGCGGTGGATCGAGGACTTAACTAAAGCAGCTATCTTTTTTTTGGATAACCTTGGATCGGCCGACTGTTGAAAGTATTCTCTCATTTCCCGTCTCATCTAGGGCAGAGCCGTGCCTTCTTCTGCCTTTCTCTTTTTCTCTCATCGTCTCCCTTCTTATCATTCTCGAAATCTCAAAGATTGCTGGACTGTTGCTGGGAGCAAGGGTTAGTAAGGTTTTACATAATCTTGGCTTAGCTGGGTTTGCGATTTGGTACTGATTTCATGCCCGGCTTCATTTACCTCCCTGTAAGCCTTTCTTCCCCTCTTCCTTTCTTATGGTTACTGTTGGATTTCATATTAAGGGCAAACTATGGCTTCGATTTTGGGAGTCGATTGTTTTTATCGGCCGGTTACAACTATGATTTTCGTTTCTTTATAGCATCTCAAGCTCAAACCTTAGAAAAGGTCCCTTATGAGGAACTGATGGTTCTTGCTCCTCGTTTCAACTTTGTTTCACTGTTTAATTTGGAAAGAGATTAGTCCCCAGCTGCTGCTATAAATCTTCTTTAATAGCTTTTATGGTATTGGGCTTACTCCTGCCACTGCTCTAGAATCAGAGAAATGTTCTTTTGTTTGGTTAATAGCCGGCTGTAGCTTCTCTTATTTCTAGTTCAAGCTATGATTAGGAGGTTGGAGCTTGAGATTTCTGGAAGAACTTAGATGGGGTGATTGGAGGAGTTTAGGGTTATGGTTTTAGTGCTATTTGATTTACATGTTCCCTGGCCAGATTTTATGATGGTAGCTGTTCAAGGCTTTTGATTATTTGTCCTTTATGAACTTAGTATGAGGGGGGGGGGGGTTCTTATTGTGTTGCTACCTTTTTAATGAAGGGAAATGCGTTTGACTGTTAACTGCAATTAGTATTGTTTATGAGGGGGACTCTCCTTACTGTTGCATGTTAATGAATTTAATCGAGGTGAATTAATTATGGCAGCTGCTCATATAATTCCTCCAGCTCAAGTTGTTTTCACTTATTCTCATGACTAAAACTGATTCCTTTTTAGACCGGTTGTTTCATAGAGAAGCTATATAATTTACTTTAATTGGCCGGCTATCCTTGCCATTTGGGCCAAGTTCTTCTATTTCTACAAATTATTTTGATCATAGCTTCGCTTTCTAGTCGGTTATGGTTATTGGGCAGTAGTTGTTTAAAAGTAATAATGTGGCTGAGGTTTATTATTGACATGAACGAATTCATTTTTTTGACTTATGTAAGCTAGAGGGCGGTTAAATAGCTTCCAAATGATGTAAACATAGTAGTTAAAATTGTAGCTATAGCGAGGTTCAACCTCGATATACTTGACCCAAAATGATATGATGCATATACAGATATCACGGAGGATGGCACCTCAAAATAGACATGACAATGCTATGAACACTGATACTGATGGTGAGAGCTACCTGTTTCATTTAAGTTTTATTGCTTTATGTTATTTTTACATATGCACTCATACTGAATGTTAAATGCATAGTTAATATCACTGATACTTAATGTCGCTACATTGTATGGCCTTGGAAAAAGGCAAACAGGCGAATGAATTTATGAGGGGATTATAAAAAAATGAATAACTCACTTTATGTAAACGTGTCGACACGAGGTTATATTACGGGCGACTTGAAATGCATGCACATGAATGACCCTTCGGGGTAAAGGGACCCTTCGGGGTAAAGGACCCTTCAGGGTAAAGGAAAAAGGAAAAAGAATTCGAACCGCCCTTAATATATCCTAAGAAACGAAATGTTCATGGAAGTATTGATTTAAAGGGTTATAAAAGTACATTGATAAATGCTTATAGACATGAAAACTGATATGAAATTATATATTTGCACTGCTTCCATGATATAGATACAGTTATGACACTTACATGACATGTTCCATAGTTCATATGAATGCTACAGTTCCTTATACTGTTTATGATTATTGACATGTTTTCCCCAGTTATTATGTTCTTTCATAGATACTGATACATGGACACACTGATATAATGCTATACTGATAGACTGATATACTGCTACTATGATAAACTGATACACTGATGTAGACATACTGATACAAGGATTTATTGCTTATACGGATACACTGCTTTAATGTTACATTGTACATGATATGGTTATGATCTTATACTGCTCATAATGTTTTATTGATACTAACATGTTCATGTAGTTATATGCTTCATAAGTTCATTACTGAGACAGAAAATGGTTAGTATGAAAACTATGTTTTAAAATGCGTAAGTTTTCTAGTTGTATATAGAAATGAAAGAGGTATATCCTCACTTAGTCATATTTTTATGACTAAGCCCGTCGTCAATTTTTGTAGGTAGCGGTCATGACTTTGGATACGCAAAACAAAAGAAGTAAAGAATTGATTATGGATAAATAGAAAAGATTCAGCGAATAATGCAAGGTATGCAAGAAAATTTCTTATATGTGGCGTTATTTTGTATTCACTGGCCTTACTTCAACCTGGGACACATGTATGAACATAGCTTAGATACAGATGTAAGTGGGGTCTAAATGGGGGCCTCACACTAGGTGCTACCGTTGGCGCTAGTTGGCATGTTAGAATTTTGAGATCAAATCTGGGGGCAACCTTCTTTTGTTATCCTTGAGTCATATGGACTTATTTCCTACACACTTAAGCACACAAGATCAAATACACATAGGATTTGTTATTCTCAAACCTAGGAGATATGGAAGACCATGTTCCAACAAGGGTGTTGGTGATCAGAAGAGCAGGCTGCTACATTCTTAGCATTTCCTTGATGGATCTTGTGACTATGTGCATGATTGAAGTGCAGGATGCTACATTCTTAGCATTTCCTTGATGGATCTTGCACAGTCAGATGTTCCTTTCCTTTGACTGTTGGTGCTGTTAAGATAAATACAAATGACCCATGATCTTTCTTTTGGGTATCCTCATAAGTTGCCTTGAAGGCACTTTGTCTAATGTCTGCTCTCATACTTAAGTTCTGTGCTTTGTTCCACAAGTAGGGCATTCATTAGAGAGGTATCCATAGAATGGATCATTGGCATATGCATTGAAAGGCAATATGACTTTCTGAATGATGGTTTTATCTTTGGATATTTCCACCTTCTCCTTATTATATCCAAGCCCTCCTCTATAGGGAGAAGAGAAGTTGTCTATGATAGGGAGCACAGTCTTTGGCTTTGAGAAACTTGCCACAAGCTTCCTTTCAGCAATGAGCTTGGCCTCCAAAGACTTGACTACTCTACTCTGAGCTTCATACTTCTGTTGAAGAACCATAAGATCATAGGACATCTCAGTGATCTCCTTGGTCTTCTCATCTACTTGAGATCTGAATGGCTTGAAGATCCTTATCTCCTCAGCTTGAGATTTGACCAACTTCTTGCTCTTCTTGAGAGTAGTCAAGAGAGTACGTACCAAAATGTTCCAATAGATCAGAATGATTCTCATTATTACATGATGAGCAATCATCTAATTCTCCATTAAAAATACACTCATCAGATGTTGAGTTGGCATTTGATGTACTTTCTGCCTTCATATTTGACTCAGGTAATGAAAATATGAAAGAGATTATACCTGAGCAGGATGTGAGTCATCCTGATCTTCATCCTCGGATAAAGACACAAGCCAATGCAATCTTCTTCTTTAAACTCACTGTCTGAGAGAGTGAGGGGTGCCCTTATCCCCACTTTGGCAGCATGATATCCATCCTTTTCCCAGTCATCAGTCATTCTGATTAACTCATTATAGGCTTCTTCTTCAGAGTCTGATGAGCTACTACTGTTGTCACTCAGATTCATGGATTTCTTGGCAATAAAGCTCTTCTCCTTCCTCTTGCCTCTGAGTGACATACTCTCCTCCTCCTTCTCATTCTCTTTCCTTCTTGAGGGACATTCAGTATGATTGCCCTGTCTTACTACAACCATAACACACAACATTAATAGAAAGTTATTTGTTGTGTTTAGAGTTATACCTTTCCTCTTTATGGTTTTTTTGGTTGGTCATGTTGGGAATATTGCCCTCAATGTTCCTTTGATTTGAAGAGGCATCACACTCAATGTTAAATACATATTATATTTGATAAATCCTCTTTTGCATAAGGTATATGCATGGTTAGGTTATTCCAAAAAAAAGGAATAGTTCTGTGGTTTTACTGTCAAAACTGCTGAGACGACATCATGGTCTCAGCTGAACCGCTGAGACACAGCCAGAGCCGCTGAGAAGGTGTCAGCCTCAGCTGAGCTGCATTTAGATAGAAACCACTGAGAAGACTAACTATCACAGTCGATCCGCTGAGACAAAGACAGCTTATCCGCTGAGACTGAAGTCAGTCTCAGCCCAACCACTAAGACAGATTCATATTTGAATTAAGGCCTGGCAGGATCTACTTTTGGCGCAAGTGGCTAGAATGCAAAGATAACATTTTCTATTTCTATCCATGATGTGACAGGGCACTCCTCAGAGCCGTTGCAGATTGGAGGGAGTATAAAAGAAGATGTTAGGGCATTATAGAAGGTGTGGAAAATAATCTAAAAGAGAACTACTAAGCTATTGATGGGTTCCACAGTTATCTCAGCCTGCTTCCTGCTACAAGTAATCATCTGAGATAATTTAGTTATTCCTGATTCAATCTAGAAGAACAGTTAGAACTTTCTTCATCTACAGAAGAAGAAGATCAGATAGAAGCAAAGACTGAACTATTCAGCCCTACTTCAAGATAGCACTTGTTGTGCATCAACAACAGAAGACTAGCACTGAAGGATATATCTTTACAGTCCTCTGTTGTAAGCAAACATTATAACCTCTGTAAGAACATTATTATTCTGAATGTGTAGGGCATTGTGCCTGAGTTTGTAGGGATGTTGAGCCTAAGTTTGTCGGGCTGTTGAGCCTGATTTTGTAGGGTTGTTGAGCCTGACTGTGTATGGTTGCTTAGCCTGAGCTTGTAGAGATGTACTCCCAGCTTGAGGTATAGGATCTTTGTGGAGATCTGAGGTAGGGCTTCTTGAGAGGCCTGAGGTAAGAAATTAGGAGGATTTCTGAGTTGTAGGAGTTGGAGCACTCTGAGTGGTAGGGTTGTTGAACCTGAGGCAAGGTTTGGAGCAAACCTGAGAGATCCAGAGGGATCTGAGTTGTAAGCTCTTAGAGCTAAGTTTTGGAGGAGGTTGCTTTGTCTAACACACTGTTAGAAAGGTGTATAGGGAAAGTGGACTACCCATAGACACACTATCTTGGGGAACCACTATAAACAGCTGTGTGTTTTTTGTGTTGTGCATTTACATTATATAATTTCTAACAATAGCTAGTTGTAACTAAGAAAATTCAAAGAAACCTATTCACCCCCCCCCCCCTCTAGGTGAATTAGTCTACTAAATAAGTACTTAATAGTCTGACCAGTTTCTACAAGGAGTTGTCAAGTCTGAATCCAATGGCTGCCAATGGAGGTCAGAAGGAGATGGGATCTATGAAGCTGCCCATATGCAAAAAGGAGACTTTTGTATATGGAAGCAAAGGGTAAGGCTGTTCATGGAAGACTTAGACCATATGATATATATAACTATCAAGGAGGGTCCTTTTATCTTCACAAAGTCCTCCACTATAGATCCTACAAGGCAAGTGGCCAAGTCATATGTTGAAATGACTAAGGATGAAATTGCACTTGCTACCATGGACAAGAGAGCACAAAACATAATAGTAAAGGCAATTGATGATTCCACCTTCCAGAACTTGGTGCACTGTGAGACAGCCAAGGATATGTGGGATACACTTATAGTGTATATGGAAGGTACAGATTAAGTGAGGGATGATAGGAAATCCCTCGTTAATCAGGAATATGAAGCCTTTAGGCAACACAGCCTATAAAGCATAGTTGACAGTTATGAGAGGTTCTTCAGAATGGTGAATGAACTGAGGACCTATGGAAGGGTCTTCAATCATTATGAGCATAATGACAAATTCCTAAGATCTCTAATAAGAGATTGGGATACAAAGATCTATTCCATCAGAGAAGTGGCAAAGTTAGGTGAGACTCCTCCCCATATACTATTTGGAAATCTGCTCTCCTATGAGATGCAGTTGTCTACAAGGAAGGAGGAGGACACATCCACTAGGCCTCATGCAAGGGATAGAGTTGTGACTCTCAAAGCTGAAAGCACTAAGAAGAGCAAAGAAAGAAAGCCTTCTCCACCAAGAAGGGTTATTGACTCAGAAAATTTTGAGCCCAGCACATCTGACAGCAACTCATCAGATGAGGAGTTTACTGCCTTCTCAAGGCACTTCAAGAAGCTGATGAGGAGGAAGTAGTGGAAGAACAAACCTTCCTCCTACTCACATCCCAAGAAGGAACACGACATATCAGAGAGGCAGCACCCAAAGGGTGACAGGTATGACCCTAAACATGTTAAACATATTTCAAATAATGTTATATGTTATTGTTGCAGCAAGCATGGACATGTTATAGCTGACTGTCCAGTCAAAAGAAAGGAAAGAGGTGATAAGAAGCCTCATCACTAGAAGGGAAGGAAAGGTGAAAAGTCCTTTCTAGCAAAGAAGGAGAAGAGTTTGAGTGAATCTGAGTCTTCATCCTCAGATTCTGAAGAAGAAGATGAATCCTACATAGGGTTGTTTGCAGCTAAAGAGGATGAAAACTATCCTGCTACTAAGGTTGGCATCAGGTCCCCTCTTTCATATTCATATAGTGACATAGAGGAGGATGAAGATGACAAAGAACAATATAGCTTAATGGCCATGTAAGATGATGAATACTGTCAGGATCATCCTGATCAGGTATCAACTCCTCTTGTTCCCTCTTCTGATTATGAGATAGTACCAGAATCTGAAGCATGCTCATCTAATAATGAGAGTGGTTCAGAATCTGAAGTGGATGTCAATCAATTGATTGATAAATATGGTGCTCTTTTAGAAGATCTAAAAAAGAGCAAGAAGCAAGTCAAGAGGTAAGCTCTAGAGATTGCTTCCCTTCAACAGGCAAAGCCTGATTGCACTGAGCCATCTACCCAGATGGCTTAGATGAGTAGAGAAATAAGTCAGTTGAAGGGAATTACAATATTCCAATTAAGCACCATTAGACAAAAGAACCAGGTCATCAAGGACCTTGATGAGAAGCTTCTCAAAGAGAAGAGCTTGGTGGCTCAATTCTCCAAACCCAAATCCATACTACCCATTATTGACACTTTCTCCTCCCAAGCCAATAGGAGAGGGCTAGGTTTCAATAAAGTGGTTGTTGGTGCGGAGAATGGAGGAAAGGGGCATGCTAAAGCTAAGCCTCATACCACCTTTCAAAAGGTGTTGCTTCCCTCCAACAGGTATGACCAGGACAACATGAATGGTCACTGGTATAATGAAAGTTCCTATAGAAAGGAAAATACTCATTACTATAGCAGAAGAAAGGGCATGGGGATGAGTGCTTTGATAGCTCCCCATGAATAAATTCAAATGGCCCATTCTGGACCATTTGTATTTGGTACTTCAGCCCCTTCATTTAAGGATAAGAAAGCTGGTTCTTCTAAATCCCAATTAGCAAAAAACATGGTTGCTGCCAAGCCTATAATAAAGTCCAACAGCACAATATTGGATGCCATCAACTCTTGCTTAGCTGCCAAGCTAAGACCAGCTGATGTCACTCAGATAAAGTCTGCTAAGACTAACTAAAGACAGTCAACCAGCCAGGTTATTACTAATAGGAATAGGAAGAATTTTGCTACCTTCTTCACTAAACACAAGCATTCTGATGCTCCTTCCACTTCAAAGAGTGTTCAGAAAAGAAGGTATAACATCCATGAATGTAGGTGATGTGGTAAAGTGGGACACTTTGTCATAGATTGTTGGCACAACACTAGTGTGCCTAATGCAAAAAGGAGCTTTCCTGCAAAGGTTGCAGTGAGTGAAAGAGTGGTTGTTTATGCTAACGGGAACCTAGGACCCAAAACAATTGGGGTCCTAAGGGAAAATGAATTGCATTTTGCAGGATAGTTCAAGTACCAGCCTAAGGGAAATATGGTACTTGGACAGTGGGTGCTCTAGGCACAAGACAGGTACAAGGAGTCTTCTGCAGGATTACACTCCTGTGAAGAATGGACCAAAAGTTATCTTTGGAGATTCTGAAAAAGGAGTCACAAAAGGTTATGGTATGATCTCAAATGGCATATTTTTAATAACATGGGTATATTATGTTGAAGGGTTGTGATAGTTTATATGTTAGTAGTCTAATTCACCTAGAGGGGGTGAATAGGTCTCTTTGGTTTTTATTTAATTGTTGTTACCAGTAGATGAATAGTAAACAAAATAACAAGCAAACACAGAAAGTAAATAGTTGTTTAGTTGTTCCCCAAGACAGTGTGTCTATGGGTAGTCCACTTTCCCCCTGCGCCTCTCTAACAGTGTGTTAGATAAGGCCTACTCCTCCAATCTTAGCTCCAAGAGCTTACAATACAGACCCCTCAGGATCTCTCAGGCTTGCTCCAAGCCCTACCTTAGGCCAACCAGCCCTACCACTCAGAGTGCTCCCACTCCTACAACTCAGAGATCCACTTGACCTCCTTCCTCAAGCTTATCAAGAAGCCCTACTTCTCAAGAAAGATGCCCTACAGCTCAAGCTCAACAGCCTTACAAACCTCAGGCTCAACAGCCCTATAACTCAGGTTCAACAACCCTACAATCTCAAGCATAGTGCCCTACAACTCAAAACAATATAGTTCCTACAAAAGGTTATAAGTATAGCTTACAACAGTTGACAACAGTGTTTGTCTTCTGTTGTATATGCACAGCTCGTGCAACCTTGAAGCAGAGCTGAATGCAATCTTCATACATTGCTCCTATCTGATCCTTCACTTCAGTGGATGAGAAGGATCACCTTGTTCTTGTGAATAAAAGAGCTATCTTCTCCGCTCGTGTCTTCTTTCTTGTTCAGATAGTAGAAGGAGAGAAATATTGAAAGCCGTCAATGGAACAGTGAAAAATGACTCTCTTCTTTTCAGCACAACCAGTGGTTTTTAGAGTGCCCTAACATATTCTTTTATACTTCATTTTTCTTCAACGGCTCTTGTAAAGGGTGCCCTCATACTTTGGAAGTGGATATAATACTTTATCCACCCTTTACATTTGTTTGCAGCAAAAGCAGGACCTGCCAGTGTCGTCTTTCTAATTTTAATCTGTCTCAGCGGTTGGCCTGAGACAGACTGTCGTCTTAGCAGCTTTAGCTGTCTTGGTCTCATCGGATCCACTGAGACAGATAGTCCTCTCAGTGTATTTTATCTATCTACAACTCAACTGAGGCAGACCTCTTCTCAGTGGCTTCTGGCCTCGTCTCAGTGATTCCGCTGAGACATTGAGTTCTTCTCAGTAGTTTTGTCAGCAAACCAATGATCTTATTCCAATGCTTGGAATATCTTAACCCTGCATAATCCTGATGCAAAATAGGGTTTATCGAATATAATATGTACTTAGCATTATGAGTGATGCCTCTTCAAATTAATGGAACATTGAGGGCAATATTCCCAACAGTCTCCCCCTATTTGAAGAAGGCAGAACATACCCAATGCTAATATACATAGCCAGCAAAACAAATAACTTATCATGTAAATGTATTTCATAACAATATGATATCATAACACATAAATGTTGACATTCATTTGGCATAAAAAAATATCATGACTGATTATCTTCATGACAAAATAACAATATTTTTTGTCAAAACAATAACATTGTTAACTAATTATGTCTAGGCACCACAGAATATATAAAGCAATAATACTGGATAATATTAAGCTTTGACTAAGATTATTCTATAACACACACCAACTGATTCAACAGAACTTTCAATTTCATTGATGTCATAATGTTTCTACATTGTTCAAATTATAGTTTGATTTCCTGAAAAGCTAAATACAATAATTAAGTCTTTCTTCTCTTGGAGCTTTCATCTTTGTCATCAGCAACCTCCTTCCCTTTAGCAGCATTAGCAGTCTCAGCTAGCTTCTTCTTGTTCTCTTGTCTTTTAAAATATAAGTATGGCTTTGGTATGTACCTGGAGGGCATCCTTTTTGGATTATTCTTTCTTACTAAATTTTCCTTGAGTAATTTATCCCTGTGAGTGTTTCTCTCCAGATGTTTAATCCACTTTTCAGCTGGATAGATTTTGTTAATGTCTTTGCAAACTTGACCATGGCTGGGCCAGGAATTCAAAATTATACTCTTGGAGTCCTCACTCCAATACTCAAAATCTGGATCTTTTTCTTGCTCTTCCCTTTGCTTAGTCATAAATTCTTCAGCTAGCATTACTTGTTCTCTTTTTCTTTTCTTTGCCAATTGAATATTTTGAGCTATTTTAGCCTGCCCCTCAAATTCAAAGTCTTATTTCCTGTAATTATCCAGCATGGGCAGGTTTAGGGCAATTCTGGTTCCTTACAGCACTTGGAGAGCCAATTCAGAATTGGTCTCAGCATTGGCCACCTAAGCCTTTCTGGCTTCTTCAATTATTTTAGCTTCTAGGGACTGGGAGGCAGCTGCTACAGAACTTGAGATGGTCTGGAAGGCATTTTCCAAGTTAGACTTCATCTCATCCTTCATTTTCTCAGCCTCACTAATCATAGTAGTGGTTGTATTCCAGACATATTCTTGTATATGGTTGGTGGCTTTTTCTATAACCTCATCTGTCTTGCTTACATAGTTCTTTACATATGACATATCTTGCTCAGACAGTTGGAGGTGTTTGTCCATTGATCTCAGGATTGTATTATGAGAAACCACTGACTTCTCTGCAAGTTCATACCATTTAGTCATCTGTTTATTGAGGAATGCAGTCTATTCCTTAATTTCTTTCACTTCAACCATGATTTCAGCCTTTACAGACAAGATTAAACAGTCAATATAATTCTTTATTGAAAGCATCTGACTTTCAATGACTGTACTGATGGAGCTGAGCAGTTGTTCATGGGATATTGCTGATCTGGAGGGGACATCAGCTACTATATTGAGCTCCCCCTCAGCCTGAGCAGGGATTTGCTCCCCCTCAGCTGGATCACTAGGCTGAGCAGCAACCTTATACTCTGCATCCTTTTTCCTTGCCTCTTCAGCATCTCTTGATTGCTTCCCCTCACTTGGAGCATCATCATAATCCATGTCAGGAGCGGTTTTCTACTGCTCCCCCTCAGATGAGGGATCACCATTGTCCTGATCATCTCCCAAGTAGTCTGCAGGTTCAGGAGGGGTAATTTAATTCTTTGCTCTAGAGTGAATATAGATAAGTCAATCTCACCTTGAAGATCAACAGGAGCATTGTCTTCATCATCCTCATGTTCTTTTGAAGAGGAGTGTATGACCTGCACACTTTTATCAGCTGTCGCAGGATTAGAGGAATCACAAGTAGTGTGATCTTCTTCATGTCCTTCTGACATAACCTCAACAGTAGCAGCAGCATCTTCATCCTTTTGATGCTCTTTCTCAGCATCATCATCTTTTTCCTCTTCATGCTCTTTCTCAAGAGCATGGCCTTCATGACCTTCAGTGTCATGATATCCTCCTTGATCATCCTTTGGAGGACTGCTGGTTGGACCTTGATTGTCCACAGCTGGGACATTCTCTTTTGCCTCTGATCCAGAATCAGAGCAGACTATTCTGGCTTTTCTCAGCCCCTTGACTAAATGAAAGTGCACAGTGTGCCTCTGAGAATCCTCTAGAGGGGGTGAATAGAGATTTAAAATTATTTCTATCCTAACAGTGTAGTCAATAAAACTTATTAAGGAATTATGCTCACAAACAAAACACGGGCAGAATAAATATTGCTGAAAGTAAATGCTGAGAAAGTAAATGGGACAACATAGAAAAGCACAGCACAGACACAAGGAATTTTATAGAGGTTCCCCAAAATGTGAGTACTCCTCTCTTCTACCGCCTGGTAGGAATGCACCACCTGTGCCTGAGCCTTATGATAAGGAGACTCTTAGAACTAAAGATCTTTTGATAAGGAGATCTTGAACCACAGATCTTTTGAAGGAGATCTCGAACCACAGATCTTTTGATAAGGAGATCTTGAACCACTGAATCCTTTGAAAGAGGGATTCTAAAAACTCTTTTACAGGTGAAAAGAAGGGGGAAGAAGGAGGAAAAAGTAGTGAGAAGAATTCTTCTATCAGAATTCTGATGAAGCCTTCTGCTTCAGTTTTCTCTTATCTGGATCTGCAAATGATGAACCCCTGCTTTTGATAGAGATGATTGGCAGTGGTTATGAGCTTAAGATCCTATCTGCTTTCTTCTATTGAAATCTGGCTATTGTATAATATTGATGAGAAGCAGCCCTTTGTTTATCTGATCTGAGAGAGAGCAGTTCTTGATTCACTGTCTTTTAGGATTCCAGGAGAAAGAAGAAGGAGGAATCCCTAATCGATAACGGCAGAAAATTGTGATGAATGCTCTGATTTCTTCTCTCTAATCTTCTTATTTATTGTCTATCCTTTAATTTGAACTCCTTTCCTCTTTTAGAGTGTGCTGAAAAGGTATTGGCCTGAACAATTTCTCTTCCTTTCCTCATTTGTTCATAACCCGTCTACCAACTGTCTTAATCCTTTCCAAGAAAGCTTTTGTTGTCTTCTTTATTGCTCCTTTCTATTCTAAGCAATAAATGAGACAGTATAGAACGGTCTTCAGTACTATGGGCCTTAAGAGAGAGTTCCAAAATGACAGCTGAAAGGTTTCCTTTTCAGACTGTATTCACGTTGCATCGATTTCTCTTTCTCTCTTATCGACGCACCTTCGAGTTCTTGTAAAAGCAGCTTCGAATTCCTCCAAGCTCTGGTTGAACTCGGATATCGATGTTACGTCGATTACATATTGACGTAGCCATCGAGTTGAAGACTTGGCTCTGAACTTTATCATCTGCGTCAAATTGCAGTCGATGTTGCGTCGACTTCAGATGGCTTCAACAGATTCTTCCTTTTGCGTTGAGTTGAAGTCAAAGTTGCATCGACTTTAAAGACAGCTTTGGCATGCTCCTTTATCTACATCGATATCCTTTCGACGTAGTGTCTACTTGATCTGCTTCGACAGAGAGGTTGAGTTGCTTGGACTTCTAGTCTAAGTTACGTCTGCATGAAGTCGAAGTTGCATCGAATACCATTCGACGCAATTGTTAACTCAACCAAGTTTGTGCTTGTCTTGCTCTAGTCTTTACACTCCAAGTTGTGTGTGATATCCTAAGACATCTAATGACCAAATTACCCTCACTATACAATTGGTAATTAAAACCTAAGAATTAAAATCACTTTAAGTAATTTGCTAAGTTAAATCCAAGGGGTTTTTCCCAACAACCTCCCCTTATTTATCTTAACAAATTTTACAGTTTTGGTTAAAGTGATTTTACACAATCTTTTACATAAGCAGAATTGCATATAAGACAACATAGATAGTAAAAGAATGATAGAATGAACTGGTAAACAAAAAGGCATCTGATTAATTATCAATAGTAGTTTATCAGAGTTTACCCAAATAAAAATCTACTTCCTTCATTTAAGAAAAGTAGATAAGGCCTCATAGATCTTTCTGAATTTTCTTTCCGCATATTTGAAATTTGTAGTAGTGGCTTTCTCTGGATTCTTCTGTATTCTTTCATGACCCTTGAATAGCTTTTCCAGATCAATTTCTATTTCAGAGTTAACATCTTTTAGATTAAAACCCAGATTAAGAACTTTAACTGTCATCAAGATTATGACCTCCAGGTCTAACTCCTCTGACTCAGAGTCTTCATCTGGATTTGGTACCACAAAGGTAGATTGTGGTTTACCAGAGGTTGAACCTGTCTCGAACATAATCTTTTTCTTGTTTACAGGCTTCTGTTCTCCTTTCTTTCTCTTCAGGGAAGGTTGCATTGCATCCTCTGGATTGCATCCAATGCCCCCTCTATAAAGCTGCCCTAATCCCTCTAACATTTTGGCTTGAGGGTTCTTTGCAGTATACTCTGTGGGATCAAATAGGGTGGTTTTGATTGGGATTTCTTTTGCCAATTCTTCTTGTTCAACTACCTCTTTTCCCCTTTGAAGAATATTAATGAACCTTTTCCTCTTTTTTCAATCTCCTTTTGAGCTGTCTCATACTCATACTTGTCTCTGTCTCCAATTTCTTCTAAAGCTTTGTAGAATTTTGGATCAGTATATGTTTTTATTGTATTCTCTGGGATTTCAATCTTCTCATACTTTTTGTAATAGGACTTGTCCTTTTTGAAGTCCTTCCTTTGTTCTTTTGAATACCTTTCCCAAATAGGTATATTACTTCTTCTGAGATTTCTTCCATGACCTCTCCCCCTGTATGGAGGTCTTCCTCTGAAGATAGGTGTTGGTACTGGAGCAGATAGAGGCTGGATTGGAGAAGTGAACTGGGTTGGAAGTGGATCAGATGGTGTTGTTGAAGAGTCTTCAGAAGACACCCTGAATGAAAGTGCATCAGGAATGGATGTTTCAGTGTCCACCTTGAACTCCTGTAGAGTCTTTAAGTAGACCTGGTCATCTGAGATTATGGGAATCTTCCCCTGAATTGAGGACTCCCCCTGTGCTGAAGGCGGGATCCTTGAAGGGGTTGGCTCCCCCTGCGTTGTTGAACCTTCAAGTTGCAGCCTAGATGTGATGGTTGGCTCCCATTCAGAGACAAAGGAGATAGGAATTGTTGTTGTGTACACTGAGTCTTGGAGAGGTTGCCTGCTGATACACTTCTCCCGCTGCTTTATATCGTCGATGAAAGATATAAAGATATCGGCAGGCATAACCGACGATCTGATCTCTGCATCAAGAGCCTTGATTTTAGATGTAAGGTCGTGCAACCTTGTATGTTGGGCGCAAATCTTGCGAAAGCAATCCTTTGAGAAGTCCAGATATAGAGAGCTGAAATGTGAGAGAAGAGTCTCCAGGGCTTGATCAACTACATCGGCAATGTCTTGAGGAGACGCCATTGTTGTACTGCGAGTACCTGCACGAAAAGAGAGATATACAAAGTAGGGAAAGAGGGGGAGAGCAAGAGGGAGAGAGATTCGAAAAGCACAATAGAATCAAATATCCAAGTTGCTTTGAGTAGATGAATCGTCGCAACATAGGGTAATATTCGAAGCGGCGTTGACAAGAAATCTGAACTCAGCGTGATAAAATATGTCCTGGGCGCGTGTTTTGTCAATTCGACGCTACGTCGAGATGAAGTCGACGTGGCTCCGAAATATAACCATCAATTATGATGTCGATGTAAGCGTCGATATATTTTCGACGTTACGTCGAGTGCTATTTGACTTAGCTGTCCCATAATGCTCTCGAGGCTGACTGCAAGTAGAAGTCGATGGCACATCGATTTGAATTCGACGCAGCTCTGATTAACTAGTTTGTTTATCTTCGAAAATCTTTACTATTTTTCCCAGTAATAACTTTCTATTGAAAATAGATCATTATACATAAAAAGTGTGACATATAATGCTCCATCAAGCATTCCCAGTGCATTGATGAAGAACTTGTGCTTACTTTCATCAAGTGGCTTAGTGAAGATGTCACCCCTTTGAGTGTCAGTAAATATGTATTGAAGGTTGATCTTACCTTTATCTACATTATCCCTGAGAAAGTGGTGCCTAATCTCTCTGTTCTTAGTTCTGTTGTGGAGAACATGATTGGAAGCTATTGAAATAGCACTAGAACTGTCACAGTATATTGTGGAATTATCAAGGGAAAAGTTGTAATCCAACAACTTATTTTGCATCCACAATATTTGTGAGCAACAGCTTCCTGCAGCTATGTACTCAGCTTCAGCTATAGAAGTGGAGACTGTGGTTTTCTTCTTGCTAAACCATGAAATCGGTCTAGCACCCAGGAACTGACATGTTCCTGAAGTCCTTTTTCTATCTAGCATAGTCTGCATCTGAATAACTGACGCGCTATTTCCACACCGCTAATTAGCGGGCACGAAATGCGGTACGACGGCAGTGCACCGGTCGTTGTCAAGCAATAAAAGTAGGGAGTAGCTCCCCGAATATCGTTCTCAAAGGACCGCAAGTTGGGTAGTACGATTTGCCTGTTAGGAGATTAATTATGAGGGGTTCTAAGTTAAATAAAAACAGGGGGGTTTTGATTGGTTTTGTAGAACAGGAATGAGAAAACTAAACAAACTATGTGGGTCGCAATCACCGCGTCGCTTGGTGGATGGATTTAGTGCAGGCCGCGATGCCGTGCTTCGCTTAGCGGATGACCGGTGAGCAAATGGATGAGGTGAGTGCAAATGCGAGAGTTGAGGGTCGAAGGCACCTCTTCGCTATCGCTTTCAGCTTTTGCTAGAGCGAGTGCTAGAACGTGGGTGTGTGTAAGTGGAGCGGGGGCGGAGCGCATCACAACACAGCATCAAGTAAAGAACAAGATCATAAACAAACTCCCATTCATAGACAAATAGAGGTTCACTTAGTTCATTACAACAATGAAGAGTACATATCAAAAAAGGAGAAGGGGTAGAAGGAACCACAAGATGAGAAGCCTCGCCGTGGATCTTGGTCGGAATGGGGGTTCGTCACGCCTCCTCCGAGCTCAGTCCTTGGTAGCTTCCGGGGCTTAGAGGGTGTCACTACCTCCAACCGTTGCCCGTCTTCTTCTCAGAGCTGGGTTACTTCTGCTTCGCCCAATGGAGATGTCCTCCTCATGGAATGCTGGTTGTAGATGGCGGAGAATGCTTCCGGGATCCTAGTTGGACCTTAGGATCAATGGATGAAGCCTTCCCAAAGGGGGGAATGGATGGGAGGACCTTGGCGAGGTGAAACGGCGGACTGGCGCGGAGAAATCGCGCACCAAAACAGTGCTGAATACCTAATTTCGCGGAGCAGCGGTTTAAATACGGAGCAGAATAAACACTGCGCACGGTCAGTGGCGCACGACCAATGGTCGTGTGCGAAGGAATGCCTGTGATCGTGCGCAGTCAACCTGTAGCAGAGAAAGAGATGGCAATTAACGCATGGTCAGGGGCGCACGACCAGTGGTCGTGCGCGAAGGAATCCTCTGATCATGCGCCGTCGCTCTGTCTGAGAAGGGAATTAACGCACGACCACTGGTCGTGCGCCTGATCGTGCGCGAAGGAATGCGCACGATCAGAGGCTTTCTAGGCCAAAAATTGCCCCGCACCATCCCGAACGTTCGCGCGATCCCAGGACCTGCAGGAAAAATTCATATGACCCCGATCCGTGCACACTACCGGATCCATAACGCAGGCATACAGTAATATATAAGAAAAACATGCCACAAAGGGGGAAGGATTGCACAAAAGGCGCAGATACGCCGTGATATCAATATAAGCATATATGAACAGTAATTGAAGTGCAATGACATTAAAACAAACCCAGATGAGGCCGGAAATCACTGTATAAACCAGACTCATCACACCCCCAGACTTACCTGTTTGCGCGACCCGAGCAAACAAATCCGGCGGAGCGAGAAAAGACATAGCTGGGTTGGAAATTGCAAAGACGGAGTAATATGCGAAGTCTCATACACATGTGCATAGAAATCTAGTAAAAAGAATTTTTAGTTATGCAAAATAGTTCACATAATTCTAACGACGTAACTATATATTATTTCTACTCAAAAGTTGAATCATATGGAATCACTCGGTCATGTGTAGGAAGAAAGCAGAAAGGCTGCTGAGGTGAACATTACTCAACACCGGAGTTCGGAACAACCTCCACTGAAATCCATCAGTGTCGATGACCATAAGCTCACCCGTTCGCACTCTCTCCACGGCATTCGTACGATTCGATGCACAAATCAATAGGACTTTAGGTTATGATTTAGGCTTAGGCTACGGTGTGGTAAACAATGATAAATGCGGGGGCTTAGCACACATAACCCAAATGGGCTTGCACAAGAAACACTATCCCAGCAATAATAAAAAATGTGTACACCACTTATTCCCAAATATCTCTTTATACATTTTTTCTCTCTTTTTTTTTACTTTCTTTTCTTTTCTCATTTTTTCAAATTTCATAACTTTGCACAATTTAGATACAAAATAGTTATATCTTCAATAACGCATTTCCACCACAATCACAAATATACACCGCATCAATACCAAATTTTTTTTTTTAAATGCACAAATTGCTTGAGCTCAGAATTTGGTGTGCGATTAGGATAGTCATTTTGGCTTTGGTGAATTGAAGGTGGAGCTGAATCAACGGGATCGGGTAGGCACAAGGGGCTAGCAAGGATAAGATGTTAGGACCGGAATACAAAGCTCAAACTGGCCAACATGATGGCCTACGTCACGCTCACGCACTGAACTAACTCATACCCATGCTTCGAGAGTCGCTTGGGGCAAGTTCTTAGTCACCGAGAAAGATGATTCTTCCTCCCGACTCGAGCAATACGAGCCTAGCACCCCTCTACACAAATCCCTACACTACTGATTGATTCGCACCGGATTCACCGCTTTTGAGTAGAATAAACTAGAATTACGCTGACAGAATAAAATGTAAAACTAAAAGCATAAAGAAAAGTTTAATCTACACCAATTTCTATGCGAGACATGAATAAATGACTAGAGCACTACACGAGTCAACAAAGTACTTCATCTCGCAATCCTAACCCAGCACCGTGATTTCCCATTCACACAACTGAGACGAGTTAGACTCGTCGCGCGCCTACAGTTAAGTGCGCTCACGTGGGTGGCGTGGTGTGCCATGAGATGAACAATGCTACAATATAACACAGATTGTAAATCCTAGTATGCTGGGCACTGTGCATGTGCACGTGGTAACGATAACTCTCACTCCCCCAGACTTACACTAAGCAAAAAGCATGTTTGATAACGGCATAAGCTTAAGAGGGCTAGGATGAGAGATTACCCCATGCTCAGAAATGAGCATACCAGAAGATATGGCGTTTTGTTCAAAATGTGGTGCTTCCGTCGTGCTCCAATAGATGCGGACCTGCGAATAAAGAGATCCCAAGCACAACAAAAATATAGCAAAGAAGATAACAAGAAAGAACGGAACCAAATGGTCCCCAATGGGTTGTCTCCCAAGAGCCCTTTTGTTTAACATCCTTGAAGGTGGACCAAATACCTGTATTAGAGTTTGATAGCAATAGTCTTAACGACTGAATAAAAGACACCCAGATGAGTGTCACACACAAACGTGTTTCAACAACCTAAACATGAGAAGCTGAATCAAAACAATAGATGAAACAAACTACGATGCGGGCGGCCCCTGACGCACTCAAGACAAGAGAGGCAGCTCACTACTCCTTGTCGCTGCTGCATGCTGTAAAGGTATAAAAGATCATGCCAACCTACCACATTCTGGCTTAAACCACGCGCGACGATAGAATGACTAATCAGGTGCTGCAGGTACCGCAAGGCGGGAGATATGATCCTTGTTGATTTGGCTCGGCGAGCCACATAATCCTCATCAGTGCCGATGAATGACCGCCAGACGCTTTGCGAGGAGACATCACCCAGAAACATCATCGCCAAGTTCTGAAAATCCAACCTTGCGGCCTCGTCTTCCGTGTAAAAGCCAGCATGGGTGGCAAGCTCGGGGAGAGATAATGTGAACACATGCCCCAACATCCGGAAGGAACAAAGTGGAGGCCGGAATCCCGCCGGGGAGACTTCCCACTCAAATTTGGAGAGGAACTCCAAGGTTAACTCCTTGAAACCGAGCTCGGCGCATTTGAAGACGTTCCTCCAGTTGTCGAAGGAGTAAAGGAGGAGAGTTGCTTCCATTAGAGCGTCGCCATCTCCGATCGACCTAAGTTCCTCCCAGTCAACCAAACGCTGCGAAAGGAATGGCTTGCTCCTCAGTGCGGCAAATCGGCGCTTGTGCTCAGCATTTGAAAACTTGGCCATTCTCCCCAAGATCTGAGCGGGAGTGGCGGAGGCGGAGCGAGACCTTTGATAAGCCTTGGTGATAGGGCGGCTCCCGGATGGCTCCATGGAAATGCAAGCTTGAAGGAGGAGAGGAGGAGAGGGAAGCTTACCGGAGAAGATGAAGTGAGGAGGAGGAGGAGGAGGAGAAGAGCTCCCGGACGGCGCACGCTCAGCGACCAGAAAAAAAAAACGAGAACCCTAGACGCACGCACAGGATCCGGCCGAAAGTTTTTAAAGGAAATTGGGCCCGCGCACGATCAGTGGTTGTGCGCTGATAAATAGGGCGCACGACCAGTGGTCGTGCGCGAAGGAATAATTCGCGCGCCCAGTTTCAGAATTAAAAACTTACTGTCGTGCCTCATAAGTGCATCCAAGGATTCCTCACCCTTAACACAAGACCGTTAGCCACAATTAATAGATCAAAAGTTCTAAGAAAAAATTCATTACACCACAAAAAATGAACACCACAATTTAAAGTAATTCTAACGAAGATAACTATTGGGGTTTTATGTCTCCCAACTAGACTTATTCAGCTGCTAGCATATGCTAGCTGATCGGTCTATGGAAAATGAAGTGAACAGGAAGCTATTCCATTGTCCGTTTCAGTAACGGGTAACCATAAGGTGACAGGGTCGTCACCCCACTTCCAGAATAAAGATACCTGCACTGATTGTCAGGTAGGGGTAGGTAATAAGATGAAGGAGTCTCAGTATCTGTTTCCACATGCAGATGATCCAAGGCATCTCCAGCCCGCATAGCAGGCTCGATTACATCCAGGATCAGATCCAATGTATAATCCTGCAGTGAATCAGACACAAGAATGGGGTGAAGAATCAAATTAGAGGAATGACATAAAAGACTTTCCTCTTCAGGAGAGATCCCAGAATCACTCCTGATGGGTTGAGGTAGCGAGGAATTGTCGGCATCGTTAAATATGCTGCAAGATCTAGCAGAATCGTCAGCGGCCACTTCCACGACTTGGGCCTCCTCAATTGATGCTGAAGTCTCCACCTCCGCACCTTGAAGAACATCCTCCTCTCTCGGAGTGGGTATAACGCTGCAACTCGCTGCCTCTTCCTGCAAGACATTCTCATCGATACTGTCAAAAACAATTGTAGTAGCACGCACAAGACTAGAAGAATTAGTGCTTGAAGAGAAATCAAGCACCGCATCCTCAGAAAGAATTGAATCAACATGTGGTGATAAATAGAGAGACATGCTCAACCATGTCGGGGCATAGATCTCCAATAACTTTGATCTGCGCATCCGCATCAAACCCTTCAAAACATGAAGGTGATATGGATACGAAACCAGAGGATGGGAGGGTGCTGCCAGAGATAGGAATTGGGATAATCCGGATGTCCGGCTCGTCGTCCTCGTCCATTTCGCGCAGATACTCAGCACAATCCCTTAAAGCATGATCCGTGCTTCGACAAAACAAGCACTGTTTTGCATTCGTCTTTGGTCCAAGTGGGGCCGGAGATGAATTCAAAAATGGTACACGCGGTGTGGCAGAGTAGCCATAAGCCTTAGGCACAGTGTATGTGGTGTCGTATGATGTCAATGCTTGATACCATGGGCCTTGGGGACTAGAGCTACTCTCTCCCGATGGGCATCTATCACTAGCATGGGATGTATCCCCACACCAACGGCAGCGAATATTAAATCCAGCCCACATTGCGTGAAGATAACCAGATTCAACAGAAAAACACCCTTGTGCGCGACACTACGCTTGACAATGAATGAATAAAACAACCCATCATTTAGACAAGAGAAAGGAAGAAGGAACAAATTAGGAAACTAAAAATCCTCACAATTAATTTTCCTAACAACAATTTCATATAACGCTTGCAATCCCCGGCAACGGCGCCAAAAACTTGACGCGCTATTTCCACACCGCTAATTAGCGGGCACGAAATGTGGTACGACGGCAGTGCACCGGTCGTTGTCAAGCAATTAAAGTAGGGAGTAGCTCCCCGAATATCGTTCTCAAAGGACCGCAAGTTGGGTAGTACGATTTGCCTGTTAGGAGATTAATTATGAGGGGTTCTAAGTTAAACAAAAACAGGGGGGGTTTTGATTGGTTTTGTAGAACAGGAATGAGAAAACTAAACAAACTATGCAGGTCGCAATCACCGCGTCGCTTGGTGGATGGATTTAGTGCAGGCCGCGATGCCGTGCTTCGCTTAGCGGATGACCGGTGAGCAAATGGATAAGGTGAGTGCAAATGCGAGAGTTGAGGGTCGAAGGCACCTCTTCGCTATCGCTTCCAGCTTTTGCTAGAGCGAGTGCTAGAACGTGGGTGTGTGTAAGTGGAGCGGGGGCGGAGCGCATCACAACACAGCATCAAGTAAAGAACAAGATCATAAACAAACTCCCATTCATAGACAAATAGAGGTTCACTTAGTTCATTACAACAATGAAGAGTACATATCAAAAAAGGAGAAGGGGTAGAAGGAACCACGAGATGAGAAGCCTCGCCGTGGATCTTGGTCAGAATGGGGGGTCGTCACGCCTCCTCCGAGCTCAATCCTTGGTTGCTTCCGGGGCTTAGAGGCTGTCACTACCTCCAACCGTTGCCCGTCTTCTTCTCAGAGCTGGGTTACTTCTGCTTCGCCCAATGGAGATGTCCTCCTCATGGAATGCTGGCTGTAGATGGCGGAGAATGCTTCCGGGATCCTAGATGGACCTTAGGATCAGTGGATGAAGCCTTCCCAAAGGGGGGAATGGATGGGAGGACCTTGGAGAGGTGAAACGGCGGACTGGCACGGAGAAATCGCGCCCCAAAATAGTGCTGAATACCTAATTTCGCAGAGCAGCGGTTTAAATACGGAGCAGAATAAACACTGCGCACGGTCAGTGGCGCACGACCAATGGTCGTGCGCGAAGGAATGCCTGTGATCGTGCGCAGTCAACCTGTAGCAGAGAAAGAGATGGCAATTAATGCACGGTCAGGGGCGCACGACCAGTGGTCGTGCGCGAAGGAATCCTCTGATCGTGCGCCGTCGCTCTGTCTGGGAAGGGAATTAATGCACGACCACTGGTCGTGCGCCTGATCGTGCGCGAAGGAATGCGCACGATCAGAGGCTTTCTAGGCCAAAAATTGCCCCGCACCATCCTGAACTTTCGCGCGATCCCAGGACCTGCAGGAAAAATGCATATGACCCCGATCCGTGCACACCACCGGATCCATAACGCAGGCATACAGTAATATATAAGAAAAACATGCCACAAAGGGGGAAGGATTGCACAAAAGGAGCAGATACGCCGTGATATCAATATAAGCATATATGAACAGTAATTGAAGTGCAATGACACTAAAACAAACCCAGATGAGGCCGGAAATCACTATATAAACCAGACTCATCAATAACCAATTAATTCAAATCGAGATTCAACTGGATATGACAAGCCAAGTTCAGGTGTTCCCTTTAGATACCTGAGTATTCTTGTTACATAACTCATGTGTGATTCCTTTGGGTTAAACTGAAACCTAGCACATATACAGGAATCAAATATTATATCAGGTCTGCTAGCTCTTAAGTATAGAAGGGATTCAATGGTTGCTCTGTAAGTATTCTGATCAAAGGACTTATCCTTTTCATTTCTATTCAAAACAACATTGGTAGCCATGGGGGTTTTCATAAGAGAGGCATTTTCCATCCCAAACCTCTTGATGAGCTCTCTACTATACTTGGATTGGGATATGAAAATGCCATCTGCATTTTGTCATACTTGAAGACCAAGGAAATAGGATAATTCCCCAATGCTACTCATTTCAAATCTTGACTGCATTAGCGAAGCAAACCTTTTACAGAGAGATTGATCTATTGACCCAAATATAATATCATCTACATATATTTGGGCTAGTAATAGCCGATTCTTATGTGCTCTGGTAAAGAGTGTTTTATCCACTTTCCCTCTTTCAAAAGAGTGTTCCAGAATAAAAGTGGATATGGTCTCATACCAAGCTCTTGGAGCTTGCTTGAGACCATATAGTGCTTTATCTATTCTATACACAAAAGAGGGAAAAGTAAGATTGACAAGACCTGGGGGCTGCTCCACATATACTTCCTCTTGAAGAGTTCCATTGAGGAATGCACTCTTTACATCCATCTAGTAGACTTTGATCTTCATGTGGGCAGCATATGCCAGAAACATTTTGATGGCCCCCAGCCTTGCTACTGGGGAAAATGTCTGGTTAAAGTCAATTCCTTCCTCTTGCCTGTATCCTTGGGCCACAAGTCTGGCCTTATTTCTGATGATAGCTCCTGTTGAGTCTATTTTGTTCTTGAATACCCATTTGGTGCCAATGACTGGGTAATTCTTTTGTCTTTCAACCAATGTCCAAACCTTGTTCCTCTCAAACTGAGCCAATTCTTCTTGCATAGCAGATATCCAGTGAGGATCACTGTCTGCTTCTTAAAACTTCTTGGGTTCATACTGAGACAAAAAACATTGTAGCATTGTTTCATTTGTAAGTTGTCTCCTTGTCTTGACTCCCATTGTCAAGTCTCCTATAACTTGTGTTGGAGGATGATCCTTTAGGGTCATTCTTGATCTAGTTGAGTTATCTAGGAGACTTTCTTCTTCCTGAGGAATCACTTGCTCAGTGATAGTGGGGACTTCATCCTCATTCACTAGAATGATCTCTGTTGCTGGCAGCTCAGGTGCTGTGATTTCCTCTTCACCTGTTGTAGAATCTTCATCTGAGTCAGTGTCAATCTTCTGTTTCCCCTTGTCATGACACATTGATGAATGGTCCATGATGGTTAGCCTTTCAACTTGTTCTGTAAGCTGATCTTCTTCCTGCAACACAGCGCTGGTGGAAGTTTCCTTCCCCTTATAAACCATGTTAGATTCATCAAAAACTACATACCAGACTCCTCAATTTTGAGAGAGCTTTTATTATAGCACATATAGGCCTTGCTTGATGAAGAATATCCCAAGAATATTCCATCATCAGCCTTCTTGTCAAATTTGGCAAGATGACATTTCCCATTGTTGAGGATAAAGCATGTACACCCAAAAATCCTAAAGTAAGTGGCTATAGGTGCCTATCCCTTCAATAACTCATAGGGAGTCTTTAACTTAGTCTTGTGAATGAGACTCCTATTCAGAACATAGTTGGCAGTATTTACTGCCTCAGCCCAAAAGGACTTAGGCAAGTTAGATTCAGCTAATAATGTCCTTCCTGATTTAATTAGGGTTCTATTTTTCCTTTCAGCCACCCCATTTTGTTGGGGGGTTCTAGGAGCTGAAAAAGCTGTCTTATCCCTTCATCCTCACAGAATCTACACATTAACTGATTTTCAAACTCAGTGTCATGATCCCTTCTGTTCACAACAACCTGAGTGTTGAATTCAAATTGAATCTGTCTAATGAATCTTGAGAGGATCTTGAAGGTGTCAGACTTAGCTTTTAGAAAGAACACACAGCTGAACCTAAAAAATCATCAGCAATGACTAAAGTGTAAAACTTACCTGCTAAGCTTTGAGTGGAGATAGGACCAAATAGGTCCATGTGCAACAGGAATAGGATTCTGGGTGAATCATTCTTACCAATTGGTTTGAATGATGCCTTGATCTGCTTTCCTAGTTGGCAAGCTCTACAGGGATGATCTTTATTGAACTTTCCAGTTGGTAAGCCCCTCACTTGGTTGAGCTTGGAGAGTTTGGCAATTGTCTTAAGATTAAGGTGATTAAGTCTCCTATGCCACAGCTCACTATTTTCCATCTGGGAGTTGAATAAGCAGATCTCATACTTTGTGTACTCAAAGTCTACAACATAGACCTTACCCTACCTAAGATCAGTTAATACTACTTGGTCAGTTCTAGAGCTAACTATATGACACAAGGACTGTGTAAATACAACTTTGTATTCCCCATCACACAGCTGGCTAATGGTAATCAGATTATGTTGAAGTCCTTCAACATAAGCTACCTTAGAAAAGGAGACTTCCCCAGTCCTGAGTAAGCCATATCCTTTGGTTTGACCAAAGTGGGAATTCCCAAAGATTACCTTAGGCCCTTCCTTGGCCTTAAAATTCTCCAACAGTTCTTTTGCTCCAGTCATATGCATGGAGCATCCACTGTCTAAATACCACTGCTGGTTTGTTGTTGGACAGTCTCCCTTCTGCACATGAAATCACCAATTAGTATAGACCCTCACATGTTGGGGTCTCTTTCTTCGATCATCATATGGAGTAATGAAAGAGTGAGAAGGTCTTTCAGTATACCCCTTAGGTGAAGAAGTGTTGCATTATTATGCCAGCAATGTTTGGCAATATGTCCTAGTTTAGAGCAGCAAAACTTCTAGGAATATGGGTAAAAAGTTGTTTAGATCTGATGCGCAAATCTCAGCACACCGCTATAGGCGGTAGTAAGATTGCGGCACGAAACGGCAGTGTACCGATCGTTCAAGTAATATAAAATGAGGAGTAATCCCCAAGTATCGAATCTCTCAAGGAACATAGTAAGGTGGAGTTTACTATTGAGGCAGGACTTGAGATCGAAGTCCTTTGGTCGGATGGATGCGAAAATGGGGGATTTGGCTTGTGGAAAATAAAAGAAAACAACTGCAATGCCGCTATGCAATGCTTCGCTTGGTGGGATGGAATCTACATAGGCCTTGAGCGCGCTACTTCGTAAGGGCGGATGGACGAGTAGGCAAGCGGAATCGAACTATGCAGGCCTTGAGCGCGCTGCTTCGTAGTGCGAGTGGATTACACGGGCCGCTATGCCACGCTTCGCTAGGCGGATGGAAGAGTAGGCATACGGATGAGGGTCGCAAGCACCTCGTCGACAAGCACGCCACTAGCAATTGCTAGTGCGGCACACGAACGTGACGGTGGGATGGAGGATGGAATGGGGTGCACCTCAAGCAACTCAAACACTAAAGTATTTCACATAGACATGAAATGTATAGAAATGCAAATAAAGTTAAGTGCTACTTCATCATAATGTTAGATCTAACTACATATACATCAATAAGAGAAGAACAAGGCAAGAAATCGACCGAATCTGAAGGCTCGTTGTAGATTCACGGTTGCAATCGCCGGGTTGTCAATCCGCGTCCAAGCTCGGTCCGCAACTACGTCCGGGGTAGAGAGAGTTGTCACGACTCTCCAATGAACCCGTCTTCTTCGTCTCACGATCTGGTAAAGGTTGCAAACTTCCCCTTGCTTGATGGTAATGACGGCTAGATCTTCCTTTGAGGCTATAGGATGAAGGAGGAGGCCGAGAGGAAGCTCCGGCTCAAGATTGGCGTGAAGAACAAGCCCGGAGCACTTCCTGGTGGTGGAAGATGATGCAGGGGGCGGAAGAGGTGAACAGGACTCGAAAACGGCGGAGCAGAATGGTCGTCTGACCTAATTTCGCGGGCTGGATATTTATAGAAAACAGGGCGCACGATCAGTGGCGCACGATCAACTGATCGTGCGCACTGAAAGCTGGGGATCGTGTGCTCTGTGCCCGAAACCTGCAAAACAAAACTGTAGAAAAAATATAAAGCGCACGATCGTGCGTAGCAAACGCACGACTAAAATCCGAAGCTGTTTTTGGGCAGCAAATGAACTCGCACGATCAAAGGCGCACGAGCAACTGATCGTGCGTGAAGGAAACGCACGATCAGTGGCATTTCAGGCAGAAATTGCCCCCAAACAGACTCCGAGCATCGCACGATGCATGAACCTGCATGAAAACCTCCAGGACTACAGGAAAACAAGGGATCACACAAAGAATGGGCATACATGTCCACTAAGAGTGGAATAATAGACGGCTATTAAATATAAATGAAAACAAGCCTAAAGTGTAATGCAAAGACTAGAAAATCGGCCCAAATGAGTCCGAAAAAGTGTATATAAATGGGACTCATCACACCCACAGACTTACCTGTTTGCGCGTCCCGAGCGAACAAATCCGGCGGAGTAGGAAAAGCATAGCTAGCCAAAAAATTGCAAACATGGAATAGAATGCGAAGTTTCATACTAGTGTGCATAGAAGTTCATTAGAAGAAGTTTTTACATATGCTAGCTACTTTATAAAAGTGTAAATGCGTAAAAAGGAATTTATTTTTACTCAAAAATGGAATGTTGGTGAATCTCGTGGTCACGCGTAGTACGAAAGTAAGCAAGACGCGCAGGTGAATGTTACCCAAGACCGGAACTCGGAATTATCTCCGTTGAAATCCATCAACGTCGAGAACCATATGCTCGCCCAGTCACACTCTCTCCACGGCGCTAGTGAACTCACAAGACGAATCGATAGGACTTTAGGTATGCATGAGGCTTGGGTTACGGTTTGGAATGCAAAGATAAACGTGAAGGCTAATCGCAACCCAAATGAGCACACAAAAGTGCTAAATCATAACAGCCCCAATAATACACGTGTAACACACCCCCAGACTTGACTTTGAAACCGGGTGTGCACACGGCCTACAATAATCAATACCAAAATATGCTTCAATTAAAGCGCTAGGGATAAATATATATATTTTTTCTTTTTCTTTTTCTTTTTCTTTTCTTTTTATCCCCAAATTAATTAGCATAATTCTCAGCACACAGACAATTTTTTTTAAAACTTCCACAACAACACTGAAGTTTCGCATCACCGCACCGCATTGGAAAATTACAATTCATAAATGCTTTTAGCTTAATTTTTGGTTGCGATAATAGGATTAGCTTTTAGGCCTTGGTGAAGTATGGTGGAGCTGAATCAAAAGATCGGGTAGGCACAAAATAGGCTAGCAACGGTTAGCGTATAGGAATGGTAAAACAAGGCTCAAGCTTGCCAAAAAAAGATGGCCTACGTCACGCTCAACTTGCAAATCGTTCGCACCCATGCTTCGAGAGTCGCTTGGGGCAAGTTCTTAGCCCTCGAGAAAGGTAATCCGTCCTCCCGACTCAAGAAACACGAACCTCACGTTCGCCTACACACAATACCATGCTACCACTAGATTCAACCACATTCACCATTTTGAGTAAAATAAACTAAAATCTACGCAAATCTACTAATTATAAATTAGAAGCATGAATAAAAACTAATTCTACTCAAATCCCTATGCAAGACATGAGTACTCAACTAGAGCACTACAAGAGTCAACATTCCACTCCATCTTGCAATTATTTTGGCTAATACAGCACTTCCTACATCACATCCAAGAATTGAGTATACGGGAGCATAAAAACAAGCGAGTGTGCGCTAAAGTGGGTGTAATGGTGTGCAATGCAATTGAACATAACTAAATATAAAACTAAATGCTTCTAGTATGCAACTAAAAGGTGCACATGAGTGGGTAACATATAACGGCTCTCCCCCAGACTTACTCTAAACAATACAACATAATGATATGACAGTGAAAATCAAAATCGAAAGCTAGGGAAGAAGTTACCCAATGCTCAGCAAGTGAGCATACCAGAAGATGCATGAAAATCTGAAACAAACCCGCCATTCAGAATTTGCAATGAGTACCTGCAGGGGTGAGCTCCACAAAAACCAAAGAAAGCAGAAATGCTAAAACTGAACAGAAATTAACTAACTACTCTAACTAGGAAAATGAAAGTGCAATAAACGTAAGATAACTACTGGGGTTATTGTCCTCCCAGTACGACTTATTCGGATTTTATACAGTTCTAGCTAATGGGTCTATGAAAAGAAAAGTGCACCGGTATCTGTTCTAATATGCGTGTAGGTAGCGGGTACCTATACGGAGAAAGAACAGTCACGCCTCTACCCGAATAAAGATAAAACCTGCCCATCACAGGTAGAGGGAAAAGAAAGTAAGAAGATGAGGAGGAGATATCCTCGCTCAACTCACCAACAACATCCTTGCCCAGCAAGGTGTCATCTTCTGGGCGGCACCAGGAGGAGAAGGCAATGAATGAGGCTTCCTCTATGGAGGAGGGATCAACCTCCTCACATGAGAGGATACACTCATCATTGACTTGAGCAGAATGCTCCAAGTCCTCCTGAAGTACTTGTGAAGATTCAACCTGCACAGGCTCAAATGATGAAGGGGGGTTAGGAAATAAAAGAGAAGAAAAACTTAAATAAACATCAATCGGGGGAGTGGTCCCGGTCTCACTCCCATCAGGTTGGGGAAATAAGATATTATCGGCATCATCGACAATGCTGCAGGGCTCAGTAGGATCATCAGTGACCTCCTCCACGATTTGGACTTCCTCCACCGGTGCTGAGGTAGAATCCTCATCACCTTGGAAAATATCCTCCTCCATAGGAATAGGCACAACACATAAATCACCTGCCTTATCCTGCGAAACATCCTCAATAATATCGTCAGAGACAAATGTAGTAAAATACACAATAGGGGGAGGAATAGTGCTTGGATAAAGGTCAAGCACCGATTCCTCACAAAGAATCGAATCCACGCACGATGATATATGCACAGGAGAGATAGGCTCAGTCGTGTCAGAACCTAGATCAGCCACACATCTGGTGACTGTGTCCACATCATACCCTTCAAAGCTTGAAGGTGAAATGGGCACATAACAAGATGTTGAAGGTGTGCTGCCAGAAGTAGGAGTCGGGATGATCCAGATATTCGGCTCGTCGTCCTCGTCCAATTGGCGAAGGAATGCAGCATAATCCTTCAAGGCATGATCCGTGCTTTGACAATACAAGCACTGCCTTGCGGGCTTCTTTGGCGCAGCGGGTGCTGAAGCCGAAAAGAGATATGAAGGTAAAGGCGTTGCAGAATAGCCATAAGACTTCCGCGCACCATATGGAGTACCAGACGAAGTCGGTGCTCCATATGCTGGGCTGGGAGTGCTAGGGCTACTATCTCCCTTTGGACATCTATCACTAGCATGAGAGATATATCCACAAAAATGGCAACGAATATTGAATGAAGACCACATAATGTGAAGATAAAATGATTCAAAATAAAGACACGATTGTGCACAACACTACACCTAACAGTAAATTACTAAGCAACCTAATAATAACAGGAAAATAGAATAAGAAGAACTGAAATAAAATAAAAGATGCAATACACAAATGAAAAGGGCTTAAATCTCAGATTCTCCCTCTCCAGAAAACTCACACGACTGTGTTTCCCGGCAACGGCGCCAAAAACTTGATGCGCAAATCTCAGCACACCGCTATAGGCGGTAGTAAGATTGCGGCACAAAACGGCAGTGTACCGATCGTTCAAGTAATATAAAACGAGGAGTAATCCTCGAGTATCGAATCTCTCAAGGAACAAAGTAAGGTGGAGTTTACTATTGAGGCAGGACTTGAGATCGAAGTCCTTTGGTCGGATGGATGCGGAAACGGGGGATTTGGCTTGTGGAAAATAAAATAAAACAACTTAAACTACTCCTATGCAATGCCGCTATGCAATGCTTCGCTTGGCGGGATGGAATCTACGTAGGCCTTGAGCGCGCTACTTCGTAAGGGCGGATGGACGAGTAGGCAAGCGAAATCGAACTATGCAGGCCTTGAGCGCGCTGCTTCGTAGGGCGAGTAGATTTCACGGGCCGCTATTCCACGCTTCGCTAGGAGGATGGAAGAGTAGGCATACGGATGAGGGTCGCAAGCACCTCGTCGACAAGCACGCCACTAGCAATTGCTAGTGCGGCACACGAACGTGACGGTGGGATGGAGGATGGAATGGGGCGCACCTCAAGCAACTCAAACACTAAAGTATTTCACATAGACATGAAATGTATAGAAATGCAAATAAAGTTAAGTGCTACTTCATCATAATGTTAGATCTAACTACATATACATCAATAAGAGAAGAACAAGGCAAGAAATCGACCGAATCCGAAGGCTCGTTGTAGATTCACGGTTGCAATCGCCGGGTTGTCAATCCGCCTCCAAGCTCGGTCCGCAACTACGTCTGGGGTAGAGAGAGCTGTCACGACTCTCCAATGAACCCGTCTTCTTCGTCTCACGATCCGGTAAAGGTTGCAAACTTCCCCTTGCTTGATGGTAATGAAGGCTAGATCTTCCTTTGAAGGTATAGGATGAAGGAGGAGGCCGAGAGGAAGCTCCAGCTCAATATTGGCGTGAAGAACAAGCCCGGAGCACCTCCTGGTGGTCGAAGATGATGCGGGGGCGGAAGAGGCGAACAGGACTCGAAAACGACGGAGCAGAATGGTCGTCCAACCTAATTTCGCGGGCTGGATATTTATAGAAAACAGGGCGCACGATCAGTGGCGCACGATCAACTAATCGTGCGCACTGAAAGCTGGGGATCATGCACTCTGTGCCCGAAACCTGCAAAACAAAACTGTAGAAAAAATATAAAGCGCACGACCGTGCGCACGATCTTGCGTAGCAAACGCACGACTAAATCCGAAGCTGTTTTTGGGCAGCAAATGAACTCGCATGATCAAAGGCGCACAAGCAACTGATCGTGCGTGAAGGAAATGCACGATCAGTGGCATTTCAGGCAGAAATTGCCCCCAAACAGACTCCGAGCATCGCACGATCCATGAACCTGCATGAAAACCTCCAGGACTATAGGAAAACAAGGGATCACACCAAGAATGGGCATACATGTGCACTAAGAGTGGAATAATAGACGGCTATTAAATATAAATGAAAACAAGCCTAAAGTGTGGTGCAATGACTAGAAAATCGGCCCAAATGAGTCCGAAAAAGTGTATATAAATGGGACTCATCAAGATCTTGAGTGTTTGGATCTTGAGTGGTGTACATGATTATTTGTAAGATCTATTGCACTTTTGTTGTCACATTTGAGATCAATATTTTTGAGATGAAAACTAAAATCCTCTAGAGTTTGGCTCATCCATAAAGCTTGGGCACAACAACTACCAAGAGCGATGTATTCGGCCTCTGTGGTGGAGACTACAACCAAAGGTTGTTTCCTACTAGACCATGCTACTAATAAGGGTCCTAAAAAGTGACAAGTACTGTTAGTGCTTTTTTGATCTAGTGAACATCCGGCGTAATCCGAATCGGAATAACCGTGTAATGTAAATGAATCATTGTGCAGGTACCATAATTCTAATCTAGATGACCCGAATAGATATCTAAGAATATATTTTACCGCTTTGAAATGAGATTCTTTTGAATTGGCTTGAAAGCGAGCACATAAACATACGACAAATATTATATCTGGTCTAGATGCACTTAAGTAAAGAAGAGATCCAATCATACCTCTATATAAAGTTTGATCAATAGACATTCCAGATTCATCTTTTCCTTGTTTTAATAAAGCACTCATAGGTGTAGAAGCTTGTTTAAGATATTCAAAACCAAACTGTTTAAGCATATCATGAACATATTTTGTTTGGCAAATAAAAATACCATCATTTCATTGTGAAATTTGAAAACCAAGAAAATAAGAGAGTTCTCCTACAAGGCTCATTTCAAATTCTTTTTTCATTACTAAGACAAATTCATTACACAACACTTCATTAGTGGCTCCAAAAATGATATCATCAACCTATATTTATAAAATATTTAAATCGTTTTTATTATGCTTAATGTAGAGTGTGTTGTCGGCACTTCCCATGACATAACCATGCTTTAATAAAACCGTCCTTTAATAAGAAAATGTGTTTTAATAAAAATGATGTAAGTCTTTCATACCATGCACGGGGTGCTTGTTTGAAACCATAAAGTACTTTTTCTAATTTATAAACATGATTTGGAAATTTTTCATTTATAAAATCGGGGGATTATTCTACATAAACTTCTTCTTTTATAAACCCATTTAGAAAAGCATTTTTAACATCCATTTGAAATAATTTTATTCTTTTAAAACTCGTAAATGCCAAAAAATCATATAGATTCTAAGCGAGCAACGGGTGTAAAAGTTTCTTCAAAATCTCCCCCCTCAATTTGAGAAAAGCCTTGAGCGACTAAGCGAGCTTTATTTCTAGTAATCCTAGATTCACCATCTAATTTATTTTTATAGATCCATTTTACGCCAACAACGGGATGATTACATGGACGTTCTACTAGGTTCCATACTTTATTTCTTTCAAATTGATCGAACTCTTCATTCATAGCCAAAAACCAAAATTCATTATTTAAATCGATTGAAACGTTTTTAGGTTCAATTTCGGAAACAAAGATAATATTTGAAAACTTTTTCATGAAGAGAAGATCGAGTTCTTACCCCAATAAATGGTTCCACAATAACTAGCTCCTTTATATGATTTTTTGAAAAGTTTAAGACGCTTGGGGGCACATATTCATCTTCCTTGGCCTCCTCTGTAACATACCCGTGCGCGTTAGGCCCCTATGATGAAAATATAGCTTACGTTTTGGTTGGGTTACGTTTATGTTGCTGGGAGACTTATAAATATACTCATTAAAGTTGTGCACATTGGTGTGCGTATAGCGAAAATTTATGAGGTTGGTGTGCTGATTATGGTGGGCTGATAACCTTTGCTACAAGGTGTGCTGATAGCAATTTTGGATTTGATTATAAAAGGGATCGTTTTGGGCAAGGGAGGATTCTGTTCGACGAAAGTCGAAGGACAGCTTCGTTCGACGATAGTCGAAGGGCCATTCCGTTCGACGAACGTCGAAGGGCAGCAGCGTTCGACGAAATATCGTCGAACGTCGTTCAACGAATTATAATTATAATAGCCGGCGCTCGACAGATTAATATTAGCAGCGCCGCTCGACGAAATATCTTGCATAGCAGCCGCTCGACTAAAATATTGCTTGTAGCCGATCGACGATCGACGAAATACTACTGCAATGGCGTTCGACGAACAGCATCCTTCAGCCGCTCGACGAAATATCTTGCATAGCAGCCGCTCGACTAAAATATTGCATGTAGCCAATCGACGATCGACGAAAATTGAACCATTCGACGAATTTACTGTTCCTGTTCGACGAAATCTGGGCATTTTTCTTCCCGTCGCCGGATAAAGCTTAAATGCTTATTTTTTTATGATTATTTTGGGCTAACAGTGGAATTATTGTCCAATAAGGAGCAGACACTATGCTTTGGGGTTCCAAGGCATATTAATGCAAACCCTCTTCTCTCTTAACCCAAGGGCCGAGCCATTATTCTCTCTGGCTCATTTCTCTCCTTCTTCTTCATCTCCTTCCATCCCACCTGATGGTTTTAACCTATGGTTTTATCCATAGAGCTTTGAAGGAGCAAAGTTGGAGAGGCAGTTGGAGCTTGGCCGACCACCAGCATGCTTCCATCAGGATGAGCTCCAACCATGGCCATAAGATCAGGTGACTTCCTCCCCTCTCCCTTGGTGCTAGCCTCTTAGATCACAATAGGAGAGATGAAGGCTCAAGAGAGCTTCTCGTGTGAGCTTTAATGGAGTTTCTTTAGGAAGCCCAAGCCGGAACCTCAAAATTAGGGCATCATTCGCCGCGAGGTTCTAGGAATCATTTCTTCTCTTCAAGAGGAAGAGATGGGATTTGATTTGGGGCAAATCCATGGTCGTTGAGGGAGAGTGAAGGGAATGATAGTTAGGGATTTTAAAAGGGTGAAATGACCTAACACATGTTTGGGGAAGATGATGGATAATGCTCTGTTAAATAGGTTTGTCTTTTATTGCATAATGTGTAGTGAAGTTGATAATAGCCCCTTGCAAAAATTCATAACATTGCACTTGGTTTGGTTGGGGAAGATGATGATTAACCCTCTGTTTATTAGGGTTTTTAATCATGTATATTATGTGATAAAGAGGATAATAGCCCCTTGCTAAAGAAAGTTTAATTCATAACATTGCACTTGGTAAATAAGGGGTGAAATTGTGCGCAGCTGTGTCCAAGCCAATTTTTGGGCTTCTTCCCACTGGAACTAGGTTCCAGGCTCAACATGAAAGTTGTAGCCCTCGGAAAGAGCTTTCCAACGATAGGTTATCCGTTTTCTGAAGTGACCTGTAGCTGCCTAAAAGTCCAGTCGAGTGGACTGTCCAGAAAGCGGGAAATTGTTTAAGTGCGTGCTGTTTTTGCTGTCCAGGTTTCTGCAGTTGACTTTGGAGCAGACTCTAGGTAGGATCCACTTGGATCTGGGTTTAGGACTCAACATGAGTGTTGTACCCTCGGAGAGAGCTTTCCAAAATGGGGTGGCACATAATTTGGGGTGGAGTAGAACTCCCAGAATCTTAGTTTTGTTAATCAGCGTCGTTGTAGTTTGAATTGCGATAAACATGGGATATCTTTTATAATACTTGTCCGACGCTCTTAATAGTGGTAGAAATCGAATTGATGATATTGTGCTGACCCTTGTTGAATTTCATGAGTTGTGGGAGGGTACTTGTTGTGATTTCGCCAACCGTAGTTTGTTCTCGCTTCGCTCTGGGAATAATAACTAGGAATGCCGACGTAGCTATTGTTTGGAGAAAAATCTATATTCTCCCATTTAATGAGGAAATGAGTGCCCAGATTTACGTGTCAATTGGGCGGAGCATGGGCGAATGGCATGATGTATGGAATGAGGCATTGCGATGAATAATCGAATAAAGACTTTGACGACATGTTTATAATAATGCGCACATCGATCGATCACCCAGCGAAGAGTGTGGTTTGGTGAAAACCCCTCAAATGCGATAACATCTCATTGTGATAGAGTGAGCCGTAAATTGAGTGCGAGAGGTGAATGTCGATGACATGTGAGATATGCTTAGAAATCCCGAACGTTATCTTGGGGACTCTTGGCGCATGTTTGGAAGACGTGCTTCTATGAATGACCGCCTCGTTAGATAAACAACGGGATGATGCGTATTGGTAGTAAACTCTCAAGAATGTGAATAGTTCAACTAGGTTGAACTTGTGGTGAATGGAGCCTACGGGCAGAATGTGCTAATATGATGAGTGCTTGTGAGCACTGGTTGTGAACGGAGCCTACGGGCAGAGCGTGTTAATATGATGAGTGCTTGTGAGCACCGGTTGTGAACGGAGCCTACGGGCAGAACATGTTAATATGATGAGTGCTTGTGAGCACCGGTTGTGAACGGAGCCTACGGGCAGAACGTGCTAATATGATGAGTGCTTGTGAGCACCGGTTGTGAACGGAGCCTACGGGCAGAACGTGCTAATACGATGAGTGCTTGTGAGCACCGGTTGTGAATGGGCCTACGGGCAGGACGTGATAGTATGAATGTGCAGGTTTTCACACATGATGGTGTAGTGATCCTCGGTAGAGGATAGTTGGTGGCGGGTCTACGGGCTCGCTAGTCGTGACACCGACAGGAGCCGGCAGTTAGACTCAGACCGGTTGGGTTGGAATGTCTTGGTGTCCATCTACCCAATAGATCCCCTCCGCGTCTTGAAGACCCCGCAGGAATGCGGGTAGTACGCAAGGACTCTTCTATGAACAAGAGCGTCGAGGCGTACATAGGCCTAGGACCGGTAGTGTTCATACCCTCCTAGTAGTGGCGAAGCCTGTGCCACTGCCACCGTCTGGCCACGACGGGGGGCGCCTGAGTGGTTAGCTACCCTCGAAAAGTGGGAACTAAAGGTCTGTGTCGACATAGCAAATGCGCTTGGAGAAGTCATCATATCATAATCATTGCACCGCATTCATATCATAATCATTGCACCGCATTCATATCATAATCATTGCATTGCACAGCAATGGATACTCATCATATAAACTTGTATGGGCATCTTTATATGATGAGTTACCTTTATATGCAGACCCTTAACTTATAAGCTTGTATGGGCATCCTTATAAGTTAAGTTCAATTCAGCTCTGTGATACTTTATCTATGTCCTGTTACTAGTACGATTTTGATACTCTGCTTATGCTTCTGTTACCAGTACTTGCATTTATAACTGCTGCTACATATATATATACTTATGAACAGCTTGTTAGTGCCATTGCAAGTACTTGGGTACTTATACAACCGACACATATGAACAACCCTTCCTGTCACCTGTTTTGTATACTATTGCTAATATTGCAGCTTCTATTCAATTCTACCGCCCGGTGCCTTGGAGTCGCCGGGGGAGCGGATGTGAAGCCACTTAGTCTTTATGACTAACGGTTGCTACGTCCCTCTTTTTAGGAGTGCGCCCTGGAGCCGCAGCGCACGGCGCAGGAGGAGGACAGTCAGGTCAGGACGACAGGGTCGGAGACAGCGATACCCTCAGTACCGGCAGTGGCTGACGTGAGTAGTAGTTTTGAGATGTAGCCCCTTTGGGCATCTTTTGTGATACTCTGATATATTTTGCAGGAGCTCATGGAGCAACCTTTTTGTATAATTATGGACTCTTACTTATGCGAATTATATATATCTATGTGTGGCTTCTTGTTTTAGTTTATTGATGGGTTAGCGCTGTTGAGTTGGTTTAGCCGGCGGGATAGGCGTCTTGTGGAGGTGGCTAGCCTGTGAGCTGGCGCTTCCGCAAGGCGGCTGTCCTGGGCATAAGACTCCCCTCGGCCGTGTTTTGTGTTCCGGGAGGGGGGGTCTTACATCCTCCTCCTCTTCTTCGGAAGGTTCCTCTTCGTCGAGCTACAAGATGGCAAAGGTTCATCATTTGTACCTGTAGGAAGTCTTCCTACACAAGGAATAAATTCATCAAATTTTACATTAATAGACTCTTCAACCTTACTCGTTCTTTTGTTAAATATTCTATAAGCTTTACTAGTTAAAGAGTATCCAAGAAATATTCCTTCATCACATTTTTCATCAAACTTTCCTTAGGCATCTTTTGTATTTAGAATAAAACATTTACAACCAAATACTTTAAAATATGATACGTTAGGTTTCTTATGATAATATAGTTCATATGGTGTGTGATTTAAAGATGGACGAAGCATGACTCTATTCATTACATAACATGATGTGCTTACGACTTCGGCCCAAAATGACTTAGGTAATTTATATTTAGATAGCATAGTACATGCTAGTTCTTGGATTGTCCTATTCTTTCTTTCTACAATACCATTTTATTGAGGTGTGCGTGGAGCGGAGAACTCATGCTTAATACCTAACATTTCACAAAAAGATTTAAAATTTTCATTTTCACATTCTCCTCCATTATCTGAGCGAATGCATTTTATTTTTAAATCTAGTTCATTTTGAATACGAGTACATAATTTTGAAAATTTGCAAAATGCATCAGATTTGGAAGAGAGAAATAAAGTCCAACAATATCTAGAGAAATCATCTATTATAACAAAAGTATATATTCTACCACCAAGATTTGCGGTGCTAAGGGGACCAAAGAGATCCATATGAATTAATTGCAAAGGTTTTGTAATAGAAATTTTGTTTTTGCTTTTAAAAGAAGATTTTGTAAATTTTCCTTTTTGACATGGAGAACATAGTGAAGATAAATTTCCATTCAATTTAGGCAATCCTCTAATCAATTCCTTTTTGGCTAGTTTTAAAATGAGTTTTGTAGTAGCGTGACCTAAACGTCTATGCCATAGTTCTAACTCATCATTTTTAATTATAAAACATTTTATAGATGATTTGGAAAGATTGTGAAAGGAATTTATATATACGTTGTGAATTCTAGGTGCAGTTAGTAAACCATCTTTTGTGTTAGGATTAAATATTTTGCAAAAGATTTGTTGATGACTCAAATAAGACATCTAATCCTTTATCACACAGTTGACTAATAGATATTAAGTAATGTTTTAATCCTTTTACATAAAGAACATTAGAGATAAGAAAGGATTTGTTACCCACTATACCTACTCCCATGATCCTTCTTTTATCGTTATCTCTAAAGATTACGATCCCTCCATTCTTCTTTTCTAGGCTAAGGAACTTTGCTTTGTTGCATGTCATGTGCTTGGAGCAGCCCAAGTCCATGTACCACACATCCTCCATTTCCTTAGCCTTCCTGCAAATCTAGAAAGAAGATGAGAGTAAAGATCTGGATAACCAAGAGGTACCACCCATATTTGCTTTAAAGATCCCTGTTTTATTTTCCTGCAAGAGCTAGACGTTTGTACAAACCTATGACAGTTTGCACATGAAATAAAGGGGGTTGAGACCCTTTTCTGAAATTCTACACTGCTTTTACTGGATGAGGTTTGATTTTTAGAGAAAACAGAAGAATTTTTCAATGATGGGCTACCGCCGGCATTAGTGGCTAGCGTCGGGCGGTAGTGGTCACTTAGATATTCGAGCCCAAATTTTCCAGAACCATGACATTGGTTTCCCAAAATCATGTCCAGGGATTTTTGACCAATTCCAAATTTTGGATGGCCATATTGAGGTCATGAGCTTGTTTTTTAAGAGATGAATTTTCTTTAACAAGCATGACACATTTATTTTCAAAGCCATTTTTGTTATTTTCAATTTGTAAGAGATAGGTTTTTAGTTTTCTCTCTAAGTTCCCTTTTTCTTTTGTAAGAGTTTTGATTTGTGACAGGGCCTTAGAAAGAGAAACTTCAAGTTCTTTTGCCTTACATAAGGAGTGCTCACACTCTTGACATGAAACCTTTCTCTTTTCAAAGGAAATTAATTTTTTTGTAAGCTTATGATTTTCTTTGATGATAGATTCATTTTCACGATTTAAAATAATATTATCTTCTATACTTTTATCATAGGCTTTCCAAGTTAGAACAAATTCATCATAAAGTTCTTCAAAGGTGGGAGGAGTTACCTCAGTGTCACTAAGAACACTAGTGTCGTCATCATTTCTTTTTGCCATTAAACATAAGTTTGCTTCCTCCTCGTCGCTGCTTGAATCATCCCAAATTTGAGGCTTTCAACACTTTCTTTTTCTCCTTCACTTTGTATCGTTCTTTTTGATCCTTTTGATACTTAGGGCACTAGCTCCAAATGTGCCCAGTCTTTCTACAGTGATAGCACTCCAGTGGTGGTCTTTCTTCTTCGTCTTCACTTCCTTTTTTCTTTCTTTGATGAAGAGGAAGACCCTTTTCGTCGAGCATCTTTCTGGAAGTATTTTCGGAAGGTGTTCCTTCTTTCCAGATTTCTAATGAACTTCCTGAAGTTCTTCACCAGGAGACCTTCTTCATCTTCATCATCATCATCTTCGATGCTCTCCTTCTGTAACTTTAGTGCCAACGCCATTTTCTTTGGCTCCTTGCTGTATTCATCATGTTGAATCTGGAGTTCTACCTCATGTGTTTTGAGATTCTCAATAAGGTTCTCGATCTAGAGTGTTCATAGGTTGTGTGACTCTGAGATGGCCGTCACCTTTGGATTGAACCTCGGAGGTAGAGAGCGAAGAATTTTTCTGACCAAGTCCCCGTCCGAGTAGATCTTTCCAAGAGCTTTTGAAGATTTGACGATCTTAGTGAAGCGTGTATACATCGAGTTGATGTCTTCTTCAGCATCCATCCTAAATTTTTCATATTCAGATTCCAGCTGGAATAGCTTTGCATCTTTTACCTTTGATGTACCTTCATGAGTAACTTCTAATTGGTTCCAAATATCATAAGTAGTTACACATGCAGAAACTCGATTAAATTCAGTTCGGTTTAAAGCACAATATAAAGCGTTCATTGCCTTTGCATTATTTTTGCACTTTAGTTTATCGTTATCGTACCATTTATCCTTAGGTTTTTGAATTGTAGCCTCTCCTACTACAATTGTAGGAGGAGAGTACCGAACTTCTACCATATTCCAAACCTCTACATCCATTGTCATAAGAAAACACATCATCCTATTTTTCCAGTAGTTGAAATCTGACACAGTAAAAAGAGGTGGTCTACTAATACCCTGACCCTCTAGAAAAGGGAGATCATGAGACGTCATTATTCCCGATTGTTAGACCGATTTAGAATAAAACTTAGCTCTGATACCACTTATTGGATCGGTAGGAGCCCTTAGAGGGGGGTGAATAAGGGATTTTAAAAACTTATGTTATATTTTCATAAACTTGAAAAGCTAAGAGATTAAAATAGTGATTTAGAATGAAGATCTAAATTGATTTATAATGAAAGAGAAAATAATTATCAATTTAGAAAAATGAAGAACAAATCAATTTTATTACCCAAAGAGAGACAGGATTATTATTAATAAAGTTGATTACAAAACTATATTTCTATGACGCTAGATATCGAAAGCGAATAATAAAAATTCTTTTTGTTTTCTATCCCGACTCGTATCCCCACGAACCGGTGGCTTTAGGAGATCCTTCCCCGGATATGGCCTCAAGCCGCTCTAGCCAATCCTTCCCCGGATAAGTACTCGAGCACCCCCTAGACCTAACCTAGATATAGTCGCCAACATGAGGTGAATTTTTGCCCTAAGTCCTACCCAGACCTAGTCGCCAACACAAGGCGAATTCACTAAACGATTACAAGAAAAGATGTGAAATTAAATGACAATATTATTTAAAAATTCCCTCTTGAAGAACGTTTGAAGTTGGAGAAGAAGGACCACTGTAGAATAAGCGTTGAAGAAGCGATCGTCGTTTGGATCCGGCGTGAAGAAATCCTCCTTCAGAAATTCATAGAACTTTGGTGGGAGATCAACTTTCAGCAGAATAAGGCTCTGGAATTCTAGCACTCAACCTCTCTCAAACTTGTGTACCGAAAATGACAGTGGGGGGGGTCTTTTTATAGGAGAGCGAGCTAGCGCCTGCGCTATCTCTATCGTCAGGGCTATCTTGAATTAGGAAATATCATCGGCGTGCGTATCTTCATTCTAAGGAAACCTGCCATCATTCCTTTTGCGCTACCGCCTGCACTAGCCGATACCGCCTGCACTAGATGTTACTGCCTGCGATAGACGGTACCGCCTGGCGATATATCCTTCTATATCTACCTCCCGAAATTGCTCTAATCGGAGCTAGATCCAGCGCTAGGTGCCACCGCCGGTGCTAGTGAGCATGTTGGAATTTTTGGTTCAAATCTAGGGGCAACCTTCTTATGTTATCCTTGAGTCATATGGACTTGTTTTCTGCATACTTAAGCACACAAGATCAAATACACATAGGATTTGTTATTCTGAAACCTAGGAGATGCGGAAGACCATGTTCCAACACTAATAACAAAAAAGGAATAAGAGCCCAGACCGCGCGGTCTGGCGGTCTGGCAGGGGCTTGATCGCTTGTTTCTTGGGAGAAAATACCGGAGGGGGAGCAGGCGATCTGGGCGGTCTCTCAAATCTGAGACCGTTGGAGGGGTCCTTTCTAACTAGATAAGAGGTCGCGGGAATTCCGAGCAAACAATGTGTTGGACAGAGAGGTCTTGGAGTTCTATAAAAATACTAAACTGCATCGTAAAGGTACTATAATCAAGAGTAATGTCAGGAATTCTTCGGTTCAATTGAATCCCAATCTTCTCAACACATATCTACGCCTATTCGTGTCTGAAGAAGAAGTTCTGGATGACATAGATTACAATAGAGCTCTCTCTTTTTGTGGCTTTGCAAGAAGTTCTACCTCAATTCGACGAAAAGGAATGAATGGTGAAGGAATGTTACTAACAGACATCATTTGAAAGGTTCTACTATGCAAAATAGGCTCTCATGATTATATTTCAAGTGAAATGTTCAAGCTATTGACAGCTGTTATCTGCAGAAAGAAAATATATTGGGGGCTAGTATTGTTTGAAAGAATCAAAGCAAGTTTGATGGCACCTAATTTTGGGAGAATTCTCACCCTATATTTTAATCAGCTTGACATGAATCAGTTTGATATGTCCTCTGGCATGCCAATACATCATCTTAAGAAGATTGACTCTTTAATATTTAGTAGGTGGGAGAGGAGAATCCCAAGGCAAGGTGCTAGGAGTGATGATGAAGATGAGGAAGAAATGGAAAATGAGGAAAGAAATCAGCCTTCGTCTCATAATACCCCCAGGAATTCTAATGCAGACATTGAGGGGGAGAATCTTCATGTGCACATTTTTGAAGATCAGCAAAATCCTTCTAGAGCTCATCCCCTAGTACCTCATATTATCTACACTCCCATGCTTGAAGATCAGGAAGATTTTCTTGATGAGAATGAAGTGGTAGATGAAATCCCCAATGCTTAAGTCTCTGGTGAGAACAGATCCACATCAGGTGTATTCCTAGTGATTGAGAAGGTTTCTATGGATAAATAAAGTGTTGCATAGGCTGAGGGGGAGAAATTAGTTCACTCTCCCCAAGAAGACCTCCTTATTTCCTTAGCCCCTAAGGTTGTAAGAGAAGATGAAGTATTATCTACTGAGGTTGTCAGAGAAATTGAAAATTCACCTCCTGCTCAGGATCACCCATCTCAAGGGGGAGGTCATTCTAATCCCTTCTCTTCAAATGCTGGAAGTCTTGAAGCTCTCAGATCTCAGAATGTCTTTATCCCTTCTTCTGAAAGTTCTCCGTTGATGTCTATAGAGGCTATGATCATCCTGCAGAAAGAGCACTTTGACTTCTTTATGAAGCAAGCGTTTGACAATGTCAAGGAAGTAGAGACTGATTTGAATAATGGTCTAACTGAAATGAAACATACCTTGGGAAACTTCAAGATAGAGATAGATTAGTGGTTGAATCAAGGTGGCAAAGCTGTGAATCTTACAATGCAGGGTATTCATCATGTTTATGACACTCATCTTTCAACTGGAAATGATGTTATGATACACTCTCATGATTCAAGCATGCATTATATTGATGAACAAATGTATAGGTATGGAGCTAATATTATCTCTTCCCTAACCGATGAAGTCAGAAAGGGGGAGATAAAGTTTCAGGACCAAATGGAAGAGCTAAGTCATGAATTGTGAAGCAAAATACATGAGGCAAATGTATTCAATTATCAGAATTTCAAGTGGCTTCATGAAGAGTTAATAGGGCCAGGGCCAGTTCCTCCTCAGTATGATAATGTTGAAGGCTCAGGGCATCCTCAGGCAGAACCTTATGCTCCTCCATCTCAGTATGATATTGTTTGGTCTGATTCAGAGGTGGAAGTTCCTCTTCCAAAGAAAAGAAAATATGGAGAAGGTCCTTCTGCTCACGGATCAGATCCTTGTGAAAGAAGAGAAGTTGTTGAAGAATGAAGAGAAATTGTTGAAGAATGGAGTCTTATCTCAAAAGGGATCATCCTGGACACATACAATTTGATCAACATTTCAAATGAGCTGCCTCAGAATCATTATAGTCAGGAAGAACTGAATAAGCATGAAGCTGCCAAGTAAAAAATAATGATACATTTCATAAAGTATGGCCACAACAATCCTGATGCACCTCCTGCTCCTCCCAAGTATTAACCAAAACCAAATGCTTACTTTGACAGGAAAGAGCAAGAGGCAGAAGGCTAAATCATCTCAGTGAAATGTTGTGTGAATTGTGAATGCTTTATGAACATTTATATAGACATTAATGCTTTGATGATCTAGTCTTTAATTTAAAATTCACTATATCATTTTTCTGCATCTATGATTATTGTTATTTTCTGTGCAATTCAACTTAGTACATAGGGTTCTGACTTCTTCAAATAGGGGGAGATTGTTGGGTATTGTCCACAATAACCCTCATTTGAAGAAGACCCCCTTGAACTAAGATGAATTGATTTGGTATTTGATGTTGGATTTTAGTTATGTTATTGCAGGACTTTAATTGCTATGTACAAACCAAAGTCAGATTACAATGGGTCAAAGAACACAGGACTATGCAATGTAATTCCTCATTGTGTAGGATATAGTGTTGACTCATGTGTAATCTCTTTATTGGGGTGTACTTCATTTCCAAGTGCAAGGGGAAAATCAAGAAGTAGTTGTTTACTGGTCTCTAAATTGAAAAGAATGATCTAAGTAAAATTCGTAGAGTACTCATATTAAGACTCATTTCATTCGTCGAGATGTCACGTGAGCACTCGACCAATTCATCGAGTCTACTCGAGTGAATTCAGAAAGTATGAATCTTGTTTCCAGTTTGTGGCCAAGACAAATTCGTCAAGTGAAATAGTGAGTTCTCGTGAGCACTTGGCGAATTTGTCGAGTACTCTCGAGAAGTCTCGTGATCTCTGAAGTAATGTCTATTCTATATCAAATCAAAGCATAGTACATTTCATTGATTGGTTAAGGATAATTCATCAAGTAATCCTGAGATGTCACGTGAACACTCGACGAATGTGGACATAACAGATTATCTTTTGAAATTGTTGACGGTTTACCTTTAGGGCACCTGCCATGTACAGTACACGTAGAGCTCTACCCTGAAGTCTAGTTCTAGCTATTAGAAGAGGAATCTCTATATATAGTCAATGGTTAATCTCTTTAAACCCTAATCATGAACAGAAATAAAATTGTCATTCTTCTCTGTCAGCATATTCTCGTTCTCACAAAAGAAGTTCTCGTCTCTGACAAATCGATTTTGTGATTCCTCTCAAAGTAAAGTCTCAACTAGATCACTATTTTCAGATTCTCTAAGTATCCTCAAGATCTAGTTGATTCTGAAGTTCAGATCAATTTTTTTCAAGATCAGGCATTCTTCTCCTTCAACCACTTGAAGTTCAAGTCTCTCTCAATCAAGGAAGAAGAGTTGTTTCTTTCTGATCTGAAGTTGAAATCTCTTTGAGATTTCAAGAAATTTATTTTCAATCTATAGTTTGTAAAGAAATCCTTTTTACATCTCTTGTAGGAAGTTTCACTTCGTAGTTTGTAGATCCTAGTTTAGAGGATCGAGTGTAGGAGAGGTTGTTCTCTGATTTTTTGTAGGAGACATTGTCTCCTAGCTTGTAGGAGTTAAAGACTATGAGTTGTAAGATTGGTTGAAATCAGAGATTGGTGAAGTAGCTGAGTCTAACCCGATGTGCTAAATAGGCGAGGCGGGAAAGTGGACGTTGTTAGATCGATAGACGCCCTTAGAGGGGGGGGTTAATAAGGGAATAAAAATTCTTTTTATAAGTCTAGGCCAATTACTAAATTGTTTTGAAATAAACGAGAGCAAAATAACAATTTTGCTAAAGGAAGAGTATATTGTAATTTGCAATTTTAGAATCTAGAAACAAGTGCTAAATTGTTTTATGATGAAAGAGATTAAAATAAACAATTTAGATAAAGTGATTCAAATTGAAAGCTTTGTAACCAATATAGTGGAAATTATGCCAAAAGAGAGAAATCAAGTAAACACAAATAGATACATGATTATATATATTTATAAGTGTTTACAAATACTTGATTTCAATAACGCTAGAAATCGGAGGCGACAAATGTGTAAATAATTTTTCCTTTTCTACACCGACTCGTATCCCCACGAACCGTTGTCTTTAGCCTATCCTTCCCCGGATATGGCCTCAAGCCGCTCTAGCCAATCCTTCCCCAGATATGGCCTCGAGCACCCCTAGATCTAATCTCCTAGACCTAGTCGCCAACTCACGCGGCAAATTACACCCAAAACCGCGCAAGGACCTAGTCGCCAACACAAGGCGAATTATATATACGGTTACAAAATGGAATGAAATAGAAATAATGATAAAAACAATAAAAACACTCTATATGAGATCTTCTGAAGTTGGAGATGAAGGATCGTCGTAGTATGAGCGAGGTCGAAGCGATCGTCCTTCGGATGTAGCATGACGTAGTCCTCCTCCAGAATTCTCCATAAGCTTTTTGTGGGAGATCCATCTTCGGCAGCATAATAGCAATGGAATTTTGGCACTTATATTCTCTCAGGGATGGATGGCCAAAACGAGAGAGAAAGCATCAATTTAGCACCTGCGGTTCAAAACAAAACTAAAACTTGGAGATAGTGCCTGCGGTAGCTCCTAGCGCCTGCGGTAGTGTTCGTGTAGAAGCGGTTAAGAAACCATCACGGCGTGGCGTTATGCACAAACTTGAGCTAGCGCCAGGCGGTAGCGATAGTGTCTGTGGTAGCACTAACGCCTGCGGTAACCCCTAGCACTGGCGGTAGTGCTTTAGTTCAGTTTTTTGGTTCCAAGCTGCTTTCTACCTGTGGAGTATTGCAACTTTAGTTCCTGCCCACTATAAACACACGACAAGCAAGATCAAATACAATATGAGATTTGTTATTCTCAAACAAAGGGATGTGACACACATGTCCACAATCTCCCCCTTTTGATAATAACAAATCCTCTTAGCAAGAAATCAACAAAGGTGTTTATAGAATATGATAAGCAAGATAAAAGTGCAACTATAGTATTTGATAAGCATGAGAATGTGCATACTCCCCCTATCTTAATGCTCCCCCTACATAAATGAAATTTATGTTTTACTCCCCCTAAATGATAGATTACATGAATATTCTCCCCTTAATCTTCTATATTTCTCCTATAGATTTCCTCAATTAATCTCTCCCTTTTGGTATTATCAAAAGAAGGTGGGGTGAGGGAAGTAAGGAGGCATTCCTTATAAATGATAAAGCATGATCGAGCTTTTGTAATATAGATAATGATAAAGAGTTTAAGCATAGTATATAAGAGATTTCAAATAAATAAATAAGAGTATAGGCAGGCGGAAGATTATAAGAAACATCTTTTTGTAAGCATGGAAATCATAAGTATAAATATGAGTTTAAGTTCAAAATGTAAAGATGTTTTAACCTTTTTGAAATCTCATAGTTTTACTTAAAGTTACCAAGCATGAAATGAACATAGCAAAAAGAGAATATACTACAATGTTACTTAATTGTAAGTTCAAGAGATACCTAAATATTGTAGAGACCATGCTAGGTAAATTAGTGCATTTCTTATATAAATAGTAGTATAGATAAAGCATTAGAATCCAATACTCATGAGAAGAAGTGTTATGAAAGATAATGAAGTGCACATATGTGTATTTTGAGCAAAGTTAACAAATGATTTAAATCACAAAATACAAGACATATGTAGAGTTAAGTGCACAATAAAACACAAGTATATTACTTTCACACACTTTTATGCACAATATTTTTAGAAAAAGTGGTGTACTAACCAAGGTTTGCACAAGACACTTTACTATTCTTTCCAAGGTGCTCAACCACACAATGCTTATGAATACTTATCAGGAGGTTCAAGTAGTGCTTGGTGGAGTAATATTTGTCATATTTTTATTTTTGTTCACTTTGTGAGACAGCATTCTCCGAATACACTTGTTTTGCAAACCTATCTCAATTTTTAAACTCAACCACTTTTCTTAATTTCTTAAGTGCAATTCAAATGTAGTGTAGGTAATAAACTTATGCAAGTTTTAATTCATTGTACAATTACAATACACAAGCAAGCATTTTAGATTTAAACACACAGGTAGATTTCCAAAATAAGTGAGTGAAAGAGTATCATTATCAATCACAAAACATTTACTCATACTTAGAGGCATACTAAGCTTGGTTCTACACATCGTTTTCAATACAATTGATGCACTTTAAATAGAAATATCAAGGCATGATAAACAAAATAATGTTCATAGTAATATGAAGAAACAAGTTTTAACATTGTAGATAATTCTAAATAATAAAATTCATACATGCTTGATATTAGCAATAAAGATCATACAATTTTTTGTTGTTTTGAAAATATTTAATGAAAGAAAAACATAAAAACATATTTTTATATTTTCAAATTTTGAAGTTTTGTAGTTGATTTGTCATAATATAAATAAAACAAAAATAACAAAAGTCAGACATACAAAAACTAAGTAGTACATATAAACTAACATATTTTTATAGATTTTTAGAAATTTTAAAAAACAGAAAAATCAAACTAACATATTTTCATAGATTTTTAGAAATTTTTAGCTATGGGATGAGGCAAGATTTGAACCAAGGGTTCCTTTGACATCTTCTTCACATTCCTCTTCCATAGTTGAATTTCCGTCTTCTCTTTTGCTTGATGTGTTGCCATCATTTGAGTCCAATATTGTGACATTGCATTCTTCTTTCTTAGATAGATCTTCCTCCAAGCTTAAGTCTTCATCGGTTTCTTCTCTTGGATCCATAAGGAATTGCTCTTGTTCATCATCTATGGAAGGAAGACTATAAGAATTCTCAAGAAATTTCCAAACTTCATAAGCAGTAGGAAGTGTATAAATAAGTTTGAAAATATTTTGATCTAGTGCACAATATAGACCATTCATTGATTTGACATTTAAAAACATTTCATTTTTATTTAAAATACATGGGGGCATTTTAATTGTAATATTCCAAACTTCAATATCCACAGATTTAAAAAAAAAATCCATAAGATTTTTCCACCCATTATAATTTTTACCCATAAATAATTGTGGACAAAGATTTTTCATTTTTATAAAAACTTCCACTTCTAGTGGATGCGAGATCATGAAGCGCCATTATTCCCGGTTGTGAAGCCGTATTGAAATAACCTCCCTATGATACCACTTGTTGGATCGATAGGCACCCTTAGAGGGGGGTGAATAAGGTAATAAAAATTCTTTTTATAAGTTTAGGCCAATTACGAAATTATTTTGAAATAAACGAGAGCGAAATAACAATTTTGCTAAAGGAAGAGTATATTGTAATTTGTAATTTTAGAATTTAGAAACAAGTGCTAAATAGTTTTATGACGAAAGAGATTAAAATAAACAATTTGGATAAAGTGATTCGAATTGAAAGCTTTGTAACCAATATAGTAGAGATTATGTCAAAAGAGAGAAATCAAGTAAACACAAATAGAGACATGATTATATATTTAAAAATGTTTACAAATACTGATTTCAATAACGCTAGAAATTGGAGGCGACAAATATGTAAATAATTTTTCCTTTTCTATACTGACTCGTATCCCCACGAACCGGTTGGCTTTAGCTTATCTTTCCCCGGATATGGCCTCAAGCCGCTCTATGATGGCGACGACGGCCCTCAACATGAAGATGGTGACGACGGTAGTTTTCCATCCAAGGATTCACGCCATCGCCGCTACAACCTTCGCCCGTGCCGCCGGCTTGAAAACTAATAGTTATAATAATTTGATTATAATTATTAGTTTATTTTTATCATGTATTAATGATTGGGACTTTAGTATTTTTAGTTTCATGCATGAACATTTAGATTTGACATTTTGATTTGGCCTGCATTTAGCCAAATCTATTTGGGTTTTTAATTTTGGGCTGCAAATAGCCCTCCTTGTTGTATGGCCCTATATAAGGCCATATGTTGCTGGAGAATGCAGATTATTGATGATAAAAAAAGAACTAAGCCCTAATTATTCTCCCTGAATCCCCTTCCTCGTGGCCGCCCCTCTCGTTCTTCCCCCTCACTGGTTCAGTGCCCCCTTAGCGCCGCCCACTCTCGTTCTTCCCCCTCTCAGGTTCGGCGCCCCCCACCATAGTGCCGCCCTCTCTCCTTCCTCCCCTACTCCCCTCCTAGCTCGGCCTCCCACTTCCATTGGAACCCCCCCCCCCTCTCAACCTAGCTGCCACCTTCTTCTTCTCCACTCACCTTCTCCCTCCAGAAAAAAGCCCCATCCAACATTCGACCTCCCCTCCCATAGTGCAAAAGGTGGTCTACGTGGGAACCGGTAACAGCGTGACAGCGAAGACGGCATTCAAACCCCACTTCGGCGACGACACCTCCGGCGTATTTGTGGGAGAACGAACGGGATTTCGTGTGCTTGAGGCCAATCCAAACTCAAGCGGGGTAACGAACTATCCACTTGTGTGATTCTCTTCTTGGTAGATCTTGTGGTGGAACTTTGTGGCGTGATCTTCGTATCACCGTTCATTTTTTCGTGGTTTCTTCATTTCGATTTGCATTTGCATCCTTTCTTTTTATTTTCGAAGTGGTTTGGCGAGCCCCGCTTCTTGTTGGGAGAGATCACCCATTTTTTTCCGAATCGTTATTTTCGGAGGATCTCTTTTGGTGCAACGCATAGCTCGATCGGATCGGGTGGGTCCATTTAGCTTGAGCGAATATTGGCCTATAGCCTCTATTCAATCTCTAGCGGGTTAGCTATCCGTCGTTGGCGTAAACATTGATAATTTGCGTAGGAGATTGCCGCGTTTACCTTGAGCGTGTTGGGCAATTCGTGTTATCCCGTTATCCCGTTGCGAGCGCCACTGTAGGTTAGGCCTACATCAACTAGCGTCGATTTCTTAATTGACACTTTCCTGTAGGTCTCTTGGTCGTCGGCACTCACCTCCGTCCCACGTTAGCGTTGTCAAAAAAATCAAAAAAAAAATTTAACATTCTACATATTATTTTCTGTGAGAAAATCCAAAAAAAAATTATCTTTCCATCCTAGTTATTAGGCGGAAACCTCGGCGTCTTTCATAAAATTTTCTGATCAGGAGTGTTTTAGGTTCTAGTTGCATGCGTACAAGATTGGCACAGAGTATCCTTCGTCCTCCTCCCACATGACGGACGAGCCGGATACCGGTGGTGGTCCAACACCGATTGATGAACTCCGCCAGGAGTTTACCGATCAGTTGACGGACATTCGGGAAATGCTTTATGAAATGAGAGTCGCCATCACGGCCGCTCAAAATCCTGCAGCCCGACATCGGGGTGATGGACTTTTCCCCAATCACAACGTTCCGGATCAGGCACCTCCGAATCCGGCAGCCCAACCACGGGGCGAGGGAATTAATAACGCCGAATGTGCCCCGCGGGCTCTGAACGGGTTCGACATTACTAAAGCCTTCTGGATCAAACCACCATCATATGATGGATTGGGCGACCCGCAGGTTTTCTTGGATTGCAACCGTACGGGTCCCATAAATCTTTTGGCTCCTCTACTGCGCTTCCGTTGTCGCACTTTTACGCAGCTGTCGCGCCTTGGGTGCCGGCGAAGCCGGTGAAGCAGTGTTTATTTTGCAAAAGTAGAGAGCATGCCTTGAAGGACTGTGCTGATTACCTTCGCCAACTGGAGGATGATGATGAGCCGGATATCCGGATCATCCCATCCTCGAATTCGGCGAACACAGCTCCTTCCTCTGGTTACGTGTCACTTCCACCTTCACTTTTTGAAGGCTCTGGAATCGACACGTGCATCAGTGTACCTCATGACTCTGTTTCTGATGAGACCCCCCATACCTCTTCGGTTCACGTACCACTTTGCGTGGATTTGTGCCCTTGTGTGGAGAGTGAGCCTGAACTCTTAAGAAGCACATCTTCTCCCACTACACACGAAACCACATCTTTTTCTGATGTTATCATTGAGGCGAACTTGCAGGATGCTACAGACCTGCGCAGTGTCATGCCAACTCTCATGGAGGAGGACAGTCTCGGTTGTGCTGAAGCAACCATTTCGGTCCAGTGCAAGAAAGTCCAAGTTATAGAGGAGGCCATTGCGTGCGCTGTTGAGTCTAATGAAGTCGTCGATGATCTCATCAGTTTATCATTGCCGCACCACATGGGGTATGAAGCCGGGATTATCCCCTCAGATGAGATTTCTTTTAGTTTTTCTTCTAATTTATTTCCTGACCCCCTTTCTTTATGTACAAGGATGCAGGATGCCCCCCCCCCCCCCCCCCTCCGGTTGATCAGACCTTATGCATGGAAGTGTCGAAAGCCTGGCGGGTTGAGGAAGGTGCAGTGAAGAAACATCTTGTTTCCTCATCATCGTTGGTGCTTCCCTTTGAGGATTGGTTACAAGGGGGCAAGCGGTTCTTCTTTGAAGACATAATACTGGAGGAGAAGAAGAGAGCGAAAAAGATGGAGATCTGGGGTTGGAGGCTGAGCATCCTACTTAATTTCCACCCCTACTACCAGGTCCCCGGACCTTTTTCTTTCATCAGTTGTTACTATTTCAAATCAGCTTATAGCTGATCTGTTTTGAGCATGTAATAGTAATTAGGATTTATTAACTTTTGCTTAGTCCTAGACTTTATAAACTTCTTTAATACAGGTATTTGGTCCACCTTTAAGGACATTAAACAAAAGGGCTTCTTGGGAGACAACCCATGGGAACCACCCGGTTCCGCTTGCTTAGTCTTTGTCTTTTAGTCCTGTTTTTCTTTTCTTTTTGCTAACATCGCAGGTTAAAGCTCTCGCGTGGTGGATGCGGAAGGAGAAAAACTTGAAGAAGGAATTACCACACTTCTGGCATGCTCATTTATGAGCATAGGTCCACTCTTCCCCTATTCTCCTTATGTTTAAATTCTTTATTTTATTTAGTTTTGATCAAGTCTGGGGGAGAGAGCGAGCTATGCACGTGCACACACTTTGCATGACATGTTAGAATGTGCTGAGTTAGGATTTGTATTTTGTTGCACACATTGCATACACTTGCACCTAGTTCACGCGCACTTGATCACGCGTGCTTATCGGGTATCGCTGCGAGGTTCCCCGCTCGTAAGAATTGGATTGTTAGCATATGAGTGAGGAGTAGAGAAAAATGTTGACTCGAGTAGTGCTCTAGTCAAGTTGTCCCGTCACGCCTAGAAATTCAATTAGAGTAGAATAAAATTCAGAGTTATAATTTAATTATTTCTATTATAGTAGCTGCAATCTATTTTACTTTAGTGGTGAATCCGGTGAATCCAATGGTAGCATAAGGTCGAGTGTAGCTAGACTAGTAGTAGCTTATTACTAGGGTCGGAAGGAAGGACAACCTTTCTCAGTGGCTAGAACTTGCACTAGGCGACTCTTGAAACGATTGCGTTGAAGTACTCGTTATAAAGTGTGATATAGGCCATTTCATGATCCGTTTGTGCTTTTGAAATCCTTGCCAATGTAATCACCTTTGCAAGCCCACTTGAGCCTACCTTACCTCTTTGTTTAGCTCCACTTAAATGTCACCAAAGCCATACGGCCATGCCCATTCTCGCACCAACAAGTGAGCTGAAAGAAATTTATTTATCTATCATGTTTGGTGTCATCTCCGTGTTGTATGATAGCTTTGAAAAAGCTGAAGGAGAAGTTTTTATTGTGCCTACAAAAGAAATTCTATCGAGAAAGAAAAATAGAAAAAGAAAAAAAAAGAAAAAAAAATTCAAAAAGAACTTTCAATTACATTCTCTCGACAAAGGCAAAAAGTATGATTGGCTCAGCACACACCTAGTGTTCAGTTGTAGTCTGGGGGTGTTGTGTAGTTCTTGAAAATGTTGTATTGGTGATTCCTATTCTCTTGAGTGCAGGTTATGTTGAGTTCGATTCCTATCGCCCTTCTACTTATCTAACCTAAACTCAGCCTAAGCCAAATCTTAACCTATAAGTCCTATTAATTTTAGATACGAGTCATCTCATGCAGAAGAGAGAGTGCGAACGTGCAATCCTATGGACACCGACTTTGATGGATTTCTTAGGAGATTGTCCCAAGATTTGATTCGAGTAATACTCTACTCATTAGTCACGCTATTTTCCCTGATGCGCGACCGAAAGATTCACCAGGATTCACCATCCAAGTAAATTATATTTCAAATTACTATTTTAGAAATAATTAGATATAATCTTGAATTAAATTCTATTCTAATGTATTTCTACGCCCGGGAGCATGCGACTCGCTTGAGTCTCCACCACTCAATCATACTCTAACATCCAATTGTTCCGATAGGAGAGCAGAGTAGTTTGCCCGAGACGTGCAAATGGTTAAGTCTGGGGGTGTGATGAGTCCCATTTATATACACATTTATGGACTCATCTGGGCCGATTTTCTAGTCAATGCACCACACTTTAGGCATGTTTACGATCATATTTTCTATTCCTTGCTAGGTGCACTCTTAGGCCCGTTTCGGTGTGCAATTGCGCTCCTTGTTATTGGGGGTAAGCACATGGTGCTCCCCAATCCTTTTCCTATTTTTATTCGGTGCTGGAGGTGTATTCCCAGCTGGTTTATATCATGCAGGTGTTCCCGGTACAAATCTGTATAGGAACACTGCGCACGATCACTGGTTATACTGCGCACAACCACTGATCATGCGCCACTAATCGTGCGCGTTCAGTTGCAGCCCAAAATTTGGTCGTGCGTTGTTACGCACGGTCGTGCGTTCGATCGTGCGCTTTATTATTTTCTGCAGTTTTGTCTTGCAGGTTTTCTGGCACAGCGTGCACGACCACCAACTTGCAGTGCGCACGACCACTGGTCGTGCGCCACTACTCGTGCGCCTTATTTTGTATAAATACGCAGTTCGCGATCTTAGGTCATTGAGCACTGTTTTGGGCGCGAATTCTTCCGCAAGCTCCGCCGTTTTCCCTCTCCAAGCTCCATCCATCCATCCCCTTCCTTGGGAAAGCTTCTTCCATCGATCCTAAGCCGCATCAAGGGTTCCGGAAGCTTTCCCCGCCATCTACAGCAAGCATTTCAAGGTGCGGCATCTCCATTAGGCGAAGTGGAAGAGACCCAGCTCTGAGAAGAAGACGGATGATGTTTGGAGGTAGTGACAGCCTCTGAACCCCAGAAGCAGCCAAGGACTGAGCTCGGAGGAGGCTTGACAACCCCCCATTCCGACCAAGATCTACGGCGAGGCTTCTCATCTCGTGGTTTCCTCTACCCTCTCACTTTTGGAAATATATGCTTAAACTTTTGTATTGAACTAGAGTAATCTTTATTTGTCTATGAATGGAAGTATTCTCTTGTTTTATTCCTCATTTGATGCTTTGCTGTAATGAGCTCCGCCCCCACTCCACTTCCACACACGCGTTCTAGTTAGCCATCTAGCAATTGCTAGTGGTGATGTTGGCGAAGAGGTGAATACGACCCTCACAAAACCTCGCATTGCGGCCACTCCACCCGCTTACTGAAGCGCGGAATCGCGGCCGCTACACTCACCCCCACTTTGCAAAGAGGTGTGTGCGACCCTCAATCGTCATAGTTACTTTCTGTCCACGCGCCTCCCGAAGCACGGCATCGCGGCCGTTGCATCCACCTCGCCTTGCGAAGCGGAGTTTTGACCCGCATCTCTCTTTTCTGCACTAGCTTAAGAAACCCAAAACCAATGCCCTTGTTTTTCCTTTGTTCGCTCGTATAACATTCGATTCACCACACGTTTCGTTCACCAGAACCTACATTCCTTGAGAGACGATATTCGGGGAAGCTATTCCCAATTTTATTACTTGACAGCGACCGGTGCACTTGCCGAACACGCATCAGAAGTCCGCAAGTTAAAGATAAATACACTTGGTATTTAACATGTTTGTTCTAGATTATTGCTTTCAGGTACTTGGTAGTGCAAGTCTAACATAGGGCTAGACTTAGTATCATCAGACATAGTTTTTCCAATGTAATCCCTCATTATGCAAAACACCATGTCGGCCTATGATCTAGACTATATTAGACTTATCACTAAGTCTTAATCATCAAGTATAAAAGTCAATCAAGTGAGCTGAAACAAAAGATTTGAGTTGAGAAGATCAGAATTTGCCTAGGAGAAATATCGTCTTTGTAAGCTTAAATATCGTCGAGTGAAGGTTTCAATTGCTGACTCAACGTGGGCATTACGAGTCAACCCGGGCGATATCTCTTGGTAACCGACTACTTTTCATCTCGACGTCAAGATCCGTTAAGAAGTCATCCCTTTTCGACGAATGTTAACGCGTGGTGTTAACTTCTAACGCGAGGCGTTAGCTCGCTTTTCAGAGAATCGTCATCAATCAACATCCTGTTCATATGGATATTTAACTATAGTACCTACACACTATAAACACAAGCAAGATCAAATACATAGTGTGATTTGTTATTCTAAAATTAAGTGATGTGGAACACAAGCTTCAACAATCTCCCCCTTTTGATAATAACAAATCCTCTAATAAGAAATTAAAAATAAATACAGCGGTGTATATATGATAAATGTGATAAACATTGCATACTCCCCCTATATGGATACTCCCCCTACATGAATGCATTTTCTAAGTTTACTCCCCCTACATAATAGATTTCTTTATTTCTTCAATTTATTCTCCCCCTTTTGTTATAATGAAAAGGAGGTGGGTTAGAGTATTAGCAATATGAATTAATATGCATTAAGTAGAGTTAATGGCAACTTTTTTGATAAATAGTGAACACAGCGAAAGCAATTTGTGATGAAGAGCTTGCTCTTCCTCCATTTTGATCACATAGTCTGCCATGAAATTTGCGACCGCTTGAGCCTTCATCGACAATTGGGGCACAAAAGTGATGTCGAACTCACTCAACTCCACCGACCATTTTGCGAGCCTCCCCGAGTGCTCTACCCCCTCAAAGATTTTGCGAAGGGGATGGTCAGTCACTACTCGGATCGAGTGGGCCTAGAAATACGACCTGAGCTTCCTGACAGAGATGACCAGAGCGAATGCCAGCTTCTCCAAAATTGGGTATCGGAGTTCTGCCTTCTTCAAAACCCTGCTTACGTAGTAAATGGGCAGCTGCTTTTTTCCCTCTTCCCGGACCAAGACGGAGCTTACAGCTTCAGCCCCGACTCCGAGATACAAGGATAGGTCCTATCCCTCTTTTGGACCTTGGAGCAGCGGAGCCTTGGTGAGCTGGCCCTTCAGGGCCTGGAAGGCCTCCTCGTATTCCACCGTCCATTCTAACCTCTGATTACCTCGCAACACCTTGAAAAAGGGGGAGCATTTCTCTCCAGCCCGGGAGATAAACCTACTCAACCCCGCGAGCTTCCCAGTTAGACGCTGAACTTCCTTAGCATTTTGCGGCGATCTCAACTCCATTATGGCTTTGACCTTGTCCGGGTTAGGCTCTACCCCCGCTGGGGTAAGGAGATGACCTAGAAACTTCCCCTTGCTGGCTCCAAATACGCACTTCAGGGGGTTTAGCCGCATCTTGTACTTTCGCAGAGTGGTGAAGGTCTCCTCGAGGTCCTGGAGGTGAGAGCTCACGCTCCTACTCTTCACCATGAGGTCATCTACGTAAACCTCCAAGTTTCTCCCTTTTTGCTCCCGGAAGACCCGGTCCATCATTATTTGGTATGCCGCCCCTGCATTCTTTAGTCTGAATGGCATCATCTTATAGCTATAACACCCTTCCCTTGTGATGAAGGAGACGTCCTTGACGTCCGGGGGGGGTGCATCCTAATTTGGTGATAACCTGAAAAAGCATCTAAGAAAGACATTACAGAAAAAACCGACGGCTGAGTCAACCAGCGCATCGATTTGAGGCAAAGGATAACAATCCTTAGGGTAGGCTTTGTTTAATAGAGAAAAATCGATACACATACGCTAGCGACCATCGCCTTTCTGTACCATAATGACATTGGAGACCCAGCCTGGATATTGAATCTCTGATATGAAACCTACCTTGAGGAGCTTCTATACCTCCTCACGGATCGGCTCTTCCAGCTTGTCGGTGATGGCCCTCCTCTTTTGCCTGATGGGGCGGGCCCCTGGCTCCAGGTTGAGGTGGTGGCAGGCCACATCTGCATCAATGCCCGGCATGTCCGCCGCGCTCCATGCAAAGATGTCAACACTCCTCTGAATGCATTCCAGCATCCTCTTCCTGTCCTCCGGGCCAAGACCCCCGCTGATCTCGACCACTTCTTCAGCCGCCTTAAGACGGTCCGGCTCTTCCCATCTGCCCTTCTCCTCCCTTCTCTCGGGCAAGGTCTTCTCTTCCTCCGAAGCCTCCTCCTCCATCGGCTCGTCACGCTCCTCCGGAGCCACTTCCTTCTCCTATCCTGGGATGCTGTTCTCTCCTTCTCCTTCCCTCCTATCTCCACCTGGACCCTCCGGCCCCTTCATCTCCCTATCCACCTTTTCAGCCTCCGCTATCCAAGAGATAGTGTTGACGGCAGTCACATAGCACTGCCTTTCCACATTTGCATCCCCCCCGGATCCGGACCTGTACTCTTCCGCTGCAAAACTTCAAGCACTGTTGGAAGGATGAGGGAACGCACCGGAAGGTGCTGATGAGAGGGCGTCCAAATATGGCATTGTAGCTGCTCGGTGCGTCTGTTGGAGTTGTCATTGTGATCTAGAAGTGGTCAAACATGTAATCTCACTGCCAACGCGATATGAGCCTGCAGGGTCGCACATAAGAGCATGTGGAGAAGTTGGAAGATTGACTGTGTTGGTAAAGGTTACCAATCACCATATAGAATGGGGAAGTCCAGCAAATGTTGCTGTCTGAATTCGTCGGATATGATTCGTCGGAATTCGTCGGGTTTACACGGATAGGATTCGTCGGATATGATTCGTCGGAATTCGTCGGGTTTACACGGATAGGATTCGTCGGATTCGTCGGGATTCGTCGGGTCATTCCGTGGAAACTCGACGAACTGTGACAGAGATCCTTCACTCGGCAAAATGTTGTCGTCTGTCTGGATTCGTCGGAATTCGTCGGGATTCGTCGGATTGTTCCGTGGAATCTCGACGAATTATCACAGAGAGCCTTGACTAGGCAATTGTTGCCGTCTGTTGTGATTCGTCGGAATTCGTCGGATTGTCCCGTGAAGACTCGACGAATTGTTACAGAGAACATTTTCTTGGCAAATGTTGCCGTCTGATCTGATTCGTCGGATTCGTCGGATTCGTCGGATTGTCCCGTGAAATCTCGACGAATGATCTTCCGTAGAATTCCGACGAATTGTAACAGAAGCCCTTATTCTGATGTGTGGTCTGCGGATAGCGATTCTTCTAGAAGTTGTTTATCCTTTGGGTATAAATAGGACTTCGTTTTTAGGGTTCTGATAACTTACGAAGAGAAAGGCCGACGGAAGGAGTTCCGTTCACGCCTCACGAACCCTAGTCGACGGAAGTGTTCCGCCGTCTCTGAATCGCGTCCGCTGACCTCCTCTCCGTCGATTGTCGCCGGCATTGTTCTTCCTGAAGCGGATCTAGCAATCCGTGGAAGTGCAAGGTGCAGCCTTTCTTCCTTCCGAGTTGCGTGCGACGTGACTTGGCGTTCTCCCGGCTCGTGTGGACTTCTGTAGAGACGTAGACATAATTCTACGTGAGAACTCTCGCATAGCCACCGACAGGAATCAACTCTTGGAGCATCTTGGTTGGATTTGATCCAACCCCATTGAGGTAATTTTTACCTAGTATTTTATTAACTTCTTGATTCAACATTCATGGCCGATCCAAGCATTTTTGGGTTGTTTCTGTTTATTTCCGCTGCGCCTACATTTGATGTATGGTTCTAGAAAAACCCAACAGTGGTATCAGAGCTAGGTTCTGGTCATGAATTTTGTTTCAGAAGTTTGGTTATTCCAGTACGTGCAAATCTAGGTATTTAGAAGTGTTCTAAATGTCAAGATTTCTTCCTGGAACATCAAATGTTGATGATTTTCAAAAAGGGGGTCTTGGTACCCCGCCAGGAACGTCTGGGATTTCGTGGTAATTTCTAATTGTTAGAAATTGTTGTCTCCTTAGCAGTAACCGTCCCTCAAGTGGTTAATGAACCCTTCTATTGTTTTGGATTTTGAATCCAACAATGAGAGACGAGCTTGTCTACTGCTTTAAGTCGAGTTGTCTTTGCCTTTGTCCAATGCATGTAAATCTGAAGATTTGGAAGAGTTCTAAATGTCCAGATTTAGCCCTTTCGTCTATCAAAGGTTGATAGTCTTATGTAGTGCACATAAGGGATGCATGAGGATTTTAGAAAGCTTGTTTTTTTGTGGATGTGCACATTGATCAAATGTTGATCATGGTTAAGTGTTAACCTATTTTTAAAATTCCCTTCATCAAATATTAAGTGTTCGGATGCCTTCCGATGGATGACACTCTTCCTGCCTCGATCGATGAAGTGTGGGCTTGCCAAAGCAAGGTGCATTAATCTATCTTGGTAAGGGTGCGAGCGGATAATTGTGATATCCCACTGTCGACATCGGGTCTAACTTAACTAGGTGACCTCAAAGGTTGAGTGCCTAGAGGCATAGGGTTGGCATGCACCATATGATGGATGCGAATAAGGAGTTATTCACCAGCCATACAAGAATTGCATGAGGATGCAATTGGCAAGCGTTGCCTACCTAAATAACCGCATTATGAGAGGAACGCCAAAGCGGACTCGTGGTGTTGGTGAAATACGGATCTTGTCCACTAAGAGAGTAGCTCGCATGGACTCTCCGAATTGATAGTGAGGGCTATCAATTTGAATAAAATAGTGGGAGTATTTAATTGAAGTCCAAATTAAAAATAAATTGTATTTTGAAATTAAGGTACTAATTAGATTCTGCATAAATTCTTGTAGAATTCCATGGCAAGTGGTTCACATTCCACCTTGTCCCTAAGAGCTATCCTTGAGAAGGACAAGCTTAGTGGGACGAATTATATGGACTGGTATAGGAACCTGAGAATTGTTCTCAGGCAAGAGCGAAAGCTCTACGTCTTGGAAGAAGAAGCCCCCGAGGTGCCGACCGGGAACTCGTCCCGTGTTGATAAGGATGCTTATAAGAAGTATACCGATGACGCCTTAGACGTCGAGTGCCTTATGCTTGCCACCATGAACTCTGAGCTTCAGAAGCAACACGAGAACATGGGGTGCAAGGAGATTGACGAGCACCTAAAGAAAATGTTTCAAGGGCAAGCTCGTCAAGAGAGGTTCGATGTCACGAAGGCCTTATTTCAGTGCAAAATGGGAGCTCGAGACTCGGTTGGTACTCACGTACTCAAGATGATTGGGTATATAGAGAACCTGGAGAGACTGGGTTTTCCTCTGGGTCAAGAGTTGGCCACAGATCTTATCCTGCAATCGTTGCCGGATAGTTATGAGCAGTTTGTCTTGAACTACAACATGAATGAAATAGACAAGACACTGCCCGAGCTCCTAGGCATGTTGCGAACTGCCGAGATAAACATGAAGAAGGCCAAGCCTGCTAGTCCCATATTGATGGTACATAAAGGCAAGGGTAAGGCCAAGGGCTTCAAGAAGACGAAGGTGGGACCTAAGTCACATCTTGAGCCCAAATCTTCTGCGCTGAAAAAGAAGAGCACCGTGAAGGAAGGGAAATGCCACCACTGTGGCAAGGCTGGTCATTGGAGGAGGAATTGTCCTTCGTACATTGAGGGTCTGCAGAAAATGAAGGGAGGTATGACTTCCGCTTCGGATATTTATGTTATAGAGATAAACCTTTCTGCTCCTTCATCTTGGGTATTGGATACCGGATGTGGTTCTCACATTTGTACAAATGTGCAGGAACTAGGAAGGAGGAGATTGCTGAGTAAAGGAGAGGTGGACCTACGTGTCGGCAATGGAGCAAGAGTTGCTGCTGTAGCCGTAGGGGTTTACCGTCTTTCTTTGCCCAGTGGGCTTGTAATAGAACTTGATAATTGTTATTATGTTCCGGCCATAACTAGAAACATTATATCCATTTCATGCTTAGACATGATTGGATTTTCTTTTATAATTAAGAACAATTGTTGTTCTATATTTAAGAATGATGTTTGTTATGCTGTAGCTCAATTGTTTAATGGTCTTTATGTTTTGAACCTGGACCATCCGATCTATAATGTAAATAATAATAAAAGACTAAGAACAAATGACTCAAATCCTACATATCTCTGGCATTGTCGTTTGGGCCATATAAATGAGAAGCGCATATCCAAGCTCCATAAAGATGGACTATTGGACTCATTTGATTATGAATCATTTGAGCGATGTGAGTCTTGTTTATTAGGCAAGATGACTAAAGCCCCTTTCACTGGTTATACTGAGAGGGCTGAGGATCTCTTGGGTGTTGTACATAGTGATGTATGCGGACCCATGAGTTCTATGGCTAGAGGTGGGTATTTCTACTTCGTTACATTTACTGATGATTTCAGTAGATACGGATACGTGTATCTGATGAAGTGCAAATCCGAAACCTTTGAAAAGTTCAAAGAGTTTAAGAATGAAGTGGAGAACCAATTGGGTAAAAAGGTTAAAGCACTCCGATCTGATCGAGGTGGCGAATACCTGAGTCATGAGTTCCGTGATCATCTGAAAGAGTGTGGTATTGTATCACAGCTCACTCCACCTAGGACACCGCAGCATAATGGTGTGTCTGAGAGGAGAAATCGTACTCTGTTAGACATGGTACGGTCGATGATGAGTCATGCAGACTTGCCTGTTTCCTTTTGGGGTTTTGCTTTAGAGACTGCTGCAATGACACTGAATCGCGCTCCGACGAAAATGGTTCTAAAGACACCATATGAGATATGGACTGGGAAGCGTCCTAGTATGTCGTTCATTAAAATTTGGGGCTGTGAGGCATACGTACGACGTCAAATGCCTGACAAGCTGGAACCCAAATCAGATAAGTGTTATCTGGTGGGATATCCTAAGGAAACGAAGGGATATTACTTTTACCTACCGTCTGAGGGCAAAGTGTTTGTCGCAAGGACGGGTGTCTTCTTGGAGAAAGAGTTCTTATCAAGAAAGACGCAAAAGGTAGAACTTGAAGAAGTTCAAGAACCACAAATAGTGAATGAACCAGAGTTGGATTCTGAGCCAGGACTACAAGATGTTGTAGCTAGAGAACCTGCTCACGAAACACAAGTCCTACGTAGATCTGGTAGACCAAGATTTGAGCCTGAGAGATATGGATTTCTCGTGTCTCAAATAGGTAATGTGTTGCTTATGGATCATGATGATGAACCAGCAACCTACCAAGAGGCTATGAATGGACCGGACTCCGACAAATGGCTTGAGGCTATGAAATCCGAAATGGACTCCATGTATATAAACCAAGTTTGGAACTTGGTGGAACCACCTGAAGGGGTACGACCCATAGGGTGCAAGTGGGTCTTCAAGAAGAAGACCGACATGGATGGGAATGTACAGACATTCAAAGGGCGACTGGTGGCTAAGGGTTTCAAGCAAATTCATGGTGTTGACTATGATGAGACCTTTTCCCCTGTTGCCATGGTAAAGTCCATTAGGATATTGCTTGCTATTGCTGCGTATTATGACTACGAGATCTGGCAGATGGATGTCAAAACGGCTTTCCTAAATGGAAACCTCCTTGAGGAAGTGTACATGACACAACCCGAGGGTTTTGTATCCCCAAATGAAGCCACTAAAATATGCAAGCTGAATAAATCCATCTATGGATTGAAACAAGCCTCTAGAAGTTGGAATCTTCGTTTTGATGAGAAGATCAAAGAGTTTGGTTTTGTCAAGAATGAAGATGAACCGTGTGTTTACAAGCGAATCAGTGGGAGCATTGTTGTCTTCCTGATATTATATGTAGATGACATACTGTTGATTGGGAATGACATACCTACCCTGAAAGTTGTTAAGAACAACCTAGGGAACTGCTTTTCTATGAAGGACTTGGATGAAGCGACTTACATACTCGGTATTAAGATCTATAGAGATAGATCGAAGAAGTTGTTGGGTTTGACCCAGAGTACGTACATTGACAAGGTGTTGAAGCGGTTCAACATGCTTGAGTCCAAGAAAGGATTTTTGCCCATGTCTCATGGTGTGAATCTCTCTAAGGACCAGTGTCCAAAATCTTGTGAAGACAAGGACCGCATGAAGTTGATTCCATATGCTTCGGCAATTGGGTCAATCATGTATGCAATGTTATGTACTCGACCCGATGTCTCTTTTGCTTTGAGCATGACTAGCAGGTATCAGTCTGATCCCGGTGAATGTCACTGGATAGCCGTAAAGAATATCCTGAAGTACTTGAGAAGGACTAAGGATGTATTCTTGGTGTATGGTGGAAAGGAAGAGCTCGTTGTAAGTGGTTACACGGATGCCAGCTTCCAAACTGATAGGGATGATTCAAAGTCTCAGTCAGGGTTTGTGTTTTGCCTGAATGGAGGAGCTGTGAGCTGGAAGAGTTCCAAGCAAGAGACAGTTGCTGATTCTACAACTGAGGCCGAGTATATCGCTGCAGCTAATGCAGCGAAGGAGGCTGTATGGATTAGGAAATTCATCGGCGAGCTAGATGTAGTTCCTAGCATTGTTGGTCCCGTAGTTCTCTACTGTGATAACAATGGTGCAATTGCACAATCTAAGGAACCTAGATCCCATCAGCGCTCCAAGCACATACTTCGGCGGTTCCATCTTATTCGTGAGATTGTCGAACGAGGAGATGTGAACATTTGCAGAGTGCCGACTGAGGAGAATATTGCAGATCCACTGACAAATCCTCTCGCGCAGAGAAAGCATGATGGTCATACTAGATCAATGGGTATACGATACCTGAATGATCAACTCTAGTGGGAGTCTTGTGGGTTGCATGTAAAATAAATATTCTGTTGGCTGTTTAAAATTTATTCATATGATGAATTGTGTACCAATTATTTCTTTTTACGATTAATGGCAAGTTCTTTTATTACGATATACTGTTTCTATATGATAGAATAAAATTCGTGATAAATACCCTTAGAATGTTCGCTTCCATAGGACATCAAGTACGTGACTTGAATGTGAGAGCCTATGATTTCGAAGCTTCATTCTTAAAAGGTCCCTGGTCGAGGTATCATCGTAGAAGCTAAGGGTGATGATGATACATTAAGACTAGCATGTGTGTTGACTGATGACCGGTTCTCACAGGTCATGATATTGTGATATCAAGTCATCACATGGGTACTTGTTAGTGAACAAGTTGTACTGGACAGACCCAACCTGAGACTACTTTGTGGATTGTTACTTAAAATTGTCACAAGTAGGTCTCATTTGACAATGGTGTTGTGGTCCTTTGACCTGAAGTCACAGCATTCACCGAGTGAGGAAGAGCGTGCTTTGATGTCATCTAAAGTCTTCCTTGAAGAAGGTTGATGATAAGGGTGGTCGTTGGGTACGTTACGAATCATTTGGGTGTTTGGGTGTGAGCAGATATGGGATTTGTCCTCCTATATAACAGGAGTTGCATCCATGGGCCCCTTGATGGAATTGGACTGGGAAATGCATGGCCATGCTTGGTTGAGTCAATATGTGATATTGAGCTCACCATTCTCTGGAAGTCCGTTCTAGATCAAGAAACTTGGATTGAGCTATTAAGAGGGTGACACGGTCCATACCTCTAGTTCTTTCCGGATGTAAGGGACAAAGGGACAAAGACAACGCTGGAACATTGGTCATAAAGGCTTATGAGTTATGAACTCGTATTGCTTGGGGAGCAATGATGCATTGCTAGATGCCGCTCATTGTTTGTGAGGTTTTTGGTTTGATACTTTCAAGATCAAGTGGGAGACTGTTGGAGTTGCCATTGTGATCTAGAAGTGGTCAAACATGTAATCTCACTGCCAACGCGATATGAGCCTGCAGGGTCGCACATAAGAGCATGTGGAGAAGTTGGAAGATTGACTGTGTTGGTAAAGGTTACCAATCACCATATAGAATGGGGAAGTCCAGCAAATGTTGCTGTCTGAATTCGTCGGATATGATTCGTCGGAATTCGTCGGGTTTACACGGATAGGATTCGTCGGATATGATTCGTCGGAATTCGTCGGGTTTACACGGATAGGATTCGTCGGATTCGTCGGGATTCGTCGGGTCATTCCGTGGAAACTCGACGAATTGTGACAGAGATCCTTCACTCGGCAAAATGTTGCCGTCTGATCTGATTCGTCGGAATTCGTCGGATTCGTCGGATTGTCCCGTGAAATCTCGACGAATGATCTTCCGTGGAATTCCGACGAATTGTAACAGAAGCCCTTATTCTGATGTGTGGTCTGCGGATAACGATTCTTCTAGAAGCTGTTTATCCTTTGGGTATAAATAGGACTTCGTTTTTAGGGTTCTGATAACTTACGAAGAGAAAGGCCGACGGAAGGAGTTCCGTTCACGCCTCACGAACCCTAGTCGACGGAAGTGTTCCGCCGTCTCTGAATCGCGTCCGCTGACCTCCTCTCCGTCGATTGTCGCCGGCATTGTTCTTCCTGAAGCGGATCTAGCAATCCGTGGAAGTGCAAGGTGCAGCCTTTCTTCCTTCCGAGTTGCGTGCGACGTGACTTGGCGTTCTCCCGGCTCGTGTGGACTTCTGTAGAGACGTAGACATAATTCTACGTGAGAACTCTCGCATAGCCACCGACAGGAATCAACTCTTGGAGCATCTTGGTTGGATTTGATCCAACCCCATTGAGGTAATTTTTACCTAGTATTTTATTAACTTCTTGATTCAACATTCATGGCCGATCCAAGCATTTTTGGGTTGTTTCTGTTTATTTCCGCTGCGCCTACATTTGATGTATGGTTCTAGAAAAACCCAACAGCGTCAACAATGATGAACTGGCAGTTCCTGGGGACCCCTCCCAACGTCACTTGGAGGCCAACTCCTCCCTCGACCTCCTTCCTCTCCCCCTGAAAACCCAAACAGGGGTCCATCTGAGGCCTGCACCCTCTTCGCTTTCACCTCCAGCGAGTCAAAAGCCTTGTTGAAGATAAAATTCACTGAACTCCCGTTGTCGACCAAGATTCGGGAGACTGTGAAGTTTTCAATTGCCGCCTGGATCACCAAGGCGTCACAGAATGAGTCTTCAAAGTCTGGCATGTCCTCTGCTGAGAAGGTGAGCTTCTCCGAAGGGGGTGGGGTTTGGGAGGTCGACGCGACGCTTCTCCTGAACATCGCTTGGAAGCTTCTCTTGCGAGTCGCTTCTATTCCCACCCCACCATGAATCACTCTGACCCCTCCCCTGGCTCCTACGTCTGTCCTGTCTTTGCATCTATCCTCTTCATCTCCAGGTAGCACCTCTTCGATTCTTACAGGTCGCTGCTACTGCTGGCCTCTTCCCCTTACCTCCAGAAATTCCGGGCAGGTGGCCATCGCGTGACCTTCTTCCTGATGAAAGTCACAATAGGGCAATGCCACCCTGCCCCCTCTTCCTCCTCTTCCTCGGCCTACCGTCATGGCTTGCTCTCGAGGGGGGGGTGAGGTGGTCTGGGACCTTGCCTCCATCCCGGATGATTGAACCTCCCCTCCCCCCTTCGTTGGTGATCTCTTTCCTGACCTCTCGCCGGTCCTTCCTGGGGCCTCCAAACCAGCCAGTTATTGGGCTCCTGATACCCCCAATCCTGTTGATGCCCCCGAAACCCCTGACCTCTGGGTTCTTCCCTTCTTCTTCCCTCCTGGTGCCTCACCTCCGGTTCGCTCAGCCTCGCCAACCTCTTTGCAAACTCAGGATTGGCGGCCTCTCCCTCGATCTCCTCCGCTGCCCGCTCCATCAACTCCTCAAAGGATAGAGGGGCCTTTCGCTTCAGGTCCATTTTGAAGAACCCCTCCCGTAGCCCCACTATGAAGGCTAGCTGGAGGGTGAACCCCAGCACCTCCTGGACTTGCAGGACCTCTTCTTGGAACCTATCCACATAATGAGCCAACGACTCCCCAGGCCCTTGCTTGATCTTAAAGAGTGCCTCCGCATCCTTCTTCCTCTTTTTTGACGTTGAGAAGCGCAACCTGAAGCTCCGACGTAAGTCCTCGAAGGCATAGATGGAACCCACGGGAAGGTGGTGGAACCAGTCCCATGCCTTCTCCTTCTGAGTGGCGGCAAAGAGCCGATACTAGAAGGCATCTATCATTGGAAGGATCGAGACCATGTCCTCAAACCACTGTAGGTGCAGGACTGGGTCATCCTTGCCGGTATAGTAAGACATCTCCGGCCCTCTGAACCCCTCTGGCACTGGAGCTGAGAGGATCAACTCACAGAAGGGGCTCCCTTCCCCTGCTCGGTGAGTAATCCTCACGCGCGGAGTCATCTCACACACCTTCGCACTTGCCGGGCAGCTGAACATCTGCCGCCCGGGGAGATCTCACGCACTTGCTTCCACCGCGATCTCCTTCCCAAGCCGTTGGCCCGGAGCATTCTCGCCTATCTGTTGGGGCGGAACCACCAGAACCACTGGCGTCTCGCACTCGCTTCTTCCCGTGAAAGCTACCTGCATAGTCTGCACGACCTCTCGCTTGAACTTCTCGAACATCTATAGCCACTTTATTGCTGGCAGAGACTGCGAGTGGCCTGGGTCGGAACCATTTCCTCCATCTCCTATCATCAAGCTCAGCTTGAGATTTTCTTGCACTGGCAACGGTCCACGCTCACCGCACCAAAAATGTTGAAACCGTCAACCGGTCTCTTAGTTCGGACCCACATGGGGGTATAGCCTGCGCTTACTTCTCCCCCACTAAACTCTCCTGACCGAGGATGGAAAACCTAGAACAGACCCAAGGATGTAGCGAGGAGGTCCGACCACACACCCGGGAGATCTAAGAGAGCTTCCCCTCCCAAACCAATGCTCAGCTGGGCACCTTGGAGGGCACTAGCAGCCAACTCCAAAAATTGCCTGGAGGAGAGAGCTCAAAAGATCTGATCTCCTCCAAGGTGCCCTTAAGGGTCTATTTATAGATTTTCTAGTCTTGGACTACAAATAACGTAAATCCGCCTTTTGGTTTTACTAAACGCAACCCGAACTGGTCTGCTAACAGCCTAACTCCGCTGTTCTAGAGGGCTATTGGCAGCCCACAAGGGGCATTTAGGTAATTTTCCCCTCAAAGCCCTCTGGGCGAGTGGTCCATGAAGGCACCACTCGCCAGGCCCCTTGTCTGTCATAGTTCGCTGGGCTAATGGCTCATGAGGACACCATTCGCCAGGTGCTCGACTCGCTCGATGGGCGAGATCTTAGGCGTTCTCGCCTATCCGCTATGACACCATGCGAGTGGCCCGCGAGTGGGGCCTCACTCGCCCAAGGGCCCTTGGACTCCTATTCTGCACCTTGACCCTCCACGGGGGTCTTGGGGACCCACTCGGCGAATACGGGGTTGTACATCTAGAACTCAAAAAATATGACAAATAGTGAAGAACAAATAGAAAATCACCAATATGACACAAAATTTCTAAGAACCTAAAGAAAAATCCCATCTTTTTGAAAAATCTGAAAAACCAAAACCCTAGATCTCAAAATCCTAGATCTGCAGTCTACAATTATAAAATGTTTCAATACTTCAAAGGATTAGTAATTAGGAGTAGAGAAAAGGATTTAATCAAAAATATAAGAAGAAAAACAAGGATTTTACCTAGATCTAAGAAGTGGCTTGCGACGAAACTGGAAGAGAAATGACTTGAAATGAAGGAAATGAGGGAAGAACTCGGGATTTGGGGTATTTATATAAAGTAGAGTCAATGCTAGTGTTGAGTATAATGCCAGGCGTTGTCTCCTCTTTCCCTATTTTTGATATTGGTTTTTGTCTATTCTTATATATATACATTTATATCTATGTTTGCATCTTAGTTATGTTTTTTTAGAAAAATCAAAATCAAATAAAAAATAAAAATCTTAAAAAAAAAATAGCAAAAACATACTTAAAAAACCTTCTAAACATCTCTAAATTCTCTGAATTTTCTACAATAAGAAGTCTTATATACATACATTCTAAGTCAAAGAATTTTTTTAAAAAACTAAGGAATTAATGGTCTGTTTGGGCGTTAAGAAGTCAACCCTAGGCGTTAGCTTCCTTGGCACAATTTTCATTCTGTTTTTTTAGTATATTTCTGGTATTTTTCTCATGCATTTTCTCTGTTTGTTTTCTCAGATTTTGATTTTTTTTTATTTTATTCCTAAATACAAAAAATTCAAATAATTCAAAATGTTAAAAAATTATGTTTTTTCATTTCTTTTGGTTTAAGTGTTTATAAAATATGTCTTTGACTATAAGACTTCACATGCGCAAACATCTTAGTATTTTCCTTACAAATGGTCAAAATTGAATAGGCATACACTTAAAGATTCTCTTCAATGTCTAATTTTCATTTCAAGTTTCCTAAACATTATTTTATCTTGTCATTCCTTGACCTTAATCTTATTGTGTGATATGAAATGGTATATAGAAAATTGTGTAAGATTGTCTAGCATGCCTCTAAGTATGAGTAATGTTTTATGTTCAGCAATGATTCATTCACTCACTATTTTGGTAATCTACATGTGCTCATAATCTTAGTCTTGCATGATTGTGTAGTGCAATTGTTTTAACATATTAAGTTGTATGTCTAAATTACCTACACCTTCTTTCACACAATAAATTTCTTGCACATATAGAAGTTTTATTTCAATATTATTAGTGTTTGAAAAAACAAGTGAATTTGGAGACATTTGTCCCAAAATAAAAAATGAAATAAAATGACAAAGATAACTCCACCAAGCACTACTCACCCTCCTGATAAGTCTTAATGAGCATTGTGAGGTTGAGCACCTTGGAAAGAATTGTAAAGTGTCTTGTGCAAACACATTTTCTTTATCACTTCTATTTGTACACCGGATCACTCAAAATAACAATTTATAAAAATGCTTATGTGATACCCCAAGCAATACTTCACTCCCTGATAATTTTTAATGAGCATTGTGTGGGTGAAGCACCTTGGTAGTCGTACTATTTTATTGTGCTTTGAAATTTTATTCTTGAATTGATGTGTGAAAGTAGCTCTACGATTGCAATCTTAATATTGTTTTTACTATTCCCTTACATATGTCATGTGTTTTGATTATATCACCTGTATACTCTTATCAAAACATTTTATGCACACATCATTGTTTTTCATAAAGCTTCTACTTATGAGAATTGGATCATAATGCATATTTACATGACTCTCTAAAAATTTAAGTAAAAGCACTAGATTGCAAAGCATGATTTTTACAATGTTTTATTTACTTGAAATACAAATTAGTTACATTGCAGCTCTTATCTTTTTGAATATATTAAATCATGCTTGTCTATTAGTTGAGAAAAAATTTCAAGAATAATGCTCATTATATGTGAATAGTCTAGAAATATTGTTGGAATTGTCAAACCAAAACAAAATTTTTTTTTTCTTATCTTGGTTACCTTGCTTTTCTGCATTATTGATTTGATCATGTATTTTTATCATGGTTTATCATGCTTATTTTTATGGTCACTTCTTCACTTGGGTCTTTCAAATTCTTGTTCACTTTTTCATCAAGTGTTATCTTTCAAACTCGTTTGTTCATTATTTTCTAACAAGTGGTAGAATGACTTGATAAAGTACATGAGATGTTATTACTCACGCTTATCACATTCTTTTGTTGCTGGGCTACTCTCTCTTAACTCGATCATGTCTTACTTTATTTTCAACAAACCTCTTAATCCTCTCTTAGTTGTCCCAACTTTCACCTCTTTATCCTAGTTTTTGTTTCACTCCACCCACTTTTGCTAATCACAAAAGGGGGAGAATAAAATGATAAATCTTAATGATTAAGAAGTAGGATTCACTAGATTAAGGGGGAGCATAAATATAGTCTATGAGAGCATACACTAAGGGGGAGCACTTAAATTGGGGGATCACACATCTCTAAATATATTTTGATATTAAAATCTCCTTGTTGCATAGTGTCATATCTTTTTATAAAAACACATCTTTTATATCTGAATGCGATTTATCTTAATTGGATTTGTTATTATCAAAATGAGGAGATTGTTGGAACACGGTTTGGTTTGAGAATAACAAATTCTACTTGTATTTGATCTAGTTTGCCATTGTGTTTTTAGCAGACAGGTTTGAACAAAATTGACACTAGGATGCTGTATTGTTGGTCTGAATTTGCTCACAAGCTGAAAAGATGAATATGGTCCAACGCCAGGCGTTAGGACTTGACGCCGACGTTGACTTTCGTTCCCACCCAGATGAAAATGACATGGAGGGAAGCTGCCGTGATTGCAGGAGCATTTTGGGAATGATTTGGCTTAACGCCAGCGTTAGCCTGCAAGACCAGCGTTAAGGTTGCTTAAATGAATGTTTCCAAAGATGTAGAATCTCATTCCTATTTTAAGGATCCGTGCCATCAAGTTATTTCTATAAAGAGTCAATGTCTGACATTAGCCTTAACGCCGACGTTAGCTTCCTGTCCTATAAATAGGTGGCATTCGTTCTCTTCAATCATTGATCCCAAGGAGCCCTATTCCAGCAATCCAGAAAATCTGCGAGGGTCGTTTTTGTTTCCAGACCACCATCTCCCACACAAATTCAAGAGAAGAATTCGAAGGAGGATTGGATCAACGCTAACCCAATGCGGAGAACGCATGCTTCGACTTCAACGATATTCAGCGAGTCTTCGTCGTCTCCAGAATTCTTCAGAGGGAGTTTATAATTTGTCTTTTATATTTTGTTGTACCTTTATCTTTTGCGATCGTTTAAGTGAATTCACCGCAGTTGTTGGCGACTAGGTCCTTGTGCGGCTTAGGGGGAATTTGCCGTGATTGTTGGTGACTAGGTCTAGAAGTTAGATCTAGGGGGTGCTCAAGGCCTTTCTTGGGATAGAAGGGCTAGAGCGGCTTGAGGTCGGATCTGGGGATAGATCGGCTAAAGTCAACCGGTTCTTAGTGAGAAAAGTCGGTATAGAAAATCAAAGAGTCTATTATATTCGCCTTTGATTTCTAGCGTCATAGAAATCCATTTTTGTACTCAATTTTATAAATGATAATCATATCTTTTCGTATTGAATAAAATTGATTTCTTGCTCCTTACTTTTGATTTAACTTGCTTCATATGAAAATATCAAAAGTTTTTCTTAAAATCCTAAAGTTTTCAAAAACCCTTATTCACCTCCCTCTAAGGCCGCCTAAAGATCCAACACAAAGTACTAACAAAAATCTTGGGATGCAAAGTGCCAAAGAGCCTAATTTAGGTGGTGCAAAGTGCCAAAATTCCATATTACGGCCTTGAAATAAGGTTTGCTGCACAAACATAAACATAAAACAAAACAACTAATTAATCAATCTAAATGCAAAAATAACCAACCAAACAAACGTTATTCCATCGTCATTCCCAACAAAAAAAGAATCTATGAAATTAGAGAAAGAAAGGGAGAAATTAACAAAATGACGAGGAAAAAAACCAATGTATGGAGGAGAAAAAATTCCAGACATCAAAGGATAGATCTTACTATTTGTTGCCTGCAAGAGTCTCCGACCCATAGAACCATGTCCATTCAACACATCAGCTAACATAATCAAAGTCAGAAGAAGAAAAAAACAGTCGATAAATCATAAAATTACACAGTTGAAGATATCCATACCAGAGCTGAAGGGATTTATTGCAACGACAATGGCGAGGAGCGGAAGAGAGGCGGTCAAAGAGAAGAAATCCTGCCAGAAATCAATCTCTCCACCTCGCTATCCCAATCAATTTTAATTTCTTTGAATATTCGAAGAGGGGAAAGAAAATCATGAAGAAGGGAGAAGAATAACGTCAGAAATAACTTTTTTTGATCAAACTCGCCGAAGAGGAAGTGGACTCTTTAAGTTACGTATTTGGGAGGTTCGACGACACATATTTTGAAGGATCTGTTGTGTTGGGCGTGCTGAGCTCGTGAACATTTTCACTTTCATCTTATTTTAGTGGCAAAATATATAAATTAGTCAATTAACATTTTGTATATTAGCACATCTAATTTGACTTCTCCTTACAAAAACCTAAAAATATCATTTATATCAATACCTAGCACTAAGCGCACCCGCCACCAGAACATGCACTATTCATCATCCCAACTATCCTATTTGGTCCCAAATCACACCCTTCTACCTTGCCGGTTCTGAATTCCTCCGCCAAATGACTTCGCAAGTGTCGCATAACACCTCTACTCATCTTTTTGGGGGAGGACAAGCCCAATCCCACCTCATTCGCTCGAATCCGCCGGTACCCAAACTCGCCGGTACCCGAACTCGCGTCATTCACTCGAGAGTGCATGGTTTGTGCATTATAGGAATAAAAGAACCTAAGAAGACTTCAACCCCAATATATTATAGGAAGAGTTTCATCATTATTTGCAGTCCACATTATTTATTCACAGTTCAATGTTTTATCTGCAACCCAATGCACAAAAAATCGTAATGAAAGGAGATGAAAAGTTGAAAGAAAATAAGTGTTGGGGTAGAAAATGTATCTACTCTTGTCCCACGAGAAAATGAAATGGATAGAGGGTACTGCGAGCGAAAAGTTAATACGTATTACAAGTATTTGAGTGAGAAAAAGGTTGTCGAGGGAGACGATGTAGGTGTCACGCCTCAGAAATTTTCGATTTATATTTAAATCGTTAATTCAGTCGTAGTCAAGGCGTTATCGTCTTAGGTGCGTCGTCGTAGTTCGTCTCGAGTGTTCGCAAGGTCACGTTTACTAAAATCTTTATTTATCCTGGTATGACATTTATTTAGCATATACAATATTTTATAAGAAATTCCTTACAACACTCTTTACAATATATATATATATATATATATATATATATATAATATCTAACAAGAAGTTTCTTATCAAATCTTTACAATATATAAATCTTTACAATATATATTTATATATTGCTATAAAAAAATTCATATATAAAATTCTGATAAAATTTATATGTGGGAAGTTTAGTGGAATCCAAAAAGAATCCACTTGCCATGTCTATAAATAAGAATTCTCATTTCTTCCGAGGAGAGCTTCGTCCCTTTTCTTCTTAAGTCCATTCGAGAGGGAGGAGGTCGGGAGTTAGGGTTTTCGTCGGAGGTTGATTTCGGCAATTGAGGTGGTCGGATCTCTCGCCGGAGCTTGGAATCGGAGAACTCTCGTCGAGTTCTTCCTAGTGCGCTCTAAGGCTTCGAGAAGGAGGCTTTGAAGTCGTGGTGTCGGCTTCCGGTTGAGGCAAGAAGACCTTTTTTTTCTTCTTCTTCTTCTTCTTCTTCTCCTCCTTCTTCTCCATCTTCTTCTCTTTTATTTGACCAACATTGGTATTAATTCTTTTAAGTTATAAAGGTAAAACCAGGTATATGGTAAGTTTCTGATTCAATTCATATTTAGAAGGATTAGGGTAGAAATTTCTGGGTGCTGTGTTAAATTCGTCGAGTGAATTCGTGAGATTAAGTTCAATTCGTCGAGTGAATTCATGAGGTTAAGTTCAATTCGTCGAGTGAGTTCAATTTGTAGAGTGAATTGTTCTTGTGGGCTATTCTGACCACTCATTGCCGAGTTCTTGTTGCGATATGGTAAGTTGGTAATGTGAAGTATTTTTGGGCTGTTGATCAGTTTGACCATCACCTATGAGCCGCACTGACGGACGCGTGGATTGGCTTTGATCGGTTTGACCATCACCTCTGAGCCGCAGTGTCAGACACATGGATGGATTTGATCAGTTTGTCCATCACCTCTGAGCCGCAGTGACGAACACGTGGCTGGTTTTGATAGGTTCACTTGGTGCTAGTTCCCCTTTGTTCTCGCTTATTAAGCTGACTTCACTAATTTACATTACACCTATTTCTCTTTCTAACTTGTAATCCTTCCTAGTTATTTATGCGGTTTTCATGCTTCCCTTTTGGGCTGAGGTATTCATTTCTTTTGAATGCCTCAGGTTCAGGTGTGTAGCTGAGCTGGTGGTCAGGTGCCCCTCCCAGGCTCTTGAAGGCGGTGCCTTCTTCCCTCCTTGGTGATGAGTCCTTTTATTTATTTGTAGACTCTTTCATGTTTCTCTATGGGTTCGTGTCAGCTTGTTGGCGCCCATAGTAGTTCTAGTTGTGTATCGTTATTGTTGTTGCTCTGCTGGTACATCTTGCTGATGAATTATTGCTCTCTTGGAAGGTGTTATGTTAGGTTGCATGATATGTATTTTAAGTATCAAAATTGCATTTCAATTTCATAGCATGGTTTTATGTATATATCACCTACCTTAAACTACGTATATGGAAACTTTCTATGTATACTAAACTTAGAGAATTGCATACCCTCAAAGTATTTTTGGTTATCGTGCTCGCTTAGGATAAAATGAAAGTATTCTTCCACTGCGTAATTATATACTTTTACTTGTGGACTAGTTGATCCACTGGACCGAGGGACACAGTCTCAAAGCTAACTAAACTTCAACTTTAAAACTTCACATATGTCTTTTGAAAGTTTATCTTGTGTATTAGAGGAGCCTGAACGTCAGTAGTTGTCCCATACCGGATGTGGCATTACATCGCGTATTTTCCCTGACTCTGATCATATATTTATATAATTATATATGAGGGAAAAATGCGGGTTGTGACAGTTGGTATCAGAGGGATGTTTTGCTCATTTGGTTCGTTAGACGGTTTAGTCGAACGACCATTCATTTTTAGAATCTTGATTCATTGCATACACACACCAAAGTGTCATCCGTACGTCTTGGCTGAAGTATGAACACTACACTCATAAATATGACAAAAGTATACGAGGCATATTATGTAGTATGAGATGCATAATATGCGTTTGTGTATGGATTCTCATATGCATATCAACATGTGACTGTTATGTAGTATGAGATGCATAACAATCATCACATGGATGTTCCATTAGATTTTTCTTTTCGTTACATGCGATATTATGTAGTATGTGATGCATAAGATTTCGTGCGTACGCCGCTCAAGACATGCATTAAGGCCTTCTTAGAATGCATAACACTGCATGCACATCATAACATCGCATAAGCACCCGTGCCAAGCTAAAGATTTATATGATGACACTCTTATACACATGATTTGAAGTGGAAATTTAAACATTCACACAAACATATGATAAGCACAAGACTCAAAGGATGACAGTATATTATCCTAAGTTGAAAGCATAACATCATTTCATGAATTCTCAGAGCAAGGTAGCAGCAAGAGCAGATGTCTATACCTATATAGTCTGAATTAAGTTGAGTAGTTCTAGTTCTAAGATAAGGTTTTAATGAGCTATTTGTTCGTATTTGTAGTTATGCCGCCGAAGCGTGTTGCGACGAGGTTGACTCCCCAATCTGAGGGCGAGTCATCAAGTGCACAGAGTGAGGCTGTGATTGAGAGTTTGCGACAGAGTAATGAGGCTCTGTCAAGGTAGTTGGTCGCAATGCAATCACAAATTCATTCGTTGTTGACTTTCGCCTCTGGGCAGCATTCGAGGGCGCAGGACCCTGCAGTAGGTTGGCCTGTACCTGTTCCTCTCATTCCTCTGGTGCCTCCTGTTTTGTTGCCGTCTGAGATGAAATTCATCTCATACTTTCAGCGATTAGGACCCCCGACCTATGACGGGAGAGCTGACTTTATGACGCTAGACGATTGGATCATAGCGATGGAGGAGATGTTTTCCTACACGGGAATTTCCACCGACCAAAAGGTTATTGTCGTCGTCTTGCAGTTGAAGGACCATGTGAAAGGCTGGTGGATTAGAGAGAAGGAAGGGCTTACAGATGGGTGTTAGTGGGATCGGTTCAAGGGGATGTTGTTGAAGAAGTTTCTACCGACAGTTGAGCAGGAAAAATTGATGAATAATTTTCTGCACTTGAAGAAAAGGCGGCTCACAGTTGGTGAGTATGAGATTGAATTCAACAAATTGAGAAGGTTTTCTCCAGAATTAGTGGCCACGGGAGAGGGCAGGGGGAAGTGGTTTCTGGGAGGTTTGCGTAGCGAGATTCAGCAGCTAGCGCGTGCTTACCGATCTGAAACCTTTTCAGATGCAGTAGAAGCTGCCCTGAAGGTTGAGGCGATTGATAACGCCAAGAACCGTGGAAAAGAGTTAAGGAAAGAAAAGTTAAAGGGTGAGGAGAGTAGTGACCTGCTCCAAGTAAAAAGGGTGGGCTAGTGTGCAGTTTTTGTGGCCGCGTGGGTCACTAGTTTGAGAAGTGCTTTAAGAGGTTGGCCACACAGAAATAACTTCAAGTGCTAGCGATCCAAGGTGAGTCGAAAGGTGAGGTTACCTGTAGGTCATGCAAGCAGAAGGGGCATGATGTTGCCCACTGCTGGTCTAAAGAGAAGGTGTGCTTTCACTGTGGTCGTGATGTGCAAATCTTAGCACACCGCTATAGGCGGTAGTAAGACTACGACACAAAACGGTAGTGTACCGATCGTTCAAGTAATATAAAATGTGGGAATGAATCCCCAAGTATCGATCTCGAAGGAACACAGTAAGGTGGAGTTAACTATTGAGGATGGACTTGAGATTGAAGTCCTTAAGTCGGATGGGTTGGGGAAACAGGGGTTTTGGTTGGTGGAAATAAAGAGAAAAATATTACAACTACTCCTATGCAATGCCGCTATGCAAAGCTTCGCTTGGCGGGATGGAGACTAGGCAGGCCTTGAGCGCGCTGCTTCGAAAGGGCGGATGGACGAGTAGTCTTACGGAATAAGGGTCGAAAGCACCTCGTCGACAAGCACGCCACTAGCAATTGCTAGTGCGGCACACGATCATGACGGCGGGATGAAAAAATGGTAACGGCGCTCCTCATACACACATATGAACGAAATATAATCTCATAAACATGAAATTAACATTACAAAGCAAGATTCATTGTGCACATCATCAATACATAAGAGATCTAGTTACATTCATCAAAACAAAAGGGAAGAGTGCAAGGAATCGACCGAATCCAAAGTCTTGTTGAAGATTCTCGGTTGGAATCGCTGGGTTGTCAGTCCGCGTCCAAGCTCGGTCCTCAACTGCGTCCGGGGTAGAGAAGGCTGTCACTACCCTCCAATGGCCCGTCTTCTTCGTCTCACGATCCAGAAATGACCTAGCTCTATTCTCCTTGGATCTTGATGGATGTAGGGTTGAATCCCTCTCCTTAGAGCTTGAGGATGATGGAGGAGGCCCAAGGGGACGAAACCTCAGTGGAAGTGGCAAAAACGGCGCAGCTGTACGGCGTGTACGGTCCTCCTCTTTAGGTCGAACACTGCAGCTTTTATAGAAACAGATCAGAAAATTGGTCACGCACGGTCGAACGCACGACCGTGCGTAGACCTTGCTAAATTGATAATAGAGAACAGCGCAGGATGACGACCTGGAGCGCCCGTGCGATTTACTCGCGCACGGGCAAATCCGCCCGTGCGTCAAAATGCACGGGTAAATTCAGAAAAGCTAAAATCAAGGCTAAACAGGCTGATCGTGCGATTCCTTCACGCACGGGCAACTGCCCGTGCGTTAAAGTCGCACGATCAAATTCAGATCATCGTTTTCTACCCAGATGAAGGCGCACGACAACGTCTATCCGTGCGTCAATAAAAATGCACGACCGTGCATTGTGCACAGTCATGATTTCTGGGCAAAAAGGGGATGAAACAGCCACCTGCGAGCATAGCAGCCCAGCTGGGAATACACATCCAGCACCAGAAAATAGGGAAAATACAATGGGGAGCACAAAGTGCTTACCCCCAACAATAAAGTGCACACTTGCACACAATAACGGGCAAAAATATGTACTTCAAATAAAAGCATGAATAAAGAGAATATGGACAAAAACTGAAGTACAAAAACAGGAAAACTAGCCTAGATGAGTCCGAAAATGTGTATATAATTGGGACTCATCACACCCCCAGCCTTACCTGTTTGCACGTCCCGAGCAAACAATTCCTAAGCAAGCGGGAATATGAAATAGCTAACTTAAAATTACAAAATAGAATACCATGCGAAGTCGCATGCTCATGTGCATAGAAAAATATGAGAGAAGATTTCTAATTTATATGCATAGTTTATAAATTTCTAAAAGAGTAAATAAATATTACTTCTGCTCAATGGGAATCACGGTGAATCTTCCGGTCACACATATGGAGAAAGTAGAATAATCGCTGAGACAAGCATTGCCAAAGCTGGGGTTCAGAACAAACTCCACCGAAATCCATCGGTGTCGGAGACCATAAGCTCACCCGTTCACATTCTCTCCACGACACTAGATTGGTTCATAGCGCGAGTCGGTAGGACTTTAGGTTTTAAATGGAGCTTGGGTCAAGGTGAGGTAAACAAAGATAAAAACGACGGCTCAAACACTAAACCGAAATGAGCTTTATTACAACTCCCCGCACACCAACATCGAATGCAAGTGCACGACACCCCCAAACTTAGACTTTTGCAACATGGGTGTGTGCACCGCCTACTCCCAATCATAAATTTATACAAAGATTTTTCAATTAAGCACTTTTTCTTTTTCTTTTTCTTTTTACTTCTTTTCTTTTTCTCATTTTTTCCTTTTTCTTTTCTTTTCAAAACAATTTCAGCGAGATGAGCAATGAAGTGCATCCACATTTTCACAAAAATATCAAAACATCAACACCCCAATCATGAAAATAATAAACAACTAAAGCTCAAATTTGGGTGTGCGACTAGGATTGGCTTTTAGGCTTTGGTGAGATAAAAGTGGGGCTGAATCAAAGAAATGGTAGGCACAACTTGGCTAACGAGGGCAAGATGATAGGAATGGCACAAAAGCTCAACCAGGCCAAAATGATGGCCTACGTCATTCTCGCACACTAGAACTATCTTATGTCAATGCTTCAAGAATCGCTTGGGGCAAGTTCTTAGCCACCGAGAAAGATTATCTTTCCTCCCGGCTTGAGCAATACATATCTAATAATCATGTACACACATTCCTATGCTACCATTTGATTCACACCGGATTCATCATTTGAGTAGAGTAAACAATATCTACACTAATAGAAATGCATAAAGCTAATAGTATAAGAAGAAATCTAATCTACATGAATCCCTATACCCACATGAGTACTTGACTAGAATCACTGGAGTCAACATTTTATTCCACCACATAATTTAAAAGCTAGCACAGTCATCTTCACATTTACAAAAAGGAATGAGTTATACTCGTGACGCACTAAAGGTTAAGTACACGCTCAAGTGGGTGCTTTGTGTGCAGACAAAATGAACAAAAATGATTCTTAGATAAAGAAAGTTCTAGCATGCTAAATAACTGTGCACGTGAGTGGGTATACAAACAGGTCTCCCCCAAACTTAAACTATGTATTAAGATATTCTAAAACAAAGTTTTAGGGGAAGAGGGTACCCAATGCTCAGCAAGTAAGCATTCCGGAAGCCTGCAGTGAAGCTCTACGAAGAATCACGACCACCGTCTTCACAAATAGAAAATACCTGCAAAGGGTGGTCTCCGCACAAGAAAACTAAAATAACATAAAACTAACTAGATTTTGCAGGTGATAAATTAAAAGACAAGAAAAAGTAAGATAACTACTGGGGTTATTGTCATCCCAGCATGACTTATTCAGGAAGGCGAGGGTCTTAGCTAATGAGAGTATGGAAAGAGAAGTGGACAGGTAACTGTTCTAATTCTCATGTCGGTAGCGGGTACCGATACGGTGATAGAAAAGTTACTCCCCTACCTAAATAAAAATACCTGCTCGTCACAGGTAGCGGGAATAGGAAGTAAGAAGAGGAGGAGAGCTGGTCCTCACTCATCTCACCACAAACTAAATCCTTGCCCAGCAAGGTGTCATCTCCAGGGAGGCAGCAGGAGGAGAAGGCAATGAGTGGAGCTTCCTCTACGGAGGGGGATCAACCTCCTCACATAAGAGGATGCTCTCTTCATTGACTTGAGCATCATGCTCCAAGTCCTCCTGGGGTACCTGTGAAGACTCAACCTGCACAGGCTCAGATGAAGAAGGGGGATCAAGAAATAAGCAAGAAGAATGACTTAAATAAAAATCAAAAGCAAAAGCAGAGGTTAGTCCTCTCTCAGGTACAAGCCGAGAGTTCTGCGGGAGAAGACAACTGATCGGGTACGTATTCTTCGATGGGAGACCGGCGAGATGTGCTAGGCTACCCTGCGAATGGTTGGCTTGGGGGTGGAGAGATTTCCCCTTCCCGGGGCGGTGCGTCTTATCGGCCGTGGTGGAAGTGACGGCCAGGTCCGCTGCAGGAGAATTGGGCCCGGGACTCTTCCTCATCGAGCATTACTGCTCCGGAGCAGGGGGACTTTTGGTGACATCTGGGATAGGAGAAGTGCACGAGGGAGGAGGCAATCCCGTGGTCCCGAAGGTCCGGAAGGTAGGGGCTGCGGGAACCCGAGTCAGAAGAGTTACGAAAGGAGAAAGGCCAGCGAGAAGGCAATAGAATGCTTACCAAGCGAGGACAGGGCTTCGCCAGAAGTGCCGAGAGGGGCGGGCTCCTAGGTCAGAGGGGCGTTCTCGAGAGCAGGAGGAGCGGCAACACTCACTTGGTTGAGCCCAGGGCCACCCTCGGTCGCCTACAGATCCTGCGAGTGGTAAGAGAGGCGGAGGTCAGTCGCGTCATCATAATCAACCTCGAAAGCGAGATGAATCACGTTACCTCGTTGGTGTTGACAGGAGGAATGTTAGAGAGGGGGGAGTTTCAGACGCAGGCTCCCTCTCCCCCCGGTCTCGCCAGACCGTCTTGGCCTTCTTCAGCCTGTAAGGCTTGGAGGGGTCTCTCGTTGATGAGAGCCAAGGGGCGTATTGAGTGGTCTTGGGAGCAGTCCCTCCCTGTGCGGCGGAAAGGCGAGCCATCATCCCTTCCGAAAGCGGTCGTGGCGTCGGCTTCATGAACGACATGGCGAGTGCTCCGAGGGTGAAAATGAGGAACAGTAATCAGAAGATGGGCAATCTAAAGACAACAACTAGGGCCATATTTATAGCTAAGTGGAGGGCCCCACTAAGAAGATTCCCTCTAGGTCAGCAAGGCACTCGCTGAATATTGGGGTTGGACTCTTCTTTCTGAGCGTAGGACTCGCTCGCAAAGAGTGGGGATTGTGTACAACCCCGTATTCGTCGAGTGGGACCCCAAGACCCCGTGGAGGGTCAAGGTGCAGAATAGGAGTTCAAGGGCCCTTGGGCGAGTGATGCCCCACTCGCGGGCCACTCACATGGTGTCATAGCGGATAGGCAAGAACGCCCAAGATCTCGCCCATCGAGCGAGTCGAGCACCTAGCGAATGGTGTCCTCATGAGCCATTCGTCCGGCGAACTATGATAGGCAAGGAGCCTGGCGAGTGGTGCCTTTATGGACCACTCGCCCAGAGGGCTTTGAGGGGAAAATTACCTAAATGCCCCTTGTGGGCTGCCAATAGCCCTCCAGAACAGCGGAGTTAAGCTGTTAGCAGACCAGTTCGGGGTGCGATTAGTAAAACCAAAAGGCGAATTTACGCTATTTGCAGTCCAAGACTAAAAAATCTATAAATAGACCCTTAAGGGCACCTTGGAGGAGATCAGATCTTTTGAGCTCTCTCCTCCAGGCAATTTTCGGAGTTGGCTGCTAGTGCCCTCCAAGGTGCCCGGGTGAGCATTGGTTTGGGAGGGGAAGCTCTCTTAGATCTTCCGGGTGTGTGGCGGGACCTCCTCGCTACAGCCTTGGGTCTGTTCTAGGTTTTCCATCCTCAGTCAGGAGAGTTTAGTGAGGGAGAAGTAAGCGCAGGCTACACCCCCCTGTGGGTCCGAACTCAGAGACCGGTTGACGGTTTCAACACTAGAAGTGTGTGGAGGTCAGCGTTGTGTAATGGAGATAAAAAAAACTGAGAGCATGCGCCTGGCGTTAAAGAAATTGTTTTGATGTGCTTTTTTTATTTAAGGTGCAGGCGATGGCTGCATCAAGTTCTCATGGTGTTCGTGCCCGGAAGACTTCTTCCCGTACACCACATGAATCTTATCAATCTTTTGCGGGGATAGAGAAGGCATCGGTTAGCGTAGGGATGGTGTTGCGGATAGAGCTCCCCCAGCATGCACATATACAAAATCTCATGGCTGCATCAGGGGTATTATCAGTGATTCCTGATGATTGTTTTTCGACTAACTTCGTTCGTGAGTTCTATAATAATCTATTTGATTCGTCGGAGACAGAACTCAACGGAGGGTGATGTCGAAGATGCAATATCAAGTATTCCAGATAACTCATGAAGATTTGAGGAGTGAGTTTGGGTTAGTGGAAAGTGAGAATAGACTTGATGTGGTGGAAAAATATCGGGCAGAGCGAGACTGGTCACAGGTAAATTTGGTTTTGCATGGAAAAGATAGTAGAGAGCAGATTACAGATGTTTCTTCACTCAGGGAACATGCATACTTAATTCAGGATATTTTGCGTCACACCATTATGTTGAAGTCCGGAAATACTAAGAAGGCTACGGCTCAGCTTAGTATTGTTAGCTATCATATTTTACAGGAAGAGGGGTTTGACGTGGCAGATCTTCTACTTTCACAGATTTGGTATACGTTCAAGTTGAAGGATCCGAGAAGATCTCATCTTAATACTCTTCCTTTGGGTGGACTTATTCAACGGGTGCTGATGGAGAAGTATCAATACATATTCCGAGAGAATTATATTAATGACAATGTCCTGATACTTTATTCTACTTCTACCATATGAGTTCCTCGACCACGAGATGTACCATCTTCTTCTCGACCACCCCTTCGAGGAGGAGTCTTGCTTCGTGAGACGAGTTAGGAGCATCAGGAGTCATTCGAAGACTTCAGGGAGAACGTGACTCGTTGAATGTCACGGATGGAGAGAATGATGCGATATATGATTAAGGCTCTGATGTTGAAGCTGGCACCGATAGAGGAAAGGGAGTGGGACGTTCCCGTGAAGTATCTGCCTCGCCACTCAACTCGCCATACACGAAGATCAAGGGATCGAGGAATTTCTAGTGCTAGTGTGTCCAAGACGCCTATGCCATAATTCTAATTCATCATTTTTTGAAATAAGACATTTGATAGATGATTTTGAAAGATCATGAAAGGCAATCATGTAAACATTATGAGTTCTTGGTGTGATGAGTACAACTTCATTTGTTGTAGGATTTATAATTTTGCAAAGATTTGTTGAAGATTTAAATAATACATTTAGTCCTTTGTCACATAATTGACTAATAGATACTAGATTGTGTTTTAAACCTTCAACATATAAAACATTTGAAATATTAAAAAGTCGTTACTCACTACACCACTGTCCATGATCCTTCCCTTGCCATTGTCGCCAAATGTCACCATCCCTCTTTTCTTCATCACGAGGCTAAGGAACTTTGTTTTATTGCCCGTCATGTGCTTGGAGCAGCCTGAGTCCAAGTACCACATATCTTCCTTAGCCAGCCAACACACCTAAGAAGAAGATGTTAGTAAATATCTGGATACCCATAATGTTCCTCCCATAATATAGGTGGAGGCCTTAGGTATCCAGATTTGCTTTAAAGTGCGTTTTCCTTCTTCCTACAAGAGTCCGTGGTGTGGAAAAAAACAGTTGGCACAAGCAATAAAAAGGGTTGAGACCTTTTTCAAAGTATTTTGTTGACTCTTGCTGGTAGAAAGGGTAATAGATGAATTTTTATAAAAAATAGTTTTGATTTCTGGAGCTAGAGCTAACGCCAGCGTTAGGGGTTAATGCTGGGCGGTAGCTTCCCGATTCATACCCCAACCCAAACATTGCAAAGCCATGACACTGGTTTCTTAAAATCATGTCCAATGATTTTTGGCCAACCCTGAATTTTTTTATTGCCATATTGAGATCATTGATTCGGTTTTTCAAAGAGGTATTTTCGTTAACAAGCATTACACATCGATTTGCAAATAATTTATTTCTTTCATTAATTTGGAGAAGAGAGGTTTTTAGTTTTCTTTCTAAGTCCCCCTCCTCTTTTACAAGAGTTTTTTGTTCGGAGAGAGCCTTATAGAGAGTTTCTTCAAGTTCTTGAATTTTTGCCAATGAAAGATCATTATCTTGGCAATCTCCCTTTTCTTTTCCAAGAGTTTTTATTTCATTATTTAGTTTTTTATTTTCTTTTAATAAGATTTTATTTTCATTTTTTAAAAGATCAATATCTTTAAGACTTTTTTCAAAATATTTGCAAGTTTAAAGAAATTCATCATAGAGTTCATCATAAGTGGGAGGAGGTACTTCAGCGTCGCTTTGGAAACTTGTTTCATCGTCGATGAGATCGTTGCTCCTACCCATGAGGCACATGTTTGCCTCTTCATCCTCGCTTGAGGAAGATCCACTTGACTCCTCCGAGGAAGAATCATCCCATGTAGCCTTCTTTAGAACTTTTTTTCTTTTCTTTACCTTTGTGTCTCCTTTCCTTTCGCTCTTTCAGGTATTTTGGGCACTGACTCTGAATGTGTCCGGTCCTTCGGCAATGGTAGCTCTCTGGAGGTGGCCGCTCATCATCGTCGTCGCTGCCTTTTCTTTTGTAGAGGATGATCCCTTCCTTTTGCATCTTTCACGAAGTATTTTCGGAAAGAGTTTCTTCTCTCCGGATTCTTCATGAATTTCTTGAAATTCTTTACAAAAAGGCTTTCTTCATCTTCTTCATCATCATTGACCTCCTTCGTGTACTTTAGAGCCAAGACATTCTTCTTTATTGGCTCCACATTGTACTCTTCATGTTGAATCTTGAGTTCTACCTCATGGGTTTTAAGATTCGCCATGAGATTCTCAATATGAAGTTGCCTTAGATCATGAGATTCTTATATCACTGTCACCTTCGGATTGAATTTTGGTGGAAGGGATCTAATAATCTTCCTCACTAGGTCTCCGTCTGCGAAGGTCTTTCCAAGGATCCTTGATGCGTTTATAATTTTTGTAAATCTTGTGTACATGACGTCTATATCCTCGTCAGGTTTCATACGGAACCTTTCATACTCTGATTCCAGTTGAAAAAGCTTTGAGTCCTTCACCTGCGAGGTACTTTCATGAGTAATTTCCAATAAATTTCATATATCATATGCAGTTTCACAAGCACAAACATGGTTAAATTCAGTTCTATCTAATGCACAAAATAATGCATTCATGCCATAGCATTATTTTTACCCCTAAGTTTGTCTTGATCAACCCATTTATCTTTAGGTTTTAGAAGCGTAACTTCTCCCACTATGGTGGTAGGAGGAAAATTGTGTTGGTCTAACATTCCCCAAACTTCTATATCTAAAGTCATTAGAAAACATCACATCCTAGCTCTCCAATAGCTATAATCGGACCCGGTAAATAGTGGTGGTCTACTAATTCCCCGCGCCTCATAAAAAGCTAGATCATGGTGCGCTTTTATTTCCGGTGGTGATACCATTTTGGAATAACCTCACTCTGATACCGCATGTTGGATCTTTAGGCGCCCTTAGAGGGGGTGAATAAGGGTTTTTGAAAACTTTAGAATTTTAAGAAAAAATTTTGATATTTTTATATGAAGCAAGTTAAATCAAAAGTAATGAGCAAGAAATCATTTTTATTCAATACAAAGTGACATGATTATCATTTATAAAATTGTGTACAAAACTGGATTTCTATAACGCTAGAACTCAAAGGCGAATATAATTGACTCTTTGGTTTTCTATACCGACTCTTCTCACCAAGAACCGGTTGGCTTTAGCTGATTTATCCCCAGATCCGGCCTCAACCCGCTCTAGCCCTTCTATCCCTAAAAAGGCCTCGAGCACCCCTAGATCTAACTCCTAGACCTAGTCGCCAACAACCGCGGTGAATTCCTCCTTAGCCGCGCACAGACCTAGTCACCAACAACCGCGACGAATTCACTTAAACGATCACAAAAGTTAAAGGTACAACAAAATATAAAAGACAAATTAAAAACTCCTTATGAAGAATTTTGGAGACGGCGAAGACTCGCTGAATATCATTGAAGTCGAAGCATGCGTTCTTCGCGTTGGGTTAGCGTTGATCAGATCCTCCTTCGAATTCTTCTCTTGAATTTGTGTGGGAGATGGTGGTCTGGAAAAAAATGGACCTCACCGATTTTCTGAAGTGTTGGAAAATGGATCCTTGAGATCAATGGTTGAAGAGAACGAATGCCACCTATTTATAGGACAGGAAGCTAATGTCGGCGTTAAGGCTAACGCCCATTGACTCTGTATAGAAATAACTTGATGGCTCGGATCTTCAAAACAGGAAGGAGATTCTGCATCTTTGGAAACATTCATTTTAGGCAACCTTAACGCTGGCGTTGAGTCTAACACTTGCGTTAAGCCAAATCATTCCCAAAATGCTCCTATAATCACAGCAGCTTCCCTCCATGTCATGTTCATCTTGGTGGGAACGAAAGTTAACACTGGCGTTAAGTCCTAACGTTTGGCGTTAGACCATATTCATCTTTTCAGCTTGTGAGCAAATCCAGACCAACAATACATCATCCTAGTATTTTTTTCAAACCTTCATGCTAAAAACACAATGGCAAACTAGATCAATACAAGTAGGATTTGTTATTCTCAAACCAAAGGGATGCGGAAAACCGTGTTCCAACACTTTGCACCCTCAAAACGCTCAAATGGAGCACATTGCACCCTAAACTCAGAATATTCATATTTCTGAATTTAGAAAACTTTTAAATCACAATACAATGGCAATTTTGGTAACACAAAAAATCTAAAACCCTAAAACTAAGTAAACCGGTTCAAACCATTTTCTTTCCTCCTGCGTGCGTGTAGCGTGAGAGCTTGTGGTCGATGTTGAGACCCCGCTCCCTGCGTGCGATCTTCCAGCTACTCACCGAAGCCCTACTCTGGGGTATATTTCAGTTCTTCTTAGCGATACTCCGATTTTTCCATACTTTCTCATTGAAGCTCTACTCGGAGGCAGATTTTCTCCTGGGTAGGTATAAATTCAGATCTTAGATTTACTGATATTTCTTTTAGCCGATCTTTGTGCTTGGTAGGTTGCTTAGTTACAGATCTTGATTGGGAGGCTGGATTTCTCAAATTAACAATCAAAGATAATGATTTACTCATTTTTAATTATGATCAAATTAGATTATCAATGTTGAAATGCATAAGCAAAAAACCCAAATCACTATGGTTGTGCTCTAGTCGATATCGACTCGATCTCCAATCGATATCGGTTGGAGCTCCAGTCGATATCGACTCGAGCGCCAGTAGATATCGACTGGACCTCTAGTCGATATCGACTTGAGCGCTAGTCAATATGTAATTTGATAGATTTCAAAAAAATGGAAAGGTTGGGGACCAATTTCAAACAATCTTAACTACAGGGACTGATTTTAAATGACCCCCAAATGTTAGGGACTGATTTATCCATTTTGCCAAATGCATATGATCCTAAATTAGATAATCATTTTTAATTTGTTTAATTTATTTTTTTTAAATTATATAGAATAATGTGGGTATTGAGAGATAAACATTAAAGAGAGAGGGTATTGTACATGTCATATGAAGATTCATTGTTCACTATTAGAAAGCACCATTCATGGTCTTTTCTTTGTTCTACTAAAATGAAATATATTCCTGATGTAATCAGTTACGTTGACTATTGTGATTACAACGATGTAACTTTAATTGATTTGCACGAAATGGCAACACAAATCAGTCACTTGGGTTGGGTTAGATTTTTTTGGTTGTTTAAGCGGACATGAAGCTTACAGTACTCTGATTTTATTAGCAATGGATGATGATGTTAAAAATTTGATACGATATATCAATGATGAGAGGGAAGTTGATGTGTATATTGAAACAGTTGCTGCTCAAAGTAACTTTGTATATGGAGGTAGAAAATCCCGAGGGCACAACAATATTTGATTTTAAGAATGATAGTGATTCATTAAGCAACGAAGAGGACATGAACGGTATTGATTCCACTTATGGTGATGAATTTGCAGATGATGATTTCGAGAATGATGATTTAGAGTATGATGAAAATGTTGATGACGCCATTGAATGGGTTGGGTTGAAGGAGAACACTAAAGGTAGTAAGAGTGAACAAAATCAAATGATTGAGCACTATAAAGGTAAAGGTCAACTCACCTTTAGCTCCAACAAAAGAAATTCATCATGTTATCTCATATATCAAGGCAATGCTAATGAATCACATTTTGAGTTTGTAGTCGAATTGTGTTTCAATACTGCCGCAAAGTTTAGAGAGACAGTTAGGACATATTCTAACATGCAAGGTAAGCCAATTAAATTCAACAAGGACAGTGGACTTAGCATCCCAAAGTTGTAGTTGTAATAATTGAGATCTAAGTGGAATTTCTTGTGTGCATGTCATAGCGTGTATCTTCTAGAAACAGGAAAGGGTTGAGGATTATGTTGACTATTGGTACAAGAAAAGTACCTTCTTGAAAGCCTATGAACATTTGTTGAATCCTATTAAAGGGCAAAAAGAGTGACCACATTCTGACTTAAATATTGTGGTACCATGGACTCTTAAACCCAAAAAGGCCAGAAGACCTTCAATGCAAGCAAGAAGGAAGGAAAAAAGATGAGTGGGATAGCCGAAAGTATGGTTTAAACGGATCAGACACAATATGCATGCTCCAATTGTGGAATGAGGGGGGATAACAAAAAGAGTTGCAATCAACCATCAAAGAGTACCGAACCGCAATGCCAACATCAACATTTAAATCAAAATTACAGGTTAGTAAGCCTTCTATTATTAGATTTTAATTCTATACTCTATGTACGGTTATCAATAAAATAATTCTACTCACATGTAGATAAAGAAGAAAGATACAAGTTCAATGTAAGGGATAAATTATGTTGCTATACAAAAATCATTTTGTGCACCATTTAATCACGGTGAGAATTATCTCATGAGTTTCATTTATTAATTTTTAAATGACATATATTATAAATTGTGTTACTATTTTGCCGGTGAGAAAGATGTTTGAGATGACATTGAATAAGAGAAGAGCCAAATTATCTAGATTTATTTAATGATTTTGTTTAATAGGAATCCTCCTCCAGAGGATTAAGTTGCGTACTTATGATACTTTCAGTTGTATGTGTTTGTAGGGACAAAATACGTTGTTACGCAAGAATTAGTTAGTGTATGAGTTTCATTCACTATTTTTTTATGCTCTATTAATTGAATCTCAAATATATTATAACATAATTAGGCACAACACATTATTCTTTAATAATTGAATCTCTCAAAATTTATTTTACATTAAAAAAACCAGCACCACTCTGAATTTTATTTTTAAAAATGCAAGGAAATGATAAAAATAACCCAAATTATTCTCATAAGTAACTCTCCATAACCCATGCGTGGACTATGGATGTCTCTCTTTAGTGTATGAGTTTCATTCACTATTTTTTTATGCTCTATTAATTGAATCTCAAATATATTATAACATAATTAGGCATAACACATTATTCTTTAATAATTGAATCTCTCAAAAATTTATTTTACATTAAAAAAACCAGCACCACTCAGAATTTTATTTTAAAAAAATGCAAGGAAATGATAAAAAATAACCCAAATTATTCTCAAAAGTAACTCTCCATAACCCATGCGTGGACTATGGATCGTCTCTCTTCCGCCGATCCAGCTCAACATGAATGAAAATAGGGTTATTAGTTTGTAATAATTGCCATTACTCATGAAAATACATGTAAATCTCGGATGCATAACAATCGTTTTAGTCTCGACTCCAAAAAAAACATTCAAAAAGGTGCGGTATGTGGCTTGAGGAACACCAAATTTCTCATTTTTTGGTTATTCGGAAAAAACAGAAAAAAATGAATTTTTTTTTCAACCAATTAAAGGTCATTTTTGGGTTTTCGAATGCAATTTCAGCCGAGAAAATATTAAATTATTCATCTGAGGAACGCAAGTAAAAGCAATTAATGGGATTACCGTCATTAATGAGATTACCGCCATTAAATAGATTAATAAATGAGAAAGTTGGCTTTAGTTTGACCGGTGAGTTAACCAAAATAAAGTAGGGCGCTGCTATTAGCACTGCGTTTTATTTTATTAGCACTCAAAATTTTAAAATTTTAGGGCTTATTAGCACTCACTTTTGTCTATTAGCACTCAAAAATTTAAAATGTTAGGGTGTTATTTTTAATAGCAGCAAGCAGCCCTTTCCCCTTAGATGCATGCCCCTACACATTCCTCTCGCAGAAACGACGTCGTTGGAGTCGGCGGCGATGACGATGGCGTTGGCGGCGGTGACGATGGCGTTGGCGGAGACGACGATGGCGTTGGAGTTGGCGGCGACGGCGATGACGTTGGCGGCGGTGACGATGGTGTTGGTGGCGGCGAAGATGGCGTTGGCGGAGGCGACGATGGCGTTGGAGTTGGCGGCCACGACGATGGCGTTGGCGGCGACGATGATGGCGTTGGAGTTGGAGGCGACGACGATGGCGTTGACGGAGGCGACGATGACATTGGAGTAGCCGGCGACGACGATGGCGTTGGCGGCGTCGACGATGGCGTTGGCGGCGACGACGATGGCGTTGGCGGCGGCGACGATAGTGAAAATGATATTTTTATTATGTTAAAAAAAATTGACAAAAAAAATGCTAATAGTAATAGTGATTTGCTAATAGACAGGTTGAGTGCGAATAGACAATCACTTAAAACAGCGCTTGCTAATAGCGGCGAGTGCAAATAGACAAAAGTACAGTGCTTATAGCAGCGCCCATAAAGTACTGTTGGCTTTAAACCGGTGAGTTGGCTTTAACTCATTTAAACCGGTGAAGTTGGTTTTAGTTTGATTGAATTAAAGAGGGACTAAATACCCCTCCCTCTTTTAAATTCAGAATTTATTAAATGAGAAAATAATATTTAATTGACTAGAGGGTGCAATGTGCTCTATTAAGACCTTTCGAAGTTGCAAAGTGCCAAATTTTGAGATTGAGGGTGCAATGTGCCAAATGACCATAATTAGGAGGTGCAATGTGTCAATCAGACTCAACGACTATTTTTTCAGAGCTCACTGACCTCTTTGTGTTCTCTGTACTTAATATTTTTTCTCTTTATTTTTTCATATTTTGTAAGTGCGCAGCATAGACTGCCCATGGGCAGGTTCCTTAATTCTTATAAATAGGACATGAACAATCACTAAAAAAGCATCAGATCATCGACATCCTTTAAATGCGAGTTCTCTTTCAGTAGTGTCAAAGAAACTTGCAATGTGAATGCAATTTGAACTTTAAATAAATACAATCACGTATAAGTAAATGTTCACGTTGTGCGACTCCTAAATCGTAGTCTTCGACAACCTTTTTTCACTAACAAACTTCTAATCCGTAGTAGCTTTTCACTTACAGTACCCTCTATCCATTTCATTTTCTCGTGGGACAAGAGTAGAGACATTTTTCTACACCAACATTTACATTTTGTGTGATTGTCATATTGTTACTATAAAAACATTGAACTATATTTGAACACTTTTTCCACTTTTTATCACCTTTTATTACTATTTTTAAAAATAATGGGCTGCAGATAAAACATTGAAATGCGAATAAATTATGTTGACTGCAAATAGCAATGAAACTCTTCCAATAATACATTGGGGGTGTAGTCTTCTTAGGTTCTTATCTTCCTATAATGCACAAACCATGCACTGTCAAGTGAATGAAATGTTGGGGTTCAGCCCCTAAAGGTGACCGGAGTGCAGAATTTCTGTGCAATTTTTAGTTCAGCAGAAAAGGTTGCAACCCATCAGAAAGCAGGTTACAACTCCTTTCCTGCTGCACTTTCCTGAAGGAAAAAAATAAACCAGTTTTTTGGTTCAACTGAACCGATTTGGGCGTGATCTGCTAGGGCAGCAGTTATTATTATCCTGGTTTGGTTTTAGCCGATGGATTATTCCTCCCCTCTCCTCCTCTCGATCAAAAAAAGTGTCGCCCGCCTCCTATCTCCCTTCCTCTTCTCTCTCGACTTGGAGAGGTGCCGCCGTCGGTGTGTGGAGGGGTTGTCGGCGCCTGGAGTGGAGCCTCCGTCGCCGTTTGCTTGGTGTGGGGCTGCTGTCGTCGGTGCTTGGTGTGGGGCTGCAGTCGCCGCCCGTGCGTGTATTGGAGAGGAGTAGGGTTGCTGCTCTGTAGAGGTTATCGCCGCCGTTGCCGCTGATTTGGAGAGTGGTGTTGTCGTTGTCGTTGCCGTTGCCGTTGCCGTTGCCGGAAAGAGGAGGTGCTTCCACCGTTTCGCTTGGAGATTTCTCCACCGTCTTCAAAGGCCCATTCGTCTACGGATTAAGGTGTTTTCTATCTCGTTTTCGCTTGCTATTGTGCTTGAAGAGAGAGTAAATTTTTATCCTATTGTAGAGAAGTGGTGTTCATCTTTGTTGGTGGAGAAGGTTGGATTTGTTGTCAAATCCGGTGGGCGTTCTAGGTTTGGGCAAACCAAGATATTTCGTTGTAATCCTTATTTATTATAGTGGATTTCGTGTGCCGTGCCCCGTGGTTTTTGACCTTCAAGTTGTGAAGGTTTTCCACGTATATCTCTGTGTTTGTGGGTTTGTTTTGTTGGTTTGTTTTTCTCAGGTTTTGTATGCTCTATTGATCGGTGAGAGACGTCGTCATCTACGACCTTCATTCCCTACAAGTGGTATCAGAGCTAGGTTCTTTGGCTTGTCGTTTTTATTTCTCGGTTTCTAACTCGGTGCGGTAGGTGACGACCATTGGTCCGCTCCCTATCCTCTCTTGTTAATCCCTTGAAATAAATCGACTTGCGGATCGTGTTAGAGCTGTTTTTGGTTTGAGAAAGCAATGGAACAGAACACAAGGATGGTCAGTATGAATGGCAAGAATTGGAGCATCTGGAAGCCTCGGATGGAGGATCTTTATATTGTAAAGATCTCCATGCCCCGTTGTCGGGGAGACCGGCTTCAGTTAAGGATGATGAAGAGTGGAAGAAGATGGATCGGAAGGCAGTAGGGTTCGTTAGGCAGTGGCTTGATGACTCTGTTTTTCATCATGTTTCCACGGAGTCCTCGGCTCAAGCCTTATGGAAAAAACTGGAAGCTTTGTATGAGCGGAAGACTGTAGGTAACAAGGCATTTTTGATTAGAAAGCTTGTTAATTTGAAGTACCGGGAAGGTTCGCAGATGACTGAGCACCTGAACCTTGCCCAAAGTATTATCAATCAGTTGGAGTCCATGAAGATTACCTTGGGGGATGAACTCCAAGCTCTGATGGTTCTTAGTTCCTTACCAGAGAGTTGGGAGACTCTAGTTGTGTCGTTGAGCAACTCAGCACCTGATAGGGTGGTAACCATGGAGATGGTGTCTAGTTGTCTCCTGAATGAAGAGTTGAGAAGGAAGGATTCTGATCTTCCAATTCGGGTGTTTTCCTCATGGAAGGAAGAGGCAGGTTTGTGAAGAAGGATGTGAAGAACAGGGGCACTTCCAGGAGCAAGTCTAGGGGCAAGTCCAAGAAGGACATCGAGTGCTATTATTGTAAGAAGAAGGGTCATCTCAAGAAGGATTGTTTCCAAATGAAAAGAGACCTGAAGGGAAAGCCCAAGGAGGTAGGAGAATCCAGTGGTGATGCGACGACTTCGATTATGGAGGCTGAGCCGTTATGCTTGCAGTGTGGTGGGTCGTCTTGCCAGGAATGTGTTGACACAGACTGGGATCGTGGACGGAGGTGCATCTTTTCATTGCACTCCTCACAGGGATTACTTCTACACCTATTCTGCGGGAGACCTTGGTGTGATCCGGATGGCAAATTCCGGTGAGTCGTTGATTATTGGCAGTGGTGATGTCCATTTGGAGACTGAGCTTGGGAAGATTGTTCTCAAGGGCGTCAAGCATATTCCTGACTTGAGAATGAATCTGATTTCCGTTGGTAGACTTGATGACGGTGGTTACACTAACATTGAAGGTGGTGGTACCTGGAGGTTGCTGAAGGGCTCTTTGGTGGTAGCCAGAGTAAGGAAGTGATGTGACCTTTATCGTACTAAGGCCAAGATCTGTGGTCCAAGTGTGAATGCTGCTGAGGGCGACTCTATGGAGTTATGGCATCGCAGGCTTGGGCATATCAGTGAGAAGAGCTTGAAGATCTTGGTGAAGAACAAGGTTCTTCCGGAGTTATCGGGAGGGATTCCCAACACGTGTGTGCACTGCTTGGCCGGTAAGCAGAAACGTGTCTCCTTTGCTGATTCTGAACCAAAGAGGAAGGCAGAGTTATTATATTTGATACACACTGATGTGTGTGGTCCTATTGAGCCCAAGTCTGTGGGCGGAGCTGCTTATTTCGTCACGTTCATTGACGATCATTCCAGGAAAGTCTGGGCATACTCTGTGAAGTAGAAGAGTGATGTTCTAGCAAAGTTTGAAGAGTTCAGAGCGAAGGTGGAGAAGATGACCGGTAAAGGAATAAAGCAAGTTCGGTCTGACAACGGGGGAGAATACATCGGTGCCTTCGATGCTTATTGCAGAGAGCATGGCATAGTGCATGAAAGGACAATCCCGAGGACGCCGCAACAGAATGGGTTGGCAGAGAGGTATGAACATGACGATTGTTGAGAAGATCAGATGCATGATTTCTCAAGCTAGTATTGGTAAGCAGTTTTGGGCAGAGGCTGTGCAAACTGCTGTTCATCTGATAAATTTGTCTCCTTCGGCACCTCTGAATGGTGATATTCCAGAGCGTGTTTGGTCCGGGAAGGAAGTGTCGTACGGACATGTGCGAGTGTTTGGGTGCAAAGTTCATGTTCATGTCCCCAAAGAAGAGAGATCGAAGCTTGATGAGAAGTCTCGGGAGTGCATCTTGTTGGGATTTCCCATGAGGAGTTTGGTTATAGACTCTGGGATCCCTGGTGAACAAGAAAATGATCAGAAGCAGAGATGTGATTTTTGTTGAAGATCAAGTGGTTGGTGAGCAGAATGCTGCGGATTCACAGGTTCCACCTGCGGAGGAGAGGACTCTATATTGATGATGGGCCAAGTAGAGACTGTTGTTGATGATGGGCATGCTGAGGAGGTTGGTGAGCTTATTCCTGATGAGGAGATAATCACTGATGTAGGGGGAGCTCTGCCAGTTGATGTGCCACCTGTGGTGGAGGTTCCTCCTATCAGATCTGAGAGAGTCAGAAGGCCCAATATCAGGTATTCTCCTCATGAGTATATCTTGCTTACAGATAGTGGAGAGCCTGAGTCCTATGAGGAGGCTCAGAGTGCTGAAGATCGTGAGGCTTGGACGGCTGCTATGGAAGAGGAGTTGTACTCCCTTCAGAAGAACGAGACATATGACTTAGTCCCATTGCCTAAAAGGAAGAGAGCTTTGAAGAACAAGTGGGTCTTCAAGCTGAAGTTGGATGAAAGTCTCTCTCAGCCGAGGTACAAGGCGAGACTAGTAGTTAAAGGTTTCAGTCAGAAACAAGGTATCGATTTCGATGAGATATTTTCCCCTGTGGTGAAAATGTCCTCTATCAGACTGGTGTTGGGTATGGCTGCCTCCATGGATCTTGAAGTCGAGCAGATGGACGTCAAGACGGCATTTTTGCATGGTGATTTGGAGGAAGAGCTATACATGGAGCAGCCCGAAGGCTTTGTGGCTAAGGGGAAGCATCATCTGGTCTGCCGGCTCAAGAAGAGCCTTATGGGCTGAAGCAGGCACCCAGGCAGTGGTATAGGAAATTTGACTCGTTCATGATGAAGAGCAAATTCCAACGGACCAGAGTTGATCACTGCGTATATGTGAAGAGGACTGAGAAGGCGTTTACTATTCTGCTGTTGTACGTAGATGATATGCTGATTGTTGGGGATGACAAGGCAAGCATAGCTGAGTTGAAGAAGGAGCTCGGTGAGTCCTTTGAAATGAAGGATTTGGGACCGGCAAGGAAGATTCTTGGAATGAAAATCACCAGGGACAGGATTGCCGGTCAACTATGGCTATCTCTCTGAGTATGTGGAGAAAGTGCTGAAGAGGTTCATGATGGACAAGGTAAAACCCGTTGCTACTCCTTTAGCCGGGCACTTCAGACTTTCTAGTTCTCAAAGTCCTTCATCTGAGGAGGAGGTGGAAGAGATGAGTCATATCCCTTACGCATCTGCAGTAGGGAGCTTGATGTATGATATGGTCTGCACTAGGCCAGACATAGCTCATGCTGTGGGGTCTGTGAGCCGTTACTTGGCAAACCCAGGGAAAGATCACTGGAGTGCTGTGAAATGGATATTCCGTTATCTCCGAGGCACCTCAGACATTTGCTTAAAGTTTGGTGGAGGTCCACCAGAACTTATTGGGTACTCGGACTCGGATATGTCAGGAGATGTTGACACGAGGAGATTCACTTCTGGATTCGTGGTCACATTTGCGGGGGGAGCAGTGTCATGGTAGTCAAGGCTTCAAAAGTGCGTGGCATTGTCAACAACGGAGGCTGAATATATTGCATTGACTGAGGCGTCAAAGGAGCTTATTTGGATGAAGAAGTTCATGCTTGAGCTTGGTCTCTGACAGGACGTGTACGCGGTATTCTGTGACAGTCAGAGTGCTATATTCTTGGCCAAGAATCCCGCCTTTCACTCCAGGACAAAGCACATCGACGTGAAGTATCACTGGATTCAGGATGCAGTTGAGGAGAAGCTGTTGGTGGTGGAGAAGATCCACACGGATGAAAATCCTTCGGATATGATGACGAAGGTGGTCGCAAGGGAGAAGCATGATTTTTGCCGACGGTCGATCGGCATGATGTCCACTTGATGGAGTCAAGGTGGAGAACTCCCCTTTATGGTCTGAAGGGGGGGGGGTTGTTGGGGTTCAGCCCCTAAAGGTGACCGGAGTGCAGAATTTCTGTGCAATTTTTGGTTCAGCAGAAAAGGTTGCAACCCATCAGAAAGCAGGTTACAACTCCTTTCCTGCTGCACTTTCCTGAAGGAAAAAATAAACCAGTTTTTTGGTTTGGTTTTGGTTTTGGTTACAACTCCTTTCCTGATTTTTTTCAAATTTGATTTTGCAGATGATGAATGAGTTGAGAATATTCTTGAGCATGCCGGTCTTGAAGTATTTGGAGCAGAATCGTTTGATAGATATGATTTCAATGATATATTAGAATGAATCTTGATTTCTTTAATATTTTGTTGATGTTCACTTAGGTTTTGAAAAAATTATTATGCTTTGAGACATTGAGTTTTGGAAGAATATGTTATTCCATGAATTTGTAATTGCTATCATCGAATTATGAAGGTATAACATTAGTTTAATTTCATATATAGTTTCATAAATGTCTTCACGGTTCAACCCCGTTCAACCGGTTGAACCGATTGAACCTTGAACCTTTCACTCCACCGGTTCGATGTCCGGCCGGTTCTCAAAATCTTGCAAATGACCCTAATTAGGAGGTGCAATGTGTCAATCAGATCTCAACGACTATTTTTTCAGAGCTCACCGACCTCTCTGTGTTCTCTGTACTTAGTATTTTTCTCTTCATTTTTTTCATATTTTGTAAGTGAGCAGCATATAGACTGCCCATGGGCAGGTTCCTTAATTCCTATATATGGGACATGAACAATCACTAAAGAGCATCAGATCCTCGGCATCCTTTAAATGCGAGTTCTCTTCAGTAGTGTCAAAGAAAATTGCAATGTGAATGCAATTTGAACTTTAAATAAATAAAATCACGTATAAGTAAATGTTCATGTTGTGCGACACCTAAATTGTAGTCCTCGGCAACCTTTTTCTCACTAAAATACTTGTAATCCATAGTAACTTTTCACTCACAATACCCACTATCCATTTCATTTCTCGTGGGACAAGAGTAGAGACATTTTCTACACCAACATTTACATTTGTGTGATTGTCATATTGTTATTATGAAAACATTGAACTATATTTGAACACTTTCTTTCCACTTTTTATCACCTTTTATTACTATTTTTTTTAAATAATGGGCTGCAGATACAACATTGAAATGCGAATAAATTATGTTGACTGCAAATGGCAATGAAACTCTTCCAATAATACATTGGGGGTGTAGTCTTCTTAGGTTCTTATCTTCCTATAATGCACAAACCATGCACTGTCAAGTGAATGAAACAGGTTGAGGAAGAGCCAACTCCGAAGCTTAATTATAATGATATGGAAAGTGAATTTTATGAGAAATACGCTATACCAATTGTTGGAGAAGTTCAAGCTTGTGATCAACATAATGATCAAAGTAATAGTAAGTTTCATGTACACATATATAGTTAACTAATATGTATATTGTTATATTATATTTGATTACTTGTATGTGTAGAATTGATTTTTTTCAAATTTGATTTTGCAGATGATGAATGAGTTGAGAATATTCTTGAGCATGCCAGTCTTGAAGTATTTGGAGCAGAATCGTTTGATAGATATGATTTCAATGATATATTAGAATGAATCTTGATTTCTTTAATATTTTGTTGATGTTCACTTAGGTTTTGAAAAAAATATTATCTTTGAGACATTGAGTTTTGGAAGAATATGTTATTCCATGAATTTGTAATTGCTATCATTAAATTATGAAGGTATAACATTAGTTTAATTTCATATATAGTTTCATAAATGTCTTCACGGTTCAGCCCCGGTTCAACCGGTTGAACCGATTGAACCTTGAACCTTTCACTCCACTGGTTCGGTGTCTGGTCCGGTTCTCAAAATCTTGCAAATGACCCTAATTAGGAGGTGCAATGTGCCAATCAGATCTCAACGACTATTTTTTCAGAGCTCACTGACCTCTCTGTGTTCGCTGTACTTAGTATTTTTCTCTTCATTTTTTTCATATTTTGTAAGTGAACATCATATAGACTGCCCATGGGCAGGTTCCTTAATTCCTATATATGGGACATGAACAATCACTAAAAGAGCATCAGATCCTCGACATCCTTTAAATGCGAGTTCTCTTCTGTAGTGTCAAAGAAACTTGCAATGTGAATGCAATTTGAACTTTAAATAAATAAAATCACGTATAAGTAAATGTTCATGCTGTGCGACACCTAAATCGTAGTCCTCGGCAACCTTTTTCTCACTAAAATACTTGTAATCCGTAGTAACTTTTCACTCACAATACCCTCTATCCATTCATTTTCTCGTGGGACAAGAGTAGAGACATTTTCTACACCAACATTTACATTTTGTGTGATTGTCATATGTTATTATAAAAACATTGAACTATATTTGAACACTTTCTTTCCACTTTTCATCACCTTTTATTACTATTTTTGTAATATATTGGGTTGCTGTAGATAAAACATTGAAATGCGAATAAATTATGTTGACTGCAAATAGCAATGAAACTCTTCCTATAATACATTGGGGGTGTAGTCTTCTTAGGTTCTTATCTTCCTATAATGCACAAATCATGTACTGATTGTCGAGTGAATGAAACGAATTCGGGTACCTGCGGGTTCGGGCACCGGCGGATTCGAGCGAATGTGGTGGGATGGGCTTGTCCTCACCAAAAAATGATTAGAGGTGTTGGGCAACATTGGCGAAGTCCTTTAGCCGAGGAATCCGGAACCGACAAGGCAGAAGGGTGCAATTTGGGACCAAATAGGTTAGCTGGGATGATGAACAGTGCACGTTCAGGAAGGGGGCTGCGCTTAGTACTAGGTATTGATATAAATGATTTTTATAGGTTTTTGTACGGAGAAGTAGTCATATTAGATGTGCTAATATATAAAATAATAATTGACTAATTTCTATTTTTCTACTAAAATAAAATTTAAATGAAAATGTTTAGAAAGAAACTTAGGTGCGCAACTTGTTCGATTCAAAAGTGCGCCTCCGAAGGAAAAGAGGGTTGCGGACTATCAGTTACTATTTAGTTAGAGAATTCAGACCGCTAGCAGCGATCGAGGCCAGACTTCGCCCGTCGCGGCAAATGCCACTCCTGCGACGGGCTTTCCTTTTATTGAAAAGTAGCGGTTACAAATGCGAGAAAGCAGAAGCCGGCCGGTCAACAGTTCGCGAGACCTGAAACTCGAGACCGGAGCTCAGACAAGCGAGCTCTTGGATTCGAGTGTGCGTGTCTTGTGAACAGTGCCGCCCCCTATTTATAGGCTTGGGGGCCTGCCCGATTGGGCAGGGATAGAATAACCTCCTGCCCGGGTACAGGAGAACAACGGGGCGGCGGTGACGGGATACACAAAGAAGAAAAAGAAAGAGGTCGCGCGATCTAACGGCCTGCCTTCCCGACCTGTCTTGCTTGTGGCTGAGGACACCGGGACCAAGTCAATAATGCAGACCGCGCGGTTTGGAGATTGAGGCCGCGGTCTGCCTTCTGGTCATTACTTAGCCGATCTTCAAGAGGTAACTTGGATAGCCTTCGACCTGGAGCCCCGGCCTGTTCTTCGGGGCTGGAACTTCGAGTTTCTATGGGACAACCCGCGCGGCCTTTTGGTTGAGACCGCGGATGAACTTCTTGCCTTGGCTCTTTGACGATCTTATCCCTTTGGGGGCGATCCGGGAATGACACCAGGCCGCCCGGCCTGGCCCTTCTTGAACTGAGAACCGCCGATCCCGGGACCCAGCGGCTTGGCCCAGGAGTCCGAGCGGTCTGATAATGGTTCAAACCGAGAAGCGGTTTTCCGGGCAAACATAATCCCCGCATATTTTAAATCTCAGAGGATTTCGAAAATATTAGCTTTGACCGGGAGACCGCATCCGACTTGCCTTGAATTCTATAAGAGAGCCAGAGAATTCATTCTGCGTTGCTTTTTCTGAAATCACGGGATATTACTCGCCGGTTGCGGTCAGAATTTTTAAGACCGGCAATTCTTCAGTAATGGACTTCCTGGACGCCGTGCTAGACCGCGTGGATCCAGCGGAGACCAGAGGAGGGCGGAAGAAAAGAGGCGCGAACCGTTGGAGAAGTCGGACAAGGAGAAAGAGAAGCAAGACCGGAAAGATCGGAAGAAGAGGAAGCGGGCTGAGAAGGCCGCAGCGGCTAGCCTCAAGCCAGTCGTAGATTTATCAACTCCCAAAACTTCTGCAGAGCCCGTGGTGAACATCTCGGGGCCTTCCCCTGATGTCTCGCCGATCCCTCCCAGCGACCTCAACCAACAGACCGCTAGCTTGCCGAGCAAAGAGGTGGCCGCCACTTCTGAGAAAGTTGTTTCAGACAGCCCTTCGAAGAAGGTCGGCGAAACCGCCTCGTTCGGAGTGGAAATCACCCCATCCGGGAACCCTCACCTGCTTGTCAGGGATCTAGAGGAAGGGGCGGTTAGTTCCCCCAGGACGGGCGAACCGAGTACTCCTCTGTCGTGGGATGATTATCCCAGCCCCCTGAAAGAAGTTCACCCAGCTCGGGTAAGAGAGAAAAGAAGAGGAAGCAGACCGGGTCCGTGACCGAGCGGATAACAAAGAAGGTCAAGAGGCTAGCCGCTAAGGAAAGGGCGGCCCTTAAGAAACCGACCGAATCCCTCCTTCAGACCAACTCGCGACTAAAGGAGGAATTGGGCCTCATGACTCCTCCTCCCAAAAAGTTGAATGACCCATCGGCTACCCCTGATACGAAGCCGGGCGAACTGATCCGGACTCGGCGAGTAGTCTATCCTTTAATGGGATTTTCAGAGATATGGATGAGCTGGTGAAGCGGGACCAGCTCCTTGACAGCCCGCCGGCCCCAGAGCAAACCGCCCGAACTGCTGATAACTCAGGCCGCCCCGTCGAGACCGATCAGACCGAGGCCGAAGAGCGAGAAGCCGCTGCCCGGACCGCCTTGGAGGTTGAGCGCGAAAACGATGGAGCTTGGGGAGGTGCTGAAGGCGCAGGAGGAGGTTTCCCCGGCAATGACCGGGGAGGAGATAGTGGTGGCGAAGAAGGAAAAGGCGGACCGGGCTTTAAACAAGCCGCTGCGGTCTGATCTCTTCGCGCCAGGTACGAGCCCCGGGGATCGTAAATCTGTCCGTTTCTTCATTCCCGGCCTCTTCGAAATAAGTTATTGACCCCGCCGACGAGCTTTTTCCCTATGGCGGCCTGGTCTTCTTCCGCTAGGCAGAGTAAGAAGAGATTCTTGCTTGAGCTACAACGGCGGTTAGACCCAAAACAGCCTGAGCGGCCTGCGCGTCTAGGCACTGATCTTTTATTTATGTCCATTGCTGTATATATTCAACCCTGCATGCTTTTATTTTTATGACCGCGCGGCCTTTTGCAGATAGCAATGATCAGACTGTGAAGCCGGGCGACCTTGTGGCCAGCCTACCTCGATTGGTTCCCCTGGCATCGATCCGTGCAACAACTTCGCAGGAAGGGCCACAACTTTTCGAACATCTCGAAGGGGATCTGGCCACCCTGCGAGCCCGCTTGAAAGAGATCGAAGACCGGGAGGCCGCTACTCGGACCGCTCTGGAGGCTGAGCGAGTTGCGAGGATGAAGGCTGAAGAGGCGATGAAGGCTCAGCTGGAGGCCGCGCGGGGGGTACAGTGGAGGCCGAGAAGAGGGCCAAGGTAGCACAAGTCGCTGCTCTGACCGCCCAGCTGATAAAGAGAAGAGAGCGTGTCCGCGAAATCTGAGGGCGACTCAAAGTATTACCAGGAAAAGTTCCTGCGATTAACCAGAGAGGTCGCTGCGAGTCGGCGAAATATGAATGATGCGATGGTGGTTATTGGCCGCCCGACTGTTGGGGCGGGCTCGAATCCTCCCCGGTTCGGGCGGCTGATCCAATGGTTGATGAGGCCACTGCGGTCCCCGTATGATTGCCGCCTCGCGGGTTGAAAGGGATGCCGGGCGGCTTCATAGTACAATCAACCACCTCCATTATCATACCAGCCAAATTTATTCTCTCCTGAACACCACAAGTGACCAGGTCGCACGACTTCATAGAGAGGATGCCTCCCCAGAGCGCCGTCAGCCGTGACCAATATTTGAATATAACTTGTATTATGAATGTGGCTTGTTGATCTGGACAATGTTTTCTCTATTCTTGTCTTTTATTTGAACAATTCGCGCGGTCTCTTATTTTAACCGCTGTATTTTATGTCTTGTTTAAATCTTATGTTTCATTCGAACTGTTTTCCGGTCGGGCGAACTGTGATGTATGCTTATTTCTGTTTTTTCTGGATGCCTTTGCTTCTTTCATATTTCTGGTGAATCTAACCATATAGGCCATTGACCGCGCGGTCAGAATGTATAGCCGTGTCATGATTTTACTATTCACAGATCATAGAAATCTATAAGTATAGAATTTGCCGAAGTCATTCTCACGATTTCCAGATGGCGCGATCCAAGAACAAGTCGCAGCGACCTGTTAAAGTTAAGGCCGTCCGAGCTGACGCGGCCTTGGCATTCCATTCGGCGGACCATCCGGAATGCCGGCTTACTCAGAACGAACTAGACGATTTCATTGCCAGACACATGGTAGGGAGCAATCTGCTCGCGCGGCTTCCTTTGCGCGACGAGCGGATTAACTCTTCCAGTCCGCACCAGATCGCCATCCCAGTTGACCACTTCGAATATGGCTTCAAGTTTCCACTGCCGCTTGAAGTCATAGCCATTTTCGACCACTACGGGGGTTGTGCCCGGTCAGCTTCCGCCGAACTCGATCGCTTCAATATACAGCTTCATCTCCTATCTGCGGTTCGAGCGAACTAGATTCTCCATCGACTTGTTCAGGAAGTTTCTCGGTGGCGGGCAGTATCCGACTCGGGGACTTCGACTTACAGAGGGCACCTCTACTTCAGCTGCCTCGGGCTGAAGGTTGTTAACCTGGCGAACAAAGTCTCCGACTGGTCGGAGCGGTTTGTAATGCTCGAAGGTAACTTCGGGCTGTTACAAACCAACCCGCAAGTCGGGGGGGAAGAGTCTTCCAGATCCCCCAGGTCGGCAAGATCGAGGCGGACACCTTCGCGTTCCTTGAGAAGGAGCGGCTTGATATCAACCACTACATCCCGCTTTTCTCGGAGCTTGAGAATTCCTCCCGAACATAGTAAGTTCTTCTAGACCGCCTTTACATGACCGCGCGGCCTCCTTTACTTATACTCTTGATTTTATTTTGCAGCCGCCCATATCGTTCCAGCGAACAAGCCGGTCACGCCGGCCGGCCCAGTTTTAACCCAGAGGAGAAGAGGCAGCGGCGAAAGAGGTCGCCCTCCTCGGAGGAAGAGGGCCCGACCTTCTGATGACTACGAAATCCTTCGTTCAAGTGGGAACCCGCCCGACCTGCAGGGCAACCCGACCGTCCTTTGGCACAGGGATGGAAGTCGGATCCGGGTATCCACCGCTCTCCCTCCCTGGGGGAGCGAAAAAATTGAACGCCATGCCCTAGCCGCCGGGGCCGCCTGTATGGTCGAAAGACCTTAAGGAAATGATGAGAACCCCAGAAGAAGAGCTCCCCCGGCTAGCGGCTCAAGCCGGCGCCTGGGGATTTTCGGCCAACCACTTTATGGCCTTGCCGTATAAGCGGCTAGTTTCTGCTCAGAAACATCTGGAGAGGAAATACGAGGAACAGGCCGCGGAGAACACGCGGCTTCGAGAAGAGAACGCGCGGCTTCAAGAAGTCGTGGCGGTGAGTGTTTTTTCAAAAGACATGCGGTCCCTTTGTTCAGCCCGAGCGGCCTGATTCATTTTTCCTTTTCTTGCAGAAGCAATATGAGATGACCAACCCGTCCTTCCAGGACGAGGTGCTGCCCCATGTGGCCCAAGGGATCAACAAGGCCTGGGTCTCATGGGAGGACCGGGGCGGTCTGTCCGAAGATTCGGCGGAACCACCTTCTCCGACCTCTTCCCCGCCTTGGAGGTGCAGCTTGACGAAATCAGCCGCAGGAAGAAGGGAAAATCCAAGGTGGGCGAGGAAGCTGAAGCCGACGCGGGCAGGGAGATCGTGCTCCATCAAGGAGGCGATGGAAGTGATGAAGCCGCTGAAGAGGTCGACGTGGATGGAGATGCTGATGACTTCGATGATGAGGATAGTTTGTCCTCTGGATCTACCGGCTCTGCAAGCAAGACCGGGCGGTCTAGCGACAGTAGTTCGTCCGGCTCCTCTTCGCTAAGTGAAGGTTATTCGCCGGAGGTCGACATCGATGGCGTAGACCCCATTTCTCCTGTCAAGAAGAAGAAGAAGAAATCGGCAGACTAGTGCCCTCGTTTTTCAATTTTTACTTTTGTAACCGCCGTCTCTTTGTGTGGCCGGCGGTCAATATTTTGTAAACATATTTTGAGAAATGAAATAGAAGTTTTTACCTGTCTGATTGTCCTTCTATCATTACTTACTTGTGATTCTTTGTCTCTTTTCTTTATTCTTTATGATCTAACCGTGCGGACATCTTGGCCTGAGCACAAGTGATGATTGATTGTCTTCGACGATCCTTGTTCAAACCGCGCGGTTATATATTGGATCTCAGGATATTCGATCTCTAATAACAGATAGATTCATGCGACCATAATTCGGACCGCGCGGCTTCTTTAGATATTAATACTTGCTACTATAAGTAATGAATCACAATCTTTCACGCGGTTCGAAT